>OW386288.2:127427618-129827618 GCA_936432065.2 Rutpela maculata
CTATGTAGCGATGGAAAGAGAAAGACTTGTAGTTGATCTGCATCGTAAATTGCATGTCGAAATTCGAAAATTCAGCTCGGCACAAACGAATCAAAAGTGACATTTTTGCAATTTTTCGTTTGACGTTTCTCGATCCCGAATTTGTGTTAGAAGAGTGTCCATCTTCCATCTCGTTCCCCCGCAAAAAAGAGATAGACAATCTTTGCACGTTAATAACTAATTAACCGTAAATAATTAGTCGTTCGGAATGTCGCGCTGAGATGTAGAATTTCACTCTCGTCAGATCAGTACAGTCCCGATTCCGTCAATAGTCTCTAAAAAAAGCCTTTGCGGCTGCAAATTTGCAAAGAGTAAGGGGTACAGCCCTGTATTATTTTGTGGTATATGTTCTCTGACACGTCTATCGAACGTTAGGTTAGACTATAAAATTTCTCTTACACAAGAAGCGTGTTTTTTAATTTTTTTCACGGAAACCAAATCGAAAAAGTGCAAGTGTGATATATCGTTGAAATCGGAATTTTTACTGCTTTTCAATGGTTCAATTACAAACTGTAAGTAATCATAAAATAAACAACTTGTTGTGCCAAAACGGCACTAAACGTAATCCGATCTCAACCAAAAGCTTTTCAGATCTTCTGGAGCACTAAAGAAACCCTCATGCAAAGTTTCATCCAAATCCGTTTAGTAGCTTCGCCGCTATCGTGCTAACATACACACACACACACACACACACACACACACACACACACACACACACACACACACACACATATACAGGTCTGACCGTATTTGTGACAAACCATCCTCAAATGTATTTGTGGAAGCTTTGCTAATATGGTTGCCTGCCGATCAGGTAAAAATTCTCCTTTTCGTAGATATGTCTCATTTTTCGATACACTCCGTAGTTAAGAAGTTATAAGGTGCATATATTTCTGACGACGTTTGCCACTAATACTATGTACGTGTGTAAAATGTATTCCATAAATCTACTGTGTATCATGTATGCCACATATATATTTAATGAATGTGTGTATGAAATATCAGTAAAAATACGAATTTCCAATATTACAATTATATTTAATAAAGATATAAGTGTATCTGTTTGTCATTCACAACATTCTAGCTAACATTTAGATACATTATTTAATTAATAATCACAGATTACGTTATATATTCCCATATAAAATTTGTTACGTATTTAATAATTTGTCATTAGGTCAATCCTTTAGAAAACTTTTATGTACGATAAGTAGATAGGCACACTTATTACAAGCTTTTGTTTAACTTGCTTTGTATGTATGTTAGTTTGTATGTTGTTAGCTTGTATGTTAGTATGTTTAGTTCAAATCTTGCAAGTCAATTTTGAACGACTTAACGACGGTCAATTGAATTTTGCATACACATGTAGTTCTGGTAACCATACCATAATATGGTACTAAAAAGAGTATTTTTACTTCCACATCCAGTGGATGTATAGTAAGGACAAAAAAATGTTTAAAAACTTTTATTGTTCAAATGGGCTTAGAATGTCATGAAACGTCGAGATTTTAAGTTTGAGCGAAAAAAAAATTTCTGTCTCTGTCGGTCTGTAACTTTTTTTTGTGCGTACGTTTACTCTGGAACCGTTTGAGATATTGACTTGAAATTTGGTACACATATGTACTTTAACGAGATCTAGAACTAAATTATATTTTCATCTTGTTCCGTCGAAGGATTGGGGGGTAAATTGGTAAATTTGGGGTAAATATGTAAATCAAGCAGGTAAGAGTTCATAAAATTGGTATTTAGCATATACAAGAGAAGCTCAAAAAAATTTTGGCATTAGCTACACCTATTATCACCCCCACCTCATTATTAAAGGGGATGAAAAAAAAATGTGATTTAGTGAAAACTCAAAATATTTTTTTACTCTATCCACTCCCACTACCACCCTCTATCACCACCCCCACCCCACTACCGATGTGTGGTATCGTTTTATGGGTTGTTGGGGTAGAATATTTCAAATATTATATTATATATTATTAAAGTTCCATAAACAATTATTTCCACACACAAAATGTTTTCGTTGTGAGTGACTTTGATAGGAAATGTGGAAGTAGCGATTCCTTGGTCAGCGGTTTTTTTCTTTTAAAGTGCATGTACTTTACGGTGGTGTTTGGAAAGAAAAAAAAATTAAACTTAAACCAATTTTTTGGATTTTAATTTTAATTATGGATATTGCACTTATAAACAATTTCAAATAACTACGTCATTTTTTTGTGAAACCAAAAAACGATAAGTGAATTATGAAAGTATATGAAATAATCAACGTTTAAAAAAAGAATTATGTTCTACTTGCATCTGAATCCGTGATACGTTAGTTTTTGTTCCAAAATGATTATATTTCTCTCTCTGCTAGTTGAAAATTATCCACAACTAAAATTTTTTAAATTACATCGCATAAAGCACCATTGAGGACATAACGCACGTTCGAAAAAAAAATTATCTCCCCACCTCTTAAATATTGTAACTAGACAACTAACTTAATTAATGGTATACATCACTCCATTTTCAGCATTCGAGCCTTTTTTTTTTAACATTTTTGGTCCTTTTACTTCCACGTCGAGTGTAAGAATAGTAACGACAAACAAAATTTTTAAACTTTTATTGTTCAAATAAGCTTAGAATGTCATGGAACGTCGAGATTTTAAGTTTGAGTAAAAAAAAAAATTATGTCTGTCGGTCTGTCTGTAACTTTTTTGTGCGCACGTTTACTCTGGAACCGTTTAAGATATTGACTTGCAATTTGGTACACATATGTATTTTAACGAGATCTGGAACGAGATTATATTATCATCTTGTTCCGTCCAAGGGTTGGGGGGTAAATTGGGGTGAATTGGGGTAAATAGGTAAATGAAGCAGGCAAGAGTTCATAAAATTGGTATTTAGTATATACAAGAGAAGCTAAGGTTTCAAAAAAATTTTTGGCATTAGCCACCCCCATTACCACCACCACTCCATTATTAAAGGGGATGAGAAAAGATTATGATTTAGTGTGTGTACCGTGTACAAGAACCAAAAACCTCAAAATATTTTTTTACTTCATCCACCCTCCACTACCCCCCTATCACCACCCCCACCCCACTACCGATGTGGGGTATCGTTTTATGGGTTCTTGGTTCCATAAACAATTATTTCCAAATATAAAAATTTTTTCGTTGTGAGAGACTTGGATCTGGATGTGGAAGTAGTGATTCCCTGTGCAGCGGTTTTAAACTATAATTTGATCGTATAATTTATTCATTCACACACTGCATTTTAAGTGACGATCAGGTTTAAATTATAATTTTTATATCGGATAGTGTATTGACTCAGACGTTGAATTCTAAGAAATAGCGGAGGATCCAGTATTATTTTAAGTAAAAACGACGCAATGAATATAAAATATATAAATATTAAAACGTAATACTAAGATGTAACTAAAAATTTTAAATTAAAATTAAATGTAATTAAACGTAAAAAAAAATATTATTTAAATGTACCTAATAAAACGAAAAAAACCGCTGCCCAAGGAATCACTACTTCCACATCCAGATTTTCTATCCAAATTACTCACAACGAAAAAATTTTGTATGTGGAAATAATTGTTTATGGCACTTTAATAATATAATATTTGAAATCCTCTACCCCAAAAACCCATAAAACGATACCTCGCATCGGTAGTGAGGTGGGGGTTGTGATAGGGGGTGGTAGTGGGGTGGATAAAGGAAACACATATTTTGAGGTTTCTGATTCTTGTACACACACTAAATCACTTTTTTTTTCATCCCCTTTAATAATGGGGTGGGGGTGGTAATGGGGGTGGCTAATGCCAAATTTTTTTTTGAGACGTTAGCTTCTCTTGTATATACTAAATACTTTATGAACTTTTACCTGCTTGATTTATCTATTTACCCCAAATTTACCCCAATTTACCCCCCAACCCCTCGACGGAACGAGATGAAAATAAAATCTGGTTCTAGTTCTCGTTAAAGTACATATGTGTACCAAATTTAAAGTCAATATCTCAAACGGTTCCAGAGTAAACGTTAACAAAAAAAAAGTTACAGACAGACAGACAGATAGACCGGCAGACCGACAGAAATTTTTTTTTCACTCAAACTTAAAATCTCGACGTTTCATGACATTCTAAGCCTATCTGAACAAGAAAAATTTTTTTAAATTTTTTTGTCGTTACTATACTTCCACTGGATGTGGAAGTAAAATAAGTTATGTTGAATTAATTGTCTTAAAAGCTTGTTATGTGAATATAAAAAAATTCTTACCATCTCTATCAAACTAAATTAATGGCTGTATGAACTTTTCGAGCGCAACATGCTTTTAAAACAATGTATTGACCAATTATTATCTTTGTTTATAATTGTAAAAGCTGTATTTAAAGCAATTAATTCAACTTAACTTATTTTTTTCACTTTTACACCTAAATAATAATAAAAGCTTGTTTTTAAAAAGGTTTTTCTTACATTTAATTTTTACTTCCACATCCACGTAGTGGAATGAAAGTGTAGTAACGCAAAAAAAACCTTTTGTTTATTAAAATAGGCTTGGAATGCCATGAAACGAGATTTTAAATTTGAACAAAAAGAAATTTCTGTCTGTCGGTCTGTCTGTACCTTTTTTGTGCGCACGTTTATTCTGGAACCGTTTATAATATTGACTTGAAATTTGGTGCACGTATGTACTTTAACGGGATCTGGAACTAGATTATATTCTGATATAATTCATTTGAAGGGGGTAAATGGGGGTAAATAAGGGTAAATAGGTAAAGCAGACAAGTAGGAGTCCATAAAATTGGGACTTACGGCATGTACGAGAAGCTAAGGTCTCAAAAATTTTTTTTAGCATCAATCACCACCACTAACACCCCCCACACTATTATTAAAGCAGATAAAAAAACTGTGATTTAGTGTGCATACAAGAACCATAGGCCTCATTTTTTTTTATATTAGCCCACCTCCATCCTATTATTAAAGGGGGTAAAAAATAAAATTGGGATTTAGTGTGTATACAAAAACCAAGAGCCTTAAAATGATTTTGACATTAGCCATTCACTCTACAACTCCCGTTACCACTCCTACTCCGTTATCAAATGGGGTAAAAAAATAAAATTGTGATTTAGTGTGTGTACAAGAGTCAAAGGCCTCAAAGATTTTTTTTGGTATTAGTCACACCCTCTACCAATACCATCGCCACTCTGGCGCTATTATTATAGAGGGTAGAAAATAAAATTGTGTATACAAAAATTTTTTGGAGTTAGCCCCTCGACTACCCCAACCACCGTATGACATATCGTTTTTTTATTATTTTATTATTATTATTTTTTTAATGCCTTATATATTATTAAAGTTCTTTCGTTGTAAGAGACTTGGATAGGAAATCTGGATGATCTGGAAGTAGTGATTCCTTCGGCAGCGGTTTTTAATTTTTATTACTATTAATATTAGTTTTTATTCATATTCTAGTCACGTTTCTTTTTAAATTAAAATAGGTATTTCGCGCCATTTGTGCTATCTTATATACAGTATATATGGTCCTATTTTATAGTCCTGTTAAAAGTATTTTGTAAAAATAGAATAATAATTTTTTGATACACTCCGTAGTTAAATAGTGATAAGGTACATATATTTATGATGACGTTTGCCATTAATACTAAAATTTGTAGGTGTGTAAAATGTATTCCATAAATCTACTGTTTATGATGTACGCCACATATATATTTAATGCATGTGTGTGTGATATATCAGTAGAAATACGAATTTCCCTTAATATAATTATATTTAAAATAAGTGTATCTGCTTGTAGTTCATAACATTTTAGATAAAATTTAGATATAATTTTAAATTAATAATCACAGATTACGTTATACGTATCTGTAGAAAATTTGTTACATATTTGATAATTTGAAATTATGTCAATCTTTTAGAAAACTTTTATGTACGGTAAGTAGTTACGCCCATTTATTACAAGCTTTTATTTAACTTGCTTTGTATGTATGTTAGTTAGTACGTTTGGTTCAAATCCTGCGATTTAATTTTGAAACATAGGCCTCAATTTTTTTTATATTAGCCTCTATCCACCCCCGTCCTATTATTAAAGGGAGTAGAAAATAAAATCCACTTCCTCTACCACCTCCGTTACCACTCATACATTAATACTCCATTATTAAATGAGGCAAAAAAATAAAATTGTGATTTAGTGTGTGTACAAGAGCCAAAGGCCTCAAAGAATTTTTTTGGTATTAGCCACACCCTCTACTACCCCCATCGCCACCTTCACCCTAATATTAAACAGGGTAGAAAATAAAATTTTGTCAATCCAAAGAACCAAGGCCCTCAAAAATTTTTGGCATTATCCACCCTCTCTAATACACCAACCACCGTGCGACATCGTTTTTTTAATATTTTATTAATATTATTTTTATTCTTAATGCCTTATATATTATTAAATTTCTTTCGTTGTAAGAGACTTCGATAGGAAATCTGGATGTGGAAGTAGTGATTCCTTCGGCAGTAGTTTTTAATTTTTATTACAATTAATATTAGTTTCCAGTGGCGGCTGATGAAATTTCAATATTTTTTTCTCGTCTGTGGCGCATGGGACCCATACGAAATTTGGGAAATAACATCTAGAGAAGCATTTCTTTAATGACCCCTAAAAAATTTTGAAAAAGCAGTTTGCGAAAAAATTTTTGAAAATTCGTTAGCCTCCCCTGAGTCTAGGGACTTTTTATTTTTTTTTTGTCATATGCATTTGACTTTTCATAAAAATACAACAACAGATTTTGGAGTTTATGGAAATATTTTCATTACTAACTGAGATACAACGAATTGAAATATTGTAATTTGTTAAATTGTAAATTACAAAATTTCAGTTCATTGTATTTCAGTTAGTAATGAAAATATTTTCACAAACTCCAAAATCTATTGTTGTATTTTTATGAAAAGTCAAATGCATATGAAAAAAAAAATAAAAATAAACAGGAGTCCCTAGACCCAGGGGAGGCTAACGAATTTTCAAAAATTTTTTCGCAAACTGCTTTTTCAAAATTTTTTAGGGTCATTAGAGAAGTGCTTCTCTAGATGTTATTTCCCAAATTTCGTATGGGTCCCATGCGCCACACACGAGAAAAAAAATATTGAAATATCACCAGCCGCCACTGTTAGTTTCTATTCATATTCTAGTCACGTTTCTTTTTAAATTAAAATAAGTATTTCAAAGATGTTTCTGTCATAATTTCTTTGCCTTTTATTCTATAAAAATAGTTAATTGAAAGACTAATTTATTAATAGTCTAAGAAGAAAAAATTTTTTCTCTACGACTTGATGGTATTCCAAAACAATTGCGACTCAATTTTCAAATTTGTTATTGTATTTTAGGCGTTGTTATAAGCATTTCTACTTGAAATTTGATATGACGTTAATTAGTTCCAATAGAAGCACATTTTTTTAAGTTATCTGGTATCGTAACAGAAAACCAGATTGTTGGTTATGAAATTGCGAAGAAAATTGGAACTGTGCCATCTTTTTCGTGAATAACAAAACAATTAAGATCGATCTTTTTTAAACAGTTGACAATAACTTAAGTGATCATATATATGATTTAATGAAACTTTCGAAAAATATGATTCTAGGGAAACAAAATACCTAATTTTCAGTCAAAATGTAAATATTTTTAAACATTTCTGTTAATACCACTAAAAAGTACAAAAAAACCCATATTCTAAAAACAATTATGTTGTTCGGCGACTTAATGCACTTAAACAATTGCGATTTTTAGGCACTATTATACATTTTTTTATTTTAAATTAGACATTTATTATTATTATTATTGTTATTTTCGTGAATTGCTTAAGGATGATTGATCGTAATTGTTTTTATTTTCCGCAACTTAACAATTTGAGTAAGAATATTTTAGTTTTGTTCGCAATTTCATAACGAACAATCTGTTTTCAATATATTGCGAATTTTTGTTTAAAACCAGAGATATTTTAGAAGAACTGCGAAAAACACAGTATGACAACTTTTGAAAAAATACTGTAGGTATTGTACAATCGGCAAATAAAAATTGCCCAAAGTAGATCATGTTTTTATTTTTAAAGAAATTAAAGAAATAAAAAGACATGTATTTCTCGAAAAAGGCAGATAGAAAATTGCATTTACTGCAATGTATACATAAGTTTCATTGACTTTTATTACAGACTTTTTTCGGTTGGTCTTTGAATATGAATGCGGAGGAAGTAATTATGTTGCCTAATTATTTCTAGCACGACTAATAAAAATATGAAGGGAATCCAATATTTGACACCTTAAGCCAAAAATGTATAAATATTTAAAAACAGCGCCGCTACTCGACTGTGCTACCAATATTAAAATATTAAAATTATGTGTTTTAAATATGGCAGAAAATTTTAAAAGTTGTTAATTTCAACTCAACATGTGGCAGGTCATAAAGTCATTATTAGCTCTGCAAATAGTTTGGGCTTGAAAATGAAATGCAGGTCATTTTATCCCTCGACAACCTTTAATGGATCTAAATGCAAAGCAATCGGATTCACAACAAAAAAGATCCTATTATAAGTGAATATTATACTATAAATATATTAAATCGTACCTCTGAAATAAAAGAAGTAGGTGTCAGCTTGAAAAATAATTTCAGCTACCGAGGAGGAGGTGTTGGTCAAGTATTCGTAATATAAACATCACCACCCCCATTGGTTGTTTATTTTATTATTCACTGAAACGTAAATTGTTGACACAGAAAATCGTAGGTACTAGTAAATTCAAAACATTAACTTTTACTACAAGCTGCCATATATTACTTATATTGCTACAAAATTACCTATGGAAACAAAAAAGAAGTTTTAGGTAAATATATAGGGTGTCTCACTTAAAATTCCTGGTGCCATTTTATTGATAACTAAAAGAGATATTTGAATTCTGTTGGAAGTGTTCATCAAAATATATAAATGACTTCAGTTTTTAATAAAAACGATGTCTCTACAAATTAAGATATAGATAACGTTGTGATGCAAAGCAATTTTTAAGGACTTAATGGATTTCCCATAATAATACATTCAACCGTGCAAATAAAAAAAATACATAATTTATATTTATTTGGCATAATCTTATTTTAAACTTATCGAAAAGATATTTATTATTTATTGTATTTCTATAATATCGACGTTATTTTTATAAGTTTGATTTAATAGTTTATTACATCTTTTGGGTGAAATACTTGAAAATAAATAAGTTTTGTAGATCAAAGGAAATAAGTTTAACAATAATGGGTAACCTGAGATCTGTTTTTAATGATACGAAAAACTAATCTTTCATGGAAAGCGTAGAGGAAATGGATCATGCTGTAGTTTGAGAATTCCTATCCCGAAATGAATAAGGAAGCGTCGACTAAACGGTATACAAAATCAAAAACTAGATTCTTATGCAGAATTTTCTACCGGATTAAAATTTCGACGGTTTATATGGAATTGCAAAAATAGAACAAAAAGTATTTGTCTGCAAAAACCGCAAAAAATATGAAAATATGTATGCAATTATCTTTTTAGTTCTTACTCAATATTGCCATTAAAAATATCAAACGTATATTTCAATAAAACAGCATTCAAACTGTTTTTTAGCTGTAGCCAGACTAAAAGTGAACCTTACATGAAGTTTTATAGTAAATATTTAGAGTTGACTTTTCTATTTAATGATTGATTTTAATTGCCTTCAAGTAAATATATCCCATGCACTAAGATTCTTTTACATTGTACGTGTCATTAGTTAGTGCGTTTTACTAGGCTTCTTAAATTATTGTTTTAGACAACTTCATAGAAAACATAGTTCCAATAATGATGAAAAAAGAACCAAAGCCTGAAAGTTTCAATTTACATTCATTTTGTAAGACTTACAAACTGCTGTAGTTATTATCGTTGCAGTGCAGCAAAACCGCAATGCAAACGAATTTATATAAACAATTATGAATAATGGCACGTCGTATTTTTGTGTGCTTCTTCGAAAACTTAATAAAATTTTGTTCTGAAATTATAATGAAACAGTTCGTACAATATGCAGTTAATATAAAACGCCTCTAGCGATCACTGATATGGTCCAATTTCAATCAAGTATTCTGCTATTACATCAAATAAGGATCATAATGCATTTGTAGTTTTTCTATAATTTATTTTTTTTTTTTCATTTGGATAATAATAAAAATTTAATAATATAGTTAAATTTATTTTGAGAAAAATCATAAAACATTATTTCTTATTATTTAGTCTCATATGATGTTATTTTTCAATTTGTTCACGACATATAAAATCTTGTCATTAGCAAACATTTTTGACTTAGTGAAAATTTCACTTTCCTTGAAACCAAAGTGCTACTTAAAATTTCTTTAAGAAAAATACGTACTTATATATCTGCTTTCTATTTAAAAAATAAGTCAGTCTTCAGTTAGTCAAATCTTTCTCGTTATTATTAGACACTTTACGAGTACCTAGGTAAAATTTTATTAGGGTCGCTCAGTTAAATTCTGTAAAAATAGCGCGAAAATGATAATATCTACAGTTTATTCCCAATGATTCATCTTCAGGTAGTTAGTTTCAAAATTTAGAACACGTAATGAAAATAGATTATATGCACTTTATATATTATTTTGTGTTTGTACATTTTAGCATGTTTTATCAAGTATGCTTTCTTTTCATGTTTGATTTAATAAATACGCACTTAGTTATTATTAATTTTTTAAATTCTCTTAATATTATACAGTATGTCCACCGATTAAATTTGGAAGAAAGGAAACTTTTTATCTGCAGATAATTTTTTTAACGAAAAGCAAGAAATTTAAATTAATTATAAGAAAATGGATCAAATAAAAACTTTTTATTTTCATGCTCATACTAGGCTTTCAGAAACAATAAGATCATAATCCGTAAAAGTAATTATAATCTGCACCAGTAGTACAACCACACCAAATTTATCCAATATTCAATTCTATCCAATATATGCTTTACTAAAAGATAAATATGAAAGATTTTGAGAAATTGCTTAAAAGAAAAAGTGAAAACATAACAGAACCTATTAAAAATTTCACTGGAAGATTATTATACTCTTCGCAACTAGGAAAACGTTGGTGACTGAATTCTGAACGACTTTTAAAATGTCCATCCGTCCGTCCGTCTGTCTGTCGGTATGTCCGTCCGTCACGTTTCGTGATTCTTTTTCGGGCTGAGGCAATGCGATTTAATATCTTTTTGGAGTACTTAAAAATTTAATTTAGCAATTATAGAAAGTTAAAGAGCCAGAAAATTTCTTTGAATTTATCAAAGTAAAAATTATATAATTTGACAACAATCCCCAGATTATCGTAATTTTTTCTAAAAATTGAATGTTTAAAGACTTAAAAAACATACTAAATCTCATTGCCTCGGTCAAAAGAAATGACGAATATTGCTTGTGGTCTTAATAATAGTTTCCCATACATAGTTGCCCAGAAAAGTAGGATAACATACAAAAAAAATGTATTGTTAATTTTTTTGTTAAAATAAAACTTAAAAATATTTAAAAAAATGATATGATTGTTTCAACGTATATTTTCACGTTTCGGCGAAGCGTTCGTTTTTTTTTTTTTCAACTTTAATATACCGGATACCCACGAGATCAGTTACACCACCACATCTTTTATTTTTAAGGAATCACTACTTCCACATCCAAATTTCCCATCCAAGTCTCTTTAATCGAAAACATCTTGATACTATATTTGCACTCTAGTAAGCGAAACTAATCGCTCATAGAATTTTAATATAATATTTGAAATCGTCGATAATATGTGAAGTCGTCAATTAAGTTAAACTGTTCGAATGAAAATGTGCGCACAAATAAAGTTACAGACAGAAGAACAGATACAAAAATTTTTTTCTGTCAAATTTAAGTCTCGACGATTCATTGCATTCTAAACTTATTTCAACAAAAAAAAATGTGTTTTTTACGATCACTATAATAGTAATACTTTTCGATTGACTAGTGCGGGCACTTACTAGGTATTATAAACTTAAATACGACTTTCATTTTTCCTGTGCAACCGTTGAACCGTTCGCATCATGTCTTTCTCAAAAAGAATATCCGAGCCAAAACTTTTGAACTTCATTGCACCTCAGCTTGTGAAAAGTACAATGGTGTAGATTGTACTAATTGTAAACCTGCGGAAGATTTAATAGATACTAACGGAATAAATGAAACTTTGGAAGTTGACGAAACAAATTCATTTGATGAGTCTTTACTAAAAATAAAATTATGGTTACAATATTTATACTTTAAATAAAATAAGTGTTATACTTGTAACTATATAAACTTATTTCAATCCTTTGAATCAGTTCTCCCACTTTTATCATTACCAAATAAGAATTGTGAAAAACAAAAACTTTTCACATTCTTAATCTAAAAATTATATTGAACCTTTAAAAATGGTATAACTATATAGGTTCCATATGTTTTTATAATAATATATATAGTTCACGCTCATTTTTTGAATTTTCATGTATTTTGTAATGTGCAAAAAATGTAGTAAATTATTTATCGTGAAAAACTGCCTGCAACTCGGAAAATTAGCAAGTTACAAAAACATTCCAAGAGACAAAAAATATTTAGAAGTTCTCAATGCATAACGTTTAAATTTTTTCAAATTTTTAAGTTACTTATTTTAGCGCTACAATTTAAAAAAATGGTGGTTTTTCATTTTTTTTTCGGAAAAACTCGGTGAAAACACACTTTACAGGGAATCTGCAAATAAAAAAAGTCTTGTATTTCGATGATATATTCACCTGAATTTTTTCAGATTTTTTTTTTCAACTTTTACATTTTCCCTCCCCCACTTTTATGGATTTTGGAGTGGCCATATCTCGAAAAATATGCATTTTTAGAAAAAGTTCATAAGAGTAAAAACATATTATTTTGGCTCAAAAAGGTTAAACATATTGTTTTATTACATTTTTGACCTAATTCTACAAGTTACGGAACCCATGATAAAAGGGGTGTTTTCTACCCCTTCCGATCATCTCCTACTCTAATCTTTTTTTAACATTTTTATTAACTTCATTACAAACACAACAAGGTTTCATCAAAATCCATTCATTAGCACTCAAATTAGATGTTATGGAATCCAGATATATTTTATACTTTGATATGACAGAAAAAATTACATACATAGTCTTTTTAATTTTAATTTATTACTTATATTCCTTAAATTAACGGACGGAGCTATAGTTTCCTAATATCATTTGTTAAATCCGTTAAATAGTTCAATTGAAACAATTTGTATAAAATTGCATGAAAATAAAATTATTAAAATTCAACATAAATATTTAATAGTTTAAAAACTATATATTTTGTGCATATGAGCAATATGAAAAATTGATTTATTTGATTTAATCAAATATCAATTTAGTCAAAAAATCCTTATAATCACACATAATGCTAGAAATCCCGAAATTACATAGAGAAATAAAATGATTCTTTGTACCAAAGTAAATTTTTTTAAGTGGGAACATATTGGTAACAAGGTAGTACTACCATTAAGAAGGAAGATATTGATAAGCTAAGCTAACTTTGCATATCTGACAGGTACAACTGAAATTACCGTCCATATATAATTGAAGGGTAAGATGTAACTAAGGTGGTTTAGAAAACACTGAAATATTTAGCTCATCAAACTGTTAGGTCGGCTTATCGATATTTTCATTGTATTACTTCCTCCACGTAATGGAGGTTTTTGACGAGTGTTGAGACTTAAAGAAAATGACATTTTTGATGATGGCCATAAAAAAGTATTATTTAAATTTTTTGCAGAGATTAATGTAGAGATATTTACTAAAAATCGGGCAAAAACGCACTACCGCCTCTACGTTTTCCACCTCCTACGTCCCTCAGGCCGGTAATTTACTTAAAACATGTTAACCTCCATCTGTCATTTTTTTTTTTTTTTTGTTAAATGCTTATCACTGAGATAATAGACATTTTAGACACATAGTACCTTATATGACGATAGTAGAATCTAAAACTAAAATAATATACAGGGTGTTCCATTTAAAAAACACCACTTTATCTTGTCGCTTCGTATAAAAGTATGAACAAAATTTTATGTTAGTAAAAAATAATAGTTAATTTCATTTTGGAACAACTTTTACTTTAACATTTTTTTTATTGTTTCCGAAAAATGTATACATTAATCATGAACATTTAAATATACGGCTAACAATAAGTGTCTGTTGAGCACATTATTAGTATTATATTTATTTTTAGTAAGTATCACTTTTAATTTGATCCACTCAAAAATACCCATTTGTGGCTAACTTGAATCTGTCGGAAGCAGAAACTCCTAAAAGTGCTTGCTGTAAAAAATATAACGTAGAGGGCGCTCTAGCACAGTATAATAATACACAATCCGTGCATGCCACAAATATTGTAGAAAGTACCACACGTAAAACTATGCATTTCTGGCAACTTTTCACCCATTTTGCCTTTTGAGAAAATAGTCGATTAACTTATTCTCTATGATAACGATTATTGTGAACCGTGACGGATAAATGGTCCCCCGAAGGATTTATAATAGATAGTCCGCTAAAATATGATTAATCACAGAGTTCTGGTGGATAAAGACTCTGGCATACGCGTGTATGTATGCCACAGTTTTGGAGTATCCCAGAAATGAGTTTGATGCACACACAGGTCTCCATAAATATGACGGCACATACACACATACACACACACACACACACACACACACACACATACATACACACAGACATTTTTCAAAAACAATTTTTTTGGGTTCCTGGGACCTCAAAACGTAAAGATTTGATGTTATCTCAATTTTCGATTTTGGACTAATTGTAGTAACCTCCCACAATTTTATTGTGGGGAGGTTAAAACTCCCCTAAAATAAAACAAAAATGTGGTCAATCCAGCGGATCAGACCAATTTATCCTTAAGTATTTTGACCTGCTGAATTCGAATCCGAAGTCAGAATTGTCAGATTGGCTCAGTTTTCGCCTCTAGCTCCAAGAAGCACCGGTAAAAACCGGTTAAAACATGAAGTTTTATTTTGTGTAGTATCATATTTTTGCCTCTGTAACAATAGTTCCTAACTATACAATTGGATGCTACAGAAACTAAACCTGATAGAAACACTTTTCTACTTTTCTATTATTTTTCTTTTATATTATTTGTCTTCATCATACTAAAATATGGGTGTTTTAAGCATTCTTGTGACAAAATGGTAAATATTTATTGCCTGATTTACTTGAAACTGAGCTGTTATCATTTTGCGTATAATATTACTAGAATGTGTCAGATTTGCAAACGAATTATAAACCGCGTAGTTGCGTGTGTTAATTATTATCAAATGATTTTTAATAAAATGTTCGATATATGATTCGTTTTGCTCATCCTATCTACTATTTCAAATTATGCATGTTTTCATTTAACAATTCATGATCTTATTATGACGAATAGGAATTATCTTTTAGGAAAAAATTAAGTACTTACAAAGATTTGAAGCAGATTTTGCTAAGAAAGAGTCCCGGGGCCCTCAAAATGTGTATCTAAATTATACGTAATAGAGTTCCGTAAATTGCGGATCTGTATTTTAAACATTAGGATTTCGTAAATTCGTTATTTACATAAAAATCTACATTGTTAAACAGATTGATTAGTGTTGCAAGTAGGAAGTTTAGAAGTCAGAATATAAAAGTTTAAACTTAAATAAAATTTTGGTAAAACTGTGAGTACAATAGCACTTAATATTGCCTAATATATGATAAGGGAGAAATGAGAGTTTCAATGCGAATAAAAAAAGAAAAAAATCGTTCCGCCTTCAAGAGAAGTAGCTAAAAACAATGAAATAAAATTTCACAGTAGCAAAATTAATTGAACGTTATCATACACGGTGACTTAGAGTATAATTCAGTTTTTAAAAAATCATAACAAGATTATTTAAACTGTTCAAAAAAAAATTATTTTAAAATTAAGATGCTACATACATGTGGATTTTATTTTTTAAACACTATGTTATCCAAATGTCGACAATCTTGTCTACAGCACTCCTCCAACATGATCCTTAAATTTTGGAAAACTCGTCGACACACTTCAACAGGAATATTGGTAATGGCCTCCCGAATGTTGTTCTTTAACTGGTTCGTATTGGCCGGGGGATTAATGTAAACAATACTCTTTAAGTATCCCCACAAAAAAAAATCCTGGGGCGTTAGGTTCAGTGACCTTGGGGGGAAGGGGATTACCACCAAATCTGGAAATAAGCACGCCTGGAAAAAATTCACGTAGACAGGTCATTGATGCTGCTGCTGTGTGTACCGTGGCACCATCCCCTGTTGAAACCGAGTCCAATTGGAGTCGTTTCCAGGAAAATTCTGAGAAGCCGGAATAAAAAAAGTGCGAATGTTGGGACCAGGTTGGAGGAGCGCTGTAGGCAAAATGGTCCATATCGTATATTTAAAAAATAAAATATGTAAATAAAATATGAAGCTGCAATATCAAAGTGTTTAATAAAAGCATATTCTAAACTTCTAGCTAATTTATTTGTAGGATAAAGTGCTTAACTTTGCATTGAAACACTGGGCCTCATGTTGCTATAAGTTTGAGATGAACTGTAGTATCTTAATTTTAAAATAAAATTTTTTGAACAGTTTAAACAATATTGTTATGATTTTTTAAAAACTGAATTTTACTCGAGTCATCCTGTATAATACCGATATTGAAGCCGGCTAAAAACGCATTTGAATTCGCTATTTGCTCATTTTTACACTGACCTCAATATCGATATTAGATAATTAGCTGGACAGCGATGAATTCGCCATTTTTAATTCTTAACTTTTAACATTAAAGTCGATAGCGACTACTTCTGGAATATCTAACTACCAATTTTAAGGCAATTCCGAAATTTTACACCAGCACGGTCGTTATATTTGCAACCAAAAAAAAAATTTTTTTCAATTTTCGCTCGCCTTATAGAAAAAACATACACAAGGGTCGAATTGAGAACATACTCTAAATTTGATGAAGTAGGTTAAAAACAAATACCTAACGGCATGAAATACAATAGTATTGTACTAGGTAATTTTGGTACCTCAGTACAAGATTTAAGTATGTACCAACATAAAATAATGATTTAGTTTATGATATTAACGCACAACTTAAAAATCATACAAAACCAGTTTTTTCTTATTTTTCGCTTTCATTTATTAACTTTCTTAACAGTAATAATGAAACCGTCTTAAAAATACCTCCACGCTGATATATCAACTTCCTCTTTATAAATCATACAGTTTATAAGTTCCCAGTGGGTACAAAATAAAATGTTACTGACAACTTCTTGATTGTTAAAAATGAACCTAATGTTTTCTTTTGTCTTAATAACAATGTCTGATTTAGAAATATAGTATTTTTGTTTTGGTTTTCTCAAATCATTAGGCCTGCCCCGTAATTAACTTTATTTTTGAAGATTCTCCATTATGTCAGCTGGTATTATCGAAATTTACTGCATCTCAAGCAAATTGCATAAGTACAAGCCCTTTAATACACAACACTACACACTAAACGCAGTGAAAAGTAAGGTTATAAAGGAGGAGGGCCTATAAGGCCGATTTTCTGCCCTTTTTATTTTTAGTCAAAAAATTTCGAAAAGGTTTTTTTATCATACAGTATCGGAAGATTTTGGATTTGGGTGGCAGGCATAGTTTCAACGGCTTGACAGACCGCCTACAAATGCGTGTACCAAGTTCTCTAGTAGAGGGAGCAAATAATGACGCGCTATTAAGTAAACACGTACATCATTGCTATTAAAAATTTCAGTACCATTTATTCAAAGGAAGGATGTAGTTGGCTCTGTTCAGTATAGGTAATATTATTACGTGCTTTAATAACTAAAATTATTTAACTCGTTATACTTTCAAAACGAGTCAAATAATTCTTTACATTTCCCGCAGACAGAGCTGCCCACGTACATGTGGTGGGGAAAGCAGGTGGCACGGGTAGGATGTGTTATACGATAAAAAAGAATAGCCTAGTTGCTTCGCTCTCGCTTGCTCTCATTGCCGACCCAAATGAAAGATTTTCTGACACTGTATATATTCAATATCTAATCTATTCCACCCAAAACAGATCTTTCCCAACCCATTTCCCTTCATGTAACCCCATTAAATTATTATAGAACCAGTTTACATTAGCACACATGCTTGGATATTATACAATACCCAACCCCCAATGACAAGCTCCAACACCTCCCACAACATAAACCTTTATGCTGCTACCAGATATAAAACAGTTTTAAAAGAACTTTTTATTTACACTATTAATAAAATGCCAATTCCTCTTATACCCCTCCCCCACAACACCTCCTCTCCCGAACCATTCTGTTGTGTGGAGAGGTTTAAGTTAGAATTATTTTTTGTCTTTTGGTCTGCTGATTTAGAGTTCGTATTTTTGTTGCTTTGGACGTAGGGAGAGGGACTAAAACGGGCGCAAGGTTATATCTTTCTGCCGATAAAAAAAGTATAAGAAAAGTTTTCGTTATACCATTTTCAAGCTTGTAGCAATATGATGATGGCGGGAAAGGTTCGGGAGAGTGGGGGTTTGGGGGGGGGGGGGAGGGGGGGGCGTTACCAGAAGAATTGACATTTTATTAATAATGTAAATAAAAAATTCTTTGAAAACTATTTTATACCTGGTAGGAGCATAAAGGTTTATGTTAGTGGGGGGGTCTGTTCAAAGTAAATGTGATTTTCAAGTTCAAAAACATCTAAGCCTGTGTACTACTGTAAACTGGTTTTTTTAATAATTTAAGGGGGATACATGGAGGGGGGAGGGTTGGAGGAAGTTCTGTTTGGGGTGAAATAGATTAGATATTCAATATATGATAAAACAAAATTTTCGAAATTTTCTGACCAAAAATAAAAAGGGCCGAAAACCGGCCTTATAGACCCTCGTCCTTTAGAATTCTTACAGAAACAAAATAGTAGTCCGCTATTTGTATATTTTACATTTGTGAATAGAATATAGATGAGTATTTTGTTAATTTATACGGAAATCATATCCACTTGTCTATTTAAGATTGTTATTATGTCAGTTTCAACCCATAAAATAGCTAACAACACTATGAATTTATCGATTATTGAAATACATTCTAAGTGTAAATGTATTTTGAAATCCTGCATTACTATTCACATCAACAATGACAGTAATGGTAAAAAGTGAGTATAAATATTCCAGTCGTCTCTAGTTTTTCTTCCACTATGAGTGTCATGAAGGCTATTATAATTATTATAAATAGAATTCCTGTGTAGCAAATACTGTAATCGCAAGTTCACATAAATATCACTTTCCATTTCAAGGCCTGTAAGTCGAGATTTACCGCAAATATCTCGATGTCAGTAACACATGATTAATCCTGACACCTCGACGAGTCCCGATTTCGCTAAGAAGATACCATAAGAGGCTTAAAGTTTACACAGAACAGGCGGTGATTTGCTTCTTGATTACAAAAATATAAAAGAAAATAAAATATATATATAGCCAACTAAAAAAACAGTATAGTCTTTTGCTTTACAAGGTGCAAAAGTTATGGCGGTAATAATTCAATAGATTTTTTTTCGACAAGCAGCCTTCTTATATTCTTGCTTTACCTATTGTAACTTGTCAATAATTTATAATTACTATTTTGTTGCGCAATTTAATTAATTCTCGGTATCCAGTTTCAAATGAGTATAAATTAAAGTTAATCAACTTAAATTAGCTCGGAAAATTATAGTTCTCTTATGTCATATAGATACTGAAACATGCGTCGATTTGGCTTTGGAAAAGTAGTTGCATGTTCTCTTAAATCAAAAAAACATCCACAAATAGGAACCTTGAGTTTTTTTTTCTGCCACAAAAAAATTTATGTGCAATAATATCAGTTAAAATCATACATTATAGGCTAAGAGCTAGCGATGTATTGGTGCGGGAGCTAAGTGGTTTTTCGGACACTCATCGTTACAAGCATTTTCTATGCGCTGATTAATTCTATCGAACTTAAATAACGACAAAATAGACTTCTGGCATATGTCAGCCCATCGAGTTGGCCATGGTTCAAGATATAAAAATCAGTGAAATTATATCATCGTTAGAAAGCCAATGTTTTTTGTGTGTACACATTTTATGTTTAGAATGAATAAAATAAGATCGCCAGAAAGTGTGGCCATCAGGGGCGCAACCAGAAAGGTCAAAGAGTTAAAAAAAACGGAGTTATATAACATCATCGTTGCAAACTTTTTAAGGTTGAGTATGTTTATTTAAATGTTTTGAACACAGAAAAAAATTCCCAGAAAGAAACTCCCGTCAGTAAGGCTAGCCAGAAAGAAAATGTTTAGGATCTTTGAAGAAAATTGGATTTTTTTTCGCATATTTCGTCTCAGAACTCCAAACTCATCGTTACAAGTTCTGGCTCCTTTTTAAAACGTAAATATAAGCTCCTTCAACAATAGAATAGCATCCCCGTAAAGTTCTTAGTGTCAACAAAAGTACCATAGGCTCTTAAATACAGGAATTTAACACTTTCGGCTAACTTGACTCTGTACCGTGCCTCAGATGTATTGTATCATTATTATCTTTCTGGCTGCGCCTCCTGACGACCCACACTTTCTGACGATCTTATTTTATTCATTCTAAACATAAAATATGTACACACAAAAAAAATGAGCCTTGTAACGATGACATGATTTCACTGATTTTTAAACAATGTTCGTGACGCTCCTGACAGTCGATTTTATGAATCGTTATCATCCGGTAAACCATAAAAATATCTCAAAGTTCATAAAACGATGAGCTGCCGAAAAAGCCACCTAGCTCCCGCTCTATGTTTAGTTAAGTTGTTTCAAGCTTGAAAATGAGCAGAACCCTCGCAGAGGTATTGAATAGAGATTTGCTGGTCTTACATTCGAGCGACGGTCTTTCTACTTATTTTTAAGATTGCTGAAATACCTTACCTTAACTAAATTCGTCGATAGTTCTTCTATTTAGAGAACCTTTACTACCAATATCTGAAATCTAGAAAAATAATAAATACTAATGAATTAGATAAGCACTAACTGAATAAGTTGACGTCACTAGCCCACTGGTTTGGCTGGCGCAAAATACGTCGTATGTACTGCTCCATTAGAAAGTAAATTTTTAAAAATTTTCAATTAAATTTAAAAAAATTAAATTACAAGCTAAGTTTTTAAGTTTAAAATTAAATTTGAGCTAGGGTAATCAAAAACCGGCTCCGGATTCAGTAAGGGCTGCTGAGTGCCCCCTGGCCAGACATCCGCCTGCTCGTCACCCTCATTACTTTTACTACTACTTTCTTTTATCTTATTTCTTTCATACATATATTATCTTTTTTCCTTCCACGTTCAGATAATTCTTCTCTCCTTTTATTCACTTTAACTACCTACCCATTAGTAAAGTATACTCACTCAAAAACAAATTCATAAGTAATAATAATTTGCCCAACGGTTCAGAGCTACTACAGTACTTTTTTAGCTATACAGGTATATACAATGATTGAGTCCACAAATGACTAAGTGACGAACTAGGGAGTACTTTGCACTTGGTAAAAAATTTCATCCTTGGGTTTGTACGTACACCATAACCTGACGCTCAGCCGATAGACAGAAAATTGAACTAATAAGTCTAGTACTTATTATCAAAAGGAGTCACTCTGTTAGTGAAACATTTGCTATATCTTTATTATATATTTTGCAAAAATATATGAATATAAAAAAATTGGAAAATCATAAATGTTTAATTCCGTTTGAGTATTTATTAACGTATTTTTTTTTATTATAGGTGATATCACTACCAAAGAACCATTGGACCGCGAGCAAAAAGAAACACACGATCTGGTAGCCGAGGCCAGAGACCAGGGTGCGCCATCTAGAAGCACAAGGGTGGCTGTAAAAATAACAGTCCTGGATGTAAATGACAACGCACCGGAAATCGTAGATCCTCAAGAAGACGTTGTTAGTGTTCGCGAGGAGCAGTCTCCAGGGACTGAGGTTGTCCGAGTCAGGGCTGTTGACATAGATAACGGTTTTAATGCCTCCATAACGTACTCCATACTTAAAGGCCGTGATTCAGATGGTCACGGGATTTTCAGCATAGACCCAACAGCGGGGATGATAAAAACACGTATGGTCCTAGATCATGAAGAAAAAACTATATACAGGCTGGCTGTTGCAGCGACAGACGGAGGGCACCCACCTAAGCAGACCGTTCGAATGTTAAGGGTGGAAGTGCTAGACTTGAATGATAACCGTCCGACATTTACCAGTTCAAGCTTAGTGTTTAGAGTTAGAGAAGATGTAAAAATAGGCCAGATTGTCGGATCAGTTGCCGCAATTGAACCCGATCAAGAAAATACGATAGCTGGGAGTAGTGGTGGTCACATAACGTACACTTTGACGTCACTTATGTCTGATGCCATTGGGGATGCTTTCGACATTGATCGCGGTACAGGTTCCTTGGTCGTAGCACGTGAACTGGATAGAGAAACTCAAGCAGAATACCGCTTAGAAGTAAGAGCCTTGGACACAAGTACAATGAATAATCCTCAGAGCAGCGCCATTACTGTTAGGGTGGATATTGCCGATGCTAATGACAATTCTCCAAAATGGACTCAAGATCCCATAATGATTCCTATTAGTGAAAACACTGAAATTGGTACTTCAGTTTACAACTTCACAGCTTTTGATGCAGACAGTGGCAGTAACGGAGACTTGAGATATAGTTTAGTGAAAGAGTTTCCTAATTCAAACTCTTTTACTGTCGATTCGCTAACCGGCACATTGATTTTGGCGGCAAATTTAGATTTTGAAACAACTCAAGAATATACTTTAGTTGTTAAAGCCACTGACCAATCTCTTAACGTTTCCGAAAGACAGAGTACATCGGTCACGGCAAGAATAATAGTGACAGATTTCAACGACAATGCTCCGAAGTTTGTTGTGCCAACCACATCAACAGCCTTTTTAGGTGAATCTGCTACCGTAGGCATGACAGTTATCCATTTAGTTGCTGTCGATATAGATAGTGGAGATAACGGTAGAGTTACCTATGTGATTTCAAGCGGTAATGAGGCAGGGGTATTTTCTTTAGGATATGATACTGGAATTCTCACTCTAGCAAAACCTTTGCAGTACAATCAGAAATCATTTGTTTTGAATATTACCGCAAACGATCACGGAACACCAACGAAGAAAGCTAGCATGGAGCTTAAATTGTTAGTACAAGGGTCGGTGAACGGTCCACCAAAGTTTCTGGATTCTGAATACACAGCAACAGTTTCAGAAGATATTTTCGTTGGTTCGGTTGTTACCAAAGTTACAGCAAAATCTGGACTAACCGAAGAAAGTAAGTAGTAGATTATTACATCAAAATGATAGTTTATTGACTTCAATAAGGGTTAAATTTTGATTTGAATGAGTAGTCTTATTAATCTGAAGCATGTAGAGACACTTTTTGTTGCACAGTCACGAAACATTTCACTCATCGCGCGTTTTAGCATCCAAGTTGCCACCATCTGGAGATAAGTATCTCTAGATAATGCCAACTTTATAAGTGAAATGCTTCTAAAGTAAGGCTCATATTTTTATAGTTTTTGAAAACTATTCCAGAATCAGTAACGTCCCAAGAAGCACAGTGTTCAGAGCTAAATTTTGGTTGCGAAAATATTGGGATGATGTTTATCTACACTTTGGTATTTCAAATATCTTTACTGCTATATCATTGCCGTAACATAATTAAACAACCAAATTGTTGCAATTTCTATTTAGATTTTTAATCAACTGCAAATATGTCTTCTACAGCTCTTGTAATAGCTCAATAGTAGCTGAAACAAATAGTAGTGTAGGTGCTGTGTACTTAAGTTCTGAAAAAAAATTAGACTTTGCAGCTAAACTATCACCTAGATATTTAACGAAAAATGATAACCGCATGTAATCTTATTCACGATTTGTCGTCAAAATCACCTTGATATTTTTATAGGTACATATACAATGAAGCATATGCATTCATTTTCATAGTAGTATCAAAAAGTACCTGTTAAAGATAATTTTGCAGCTAAATGGTTTATCATATACAGGGTGTTTCATGGGGTACTGTACATACTTCCAGAGGCGGTAGAGGACCACTTGGGTATTCAGGAACGGACTAATGTTTATGACAACAAACATAGAAATGTCAGACTATCTAGGCCTACTATAATTATAATAAAAAGAAAACTGTTTAATGATTCCTGTTATAAAATGTACCTATTTATTTATACGCTACACTTTCTTTGGAATAAAAAAAAACTTTGGTTTTAAATTTTTTGTCCATATTGAACATTTTTTACCGAGTATAAATTGACCATTTGTATTTATTTGGACAATGAATGTAAGCAAATGAAGCTGTTTTTCTTCAAATTCCCCATTTTGCCAAATTCAATCGCTTGTAAAAAAATCATTAAGGGTGCGACAAAAAAAAATAAAATCCATGATTTTGTTTAATGATGTATGGGCTTTTATAATTGGCAATTAAATGTTAAAAACAACATATACAAGGTAATCTTTTTTACAGGAATCGGAAAAATCAAATTAAAAAAGTCCGGTCCTGGAATTAAAAAAAAATTATAATAGCAAACTATCAACTGATAAGTGTATAAAGTGTCTAAAATTTAAACAAAATCCGATGAATAGTAAGAACGTTCTGGCCAAAATAAATTTAGACCAAAATCATTTTATCATGCTGTATCTCAGAAATTAAGAGCGACAGGAATATTTCAATGGCCGTTGATGAATACTCAAGTGGACCTCTACCGCCCCTGGAAGTATGTACAGTTCCACATGAAACACCCTGTATAGTGCCAAAAATATACAGCGCAATTTCTGTAGTCTGGTTCTATCACCAGCCAAACGGCTGTAGCAAAAAAGCTGTAACATTTTCAAAGCAAGAAAATATTGTAGCATATTGTATTACAACGTTGTCGCAACATTATTATAAGGTCGTCGCGGCATTTATTTTATTATGCAACTTCTTGTGCTTCTTCGGATATCAAAAGTCTATCAGCTAAAATATGTGCCATCTTTCTCAGCCCAGTTATACAGAATATTAAAAACAAATCCTTAAATTTAATTTATTGTTATATAACTATGTAGATTTTATTTATTAGCATTTAAATACTCATAGAGGATTCCTTATCTATTCAAATTAGCTGCACTTTGTTTCTACACAAAGCTTCCTTACATGATCCTCGATAATTACATAAAGTTCATCAGATTTAAAACATAATTAATCTTTGTTACATTCTCAACGTCATAAAATCATGCATATTCATTTAATGCCTACAGAGGATTAATATACATAATATCAGATTTAATCATAAATCCGTACATTTTTCTTACTAAGGCAAAATTAGATTAGACTGTTAACTTTAATCTATTAGACCACTCATAGGCAACTTCTGATTTTAAATATTTATTTTCCAGGTGACAACTTAACTTTCATCATACCTCTAGGAATTGCAGATGACACTTTCGAAATTAAATCTCCGAGTGGGAAAATACTGACAAAGAAACATTTAGATAGAGAAGAAACAGAAACTTACATAATTCCCATTTACGTTAGTGACTCATCTAACAGCGGCGTAACCCTTTTTGACCTTAGTACCTTAATCATCAAAGTAGGAGATGTAAATGACCACTCACCTCAGTTTCAGCCAGGTTCTTGTTATCGATTATCTATTCCCGAGAATAGTGAAGCAGCAGTCATTCACACAGTGGTAGCCAAAGATTTAGATGTGGGATTTAACGGAGAAATATCTTACAGCATTACAAGTGGAAACGTTGGAAATAAATTTAGCATTGACATGAAAACTGGAGACTTAACTGCAAGACCTTTGGATAGAGAAAGCCATTCTCGATATTACCTAACAGTTACAGCACAAGATCAGGGAACACCCTCTTTACAAAATTCCTGCAACATGACCATTTCTGTTGAGGATCAAAACGACAACGATCCAAAATTTGACTTGTCTAAGTATTCCACGACGATTCTTGAGGACGTACCGATAGACACTTCAGTTCTAAAGGTGCACGCGACTGATGCTGATATTGGAGTCAATGCGAGAATTATTTACTCGCTAGCTAACGAAAGCCAATGGTTATTTCGGATTGATAACAAGACTGGAGTTGTCACCACTGCCGGGTATGTACTCATGTCTTTAATTTACTCTAAAACGTGCCCGATTTTTATTTCTCAGCCAAAGACACAACAGATTAAATATCGATTGCGCAATCTGATAGCGGAAAATATTCACGAAGAATATTTACTCTATTTCATAGTTTTGAAAATATTAAAAAGGAAACATATAATTTGGTGTATGTTACTCTGTTTTTGGTTGAAAATCTGGATGCTGAATGTCAGGTCGATTTTATTTATATAGATTTTTCTAAAGTTTTCTACAGATTAAACTACGTTATCTTGCAGAGCAAATTGTTCGAATTTAGGTTAATTATATACTTCAATTTTTTGAATCCTATTTAGTGAATAACAGTGTGGACAATGTAGTACTGCGAGTTTTGCCTATCAATATCTGAGCAAATTAGATACATCCCAAAGGTCAGAGCTTAGGCCTTTGCTATTTAACTTATTTATAATTCATACCATCGTTGTGAAACGTTACTTTTTCCTGACAACCTTAAACGTTACTTTTTCCTGACAATTTATATATGCATCACTAATGCAGAATGATCTTGTAGAACTATTGTCTTTTGCTATCCAAATCAAGGAGAATACTTCATTTAGAAACTTAGACTACGTTGTCAGTAATTCTAATGAATCTAACTAAAAAACACTGGAACTTTTTTTAACTCATTTGACAGGGCAAGACTTGAATATTCTTCAATAATGTGGAATTTTGGTTGTTAAAATCATCAATGCAGCATTAAAAACCCTCAGAGAGGTTTTCCTAGATATTTTTTATTTGTAAGTTCTGGGTTTTCCACATTATGGCTTATTAAATAGATTAGACACATGGTCATTACTCAAAGCATCGCATATATACTCTCTTTTATTTCTCTTTAATATTTTAAATGGCATAGTTTATTGAGATGAGTTTTCTAGTAGCATCAGATTTCATGTTCCTATTGTATGGGCTCGTTCGCATTTCTCTGTCTTCTATTTGCCTACGCCAAGAACAAATACGATGTTATTTCTCCCCATTTATTCCAGAAAACCTGAAGTTAGTTTGTGCGGGTGGGGGCTACACATTTGGAGATAAGAGACACACTCCAGTAACCAGGAATACTAGATCTAATTTCATTATTCGAAAAAATTCCACGAGCGAAAATTGAACCCGGAATTCTAGGGTGAGGAACAAGTGTGTTTGCCTCTCGATTACAAGTTTGATGAAACTTTTTAATTTATGTACGCCATCATCCAATTCGATTTTGTTTATTTAATACGTATACTATTAACCATCCTATAAATATGCTCATATAGTAAATTAAGGACTTTTCCTTTGTTTTAAATTTACTCTAGGATAATTAGGGTCACACTAGTGATCAACAAAAATCGGGACTACGTAATTTTGGAAACTGCTTTTCCTTATATTAACCTTATCCTTTGTTTCAGATTATTCGATAGAGAACGCCAAACAGTTTACAACTTCCTAGTTGTTGCCACTGATGGAGGAAAATATAACGCCAGATCCCAAAAAGTTCCAGTTAACGTGAGAATCTTAGACGTGAACGACAACAAACCAATTTTTACTCAGTATCCATTTAGAGAAAAAGTATCTGCTTATATTCAACCAGGCCAAACCATTTTAAAAGTATCCGCGAAAGATGCAGATGAGGGCACCAATGCTGAAATTGTATACAGTCTAACAAATGACGGCTCTTATGGGAAATTCAGAATTAATCCAAACACAGGAGTATTGACAGCTACTCAATCATTAGCTAGTAATAACGGCAAAGTAGTATACCTTAATATTTTGGCGACAGATAAGGGCAATCCGCCAAGAAGCTCCACTGGTTTGGTTGAAATAGTTGTGGGAGACATTCCAGAAGGGGCACCCCAATTAGGATTTCAAAATAGTACTTACACGGTTACAATGCCTGAAAATGCAGAACAGTTTCGGGACATTATACAGGTAGCGGCAGTGAGGACGGATGGACGTCGTCAACGAATATTGTACTCTTTCGGAACTGGAAACGAAGAAAATATATTTGTTATCAACTCAGAAACTGGCATTATACAAGTAAGAGATCCCAAAAACTTGGACTATGAGCTTCATAAAGAGTTACGACTAGTTGTTGAAGCCAGAACAGAAGGAAATCCAAACTTACACGGCTATTGTAATGTGATAATAAAACTTACTGATCAGAATGATAATTCCCCAAAGTTTACTCAACAACAGTATACCGCAAGTGTTTGGGAAGGCAATAAGAAGGGTGCTTATGTATTACAAGCATTTGCTTTTGATGCAGATGAAGGCCCCAACTCCAGGATTTTGTATCACATTGTTGACGGTAATCACGACAACGCATTCAAAATAGAGCCAGCATTCAGTGGAATACTGAAAACTAATATAGTCCTCGATAGAGAAATTCGCGATACATACAGATTAACCGTTATAGCTACTGATGAGGGAGTACCGCAGATGACTGGTACTGCCAGAATCCGAATTAATGTTGTAGATATTAATGACAATCAACCGACCTTTCCACCTCATAGTATTATTACTGTCAAGGAGGATATGACAATTGGTACCGCCTTGACAACTGTGACTGCGAATGACGTTGATACACATCCAGCACTTACATACAATTTTGCCAAAGAAAACGACAATGAATTTTTGAAGTATTTCAGCATTGACAGATTTAGTGGTAAAGTAATTTTAAAGGAAAGTCTCGACTTCGAGTCTTGGCAAGAATGCAAACTGAGGATAATTGCATCTGACACAGCTCACATAGCACAAACAACACTAACTATTAAAGTTACGGATGTTAACGATAACGCTCCAGTATTTTCTCAAACCGCCTACCTAACAAGTTTACCAGGTAAGATGCCTACTGAATATAAATCACTGATATTTAACTAATTATTATTTATCTCTTTTTAGATGGGCAATCTCCAACTCTTGCAGATATATTGGTATTAAATGCAACGGATGCAGACACCGACGATAACGCAAAAATACATTTTTCCATCCTAAATCAAATGCCTGGATTTTCAATTGGACAGATCGATGGAATACTTAGGGCTAACTTGTCGAATGTTTCGACTTTGACTGAAGATGTCTTATTAACCGTCAAAGCAATCGATCAAGGAAATCCTCCCTTGCATTCATTTGTACCAGTAAGAATAAAGGTTAATGGCGGCTCAGGATCTGGATCTATTTCCCAAAATAAAAGAGATTATAAGTAAGTTACATCAAATTTTTAAATTACTCCTCATTAACAATTGTATAACGTTTCAGGATAAACATCGCAGAAAATACCACTGTAGGTACTACCATAATCCATCTTGCCAAACCAGTCACCCAGAGCCAAATAACATTCTTTTCCATAGTTGAAGGAAACGAGGATGGAGTTTTTGAGATTTCGAATCCATCAGGAGCTTTAATATTAATTAGAAATTTGGATCGTGAATTCCAGGAAAATTATAATATTAAAATATCTACTGACCCCACAAACCTTTCGGTCATTCACGTGCTTATTTACGTAGAGGATTCAAACGATAATGCTCCAGTTTTTAAACAAGCTGACTACGAAAAGACCATCAGCGAAGGTTTGCCAATTGGTTCATCTATAGAAACAATAGTCGCAACTGATGCTGACTTGTCTGGAACTCCTAACGCAGAAATAATTTATGATATCACTTCTGGAAACGATGAGGGCTGCTTCAGGATGAATAGCTCCACCGGTATTTTGTACGTAAACAAATCACTGGATTATGATCAAGGAATTACCGATTACAATTTTGTTATAAGAGCTTGTGATAAAGGTGTACCAACACTCTGCACACTTAACACATTTCTCATCATGCTGCAAGATGAAAACGATAATGAACCAAAATTCCCTGTATCCGAATATTTGGAGTTTGTTGGGGAAAATGAACCCGTTGGTACCGCTGTATTTACTGCACATGCCACAGATCTTGATAAAGGCTCATATGGATCTCTCAATTATTCAATACTTAGTTCTAACAACTATGCCCAATTGGATAACTCTTGGAAACTGTTCCATATCGATTCATCTACCGGAGTTGTGACGACTTCGACAGTTTTTGATTACGAGCAGAGAAGCAGATACAACTTTATTATAAAAGCAACAGATGTCGGAGGAAAATCATCTACAGTGAAAGTAAGGGTGGAAATTGAAGGGAGAGATGAATTTCATCCTCAGTTCACGGAACGTACTTATAAACTTACTCTAGCCACGTCCGCCGTGCTACCTGTCGGTTATGTTGTTGGTCATGTTGTTGCAACTGATAGAGATAAGGGTCCGGATGGTAGAGTGGCCTACCAACTAACAACTCAACACTCTTACTTTAAAATCAATCGAACAACTGGGGATATAATAATAAAAAAGAAATTCGACAATTCTGAACTATCAACTCTTGGCCGAGAAATCAGTTTAGTGGTAACCGCTAGTTCAGGAAGACAAGGATCTTTGACTAACATGACAGTAGTTGAAATTATTCTGGACCCACTTGCTGATCCAGGTACCAATTTAGCTATAAACAGAGAAAATAATGCAACTGCTACGCCAGGGAACGGTGGAATAGCTGACTGGGCATTGGGACTTCTTATAGCCCTTCTGTTGTTAATAATTACATTTGGCGCAGTATTTGTTTTCCTTCACATGAGGAACAAACGTAATAAGAAAGTAAACAAACCAAATTTGAGCTCCGAGTCTGTATCTACATCTAACAATTATGTGGACCCCAGTGCATTTGACACAATACCAATTCGAGGTGGCGTAGGGCCATTGCCAGGAGGAAACAACCAGTTTGCTCCCCCTAAATATGATGAAATTCCCCCGTATGGTGCTGGTCATGCGGCTAGTTCAAATTCTGGGGCTGCCACTACTTCTGAATTATCTGGTTCAGAACAATCTGGTTCAAGCGGACGAGGTTCTGCAGAAGATGGTGAAGATGGAGAGGATGAGGAGATACGAATGATTAATGAAGGACCCCTTCAAAGAGATTCTGGAATTCATCGACAAAATGATGAGGATGATAATTTATCTGATGTTTCTGTAAGAAATACACAAGAATACTTAGCCAGATTAGGAATCATTAATAACAGTAGTTCGGGCCACCCACAAACTGCTTCCAGGTTATGTACAGATCCCAGAGCCGGAAGCAGTAAAGAATCACTTCACCATCATCAGTCAGTGCCTTTAGATAGTCTTCATATTTTTGACGAAGAAGTTGGTAATGAGAATGATATAACTAATTTAATTTACGCAAAATTAAATGACGTTGCTGGTAGTGATAGGGCGAGTTCAACAGATGAGGGCGGGGGTGTAAATGCCTCAACATTAGGATCTACAATGGATCACGTAATGGCTATCGGAGGTTATGGGGATGTGCCGGCGGTCACCCACCAACCCTCGATGAACGGATCTTTAAGCTCAATAGTTCATAGTGAAGAAGAACTAGCCGGTAGTTATAATTGGGATTATCTGTTGGATTGGGGTCCCCAGTACCAACCGTTAGCTCATGTATTCTCAGAGATAGCAAGACTGAAAGATGACACTGCATCAGTGCATAGTGGCGCTAGTGGTACTTCTAGTGTTAAAAGTAAGAGTTCCGTAGCTCCTACGAAAAATATACCACCTCCTTTAATAACAAGTGTTGCTCCACGGTCAATAGCAATGCCTGTGTTGAACTCTAGGGGCGGATCTAGTCATCATGGTGGAGTAGGACATAATCAAATGATGATGCTACCAAGGTCACCTATTAACCATGACGCCTCCGGAGCCACTTTTAGCACCTCCACTGCTATGTCACCTAGTTTTTCACCGTCATTATCACCATTAGCGACGAAATCGCCGTCTATTTCACCTCTAGTAGCACCAGGATTGCCTACTGCTCATCACGTTATGCCAAGGCAATCAACGCAAAATAGGAACAAGTCAGTAGTGGACACAGAACTTAGAATATGATGTGTTCTCTCTCGTTCTATTTTAAATTAATGTGGTATGGCTGTGCTACAAATGCAGACTGATTCAATTTTTAAAAACATTTAAATCGATTCTTTGTGTATATTCGTGTAAATAATAATGAAATGCTCATTTAGGTAGTTTTTTTTCTGCCTGCCATGTTTAGCCATAAATACGACTAACAATGTCAATTTTTATGATTGTTACATGTTCTTTAAATTATTAAAAATGTCTTGTAGATATTGTATCTAGTTTTTTTATTCCTTTTGTAATTATTTTAGTTAGGAATATCTAAATTATTCAAATTGAATTGTTAACCAAATTTACGTAAATTGTACTTGTTCAATTGACTGCGAATGCGTATGTGTGAATGTTTTCTTATTAAGTACTGAAGATTGTGTCATAAGAAGAGTAGATGTAAAAAATGTACAAATAAATAAATTTATTAATAACTGTCTCCGTTTAATTTTTTCCTTTCTTACAATCACCTGTAGTCGTTTAGGTAAAACGTCAAATTGTTATCGGCGAATAGTCTATTAAGAGACATAATGTATTGACTATTTTCTTGTTATTAGCACTGACTATATATAAATCCAGCGAGTGGTTCAAACTGGCCCATATTAAATGAATACTATGTCAAAGAAACATTCATTTATTTATAATAAAATCGATAGATAATCCCTTCGTAATAAAATTTTATTGCGATTTTATGGCCAGTACTAATAGCAGGCAAGTAATCATATCATTAAATCTGTCAATAGACTATACCACCGAACGCAATTTATTTAATCTTCCCCTAAGAGAAAGTATTGAATGTATTACGGATAAAACCATTCAAATCTAATCACAAGAAAATATTGAAAAATTCAATAAATTAGATTGTTTGGTTATAGACAAATATTTATTAATCATCTTCTAATTCACCTATAGATAGATCTCCAGAACTAGCACTATCTTAGTTGTTTCAAAAATGGAGATATGATTGGCAAATAGTTCATATAGTGACGTCTGAACCGTTAATTAAAGTTCATCAGTAAAATTACTTTACGAAAAACAATTTTACATTTTACCGTAGAAATAAATGCAAAACAAATTATAATTAGAATGTTTGCTGTGACAACGATGTATCTAATTTCTGTTCGAAAAGTATCTGAAAATTTCTTTCAATAAAAGGTGTGCTAACTACGCAGACGAATAAACTACATTAGTATGACGTCAGCACTAGTCAAAAGCTCCCGAATGTATGCAATCATACAATACAGCTAGTCAAAGAACAGATGTATGCTGCGATGAAAATAAATTCAACTTTCCAACTTGTACAGTTTAGTTCAAAATTAAGACTGGAAAATATAATAGCTTTACATTTTCTTTAGATGCTAGTTTACACAAAATATGCAATAATTTCTACTTTCAACATAATACTCTGAACAGATACAGAATTCATTATACCTAATAAAGTAAATAAAAATCTTTAAATATTTGAAATAAGGACGAATTTAATTGAAATATGACATATTGGCACCAAATTTCATATTACTAGCGTAGCAGTAAAGTCCTTAATTCACCACGTTTTGGATTTGTGTATGTGTATGTGTATGTGTATGTGTAATCACCTTTACTTTTCGAAAAAGGTCCTTTCTATTGTTTTGATCAGCATGTAACAACAGTCCTCTAATGAAATTGCTCAAAAATATCACCCTCCGTTGCTAAGCAGTATCCGCAGTCTATCATAAGAAATTTGCCTCACATTCCCAAGCATCACGGGAGTAACACGGCTGTCCCAAGTCAAAACACTGTATAAGCCAGTTTCAACAAAAATCATATTTTTACATTTTTGGATCTAAAGTATCAACATCTACCAATCCGTGATTGAGGAACACTAAAATTCCTATGAGTTTGTGAAGAAAGTTCATGTGTAAACACTGTATATCCACTAACCGAATCAAGTTACCAATTTAAAACACTGTACATCCACTTTCCTAAATATAAATACTGCATGTGTCGGATATACCGTGTTTCAATTTGGTTTTGGGATATACAGTGTTGGAATTTTGGTTAAATTTACCTGTTAACGACGCCGAACCAAATCTCATCCACGACTATGGGTTAGAGCAACTAAATCGGGAATCGGAGACCCTAACACATGAATAACAATACAACTTTGTTACCTCTTTACTAAGAACCGTATAAATAAATTAGCTATTTTTCAATATAAATGTGTTTTGCTTAATGAACTTTTCCAATTTTCAACCGATTTTTCCTAAATCTAAACACTGAATGTGTTCAAAACCTAATTCAAATAAAATTAATATCGACTTATAATATAAAGTCGCATTAGGTGTTCTATATATACATATATATTCACCCTGTATTAACATTTTTTTCAAATATAATAAGGTTTCGACAAAATGTAATTGTTTGTTTTTGTGCTCTGGTGAACAATTTGTTAAATGGTTTATACAGTGTTTTGACTTGGGACAGCCGAACACTTTGTGAGACGTTGAGTAATTTTTGTCGTAAATACTGCAAAGTCTGATCTTGATGTTCATACAGCTCTAAGAAATCCCACAAAAGCAGTCAAGAGGCGTTAAATCTGGAGATCGAGCTGGCCAAAAAATGTTTTCCGTTTAGGGTGCCATCAATGACAAATGGTCTCGCAAATGGTCTTAAGATATGATCACTTAAAATACCACACCACACATTCATTTTTTGTGAATTCTATGTTCTGAGAGCTAAAGAACGATGTTGATTTTGTTGGAAACAGATGGATTGTGACGGCCATGGACAGGAAATGAACTTTCATCAGTAAAAAGAATATTACTGATACAACATTCATTTCTATTGGCCATTTCTATGACCGTTTCATAAAATTCTATCTCTCAGAGTCGATCTCCTTCAAAAATTTCCTGTGTTTTCTCTACCCTGTAGAAGCGATATTTATGTTTTTTCAGCATCCTGAACACCCTTGTTTTATCGACATCTAGTTCCTCGGTTAGATCACGGCAAGACAGCGTTGGATCTTCTTGGATTTTGGTTAAAATTATTATTTCTTGCAGTTCTGCGTCTGCTCCTAGTCTGTGCTGGCGATTAAACTTTTGCTTGTGACTTTTATTAACGCATTCTGTTATCATAAAAGTATGATGTGAGATACTGGCCTAACGACTGGATTTTCAAAAGCAACATTAAATAAAGCTACTATTTGCTCTATAATGTTGCCACTAAAATATCACTCAATTATTTGTACTTTCTTTTCTACTGTGTAAGAAGTCATGATTTTATAAAATGATAAAATTAAATATGAATTTACAGTCTCGTTACACGTTTAATTGTCATACTATTATCAAAGTTACGCTGTAAACTGGCTAGCATCTGAAATCGGTTAGCGCAGAAGTTTTTTACTTAACTATGACTACAACTTTTTTTCATTTTTTCTCCCTTCGGAATAAATTCTCAAAACCAAAGCTGAAGGGACAAGTCTAAATAAAATATAGAATTGGATTTATTCTATAAATTGCTTGTTGCGGTCGATTTTCACATTTAATAATGGCCAGAAATTTATGTACTAATTTTCGTTATTTTCCCAAATTTTATTGTGTATTTGAGCCTATTCATACCGTCTCTCGCCAATAGATGTTACTAGAGTATAACTGTTTGCATAATAGCAATGATGGTTCACGTCGGTCATTAAATATACTTTGATACAGGTAGTATGGGTGAGTGCGTTCAGATATTCATTGGGAGAGTGCATTGCAAAAACGCCCTTTTAAAGCTTCTACAATGGCCAGTATTGTTGATTAAACCTTCTTTTGGTGGGCAGATTTACGAAGGGACGGCTTTCAAAGTATATTATGATAATATTTGTGGATATAAACAAAGTTAGGAAAATCTATTCTAGTTGTGGGGTACGCCGTGAAGGGGAAATTCTGAACGTACTGAGACGGAAGACAAGAACTTGACATTTTGATAGAGGACATTTTTCTTGATCATTTTTCCTTTTGCTGCTTGAAGATTGAGTCGTCTGAATACGAGTTTTAACAATATTGTAAGTTTTGCTCCATTTATGGGATTTAGTATTCATCACGACAAGATTAGTTGTATTTTCATTTTGTTTTGAATATCGTTTTGGGGAAATGCAGCTACGGATTTCTGGATAAAGTCAATTTTCAAAGCACGTGGCGTCGTCTGAATGCAAGATTTTGAAGTGTCATTTTGACGGACCTCTTTCAGCCCACATCACATCTCAGGTACGTCTCTGAAAACCCACTTAAAGTTGAAATAGATTTATAATTTAGGTTATTTATTTTATTGCAGGGCTGTTTGTTTGTTTGTTTGTTCGTTAGTTGTTTCCTTGTTGAGTATGTTACAAGTATTGGGATCTATTTGTTAGTTTATGGCTATTTGGATTGATACCTTATGATTTTACTTGGATCTGTTACTCGTATTCTACTTGAGCTTTTATGTCACATTCTACACTTTACGAGGGACTTCAAGCCTGACTATGGTTTCAACTTCTAGTCCAGATATTGGTGTCTAGATAGTGGATTATTGACTGACAGCTTGTGTATGTATGGTACTGGGGATCTCGGCATGTTACCTTAGACTCCACGTAGATGGTCTACCACCTGCGGCTGTTATCACCTGAATTACGCTACCCTGGTAGAACGGGAAAAGGTATTCAGACACTACCAAAAGTAAGCGGAATTATATTCTCTTAACGAGGGATCCGGCACATCAACTCAACGTCCACGGGACAGTTAAAATAAATTTTCAAGGAATATTGGCATTATTTTGCTCGTAACATAAATCTCAGTAACATTTTAGATTTCAGTAATATTTGGTATATTTTGTGTATCGTTACTTCACTAACTGAATAGTTTTGCCTTATTTTACAAATAGATGTCAATAATTTTAAGTAATTTTATATTTTGCCGTACCTTGGGTCACTTGTAGTTTTTTTGTCACGCTTCTGGCATATGACCTTTTGTACATTTATCAAAGATTTATTATTTTGTAAGATATTTTGTGTATATCAGGTTAAGCGTGTGGGCCCCTCTTACTAGTGTACTTTTAGGGTATATTGAGATACATTGTACTGCGTACCGAGTTATCTGTGACAATTGTGAAATATTTTGTATTACCTACGTACCCTTATATTTTATTAAATGTTTAATTAGAACGACGTTTTCTTTTATATCTGACCACCTACACCACCCTAATTATCGAAGCCACCCCCAAGGACTTAACTAGTCGACCATGTGAGACTCCCTCCTCATTAGTGTATTGCAGAGGGGGTAGGTACTGCACGTAAAATATTAAAATTTTGTTCAGGGCACAGGGTGACTACCCTACCCTGCGTTTGAGGTTTAGCAGCCTTTGGGGCCCCTTTTATAAGTGGGCATAGGCCCTGAAACATGTTGGAAAGAATCAATGGAAAAATATAAATTTCTTCCGAAAAATATTTACAATGCTGATGAGACTGGATTCTCCAGAGTCAAAGAACTTGGGAAAGTTTTGGATGCTACTGGTCATAAAAAAGTTGGCTCTATAACAAGTTTCATTCCGCCAATCTTCATCTATCCACATTTGAGGCACTCGTCAACTTTCGAAGTCAATGGGCCACTTGGAATATTATATAAATGTTCCAAAAATTGCTAGATTACAGAGGAGCTTATTTATTGACCCGATGAAACATTTTTGTCACCATAGTAAACCAACAGCAGTTTTACTGATTCTAGATAATCACAGCAGTCACATCATTCTGAAATCGTTTGAATATTCCAAGAGAAATCACGTAATGTTGTCCATTCCACCGCACAACTCGTACAGGGTTCAACTTTTCGATGTATCTTTTTATGGTCCACTTATAAAGCTGCCTACAAACGAGAATATAACTTGCATATGAAGTCACATCTTGGTATGAAAATCACTCCAATAGATTTTGCCTCTCTTTTTCGAGAAGCATTTTTTAACGTTGCTTCTATAAGCAAAGGAGAATCTGGGTTCAGTGCTATGGGAATTTTTCTTATCAACCCTTCTATTATCACTAATCAGGATTTTCTATCAGCTGAAATAATTCAAGGTAGCGATCCTGAATTCCTTGCAGACACTCCTAACTCTTCTAATATTAAATCTGGCTTTTCAGCATCATCTCTAGATGTTCATAATACAAATGTTCAAGATCTTCTCCCTCTCTCAAAAAAATCAGTAATCAAACAACCTAGGAAATACAGGTAAAATAGCATGCCACACTTCTGACTTCAATCCCAATAAAAGAGAACCTGTTGGAAAAAAAATCTTAAAAAAGCTGAAAAATATAAAGCAGAAACCAAAGAAGGAAAAAAAAATGAAGGTTTGGAAAAAGTAACAAATAAAATATTCCAGGAAAGTGACGATTTCACCTCAATTGACATCGGCCGTAATAGATGACAATTCGGACGATGATATGGAAAACGTGGGAAACAAATGCCTGATTTGCGACGAATTCAGGAGTGACAAGGATTTATGGTATCGATGCACTCTATGCGGAATGTGGGCTCACTCGGAATGCTTTGGCTGGGAAAGCCCATCTGGCCCATCAAAATTTGTTTTACAAAATGCCATAAGTTCTGAAATTTGGTGTCATACTCAGGGTTATCCATAACATGTAGATATTTTGGCTAAAATAATGTTATCAGTAAGCTCCCGTAGTTAAGCTCATAGTAAGATCAGAATGACACTTCTTGGACGGCTATTTTTAATAGATGTACTGAATACCGCACATTTTAGAAAATCCCATACATGCTTTATTAAAATTAGGTTTGGAGACCATGGAGGTAACCCCATATGAAAACTGCGTTGGTCTTAAGTGCATAAAGTCAATTTTCACGCCAAAAAATCTCTGCCACCAACAGTAGATTTTAAGATCGTCCACCAAGAGGCTTGGTAAACTAAACTTAAAGTTTTCTCATTTTCTTTATTAGTGTAAATGGTAAGTTCGATGAACTATTTTTTCCTATTTCTCTAACTGATAAATTAATTTTTCTCTTAGCGTAGAACCATAGGCAATGTATTTAATATTTTAAGCATTCTTAGAATTGAATAATTTTTGTATAAACTTTGCACCTACTATTATCAAATGAAAACGAACCCTTAATTTATCAGTGAACATTTGGCCTATTGTAATTCTAACTACTTCTTTAAAGACTAACATAGTTAAATTTTAGAGAAAACCATCACTTGAAAGTCTCGCTTTTTCTGATGTGTGCTAAACAAGGGTTAAAGTGCATGCCTTCAAATTTGAAGGCAATTAATTTATTTTTAGCGAACTACACTTGTTAATTTTTCGCGAAAAGAATATGAAACAAGATTGTTTTAAATTAAAATAAAATCTGAAATACGAACATAAATTAAAAAAAAAACACAAAAATTATTTTTCACTAGAGAATGCATTATAGAAAGCAATTACTCAGTTTGACACAATACATTTTGCCAATCAACGTCACGAACATGTGCTAAGTCAACGTAACAGTTTGTTATCAGTAGTTAATATTCTCCATAAAATGTATTAATTAATTATCAAAATAATTCTAGTAATTTAAAACAACGCATTTATTTAGTTAACTGTTATGAAATTGACTATATATGTAATCGATATGCAATTGAAGTGTTTATTTATGTATTTAAGATACAACTACCCAAAACAGATAAGAAATACAATTACAGGGTGTGAAAAAAAAACAATATAGAAAATTAAATCGACAGCATGAAATATTTGTTTTGGTTCCAAAATAACTTAAAAAAATACTTATTTAGCCGAAAACAGCCGGGAACATTTTTTAAATGCACTATGCGATATTGATGCAAGAGAATTTTATTCTATCTGCTATATCTTAGTAAAGCGATTCCCAAAGTGTGGATCGCGACCCCCCTAGGATCGCGGTAAGATTCCAAAAATGAGACAAAAACGAATTAATAAAACGTTTATTTTCGTCTTTCGTAAAAACATATCAACAGAAATAATACCTTATCCTTTATTTTAACTATATAACCTTAACATTATTACTTTTCCACATTGAGAAACATAAAAAAGAATATTAACTACTTTAAAAAACAAAGTAAAAAAAATATTAATGCGATACATGTGCCTGCTTTTCAGAAATAAGCTTCTCAAATACAGACGAGAAACTTAACTCTCATAAATATGATGTTGTAAATAGAACCAAGGATTTAACAGCTTCATTCGCCAGCTCGGGGAACTCTTGCATCTTTTTGGTCCAAAACTGATCTTGGTTCTGGGACAAAACGTTTTTCGAGAAAAGTGTATTTAACTAATTTTAAAATCACAGCAACAATTTATCTCTACTCGGGGCGAAGAGGGGTCGAAAACAACATTCTCATCAAAAGCGGCCCCACTTTAGAAAAGTTTAGGAACCACTGTCTTAGTACATTAGTTACAGTGAAACTTCCATACCATTCCGTTCTACTCGTTTCCTACTTCTCCTCCTTCATGAGTATTGGGTGCCCAGTGAACACGGATACATACCTGGTATGTTTCTCTTACGTAATCTATTCAACATGTTATATCCAAGGATATTGGATGTATGGTAAATGTAAGGTACATGGACCTTAAAATTTCAGCCACAAAAAAAGTTATAGCCATGTAATGGCAACATAACTTTTAACATACTCATATGTGGCAAATATATAACATACATGTAAAAGACATATATTGTATTTCAAAATATTTACCTTAAAATATGTTCTGATGTTACATGTGTGCTATATAACATGCAATTTCCGTGGTATATGCACAAGGGGGTAGCAAATAATATACAGGGTGTCCCCAAATGGGGTTACCTGTACCACAAGTGGACCTAAATTTTAGTTTTTCGACAGTCACTATAAAAAAATTTTGTTTCTTAAAGAAATACGATGTGTTAAGAAAATGTACTTCTTTATGCAGGGCGCTCAAAAATTTCAAAAATATGAATTTGACCCAAGAGCAAACTACCTTTAGTTTTCTCATTTTTAAGGAAAATGCAATTTGAAAAAATTCTTTATTAAATCTTGTTTAATACGTCTTTTTCCCCAATGCCTCACCTCAGTTTTCGTATTTTTCCGTAACGGATACTAAAAAATTTAGGATTATGAAAGAAAAGTATTTCAAATGGCTTTTTTATTAAAAATGAAAAATAAAGGTAGTTTACTCTTAGGCAAAATTCCATTTTTGGAATTTTTAAGCACCCTGCTCTTTCATAGAAAAAATAATTTTTTTTAACATAAATCGTATTTTTTTAAAAATGCGGAAATTTTTATAGTGACTTTTTGTCCAAAAATTAAAATTTTGGTCATTTGTTGTATAGCTAATCCCATCCGGGGACACCTTGTACTACTGTACTACAATATGGTTTAAGTAAGGAAAAACTAGATGTAAAAAAAGGCCAATCTAAAATAAATAATTTTTATATTCATAAAATACATATTATCATAATAATATATTAACCAAAGTCATACAAGAAGGATACGTTCATTTATATAATGAGGTAATCAAAAATAAACTAACTGCCAAATTAATAAAGGAACTAAATGCCAAATTGCACATTCTCTAAACTATATAGTTTGTTTATTACAAGCAAACTTTTGGTTAACAGAAAACATAGAAGACAAAATAGCTGAAGAAAAATAACATAATTAGAAAAAGTTAGCTGATTGCAAGCTGTGTAATAAGGTAAAAAAAATAAAGAAAAGCCTGACAGTATACATGAATCATTTTCATTCCGCTATAAATTACGAAGAAATAAACATTAGCATGATTACTATAGAGACAAGAAAAGTGTATAAGTTGTTGGTAAAACAGAACAGCTTTATCTTATATTAAAAGAAGTTTCAGGGAAAAAGGTAGACATTAAAAGCTTAATGAAGTTTGTTCCAAATGATGCTCGGACTTTTACAACATTTAAAAACTGTGGATTTTGAGGGTGACGTTGAAGGCTACAGTAACACTATTGATTTTGATATAGATGTAAACGAACTGTAGAAATGAAAATCGCAGGCATATTAATGAGAAGTACGACACTTTGCATTTTCTAAGTGTCTATACACCTACATACACAAAATATACTATTTTTGACAGTCGAGTTATTATTATATTATCTATATATTAAACACAGGTAATTTTTAGTTTTATTACTTATTTACTCTAGTGACTGAATAAATGCTTTTTTGAACTATATATTTAACATCCGAATAAAGTTTGGTTTAATGTACGGTTATCCAAATTTAATTGTACCAAATATCAACTAAAATTCTGAACGAAAATAGTTAATGAAAGAACAAGAATTCTTCAATTATTCAAAAAGGAGCTAAAAATTTATTAGAAACAAGAAAAATTCAACAAACGTGACAATAATACTCAGATAATGACGAAAACAAATTTCCTATATAAAAAAAAAATTACTTACAGACAAACCTGTCAGCAAGAATTTGCAAGCAGACTAATACTTAAAACTTAATTATCTTAAAACTAGTGTTTGGCCCCTGGTTTCCTTTTTTCATACATATCTCAATAAATTATGGTACAATAACTGCTCCAGCTTCTTGTTTTCTCTCTGCGTAGCCTTTGCTTTGACAGTCTGAACCATCACTAGCGATGTTCTCAAATTCTTTTTCACAATGTTGGAACGTTTCGTTAACAGCAGCTAGAACAATAGTTTATGACAAAATTTTATAACTTTTTTTTGTATTATTTACTTAAAAGCAATTTCTAACTTTTTTAGAAATTCTTTGTCTTTACCTATAGGTACCAACAATATGTTACATCGTTGCCCAAGGACTTTGTTTCCATTTATTACTTATATAAATGTGTAGTTTTAATGATTGTGATTATACAATTTAAGCTACAATAAAGCACCTATAATTTTTCTGTGGCTTGAGTAGTTAAATTTCATTAAATTTCAATTTCAAGATTGGGAAATATGTCAATAAAACTCCAACAAATAAGTAGGTACCTAATAAGCTACTTAACACTGCACCGAGGTGCTTAATGATTTACACTTCTACGTACTTACCTACAATAGTTTTGATCTCTGAACTTGATTCCACACAAAAACAAAGACGATATTTTTAACATGTTAAAAACGCGCGCTAGAAGTCACGTTGCACCTCCTTCAGGGTCACTTGTGTTAGGTTAGAATATTACAATTAGGTTATTTTATTAGGTATAATTAGGGATATTTGAGTTAATTTCGTAGCACGAACTATGTAATACAGAGTGCGAAAGAGATGTCCTATAATAATTTTATAACCAGATTTACCGGGAAATTTAAAACATCATAATATTAAAATGTTATCCAACTGTATGAAGATACGGGATTATTAAACTAGTTTTTGATCGGCGAGTTTTATTTTTTGTTATTAGATACATAAAAAAAAATAAAACGGCCGGTAACACTAATCACTATTTTAATAAATTTATAGAGTATTTAAACGAATAAATCATCAAGTATTATATAGGCACAATTACATTTTCATTACCACTTAATGGCAACTGAAGACATTTTTGTTTAATATCACAAGCGTTAATTGGTAAAAGAGCTTCTTATTTTCATTGGGCATGCTATTATTATGTTGATTAAACTACACTGGTCACTGATGTTATAACCTAACTTAAGCAGCTACTACACCAAAATAATATACATAATATATATACTTAACCAAACTTTTTTGACATTCCATATTAAGCTAGCTTGTTTCACGTTTGTAGTTTACCAAATTACATGATTAAATATATATGTGTAATGTAATTGTAGAAAAAAACTTAAAATGTCCATGATGATCACAAAATATATAAATGTTATATCTGGTGTAAACATATAAGATGGGTTGATGTGTAATATGTAGCAATTATCTAAATATCACATATTTTAATGTTATTATTTAACACACAGGCAATATAACTTTAAACGTTCATACTGATTACAGAAATACATAAATGTTATATAGCTGATAAATACACATAATACTTGTTATTGTAATGTAGCAGTTACCTAAAAATCACATATTTTAATGTTATTATTTAACAAACGGGCAATATAACTTAAAATCTACATGATGATAACAGACATACATAAATATTATCCCTGTCAAAAAAATCTCATCAATCCGTATTGAAAATTATCAAAAATTAATAAGTATCTATGAGAACCTATATGGTCAATAAGTTTCTATAAGAGTTAGGTAAAGTTGCTGTTGAAATTGTTATCAGTTTATATCCGCATTGACCAGCAAAATGAGTCAAGCCATATCCATTTGTTAATCCAAACATTTACTTATACCATATCAATGAGAATTTATGAGCACAGTATCTAATGTAATTCGTGTGGCTTTCCGTGATTAAAAGACAAGTGTTTCTTTAAGAAACGAGCTGCATTAGGTTAGAACAGTTTGGATTTGCAATTGAAGATTACAAATTATAATGTTTGAATAGGGATTTATGAGATCAGTTTCTATGAGTATTAATGTTTTTTTTCAGTAATATATTAAATGTGTTTTCATTTGTTTGAATGGGTAAAAAGAAAGGTCAGTTTTCAACTGCAATTACAAATACAAGTTTAATCGCTTCGAATGGGATTATATGCGATCAATTTCTAAAAGTATTTATGCTGTTTTCCGAATATAGTTATGATGAGGTTTAATCAGTAACAAATTGTTAACTACTTGTTAAGATATGGTCGGAAATTCCAAGTACACATTTAGTATTCCTTCAAGAGGATTGATGAGAGCAGTTTCTACGAGTATCTATTTGTTGTTCCTATAGTAAATTATATAAGTCTTTATCAGTACAGATTCGGATTTAATTTAAATATGAAAATTATATCAGAATAAAGCAACCAAATATTTTAAACAGTATCTATTTGTAAATCCAAACATTTACTTATACTATCTCAATGAGAATTTATGAGAACAGTATCTAATGTAAAACGTGCGGCTTTCCGTGGTTAAATGGCAAGAGTTTCTATAAGAAACAAGCTGCATTAGGTTAGAACAGTTTTGATTTGCAATTGAAGATTCAAAATTATAATGTTTGAATAGGGATTTATGAGATCAGTTTCTATGAGTATTAATGTTTTTTTTTTTTCAGTAATATATTAAATGTGTTTTCATTTGTTTGAATAGGTAAAAAGAAAGGTCAGTTTTCAACTGCAATTACAAATACAAGTTTAATCACTTCGAATGGGGTTAGATGCGATCAATTTCTCAAAGTATTTATGCTGTTTTCCGGATATAATTGTGAAGAGGTTTAATCAGTAACAAATTGTTCACTACATGTTATGATATGGTCGGAAATTCCAAGTACACATTTGGTATTCCTTCAAGAGGATTGATGAGAGCAGTTTCTACGAGTATATATTTGTTGTTCCTATAGTAAATTATATAAGTCTTTATCAGTACAGATTCGGATCTAATTTAAATATGAAAATTATATCAGAATAAAGCAACCAAATATTTTAAACAGTATCTATTTGTAAATCCAAACATTTACTTATACTATCTCAATGAGAATTTATGAGAACAGTATCTAATGTAAAACGTGCGGCTTTCCGTGGTTAAATGGCAACAGTTTCTATAAGAAACGAGCTGCATTAGGTTAGAACAGTTTTGATTTGCAATTGAAGATTCAAAATTATAATGTTTGAATAGGGATTTATGAGATCAGTTTCTATGAGTATTAATGTTTTTTTTCAGTAATATATTAAATGTGTTTTCATTTGTTTGAATGGGTAAAAAGAAAGGTCAGTTTTCAACTGCAATTACAAATACAAGTTTAATCACTTCGAATGGGGTTATATGCGATCAATTTCTAAAAGTATTTATGCTGTTTTCCGGATATAATTGTGAAGAGGTTTAATCAGTAACAAATTGTTCACTACATGTTATGATATGGTCGGAAATTCCAAGTACACATTTGGTATTCCTTCAAGAGGATTGATGAGAGCAGTTTCTACGAGTATCTATTTGTTGTTCCTCTAGTAAATTATATAAGTCTTTATCAGTAAAGATTCGGATCTAATTTAAATATGAAAATTTATATCAGAATAAAGCAACCAAATATTTTAAACAGTATCTATTTGTAAATCCAGACATTTACTTATACTATCTCAATGAGAATTTATGAGAACAGTATCTAATGTAAAACGTGCGGCTTTTCGTGGTTAAATGGCAAGTGTTTCTATAAGAAACGAGCTGCATTAGATTAGAACAGTTTTGATTTGCAATTGAAGATTACAAATTATAATGTTTAAATAGGGATTTATGAGACCAGTTTCTATGAGTATTAATGTTTTTTTTCAGTAATATATTAAATGTGTTTTCATTTGTTTGAATGGGTAAAAAGGAAGTTTTGAACCGCAATTACAAATATAAGAATGGGGTTATATGCGATCAATTTCTAACAGTATTTATGCTGTTTTCCGAATATAATTGTGATGAGGTTTGATCCGTAACAAATTGTTCACTACATGTTACGATATGGTCGGAAATTCCAGGTACATATTTAGTATTCCTTCAAGAGGATTAATGAGAGCAGTTTCTACGAGTATTTATTGGTTGTTCCTACAATAAATTATATAAGTGTTTATCAGTATGCATTCGGATCTAATTTAAATACAAAAATCATTCAGAATGAAACCTCAAATATTTTAAACAGTGTCCACCTGTAAATCCAAGATAATATTATAATGAGAATCTATCACAACAGTATCTAATGTAACGTGTGCGGTTTTCCGTGGCTAAATTTTAAAATTATTTGCAATAAATAAGCTTTAACGGATTCGAACAGTTTCGCATTTCCAGATGAATAGTTTTAATTGTTAGGGATCTATGAGGTCAGTGTAATGTTTTTTTTTTCAATAAAATGTGTTTTTATTGGAAAATAAACATTACACAAAGACACTGATCTCATAGATCCCTATTTAACAATTAAAACTATTCATCTGGAATTGCAAATTAAAACTGTTCAAATCCGTTAAAGCTATTTATTAAATATACTTTTAAAATTTAGCCACGGAAAGCCGCACGCGTTACATTAGATACTGTTCTGATTGGTTCTCATTAAAATATATCTTTAAATGTTTGGATTTACAAGTGGATACTGTTTAAAATATTTGGTTGTGTCATTCTGATATAATTTTTGTATTTAAAGTAGATCCGAATGCATACTGATAAAGACAAATTTTCTATTGGAACAACAAATACATACTCATAGAAACTGCTATCATCAATCCTTTCGAAGGAATACTAAATATGTACCTGGAATTTCCGACCATATCGTAACATGTGGTGAACAATTTGTTACTGATCAAACCTCATCACAATTATATTCGGAAAACAGCATAAATACTGTTAGAAACTGATCGCATATAACCCCATTCGAAGTGACTAAACTTGTATTTGTAATTGCAGTTGGAAACTGACCTTTCTTCTTTACCCATTCAAACAAATGAAAACACATTTAATATACTTATTACTGAAAAAAAAAACATTAATACTCATAGAAACTGATCTCATAAATCCCTATTCAAACATTATAATTTGTAATCTTCAATTGCAAATCAAAACTGTTCTAACCTAATGCAGCTCGTTTCTTATAGAAACTCTTGCCATTTAACCACGGAAAGCCGCACGTTTTACATTAGATACTGTTCTCATAAATTCTCATTGAGATAGTATAAGTAAATGTCTGGATTTACATATAGATACTATTTAAAATATTTAGTTGCTTTATTCTGATATAATTTTCATATTTAAATTAGATCCGAATGCATACTGATTAAAACTTATATAATTTACTATTGGCACAACAAATACATACTCGTAGAAACTGCTATCATCAATCCTTTCGAAGTAATACTAAATATGTACCTGGAATTTCCACACGTAACATGTAGTGAACAATTTGTTACTGATCAAACCTCATCACAATTATATTCGGAAAACAGCATAAATACTGTTAGAAATTGATCGCATATAATCCCATTCGAAGTGGTTAAACTTGTATTTGTAATTGCAGTTGAAAACTGACCTTTCTTTTTACCCATTCAAACAAATGAAAACCCATTTAATATATTACTGAAAAAAAAACATTAATACTCATAGAAACTGATCTCATAAATCCCTATTCAAACATTATAATTTGTAATCTTCAATTGCAAATCAAAACTGTTCTAACCAAATGCAGCTCGTTTCATATAGAAACTCTTGCCATTTAACCACGGAAACCCGCACGTTTTACATTAGATACTGTCCTCATAAATTCTCATTGAAATAGTATAAGTAAATGTCTGGATTTACAAATAGATACTGTTTAAAATATTTGGTTGCTTTATTCTGATATAATTTTCATATTTAAATTAGATTCGAATGCATACTGATAAAGACTTATATAATTTACTATTGGTACAACAAATACATACTCGTAGAAGCTGCATCAATCCTTTCGAAGTAATACTAAATATGTACCTGGAATATCCGACCATATCGTAACATGTAGTGAACAATTTGTTACTGATCAAACCTCATCACAATTATATTCGGAAAACAGTATAAATACTGTTAGAAATTGATCGCATATAACCCCATTCGAAGTGATTAAATTTGTATTTGTAATTTCAGTTGAAAACTGACCTTTCTTTTTACCCATTCAAACATATGAAAACACATTTAATATATTACTGAAAAAAAAAAACATTAATACTCATAGAAACTGATCTCATAAATCCCTATTCAAACATTATAATTTGTAATCTTCAATTGCAAATCAAAACTGTTCTAACCTAATGCAGCTTGTTTCTTATAGAAACACTTGCCATTTAACCACGGAAAGCCGTACGTTTTACATTAGATACTGTTCTCATAAATTCTCATTGAGATAGTATAAGTAAATGTAAAGACTTATATAATTTACTAGAGGAACAACAAATAGATACTCGTAGAAACTGCTCTCATCAATCCTTTTGAAGGAATACTAAATGTGTACTTGGAATTTCCGACCATATCATAACAAGTAGTGAACAATTTGTTACTGATTAAACCTCATCACAATTATATTCGGAAAACAGCATAAATACTTTTAGAAATTAATCGCATATAACCCCATTCAAAGTGATTAAACTTGTATTTGTAATTGCAGTTGAAAACTGACCTTTCTTTTTACCCATTCAAACAAATGAAAACACATTTAATATATTACTGAAAAAAAACATTAATACTCATAGAAACTGATCTCATAAATCCCTATTCAAACATTATAATTAGTAATCTTCAATTGCAAGTCAACCTAATGCAGCTCGTTTCTTATAGAAACACTTACCATTTAACCACGGAAAGCCGCACGTTTTACCTTAGATACTGTTCTCATAAATTCTCATTTATGTGGTATAAGTAAATGTTTGCTGCTCCATTCTGGTAGAAACTGATAGAAATTTCAGAAGCAACTTTACTCCAGGCTCCAGTAGAGGGAGCTGTATACGTGTAGCTAATTCATATCTAATCTAATGTGACCTAAGGAACTGAAGTGTGTTTGTTAAATTAAAAACAAAGCAGTCTCTTTCACTGCTAACTCATTCATTGCTTCTAGGCTAGAACAAGAACACCCGAGGAAATAAGGACTTTGCAGAATTTTGTGTTTACCACAATATTAGTATTTCTATTTGAAATATGCAATTTAAACTGTACATTTGTCAGCATGCATATCCAAATTAATACTAATAAAAAAGCAAAATGGAAGTTTACAATAAAAATACATCTGTAAAATATACAATTGAAACTGTACGTTTGTTGACATGTATATCCACATTAATACTAATAAAAAACAATGTTGAAATTTACAATAAAAACATGTTGATAAATGGCGTGTTACATACGATAGATACTGGAGAAAGGACGGACTGGAACTCTTATGATATTACTTATAGAAAAGTTTAGAATCTCTTTAAAGTTGTATCTGTAATTCCATATGTTTACAGATATAAGGGCAAGGGTGCATTTGCAGACACTAAACTGTAGATTTGTTGATGTATATTTCATATAAGTACTCATGAAAGGGCAACATGATAATTCCAAATAGCTCATTCGGAATTACTGTTTCATAACCGATTTAAAACTTAATAAAACAGATAAAATCCTGTCTGTATAATACTAATATAACTTATAGGAACGATAAAACCGCATCACTTTTTTTTTATAAGTTTCTATGTGGAATTTTTGGCAGGGATATGGCATGTAAATATACAAAATACTTGTTATTGTAATGCAGCAGTTATGTAAAAATCACATATTATAATGTTTGTATTTAACAAACAGGCATGTTTGTTAATAACTTAAATGTATATAGCATTTGAAGATGGTTTATATAATAGAGATATATTTGGTAATATGATGTGTGTTACCTTGACAATCTCTCTTTGATACGTAACAGCCATATGTGTGTTCACTGGGTGGATGTATTGAGAAAAGCTTTGCCTAAACATCTTTTAAAATGTTCGAAAACAACTATTTTTATTTACCTAAAATGAAACAGAATAAATGTTAAGTTGTTACAGTCTATTTTCACATTTAGTAACTGCCGGAAGTTTAGGTACCGACTTCGTTATTTTCACAAATTTTATTGTGAATTTGAGCATAGGTGCCATCTCTCGCCAAATAGATATTTAATAAAGCGTATACCTGATTGCCTAATGCTGAGGCGTTATTTCAGACCATTCTAGCCTTAGCTGGTCGGATGAGTGCGTTCGAATATTCTTTAAGAGTGCGCTGCAAAAACGACTTTTTAAAGCTTCCACAATGGCCGGTATTGTTAATTAAACCTTCTTTTGGTGTGTAGAGTTATGAACGGACGGCCGTCGGAGTATATTACGATATTATTTGTGGATGTAAGCGAAGTTAGGAAAATCTATTCAGAGTTGTGGGATACGCCGTGAAGTGGAAATTCTGAACGTACCGACGGAAGTTACAAGAATTTGACAATTTGGGAGACATTTTTTGGTCATTTCCTTTTTGACTGGCTTGAAAATTGAGTCGTGCGAGTACACGTTTTAACAATATTGTAAGTTTTGCTCCATTTATGGGATTTAATATTCATCACGACCAAATTAGTCGTATTTCCATTTTGGGATTTGAGTATCGTTTTTTGGGGAGATACAACTACGGATTTTCGGATTAAATCTGAAGCACGTGGCGTCGTTCGACTGCAAGATTTCGGAGTGCCATTTGACAGCCCACATCACATTTCAGGGCTGCTTGTTAAGTTACGAGTATTGGGATCTGTTTGTTAGTTTATGGTTATTTGGATTTGTTACTTTATGATTTACTTGGATCTGTTATTCTACGTTTTACTTGGGACTATTTTACACTCTACTTGAACTTTTATGTCACCTTCTACATTTTACGAGGAACTTCAGACTCTGGTTTCAACTTCTAGTCCAAATTTCGGTGTCTAGCGTTTAGATTATTGCCTGTCATCTTATGCTTGTATGGTACTGAGGATCTCGTCACGTTACAGTAGACTCCACATAGATTGTATACAACCTGTGGTTGCTATCACATCGAATTACGCTACCCTGGTAGGACGGGAAAAGGTATTCAGACACTGCCAAAGGTAAGCGGAATCATATTATCTTACGAGGGATCCGGTACATCAACACAAAGTCCACCGTATAGTAAAGTAACTGGGTGTTGTTTACCCAAGACAGGAGAACGAACAGGACCGCTCGTCCTATTTTGTACATACTTCTTCTTCTTTTGGCGGGTCGACGAAGGGTCGCCGCACTCAGGCCTTGTGGACCATTGTGCTACCGCTACGAATTTATTGAATTCCACCATTCAGGCCGGATTCTAACCCAAAGGCCAAAATGCTTCCTATAGAGGCATTATTTATTTCCTCTAGCACCGGAAAACCAATGCCGAAGTGTTTGTACATCAAGTACATAAGACCCAGCAAACACAAATACCTCTCTGATACATAAACTAGAGTCACATCTAGGTACCGCGTCACACTTGAGAATTATATTGCGACTCACATATCTGCATTTGAGATAGCTCAAACAGTTCCAAATGTCCACATTGGAAATATCGCACTGTGAATTAAAAATTAACTCACATTGGCATCACATGAACGTTTATATGCTAAATCTCGTTTGTTGTTAGATGTAAGTCACAACAGCTTCACTTTGTGAGATAGTAAGGGACTCGCAGTACTGTCATTGAGACCTACATTTTTTATATATCCGACATCAACAGTGGCGGCGCTAGGGGGGTGCTGGGGTGGGTGGAAGCCCACCCTGCAAATCCAAGCGCCGGTCGTTGCCCACCCTGCGCCGCCGCCGCTGACTTGAGGCAGCACGCCACTACATCTCTACGCTGGCGATGCAGGATAATAATAATATAAATGATAAATATACATTTTGTTTTTTTGCTAACTTCGTCTATCGTGTACCGCTCGCTCTTTGCTGGCATCCGCCCACCCATTTCAAAAGGCTAGCGGCGCCACTGGACATCAATTGAACTCTCATGCGTGTTAACTATGTCGTCCCTCCTTTCAGATGGAAGAAAAATAAAAAATATAATTATATTATAGTTCCATATGTATATTATTTACATTAACATATCTAATATTGTTTACCACACTCTAGTTTACTCTCACAAGGGATGCCTGCAAATTATAATGTTTTTTAAATTATTAAATTCATTTACTTACCTTTTTACTAGTTGCGGTCGGTAGGGATTGAACCTGCATGTCTCCGTTGTCTCGATTACAGTTTTGACTCATTAGCATTGGCATTAGCATTACAAAGCTCTTTATTTGTTTTAGCTATTTACATTTCAGTTGTTTTATTTCATGTATCTCATATTTAGTGTAACAATATATATAAAAACACAAACGTAACAGACGCCCGGGGGACGTGATGCGTCTATGATTGGCCTGATGGTGAGCCTAGAGATCTCAAACAACTTTTAAGATTAATTACTTGTAGGCGTTTTTGCTAAAGAATAAACGCATTTAAGTTAATATTGTCGAGGCTTAAAGCAGGAGAATATAAATTCGAGGAGGTATGGATGTGCTAGCTATATGCAGGAAAATTAAAGATAAAAACCTGCTTTAAATAATTCGTGGTCAATAGATAAAACCGTGATGTTTTTGTGAGCAATAAGAAATTGTACGGAAAAACAATTTATATGTAAAAGTTTTGACTCTCATACCCACTGAGCTATCTAAGTGTCCGTTATTTTGGATGCTAAAAGTGGTATAGTAATGTGTGGGAAATGTATTTAATTAATCGTTTATTATGTGAAATTGAATTTATAATAGAACTTTTGACAAACAACCTTATTATTATGTGTATTAATCGTTCAAGTCCTTTTTTTTTTTCTATTTTCTATTTGTGTTCTCAAACCAAAATTTTTCCTGTTAGCATTTATATTTATAATTATTATAGTGGCGTCAAATTAGGATTTTAATGTGAATTGTCTGGGCAGGACAGTTTTTCTGTTTTAACATGTTCAGAGGAACAACTTAAGTTCACAGCTCAGTTTTGCAGTTTCTGCGAGGTCAGCGTATTGTGTATTTAAACAATTTAATTTTTTAGACAGTGTTTTCCATCGGTTTTCTTTGAATATCTCGAAATCCATAAGTCCTATGGAAAACAATAAAAAGAAGGAAAATGTTCTTTTTGAGTTGTACAATAAAAGTACATAAACTATAATTAATTCCAATTGTTATTATTATTTAAAAAAAAACTGAACATTGAAAAATTATACATTTTTAAACCAATTAAATATACAGTTGTTGCTAAAATTTTGCACCCTTGTGAAATCCTGCCATCAAGACCAAGAAATGTGTACGATGGCTCAAATTGTAGCATTTTATAAGTACTTTAAGATCACGGAGAAAAACATTTCTTTTTTTCAAAATTTAAACCCGTTACCATACAGGTGTTTGAAGAATCTTGTTTATAAATTCCATGATGTTGCAATCCTCCATGTCATTTATATATTGTGTCAGAGGATTAAGTGTTTCCCAATTTTCAGTTGCCATTTTAATTTCTGTCTTTTCTCCCTCTCTAAATGTCTCAAAGCAAACACAAATACCTCTCTGATACATAAACCAGAGTCACATCTAGGTACTAGACTAGTAGATGGTGACAGAAAATCAACACTGATAGCCTACCGTCTGCAAGTAATTTAGTCAGTATTATCTATACAATAAAGCTCAATTTTTGGTACTTTCAAGGTTTGCCCGCATGCACGGGATATAGGAAACGATTTCCGGTTTGCATAAAAAAACAATGTTTTCAACTGATACACTACCGTCTGCAATGTTTATAATTCGAAATTAAAGGAACAAAAATATGTCGGAAGCGCTTTTGCAGACAGTTCTGTCATGCACCAAACTTTATACAGGGTACTCCAAAATGTATCAAATTTTAGTAAAAAAAAAAGATAATTTACCGTCTGCAAACAATACAAAATGATGATTCTGGTTCATGAAGACGAGTTGGGGAAAGGTGTAGACGTTCACGATATGCACATCACCGTATTGTGCGCATGTCAACTTGTTATTTTTTTTTATAACTTTGAACAATTCTTTACCGTTTAATTATAGTTTTATTAGAAAATTTAGATTGCAAAACTATTGTAAACAATGTTTTCAGACGAATCCAATATGCACGGTTGTCCATTGAATTCTATAAACTTGTAAGAAAATGGGGATAACTTTTACCGATTATTAACTGTCTGCAACTTGGTACAAAGAAAGGTTATTGATTCAATTACGCAATTATTTAATTTGCAGACAATGCGCACATGCACTAAAACCACAAAACCACAAAACCACAAAAACAACTATCTATACCGTCTGCAACTTAGTACAAAGAAAGGTTACTGAGTTAAATACGCAATTATTCAATTTGCAGATAACGCCCGCATGCACGAGAGCCACAATAGAGTCAAAACTCGGCGAATTCCGTTTGATATCTCTTCGTGTGCGATAAGCACCAAAAACAACTCTTTACCTTCTGCAACACAAATTTGTGTAAGCTAACTTATGTAAGTATATTTTTTTCGGATGGGCAGACAACATGCAGATGCGCACGGACCAGAATTAGTGCTGGTATTCGATAAAGTTGATCGATAATTCGCGTCGTAGTTAAATTAAATTGAAAAAATATTATTTTATTAAATTTGTAAAAAAATCTTACACATATTATCATAATAATAATAACAATAATTATTATTATTTATATAAAATTTTGTTCGCCGTCTGTTTCTTCTTCAAGATCATTATTCTCAACCACTGACTCCTGGAACGTTTTCCAATAATCCTCAGTGAAATGATACATATCTTCCTCGCTGTCACTGATATGTTCTAAAAACAAGTTTTCTTCATCTGAATCATTATCAGCATTGTTGTCGGTGAGCATTATTTGTTCGTTATCCTCCTCGACCACACTGTTACTGATAATTGCGACTGTAATTTTAAAAATTAATCAGCATTTGAAATTCATTGGAATTAACAAGAAAACTACTGTATTTTCGTACCGTTGTCGTTATCAGCTACAAAAATTTCTTTGACGGTTTATCAAACAGTGCTCCGATTTGCACCAGCCATACTCCTCAACTTTTAAGCTTGATGCTTAGGCAAAGATGCGTTGCTCAATATTTTTGACACTTTATTGTGGCTCTCGTGCATGTGCGCATGTCTGCAAACTAAATAATTGCATATTTGATTCAATAATCTTTCTTTTTACCAAGTTGCAGCCAGTAAATAATTGGTAAAAGTTACCCCAATTTTTTTACACAAATACGTTGAGCGGCAAGTGCTTTGTACACATTTAATCTATCTGCAAATAATTTTTTATCGAAGCTCTATTTTTAAATCATGTTTTCTTTTTAGCTGCAGACGGTAAACAATTGTTTAAAGTTGTAAAAAAAATAACAAGTTGACATGCGCACGATATGGTGACGTGCATATCGTAAACGTCTGAACCTTTCCCTTACTCGTCTTCATGAACCAGAATCATCATTTTGTACTGTTTACAGAAGGTAAATTATCATATTTTTTTTTTACTAAAATTTGATACATTTTTGAGTACCCTGTATAAGGTTTGGTGCATGACAGAACTGTCTGCAAAAGCGCTTCAGACATATTTTTATTCCTTTAATTTCGAATTATGAACTTTGCAGACGGTAGTGTATCAGTTGAAAACATTGTTTTTTTATGCGAACCGGAAATCGTTTTCTACATCCGGTGCATGCGGGCAAACCTTGAAAGTACCAAAAAGTGAGCTTTATTGTATAGATAATACTGACTAAATTACTTGCAGACGGTAGGCTATCAGTTCTGATTTTCTGTCACCATCTACTAGTCTATATCGCGTCACACTTGAGAATTACATTGCGACTCACATATCTGCATTTGAGATAGCTCAAACAGTTCCAAATGCCCACATTGGAAACATCGCACTGTGAATTAAAAACCGCTGCCCAAGGAATCACTACTTCCACATCCAAGTCTCTTACAACAAAATACTATATTTGCTCTCCACTATGTGGAAATAATTGTTTATGGAACTTTAATGGTATAATATTTGAAATCATGTACCCCAAAACCCCATAAAATTATATGCCACATCTGTAATAGAGGTGGGGGTGAATGAAGTGAAAAAAATTCTTGATGACTCTTGTACACACACTAAATCACACTATTTTTTCACCACCTTTAATAATAGGGTGGGGGCGGTAATGGGGATAGCTAATGCCATTTTTTTTGAGGCCTTAGCTCCTCTTATATTTACTAAATACCAATTTCATGGACTCTTACTTGCTTGATTTACCTATTTACCCCCATTTATCTCAATTTACCCTTCAACTCTGCAACGGAATAAGATAAAAATATAATCTAGTTCCAGATCTCGTTAAAAAACATACGTGTGCCATATTTTAAGTGAATGTCTTAAACGGATCCAGAGTAATCGTGAGCACCAAAACGATACAAGACTAACATACACACCGACGCAACAGACAAATTTATTTTGCTCAGACTTAAAATATTGACGTTTCTTGATATTATAAGCATATTTAAACAATGAAAATTTCCAAAAAAATTTTTTGCGTTAATATACTTCAACTGAATGTCGAACTAATACGCAGAAAATGGCAAGACAAAGATATAAAAAATCGTTGTGTGCCGTAAACTACACGATAGAAGTAAAGCCTCTACTACAAGCATTTTCTTCGAGGAAACCTACTACGCATCCATACTACTCAACGTGCATCCAATTTACTCGAGAAAAGCCACTGCGCATCCATACTACTTAAAGAAACCCACTGCGCATCCATACTACTATAATACTCGAAAAAAGTCACTGAGTATCCAAATATTCGAGGAAAGCCACTGCGCATCCATAATACTCGGGGAAACCTACTGCGCATCCATAGTAGTCGAGGAAAGCCACTGCGCATCCATACTACTCAAGGTAAATTTAACAAACTAATATTTGAAATCGTCTACCCCAAAAACATATAAAACGATATGCTACATCGGTAGTGGGGGTGGGGGTGGTGGTAGAGGGTTGGTAGTGGGGGTGGATGAAGTAAAAAAATATTTTGAAGCTTTTGGTTCTTGTACATACACTAAATTACAATTTTTTTTTCATCCCATTTACTAAGGGGTGGGGGTGGTAATGGGGGTGGCTAATGCCAAAAATTTTTTTTAGGCCTTAGCTTCTCTTTTGTATACTAAATACCCATTTTATGGACTCTTACTTGCTTGATTTACCCATTTACCCGAAATTTACCCCAATTTACCCCCCAACCCTTCGACGGAACAAGATGAAAATATAATCTTCTAGATCTCGTTAAAGTACATATGTGTACCAAATTTCAAGTCAATATCTTAAACGGTTCCAAAGTAAACGTGCGCACAAAAAAAGTTACAGACAGACAGACCGACAGACAGACAGAAATTTTTTTTTCGCTCAAACTTAAAATCTCGACGTTTCATGATATTTTAAGCCTATTTGAATAATAAAAATTTTTAAAAATTTTTTTGTCGTTACTATACTTCCACTGGATGTGGAAGTAAAATTAACTCACATTGGCATCACATGAAAGTCTATATGCTAAATCTCGTTTGTTGTTAGATGTAAGTCACAACAACTTCACTTTGTGAGATAATAAGAGACTCGCAGTACTGACATTGCGACCTACATTTTTTATATAATCGACATCAATTAAACTCTTATTCGTGTTAACTATGTCGTCTCTCCTTTCGGATGGAAGAAAAATAAAGGAATATATGATAGTTCCATATATATATTATTTACATTAACATATCTAATATTGTTTACCACACTCCAATTTACTATCACAAGGGTTGCCTGCAAATTATAATGTTTATTAAATTATTAAAATTAATTTTTACTTACCTTTTTACCAATTGCCGTCGGTAGGGGTCGAACCTTCCACGCCTGCGTTGTCTCTATAACAATTCTGACTCTCAATCAATCAATAAATCAATAGTATTTATTCAGTATTAATAGTACAATATGTGCCTCTTCGGAGCCCAACCCGGAGCTAGCCACACGACCAGGACAGGTGACGTCGAGGTGGGTGTGGGGCTGGGCGGGGTGGGCCCGACTCAGCTTAGAGATAGTTCGAGTGGGGGGCTAGAAGCTCCTGTCTTAAAAACTAGGTTAAAATATTTTATTGTCCACATGGACCTAAAAGTAAATTAAAAATAAACACAACACTAAAAACATTGGCGAACGCGCACTACACAAGTTTGGTTATTGACACGGGAAAACTGAACGAAAAAATCCGTTCGAACAAATGACGGCCTTCCGGTCTGATCGCCGACAAGGAAGGTAAGATGGAAAGATAAAAGCTGTGATTTAAAAAATTAGGATTTGGATAAGTTTCGGCCTGAAGGGGATTTAGGGACAAAAAATTACAAAAAAAACAACAAAAAGGATAAAAGAACAAAATTGCAAAAACATGAAAGGGAGAGAGAAAGTGGTTGAAATATAAAGATAGGGGAAAGGTAGTTTATCGTAGGAGAGAGTGTGGCTAAGTGAGTGGCCGGAAGATAGGCAACGCCTGGTATGGTAGGGGGTGTTTTATTCTGACTCTCATACCCATTGAGCTATCTAGGTGTCCGTTATTTTGGATGCTAAAAGTGGTATAGTAATATGTGGGAAATGTACTAAATGAGGTCAGGAATAATAAGTCTTTATTATGTGAAATTGAATTTCTAATAGAACTGTTGACAAACAACCTTATTTAAAATATTATGTGTATTAATCGTTCAAGTCCTTTTTTTTCTATTTTCTATTTGTGTTCCTAAACCTAAATTTTTCCTGTTAGCATTTATATTTATAGTCGAGTAAACTCTAAGCTGGGGCGTCCAAAGATCGATTCATTATATAAACTAAGAGAATAAGACATACGCAACTAGTTCATCTCTATGTCACTGCGATAGCTTTATGCGCATCGCATTCAAATCGTACGCCGTGTTACCGACTCATACATACGCCACCTTAGAGTTTACCAGACTATATTTATAATTATTATAGTGGAGTCAAATTAGGATTTTAATGTGAATTGTCTGGTCAGGACAGTTTTTCTGTTTTAACGTGTTCAGAGGATCAACTTAAGTTCACAGCTCAGTTTTGCAGTTTCTGCGAGGTCAGCGCGTATTGTTTATTTAAACAATTTAATTTTTTAGACCGTGTTTTCCATCGGTTTTCTTTGAATATCTCGAAATCTATACGTCCTATGGAAAACAATAAAAAGAAGGAAAATGTTCGTTTTGAGTTGTATAAAATATATATATATATATAAAAAGTAATATAAAAAGTAATATAAAAAGTAATATAAAAAGTAATATAAAAAAGTATAATAATATTAACAACCAACTAGTAAATGAACAAAAAAATAGATTAGATGTGCTATTAGTTTTGTGTAGAAATGACAGTAATTATAAGGAAATGTATAATAATGAAAAAATTAAATATAATAACTTACTGTCAGAGAGCAAGAAAAAGATGTACGAAAATAAAATTACAAGCTCAGACAATAAAAGTAAATGCATGTGGTCTATACATAATGAAATCACTGGTAAACAAAACAAAAATGACAATTTCGTAGTGAGAGGTGACCTAAATAAAATTGCAAATGACTATAACAAATATTTAGTAAATGTAATCCCAGAACTTGTCGCAAATTTAAATAAACTTCCTTTTGAATGTAATATTGTAGACAACAATCAATCAATGTATTTGAGACCTGTGTCGACAAGTGAGTTAGTAAATATGGCCAAAAATTTAAAAAATAAATATAGTAGTGGTGAAGATGAAATACCCACCAATATTGTAAAATTATGCATAGAGGAAATAAAAGACATAGTATGTTACATTATAAACAATTCATTTAAATTTGGAATTTTTCCAGACCAACTAAAATTGGCCAGTATTAAACCGATCTACAAAAAAGGAGATCCTGATATATTAAAAAACTATAGACCAATTAGTCTATTACCCAGTTTTTCAAAACTATTTGAAATGGCTATGTGTTTTCAATTAGTTGAATTTATGAATGTCTGTAGATTATTTAATAATACTCAGCATGGTTATCTGAAAGGGAGATCTACACAAACAGCAATATTTCAATTTACACAAAAAATTCTAGAATTTATAGAGAATAAAAAAATTGCACTAGGCATGTTTCTGGATTTGTCTAAGGCATATGATTGTTTGGATCACGAATTATTAATAATAAAATTAGACAAATATGGAATTCGAGGTAATGCACTTGAGTGGGTGAGATCGTACCTTTTGGATCGCCGACAAAGAGTAAAAATAATAAGAGATAATAAAACGGCTAAGTCTGAAATTTTATGTAACAATATTGGAGTGCCACAAGGCAGCATAATGGGGCCAATATTATTTATTATATATGTAAACGATTTATGTAATGTAGTAACGAGGACAAATCATAGTGTAACAAATTATGCTGATGATAATAATATCTTGGTGGGGGCAGAAACTTACCCCGAATTAATAAAAGAATGTAACGATTTATTCTCAAGCACAAGTGAATGGTACAGTAGAAACAGATTTATTTTAAATAAAGAGAAAACAAACATCATTCTATTCAGAACAAAACAAATGAGAATTGAACATCCTGATAGCATAGCAATTTCAGGCGAGCAGAGAAAGCTGGTAGAAAATACAAAATTTTTGGGCATCCAAATAGATGAATACCTAAACTGGGATAATAATATCAATCACTTGTGTTTGAAACTAAATAAAATCTGCTATAGTATTAGGGTAATTAAAAAAAGTCTAAATTTTAAAAGTTGTAAAATTATATATTTTTCCAATTTTGAAGCAACAATCAGGTATGGGATAATTTTTTGGGGTAGTAATACAAATATTAAAAGAACGTTCATTATACAAAAGCGAGTTATCAGAATTATACTTAATATGAATTATTGTGACTCATGTAGAGGTAAATTTAAATCAAACAAGATAATGACTGTTTATGGTTTGTACATTTATGAGTGCCTAATGTTTATTTTTACAAATAAAGAAATGTTTTTAGTAAATAACACCCAACATGAATATAATACAAGGACACAGGATATCACATATCCACGGCATAATCTCACGTTAACAGAAAAAAGTCCATTCTATATGTGCGTAAAACTATATAACAAATTACCAATGCGATTCAAAGATATTGTTAGCATAAATATGTTTAAGAAGCAAATCAAAAGTATGTTAGTAGACTTAGAACCATACAATTTGCAGGAGTATTTGTGTAATAGGCTATAGTTTCAAATTGTAATTATGAATTTTTCTTCATCTTCTCCTTTTCTTCTTCTTCTCTTTTCTCTTTTCTTTTTTAGACGTCATTTCATTTTTATGTTTTATTAATTATGTACATAATTGTAAGGCATTTCTTTGAAATAAAGATTGTTTATTATTATTATTATTATTATTATTATTATTATTATAATAAAAGTACATAAACTATAATTCATTCCAATTTTTATTACTATTGTAAAAAAATGAACATTGCAAAATTATGCATTTTTAAACAAATCACTGTTCTTTCGAATATAATGGATAATATTTAATGAAATTTTATAGCTCTTATGAAGTACAGTCACCATTTAAAATTTCAAATCGAAATGATTACTAAAACAGTTCAAATAAAATTTTGCACCCTTGTGAAATCCTGCCATCAAGACCAAGAAATGTGTCCGATGGCTCAAATTGTAGCATTCTATAAGTACTTTAAGATCACGCAAAAACATTTTTTTTTTCAAAATTTAAACCCGTTTGATTGCGGTTGTTTATAGTTTTCAAGTAACTCTGATTTTTTTATGAAATCATAAACGGTAAAATAATAATGAAAGTAGATTAAAAAAGACTGAAAAAAAATTTATGCTCTACTTGCATTTGGAGCTGAGATATGTTAGTTTTTGCGTTTAGGTCACTTAAAAATAAACAAATCGGTATTTCTTCTTGAAATTTGGGCTGGTTATTCTCCAATGCTTATTATTTTGTTTCTACTATTTGAAGACAATCCAAAGCCACAATTGTTAAAATAACATCGAATAAAGCGGCTATGAGAACATAATGCACATTTTCAATTTTTGCCATGGAAATGGTAAACCGACCTAACTTGAACAACCACCCTCATGCAACAAAATCACTAAAGACCCCACTTTCGGGCCTCTATAATGTTATTTTTTAACAATTATAACTTTGGATCATTTTCAAGTAGCAGAGACAAAATAATAGACATTGGAGAATTATTAGTCCAAATTTCAATAAGAAATATCGATTTGTTTATTTATAAGTGATCTAAACATAAAAATTAATGTATCTCAACTCCAAATGCAAGTAGAGCATTAATTTTTTTTTTAAGTTGGCTTTTTAATCTACTTTTATTACTCTTTTACCGTTTTTTAATTTGCAATTGCAATTGCACTTTGTGATCTGCTCTGAAGCCATTAGTTTCTTGAAATGATGTCTCTTTAGCTTCACACATGCAAAGCACATATTATTCCTTTGGTAGAAAAATAATGAGAGTTATTTTGAGGAAAATGCGACTTACATTTTTTATAATCACATTTTTATCCCTCCCGTGAAGCTTTTGCGCTATTTCATTTGAATTAAATAATAATTTTAAATGATTCCAATAAAATCATATAATGCGATCTCGTTGGATGATACATTTATTCAATTGGCATCTCTTTGACTTAACAAATGTAAATCAAAATGTGTTACTCAATGGGCATTAATGCGATGTCTCAGAGAAGACTGTGTTTGCTAAGGACTTAGGGCAGGAAGTAAGGACGTGGATGGAAGTCTCATCCTCGTCCCCGCAGAACCTGCAGTCGGGCTGTACATACTTAGTTAAAGTAATATTTGCTCTACCGTTCGTCATAACTTGCATATGATTTTCAGTAATATTTTTAGTCATATTTTGTACATAACTACATCAATAAATTTCAAGTAATATTTGTAATATTTTGCTTATAACGATCTCAGTAGATTTCAGTAACATTTGGCATATTTTGTGTATCGTTACTCCACTAACTAAATAGTTTTGTCTTATTTTACAAATGGATTTCAATAATTTTAAGCCATTTATGTTTTACCGTACCTTGGGTCACATGTAGTTATTTTTTGTCACGCTTCTTGTATATGAACTTTTCGTATATTTATCAAGAGTTATTAGTTTGTAAGATATTTTGCGTATATTATGTTAGGTTAAGGGTGTGGGCCACACATATTAGTACATTTTTTAGATCGATTGTGTAATATCATGGACTACGCACCTAGCTATCGTTATTATTTTGTGTGATATATTGTATTACGTACCAAGCTTACTTATTAAATGTTTGATTAGAATGATGTTGTCTTTATATATTTGACCATCCTGCGCCACCCCAATTATTGAAACCATCCCCAAGGACCTGACTAGTCGGCCGTGTAAGACCCCGTCCTCACCAGTGTATTGCACGTAAAACATTTTTCAGGGCACAGGATGACCACCCTGCGTTCGAGGTTTAGCAGCCTTGTGGGGCTCCTCTTTACAAGTGGGCCCATACCCTGTAACAAAATAGATATAGTTTATAAATACATTTTTAATAATGTTATATTTATATACATACATCGCATTTAAAAAATGTTCCTGACTATTTAATGCTATAGGTTTACTTTTATTAGAGGGGCAAGAATTCCATCGTTTTTAACATTGTCCTTTATATCATAAATACGAATTGAAAACAATACAAATTGTTAATATTATACACTAACCCTAAAAGGAGGATAGTGAATCGATGAATTGAACTATTAATAGTGTTAAGCGGTACATCTCATTGAGTTGATTTGATAAACCTTTGTAAAAATTATTTTGAATTACACCCTCTCCAGCTTGAATCACCAATGGGATCTGTTGCACGTACTGATCACGTGCATGTATTACTATCTTCCTTTTCTGGTTAAGGTATACTACAAAATGTATCAATACCTTAGTGTAAAGCTGAAAATTTAAGTAAATTTGTGTGGAGCATTTACATAAATAAATCTGCAATTTTGTTTTTTCTTAGAATTTTAGCTATACTTTGTTTATAAAATCCAAAAAATGTATTTGTTTATTTGTTTGTCTCTGTCTCAGTCTCAGTCACTGGATATGCAACTGCATCTGCCTTTGCCTCTGCCTCTATCTATGCTTGTGTCTATCTCTCTTATTGGGCCTGACTGTCTGAATGATTTTTCAACTATAACACTAAAACGAAAACGACTCAACATACATTATTAAAAAATTTTAAACGTGTAGACCCTTTTGCAGCTTAAAGAATTATTTTACACCAAAGTTGTGAGGAGTTGGGGGATATGGTGATAGCAAAAATGTGGAAGGTGGTGCGAAGGTGGGATGGTGAGGGAGAGGATGCGTAATGTCGATAGGTAATGGACATATTCTGCGGTTTTTCAAATGTGTAATCTTCTTCTGGACAACCTTGGCTTTGGATATGGGGATTGTCTACGTGTAGTGTGTTTTATCCATATGTTTATTTGAACACCAAACGTAACTGCTTAAATCAGAGCAATATATCTGATTGTTTAAAATTTTATATAAAAACACAATAGAAAGGTACCTACGGTGAGTTTCCAAATAATTTGCTGAGTGGATCATGTTATTCTTATATTAAAGATATTTACTAAGAAATCTTTGTGCTCTTTCAATTTGCACAGGTTCTAGATTGCGGAATTCTTGACGTTCGAATTATATAACTCTTGTAAAAACTAGATGTGATATCATTTATATAATAAGAGAAGTTGTCTAATATGACCACAAGCTTTTTATATTGACTGCACTAAACTAAATAACGTTTAATAATAAAGCAGTTTATTTATAAGTTACAAATGGAGATAGTGTTCGTCGTGCGGACAGATTCTATTATCGGTACATTTTATATAGCGATGAATCAACATTATTAGTAATGATCTACCTTCCGCACAAGATTGTAGGTGATGAGATCAAGAAAATTGGTGCCGTATAATGCTTCACAAAATAATTGGATTATATTTTTTGATGCAATCTAATCAGGGAGCCCTCCCTAGGGGACAATGTTTTTCATAAAGATTAGAGCATAAGGAACAATTTAAGACATGTTCTAAAAAAAAAACTGGCTGTACTTTCAAAATGGCGGCCATATGTTAAAAAAAAACTGTTGCCAAGTAGTTTTTGTCATTTAACACAAAAACTAAAAAAGATGGACAAAAACTTTTTTCACAAAAAACCACGTGCATAAAATTTTCTACAATTTTGTTCCTATACAATATTTTGACAGGAGTTACCATTTTCCAGATAAATGAGTCCAAAATTAAGAAAACATGGAAATTCATATATCGGTAAATCATTTAGAGGAAATAACTGTAATTATTTCACTCATTAAGGCTATGGCCAATGAGAGCCCGTTTTTTCACAACATTGCACCAATCAAACGTCATTATTAGTGGTAATTCAAGCTAGATCTGCTTTTGACAGGACCAACATGCAAAATTTATCGCTCTAATTTTTTAGGTCGCTTCAGCGGCAAATATTGCTAAAATTTTTTGACGTTTTGTGTCGTGACATGTTTTCGGCAAATAGGACAAATCGTGCCTTTAAATGTTATATATAAATATCTTCTCTAGCTTATTACTAATTGTTAACGTAAATTGTAAATTATGGTATTGTATTAGTAACCTAAAAAGACAATGGTGTGTGGAACTTATATAGGTTCGGAACAAGTTATAGGTACACAGTTTTCAATGGCTTAATACCTAACATAATTACAAAATAATTTTCACAACTAAAATTAAATATGAATATCTACGAAGCACACAAATCAGTTATTTCATGATAAATACACTAATGTAGGTACTTACATATGGTAATTCATCAATCATTACAAAGCAGCTAACACTTATTTGGAAAATTAAAACTCTGCAGTATCACTATATACATTATAATTCGTTGTACTTAAAGTCTCTCTACTTAAACAAGTAAACCTTGACTTAACTATCAAACTTCTCAAATTAGAAACAAGGATTAAATACATAAATATATATTAATAAACACTTTAATATAATAATTCAATTCACTGTTTAGGCTAGTGACTAAGTTAAGCTGGCGTTACTAGATGGCGGTACCTTACCATCTGAGCCGGCAGCCTTAGAACGTAAGAAGGATAGATTGGTAATATGCAATTTGTGTGATTTCACCGGTAATGTGATTGGTCGAAGCGTGCTTTGTTGTGATGACTAGTCTTATAAGTTACAATACCTATGGTTTAACGTATATTGTTTTTCTTGATGGTCATAATTTAAACCTACTTTGTTTTTTATTAGATGAGTCGCTTTGGAAATGCATTTTTATGTGACGTAAATGATGAAATTGAAGATAAAGGTGAGTGAGTAATCTCTAAAGACAACAAGGAAACGTCTGAAGGTAATTAATTACTGAACATAATATTGAAGATGTACTTAATGAATTATTTATTCGTGAAATATTCTCCACAAATACCACTCGTGCTTTAAATTTTATCTAAAAATTTTTTCTCAAGCTAAGTTGCCCCTAGTTAATATAACTCGTGCAAATTGGCAGTTTATTATCAAAGATTAAATCCCTCCCGCTAAAGCGGTCGGGATTTAATCAGATAATAAACTGCCAATTTGCACTCTTTATATTACCAGGCAACACGCTTTCGAAAAAATTTTCGATAAAATTTTAAGCACTAGTGATATTACATACGATAATTATTGTTAGGCGTATAATATAACTTTATATTATTAACATAATAAAAAAATAAATTAAACTGAAAAAAATTAATAATAATAATAATATTGTAATTTACAGACATTTATCTCGAAAACGGTAACAATGATATCTGGAAAACGGTAACTCCTATCCAAATATTGTATAGAAACAAAATTATAGAAAATTTTATGAACTTTGTTTTTTGTGTAGAAAGTTTTTCTCCATCTTTTTTGGTTTTTGTGTTAAATGACAAAAACAATATTTGCATTTTTTTTTAAACGGAAGCCATTTTGAAAGTACAGCCAGTCTTTTTTTTTAGGACATGTCTTAAATTGTTCCTTAGGCTTTATTCTTTATGAAAAATATTGTCCCCAAGGACTGGGGACTGTTAGGGTGGGCTCCCGTAATATTACGTTTTATATTGAATTTTATATTTTATTTTAAGAGCTGAATCATTTATCTGGAAAATGGTAACTCCTATCCAAATATTGTATAGGAACAAAATTGTAGAAAATTTTATGCATTTTGTTTTTTATGAAGAAAGTTTTTCTCCATCTTTTTTAGTTTTTGTGTTAAATGACAGAAACTATATTTGCAATTTTTTTTAAACGGACGCCATTTTAAATTGTTTCTTAGACTTTAATCTTTATGAAAAACATTGTCCTTAAGGATCGGGGGGGGGGGGGGGGCTGCACGGGCATTTAGGGCGGGCTCCCGTAGTAATCCTAAACCAATATTAATACTTAAAAATTTTTAATAATTAAATTAAAATTTGAAATTTATAAGAAAATTAGTTTTTTATAAGATAGATGTTCCGCGGTATATGATTATAGTTAGAAACTTCCCCGATAAGTGAATTTGTTACTTTGGACCAATACAGCGTGATCTACATGATCACGCTGTATTGGTCAAAAGTAACAGCGCAACGCTATTGATCTTGGGGTACAAGATCACCCGAACTAGTCCCATATTTTATTATGTGTGGTTACTTGAACATAAACTTTATGATAATTATTTGAAAAGCAACATTAACTTATTAAAGTAAAAAAAAATGGAGCGTTTACTACTGTAAATGAAGAAGAGATTCGTTTGAGTATGAAGAATTCAGAATATGAATAGAGAATTGTGTACTGGTTGAAGAGTTTCACGATGAATAGTTATTTTCTTAGTACTCTTAATTACCTTAATTACTTTGTTTTATATATTTTTTAATGATCTGTATAGTCTGCCATAATGTTTACAATCATTCAGGACATTCCGGGACTAGAAAATATTTTAAGAGAGAATGAGAGAATTACCTAAATAACTTTTTAATTTTTTAATGTACTACTAATATGACGCTTGTAAAGCTTTATTAAATTATTAACCTACAATTTAACTTCAGTGAAAATTTAAATTTTATTCTCACTAACTGACGTAATTTCTTAAGAGTACCTAATCGATATTATTTCTGTTACAAGTCATTTTGCTATTGAATTGTAAACAAAGGGGGGATTCCAGGAATTTCCGACCACTAGCGACAAACCTCGGGTTACAGGTACACACCGTTATGTAAATACCTTCCACGTATGTAAGGGGCTCCGTGCGTGGCGACCATCCTTTCCCATTACTCGTGGAGGGGGAAAGAGGAGGTCCTTCAGCATCTTCTGTGCAGACCCCCTCCCCACCGCAAAGTACACGAGCCCGAGTGTCCCGAGCCAGCGGAGGTTATCCTTCAGGAAGGATAGGGAAAAATAGGCCCATTCCAGCTGAAGGTGCAGATAAACCTGCATCATCGTAAGGAGGTCACAGCGGTCCTTACCAAAGTGATGCAGGGGTGTGAAGTGAAGCAGCGTCGCAAGTGGCGAGGACTTGACTGGGGTGATGGACCATCAAGGAACACTGCGTAGCCGTTGCTGACAAGGAGCATAGCCTGGGGAGAGCAATCTTCAAAAGGCTTAAGGAATGAGAAAATAGGTCAATTCCAGATAAAACTGCATCACAGTGAGGAGGCTACAGCGGCCCTCACAAAAGTGATGCAGAAGTGCGAAGTGAAGCAACGACGCGAGCGGTGAGGACTTGATGGTGTTATGGACCATTAAGGAACACTGCGTGGCGAGACCGTTGCCGAACAGAGCACCGAAGTAAAGCGAAGTCATGCGCGACAAGAACTTGACTGGAGTGGTATCCAGCGAGGAACTCCGCGTAGCAAAGCCGTTGCTGACAAAGCATATTATACGACTGCAGGGCTTGGACTGCAGGATATAATATCAACGGGGTAAGACAATGGACCTGGCAACTATCACTCCGCCCATTCTCTCAGTCCTGCTGTCAACGGCACAGGAAAAATGGGTAAAGTGAGATATAATATCTACGGGTAAACACAAACAGAACCGGAAACTCTCAAAAACATTTTCAGACCTGTACCACCTAGTTAGTGATACAGGAATATTAAAATGGACAGTGTAATGTAAGACAGAGAGAGAGAACACAATAAGCCCAAGAGGCCGCAGTGCCCTCGGAGTGTTCTTTACAGACGAGTCCCAGGAGGAGGGGTTTTAGTCAGTTTGAGTCTGACACTCAGACCCATTCCAGTGGAACGGGCAGCCCGTGTAGGTTTCCCCTTCTCGAGAAAAAAAAAAGTCAAAACCAACAGAGCTGCCAAACCCTTTCAAATTAAATGTCTACGACATAGTGGCTAATGGCTACGTTCTAGCACACATGCTTCGCATGTGACGTATTGAAGGTAACAAGCTGGTAACTTTTCATATATTTGCTCTTAATAATTTGTGTTCAAATTAATGAAAGTTCATATTCAAGTGTGTCAAAGCCACCATCTAGCGTAACTTGTTACTACTAAAACTGTACAAATGCTTTGTATAAGTGTGAAATTTTTTAGAGTGCCTATAAGGACGAACGAAACCATATAAGTATTTTATTTCCTCATAATAATAATAAAACAATCACTAGTTACTTTTCTGAAAATAGTGGAATACATGCACCTACCTTCAGAACGGTTTATATACGCATTTGTCATTACTTATACATGCACGAAGTGGAGTGGGAGTATAGTAAAACCGTTAATACTGTGTTCCGTCACTTTTTTTTCTTAATTATATTTTTATGGGGTATATTTTTCAAAGAAACTGTATCTAGTTCTTCATTGGTAGTAGAGTCAATAAACAATTTTGGAGGTATATCAGTACGTCAGATTAAAAAATACACTCTGTGAACCAGCTAATCCTACAATCTGTGCCATCATTACTAAAATTAAACTTACACGTCCCTTGTTTCACCCTTAGGCACTCTAAAAATATTATGGTTTCATCTGAATAAAACTTTCTATTTTAGCAGTTTTTATTAATACAATATATTCCGCCCACTCGTTTTTTAAAAATAGTTCCCTTACCGTCCATTTTATTAAGAAAATACAGCACATACACAGAAAGACCGACAGACATAATTTTTTTTTTGCTCAAATTTAAAATCTCGACGTTTCACATGATATTCTAAGCCTATTTGAATAATAAAAATTTTCAAACAATTTTTGCGTGACTATACTTCCACTAGATATGATAGTAGTAATAAAGTTATTGAGGTGTATCCATCTTAACTGAAACGTACTGTATCTGCAAATATTTGTCGAAAAATATTTAAGCATCATATCGTCTGGGACAGACTGTATAAATAAATTTCCAATTAGTTTAAATGATGTACCACTTATTTTAGTTGGTAAAACCAGACAAGTGACAACAATTTCGTTGTTTCATTTAACTCATATTGTAGGTAAAACTAATACCAGTACAAAATCCGCGCCACGCTAATCTAATCTGCTGTTTACAATATGAAACAGACATTATTTTTATTATACGTCACGTTACGCCTCACCTAATTGAACAGTGTAAGTGATAACAAACTTTATTAAACATGGATAGTAATCGAAGGGGAACACCAAAATTCACCTGTTACTTCTGCAACAAAACCATTGAAAATGAAACGGAAATGGTAAGTTTTTTATTTTAAATTATTGTTTATATTATACATTGCCAGTAGGTAATCATTTAATTATCTATTATTAAATTTTATTAATTTTAAATAAAATTCTAACCTTTATCTTTACGTGCAGTTTCAATTGTGATAATAATATAGCTACTTGGTCGTTTATATAACTGTATTTAAATTAGAAAACAATTTCGTCTCGTTCTAATTGTTTATGAACAATACTAGTATTGTAAATACGTTAACTTGACAATAGATAATGTTTATTGTTTATATTTGTGAGTAAAAAAACACTGAGCGTTTCTAGACACGTACTTGTCGAATAAAAATGGCCCAGTTACCTATAAGTATACTTTTAACACCGTTACCTTATGTCAAAGTGGATTTACACGTGTGTGCATTATTTAGTGGCGCCAATAGCTATTTTCACACCACTTCGTAAAAAGAAGCACGTGTAAATTTTTTATGACATGTCAGTGTTTTCATGTATGCATATAAAAGTTAGTTGTATTCTATTTTTTTAATGCACCAATTTTGATGTAAGCGAGTCCTCAGAGGATTCAAAATGAAAATGTAAAGGTATTTACACAAAATTTTAATATTTATTTGGCACCCTTTATTTGTTAGTTATTTCCTATTGGATGACCACATAATGTATACTTTTGTTAGCTAAAAGTATATTAGATTTTCTCTTTGGCACTAGTGACAATAACATTTTAAATTTTACTTGTTGAATGACCACCCTATATATAGTTTTCTCTAAAGGTGTATTAGGTTTTCTTTCTAGTTACAGTGACAGCATTTCAAATATCATTTTGCTCCATCGTTTCAATATTAATTATTTTTTATAGTGACCACTTTGCATATTTCTCCCTAAAAATATACCACGTTTTCACCTCGGTAATATTTTCAACTACATTCCAAATATTATTTTCAATTTTTTGCAATTAATTATTTTTTATTTATTTGCTTTTATCATGATTAGAGAATATTATTTAGGTATTATGCAAATCACAACTTACACACTTTTTTATTTATTATGAAAATACCTACTTTCTGTATATTGTTGCCCTAATCTGGGCACGCTAATATACTAGTTAGGCAAATACTTTAAAACACTTATTATTGGAGAACCAATCAAAACAACTACTCTCCTAGCTAATACTGACGAAGTATTGAATTACATGATAGGATTCTTAGCATTTTAAAGAAAAAAAATATTGAAAATACTTAAATCATTTATTTACATTTAGTCATTCACACTTTTTTTCATTTAATATGAAATTATCTACTTTCTGTATATTGGTACCTTAACCGGTCACGCTAATATACTACTTAGGAAAACACTTTAAAACACTCATTATTGGAAAACCAATCAAAACAACTACTCTTCTAGCTAATACTGACGAAGTATTGAATTACATGATAGGATTCCTGGCATTTTAAGGCAAAAAAGATATATTGAAAACACTTAAATTATTTATTGAAATTCAGTCATTCACAACAATTATTACTGAACCTTACATTCTATTTCAACTCTAGAAAAGTTGTACAAGTTTTTTCGAACTCGTTAGTTCTCATCAGTAGAGTATAGAAACATTCATTCATTATTTACAAGCCTATTCTTGATTTATTTTTTGCAATTAATTATTTTTTATTTATTTGCTTTTATCATGATTAGAGAATATTATTTAGGTATTATGCAAATCACAACTTACACACTTTTTTATTTATTATGAAAATACCTACTTTCTGTATTGTTGCCCTAATCTGGGCACGCTAATATACTAGTTAGTTAATAAATAAAAAATAATTAATTGCAAAAAATAAATCAAGAATAGGCTTGTAAATAATGAATGAATGTTTCTATACTCTACTGATGAGAACTAACGAGTTCGAAAAAACTTGTACAACTTTTCTAGAGTTGAAATAGAATGTAAGGTTCAGTAATAATTGTTGTGAATGACTGAATTTCAATAAATAATTTAAGTGTTTTCAATATATCTTTTTTGCCTTAAAATGCCAGGAATCCTATCATGTAATTCAATACTTCGTCAGTATTAGCTAGAAGAGTAGTTGTTTTGATTGGTTTTCCAATAATGAGTGTTTTAAAGTGTTTTCCTAAGTAGTATATTAGCGTGACCGGTTAAGGTACCAATATACAGAAAGTAGATAATTTCATATTACGGCCACCGTACCCTGCAATTTCTCAACGTGGCGGTAGTGCTTGCAATCTTCCTTACACGGTCTTCTAGATAAAGCGTCTGCGTTCTTATGAGATCTTCCAGGTCGATGTTCGATTTTGAAATCATACTGTTGCAGCCGTTCTATCCAACGAGCCAGTTGACCTTCAGGGGTTTTCAACTGCAACAGCCATTTTAATGCAGCATGGTCGGTCCGAATCTTGAAATGTTTTCCATAAAGATATTTATGAAAATGGTCCACTGATTTAACGATGGCCAGTAACTCTTTCCGGGTTACACAATAATTTCTTTCTGGTTTGGACAGCACCTTGCTGAAGTACTCGATCACTCTTTCCTGCCCATTCTGGATTTGGGACAGTACACAACCGACCGAAGAATTGCTGGCATCCGTGTCTAAAATAAAAAGTCCTTCCCGTTGTGGGTACGCTAGTACAGGACCAGTGCATAGAGCTGCCTTCAATTTTCTCCATGCCGTTTCACATTCCGGTGTCCATTGGTACTGCACTTTCTCTTCTGTCAGCCGGTGTAATGGCTTCTCAATTTCTGCAATCCCTTCCACAAAGCGCCTATAATAAGTGCAGAGGCCAAGGAAGCTCCGTACTTCATGAACGTTAGATGGTCTTGGCCAATCTCGTACGGCAGAAATTTTGTCGGGGTCTGTTTGTATTCCATCCGAAGACACAACGTGATCAAGAAATTTGACTTCTTTCTGAAATAGCAGGCACTTCTTCGGGTTCAATTTCAGATGGGCATTCCTGACTCGCCCAAATACTTCTTGAAGATTTTTCAAATGTTCTGTAAAATCCTGTCCCATAACAAGCACGTCGTCAAGGTAAACCAGGCATGTCCTCCAGGTTAGCCCTCGCAGTACGAATTCCATCAGTCTTTCAAAGGTGGCTGGCGCATTGCAAAGTCCAAAAGGCATCGCGGTAAATTGATAAAGACCACTGCCTGCTGAAAATGCTGTCTTTTCTTTATCATCAGGATGAAGCCCCACTTGCCAGTATCCACTCCTAAGGTCTAATGTAGAAAATCATCGTGAGCCTGCAAACGTGCTTAACGTGTCGTCAATTCGTGGTAATGGGTAACTGTCTTTCTTCGTGACATCGTTTAATTTTCGATAATCGACACAAAATCTTAATGTTTCGCCCTTCTTAGCAACCAAAACTACTGGCGATGACCAGGGACTCGTTGACTCCTCAATGACTCCATCTTGTAGCATCTTGTCTATCATTGCTGAAGCATCTTCTTGTTTTGCTAATGGAAGCCTCCTAGGTGGTTGTCGAATAGCGGATGAGTCGCCAGTATTTATCCGATGCTGCACTATGTCTGTTTTTGTAAGGGCCTCTGTATTCTTGGCAAATACTGAACTTTCCTTTTCCAGGAACTTGATTGCCTCCCTTCGTTCATCCTTAGATAAATGCTCCAACTGGGTACTCAGCAAGGTCAAAACTTCCTGGTCTATTTTCGTAGATGAACTTCCCTCTGTTTGTTTCTCGCACCTCGCTACCCATGTGACCGGTTCATAGGAGCCAATCGGTTTGCCTTCCTTAATTGTCACCGAGTGGGAATTTAAATTAACGACTCTAATTGGGATTTTGTCTTTAGTCCGGTTTAAAGTTCTCGCCACAATAATATTGGGTAGGGACTTAATCGATTCGGCATCTTCAACTAGGCCAACACGGACCCTCCAGGATTTCCTTCTAATGCAGCATCGATCATTTGTTCTGAATGAGCAGGAATCTTGATCGTCTGTGTTGTTAACAATCTCGCTTTATGGAATTGGTCATCTGCGGTTGCCAGAATAAATTCCTCATTTCCAATTTTTAAGACTCACTCCCCTACGTCAACAATTAATCCCTGCTCTCCCATGATGTCTAGACCCAAAATGAAATCATCCATAATGTCAGCCACAATGACCTTGTAACTGAACCTCAACCGTCCAACCTGCAGTTCCAAGTTGACCTCTCCATGGACCACAGCCCTGTCCCTCGTGGCTGTCCGAATGATTACTCCATTTTGCTTCTTGTCAATCTGCAAGCCTGATATAAACCCTGGACGCACTATTGATGACGTAGCACCGGTGTCAATAGTAAACACGCATTTTCTTCCTTTCACATATCCTTGCAACAACAGAGTACTTGGAATTCTTTGGAGCTGGGAAATCTTTATTTCTCTGGGGGCACCGCATTCCCTAGCCAGCACAGCCCCCTTTGTGCTGGCTATCTCTAGTTTTCCTGCTTCTTTTCAACATTCACAGCATTTACTCGACTCTCCGAGTTCTGCTGTCGAGTCTCGTTTCATATGTCCCACCTTGCCGCAGTTGAAACATTTAATACCTCCGCTCGGCTTTCCTCTATTTTGTTGTTTTTCTTGCTTTCCGAGGTCACCTAATTTATCAAATAATTTGGTGAACATTTTCTGCATCTCTGTCAATATAGGTTTCTAGTTCATTTCTGGTTGCGATTCTTCGAGAGTCACAGCTCGCACTCTCGACCTTGGAGTATCCCTATAAGCGGCTTCTAGTGCACGTACCAAAGCTTCGCTACTACTTTGGTGTCTCGTCAGCCTTAGAACTCGCCTGACTTCTTCGTCCCTTATGCCATCTAAAAAGGCCCCCACGGCCAATTGTTCCTGGAATTCTCTAGGTGCACTCGGATACGCCAGGTGTGCCAGTCTCTCAATCGCAGCTTCGAATTCTTGTAAACTTTCCCCAGCTTTTTGTGTCCGTGATTTTAGCTGAGCCTGGTATACTTGGGCGAGATGTTGGTCGCCATATCTCAAGTCCAATGCAGCTTCCAAGACTTTGAAGTCCCTTTGTTTCTCCACTGGGATAGTCTGAAGTAATTCTGAGGCCTGTCCCCTCAACGCCAGAACTAATGCCATAGCCTTTTCCTCGTTATCCCAGTTATTCGCCAATGCTGCTGCCTCGAATTGTCTCTTGTAGGTTGTCCATGAGCTTTGGCCATCAAAGGAGGGAGGTTTTAACCGAGGACGCGATGATGTTACTAGCTGGCCTCCTTTCTCAACTGTCGTTTAAGCCGGTCTATTTCTCCTTTGACTTCTTCTTCGAACTCGCTCATTTTTCCTCTGATGTCACTTACTTCCCCTTTTACATGACTGACTTCCGTCTTGACTTCAGAAACTTCAACCTTGACTTCACCTACTTCAGACTTTACGCTACCCATATCATCTTTGATTTCTTTCTTTAGTTCCTCAGTGGTGGAAATGATAGCGTCCTGTTGTATTTTCATTTGTTCATTCAGAATTGTCCTTAATTCTTCCTGGCGTTTTTCTTGCTCCTCTTTTTCCTCTTGATGTCGTATCTTCAGGTCTTCCATAATTTGTCTCAATTCGTCTTTCTCTTCTTGACGTCTGCTTTCTTCATCCTCTTTTTCTTTCTGACGTCTTCTTTCATCATCCTCTTTTTCTTTCTGACGTCTTATTTCCTGATCTTCCATCATTTTCTTTAATTCGTCCCTTTTTTCTTGACGCCTTCTTTCTTCCTTTTGACGTCTTTTCTCCTGTTCTACTTTGTCTTCCTGGCGTCTTCTTTCTTGTTCTTCTTTTTCTTCCTGACGTCGCTTTTCCTCCTCCTGGTGCTGCTGTGCCATCATCCTCGTAAATTCCGCAAGTAGGTCCTTCATTTGTTTCTCCGTAGCCATGCTTCTTGTTGTAATGGGCATACGATTATGTTAAAATAAATTTAACTGCCACGTCAATATCGATAATGGAACTTTCCAGAAAAATCTCGAAACAGCACGAAAAAGTCTTATCCAGAGTCTTGTCACTATCCAGTTCAGAGAATTTAATAATCTCCACTAATGTCCAAATAGAAAAGTTCTAGAAATTTTTCACGCACTAACACAAATGAGTCTTTTTCAGTGTCTCTATCACTACTCAGTTTAAAGGATTTAATTATTACACTAATGTCCTAATTAAAATGTTCTACAATGTCTCAAAAATGCACTTAACACTATTTTCCTGTTCGAAAATAACCCTCGAACAATGTCCAGTAAATTAGTCCTCTGTGTTGGCACTAACCCTCGAGAATACTTCTCGAACACTCCAACACAACTTCAGAGCTCCTCTTGTCATAAAATTCCGCTTCTGACACCAATTTGTAACGTGTTTCCATCCCTAGGAAACCACCCTCGCAAATTTCGTGGGTTCCAAATATTATAACAAGAGATTGTCCACTAACACACTTTATTAAATAGTTTACACAATACTGATTATTAACGTGAATGAACTTTACTGACTAAAAATAACAATATTTATCACTTTGTTTTTCACATTGAAGTCTTAACCTTACTTCTCACTTGTCAAATCCAAGACTTCAAAACTTTCTGTACTTTCTGAACTACCCGCTGAGAATGCTGTCTTTTATACCTAAAAATGACAGATCTCGATTTTTCTGTGATGACGCCACCATTCTCTAGATAATTCCAGATGTCACTTTAGAACTAACTTCTGGTAGGTTCTTTCTCGAGTAGGTGCAAATACATCTGAATTAACTGAATTCATTCTAGGGGTGGCTATACATCACACAATGTTTTTAGTATTTCCAGTTTCAATTGAAAATGGTTACTCAAATGAAAAAAACACAAGATAAGAAAAAGCTGTACAATTAAATTTTCTATAATATACAGTATACCAAAAAAGCCATAGGCGTACCACTAAAAAAGACGGTAGTCGAGAAGGGAGTTTACCCGTAAATCAGTCTCTTAGAAAACTGAATGTTAAAAAGTTGTTACTTTAAACTGTTACCCTTTGGCATTCATTTCAATGTACCGAAATTGACAAAAAAATATCAATAGCAGTTTGTACAATATTAAAAAAATATATATATTTCCAACTTTAGAGGGCTGCATCTTCATAAGGGTGCGATTTTGGATAGAAGTAAATTATGTTGAATCAACTTTTTTTGACACACTGATTCCGTGGTTAAGTGATTGACATACTTTTTAATAACAGCCTGTATATTGCGATCTAAATGGATGAGATCTGGAGCACTTATAAATTTCTTGATTAATTATTTGAAGAGACCTCTAACGGTTCAAGAGTAATCATGCGCACAAAAAAAGTTACAGGCAGACAGACCCACAGACCGACCGACAGACAGAAATCTTGCCCAAATTAAAAATCTCGACGTTTCATGATATTCTAAGCCTATTTGAACAATAAAAATTTTCAATTTTTTTTTTGCGTTACTATACTTCCACCGGATGTGGAAGTAAAAGTTGGAAAAACTGGAACGAGAACACCAAAAAAGTTTGAGCAAAATCTAGTAGTCTGGATTGTTGAAATATATTTGAAATAGTTATATTAAGTGATACAGGTCTATACTTATTCATCGAATGTTTGTTCTTTTTTTTTTTAAATTTGTATTACATGTGATTTTTTCAGTCCACGACAATACCTCGAATTCAAGAAATGTACCAATATACATGGCATTTCAAAGCAAGCCAAGACTTTCTATGCTAAGAGAAGACTCTTAGTTAAAATGTTTGATTATTTTCAAGAATCTAGTAATTTAAATTCCAATATTGGACACATCGAACTTCTAAATTACCAGTTACATGTAAAAAGAATTTAAAATAATGGAAAATAGAACGCCAGTATGTTTGAATTGCTGACAGATTCGTTAGATTATAAAAAGAAGAACATAAACACTAATGAGTTCGTGAAAGTGTATAGAATAATATCCTGAAAAATTTACATTCCGCTCGGATGCAGAACATAAAAAAAAGTGAAAAAAAAATTTTTTTGTACCAATTTTTTAAAAATTTTCAAATTAAGTCAGGCGAGAAAAAAACAAAAAATACAGGTGTGTAGACCACATGTTTCTGAACAAAAAATGTTGTAATAAAATTTATCGCTAAAGCCACGGTTTTCCTGGAAAAAAAATAGTGAATTAACTTTGTCACTCTGCTCGACCAAGCGCACGGTTAAATGCATACTACGGAACCCCTAAAAATTCTTAGCAGTTCTAACAGGTAAAATAAAGCTTTTTTCTCTTTCTGATTACACATGTTTAACATTTTTCTTAGTGATTAAGAGGATAAATAGTAAGTCTGGAGGGAAAATATATAATTATGAACGCATACACCGACACCACACATAGCCGCTGAATCGCTCGCATACATTTTTACGTGAATTTACTGTATTGTATTTATTACAGATACACCTATCCATATTTCAGCTGTATCCACTGAATTCCTTATACATTTGTTAATGTATTGGAAAAGTTCCAGAATTTATATTCAAAACAATCAAAGATATTTTCATACTTACAAGGTTAAGATCATGACAATCGCAATTTCTTATCATGATAAGATTAATCATATTTTCGAAAAAATCTATAAAAGTAAACGAATTTGTGTTTGAACATCCGAAAAGTATACATTTTTCCGAAATAATGATATTTTATTTTTTCCAACGTGTCAATTTCTCGGCAAGTTACAGCCTCCAATATTTATCAAAAAAATCATCAAGCAATTAAATTAAAATGATTTGAGATGTACTTTTTTTGAATCTACGTTATTACAAATTAATAAACCATAATAATCATGAAGTGTACATACTTTTTAACAGTTCTCAATGAAGAAAGAATTTTTTTGAAGGGCTTTTATTTTTTCTATATTTTTTATTGCGACGATTGAGTTCAGGCGTGATAATATATTATATAAGTGTATTTTTCCCATCCATCCCTTGCTTGGTTTGTTTAAAACAAAAAAGCATCAGAAAGCAGCAATTTCCACCTTTTAAATGAACCAACACTCATATGGATTAAACAAATTTTGATTTAGTGACATGTAATTGAATGCGTCGGTGTCACAGTCATGCGTATTCAAGCGCGCGCACGCATGTATCTCGCTTCGAGTTATAGCGTTACGCTTGACTATTTTTTTCCGGGAAAACCGTGGCTTTAGCGATAAATTTTGTTCATAAATACGTGATCTATCCATCTGTATTTTTTATTTTTTCCTAGCTTGACTTAATTTCAAAATTTTGAAAAAATAGATGAAAACAATGTTTTTCACTTTTTTTTTATGTTCTGCATCTGAGCGAAATGTAAACTTTTCAGGATATTATTCTACTCACGAACTCATTAAAAAAATTTTTATACAGTTTGCAACTTTTTGTGGGTAAATACCTTCATCGATTAGGCTATATCTTCAATAATTTGGCTTTTGTTGTTGCTAAATTATAAATATACAATTTAACATTTCCAAAGCACGACTTTGTGCGGCTTTCGCTATAGACATACGTCAGCACCCACTTTTTACAGGAAGTTCATTTCAACAAAAATGCCCATGCTCATTTAGAGACAATTTTTAAATAACAGCAATCTATGTGTTTTTCTGTAATGGCATATCTCCTGTACTATCAAAATTTAGTAAAACTTTAAAACCTTATTCGATTGACCTAGCAATATTATTTAGGTATCTTAGCTTTAGATCGTTGATATAATTTACAGTTCTACCTGCACAAGACTGCATTGAGTCTTTTTAATCAAGACTTAATGTGTGTCAACAAAGTTTGAAAACCTCAGCTTGATTAAGAATCAAAATCAAAATCCTAGGTTAGGATTTTTTGTAACAGTCGTAGCCTTGGATTTTGATCTTGGATCAAGCTAATTTTGGTTTAAACTTGGTCGATACAACTCACTTTTAAACAAGTTTTAGGCAAGTTTTCAGTTGAAATTGGGAAACAATACAAAACAACTCATCCCTCGTCTTGTCTAGATGGCAACAACTCTACATCTTGCATACATATTGCAACATGTAACCTACAAAATCGGGTCGAAATTCACGATATGTAATTCACAGAATTTAAAATTAAGCTTATAACATGTTTGTCTTTTCTTTCTTAGGGTCATACGGCCATGTGTGGCAATGTCTTGATGCCATGTCCAAACAAATGTGGCTCTTACATACCAAGAATGGAAATGAACAGGCATAAGCGAGAATGTATAAATCGAATTACCAAATCAATACCGAGATTAGCCTCTCTGGATGAAAATTCTTCATACAGGAGTCAAGATATACCCGCCAGTACCGCATCTTTAGGTAAGTAATTATACTGATTTCATTTACCGGTTTACACTAAGTTCATTTTAAAGAGAAGTGGGTGGTAAATATTGAGATATTAATACACAAGAATTATTCCTATATATCTTTAATTGTGGGATCACGTTAGACATAAAACAGCTAAAACCTCGGAAAACGGTTAACCAAGACGGATTTTGATGAAATCTTTTTTAATCGGTTATAAATGAAATTTATAAAAATGTTTAGGTACCCATTAAAAAAGTGTGCTTTTTTAAAATACAGTGTTTCGCATTCATCTTGGAAACTACTTGAAGCCTATGAAGTTACCTTGAATTTAAGTCCTATCCAATTTGGTCAAAAATTGGCCGAGATATGATTCGCGATTGAAAGTGTACTCAGTATTTTTCCAATTAACCTATTGAAAATGCTAATGCCAACAATGTTTTTGAGACCTTGGCTGCTCTTATATATACTAAATATCAATTTTATGGACTCTTACTTGGTTGATTTAACTATTTACCCCCATTTACCGCAATTGACCCCCCAACCTTTCAACGGAATAAGATCAAAATATAATTTAGTTTCAGATCTCGTTAAAATACACACGTGTACCCAATTTAAAGTTAATATCTTAAACGGGTCAAGAGTAATTGTGCACACAAAAAAGTTACAGATCGACAGATTTCTTTTTCGCTCAGTGCAGTCGACGTTTAATGGCATTCTAAGCCTATTTGAACAATAAAAACTTTCAATTTTTTTTTGCATTACTAAACTTTCATTGGATATGGAAATAATTTAAAGTGCAACACTTTTTAAATATTCGACGAGTAGTCGGGAAATAATGAAGACCAGATGTTTCCATCTCCAGTAGTACAGACCACAAATTATCCCATTTTCTACCATAGTTTTTAAAAAATAGTCATTTATGCATAAAGTGGTACTTTTGTCAAGAATGGGAAATCCAAGAGCCAGTAGTACAGTCCACAAATTATCCCATTTTCTACCATAGTTTTTACAAAACAGTCATTTATGCATAAAGTGGTACCTTTCTCAAGAATGGGAAGTCCAAAAGCCGTAGAGGAGTGCGGCAACCCCGTTAGTTTCATATAATCTTTTTCTACGACTGTACTCAATTTTCATATTTAAAAAAATAATTTGAAATTGAAAATACTAATTTATAATTTGACGTTTGTAAAGAAAAGGTCACGAGACATCTCAATTCTTTTCAATGCATTCTTATCATTCGGCTGTACACCAGGGTCAAATAATATTACTTTCTATCATACTTTTTACTTTTGTCACTATTACCATAAACACATGTTTTATGCAAAAGAAATAAAAAAAAAGAAGTAGATACCTCCGATTAAAGAACTTATATTTAGATACATAATGGCTACCTTTTCTTCATATACCTTATTTGCTCCTAACATAGTCACATTATATATCCATTAAAATGGATAGATGAACATCACTTCCCATAGGCAACAGAGGCGGGTATGTGTAGAAGGGAAAATGTACAATATTGTACCTATTTTATGTGATAATTATTGGTTAACCTCTAGGAATATTACCGCAGATTTAAAAAATATAATAAGTAAAGATGTTTTATTCAGGGGAAATATGTATTGAAAGGATATTATTTATAATATTATTATTAAAACTGTAAACTGAACCTCATCATGTTACGACTATGACCTACTTACTTATGAAACGATCGATTTCTGCAAACGGCATAGCACTGTTGCATGTTGCACTAAATTGTCACTAAACTGTGTAAATATGAATAGAGAATATTATTTAGGTATTAGCAAACCACAACTTAAAATAAAATGACTTTTTCACCACTTTTTAATCGGCGAACACGAAAAACATTTATTGACATTAATGGCGGAACTGTCAAACTGAGATTATGATAATCGAACTGAAGCCGATCGTATAGCCGATGGGCCAATCAGCAACTTATGGGAAGAAGTGCCTTAGATTGGGAGTCCTTCGGGATCATAAAATTCATGCCATTATGTATCTAGATATAAGTTCTTTAATCGGAGGTAGATACAGTTTTTTAACAGTAGTAGCAAAACTGAATTTATAGTATATAGTATTTGAATACTTGGTACTCCCACCTCTGGGATTAATTAAAACTCGAGTGACGAGCAGACAGAACGACAGATGAACAAATGGAGAGACAGGATATCATTGAGAAAATCATTGCAATGGATCCAGGGATAAATTATGTTTATCAGTTATCGCCTCATACCTAACAAAAATTTAAATCAAAACTATCCTTTCTATATAGGTCTGAGAAATTAAAATATTAATGTTTTGATATTCTAATTTTCAATGATATAACATGGTTCTATGCCAAAACCAATAAAAGGCAACACAAAATAATTCAATTAATATTTTTTATACTGTTGGGTGGATATTATTTTTAGATCAATTACATGTTGTTCATTATATCAGAGTGATAATAATTAATTTATGCAATCCTCATGTGACCTCGAATTCAATTCAATAAAGTAATTTTATAAAGAAATGAAACAATTTTCAAAAATCTTAGTTTTTTCCTGTATGGATGTATAACTAATATAATACTTTTGAAATATTAACTTCTCTTTGAATTTGAATAATTCGTTGTAGTCCAGTCAATGAAAGAGTTGTAGAGACCATTTAGAAAGGGAGAATTTTCCTCTTCAGGGATGTGCTGGGGGTAGTTAGGAGGTAAAAATACTAAAAGTCCCCGCCCCTAGCCCCGCCGCTTCAAGGGGAGAAGGGGGTGGAAAGGTTCCTTTTTTCGATTCTTTGCTTATAACTCGGAAACGATGCATCGTACGGGAAAAGGTAGCCTATGCAAAATTAAACGTAATTAAATTTACCACACGAACGTTTATATTCATTTTCTTCCTATGTGTTATAGTTTACGAGATATTCGCCAGCGAAAATCGATAATTAATAAAAAAAATGTACCTTGAATATTTCTGTTAAAGTGGTTTACCGTGGTCTGCTAATAAATCACAGTCACAAAACAATCTTTATTTTACAATACTGGACGTATTTACTAACGTAATATTTTGTCGAAATCTATACATTTCCTTAAATATACAGTGTGACTCACTTAAAATGAAGATACCATTATAACTTTTTTATTTTGTTTCCGATTTGAATCAAATTTTACTCAAGTATAGAACAAATCAGGATCTACTTATGACCAGAAAATCATTCATCTGTTATAAAGGCAAAGCCACCTGCGGTACCAAAATATGTGCAAAAAGATTAAAAGTCATATTGATGGGTCTTGACTAATTTCACGTAGCCACCACAAATTGCGGAAACTGAGGATCCCCTTTGCCAGATGAGCTTATATATGAGAAATTCCCCATCAATAACCAAATCAAATTTGGCTGTATGTACGTTTGTGGCGCCGATCGGATGCATTTTTTAGAATTTCTAACATTCAACATGATTTATTTCTTTCATCATAATTTGGTACCGCAGGTGACTTTGTCTTTGTAGCAGCCGAATATTTTTCTGGTCATAAATAGATTCTAATTTATTCTATACTTGAGTAAAATTTGGTTCAAATCGGAAAAAAATAAAAAAGTTAAAAGGGTATCTTCATTTTAAATGAGTCACACTGTATATTTAAGGAAATGTATAGATTTCGACAAAATATTACGTTAGTAAATACGTCGAGTGTTGTAAAATAGATTGTTTTGTGACTGTGATTTATTAGCAGAAGAAAACTCAAGGAACATAATTGATTTTTTTTTATTAATCATCGATTTTCGCTAGCGAATATCTCGTAAACTATAACACATAGGAAGAAAATGTAAACATTCTTGTGGACAATTTAATTACGTTTAATTTTGCGTAGCATTACCCTTTTCCGTACGACGCATCGTTTCCGAGTTATAAGCGAAGAATCGAAAAAAAGAACATTTTCGCCCCCCTCCACCCCTGAAGCGGCGGGGCTAGGGGCGGGGACTTTTGGTATTTTTACCTCCTAACTACCCCTAACACATCCCCGAAGAGGAAAATTCTCTCCTCCTAAATGTTCTCTACAATTCCCTTTTGGGCATTAATTGATTGGACTATTGATTTAATTGAGATTTGTATCTGTAAACCGATTTATTTAGAATTCTTTCCTTAAATACATCATATTTACTTTTATTCGCTGTAATCAGTCAATCAAAATATCGATTACCAAAAATATGTATAATAAATAAATACTATCGCGGCCGGAAAAATAGTAGAGATTTTTAATCGAGCTGCCAGGGTTTTTTGTGAGATTACATTGCGTCAATTAATTAATTGCTGATTAGTTATTATCTATAACTCATTATTGCTTGTTTCCGCAATACCATAAGGCATTGTTGAACATTCAATAATTAATTTTTTGCAGTTTTTTTGAGAATAAGCTAATAGGGAACGTGAGCTGGGTTTAGACCGTCGTGAGACAGGTTAGTTTCAGTCTACTGATGACTCGTCGTAGCGACAGTAATCCTGCTCAGTACGAGAGGTACCGCCGGTTCGGACATTTGGTTCACACACTCGCTCGGGCAGGCGGTGGTGCGAAGCTACCATCCGTGGGATTATGCCTGAACGCTCTATGGCCGTATCCCTTCTAGTCGAAGGTGGCAATGCTTGAAGTTCCGAGAGTCGAAAGGTGACTTTACTATAGCCCTATTCGCCGCCGAGATCGACAGTCGGCGGTGGGATCGATCCTTGCCGTGTCCGACCTGATCCCACACTCGCTGAAGGTCGATCATGGGTCGCACAAACGTTTCGATGTTGGAATTCGGAATTATCTGTAGAGGACTTTCGTACCTGGCAGGGTGTTGTGCTCGGTAGAGCAGTTGCAATTGCTATAGGCGTCTGAAAATAAGGAGTACGCCACCTGGTGGTCTATAGTCAAACTAATTATGGGCTTTTCTGTCATTGTCTCTTTAGTGTACGATGATATCAACAATAAGTAAATGATAAACTGAGATGCTAAGTTATTAAAAATATGATAGCGTTTATAGGGGCTACAATTAGCTGGAGCCAACCTAGTCGGTATCCTTTGTAGATTGCAGGGACAACTCGTGAAAGTTGAGTTGGAACGACAATGTTCAAAGCATACCCTCTTTGATGTAGACACCTTTAACCAGGCATTGAGGGGGAAAAAGCTGGTGCAAATAACCGTGGCCCGAGTAGCAATAATAATGTCCTAGACAATCACACATTGCAAGTGAAATTTTTGAAATAAGTAAATATATGTAATTCCAGTATATTTAAAAGTAATATATACTATTGCACCATGCACTATTATGTTTTACCTCTGAATATTTCTATTTCATATTTGACAAAATACGGTTTCATTCATTTAACTTAAAGAATTAATAAATATCTTTTCAGTTACATTCAATGTACCACTAATTTCATGGGTATTTGAATCTGAGATACTTGTTTGTAAACATAGAGCATACACATTTATTAAGTTTTGTGTTGAATATGGGTTGTACCACCCAAAATAATGTGTCCTGCATTTAAAACATAGTCCCCTTCATACACACACTTAGAATTTTTACATTTTTAGTGATTCACAAATGTTCCATACATTGCAATATGCTTAACCTAAATGTCACTCATGTTTCCTGAAAAAAAAAAGTGATTTAAACTACAACTGTATATAAATTTAAAGAAATATTTAAGTTTATTAATATTTAACTAGCTAGACACCGTTTATGTCGAAGAAACTGTAATTTTCAAGGGAAAAACTAGATAACCTAAAAAAATATGAATTTTGCTGAATAATGCTATTAATATCTTGCAAATCACTTACAACAAAATCTTGCAAACCTTTAGGTCATATATTATTAATGTTATTATTTTTAACGCCAAAAACAACAATAAACAGAAAAAATGAATATAAGTATTCGCCATATAAACTAACAAAAAGCCTATAATTAGTTCACGAGTTCTCCACTTTGGCGCTGGCATCTTAAATTCAGACGCCTATACTTGTAATTTTAATCATCTCTCAATGATGCCATATTGATTGGCTAAATGTTGGTCAGTATACTATGCAGTATTTTTGTTTCTGGAATTTTAGTAAAGATTAAAGCACTCTTCATGTGCATTTTCTACTTAAAATGTTTGATAACTTTTGTATTCACTAATCGATTTTTTTTTTTTTTCAAGAACAGTAGAATCCTTCTTCTAGCTAACACTAATTTACATTCTAAATTAGGAAGTTTCCATTTTCTCATTTTCTCGTAATAAATAGTCGTAAAAATCTAAAAAATATCTGTAATTTTTTTTTTTAATTATCTATAAATAAAAAAGTTATGGTCCTTCCAAGTTTAAAATGCCGCGATCATCTGGGCTGAGCTCGATTACGTCACAATACATGATTCCGCCAACAGTGAGCGGGCGCGGCAGGCACCGGCAGTTTATAGCCAGCTTGAATTTGAGAGCCGAAAAAATTGCTAAAACATGCAATTTTGGCACGTTCATATTTTTCGAAAAACATCATTAGGACGGCCGTATGATGTCGCGACGTAAAAAGGAAGTCTTCCAGATAAACCTTATCGTAAATTGCACGGCGAAATTCGAAAATTCGGCTCTGCACGAACGAATCAAAAGTGACATTTTGTGACATTTCAGAAAATCGGACACATACACTAAATAAAGGGAACATACAGCGCGCCGCCGGCATGGCAAGTCAGCGCGTTGTGTATTGTGACGTCACGGTGGACTTCAGCCGAGGCGAAGTATTCAAATAAGAAATTGAATAAGTTCGTGAGTTTTTTAGATATCAAAATAATTTTTTTTTTGTTTGACTAGTTATCTGAAAGACTACTAAATGAGGTTGAATGTACATGATATTTCTAAAATAGGAAACTTCCTAATTTCTATATAAATGGAGTTTTCATAAAGTCATCATGCTTAAAAGAAGCGTAACGAACGGATCAACTGACGGACATTTTGCTTTTTTTGCTCATTATTTTTGCTGTAATATGTCAAAGATTCTGTTTGATTCTCCAATAATGTGTGATTTAAAGAGTTGTGAGTTATCGTCTTTATTTAATTTAATTGTTACTGGGTTCAGATTAGAGCAATAATATACATAAATACTATTATAATATTTTGATGTCTTGCTATCTATAATATAAATAGCGCGAAAAGTTTTTATTTACTTAATACTAATAATTTCTATAGACATCTTTTCAATAACGATTAGTTGAGCTTTTCTTACTATTATTTTATTTTAGCCTATTATAAAACGAAGTCTTTTTCGGTGTCATATTTTTTTCATTACCATGATGCCTGGTTTTGTTGCTATCGATTATAGTACAGTCACTTGGTATCAAAAAGTACCCAAACTGCGGACTAATTCTATTTATGCGCATCTTTCGTCGAAATTATGACGTAATTGATACAAATTTTATACGGCAGAGGGGGTCTAGTTTAAAACATATCTTGATTGAAAGCTACTAATTAATAACCCAGGCACACAAAATAAAAAAATTGGTCTTTCTTTGGTACTCCATTAGGTAACCCATATATATTTATTTCGACACGAATCGGGTGTCCGTTTAGCTCCATTGGCCACTATTTTTTGTAAATCGCGAAAATAGCCTAAAAAAAAACTCATTATTTAGGTTATTTTCGCGATTTACTAAAAATTGGTGGGTAACGAAGCTAAACGGATATCTGATTCGTATTCAGCATGTCGAAATACATGGGGGTCACCCAATGGAATCTCAGAAACAGATCACTTTTCACTTTTTTTGTGTGTCTGTGTAATATATTTACATACGCAAATTTCTAGAAAACGGCGGAGGATCTGGTGATTTCTATATATATATAAAAGAATACTCTGACTGACTCACTGATCTATCAACGCACAGCTCAAACCGCTGGATCTAGAAACTTCAAATTTTGCATAGAGGTTCCTCAAATGACGTAGGCATCCACTAAAAAGAGACTTTTCTAAATTCGACCCCCAAGACGGTGAAAAAGGGGGTTGAAAATTTAGGCTTTACAGGAAACAGTCAGGGGTCCTATTCTCGAGCTTAAACGAATAAATTCGTGCACGATAGATCGCACACGAATATTTTCCGTGTACGAATAAAACAACGAATTCTCGAAACCATGCGATTTGAACTTTTCGTGCGATATTAATATTCGCATGAAAAGTAGGGCAACGTAGCACCTGAAACAGTGTGTACATATTAATGTAACTAAAAACCCTATTTATAAACAAATATATAAACAAATATCACATTTGACATTAGTTTAGTTCAAATTTATGTAGATTGTGACATTTAAATGTCTACATAATGCAGAACAATAAACGTATTGGTAATAACTGTGGAGCAGAAGAGGAGGCTGGTTGAGTTCATGGAAGCACATACAAACTTAAAAAATTAAACAATTTTGATTGACTCGTTTTATTGCCTTTTCTATAATAGTCTAGGTGCCCGCGTACATAAATGCAATTTATACATATCCTCGTATAACTTCTTGTACGACATAATTGCACTTAGTCTATCACTTTTTTTTCCTCTGCGAAAATTTTCGTAAACGCAGCGTTCCTCCTCGGCATGAAAAAGACGATTTCCACGCGTCGGACTGAAAAATCGGCAAATATATTTTGTCGGACAATTTAAAAATTGGATTCTACATATATATTCTATATATTTCTACAAACTGTCCAACAAAAATTTTAGAACGTTAAGGGTGTCTACCACCCTAAACACAACATAACATAACTTTAAAATATTTATTGATAACCAGCTGATTTTCTCAAGATTGCTTAATAAAAATATGTAGTATCCAATTTTCGAATTGTCGGACAAAATATATTTGCCGATTTTCCAGTCCGACGTGTGGAAATCTTCTTTTTCATGCCGAGGCGGAACGCCGCGTTTACGAAAATTTTCACAGAGGAAAAAAGTGATAGACTAGGCGCAATTATACCGTACAAGAAGTTATACGAGGATATGTATAAATTGCATTTATGTACGCGGGCACCTAGACTATAATACAGAATAGCATATTGTCTAAATACTTATTTGTAAATAATTCTTATTACAGGAGAAAATGCTTTTTAATGTTTCAAAATAAGTATATTGATAGGTACTCAGTACTAATAACTCTTTATTAATTTATTCATGCCCGTTCTTTTAACTTCTAATTTTTTGAATCTCTACTACCTTTATAAATAGTAGATTTTCATTGCATACCTTTAGTGATCTTTGTAGTTAGTTACTCTGTAGAAAGGCGGAAATAAGCCAGAACATAATATACTTATTTTGAAACATTAAAATTTCTTAAATTCTGTACTTCCATTTCAGCTTCTTCTAATGCTGCTGTCAACCCAAATAAACTATCTCATTTAGAGCCATCACTATTTATTTAATTACCTCTTAGTACACAAAGTATTGCTTAGTAAGGACTCTGGGTAGTTTGGGCGATTGAATTAATGTCAACAGAAATATCTGTCACAAGTCATTTCATATACGGAAATCAAAATTCGATTACCCCCAGACCATCCGATTTAATCACACGGAAAAATTCGTACTCGAATACGATCCGACCGTTCAAGAATGCACCCATGTTAAAACTATGTGAAAGTCGCTTACTTTCGTATGCGAATAAATTCGAGAATAGCACCTCAGATCTAGATGCCTAAAATTTGGCAGAAATATTTTTTATTGAAATCTATTAGATACGTGTAAGACAAAATTTCGGTTTTCGCTTTTTGAAGGGATCTAAACACATACGGTGCAAACGGCCGTCAGTCCGATAAAGTATATCAATTTGACATTGAAAATGATGTCTATAATTAAGTCATTTTAACACGTCAGAAGATAAAACATTATTATTATGTTTCATATATAGTGTTATCATTTCCAATGTCTCCAATGGTTGCAAGGATTGGGAAATCTGTGAATTTTTACTTTTTTTAATGAAGTGGCTAAAGAAAATCTAAGTATTAATGGAGAAGTTGTACAACATACTGTTGTCCTAATTGTAGGTGACGGAGCCCGTTTATTCCGTTCCCTTTCATTCTTAATGTACAGCTCACAAGAAAGAGCGTTGGAGGTTCGTAAACAAATTGGCAGCTTTGTGTTAGACAATTGGAACTAATTTTTAATTATGTCCCATAACAGTGAGGGCGACAATTACTTCACATGAGCTGAGGTAACCGTATCTCTGAAATTGCGTAAGTCAGAAACGTGATATTGCAGTGACGAAATCTTCTGAGGAAATAAGGAGACACGTATTCGACGGTTTTCAAAAAGAGACCCCCCCGAACGTTTGAACAGGGAGAGGGATGTTTTTAAGCATGAAATTTGACACATACACACCCATGTGCTCTATTGTCGATTAAAATAATTATTTTTTCGATGGGAAGACGGCTTCCCTAAATGCAATGAATGTGCAGTGGGTTAGCATCTCAATGTTCTTAATTCCACGCATACGAAGTTCCATGCGGACGAAGTCGTGGGCATCAGCTAGTATCCATATATTACAAAAACACACACACAAAAAAAGATCTGTGGTGGGACTCCATTGGGCAACCCCCATGTATTTCGACATGCTGAATACTAATCAGGTATCCGTTTAGCTCCGTTACCCACCAATTTTTAGTAAATCGCGAAAATAATCTAAATTGTGAGTGTTTTGTTTAGGTTATTTTCGCGATTTACAAAAAGATGGTGGCCAATGGAGTTAAACAACACCTGATTCGTGTTCAGCACGTCGAAATACATATGGGTTACCCAATGGAGTACCAGAAAAAGACCACTTTGTTATTTTGTGTGCCTGTGTAATTTAGACTGTATAAGTGAAATATTTCATTTAATTAACCAAAATATTGCATGTATATTAGACAATATATACAGCGTGTCCACCCGGGAGCTTACACGATTCATATCTCGAAAACTACTGAACAAATTTTTGTAAAATTACGTATGTATAGTAAAGAGCTTATGATCTTTCTAACTTGAATGTCCCGAAAAAATTTTCAATGAGAAATGGCATTGTGCTGCTTGATGTAAGATACACTTTAAGTTACATCTCTCAACGCTTCATAACATCCCAATCTTCAATAAGAGCATTGGCTCGATTCAGAGAGACAGGGAGTTGCTGAAGGAAACGTGACCAAAGACGAAAGACTGTTAGAACATCTCGTCAATATCACTTTTTGCGCAATCAGACTCTTTGTCAGGGGTTTGTTAAAAGTTTTTTGCAGCGGGACTTTTCTCGTAACTTTGATAATCTCACTAGACACGAAATAATAACCGGAAGATTGACTAAGCACAATAGTAGCTGCGTAGTTGATAGTCAAGGAGATTTGGCTTTTACTCTAAAGACCTGGATTCGATTCCCGGTTATGGCTTTTGAGGCTTTTTCGTAAAAATAAATAAATTATTAGTATACTCGGATTCTGGCTGTGTATCCGTTGACACTTAAGGTCTTTAGAGAAAAAGGGAATTATATTGTTGTTATTACAATATTCATCCTCAGGTGCAACAGGTCTCCTACTTACCAGAAATCATCGAAGATAATATCTTATTTGTGCAAAAATACATTTATTAGGAATATTCATCACTATAGTGATGATCGTCGTACGAAAGTGTAGAGAAAATGATAGGTTTAGAGTAACATCAACTTCAACTGTGGTGACGAATCTACAATGACATCCCAGCTAGCAAAGTAGTTCTATAAATTTAGAGTAATAGGACTTTTATATTCTGTTAAAGTTTTATAGTTGTATCTAGAACACTGAATTGTTGCATTAATGTGGCACATGAGAGTATTTTGCCTTCAGAAACTGAATTGTTTTTTAAATTTATTGCAAAAACGTTCTTAGAGCATAATTATAGAGCATTTATAAGATAAGTGGTAATGCTGCCCTATAAGTGTGTACAGTAACACAATTTAACAACAACGGTGCTTATAGAATAAAATTACTGCAAAACCGATGTAAAATAGTGCCTTATAGAATTATACCATCTTCTGTGACACTCTTATAAAATTATTCCGTAATGTCGCTTATAATTTCTTTATAAAACTATTGTGTAAGGTGTTTCTAAGTTACAATTCTGCTGCGGACAACAAATTACAAATATGGAAGCTGCTATCGAACCTAAAGGAGGCTCTTTAAAGAAGTTATAGAGAATAATAATACAGTTGTTATAAAAACATTATAGAGTAAATAAGTAATAATACAAGCCTTTTTCTTCTATACAAAACCGCAATAGAACTACCATACTTTAATTGACGCCATATTTTAAGAGTTTATTTTGTTGTTGGTACACGAGTTTTGTGCAACATATCTTGTTGAAAATAATGTCATTAAGTAAAAGAATGTGGAGCGTTCCGCAGGAAAACGAAAAAAATTTTAACGACATACTTCGAAATGAATGTCATATCTTCCTTATCGCTTTTACTCCTCTGCATCAATTTCATTTTTGAAAGTAAGGTCATATGGATTTTCATATAATATTTCAAAAGCTGTAGGGGTCCGCAAATCAACGACGTACTACACGTATGCCTCTAGCGCTAGTAGTTTAAGTACTTCCCATAAGAAATAATGTGCTAAAGAGAGACGAAAATAATATAGTCAACCTTATGGTTCAGGAAATCGTAAAATATGACAACACTGTGGATATTAAATGGCATAGATGTGTTCTAGTAGCTGTATACGAAGCATATTTGCTCTATAATCATTGCAATCGACACAAAAATATCATATTAGTGATAATCCCTATTCGAAGTACAAGATAAGCCTTTCTTTCTGTCGCCATTACCAAATTTCCAGCATCATAGGAAATATAAGGTAAACTGTGGGCGCGTCAAAAAATTACCATATATGTACCACATATTTCATAATAAAGCTTTCTCCGCATTAAAATTTACTGCTTCCTGGATTCTACAAACCAACTAAGCAATTCGTAATGATGTGAGTACTCTTATGCAGGTTGATTATTTTATGGTGTCCATCCATATTGTTTCTGACATGTGCCAGCGTTGTGATGCGATACAGAAACATTTTTGTTTTTAAAAGATACAATTAAACGATTTTAAAGTTCTCTAAATAGAACACCATGCAACACAAAAATTGTATACCGAAACAATATGCGCTGCTAAAGAATAATTATATAAGAGTTCTTTATTTGTTCTATACCAGAATTCAAAGAGAGCATTTTAGAACTGCTATAGATTTTTTATGAGATTGCTTTGTAACTGTGTTATAAAAATTCTTTAAGACCTGTGAGAACGTTTATTCAACAATTCTATAAGTGTTTCCTGCAGACCTTACAGAGCAGCTTAAAGAACTAAAAAGTTCTATAAAACGGTGCCCATTTGTATGGTATAAGTGTTGTAAGAACGTTTTGAAAATGTTCTTAGAACAAACATTGCTCTATAAAATTTGCTCTGGAAACGTTCTTACGATTTTTATAGAACATGAAATTGTTAGCTGGGATGGCACGGCATCGATTTGGAAGGTGTGGCTTAATTCTATAGACCATCTCTGAAACAGCACGAATCGATCTTTCTCAGAGATTGGTAGAAGTTCAAGTAGATCAATATCACATTAGAATGTTTTGAAAGTGGGTAGAAAACGTCGTGACGTAATAAATGCAAGAGGAGCAAACACACGTTATCAATTACTTTTTTTTTAATAATTACACTTTTCAAGCTTCTTATTGATTGATTGATTGATTTACCAGCGTGCGGTAGGCATTAATGCCACTCCCAAGTTATACAGCTGGGCCTGCTACGTCCACGCTGGGTTGGACTAAGGTCATGCTTGTTGCCAGCAGCGAGAGCCACATGGCGCATGGTAAAGGAATGTGGGATGGGAGGTGTAGGTATTTGTGAGATGCGTTACCGCATTATGTCGTGAGGGAGCGTTTAAGCCCCCTTTTTTTGGATTTTTGGTTCTGGGCTTCTGCCTATTCTGGGTCTTCTTGTGAGATATGTTGCCGCGTTGTGTCGCTGCTATCTGTGCCCCTATTTTTATACTTCTGTTTCTACAAGTCTTCTTCTTCTTCTGAGGCTTCTGATTCCTCCGTTTCTGATTCTGGTAGAGTATATATCGCTCCGATTTCTTTGTGAAATTCATTCTTTCCTCGCTTTTCTTTCCCAATATGTTTGGTCCTTTCCCAGTTTGTTCATGATCCTCTCGATTGTTGTTTTCCAGTTGTAACATGGTCTCTCCATTTTAAGTTTGCTGCTGTTCAGTGTTAGCTTTCTTCAGTAGGTGTGTTGGTTCCCTTCTTTGGACGTGTCCCCAGTACTTCATTGCGTACATTTCTATCCTTTTTGTGATTCCCACGTGTAACCTGGTCTCCCTGTTTTTAGTGTAGAATTTAATGTAGAACTTTTCACTTATCGACGAGCGTAATTTTGACCTGAAAACCTCATTTGATAATTTACTTAAGAAAAATATTATGTAATCAGATTCACAACACTATATTGTAACACCCACAACGTCAAAAAATATGCAATACCACAAAACACACTCCTATTAAACTAGACACCAACAAAAAGTCAGGATCAACAACACTTCTCTGTGATACCTCCCCTCCCCTCCATTCCCCTCTCCTTTTGATCTCCAATCACCACTCACAAAATCGTCAATCGCACGTCCCGAGGTATGCATCACCCCTCAAACACTCATCCCTCACCTAACTCAAAACTGTATCCTTCGCACTCTGTATCCAGACCAAGTGATGGCACACAAAAAGGAATGTGTTTTCTATGTTTTCTCCTTCCAACGATGGCCCAGCGCTCCACACAGACAATTCCCGTCGCCGTCGATCCCTCGTACCAGTAGCCAATGTGTCCTCGCTCCCGCGCTCCGCAGTAGATACATCATTCTTGTGCTTTCCGGAGAGCTACTACCTCCCGTTTACCCCCTGCTTGTCACTATTACGGTCCTAACCTTTTTAAACTTTTTAATAAACTTTCTCAGTCCCACCCTAGCCGCACCAGAAGCATAAACAATTTGTATGTTTCCATAGCATGGATAAGGCTTTCCAAATTCCAATGGCACCGAAACCAAGCCAATGGTCTCCAATTCCATCCAAATTCCCATTATATTCTTAAATTTCTTCAATTCCACACGGTGCACTGTCACCCTGATGGGGCACGCCCCTGGCCAGACTCATATGTAAATTTGCTAGAAAGGATTGTTTATTAACTTATTTTTAAGTTATTACACTTGACAATGAGCGTAATTTCGACCTGAAAACCCTCACTTGATATTTTACCTAAGAGAATATTATGACCATATACGTTTGATTATTACGGGTTCAGTTTATATTAAATTCGCCTGAGTATTTTTAATAATTATGAAAAAAGATTATTTGAAGGTTAACAAAAGAAATTTATATGACCATACATTACAGACAGATCAAATTCATTTGCATATTTTTATAATGGTTAAAAAAATAATTTACAGATTTACAGAGGGATATCATGCCATGCTTTAATTTAATTAATGTCGACTCTTCCAGGCTGATGGGCCTAAACCCTTCAATTGTATATAAATATACTTGTCTGGGAAGGTACTTAAAAATGAAAAAGGAGGTACTTATCTTGCTTTTGCCTGTCTTGGGTTGTTTGTTTAATTACGCTCTTTTCGTTTCTTAATACACAGCACTGGTCACAAAACTGTATTAGTTGTTTTCAAATATTAATTCTCTTTCAACTTTGTTCTTTTGATATGAGGTATTAATTGGCGTGTAAATTCTTGGGCCATAATTTACCTAAGTTTTATCAAATTTGACGGAGTTTTTCACGGCAATTTTGCGTTTCTAGTGGGAGTGTTTCAGACACCCAACCGTTCGCTTCAAAGGCACAACCGACTATCCAAGCTTCTTATATTACTAATTAGTATAGCTTAGAAAGTTAAAGACTTCAAGTCCAAGATTCCCAACCTAAAGCCGACGTAAATCGTGCTAGACCATAAATTTACTATTATTCATGGAAATACTTATAGTAAAATTTCGTTCAACCCACTTAAAATCCATTTAGAATTAGATTAGATTAGATTTGAAAAAGGAGCTGGCTGATTGACCTTGATCACCGCGAACCCTGTGGCTTTATAGTGACATTCTTTGTCTAATTTTACTTAGAGCTCCTTATCCAGCTTTGTTCTTTGTATCAGACTCCATAGCCTTGATAAGGACTCCTTGGACTATCTGCCCTTGGTTTCTCTTCGCCAAGTCTGGCTAGGCCTTTGCTATGGCACAGCACATGTACTGAGGTTCCCTCTTCCTCTTGACAGAATCTGCATGTTGCATCCTCTGCCAGGCCCATTTGACTAAAATCTCATATGTCTGTTAAGCCTACAATGTCCAGTTAGAACACCTATCATTATCCCAATAGCCTTTCATTTCATTTTGGCGTAGTAGGTCTTCCGTGAATTTGGCCGATCGTTATTTAATGAACTTTTTGGCCTGTCTCTTTCGTGAGAAATTCTTCCACCACTCTAGAAATTTATTTTGTACCCATTCATTAATGGATGTTCGTATGCGTGGCTTAGCCACACCGCAAAAGAGTTCGAGTTCATCAGCCTTCTCATTTCCCCTGTGTCCTTCGTGTCCTGGTACTCATGCCACGGTCACTTTGTTCTAACTTCCTAGGTCCGTAAGAGCATTTATACAATCCCATACTAGTCTTGAATCGACCTGCATGAAATCGAGTGCCTTTAACGTTGCTTGACTGTCAGAAAAGATGGCAATTGACTGGTTTACAGTTGCTTACCTCATTATTTCCTTTGCACACTACTGTTTAGCGGCCACTTCAGCCTGAAATATTGTGGCGTGTATTCCTAGACTTATCGGGATTTTCATTTTCGACCTTGTCCCTTAAATCCCAGCTCCGACTCCCTGTTCTGTCTTGGAGCCGTCCGTATACCAGATCGTTTGCGCCGATTGGAGACTCCTTCACCCCCCCCCCCCCATACCATGCACCTTTGGCAATAGTAAAAAACCAGTTATTTCACTGATATTAAGTGTCTTGAACCACTAACACTTTCTACGATATATGGTAAAGAAATATTAAATAATTTGAAAATAATATGTGAAAATATTTTTTTAATTTTTAATTTCAACTCAGTAAGGATTCACATTTTATCTAAGTGTTTTTGGTTAAATATCCATATTTTGGGCTAAAGATTCTTCAGTTAGCATATGACCAATTATTAATGAAACACCATGTATATGCGTTGTTTTTTTTTAATAAATAACACTTTACCGAATAATACATATTGTTACTTATTTTTTTCTTTCATTTTTAGACAGATATTCAAATGGTCACCCACAGAAATCATCCGACCCAAGAATAGCAGAGCTCTCTCGAAGACTAGCTGATTTAGAAAAACGCCATTTTCACAATCAACAGAATTCACAAAATCAGAACATTGTACATAAATATGAGGGTTTAAAAACTAGTCAAATGCAACAAAGTTTAGAAATAGAAAAAATGAAGTATCAAAATAAAGTTACCATGGACTGGAAGCAAAACATTGAATCACAATTATATAATTTAAATCAGTCTATATCCCATTTTCGAAATTCCAAAAAGGAGGCCGATTTGCATTGGATGGCTGTAAAAGATAGGTTAATGGTATTGGATAAAGTACAAATGGACTTAAATTTTTTAAGAGATTCGTTTGTCCAAGAACAAACCTACAACAGGCAATCGAATCAAAATGTCCAACAAGACTTAAATGTCTTTAAAGATATATTTAGTCAAGAAAGTGCTACAACTGCAGCTGTATTCAATGGTCACAAAGTCGCAATAGATAGATTAAAACATGACACTGAAGATATTAAGCAAATGTTTGAGGAACAGAAAGCAAAATTTACAAATATAATTTTCGATCTGAGGGCAGCAAGTCAAATTGCTTCAGAGGCATCAGAGAGGATTGAAATTCATGAAAGAGACTTTGCTGAAACTAAGAAGGAGCTTGAACAGATAAAGTTAGACATGGAGATATTGGAGGGTCTGTCTAGTGATAATTTTAGTTGTGGAAAGTTGATGTGGAAAATAACCGAGGTCGAATCTAAAATGCAGAGAGCCAAAGATTTGGATATCGTCCTAAAAAGTCCAATATTTTATACGCACGATTATGGTTATAAAGTTCGAGTAAGTACAAATCTTTATTTTTTACAATTAATTATTTTTTATTTATTTGCTTTTATCATGATTAGAGAATATTATTTAGGTATTATGCAAATCACAACTTACACACTTTTTTATTTATTATGAAAATACCTACTTTCTGTATATTGTTGCCCTAATCTGGGCACGCTAATATACTAGTTAGGTAAATACTTTAAAACACTTATTATTGGAGAACCAATCAAAACAACTACTCTCCTAGCTAATACTGACGAAGTATTGAATTACATGATATGATTCTTAGCATTTTAAAGAAAAAAAAAAAAAAAAAAAAAAAAAAAATATTGAAAATACTTAAATCATTTATTTACATTTAGTCATTCACACTTTTTTTTTATTTAATATGAAATTATCTACTTTCTGTATATTGGTACCTTAACCGGGTCACGCTAATATACTACTTAGGAAAACACTTTAAAACACTCATTATTGGAAAACCAATCAAAACAACTACTCTTCTAGCTAATACTGGCGAAGTATTGAATTACATGATAGGATTCCTGGCATTTTAAGGCAAAAAAATATATTGAAAATACTTAAATTATTTATTGAAATTCAGTCATTCACAACAATTATTACTTAACCTTACATTCTATTTCAACTCTAGAAAAGTTGTACAAGTTTTTTCGAACTCGTTAGTTCTCAAAGTAGGTATTTTCATAATAAATAAAAAAGTGTGTAAGTTGTGATTTGCATAATACCTAAATAATATTCTCTAATCATGATAAAAGCAAATAAATAAAAAATAATTAATTGTAAAAAATAAATCAAGAATAGGCTTGTAAATAATGAATGAATGTTTCTATACTCTACTGATGAGAACTAACGAGTTCGAAAAAACTTGTACAACTTTTCTAGAGTTGAAATAGAATGTAAGGTTAAGTAATAATTGTTGTGAATGACTGAATTTCAATAAATAATTTAAGTATTTTCAATATATTTTTTTGCCTTAAAATGCCAGGAATCCTATCATGTAATTCAATACTTCGCCAGTATTAGCTAGAAGAGTAGTTGTTTTGATTGGTTTTCCAATAATGAGTGTTTTAAAGTGTTTTCCTAAGTAGTATATTAGCGTGACCCGGTTAAGGTACCAATATACAGAAAGTAGATAATTTCATATTAAATAAAAAAAAAGTGTGAATGACTAAATGTAAATAAATGATTTAAGTATTTTCAATATTTTTTTTTCTTTAAAATGCTAAGAATCATATCATGTAATTCAATACTTCGTCAGTATTAGCTAGGAGAGTAGTTGTTTTGATTGGTTCTCCAATAATAAGTGTTTTAAAGTATTTACCTAACTAGTATATTAGCGTGCCCAGATTAGGGCAACAATATACAGAAAGTAGGTATTTTCATAATAAATAAAAAAGTGTGTAAGTTGTGATTTGCATAATACCTAAATAATATTCTCTAATTACAAATCTTTACAATTAATTATTTTTTATTTATTTGCTTTTATCATGATTTGAGAATATTATTTAGGTATTATGCAAATCACAACTTACACACTTTCTTATTTGTTATGAAAATACCTACTTCCTGTATATTTTTGCCCTAATCTGGGCACGCTAATATACTAGTGAGGTAAATACTTTAAAACACTCATTTTGGAGAATCAATTAAAAGAACTACTCTTCTAGCTAATACTGACGAAGTACTGAATTACATGATAGGATTTCTGGCATTTTAAAGCAAGAAATATATTAAAAAAAAATTAAATCATTTATTCAAATTTATTCATTCACGCTTTTGTATTTAATACGAAATTATCTATTTTCTGTATATTGGTACCTTAATCGGATCACGCCAATATACTAATTAGTAAAACACTTTAAAATACTCGTTATTGGAAATACAATCAAAACAACTATTCTTCTACTGACGAAATATTGAATTTTATGATGGGATTTCTGGTATTTTAAGGCAAAAAAATATATTGAAAATACTTAAATTATTTACTGAAATTTATTCATTCACAACAATTATTGAACCGTACATTCTATTTCAACTCTAGAAAAGTTATACAAGTTTTTTCGAACTCGTTAGTTCTCATCAGTAGAGTATAGTAACATTCATTCATTATTTACAAGCCTATTCTTGATTTATTTTTACAATTAATTATTTTTTTATTTATTTGCTTTTATCATGATTTGGGAATATTATTCAGGTATTATGCAAATCACAACTTACACATTTTTTTATTTGTTATGAAAATACCTACTTTCTGTATATTGTTGCCATAATCTGGGCACGCAAATATACTAGTTAGGTAAATACTCTAAAACACTCATTTTGGAGAATCAATCAAAACAACTACTCTTCTAGCTAATACTGACGAAGTATTGAATTACATGATAGGATTCTTGGCATTTTAAAGCAAAAAAATGTATTAAAAATACTTAAATCATTTATTCAAATTTAGTCATTCACATTTTTTTATTTAATATAAAATTATCTACTTTCTGTATATCGGTACCTTAATCGGGTCACGCTAATATACTACTTAGGAAAACACTTTAAAACACTCATTATTGGAAAATCAATCAAAACAACTACTTTTCTAGCTAATACTAAAGCAATACAAAAATAGTCTCATTTAGTCAATATCGCTTATAGACTAAGCACGTTTTCAAAAAAGAACAATGCAAGAAGCATTTCATGTAATAATTAGGAAAACAACGTTTTTGGGGTATTTTGACCCCGCTGAATACGAATCTGCCTGTTGCCAAAGCGAAATTTGGACCGGAAGTCCGGTATTCAAGATGGCAACCAATACTCTGTTGCCCTACATCTCCCTTGTACGTTGGCTTAAAATAATGATATAAACATCTGCTTAGGGGTTTTCTCGGATGCTAAACACATTGCAATGCTCAAAATTTACTTACCTTAAGTTTGGAGAGCATGGGCTCCAAGATAGCGCCCAAGATGGCCGCCGAAACTTTGTTACTCGGAAGTAAACAAGGAAACAAGGAAGATAAGAAAACGACCATTTCAAAGTTCAAACATTGTTTATTGCAAGATTGCAAAGAAGATAAAATATTCATTCGTCAGGGCCGTAGCGAAGGGGGGTACGTTACCCCACAACCCTGTTAGACTTGGCGAAAATTGGAAATTTGAGATAGAAGTTGGCAATTTGTACCGAAAAATTTTTTTTTAGAATGCCCCCCCCCCCCTCCCCGATCATCAATATTTATTTTAGAGGAATTATTATTTAATAATTTACAGAGTTGGTTTCTTCAGTTTATGAAGTTGGCAAATTTAGAAAAATAACCCCCTAAAAAAGTTAGCTCGCTACGGCACTCATTCAAGTGTTTTTAGCTTATGACAAGGTTACAAGGAAGATAAATCAACCATTTAAAGAGTTCAAACATTGTCGAGAGCGGTGGCACAATTTGGTGGAAGTCAGTCTATTCTTCTTGCATGTGCAGTGCACATTGTACTCAGGCACTTGGATGAACAATTACAGGCTAAGATATCCGTAGAGGCTTTGGAAACGGGCTCAAGGGTCATAAGGATGGGAATGAAGATTTTTCGGTATAAATGCAGCAGCCTCTTCTTGGGAAACATGAAGCCCTGAGTGACCCAGCGAATCTTGCAGCTCCCCTCTAAGCAGCAGTGCAGCATAGACAAGAGTTCGAAAATCATCATCGAGCACTTGCCCCGGGATCGGAACATCTTGATTGATGTCTCCTAAAGCAACATCCGCAGTTACCTTGGCCAAAAACTCCTGGGATATAAGGAAAGTTTTCATTCCTGTGATATCCTTGTTTAAGGGCTGGAAGAAAAGGAACGAGTCTTTAATGCCGTTCTGCAATTTCTCTTTAAAAGTTGACAAGCGCGATTCAAATGACTTCGGTATCTCAACGTCGATTGTTCTCGCCAGGTGAACGTATCTTTCTCAAACATCTGAGAGCGACAAAACGTTATTTAGTGAGGCTGAGACTTCGAGCCTTTTGCAAAGGATCATAGGTAAATTACTTTTGCCACACTCCTTCATCTGCATCTGTACCTTTTTCTGGCTCATCTCGGCGTTCACTATACACAGTAGTGGAAGACCAGACCCTCTGAATTCGACACCCTCTATACAACTCGCGAACACCCACCTACAAAATAGGTAATCTTATGTAAAATTATCTGCTAAACTTGATTTTTGAATTCGCCTATTGATTTGAGATTGCCAAAATGACCAAATTGGCAATTTTCTAAAAAAAATAAAAATTATGTGTTATCTTTTGTTTTTCATATAACACGTCATATATTTTTTATTTTACTTCAGAATTTTTTAATTTTTTTACATAATATTCTCTAACTATTCTTTGATATGTTGAAAGTAAAAAACTTTACCTAAAAAATAATTAGTTGGCAAAAAAAAATAACAACTTTTCTTTGACGCAAAATCTTTAAAATTTGCAGAGTAAAATGTCCGATCCAGGTATCTTTTTTATTTTTAAAGTTAGCTGCCTACTATAACCGAAGAAAATGTTCCGAATGAACTAAATAAAATCTTTTATAAGAAGTTTTTTTTGAAATTTTGCTCCCTTATCGAAATATTCATTGATTGTTTCAGCGTCCGAACGAATGCGCTCTACTATGAATCGACCGCAATCGCATCTAGAGCTAAACGCAGACACGTGCCGGGTGATTATTATTTTCCAGTGTCCATTTATGTTAAGTTGAAAGTGCTTTTTGTCTCAGTCCTTATATTTAGTGCGTTATAAACACATAGTTTGGCATAATATATTATAATTACTCGGATAGGAAATCAAAGGAAACAAGCTAAAAACGTACTCTTCGCCTGTTCACTGGATTTTTATATAATTGTTATACATTCAATAGGATACTTTTCGCAGTTTTTTGTAAATAATGTTACTTTTAGACATTTTTAATTTTATAGTACGATCTTAGTTGGTAAAAGACTGTAAAAAAACTATACCAAACCCCATTTGGGTTTCGATTCCGAGTCAAAAGAACTACACCACCACCTTACACGTAAAAGAATATTAAATTTTTACATTATAAGACACGAGCAAAAATCATATTTTCACGGTTGTATATTACATTATGAAATGTATATTTATAAAATATATAAATATTTAGATATTAAAATGAAATATCATTTCACCAGATTTCTATTCAATTACAAAAACATAAAAATTAAAAAAAAAAAATTCTCAAATTTAAATCATTAAGTAATACATTTTTATGTACCGATCGATTTTGTTCAAATAGGGTTCTTCCTCTAGGTAACACTAATTTACTGTCCAAATTTCAGTACAATCGGAATTTTCTTTCTTCAGTTATCGTGCTTACAAGAAACGTGTCGGACGGACAGACAGACGGACATTTCGAAAGTTGTTCAGAATTCGTTCACTAACACAATGGTATGAAAATTTTTTGTCTGCGAGCGATATTTACGGTTTTAGAAATGTACCGATCAAATGCAAAATCCGTGACATTTCTGTGGCTCTAAAACAATATTTAGAACAGAAAAATTTATTTTTATCACTAAATTCAGTTTACCATGCACAATGTAGAAGATCGTATACCCGAACTGCTTATAAAAGAAAATCAGAAATTGTAAATCCTAGTACAGAGAATACAAGTAAAAAGGGCATTTCTGCAATGTACTAGTTACAAGACAGCCTACCAAATTAAGCCCAGAATTCCAAATGTTTAAATTTTGGATGGTACCTAAAGGAGGAAATCTTATTTCCAAAGATGATTTCAAAAAGCCCAAAACCCAATTTTATTGAGTTAACTCCATTTTGTAAATGTAATTTATATAACTGTACTACAAGCTGCAAGTGTAGCAAAGCAAACGTGCAATGTAACATAAGTTGTTTATGCGAAGGAAAATGTAATCTTTAGTGCCCACTTGCTGTTATAATTAATGAAAATATATTTTTTAATGTGTATGTTTCGAGATTATCTACATAATTTTATAACATTTAATTGCAAATAGAAACTAAATAATCCGTAGACTCACTTGATCGCTTAAACGACACCACAGATGGGCGACGTTAACAGAAGTTATGCTTTAAATTAATGCGGACGAGTTGCGCGGCCGCATTCAACAGCGTCATCTCGTTACATGAGCCGAATTTCAAAAAAATCTCTTTATAAAAAAGTTTGTTTAAAGTATAAGGAACAGTTTTCTCGTTTATACTATAACTCTCTCTTTAAAAATAAAAAAGTTACTTCGATCGGGTATTTTTCAATGCAAATTTTAAAAAACCGCGACAATAGAGAGTAATTATATTTTTTTTAGGCACTATATTATTAGTTACACTATATTCTTTGCCGTCAGCCTGTCGAAGAATATTGGAGGGATAGTGTGTAAAATATTGGTCTAAATCGGAATTAAAATAAAAAAGGTATGATGTGTTATGTGCAAAACAAAAATTAACACATAATTTTAAAATTTTTCAAAAAATTTGCGAATTGACCGATTTGGCAATCTCGAATTAACGGGCGAACTCAAAAATCAAATCCAGAAGGTCATTTTACATAATATCATCTGTTTTTTAGGTGGGTGTTCGCGAGTTGTATAGACTACTTTTAAAATGCTTCCTACAGATTGGCTGCTCTCCGACTAACAGACTGTGATATTTCACCTCAGATGCTATCAAAAACGGCATACAATTGATGCGAACGAACAGTTAGTGTCAAATTTGAAATTCTTATAAGGTTCATCCACTATTCCCCCCTTCCACTATTACACGCAGTAACACAATTTTGTTACCTTTTATTTCGGAAGGTGTAAAATATTATTTAAAAACACGTAACACACACACACACAGTAGCACACATTCAACCACTAAGAACTATATATCTGACAGATTTTGCACTCTAAATACAACAAGACGTACGGAGCGCACGTAAACACAACACAAGTTTCGGCGGCCATCTTGGGCGCCACTTTTTAACCCATGCACTCCAAACTAAAGGTAAGTAAATTTTGAGCATTGCAATGTGTTTGGCATCCGAAAAAATCCCTAAGCAGACGTTTAGATCATTATTTTAAGCCAACGAACAAGGGAGATATAGGGCAACAGAGTTTTGGTCGCCATCTTCGATACCGGACTTCCGGTCCAAATTTCGCTTTGGCAACAGGCAGATGCGTATTCAGCGGGGTCGAACTATCCTAAAAACGTTGTTTCCCCAATTATTACATGAAATGCTTCTTGCACTTTATAGAGATGGATTTCCTACTTATGGGCCTAGTCTATTATGAGCTACGACTTCTTTAAATTATTAGAGAAAAGAAAACTATTGAATAATGTCTGCGCTTGCATATACAAGACATAATCAATTGAAAACACAAAGAAAACACCAACGTTTTTATTTGTTGCAGTGTTATAAGGCTATTAAATTTTTGGAGACTAAAAAACTGAATTAAATCCACGAGCTAAACAAAATCATATTTTAATTAACAATAATTTATCGATTTCAATTTATCTGCAAGTATTCAAAATTTGTATCTCATTTTCTTATTGCGTGTTATTCTAATAGTCTAAGAGCGAGTGAACAGTTTCTTTCCGTAATTTTTAAATATAAATAACTATTTTTTTTATGAAATCATGAAAAGTGAGGACCACGAAAAGTACCGCCTGGCTGCCGGGCCGAAGAACAACAGCGCAGAGACGTAATGAAAAAAAAATCACAAAGATATATAGAAAATAGATTATTTCATATTAAATAAAAAGTGTGAATGGACTGAATTTGTGTAAATGATTTAAATATTTTTAATATATTTTTTTGTTTTAAAATGCTAGGAATCCTATCATGAAATTCAATACTTCATCAGTATTAGCTAGAAGAGTAGTTGTTTTAATTGATTCTCCAATAATGAGTGTTTTAAAATGTTAAGTAAGTAGGATACACTCTCATACATAACAACTCTGAACAATCATCTTCGTCGATGGGAAGCCTCAGGCATTACCACACTTTCGCATCGCTAACAGCTATACTGAACAACTCTTACTATAACGTCCACAATAAGTTACAAATATCGAAAAATGACATCTTATAAACTAACGATAATGAATATTTTTTACCCACCATTAACAAAAATCCTCATAACCGCCAACCTTAGAACAGGCTACCTAGAATAACTTAACAACCCAGGGCAAGCATTAGGTCAAATAGGAAGCCGTAAGTATTGCCGCATTCTAAGTCCTAAATAATTATAAATCGGTTGTTGCCAATAATTACCATCTCTGACTCCAAATTTTACCTATGCGGAAACTAAATAATTATTTTGTTGGGTTGATTTTTTTTAAATCAACCAGTTATAAATAATGGCTACACGTAATGTAGAATCACATTCATGGACAAACTTTGAATGGGACATCCTCATCCTCATAGCCTTTATTACTGATTAAAAAGAAACTCTATATTATGTTTTATTTTTTCTAGATATTGTTGTATTTGAACGGACTCAAAAAATGGAAAGACAGATATGCCCTATTATGTATAAGTGTATTAAAAGGAGAATATGATATGTTATTAAAATGGCCTTGTCATATAGAAGGAATGATAACAGTACGAGACTTAGAAAATTTGGATAAGGTAAGAGTATAAGCGAAAGTAAACATTGTGGAAATAGTTTAAGAATTGAAATGAAACTAAACACATACACCGACGGCGGTGGCATAGGTTAGTATAAAAGCATTGTGACAAACGCAACTTATCACTGTTTATGGTACTCCTTGGTTCGAGCCTTAGCTTCGACACTTTTTCAAGTGCAGCTGCAACACATTCTGCTTCTGAATTTGGATATTTTTTTGATATTTGTGATATTTTTTGTTTTACATACTTATTAGCCGAAGAACTATCAAATATTGGCTTTTATATTTGGTAAAATATCAAAATTCGAAATTCCTGGTCTAATTATATCACAAAAATAAATCACAAAAAAAAAAAAATAAAAGTTCAAAGCAGCGAACCAGACCCATGTATCCCTATGTATTTTCGGTCGCTGAATCCGAATCCGTGGTAAAAAAAAATCGTACACCCCCAAAATCATTAGATAGAGCGAAACAACACCCCTGAAATGGGATAAAAAGAAGATTAAGCTACCAGAATAGTTGTTACTTCTTAATCAATCGAATTATACAAATTAAGGTTAAACAGCAGCGTACATACAGGGAGGGGCGAAAGCTAGCCCCCTATATAAAAAAATCGATCCAAAACAGCAATGACTGCTGAAAAAGCTCGAAATGTCTAAGTTTTGTTAAAGTGTTAAGAAACTACATCAGGTCCGACGTAATCTTCATAAACTGCCCCTATAGGGTTGAGAACAACCACCTTTAAGTTCAAAGGACACGAGAAAAACAAGAAAAAACGTAAAATCCAACAGGATTTCTATTTTCATGGATGCTATGATAAGCTGAAATCGAGTAGTACTCTAAAATAGAACAAAAAACTTACGTACCATCAACATCCTACACTGCCAACCCTCAGAGGGTGTGAAAACTACCCCCCATGTAAGATTTAACTATAAAACGTTATAGTGACTTCTATAAAAGTTCGAAACACCTGCGTTGTGTGGAAGAGAGAAGAAACCAGACTATGTTCGACGATGTGCTTGAAAACCACCCCCACGGGGTTGCGAGATACTACCCCTATATTTGTAGGATGCTGGAAAAACAGAGAGAAACTAACCGGATTTACATTTTTATGGATGCTACGATTGGCAAAAATCGCGTTGCACACTTAGAGTTTGAAACTCATGTCTTATAAATGTTATTAATAACACCCCCAGAAAGGATGTAAACTACCGTAATTCAAGATGTAACGAAAAAGTTGTACTGTTGCTTATTCGTTTCATTTCCATAGTTTTTTTTATAGAGGTGGCGTCTCTCAACTCCGTGGGGGTTCAAGCACAGCGTCGAACATAGTCTAGTTTCTTCTCTCTTCCACACAACGCAGATGTTTCGAATTTTTATAGAAGTCACTGTAACTTTTTATAGTCAAATCTTACATAGGGGGTAATTTTCACACCCTCTGAGGGTTGACACTGTAGAATGTTGATGGTACGTAAGTTTCTAATTCTATTTTAGAGTACTACGCAATTTCAGCCAATCATAGCATCCATGAAAATAGAAATCCTGTTGCATTTTACGTTTTTCCTTGTTTTTCTCGTGTCCTTTAAACTTGTTGTTCTCAGCTCTATAGGGGCAGTTTATGAAGATTACGTCGGACTTGATGCAGTTTCTTATCACTTTAACAAAACTTAGACATTTTGAGCTTTTTTAACAGTCATTGCTTTTTTGGATCGATTTTTTTATATATGGGGGCTAGTTTTCGCACCTCCCTGAGGGTGTGTTTCATATCTATTGTATATACGCTGCTGTTTAACCTTGATTTGTATAATTCGATTGATTAAGATGTAACAACTATTCTCGTAGCTTAATATTCTTTTTACCCCATTTCAGGTTTGTTTTTTTGGCTCCAGCTAATGATTTTGGAGGTGTTCGATTTTTTTTGACCCCGGATTCGGATTCAGCGACCGAAAATACATAGGAATAGATAGGTCTGGTTCGCCGCTTTGTACTTTTTTTTTTGTGGAGCTGTGTATTGTAAGCAAAAGTAATATAGATCTTTCAGTAATTTTAACAAAATTATTTTTCTCTATGGTTATTTCTCTTTGTAACAAAAGTTATGTCTTTATTTGAATCATTTTATTGGACCTGGAATAAAAAGGATAGTTATATGTATATTTTTAGCAGTTTTAACGATTTTTTTTTTAATTGTGGTGTTTACCTTTTAAATTAAAAATCTCTTGAACAAGCGTATAAAAGAGAGGGACATTAAGTTGCCTTGCAAATGAAGACATCATGCTTGAATAGGTTTGTGTTAAGTTATCATGCGATGCTTCATATTAGGTTATTATTTTTCTTATGTGTAGTTATATAAATTAATAAAATATTATTGAAATTGAAATTTTTTTTATAAAAATACAACAAAATTTTACAAAAGGTGCTGAATGTATCTACCATTTTGCTCCAGACACTTTTGAAAGTAAAGAAAAACATTTTTCTGAAAAATGGGATTATTGTTGATTCCTTCGCTGTTTTGTAATTCAAGCTTAAAGATTGTCAATATTGGGAGTATAAACTTAACGACTTAAGATTCCGTTGCGATACGTAACAATCAGCCTTATTCTCGCAAATATTGATTACACAGGGTACACAAACAAAAATCAAGTGCGAAGACCTAAACCACTGAATTCCTGTTCATATGGATGCTAATTATTGAGAAAATATACTACTATTCTTTTACTCAATTTTTTTTTTTGCTTAAGAAGTACTGACTTTATTATGGGTAGGTCATTTTAATCAATCCACATTAATATCTTCTTAGGAAGGGACACTGGCGAAAAATTTTTGAAGCAAAAGTTGTTTCATTCAGGGTGGGACATCTTTTTGGCATAATATTTTTTGACCGGGGTGAGCGGGGTTGGAGCTAACTTTTGAATTTTTAATGGCACTCCCAATTTTTTATCACGTACTCTGATTCTACGGAAAAAAATACATAACTTTTGTACCAAGCATTTTTCTCTCCCTCACTTTCATTGTTTAATTTTAATTAATTTCCCTTTGCAATATGACTACCATAATTTCTTTTGGTAATGAAATTTATACATAATGATTGTTAATAATGTTTGTACCAATACTAAAATATGATCAGAAGTCCATCATATAGATTTGGTTTTAAAACCTAGAGGTTGGTAAGGGTTGAAATCACTGCAAACTGTGAAGAAATGGAGAATGATGGTCGTTCTTCCGGTACTATTTTTTGTAAAAAGCAAAGCCTTTAAATACTAAGGCGAGGGAATATAGCAGTCAACCTTCAATTTTTTTTGCAGTAAGTACGGTACCAAAAGTTCCGTAATGTATAGTCGTTACCGGCAGAGATGACAATTTTTCTTAAGGAATTTATGATTTATATCTAACTTCAATTAAATTTTGATCAACCCTGTATATTTGTGTTAATATTTTATGATATGCAACAAGAATGAGCCAGAGGCCCATTCTGTCTCCTGCGGAGGGTGGCATATCATAAAATATTAACAAAAATATACAGGGTTGATCAAAATTTAATTGAAGTTAGATATAAATCATAAATTTCTTAAGAAAAATTGTCACGATATGATATGCAACAAGAATGAGCCAGAGGCCCATTCTGTCTCTTGCGGAGGGTGGCACATCATAAAATATTAACAAAAATATACAGGGTTCATCAAAATTTAATTGAAGTTAGATATAAATCATAAATTCCTTAAGAAAAATTGTCATCTCTGCCGGTAACGACTATACATTACGGAACTTTTGGTACCGTTTAACCCCTACTAAATAGAGCTTTCTGAATATCCGGGTGGCCCATATCATAATATTTAAAACAAATGAGTCATTTTGAAAAATGTGATTTCAATGAGTTTACAGCATCCTGTATGATGTATTATTGGACATATTGACGTTTTCGTATTTTTTATATGAATTACATTGGAACAAAAATAATTTTAACATATTCGCGGCCATTTGGATTGACAACTAAAATTCGAATTATTTTTCGTGCAACACTGTATAAATTGTTCAAAATAGTATAAATCTATCCAAAATGTGATCCATACAGGGTGGTCCATTTAGAAAAGACTATTGGGGCCATTTCCGGTGAAACCGGAAGTGATAAATATTTCGAATAGGTCTCAAAAAGTTGAAAATCTTACCTAATTTCACCAACAAAATTTCATCCCAATATCTTTAAAAGCAAGGAAGTTACAGGGGTGGTCCACTATTCGTTTACACTACGATAAATATGAAAATATAGGATTCTTTTGTATGTCACTAATTTTCACTATTCGTTCTACATCATATTATTGAAAAAGGGTAGAATTTGCTAATTAACTAATAACTGATAATCTGATGCAGCCACCTCCATCCACTGTAATAATTTGGCACAATTTCTGGTAAATATCGCATTTTCTCCTTATCTTATATCAATTCCCAGGCTGAATGTTATAATAAAATGCACCAGCATTCACCAGATACTTTCAGTGTTCAGTCCTGAGGCCCTCATTCACTGTACACTGTAGTTTTCCAGATAAATACGATTATACATTTTTTTATGTTATGAATTTACAGCACGAGTGGCGAATATGCTGACTGACTGTCTATCGCATTCTGGGTTAGAACTCCACCCCCGATACTGATAACACCGGTGGATATCGATGTATGTCTGCGTTTTTCCGAATGTGTAACCCCCTTCCGGACAGCCTTACTTTGGACTTGGGGTTGTCTACTATATGTGGTGTTTTTATATTTATGTGTTTATAAGTTCCCATTCTGTTACATTTGGATATTGAACATTAACTAATAATAATACTGACTATCCTTTTTGAAATTGAAAATTTTATTTAACTACCCTTCAAATCACCTCTATTTCTCTGAAACCTAGAAGATTTGATTTTTCTGAATAATCCAGATAAGGTTCCACATTCACAACATCCAATCCACTTTTTTGCATTAGGACATAATCCATGCAGCCAGATGTATGTGTTTATTTTACAGCGGTAAATCTCAAGTAACACATAAGTCGCGGGAACGTATCGGCGACTATAAAATCCACGATAAAGTGGACCTCTACCATAGCTACCGTAGCTGCCACGTCCCTGCTATGTGGCAGCTACGTAGTCGCCACTAAAATGGGAAAAATTTTTAGTCGCCGGGTAGTGTTTCGGGTAGTCCCAGCCTCTATAGATGTGACTATGTTTAGTTACTATAAAGGATCGGGGTAGTAGCGGGTACTACTCCGCGACTCGGCGGCCTAGTAGTTTTTCTTTTATAATAATGGCGCAGTGAAATAATATTATACCAAAAATATGTGTACTTTAGGCGCGTGTTTAAAGTACTTCTTTAACAATTTTTTCAAACTCAAGTTACTTTTTTGATATAAGTTGACATATTAAATGATAAAATTTCAACGCGCCCTCAAAATAACCTTTTTTTTGTAATTTTTTGACAAAATGATTTAAAAAGGCGAGATTAAAAAATTTAAATATTTATTAGGGAAACATTTAGAATACTTTCAAAATCATTTTTCGTAAGAGTTTATGATAATATATTAACATAATCATTTTTTGTTTCTAACAATTTTAACAACAACTAATAATGGCCGATTTTAACAAAGGTACTCCACCATAAAGTATAGGAGACTACCTCTAAAAGATCTGTGACTTTGGTGACCCAATAGCAACTATCCTGATGTGACTCTATAGTATCAGATTCTATTTTGGAACTGTAAAATACCAACAGGAACTATTTCGCCACTAAAATGTCACGATACTTTAAAGTTCCAAGTGATGATCACTGGAATTATTCTGGAACCTAGATTGCCTCTCTATGTACCCAGTTACTTTATTTAGGCATCATAGTTTCACTGGTGGGTGGCAGTAACTGATTCACTGGTACTATATCGTTTTTGCCACTATAGAGTAATCATAAAATGATACTGCCTAGTTCCAGTAACTACCTAAATGTTCCTTTGACTTTGAATGTTTACAGTTCCAATAAATGGTATCGGTGTGGTAATAGTTATTTTAACAGAACCATATAAAGTAGCCTTACCCAATAAAGTAGCAATGTTAGTACTAGGAACTAAGGCTTCGTAGCATAACCGAAACCGAAAGATTTGGAATCATGTGTGTTACTTGGGATAGCTAAGGTTAATTCTAACTTGAATAATATTAGAAGAACATAACTGGGAAAATTACAGAGGCACGCACTTCTCGCCTAGAGACCTATCAAGGCATTTCTATATTTCCACAATATATGCCACAGATTAGTAACAAAAGTTTAAACAAAGGAATACCAACTCTAACCTAAATTATCCAAATCACTTATATTTAAACATTTTTAAAAAACGATTTATTTTTACACACGTCGACAAAAAAAAAAATTCTGCTCCAAGGACTAAACCTTTCATGCCTTAAGTATTTTTGTGTACTGAATCCGAATTTTTAATAAAAAAAATTTTCTACCGCGTAGATTTCGAGTAAATTTACTATTGTCAAAAAACGGTATTTTGATGATAAAAACCGGGATTTACTCAAAATCTGCGCAGTAAAAATTTTTTCAAATTAAAAATTCGGATTTAGCACACAAAAATACATAAGGAATGATAGGTTCAGTCCTTGGAACAGAAGTTTTTTTTTGTAGACCTGTGCAGAGATCTACAAAAAAAATTTTCTGTTCCAAGGACTAAACCTATCATTCATTATGTATTTTTGTGTGCTGAATCCGAATTTTGAATTTAAAAAATTTTTTACCACGTAGATTTCGAGTAAATCCCGGTTTTTATCGTCAAAATACGTTCTATTGGCAATTTTTGATATTTACTCGAAATCTACGAGGTAGAAAATTTTTTCGATTGAAAATTCGGATTCAGCATACAAAAATACTTAAGGAATGAGAGGTTTAGTCCTTGGAGCAGAATTTTTTCTTTTTTTTTGTCGACCTCTGTTATTGGTTATCTTTTTTATTATAAGGTATATTGCAATTATCCTGATGAAAATAAATAAAGTAATTGAAACCTGTTAATTGAAAGTGATTATGTAGGTACATATTTGTTTTTCGTCCATCTTAACATAAAATATATTTCTTCCTAGCTCAATCTTTCTACAGTAATAAATGTAATATTCAGTAACAAAATGCTACAAATTATTAGTAAACTATATGAAAACATTGATACCTATTAAATCTATAATAATATAACTGATAAGAAACATTAATGCTAAATCTCCACCAGTCGTTTTTATTTAATTATATTTGTTCTCCTTTTCAGGGCAGACCATTTTCCAAATATATAACAGCCAAGAGGCAGTGTGGCGATGAAGACGGCGAAGAACCGCAAGAATCTTCCTCAACATTCATATTTATTCCACATACAACATTATTGAAACAGAATTTCATTAAAGAAGACACTATGTTTATTGAAGTCAAAATCGAGCACAACACAAAACTAGAAACAAGTTTATAGAATATTTCTTGCTCCTACCTGATATGTATATAATTGACATTAAGAAAATTACATTAAAATTAGGCAGTCTTAGTAAATTTGTATACTTTCGATTTCAAGCAAATAAGCGGAATACATAGACATAATTTTGGCATATTTTAGAGTCCTTTGCCCACTTTCTGCTACGTACCTCTCTTAAACCGGAAGTAGCAAGAACCCAAAGAAAGTCCACCAGGTGCGGATTTATGGGGAGGGTAACAGGGTAATTAACCCCACCCCCCAAGATTCTGTAAATCATCAACTTTTGTTTTAAAATGTTATGATTTTTGTTAATTTTGGGAAGAAAGAAAATTTTAACTTTCATTTCAAAATTTTATTTTTTAGGATGAAAAATTTTTTCGGATTTTTGTTCCTTGCTCTTCAAACGAAAAATTTTTTTTTGGATTTCTCCCCCTCGCTTTTCAAAAAAATTTTGGGTTCAGTGTTACCCCCCCCCCCCCCCCCCCAAGCTCAAGGTCCAGATCCGCCCTTGAAGTCCACCACATGTAATGGCAGATTCACGTATACGGGGGGCTACAGGGCTTCTACCCCCCTCACCACCATGACTAATTCTAGAACACTTCAGCAAACATCATAAAAAAATAACAAAAGAAGTCATAATAATAATAATAACAATCCATATTCAGAACAAACAGCTATTACACAAATGTAGAGTACATGGCAAATAAAATACACTTGCAGTTATCGCTATTTATTACAAATAATATATTTTAATTATAAAATTTAGGATATTTGTTGACTTACTGTAAATCTATTAGTAAATTCAGCCGCTACCTTGTGCTTTTTTGCCTTGTATTTATGTAGATACGTTTTTGGCAAGTAAAAAATAGAAAATACATAATATAAAAAATGTATACACAATACACATCACTACATGTACAAATACTTCACACAATATAAAAGAATCCAAAAAAGAAAAAAAAAGAAAGAAGAGGTAAGCTCCCACGAGATGGCCAGAGCATACCAAACGAGCAGAGATTAAACTAAAAGATATCAACTGTGTGTTTACAAATTTGTCAATTGAGTAGAAACAATATTTTAAAATGTGTTTTTTTATTATGTTCTTGAAACTATTAAAATTAAGAGATTTTACGTCATAAACAATGTGATTGTATAATTGAAGGCTTAGAGAGTTTTTCTGTGATTTTGTTAATCTAAGACGAGGCTGCCTAAGTTGATTGGCAGACCTAGTACTATACGAATGTAAATCTGAGTTAGTACAAACAGAATTTACGTTATTGTGAATTTCAAGTAAAGTAACATAAATGTAAAGAGAAGGAACCGGCATTATACCAAGACTCTTAAATATTGGTAAACAGTGGTTCCTTCAACCTGCATTAACAACATACCTGACTGCTTTCTTCTGCAGATGAAAGATTACAGCTGCTCGAGATGATCTACCCCGTAGGAGGATAGCATATTTAATATGAGCATGAAATAATGAGAAATAGCATGTTCTTAAGGTTTTAGAACAGACTTGATTTTTTAACCTACGTAACATGAATATTGAACTTGATAATTTGTGTGACAGTTGCTCCACATGATTGGACCAGTTTAGAGTGTCATCCTCCGATTAAAGAACTTATATCTAGATACATAATGGCATTGATTTATTTGTCGCTGAAAGACTTACAATCTAAGGCACTTCTTCCCATAAGTTGCTGATTGGCCCATCGGCGTATTCGCGGCCGCTCGTGCACGATCGGCTTCAGTTCGATTATCATAATGTCAGTTGACAGTTCGGCCATTAATGTCAATAAATGTTTTTCGTGTTCTCCGACCAAAAACTGGTGAAAAAGTAATTTTATTTTAAGTTGTGATTTGCTTAATACCTAAATAATATTCTCTATTCATATTTACACAGTTTAGTGACAATATATTTTGTGCAAATAAATAGTGAGGTGCTGTGCCGTTTGCAGAAAGCAGTTTAGAAAAGAAGAAAATCGATCGTTCCATAGTCGTAACATGATGAAGTTCAGTTTACAGTTATAAAGTAAATAGCAATTAAATTTTAATATCCTTTCAATACATATTTATCTTACTGTTTTATCTTACTGTAATATCGTATACCTACATCACGTTGTGTAAAGAGCCGGTAATGCAGGAATTGCAATAATTCATTTTAATGAAAATTTGTACCATTCTACACATTTTCTACACACACAACGCCACTGTTGCCTATGGGATGTGATGTTCATCTATCCATTTTAATGGACATATAATGTGACTATGTTAGGAGCAAACAAGGTATATAGATATATGTATCTAGATATAAGTTCTTTAATCGGAGGTGTCATCTAAAACAACGCCAAGAATTTTAACACTGTTAACCTTGATTAGTGAATTATTTGTTGAGAAAACGATTTTTTGGGTTTTTTCTTCATTTAATTTAAGATTATTGGGGGAGAACCAAGCACCAGCTTGTTTGATAGAACTAAAGCTACCCTCGCTTAGGTCAGGAATATTCAAATTAAAATCAATAATGGATGTATCGTCAGCATAAACGATGCATTTTTTTTTGACAAAGTGAAAAAAATCATTGACGTATAATATAAAGAGTAGGGGCCTCAAAACAGAGCCTTGAGGAAGAAGTTCTGAGTTTTCATTATCTATAGAGACATACTGAAGTCTGTTGTTAAGATAGGAATAGAAAAGATTCAATGTGTATGCACACGATACTGTATATTTGCTGCAAATATTTTGTTAACAGACTATTGTGGAGTTTGGATAAGAATATACTTTATATTTTACCAAAAATCAGTTTAGTGTATGTGTTTATGGTAGTAAATCTTTTACATTTTAAAAATGAATCGCATACACATATTTTGAAGCAAGTTCAATTTGGATATATTATTATCATTACATGAGGAAAATGACCTCTATAACAGTTGTTGAGGTCATCGAGGGGCATCATTTGGTGACCTTGAATTTTACATACAGGGACATTTCAAGGTCAACTTTCGTTTTTCAAATAGGAATCCCTATTTTGACCCGGATTCTGAAAGAGTGAAAAATTTTGCAATAGAATTGTAAGGAGTCAAATTGACCTAGGTGTCATCTATAGGTCAAATGTCTTTTGAAATTTTCAGGCTGGTATCTCGTCAACATAGCGAAATATGAAGGAAATTACCTCTATAAAAGTTATTGTGGTCATCGGGAACACCACTTTGTGACCTTGCATTTGACCTTGAATGGAATTTTTAAGGTCATTTGAAGGTTAACTCAATCCGAGTTTAATTAATATTTAAGTGAGTGCTGCAGAGACATGAAGGATAGAAAGAGAGAAACGTGAACGAATTTAACACTAAAATGTGTCCCTATTCCAAAATAGCATTGACCTGTCTTTCCAATTTTTTTGAAATCAATGGTATACAAATTAATTCAGTAGAAACTGATATAGCTAAGACAACCTGTATATATATTTGACTATTTTATTTATTTATTTTTAATAAATCACATCACAAATTCAGGTTATGTAGTTTAACTCAATAAGCACTTATTTTTCCTTCACCTTGTCTATCTTCTTCTTCTTTTCCCCTTATACATATGGCTGCTTATTCAAAAGGTAGAACAATTGGCTCCCTCTATAAGTGTCCCGGATTTGAATTCCTGTCGTGACACTGGGATATTCTCAGTAGAAATGAATCCTTGTATGCTTTGAAAGAGGCAGCACTTAGTGGCCTAAGGCTGCACCAGGTACTCAAATTGAAACCAGGGGATCTGGTCGATCACTTAAAAATTTTGGAATTAATCCAACTAAATCCAAACCTACTGGCTCAATATCAACCAAGTCGAACATTAACTGTCCCTTTGATATGATGATTGATAGCCATTAAATGAGCAGGATTGAAGTGCTACGGTTGGAGAAAGAGTCACTCGTCTGGTATGCAGACGGATCTAAGACGGCTGAAAAGGTTGGCGTTGGCATAGCAGGGCTTAATTGTAGGTTATCTTCAGCTCTAGGCAGTATTCCAACCATATTCTAGGCATAAATTTAACAGATCCATGTGCCCAGCAATGCATAAATCAAGGCATTCGAATGGAAAAGATTTATATACTATGAGATAGCCAGGCAGCATTAAAAGCTCTCAGGTCGTGTATCATTCAATCTAATATTGATTCGGAATGCAGACAATCTCAGAAGCAACTAGCAAAACACAAAAGATTATCTTGATATAGATGTGTGCGTGCTTATGGCCTCATTATTCAGAACCGTTTTGTAATTTATTTAAAGGACATATAATGGAGGAGACGTTAAAATAGGAAATAGAACAGAAGAGGCCCTACTGGAGGAATACCCCAGGCCAAAAATAATTTAAAAAAAACGTCACAAGGCTTCTCGAATAGTCTGATGACAGGCTTTCTAGCGGGGCATTGCATCTTCCATACCACCTTCCTATGAATGTGAGCAAGGCAGAAAATAATAAATTTATATTCTGCGATACTGCAATTGAGACTGCAGAACATCTGCGAAGGTGAAGTATCTAAAAAATGGTGAGATTAACACCTGAAGGCATAGGAAAATTAGCTCCCAGGAAAATTAGAAGCTTTGTGAAAGTCTGTAAACCTTGGACAACATCTAGTTGTAGGATAATTCACAATTGACCTGTTCTACAATCTACAATGCTAGGATACTGGATGCAAAAGGTCTTTTCTCTGATACAGGGGATTGTATGGTGTTTGATTTTTAATTTAATTAATATTTCCGTTTGTTGTAAGGCACGACTTAAAGCACCACATCTGTTGCGATGGTCCGGTAGGTGGACGTTCTTACCAAAGTCTCTTGCTATCAATTCCTTGATACAAACATCTCAAAATTTTGGACGATGTCCTAGCTAATTATCTCTGATCCATTAAGGGCGAGTTGTATCAACACGCGATTAGTCCTAACCCTGTATTAAAAGAGGATTAAGAGCAATGTCGCGTTGTACCAATACGCTAACCTTGAATTATAAGGTTGTCGGGCGCACTTAACCTCATAAAACTTAAACTAACTCGTGGGGTGGTTTAAGGCGGAATTAGTAAAGAAGTCATTTCAAATTTTGACATTTCTGTCTTGAGTATACAGTGTACATTGTAATTACTTAATAATAGTTTTATCAGCTCCTATTTCTTTCTCCAACTCAAAATTGTCAATTTTCATTATAGGTATAATCTACGACCTGTATTATGTTAATATTTATAATGCATTTGACACAACTTAACAAGTTTTTTATAAATGATGTAATTCGACTGCCAACATCCTCGCATCGCTGGCAACTTGCACTCTTGCAATTATACCACAGAAAAGAGAACTACCAGAAGCGTTACTTAAGCTTCCCGCCCAAATTGGTCTACAATAAAAAATTATACTTATACTTAAGTTTTGAAGAGCCGTATGAATTCATCTTTACTATTCAACCTTACTTCCTCCATCTTCACTTGCTTCACCTAAGGCATCATCTGCAAGTCTAAAATTAGAAATTCTGTTTCTATGAATAGTTACTCCACAAGCACGTTCCCCAGAACACATACCATAACATGTCCATTGGTTTTTAAAGAGGATTGGTGACAAAGTACAACCCTGTCTCAGGTGGGATCTAAAGTTGCCGAATTTATTATTAACGATTTTCACCACCGTTTATTTTTGTTTTTTAGTTAGTGACTAATGACTAGATGTCTGGTTGTTCCTATCTCCAGTACTACAGTACAACTCTGTCTCATGTGGGATCTAAATTTGTCGGATTTATTGTTATCGATTGTCAGCACCGTTTACTTTTGTATTTTAGTTAGTGAATAATGACCAGATGTCTGATTGCTCCTATTTCCAGCACTACAGTATATCCCATTGTACATTAAACAAAAGTTTTGGGAAATACTATGAAGCAGGGATACATAGATACGTAATATATTCTCTTGCCTTTATAAGTTGTCAATTCGATATTACCTGACCTATATTTAATAATAATAATAATAATAATAATAATAATAATAATAATAATAATAATAATAATAATAATAATAATAATAATAATAATAATAATAATAATAATAATAATAATAATAATAATAATAAAAATAATAATAATAATACTTTATTAATCCAATTGATCAAACAATGTTGATATAGGACGGGTCAAAAAGAGAATACATTAATAAGTAATCATTTACACATAATAATTTTTTTTTTGTTTAATTTAACATAGTAAGGATTAGATTTATAAAGTTCTAATCTGTGAAGTGAGTGCTGCAAATTTTCTCCATGTCGTGTATTATATTCATGTGATATATTCTGAAACGTGAATGTGTTCAAATCTCCGATTAAAGAACTTATATCTAGATACATAATGGCATTGATTTATTTGTCGCTGAAAGACTCACAATCTAAGGCACTTCTTCCCATAAGTTGCTGATTGGCCCATCGGCGTATTCGCGGCCGCTCGTGCACGATCGGCTTCAGTTCGATTATCATAATCTCAGTTGACAGTTCGGCCATTAATGTCAATAAATGTTTTTCGTGTTCTCCGACCAAAAACTGGTGAAAAAGTAATTTTATTTTAAGTTGTGATTTGCTTAATACCTAAATAATATTCTCTATTCATATTTACACAGTTTAGTGACAATGTATTTTGTGCAAATAAATAGTGAAGTGCTCTGCCGTTTGCAGAAAGCAGTTTAGAAAAGAAGAAAATCGATCGTTCCATAGTCGTAACATGATGAAGTTCAGTTTACAGTTATAAAGTAAATAGCAATTAAATTTTAATATCCTTTCAATACATATTTATCTTACTGTTTTATCTTACTGTTTTATCTTACTGTAATATCGTATGCCTACATCACGTTATATAAAGAGCCGGTAATGCAGGAATTGCAATAATTCATTTTAATGAAAATATTTACCATTCTACACATTTTCTACACACACAACGCCACTGTTGCCTATGGGATGTGATGTTCATCTATCCATTTTAATGGACGTATAATGTGACTATGTTAGGAGCAAACAAGGTATATAGTGAAAAGATAGGAGGTTCAAATTTTTTTTGACAAAAGTTAAAATTTCAAGGATATACAAACACGGTAAAGTTAAAATTTTTTGAGAAATAAAGGTCTGTTTACAAGATTCATGATACTGCAATCCATACATAGAACGTAAGGCTCTTTTCTGCAGCACAAATACACGACTAGCTGTACTAGCATTACCCCAGCAAATCACTCCGTACCTAATTGTTGACCCAAAATTTGAATAATAAAATAATCTTTTTAAGGCAAAACAAATACTTGAACACTTCTTGCATACATAATCTATATGAGATTTCCAGTTTAGTGACATATCTACATAAATACCTAGAAGCTTAAAGTCTTTTATTTGTTCAATTGTTTTAAGCTAAAGTTTAATTAGTGAACTAGATATATAATTGGCGCCAATAGGATGAAACTACATTGAAAACGTTTTTTCCTAATTCATTGCCAGGTTGTTTGAAGTAAAATAATTGAAGAGGGAAATCAAATTATCCTGCAGAAGTTCAGACATTACATACATCTTGATTGCATGATAGAAGAGTCATATCATCAGCAAAAGCACAGTGAAAAGTGGAAATAAAGTCTTCTATATCATTAATATATAAGAGAAATAGGAGTGGGCCCAAAACACTGCCTTGGGGAACTCCAATATTAACATTCATATCCTGTGATCGCTTGCCACAATATTCAACAAATTGCTTTCTGTTCGTCAGATAGGATCGTAATATCTTATTGCACTGACCACGCAATCCATAACACTCCACTTTTTTGAGTAGAGTATCATGGTCTACGCAATCAAATGCCTTCGACAAATCAACAAATAAGGCCATGACTTTGTTACCCTCGTCAAGATTTTTGTAAATATGATTTAATTTATGTATAGGCCAGGTCTGTGTTTTAACACAGTCCTCCATTTATCTCAAATGTGTGAATTTTGTCTTTAACTTGATATTATTTGAGAAATGTTATATGTTATCAATGTAAAAATATAATTATTTATCAACACAACTGGTCTTATCAAAAGAATGATTAATTTAAGACGTAATATAATATTCATTAAGTTAAGTTATTTTTTATTATTAATCGAGTGTATTTAAATCTTCGCTAAATGCATTATGTGTTGCCTATCGAATTCACTTTTAATATAATTTCTCTTTCCAAATTTAAGTTTTTCTTCTGCACTTTTTGTGACATAAGAGTTTACAAATAGGTACCTTTTTAAAGCTTTTGTGAGCCTTGTGCGTTTTGCTTGATTAAATAATGTTTTCACGAAAATAAATTGTCCACAAACAACCTCTACTTAGATTTATTAATCAAGCTAAATTAGATCGAAGTAGACTGCTTGAGTGAACTAAATTATACAAACTTTAATATTTCATATGTGTGTCTAAGAATCAAATATTCATCTAGTTACCTCTCAAAAATTGATTGCTTCATCCTTTATATTTAAAAGAAAACAGATATAACTTTCTTTTTCAAAATTTCCGAAAATTTTACCTGACGTAGGATTTTCCGTACGAAACAACATTTACGAGATAATCGCAAAGAACTCTGTTGATATCTCGAAGTGTTTTTTAAATTGAAGGTATGAATGAAGCAACTCCTTTCTCGGGGATAGTTCAACGGATATTTGATTCTTGGGTATTAATAAGTACCCCGTATGAAATATGAAGATTTTATAATTTAGTTCACTCAAAAAGTTTATTTTGACTGAGGTACATGCAACTGTGAGCAAGGAATCCTCAACAATCGGCCGCCATGGCACATCCAAACGCGAAAGTGTTTTGTCACAAGTTTTTGCTCTCATAGTCCATGGACTCGAGTTGTGTGGCCATTAGAAGACAAATGTGCTTAGAGACGCTCCTGTGAATTTGTGCATAAAAGTTAAAACTGTGCTAAATTGTGTCCCAAAAGTATGGATACGCCTGAATAACTCATCAGGATAGCGAGGTATGAGGAAAATGACCTCTGTAAAAGTTGTTGATGCCCTCGGGGGCACCACTGAAACTCAACTTCCATTTTTTAAATAGGAACCTCTATTTCTGACCTCGGATTCTGAGAGTGAAAAAATTTTCATTAGAGTTGTAAGGAGTCAAATTGACCCTAGAGGTCATCTAAAGGACAAATGTCTCTCGAAATTTTCAGGCTGGTATCTCGTCAGGATAACGAGATATGAAGAAAATGACCTCTATAAAAGTTATTGGGGTCATCGAGGAGCACCACTCGGTGACCTTGAATTTTACCTTCACGGGGCATTTTTCAGGGTCATTTGAAAGTCAACATCCACAAGCCATATTTTCGCTACATTGTTAATTGGCAGTGCTACAAAGTAGTAAAAAAGAGGGTGGGCTATATCATGCTATCATGTCTGCCTTTGAGATAAAAGAATCAAAATAACAAAAATTAAGAATAGCTCGAGGCATACGTCCAAAGTCTTGCCTTATCAATGGTTGTGGTTATAAAAGTGTAAAAAAAATACAACTATCTTATTAAGTCATTTGATCATCTTGCAACCTTAGTTTATTTTGTTCACTATCACCCTCAGAATACGAAAATGTATATTGCTGATTTAACTTTAACAAGATAGGATTAAATGCTGCAATTTATTTAAATTAGAAATATGGTTTTGAAAATATGTTTTTAATTTTGGGACGGTGAGGGGGGGGGATAAAAATGTTTGGTACAAAAGTTGTGTAATTTTTTCCATAAAATCAGAATACGCGATAAACATGAGGATGCTATTAAAAATTCAAAAGTTAGCCCCGCTCATCCGGGGTGGGGGTGGAAAAATATTCTTCCTAAAAGATGCCCCCCTTTGAACGAAACAATTTTGGTTTGAAACATTTTCCGCTAGTGTCTCTTCCTGAGAAGATGTTTAATAAAATCAATACTTGTCAAGCAAAAAAGAAAAAAATTTGAAAGCCAAGCTAAAAGTATAGTAGGACTTGGCACTTGAATTTTTCTTTTTCTTTTTTGTGCGTGCCTGTGTCATTAACAATCAGCAATGCATAATTTATATAATTTCATCATCTAAATTGCAAGAATCTTTCACAAGAATTTAAAAACCAGGCTAGTAAAATCACCAAAATGAATCAAAAGTTAGGGTCATTTCCAGTGAAAAATGGTGTTACGCAAACTTGACAAGTAACGTATAAAAAAATTTCGTTTTGGTGACCATCGAATAAACCTGTGCTTTTTTGAACGATTATTTGGGGGTGGGCATTTTTTTATGGAAATGCAATCTGTATGTTATCAGGAAGTTACAGTAAAGTTTTATCCAATCTGGGATGTAGGCGTTTTTAGGAAATTAAGTTTCAATTTTGAAAAACGTGTTTTTGTTTCGATTTTTTAAAATATGTTCATTAGATCGGGCCAAACAAAAAATCTAAATATTAAAAAGCTACAAGAAAGAGAAAATCTTAGTATGACCAAAGCTCAGGGCTCTTGCCGAAGTGAGCAGAACAAATCCTGCGACTAAGCAGGAAACAGATCAGAATCGTGGTAAGTCTTTTGACTGAACACGGCTCTTTCAGAAAACATCTGCATTGACAACCCCAACTGCGGGTTCTGTGGAGACGAGGAAGAAACTTCCATCCACGTCCTAACTTTCTGCACTAGTCTTATGAACTTGAAGCACAAACACTTCGGCATTGGTTTTACGGTTCTGGAGAAACTAAGGAAGGAAGGATTTTGGCCTTTGAGTTAGAATCCGGCCTGAATGGGGGAATTCCCTAATTTCGCAGCGGTAGCACAATAAGCCACAAGGCCAGAGTGCTGCGATCCTTCGTCGCCCCGTTAAAAGAAGAAGAAGAAGAAAAAATATGACCAAATGGCAGTTTTTTATGTAGCTTCAAAATTTTTTCAAAAATCTCTCTTTTCAGTAAAAATAATAAATGTTTTGATTTGTAGCTTTCCATAATAGTTTACACCTACAAGACATATAATTTCATCAAGTTTCATTACAGAAAGAATAATTATTTTTTAGTACTTTCGATTTACGTAAAATTAGAAATTTTTGTAGTCTTTTCGAAAAAAAAAAACAAAAAAACAAAAAAACAAAATGGCAGAACGGATTTGGGGCTATGCAGTTTTATTCATAATATATTTATAACTATTTTCATTTCTTGTTTGGCCTAATCCGATTAAGACAAAGTTTTACTGTAACTTCCTAATAACATACAGATTGCATCTCCACAAATTCCCCCCTGCCCCCCCCCCCCCCCCATCGTTAAAATTGTGTTTTTAACCGACTTCCAAACATTTTTAAAAGGAGGAGGTTCTCGATAATTCTTTGTAGCATTTTAAAGTGCTACTACTATAATTTTCGGCAATTTGTATTTAAATTGGTTTGGCGTTAGTCGAACGAGATTATTATTTCATGAAGCACGTGGGTATGCAACGCACTCGCCTTTGACTGATAGCGTATTGTCTACGTGCAAAATGTTTACGTCGAGAGTATGATCTAATTATTTAAAGGTTTATAACCGAATTAGGTTTATTTATTTAATGCATAAGGTATAAATATTGTTTATCTGTGCAATTTCGCCCTTTTATATTCTTAGAATCGAGTGTGGCACGTTTTTATTAGACTAGAGAGTAGAGGAATTTTCTGGACAGTGTTCAATATTGGTAACGCGGGAAATTTGTCTACAAAAGGTCTTCTTGCTGGAGCCATAGTCGAAGAGGCACGTATAGCAATAATGCTATAATAAAATTAGTTTGATATAAATATACGCATATTTGAATTATTTAATACATCTTTTTATATATTTGATTTTTGTGTATCTAATAGTATATTATTATTTTTGTTATCGATTGTTTCTTCTTTTGTTTTTTCTCGACTCCATAGGAACTTCTCGTTTGCGAGTGAATGAGTCGCTATTGCACGCTTATCTTTTTGGGGCAGAATTTGTGTCTCCTTTTGGCCCAAATACATGTTTGGGGCTGGTAAATATTAGCCCGGAAGTTTTTTCGATTTCTTGCCACCGGTGTTTTGGTTGGTTTGAAAGCTGTGTTATGTAGATATCTGAAGCCAGGACTCCACGTGTTTTTTTTAAGTGCACTCTCTATGTGAGGTAAACTTTTTTATTTTGGGTTGTGTTTTACGAGATTCTTATTTAACTTACGTATTACAGAGTGCATGAGCACGACGATTTGTCGTGATAATGTTCTAAGAAGACATATGGTATTTAGTCGTCAATCATGGCAATTTTTCCAAGGGAATGCTGGTGCTACTTGCAGTTTGGTTTTGGTAACGTCATCCTGTCCCAAATCATGGGGTTTCTGTTCATATTGAGCTAGGGAGAACCATGATGGTCCAGTTGTTGTTTGCCGAGATGTCGTGGACAAGTGTGACTCGAGACCGGACCGGACCTGGACAAGTGTTAACTCTATATGGAGGCCTAAGAAGCATGAGCAAATTGTGCTGCCACTCTTTAGGTTTACCGAGATTAATTAATGTTTTCTTTTTCTTTTATTTTTGAGTAAATGTTTTATAAAAGCATAATAACAATTTAAAATTTTACAAGGGAAATGTCAAGGTAAATTTTCTTGCATGTTAACATGAATGCAATTTTAAATTTTGGAGTCTCTTTTCACATATTTATGTATGTTAATAAATTATTTTACACACAGTAAGAGTGACTACATGGTATCATGGGCCATTTCTAGGCCTTACGCACCATTATTGTATGCATTTAAGTTCATTATTTAACCATTTTTTTTTACTTCACGTACGTCAAACGAATAGAGAAACATTTTCTTGGCAGCATTTTAACTTAAATACATTATCATTCATGTTAAACATAGACTAGCACAAATTGTGAACTGTGAAATTGATATTTTTTCTTTACTCGAAGCTAGATAGCTGTCAATCATTACCATACATGCTTGTTGATATTTTTAAATAAACGTTGTCTCTGCCTACACATTCTTATTATACTCTTCGCTAAAACGAAGAGTATATTGTATTTGATCGGCACATTTCTAAAATCGTAAATATCGCTCGTAGAGAAAAAAAATTTCATATCATTATGTTAGTGAACGAATTCTGAACAACTTTCAAAATGTCCGTCTGTCCATCCGTTCGTCCGTCCGTACGTCTGTCCGTCCGTCTGTCTGTCCGTCCGTCACGTTTCTTGTAAGCACGATAACTCAAGAAAGAAAAATGCGATTATACTGAAATTTGGACAGTAAGTTAGTGTTAGCTAGAGGAAGAACCCTATTGTTTTTAAGCAAAATCGATCAGTAAATAATAATGTTATTAATGATTTAAATTTGAAAAAAAATTTTTTGTTTTTTATGTTTTTGTAATTGAATAGAAATCTGGTGAAATGATATTTCATTTTAATATTTAAATATTTTCATATTTTACAAATATACATTTTATAATGTAATATACAACTGTGGAAATATAATTTTAGCTCGTTTCTTATAATGTAAAAATTAACGTTTTTTTACGTGTTAAGTGATGGAGTAGTTCTTACTCTTTTGACTCGGAATTCAAGGGTCCCGGGTTCGTAACCCAAATGGGGTATGGTACAGTTTTTTTATTTTTACTTTATTTTACCAACTAAGTTCGTACTAGAAAATTAAAAATGTCTAAAACTGATATTATTTACAAACAACTGCGAAGAGTGTCCTATAGAATGTGTAACAATTATATAAAAAGTTCAGTGAACAGGCGAAGAGTACGTTTTTAGCTTGTTTCTTGATACTTACCCAAGATTAGTTTACTTTTTAATATTCGTAGTTTGAGTGAATTTTCATATAAAATTAGATATCAAGAATTTTTCATCGCATACTATAAGCCAGCTTAATGGTGCTTCTTGACTGAGCAAAAAGGGGCGTGAGTGAAGTGCATGAACACAGATGAATAAAAGAGGGCGCCACTTGGCCATTAATGAATATAGTGCTAAAAAGCACTATATTCATTAATGGCCAAGTGGCGCCCTCTTTTATTCATCTGTGTTCATGCACTCCACTCACGCCCCTTTTTGCTCTCTGAAAAATATTAGCTGCCGTAAGCAAGTGAATTCTTTTTATGCTTTGGCATAAAAAGGGCTGCATCTTGCCATATGTATGTTTTCTTGATATTTAGTTTTATTCCAATATATGACAGATGCCAAGTATCATCTCCATCCATTAAAAAATAAAGAACGGGCGTCCGGAAAGTGATCTTGTTGACAACCAGTATAAAAACATTCTAATGAAAATGTTATCAAAACAAAATGATGACCCTGCACGTAGATAAATTATATCGATTTAAGTATTCTGTTGAATAAGGCTTCGTCACTATAACGTTTCACCATAAGATTATTATCTAATTATCTTTAAGATAAACTAAAGAACAATGTAAACAGTCATATGCATATAATGTGTATCAGTAGTAATCGTAGAAATACCTAGTAGAAAATAAAACTAAATTAAATTGCGCAACTTATGCACGTTCGTGGGGTCATAGATATAAAAGAAAATATAGGTATGACCAAGGAAAACACGTGCGAATAAGCTTCTCACATCAGTGTTTTGGAATTGCTATTTCTCTTTAGCGAAATATAGCTAGATCAGTTGTCAATATTTGCAATGAGACAGATCCCAAAATTTTTACATTGCCCTAAAAGGGAAGACTAGTGGACATGCTTTAAAGAAATGAGATAGCGTTTCATATACATTGAAACAATCATATACAGGGTGGTCGCGCGAACGTTAGAACCTCATCTAACTTCCTTATTTTTGGAGTTACTTAAAAAACGTTCAAAAATAAAAGTTATAGAAAATCATATGTGTTCTCCAAGAATCATGTCAGTAAAACAATTTAAGTTACATTTCGGAGGGAATTAATGTGTTCTTTGCAAAACAGTAAATCGTGAAGTGATGCTTTACTGGCATGTGCCGCTTTAAACCAAGCCATTATATGAAGTTTTACAATAAAAAGGCATATATTTGCAACATCTGACTTTTATATTTGAGTTAGTTTAAATTGGTCTTGAGAAAAAATATTTTTGGATAGTAAATTGATGAAATGCTCCTAGACATTAAAAGGCCGTAATAGTGGATTGTTCTTCAATAAGATGTTTGGAAAGCATTAAATACTCTTCACCTTCAGGACGTTGTTGCAGTTTTAAGGACGCATCTACGAAATTTTCAGCTTTAATTGACTGTAAATGTGTTTAATCTTTTCTATCTGAAATTCAGTTAACTTTATTTTGGTCCATTTTGCCAAAATTCTCTAAACGTTTAAATAGTAGTACGTAATATTGTTGTATGTTCCATACCATATTTTCTTTTTGGTTTTGATGGGAGAGGTTTATGATGTAAGAACTCTTCTTAGGCTTCGAAATAAGAAGAAAATCAAAAAAAATATAGTTTCAACATGATATCGGTAGTTTGAAACCAAAGACATTGTATGCATTATTGAATATGCCAGTTTGCTAGCAATGATATCCGTATTTAATAGTCTAGTAGCAGACGCTTCTTATCAATAAATTTAATCATAACCTAACTACTTTACTTAAAATATTAATAAGATTTATGATGGCGAAATAAAAATAGGATAACTAATTCCTATTACATGATAATGTCAGCTAATGATTCACGGAATCCTGATGCCTTATACAGTATAGACATTTTATTTGAAAAGTGTGGGAAAAATCAAATATAAGTGTGATATCATGTTACGGATATTTCTTTATATTTTGATTACATTCAGGGCCGACTCTAAAGGAGACACCGTAGTACGGTTGTATATAAGGTGGATAAGAACAAAATTGTTCTCTGCTTGGGATATGTATATTATTGACAGTGCTTCACAGGCAGCACTGGCAACACCACCAAGTAATAGAACAACCGACAGACTTTAGACAGACATTAAACAATCGACTTGATAGACAACTTGAAGTCAGTTTTTCTTTTCTCAAATAAAAACATATTTTTCTTGCGTCTTGCACAAATTAATAAAATTTTAAAAATAGAAAAAACTGTGAATGTTCTCGAACTAAGGATTCCATCGCCGTAGTTTTATAACATTTTGAGGATAAGCATGACAAATTGTTAAGAAGTAGGTAGGTACGTTCTCAGGCTTAGTTTTCTTCGAAGAAATTTAACATTTAACCCTTTCAGGGCAGATAAAAAATGACAAGAGATATGATTAGGACCCTTATGAACCTTATTATTATCATCAGGATAGTAAGGATGTCTACTCTTAGAAACTTTGAGACTTCTTATCTGATTTGGAAAAAAAAAATCGTGATGAAGGTATTGTCGACCAGTCTATCGTTATCATTTTTTTTCCAATGGACAGTTCGCGATTTAAATATGTCTTCTAGTGGATCTTCAGTACTGCGCACCTCTACACGTATGACCCTGAGACATCATTGTTTAACCGAATACACAAAATCAAACAACCCTTGGCAAATGATTCTCAACATCATTTCAGATAGTGAAAAAAAGATAAAATTTTGATCACAAAATTCACATATATTAATTAATTATTATTCGTCAAAGTTAATTTTTGCGTACGTAAGGTGGTTCCACAGGATAACCACTAGTCCTCAAAAGGTTAAGACTTAAGTAGTGGAAGTTATCTTAAATTTTCTAGACTGACTACACCCAGAATTAAACAGATTTTTTTTTTAGTAATTCCTAATCGGCGAAATAGGTGTTCAATACTGGGAGAAGAAAATCCGCAGTAGATTATTTTGGACCTCCTCAAAGTCACTGATGGCTACTTACTGCACTTGGTTTTGTAGAATTACCTATTATATATTTTAAGTTTACTACATTTAGATTGATGATTTCCGTGATATATTTACCGTTGTTTGGTTAATGAACGAAGAATTCTATAATGAATTCCTAAAAAGAGCCGTAAATATCACTAAATTTTTGACGATACAATCCTGTGATACCTGTGTGGATATCTAAAAAAAGAATATGCGCTCTAATATGAATATATGTGTAGGGTGACAAAATCTCCCAGTTTCCTGCATGCAAAATATTTAAGGCCGGCTCTGATTCGTATTGTGAAATATATATATTACATTAAAAAATATAACGTAATTTTACAGAGGTGATAAAAAACCATCTCGTTGTAAATTTAATAAATTTAAGAATGCAATGGAATGTGATCCATGACAATTATTTAGTGGAAATTATTATATTATATGATTATCAATGTGTCATTTAACAGAAAAAAACCGCTGCCCAAGGAATCACTACTTCCACATCCAGATTCTATATCCAAGTCACTCACAACGAAAAAAGTTTGCATGTGGAAATAATTGTTTATGGAACTTTAATACTATAATATTAGAAATCCTCTACCCCAAAAATCCATAAAACGATACCCCACATCGGTAGTGGGGTGGGGGTGGTGATGGGGGGGTGGTAGTGGGGTTGGATGAAGTAAAAAAATATTTTGAGGTTTCTGGTTCTTGTACATACTCTAAATCACAATTTTTTTTCATCCCCTTTAATAAGGGGGTGGGGGTGGTAATGGGAGTGGCTAATGCCAAAAATTTTTTTGAGACCCTAGCTTTTCTTGTATATACTAAATACCAATTTTATCGACTCTTACCTGCTTGATTTACCCATTTATCCCAAATTTACCCCAATTTACCCCCCAACCCTTCGTCGGAACAACATGAAAATAATAATCTAGTTCCAGATTTCGTTAAAGTACATACGTGTACCAAATTTCAAGTCAATATCTTAAACGGTTCCAGAGTAAACGTGCGCACAAACAAAAGTTACAGACAGACAGACAGACAGACAGACAGACAGACAGACAGACAGACAGACAGACAGACAGACAGACCGACAGACAGACAGACAGACCGACAGACAGACCGACAGACAGACAGACCGACAGACAGAAATTTTTTTTTCGTTCAAACTTATAATCTCGACGTTTCATGACATTTTAAGCCTATTTGAACAATAAGAATTTTAAAAAAATTTTTTGTCGTTACTATACTTCCACTGGATGTGGAAGTAAAAATATTTATTTATTTATTTATTGCTTCTTCTTATTCTCAACATCCTGGCAGACTTTTTGTGATCAATCTATTCTAGTTGGCCTATTACATGCTGTTTTTAAAAATGACAAACTCTTCCTCGTGCTTCAGAGCCTATAAACAAGAGCACGACACTTCGCTATAACCAAACATGATCACGTTCTTCATCCCATTTTTTTTTCTCTTATTTGCTTGTATTTGTGTCTTTTTGATAACTTTAATAATGAATAATCAAATCAGGGTGGATAATATGTACCTTTTGGGATTGTAGATTGAGAAGCAGTATTAACAAAACCACTGTCTAAAGAATCACTACTTCCACATCCAGATTTCTTACCCAAGTTTGTTACAACACTACATGGAAATAATTGTTTATAGAACTTTATTAATATAATATGTGAAATCGTTTACCGCAAAAACCCATAAAACAATATGCCACATGTGTAGCCAGGCAGCACACTGTCGTTATTTTTTGGTCACCTGGGATATTTTGACTTCTGGAATAGAATTAGGTAACAATTACGTAAAAATTACGTCATTATGTCACAGCCTAGTGATGTCATTTTGCGACGCCAAATTTACGTTGTTTACGACGTTCATCGTATCATATATAAGCTATTTTTGATTAATGTAAAATGTACATTTGAGAAATATAATAAACCAACTTGGTGCAAAATGGCATATGAATCTTCAGGACACTAGGAGATCTCCATTTTCCGATGTATGACGGGTTACAGGATGAGCCGCCATCTACGATGTAAATTAATAGAAAATTAATAGGTTAATCACCCATTGATATTTTTGCCATCTCGACTCGGCCACAGAATAATGATCTTTAACCTGACCGTTGTAAAATCCATACAAACCAATCGACGTTTTCTGAATGTATTTGAACATTGCAATTTATATTATTTATTTTCTATAAATTCATTAGAGTATAAGACAAAGAGTGACTGATTATTGTCAGTGATTTGTATGTGGTGCTATCTAGAAATAATGCAACAAACTACGTGAAAATGCATAAACTCTTCTAAAATGAAAAAAATGACGTCACCGATAAGTCACATCGACGTCTCAATATGACGTCATAATTTCGTCACAATATGACGTTACTGAGACGTCAGTTTTTTATCACCTGACGTCGTCGATCAATGCTACCAAAAAATTACTTCAAAATGATGTGAGTCTGCTACCAGGAGGTGGCTGAATCAAAATAAAGATTCTGCAGCTTTTCATTCTTGTACACACAGCAAATCACAATTTTATTTTTTTACCCTCTTTGATAATATACTACGTGGATGTGGAAGAAAAAATTGAGTTTAACTTACAAAAAAACCCGTCACAGCTTCTCAATAGTTTCAGTATTTCTTAAAAATTCCCAGTCAGTTTCATTTACATTTATTTTTCGAGTTACCTGCATTTTCTTGAAAAAAGTGCCTATTTACAAATAATTAGCTGAGCAACAGATAGATTCAGAATCAGTAACCTCATATTAAAAAAAAACCTAGCAAGTTTCCTAACTTGCTTAGGGAATTAAACAATGTAAACTCTATTATTTTACATTGTTTAATGCCCTTTTCCAGCCTAATATAGCATTCTAGATTATAACTCCCGTCTGTCGTTCTGTGAAAAATTTAAATAATGACAAACTCCTTGTCGAGCATCATGAACAGAAACAGAAACAAGACACTTCACTGAAAAAGATTTTTTATCTTAATGTTCTCTCTTTTTTCCGTTGTAGTCGTTTTCGATTCTGCATTCGGTAACGACCAGTCAATAATTTCCTACTAACATCGACGAAATAAATTTACTCACTACTTCATCTATCTATAACTCAATGAAACTTCTTCGAGTTATAGTTCTAAGCAGACAATTTACTATTTCAGTATATCTCTAATATTATTCTTAAGCCGTCAATATCTCATTCTATATCTCAAAAACAGTGCCCTAATGTTGCATGTAAATGAATACTGAATAATTCCATGCTGTTGGAACCAACAAAAATCTACTGAGTATTGCTACTTTGTTTACCTTCCACAATTAAAAGTTATTCTGGGAATCAGTCAAGTATCTTTACTGTCATCGTTCTTTATTTATGTATTATTATTATGTATCATCATTTCTAGTAGACATTTGGTAGAGTAATCCATTTCCCTACAAAGTGTGTCTTACAACGGATATAAATCATATACTAATTGAGAATGTTAAGCCGGCTTTACTAATTTTTTACAGCACTCATAAAAGAAACTGCACTAGAGTACAGAGTACATATTATCTCACTTTTCGGGATTTCAAGTACTCTTTTACATATTAAAATGTACCTATTAAATGAACTTTGTTCCAAAAGGAACAGAAAAAGTTTTTGACAATTATTCTGTTGTCCACAAAAAAAATTTCTCACGTCTAAAAATATATAAACCTGATATTAAATCTACATATACAGGGTGACCGCTGTATACGTACAAATATTTTGAAGGGTGACAAGTTGGCCAAAAAGAAGTATAAAATCCTTATAAATTTTTTTTCGAACTCAAACCTATTTTAAAAATTAATTAGAAATAGGCAATGAAAACGCAGTTTAGATAGTACAACTATAAACAGGAGACGGAAAAGGCAAGGTTTTCGCGCTCACTTGTCGTATCAATAACACGAGTTTTATAGCGTTGCAATTGTAAGACTGTCTTTTAAAAATAATAAACAGTTTTACTTTTATTTTGTTTAATCAGTTTTGAAATGAAAACACTAATTGGCATTTAAAATTAATTTACTCTTAGCAATTTTTCACAAACCACAATTATTCCATAGGATTTATTAGAAAAAGTGGGATGTCTAGGTCAGATTTTTGAAGCTCATAGATCTTTATTGAAAAGACAGCAGAGATATCAGTAATTTACTCTCTGCGAAAAGTGTATTTTAACGATGAGATTAAAAAATTATCATTTTTTAAATTTATTACAGAAAATTTCTTTAACCACGGTACTAATTAAATTAATGGGGGTTAATTTAATTTCAATAAACACTTAATTCATCACCTGGTTTATTACACCGTTTTATTATTTTTACTTTAAAACTAGATAAATCGAACATATTGACAACACTGTATAATTGAAAGCGGTGGCCTTCTACGGCTAAATTACGAAGCATGAACATTTTCTTTGAACCGCGGACGCCGACAGCGGAGGATTCCTTTTATGAAACAGACACAGGCGTTTTTCTTTTAGTTTTTTTATGTCTCATCAATACAATAAACATAATAAAAAGGGAGATGCAGTTTGCAAGATGACATTGAACTGTACTGAAATACTGACCTACACAATATTTTATATATTATACTGCCTGGCATGAAAATATCGTTTTTTTTTTTTAGAAAATAATTAATTTAAGCAAAACCGGTGGAGTAAAGCAAACATTTTATAAGACTTCTTTGCTTCTTTTGAGTCAATATAGTATCATGCAAAATATTTGCACATATATAGCTGACATCCTGTATAAAATCCACTTCGTGTCCGTTTTTACTTCCCCAGGTTTTTCGTACTGCTCGATAAGCTAGAACATTAAAATTCGGAATGGTATTTCTTGGGGCTAAAAATCGGTTTTCGAATATTTCTAATACTGGTGAAGTAAGGATGGAAAGTAATTAACCAAGCAGGGAACCACCCAAGAGCTTGCACCATAGGAAAGAGAAATATTAATCTGCTACCAATGTGGGGACTTTGAACGAGGGACCTAATGGTGGCACAAACTAACGCCGAGATGAAACGGTCTATAAAAGAGCTAGTAAAAGCATCGACATACCTTCATTATGGTCACCCAGGTCTACCTCCAACCCAGAAAGTTAAAGAACTGGTCCGACAATGCGAAACGAACCAACTAGAGCTCATCCTATGCTGTGACTCCAACGCACACCACATCGTCTGGGGAGCACAGGCAACAACAGAAGAATAAGAATGAGTGAGTCACTCCTAGAATCTTATTATTGGTAATAAGTTAGAAGTAGTAAACCACGGAAAAGAACCGACTTTCGTCACAACAGCAAGAGGGGAAGTTATTGATATTACCATCACCACACAATGGCGGGACGAATGATAAGTGAATGACATGTGTCCGAGGAAACATCACTATCTGATCACAGTTGCATAATATTCAAAGTAGAAACCCCTCCGAGAAGGAAAGATGAACAGAAACTCAAGAACCTGAACTCTTAAACGAAAACCTAGATCGAGGGCTAAATGACTGTCTGTCAAGACTACGAACACTGGTGGCAGTAGAACTGCTGAGTAACCTATAACCTCAGCGGTAATAACGGCCTTTGGTCTAATCTGCTCTCTAAAAGAGAGGAGAGCTAAACGCGAAACCCCCTGATGGAACCGCGATCTCTCCTCCAGAAAGGCAGATGTTCGAAGACGTTCAATCAGACCAAAAGGAATGGCAGATGGGACGAATTCTAAGCTTCCCATCTGGAATACATCTATGCCATCAGAGAAGCAAAAACTAAATCATGGAGGAAGGTATGCAAGGAGATAGAAAATATTCCTGAAGCTACTAGACTCCAGAAAATCTCTCAGAAATACATTAGGTAAAAATAAGAGCACTGTAGAGACAACAAGGATACTACACAAACACTAAGAACGAGACTATAGATTTATTTCTCGAGACACACATCCCAAGTAGTGTAACCATCCCACAAGATAGAAGCGGTCCATCCGAAGTCATACCGATGGAAGAAGGACGTCAAATGAGGACTGGAAAATGCAAACATCATTATTAATAAAACAAGACTAATAAAACAAGACTGGGCAATTAACTCATTTGAACCATACAAGTCACCAGGGCTGAACGGAATATTTCCAACACTTCAACTGGAGTGGACATCATGTATATTATTTAGGGCCAGTCTGTCCATGGGTTACGAACCAACCTATTAGCGGAAGATAAAGGTGGTATTCATACCAAAACCAGGGTGTGACACCCACGCTCAGGCAAAATCCTTCCGACCTATTAGTTTAACATTATTTCTTCTGAAAACCCTGGAGAAACTGGTTGATAGGCATATCAGTTGCGAAAAAATGATTACAAGATCTCTACATCGAAACCAATATGCCTACAATTAATTATTTTTTATTTATTTTCTTTTATCATGATTAGAGAATATTATTTAGGTATTATGCAAATAACAACTTACACACATTTTAGTTATTATGAAAATACCTACTTTCTGTATATTGTTGCCCTAATCTGGGCACGCTAATATACTAGTTAGGTAAATACTTTAAAACACTCATTATTGGAGAATCAATCAAAACAACTACTCTTCTAACTAATACTGACGAAGTATTGAATTACATGATAGGATTTTTAGCATTTTAAAGAAAAAAATATATTGAAAATACTTAAATCATTTATTCAAATTTAGTCATTCACACTTTTTTATTTAATATGAAATTATCTACTTTCTGTATATTGGTGCTTTAATCAGGTCACGCTAATATACTACTTAGAAAAACACTTTAAAACACTCATTATTGGAAAACCAATCAAAACAACTACTCTTCTAGCTAATACTGACGAAGTATTGAATTGCATGATAGGATTCCTGGCATTTTAAGGTAAAAAAATATATTGAAAATAGTTAAATTATTTAAAAAATGTGTAAGTTGTGATTTGCATAATACCTAAATAATATTCTCTAATCATGATAAAAGCAAATAAATAAAAAATAATTAATTGTAAAAATAAATCAAGAATAGGCTTGTAAATAATGAATGAATGTTTCTATACTCTATTGATGAGAACTAACGAGTTCGAAAAAACTTGTACAACTTTTCTAGAGTTGAAATAGAATGTACGGTTCAATAAATGTTGTGAATGACTCAATTTCAATAAATAATTTAAGTATTTTCAATATATTTTTTTGCCTTAAAATGCCAGGAATTCTATCATGTAATTCAATACTTTGTCAGTATTAGCTAGAAGAGTAGTTGTTTTGAATGGTTTTCCAATAATGAGTGTTTTAAAGTGTTTCCCTAAGTAGTATATTAGCGTGACCCGATTAAGGCACCAATATACAGAAAGTAGATAATTTCATATTAAATAAAAAAGTGTGAATGACTAAATTTGAATAAACGATTTAAATATTTTCAATATTTTTTTTTCTTTAAAATGCTAAGAATCCTATCAAGTAATTCAATACTTCGTCAGTATTAGCTAGAAGAGTAGTTGTTTTGATTGATTCTCCAATAATGAGTGTTTTAAAGTATTTACCTAACTAGTATATTAGCGTGCCCAGATTAGGGCAACAATATACAGAAAGTAGGTATTTTCATAATAAATAAAAAGTGTGTAAGTTGTGATTTGCATAATACCTAAACAATATGCCTACCAAATAGAAAAATCATGAGTTAGCAATACACGAGATTACTCAAAAAATAGAAAAAGCCTTATGAGCTAGCAGAAGAATGGTAGACTTATACTGGAGATTACAACCAATAATGGTGCACTGGCTGTACCAGAGGATTAAGTACCAATAATAACCTATGTCTCCTTGATCTGGTGGCACAAAGCCAGAAAATGGGAGGCAATGAGAAAACTACGAAAGGTACAAAAACTGGCCTGTCTAGGTGTAATGGGAGCAATGTCGACAACGCCTACCGTAGCCATGGGAGCACTACTTTGCCTACCTCCACTACACTTAGTTGTGGAGAGTGAAGCATTACTAGCAGCGTACAGGCTAAAAAAAAAACGGATATGGGAGCATACCCAAATATTTCACAACTTCACACAAACCGTCAGAGTGTACAAGTGTACATACCTGATATAGAACAGGAAGGAATGGGGTAACTGCGAAGTCGTACAGATGATATATCATATGGTATACTGACGGATCAAATACGTCAAGAATTACTAAAGCAGGAGTTACAGGCGACCAACCAAAGATAGTTATCAGTCTGAACCTGGACAGTACCGCAACGGTGTTCCAAGCAGAAGTCACAGCTGTAGAAATCTGTGCACAAGAAATAATATGACGTCATATACTGACAAAAGAATCCGTATCATCACCGACAGCCAAGCAGCCTTCAAAGCTCTGTATGCAATAGAGATACATTCTAAAACAGTAAAAGACCTTCATTCCCAGTCAAAACTGGTGGAACACAATAGTATACTTCTAGAGTGGACGTGACGACACCAGGCCAATGAATGTAATGAAAAAACAGATAAGCTGGCCAAACAAGGCGCAAAAACAACGTTGATGGAACCCGAGCCAACCTGCGGAATGTCTTACAATATCGCAAGAGGAGTGGTAAAGGAACTATACTATTTTGATTTAAATCCGTTGAAGGGTAAATTGGAATAAATGGGGATAAATAGGTAAATCAAGCAAGTAATAGTCCGCAAAATTGGTATTTAGTATACGTAAGAGAAGCTAAGGCCTCAAATTTCTTTCCACCACCATCACCTCCACTACCGATGTGGCATATCGTTTTATGGGTTTTTGGGGTAGACGATTTCAAATATTACATTATTAAAGTTTTTCTTTGTGATTTCATATTAAAAGCATATCATTTATATAATTTTCTCTTTTTGGGTAGTTTATTATGTACTATTAAAGTTATTGTTATCGATTTTCTTTTGAGCCTCAGATGATCATTATTAAGTTCAACAGTATTATATATTTAAATCACATTTTTGACTTTTTTAATTCCACATAGTGGAAGTATTTTTTTTTTGTTCAAATAGGCTTAGAATGTCATGAAATGTTGAGATTTTAAGTTTGAGCAAAAAAAATTCTGTGTCGGTCTGTGTGTCGATTTGTCTGTAACTTTTTTGTGTGTACGATTACTCTGAAACCGTTTATGATATTGACTTGAAATTTCGTACATTTATGTTTTATAATGAGATATGGAACTAGATTATGTTTTGATCTTATTCTGTTTGGGGACAAATGGGGGTAAATAAAGGTAAATAGTAAAGTAAGCAAGTAGAAGTCCATAATATTGGAATTTAGGTTACTACGAGAAACCAAGGGCTCAAATATATATTTGGCCATCACTATAACCTCTATTACCACCCTCACAGTATTATTAAAGGGGGTAAAAAAATAAAATTGTGATTTAGTGTGTAAACAACCAAAGGAATCAAAAAAATTTTTTGGTATTAGCCACCTTCTCACCACCTCTATTGCCAACCGCCTCCCCCCCCCCTATTTAAGGAGGTAAAAAATTAAATTGGAATTTAATGTGTATACAAGAGCTAAGGGCCTCAAACATTTCTTGGCATTAGTCTCCCCTTCTACCATCCCCAGTACCAACCCAACTATCATGTGACATATCATTTTTATGTGTTTTTGGGGTAGATGATTTCAAATATTATATTATTAAATTTCTTTCGTTGTAAGAGACTTGGATAAGAAATGTGGATGTGGAAGTAGTGATTCCTTCGGCAGCGGTTTTTTTAAACAGATGCCTGAGGAAAGGAATATATTGTGTGGCGATTTGTAAAATCAGTTCGCAGAGAGCGAAAAAAATGAGAAATATGTGTCTTTTCTTTTTTAAACGATCCAGCTGTAAGAAAAGGTTATATACGAAAGTGTTACAGAAAAAAAAACAGTTTCCAGTTGAAGTATTGCTAATATCAAACGTCGGCGTTTTGCCAACTTTCTCTGTAAAATACTCAAATAAAAATTGAAAAAATATTAATAAAACAGAAAAACAATTATAAACCATATCTAGTAAGTGCATTGTTTTCTGCTCAGAATTACAAACTACTTAATGAATCATTTGTTTTTAGAATATGTAGTATTTTAAATACTGATTTTAATAGGAAAATTCATTTCAACGCATCTGAAACACATTTTGAATTACTTCCAAATAATTTTAAAAAATCTCTGACAAAAATTATTTTAATCTAATTTATTATTGTAATTGATATCGTCTAGTTTGTATCATTTCTGATTGATTCGTATTGATAACTTTGTTGATCTTTTAGATGAGATTTATCTATACCAGGTAGCTTTTAAACAGTATTTCAGTTTCACGTGGGTTCCCTTACAATTAACACCAAGATGCGCGGGGAACTCTTTTTACTTTTACTAAGTCTAGCCGCAGTCAAGACTGAAGTTAATCAAACTTTTATAGTAGGATATGAAAAATATACCATACCCGACATAAAATACGTGTGTTTAAATTATGAAATAACTGCCAATATTAGTGCACAATGCGGTGAACAATTACAAATTGTGTGTGAAAATGTAACTTTACTTGCAACATGTAAGTATATATATCTCCTATTGTCCCCCTATTTAAAGCTCGTCTCCGACAGCTGGAATAGTTGGCAAGTGCGCCAATATTAAATTAATCACTTGTAGAAGGGATGAGTGGAGGTAAGAACTAAAAAACGCTTTGTGTGTTATATTCCTTTTTGCAGCGATTTCCTGGTTGGTTAATTTGTATGGAGTTTTATAAATTAACCAATCACCCGATGACCGCAAAACGCAAAACGCGTTTGTGAGTACTTACCTTTAATTATTCTCAAATTATTGCCATGGTTAAGTCATTCAATAAATAGTGTTACTTTTCTAAACTTGTCAAGTATTTGTCTTGCCATTGCTAAGGAATTTTCATGATTTGCATTCGCTTTCCAATAATTTTGTCCCTACTAGGTAGGTAGGATTAGGGTTATTGTTAATATAGGAAGAAATTAGTAGGGTCAAAAACAAATAGTGAGGAAAATAACGCCATTCACCTCAAAGAGGAAACACGAATCAGCTGCAGATATGTGTTTCGGAATTATTGTTCCTCATCAGCGTAGCGCAGCAACAAAAAGGATCTGGAAAGGACAGATAGGAACAATAACACAGGTTTACAAAAAAAAAGTTTCGACCTGGGAATGGGACCTATCATGCCTTAATAATTTTATGTGCTGAATCCGAATTTTTAATTAAAAAAATTTTCTATCCCGTAGATTTCGAGTAAACGTCAAAAATTGTCAAAAAAAAACGCATTTTGATGATAAAAACCGGGATTTACTCGAAATTTACCCGGTAAAAAAAATGATTAAATTGAAAATTCGAATTTAGCACACAAAAATACATAAGGAATGATAGGTTTAGTCCTTGGAACAGATTTTTTTTTTGTAGACCTGTGCACACCTTCGATAAAATAAAAAATTACGATTCTTTTGGTTGTTCGAGACAAAAGATAGAGCCAAAAATGTGAGAAAATTGTAAAATAATAGATACAATTATTTTTTCATTTAACTCACTCTAACTAAAAAACAGGACAACGAATTAATCTCAAATTTTTACGGTTTGATGGATCCATATTTTTTAACAAAATGTGTTAATATGAAGGTCAAGTTTTAATAAGTGTAGAAAATATGATTTTTTTTCTAAGTCTATGTTGATAAACTGTGAAAATTTACAGCTGGGAATACAACAAACGAGAAACTTTTTTGTATTTCGAAATAGATACCAAGTGTATCGAGGGCATATGAAGATAAAGGATGTAGCTAACTTTTTTATTTGAAACTTTTTTTCTAGGATTAACAGTTTTCGAGAAAATTGCACGCCCTCGCGAACGATACAGTGCAGAGAATGCAGTGTGAATGTATGTTAGTGTTGTTTAATGAAATCGAATTCAGATTTTTTTGAGATTTTTCAGCAAATCAATGGAGGGTTATTAAATATTTGTAATAATTACCTTGAGAGAACACATTGATATGTCCCGCGCTATTGAATGTCATACTGCGAAAATGCTATTTTGCAGATGCAAAATGTTTTTCTTAATAAAAACATTAAAGAATCCGGCAATTTATCTCGAAATAACGGAATAAATATTTCTCATTCTTGACTGTTTGTCTATTTTCCTGAATAACGTTAGCTAAATGTACTGTTTCATAATTAAACTAATTAAAGTAGTATATTATTTACTATTACTATTTATTGTGTTTAATTAAATGAATTAAAATTGATATTAAATAAAAACAAAATAAATAGCTTACAAGTTGAAAAATCAACGGTGCAAAAGTTCATATGTGCTTGCACCAATTATTTAAACCCACAACGGCCTTATGCAAAAAGAAAAGTGCTGACAAAAGCAGTCATAGAATTATATGATATTAAAAAGTAAAATAGCCTGCAATCAGCTTTCTAGGTCTAATACTATGTATTTTTAGGTAGATATTGAACACGCGACTGTCGCCGACGCGGGCTCGATTTGAAGTTGACAAGAGGGCGACGCTACGCGCACAGCAGGTCAAAAGCTGGTACTCGTACCGAGCGTATCTTATACTTCATAGTATCTTGGACGGCGACGGTGAAATATATTTTTTATTTTTTCCATAGATTGCCATTTCTGCTGTTTATGAAATCCTATAAAAAAATTTTTTAATTTAACTATAAGCAAATAAAAAAAACAACTAGTATCTTTAATAAAAGAAGCATAATTATTCTTATGTTTGAATTCACGGCTTTTAGATGTTTCCAAATTATATATTTTTATTTATTTTATTTATTGATTTCATTAAAATATCCAACAGGCAAGCACCCAATTACAGGATAAGTACCCAAATACACTATTACATTACAAACAGTATATAAAATGAAAGTGTAATAACAAACATAATGAAACTTGACTGATTGATTTACCAGCGCACGGTAGGCACTGCTACCACTACTAGATATACCGTCATGTCGGCTACGTTTATACTGCGTTTGATTTGGGTTCTGCTTGTTGTCAGCAGCGATAACCACATGACGCATGGTTCAAGAATGAGCATTGTAGGTGTTTGTGAGATGTGTTTCCACACTGTGTCGTGATATGGAGTGTTTATGCTCCCCTTTTTGGGTCCCTGCTTCAAAAAGTCTCCTTTTTCTTCTTCTGAGGCTGCTAATTCCTCCGTTTCTGATCTCGGCAGAGCATATATCGTTGCGATTCCTTTGTGATAGGTAATCGTTTTTCCCTCGCTTTCCTTTCCCGGTATGCTTGGCTCTTTCCTAGTTTGTTCATGATCCTCTTGATTGTTGTTTTCCACATGTAGCATGGCCTCCCTATTTTTAGTTTGTTGCTGTTCAGTATTAGAGCTTTCTTCAGAAGATGTTTTTGGTCTCTTCTGTGGACATGTCCCCAGTACTTCATTGCGTACATTTCTATCATTTGTGTAATTATTTTCCCTCCTAGCAATGTTGACGTTTTATATCGCTGGTTTCTTCCTGTTTTTTTGCGAGTAGTTAGATGATAATCTCTTTCAGTTCTTCTCATTCTTCATTCTTCAATTACATATACAGCAGATTTATTACATATTTATTTTTTATGCTTCTCTATTATTACTGAATATTATTTTTTAACAATTTGTTTTATTCACACTTATGGAAATACCTAATTATTCAGTTTTTTTAGATATTTTATTTGGAATATAGTTAATAAAACTATATTTATAGTGGAGTCAATAGAGGCTGAAAATATTCATTATTTCGGAATAATTACGGGAAGCTTCGATTTTCCTAAAACCTTTTGATATCACTTTTACATAGCTTAAAGTAAAAAGTTATAAACATATTATCATGAGGGAATTGTTTATTAATTATTTAAACAAAAAGAGACTTTTTTAACAAAATTACCATAAGTTGAAAAATTTTAAGGCAATTTAATTCAAATTGCCACATAAAGAGGTTTTCAAGGTCGCTGAAACAGATTATGATGTCAAAAAATCGTAATTCAAATTGGCTGATCCAATATTGACGACTTCCATCAAGCAATAAAATAATTCAACACACTATTCAATTACCAACACAATTTAAATTTTCACATAAAAACAGAAGAAGCTGAGAAAAGTGATATTGTACATAGCATTACAAGATGATCTGTGAAAAAGTGCACAAAGTACTTTTATAATGCACTGCGGGCACACACACAGCGCAGCGTGTGGAGCAGGTGATACGTACTGCTTACCGCGAAGATGCTGTTTTACTTTCAATCTCTTTCTATTATTCAAGCATTATAATTTGACTCATAGCCCTGTACCACGTGAATATTTTTAATATGTTTTCGATATTTTAAACAGGATAAAAAATGTAGAAACAATCAACATTAAGTCGATTTACCGAAAAAACTTGATTGTTTCAATATTTCGTGAAAAGTATGGGTTTATATATATATATATTCCAAAATTTTTTCATCATCAGATTTACTTATTTTGAGGTCCTACTATAAACATATGTTGCACAGGTAGGCTAAATAATTTTTTTTATAAAAGTTATTAACATTTATTTTATCCATAATTTCACGAATTTTACAGCAAAAAAAATTGTGTTTTATTTTCGTAAGAAAAGGGGGTTGATTCAATTTTTAAGGTAAATCCCCTTGAAGCATCTTAAATTACATACTTCAAGCTCTAAAAATCGCACCTACAAAGATCTAATAACACGATTTAAACCAGAGAAATAGGTGGTTAAAGTTAGTTATATATATAAAATTGTATCATCTCAAAATTTTGAAATTTCGGAAGTGTACATTTTCAAAAATAAATTTAGAGTAAAGCAAGAGTAAAATGTGAAAGACCCAAGTTTTTATCTTCATATTTTTAGAAATGGTTAGCTTTAACCTATTTCATCGCAAATCTCTTTATGTTCCTACTTCATATATGTACTATTCCTACATACCTCCATCTTTATATTTGAAAATATAATACTCCAATAGCTGCATGTTTCTTCTTTTATTAGGCTTTTGTGAGGTCAATTTCATTAATTAGTTCAGAAGTTACAACAAATTTAGTAAAGCGCGTCCGAGGCCGCGCGCCGTACTTGCGTGCCTCCGTTTCCATTTTCGTGCGTTAAACAAAGAAATCTGGAGCCTACATTTTTAATCGTACAAAAAAACTTTAAAAACATTTTTGATGTAAAATTTCCCGTACTTTCGAATGGCGCAATTACTTTTTGAAAAAAAAAATATTTTAAGATATATTTGACGACTGGTATTTTGCAAATATTTTGTTTAATAAAAAATTACGCTCAAGGACTATTGTTGGTAACTTTTGGTATGTTGTTCCTAACATGTTCAGGGATGTATTCTCAAAAGTTACCGCTTGCCGGAATTTTTCCGAAGTGAAAATCTCTGTTGACTCCCCTATTGATAAACTTGAAAAAATTCTTTTGAAGCATTTTTGGGGTGTTGTTTTTGACCATGTTTACCTATTAACGACTCATTGTATCCATTATTTCTTTTACCCCGTTTAAACACATTTAATTTAATATTAAAATTGTTTTCATCTAAAAGGTTCATAAGTCTATGTATTAGAATATCAAAGGGTGAAAGTTTAATTCGCCAAAATTTTTGTGAATTATAATGGATGATTGTGTCTGTAGTAGTAGCACAAACATGTGTGTAATATAAATCGATAAAATACATATCCAACAAGCTAAAAACGTACTCTTCGCCAATTTACTGAGCTTTTTATAAATAATTGTTACACATTCTAGAGGATACTCTTCGCAGTTTTCTTGTAAATAATGTTAGTTTTTGGACATCCTAAATTTTGTGATACCATCTTTGTTATGAAAAAAATTATATAAAAAAAAATGAAAAAAAATATCCAACCTGTGTGGGATTCGAACACGGGACCTTTGGATTGCAACGCAACAATCAACAACAACGACAAGCATTTATTAATATTCACATACAATAATGCGTCATTCCAGAGTCCGGCCCGGAGCCAGCCAGACAACCACGGCGAACATCGCCGAGGTGGGTGTGAGGTTGGGCGGGGAGGGTCCGGTTTGGCGGTGACGAAAATTAATTGTGAGTTAAAACTCCTGCCTAATGGGGAAAGGCTTAAATTTAACAGTATCGTGCAACGTAGTACACGAGGATACTTAAAAATAATTAAAATTAAAACTGTAAAACTATCGATTTCGCGCACACGCGAACACTTACAAATTTTGATTGCTGGCACGGGAAAACAAAACTCAACGAAAAAAACCGTTTGAGACAATTCCACCCTGGTAGTCTTCCTGACGCCAGGAAAGTGTCGTGGATAGTTAAAAGTGTGTAATGTTATGTGAAATTGTTGTTTGTTAAGAATTTATTGGTCGAGACTGAATTTAGAGACAAAAAAAATGGGCAAGGAACAAAAAAGGTAAAAACAAATAGATTGAATAGAAAGGGGTTGGTTGTAGGTTTTGGTGAGGATTAAGGGTGGGGAAAGGAGAAGTTGTCGTAGAGGAAAGTGCGGTTAGAGAGGTTGCCGAAAGATAGGCAACGCCTGGTATGGTAGGGGGTGTCGGATATCGAAAAGGATCGCATTATGCTGTCTGATTCGTGTTATGTTGCGGGTTAGCGGACTATCGCCCAGCTTGAGTTGATAGAATTTTTGGGAGATGTCTTGGACATAGTCCGCTAGTGGCGTTATGTGATTGCAACGCAAAGCTTTAGCCGCTGCGCCACCACATATTGCTACGAAAATTGATTGTTTGTCATATACCTATATCTTTCGACAATCATACATATTTCAACTCGTACTTCTATGAAATATATATTAGTAAAATTCATAAACAAAAAAAATATATTATGGAAATAATATTTCGTAAGATTTCCATTTTAATATAAGCGACAAAAATTAAGAGAATATTTTTTTTTAAATTAAATAATTAATAACTTTTTTATTTACAGATCGATTTTCTTCAAAAATAATAGGGTTCTTCCTCTAGCTAATACTAACTAACTTTCTAAATTCCAATACAATCGGACTTTTCTTTCTTAAGTTATCGTGCTTACAAGAAACGTGACGGACGGACGGACATTTTGAAAGTTGTTCAGAATTCGTTCACTAACACAATGATATGAAATTTTTTTCTCTACGAGAGATATTTACGATTTTAGAAATGTGCCGATCAAATACAATATACTCTTCGTTTTTACGAAGAGTATAAAAAAATATGCTATGAAATTCATAAATTCGGAAAATGATTAACTTGCAAATTATTCAAGTTGTTTCTCAGAAACTAGATCGAGGGTCGAGTTTGGCCTATGAGAGATTTTGATCAGAGTCGAAATCTATTAAAAATTTAGCTAATTTTAACAAAAATCAATTTCCATAAAAAAGCATCGGGGTTTTATAACTCATTACTCTTTGTCAGTCAGCAACTGAAAGGTAGGAAGCCACAGGTTATTCTTCATAGGTTCAACCACAGTATGTTGGGTACAGAAATTTTATCGAACAGAACAGAACTGAACTGAACAAGAATCATTTAAAAATATAGATTTATAATAAATATTGGAGTTAAGGGTGACTAATGAGTGAAAGTATCTCTTTAGAAGATACCGGAACAATGCTTATCTCTATATTATCAATAGTACAGCATCTAAAGGTAAAGAATACGTAAAAGTTAGGAATAATCTCACATGTAATGATAGGTTTTCTTTATGGGTTATAGTGGAAGTAAGGAGTTGGGATTTTCCCGAAAAAAAGTAAAATCGTGATAAAGTTATGAAACCTATTCTCCCACCCGTTTTCGAGGGTGCTGAACACAAATAATAGGGTGAAAAAGTTTTTAGTCATGCGCACCCCCTGAAACGGCCAAAAACCACACTTTTTTGCTTGTCTCTCATACGACAGCTTGGTATCAACTATTTTTGCAGGGATTCTTTGTTTCTTCATGGGGGATATAACAGATGGTGAAAGGTGATGTCAGGTAGTAGATCGCAATCGCCCTTGGGGGAGGAATCTACCCTGTCAGGGGGTGTAAAATTGTTTTTTTTTTCTTGTTAAAGATGTTTTCGAGAATGCTGATCTTTTATGCTTCCTTCACCCTTAAACTGTCGGAAACCACTCCTTTTATAATAATAAGAATAATAATAATAGGCTGATATTAAGGACTCGTATTATAATTTTCTATGTTTTTGTCGCCTTTACTATTTTCTGGGTAAATCTTGTGTCCTCGAGGTCCATTATCATCTGAAGGTACATCGTGGACATAGAGTTAGCGCGCTGATAACCCCGGAGTCCATCCATTTCTCTGAGAGCGATCAGTGCGTATGCCATGCCGCTGATATTAGGGACTCGAACTATTATTTTATTTGTTTTCGCTGCCCTTACTCTTTTCTGGGTAAATCTTGTGTCCTCGAGCTGAATAAATATATCAAATAACGGTAGCTTAGAACCAAATTTTCAGAAGATCAATTGGTTTCTGACTCGTTTTTTTAAGATTATAATTGTAATTGTAAGGGCGGATGTGCGAAACGTTGCGGATGTATAAAATTAGGTTTACGATGTAGCGTTTTTTGTAAGACTTGTCAAGGAAAATTTTGTGAGAATTGTGCGCCAGAGGATGAAGATGATAAACCAAGCACAGAAACAAACGAATACAATGATAATAGTTATGATAATGCTGTAAACTTCCTAAATTTAATACCCGAAGTGTATATTTCCGATCATGAATGCGATGAAGAAGGAGGCAATAGCATTGAATATGATGTTCATTTCGAGGAATATGAACCATGTAATTCTCTTTATCTACGATCACTACTGTAAATAGTAAAAAACACACTACCTGCCATCTATGTAAGTTGGATTTTACATATTGTAAACAAAACGCACTGTAAACAAATCGCACGGTAAACAAAACGCACGGGACAGGCAAATATAGGTGGCTTAGTTCGTTGACGCGGGGTTTAAAAAGACAAATGCGCCTACGTAATTTTCAAACGCTGTCAAAACTGACATAATATTTGTTGAATAATATTGTTGACAAGTAAACTAAATTCAGATTTTACTAAATAAATAAATAAATATGATCGCAGGTAAAGTATAGTACATAATTCGAGTTGCAAAGCAATTACGCACTCATGGAAATACGCACTCGCCGCTACGTGGCATCGTGCGTAACTTTTCCATTCGTGCCTAATATGCTTCTTACAACACTCATTACGTAATACACTATTATAATCGCCCTAGGTTATATTAATGTCTTGTAAAAAATATTATATTAAACTCAAAATCAATTTTACACCCCCTGACAGTGTAGATTCCACCCCCAAGAGCGGTTGCGGTCTACTACCTGACATCACCTTTCACCATGTGTTATATCCCCATGAAAAAACAAGGAATCCCTGCAAAAATAGTCGATGCCAAGCTGTCATATGAGAAATAAGCAAAATGGGGTGGTTTTGGCCGTTAAAGGGGGTGAGCACGACCAAAAACTTTTTTCACCCTATTATTCGTATTCAACGCCCTCGAAAACGAGAGGAGGAATAGGTTTCATACCTTTAGCACGATTTGCATACTTTCCCATTTCTTGCTTCCACTATTATTATTATAGTAAAAGGTATCAACTTTAGTTTCTATATGGTCCGGACACTTGCTCTTACTCGCAAGGAGTGGAAAATTAAGATATTTAATGTTTGAAAAGTATCACCAGTGCCACCTCCTGAAAATTAGCAAGTCTTCGCATAATATAGAACTTTTCTTTGATGCATCTACTATTAAGTTCTCCAAAATGAATGGTATTTAATTCATATAATTTAAAACCTCTAGTTACTGTACTATGTTGTGTATGATTTAAAAGCTAATAATATGAATTTTTAGTGAAAAAAAAACTTCTCTTATCGTATACGTTCAATATATTTAAAATGAAAATATTGAAGAATAGACAAGGTATTGTGAATAAAAACAATATTATTCATTTCAATTTTATTTATATTGTCCTAAAGATATTTTTTTGTTTCAGTTTTGGATGCAACTTCAAAATTTCCATATACTGGTTTAGCGTATTCTTCAAGATCAGATTATGGAAATTTTGATCAGTGCCTCTCCGTAGATCATAGGTATGCAGGCGGGAGAATTTTAGGAAAGTACTGTATGGCAGGACTTCTGATTCCTGATATATTTGGCAACATAACAGACCCTGATGTAAGTATATTTTTTCTTGCAAATATGTTTGTGTAAAAAATTGTAAATTATCATATAATAATAATTTATTCATCACTCAACATAATACAAAAAATGTATCAGTTATTGGACTAGTCAAACTTAAAACTAATGTAACACATACAACATTCCGAAACACATACAATGATTTAAAATTTAAAAACTCTTCATAACTATAGAGGGAGTTGTTTAATAGGAAATCGTATAACCTTGATTTAAAATTATTAAAATTGTCGCTATTGCCATAACGATTTACAAATTTATTGTAACAGTTTATATCTCTATAAATGTGACAATGCTGACCAACAGAGCCTAGAAAATGGTTGGTGTAGATTATCTTTGGTTCGTGTATCATAGGAATGTATGGAACTATTTCTTACCGAAGATTTGTTTCTTTATATTTTCTATTAGTATAAAGATATATAATGATGGGAGTCTCAGGATGCCATACCTCTTAAAAAGATACCTACATGAAGTGAGGAGATGAACACCTTCTATTACCCTCAATATGCGTTTTTGTGCAACAAACGTCTTATTTATTTGTGCCGAGTTTCCCCCAAATATTAAGCCGTAGGATATAATGGATTCTGCTAAGCCAAAATACACTGATCTAAGTATATCCCTGCTTACAGTGCCCCTTAGCTGTCGAATTGAGAAACATATGCTGCTAAATGCTACTTGCTATATGCTACTTGTATTAACATATTTAATCCAGAAATGGGAAATAGAGATCTGCATGTATTGAAAGGCCATAGTTGGTTAAGATGGGTAAAGAACAGTGTTATAAAGAACAGTGTTAAAACAACAGTGCTTTTTTGACCCATCCGTTGTAAAGTGTAGTAGTCATCTATTTTTACTAATTTTGGGGTGCCGACCACGAATTCGTCAGCCGTTTTGGCGAAAAATCTCGGGAACACATTAAAAAACAGCCCTTATTTGGGAGTGACATTGGAATTGATATTAGAACTTGCCACTAGAATTAGAACTACAAGAAATTATTTTTTGCAGGAAATTCTCTTAAAATACTTTACGATAACTAAGTAGAAAACGAAGTAAAAATACCAAATTCACCAATTTTGCTTCTTTTTCTACTAACGAAAGTGAGTATTTTGAAAGAAGTTTCTTCACTAAAGAATAACTTTCAATTACACCTCTAAATAAGGGTTATTTTTTACTGTTTTCCCGATGCTTTTGGGTAATTCGGATGACAGATTCGTATTGAGCACCCCAAAATTAGTAAAAAAAGATGGTGGAAGATGATGGTTTCCACATTTTACCACGGATGGCCCAAAAAAGCCCTTTTTTAAAATCGTTCTTTGGCTCAGCACGGATTGTGCTCATTGTTTCTGCTTGAATTGTTATCAATATCACTTATAATTTTGCCAAATTTCAGCCCTTAATATTGAACCGTTTTCGAGTAAAAAAAAAATCGAAAATTTTCGAAAATAATTTTTACATTGAACAGCATAACCGATTCAAATAAATTTTAACCAATTATAGAGCATAAACGTAAAATAAATTGGAACAAAATCTAGCAATGGAAACATTAAAAAAAAAAATTAATGAATTTTTGTGAATTTTTTTTAAATCCTATAATGTTTCGGCCCAACTACCATTTTTTTTTAATCTTGGGGCGGTTTTCTACAACACATATTTTTTATAAAGCGAACAAATGAGTACTTGGTACTTGAAAAAAATAAAATGTTTTTTCATTTTTTTTAAATTATGATACGTTCATGTTAAAATTGCCATATTTCTTTGCAGCATCTTCGGATAGTATTCTATAACCCCCAATTTTTTTGAAATTGGCAATATCAGTAGAAAGTCCCAAAAAAAATATCCTTTTTTATTTTTTTAAATTATGATACGCTGACGCTAAAATCATCGTATTTTCTTTGTAGCATCTTGGGATAGTGTTCTCTAATTTTCAATTTTTTGAAATCAGTCTTATCAGTGGAAGGTCCTTAAAAAGAAATAAAATATCCTTTTTTATTTTTAAATTATGATACGCTGATGCTAAAATCATAATATTTTTTTATAGCATCTTGGGATAGTATTTTATAATACATGATTTTTTGAAATCGGCATCATCAGAAGAAATTATTAGGCATTCATCAATTTAAAAAAAAATATATTTAATATTTAATATTTAGAAGCCTTTATTTTTTTTTATTCAAGAATCTTAGCAACAACAAAATATCACGATATTAAGGTACTCTTGTTTGATTTCGCTATGATGCACCGTTTTCGAGAAAAATCGATTTGAGAACTTCATGGGCGCAGCCAGGGGGGGAGCCATGGGGCCTGCCCCCCCTCCCCCAGCCATCTTCTATGAGCCAAAAAATAAAGAATCAGTACAAAGCAGTATCTAAATTATCCCTTGAAATAAATATTTTGTAATTAATGCCAATATTATCTAACAGAGGAATCTACATACACATCCGTTTTCAACCATTTTCTGAAAAATTTTCCGGAGGCCGGTTCTATTTCCCCCCCTCCCCCCCAGATGAATTTTCTGGCTGCGCCACTGAATAACTTAATGTTAGAAAAAACTCCAAAGTGTTTAAATCTGGCATCAAAAATACAAAAAAAGGCATTTTTATATTTTCACAACACAGGTAGGGCCACGGATTAGTATCAGAAGTTTAAACAAAGGAATAACAACTCTAACCTAAATATTTTCGCCGGTTTTGAGTAGGAATAATAATATATTTTCCTGACGCATAACAAATATAAGATGTTGACGGGGATTTCGACGATAACTAAACCACTGCCCAAGGAATCACTACTTTATGGAACTTTAATAATATAATATTTGAAATCCTCTACCCCAAAAACCCATAAAACGATACCCCACAGCGGTAGTAGGGTGGGGATGGTGATAGGGGGTGGTAGTGAGGGTGGATGAAGTAAAAAAAATATTTTGAGGTTTCTGGTTCTTGTACACGCACTAAATTACAATTTTTTCATCCCATTTAATGATGGGGTGGGGGTGGTAATGGGGGTGGCTAATACCAAAATTTTTTTTTGAGACCTTAGCTCCTCTTGTTCATATTAAATACCAATTTTATGGACTCTTATCTGCTTGATTTACCTATTTACCCCAAATTTACCCCCATTTACCCCCTAACCCTTCGACGGAACAAGATGAAAATATAATCTAGTTCTAAATCTTGTTAAAGTACATATGTGTACCAAATTTCAAGTCAATATCTCAAACGGTTCCAGAGTAAACGTGCGCACAAAAAAAAGTTACAGACAGACAGGCAGACCGACAGATTCGACGTTTCATGACATTCTAAGCCTATTTGAACAATAAAAATTTTTTAAAAATTTTTTGTCGTTACTATACTTCCACCGGATGTGGAAGTAATACTTCGAAGCAACTTATGACTAGGCAATGTGTGAAATAATCAAACTGCCACAAACAAAACTTATGTTTACTGAAGATTTATTTGCTGTTATTAATGGGATTGATATAGTTGGTAAAATATTCGAGCTCTCCTATCCAATAATCAAAGTGTTGAGAGATGTGTATAAATGGTCATAGAGGCTGTTTCACTAGTAATTGGAGAAAAATGGTTTCATAAGGGCTTAAACTGAGTCTCGTAAACGAATGCTTAAATTTCAATCAAAGGAGGATTATATGACACTAGAATCTTGAAGGTTGAGGTTTGGTGGGTTAGGTGAGGGTTGGAACTCGAACTACAACCACCTGCATATGGTGAGTCATGGGTTGTGTTAGAGAAATACACTAAACAAACATCTGCGTAAATCATCATAATTGATGGAAAACATTAAAACTCAATAGGGCACAAAGATAATTCTAGCTACCTTCAGTAATTTTTAATAATGGCATCAGGAGGAATGAGTTTTACGATAAAATTTTAAAAAAATCGGTGTTTGGGACACGAGAAGATTTTTTTGCTTTTTTTAAAACGCATACAACCCATGTGACAACTTCTCCTGAAGATTCAACTTACATTTTGAAAATTTATGTTTTTCTATCTATTTGACCAATACACATACTTGGTCAAAAGCTGTTCTAAATTAGTAATTTTGAAATTCATTGGCAATTTCAATAAATATAGTAAAAATACTAAAAACTATTATTAGATCACCTGTATATTATCGTAATTCTTTTGCAGTCATTTTATCAACTATCAGTATGTAAGCCAGACGCATGTTCTGCAGAAGATTACACTGCGATAGTAAGTAGCTTAATGGAAGGATTGCCGCTTTTTTTTCAAGATGGTGTGTGCCAAACTGTTGAAACCGGAAAAGATATCACAGCCGCAGATATTGTTACAATGTAAGTGAATCTATTTTATCTTCTGGTCTAGCAAAATGAGAATATTTAATTAGTTACGCTGAATGAATTCACGAACAAATTTGTTTATCTTTCTTGAATACTGCTGACATGTATATTTTTATTTTGACAACTCAAAATTTGCAAATCGTTTTAAGTTTATTTCATTAATCTTCCTGATCATTCCGTCTATAATGCAGTTTTATCACTTTATCTATAATATGACAACTGAATGTGAAAGTATGGAACAATCTAGTTAATATAATGCATAATTGCTGTTTAAAATAGAAACAAGTGTAAACGTTATATTCTGCATCGATTTATTCAAGTTTTTATATGATTGTGAAACATTGTATAATAATCGAAGTTTCTTGAAAATAAGTTAATTTCTTTAGTATATATATTTAATCACCACTCGGCGATGTCAGTTTGGTTGCCGAGACTTCCCGTAGTATACTATGCTGTATATTTATTTTTGTAGAATGTTACCAAACGTTGTAACGCTCTTCAGGTGCGGTTTGGTCGCTCGAACATTAGAACCTTATTTAACTTCGTTATTTTTGAAGTACGCAAAAAAGTACAAAAATGAAAGTTATAGGAAATCACGTCCTTTCCAAAAATAATTTTAGAAAAAACAATGGAAAGTCGAATTTCGGAGATAATATGAATTTTACTATAGTTTTTTTTTAATAAAATACCCGGTATATTTTTACACCGTCTTAAAGGCCATAAAATAATCTTTTTAGCGATGTATAAAATATAGTATTTTCCTTAAAAATTATACTAGATATTAAATTTTATATTTTGTTAACATTAAAAGTCATGGTAATCCGAAAAATATACAGGGTGTTTGGTACATCGATAGAAAGTTTTCACCGGGTGATAGTTGGGGTCGTTTGGAACTGATATGACCATATTTTACCCTTAAGCAAAGTCTCACCATTTTTGAGATATCGGCATTTTTAGATATTTTTGTGAGATAGTTGCGTTGTTACTAATACATATTATTTTTTATGATAATAAATACTTTCAGCTTTCTTAAATATTTTTTTTAGATATTCTTAATATGCACTTTGTCGAAACCATACAAAAAGAAATGCCGAAGTATTAGTATAAAAATTATGTAGGACAATTTATGTGTTGAAATGCATTGGTTCGATTTTTTTTTCTATTTTAAGCAAAATTTTCTCAAAAGCGGCGCCTACTTCAAGAGATTCAAATAGTTTTAAAAACTTCTATATTGCTTACTCTTTCCAATGTTATACCACGTTATGACAGAATTACAGTTCATTAAACTAGAAAGGAAACATATTTGCAGACATTACATTTTTAATGAGGAAAAAAATTATTGATCATTTTATTACTTTTATTTCCAGTTTTAACTAAAACAAATGTAATTAAAACTAATAATTCATTCATTTCATTTTCAAAATGAGAACTTCCATTTCTAACGTGTCCTCTTTCGTATTTGAGTAGTATCTGGCACCTGCTTCATTAATTCTCCGTACAAGGTGGTCACGGTCGGTTATTTCAATCTCAAAAACTAGTCTTTCAGTCGACCCCAGACATGAAAATCAAGGAGCGTCAAGTCTGGAGACCTCGCTGGCCACAATATTTCTCCAAATCCAACGATTAGGAAATGTTTCATCTAAAAATTCTCTCGCAGTAATTCAGTAATGAGCAGAATATCCGTCGTTTTGAAATATCAAGCTGTCTCTTACCTTTAGAGGTATGTTGTCTAAGATATTATGGTAAATTATTCTGCAAAAACTCTTAATAACTGTCTCCATTTAAATTGTCTGGAAGATAATACGTACCAATGAAAGCTCTGCCAGTTACCGCTGCCCATACATTCACGATGAACATGTATTGAAAAGAGGTTTGTTTTTTCATGTGCTAGTTTTCGTCAGCATCAGCCCAGTAATGAAGATTGTGAAAATTTGTTATTCCTTATCGAGAATACTTCGACTCGTCTGTCTACAAAATACTATTAAGAAAACGTTCATTTTCCAAATCAGCGTTCAACACAAAACGGCAAAAGGCAGTTCTCCCTTCTTCGAGTCCCTAAACAGGCGTGTAGTGGAATGGATGTTTTCCTTTAATCCCATGAATTGTCCAAATTTTCCATATGGACAAATTCAGTTGACGAGCTACTTTTCCAATACTGCTGGTATTGCAGCTGAAAGAATTTATTATGATTTTGTTTAATATTCTTTCCTTACTAAAAACGTACTTTTCCATATGGACAAATTCAGTTGACGAGCTACTTTTCCAATACTGCTGGTATTGCAGCTGAAAGAATTTATTATGATTTTGTTTAATATTCTTTCCTTACTAAAAACGTACTTGTCCACAAAAATTTGATAAACTATAATTCTGTCATAACGTGGTATACCACTGGAAAGAGTATGCAACAGAGAAGTTTTTAAAACTATTTGAATTTCTCGAAGTAGTGCCGCATTTGAGAAAGTTTTGCTTAAAATAGAAAAAAAAACCGAACCAATGTATTTCAGCTCATAAATTGCCCTATATAATTTTCATACTAATACTTCGGCATTTCTTTTTATACTGTTTCAACAAAGTGCATAATAAGAATGTCTAAAAATATTTAAGAAAGCTGAAGTATTTAGTGTCATAAAAAATAACATGTATTAGTAACACTCAACTATTTCACAAATATATTTTAAAATGCCGATAACTCAAAAACGTGAGACTTTGCATACGAGTAAATATGGTCATATAAGTTCCAAACGATCCCAACTATCACCCAGTGAAAACTTTCTATCGATGTACCAAACACCTGTATATCAATCATCGAACTTCTCCATGTTATTTAAAACAGAGTGAAATTAGTTTCCAACAAATGTCTTGACAGAACTAGCGTATTGTTGACTTTAAATTAGATGATTTTGTTTTCCACGGCTAATTTGTTAAAATGTATTGGGTATAGCAGAATAAGCACGGTGAAATGGCCCCAGAAGCGTTGGGGCCTAATTCGATGTCAGTAGATCGACAATAGGAAAATAAATGTTTTCTTCGAGTTTTAGCCCCCCGTCGCCACGGGTAACCCCTGTACCCTAATAAATATGACATTTCGTTTTCATTTTTTATCTCTGCAAGTTGTGCGTTAATTATTATGAAAAAAATAGACGATGTACATGTAATTTAAATGCATCTTAGAAAAAAAATCAACTGATTTTGATGCCTCCTTCGAATAAAAAAAATATTTAAAAAGTAGAATATTTATTTTTTTGGTTGGCTCGTTTTTCACTCCTAACCCCAAAAAACAACACCAGAAAAAAAATGGTTTGTCCGGCGGATTATACCAGTGGATCCTTATGTAATTTGACCTGCTGAATCAGAATTTAAAGTCAGAAGTGTCAGATTTGCTCGTATTTCACACAGAGCCCTAAAAAATACCCCCAAAACAAAAAAGTGGTCTGTCCGGCGGACCATACCAGTGTATCCTTATACAGGGTGTCCCGAATTGCATAGGCCAAACTTCACTAAGCAATACAACTTTTCAAAATAAGAAAAAAAGTTCCTATAAACATGGGTAGGGAAGTGCTTAGTTTCCGAGATACAGGGTGTTCAAGTAATTCTTCTGAAAATGTTTTTTTATGAATATAAACGTCTAAAGATAAACAAATGATAATTTTCACAGGAATTTAACTTTTTATGCTTTTTAAGACAAAATGACTACTATGTACGAAAATCATTCAGGAGCGGGTGAAACTGGGGTATAATTTAGCCCCAATTTTATTGTGGGACACTTTTACATTAATTTATGAGCAGAACTTAAAAATTTGAAGTTTTCTACATAAAAAAAGTCTCTTTTTTCTCTAAAATTATCAGTTTTTGAGTAAATCTTATCTGAACTTTATTCGGGAATAGTTTTTTATGAATATTTTAGCAGAACAGAAAAAACAATGACAGTAAAACAAAATTTGATTACATTCTTTTTTATTAGACAACAATGGTAAATTACAAATTACTAGAGTTGTTCAAAGTGCATTCCGCCAGCATCAACACATTTCTGACATCTGCGCCGTACAGAGTGTGTAGCTTTACGAATGAAATCAGGATTAGCCCGCAAATTTTCACATTCTTCGAGAATTATTTCTGTTAACTCTTCTCTTGTGTTTATAGGATTTGCGTAGACTTTCTTCTTTAAATAGCCCCAGACAAGAAAATCAACTGGAGTTAAATCCGGTGAACGGGGTGGCTAGGCACTTGCACCTAATCGATCGATCCACCGTTCAGGATAAATATTGTTTACCCACAAACGGTTCTCAACAGCAAAATGTGCAGGAGCTCCGTCCATTTGAAACCAGCATTCATTTCTTAAATTAAGAGGAATATCCTCGAGATATTGAAAAAAAATATTATTTAAAAAATCATTAAATAATGGTCCATTTAAACGGGGAGGAAGGATGTGGAGCCCACAAAAAGTCCCGTTTATAACACCACACCATACATTAACGCTAAACTCCTGTTGAAATGCCCTAGGGCGAATTATATGAGGATTCCGATAAGCCCAGATTCTTAAATTATTAAAATTAACCGATCCATTACGGTTAAAGGTAGCTTCATCAGTCCAAACAATTTTACTTCCGAAATCGGGATCTTGTTCCATGGCATTTATAAACCAATTACAAAAATTGATACGCCTTTCGGGATCACCTGGTTGAAGGCTTTGGACTGGCTGCATTCGAAAAGCTTTTCTGTGGTCTTTCTTCAGAATCCGAAAAACTTTGTTTTTGGAAACATGCACAGCTTGCGCACGCAGCTGTTGGACCGCTCTTCTGATACTTAATTTATTATTATTGTTAAATTTGGCCAAAATTATGTTTTTAAATCGCCCATTTTGCTGTTCTTCATTTCTTGGACCTCTTTTTAGTCCAACATTTCTAAATTCTAGGTGGGTTCGAATAAAAACATCTTTAGATGGTTTCCTTCTTTAGGAAATCTTCTGCGATATTCGCGTACCGCGGCATTCGCGTTTCCATTGCAATATCCATAAATAAAATGAATATCCGCGTACTCCACATTAATAAACATGACCATTTTTTACTTTTCAGTAGAACACTTTTGCTAAAAGGAAATAATAAAACTACAGAACAATGAACTACAGAAAACACAAAAAACAACAATGTCATTATTGTCATTCTTGCATTGCATGCTAGATTATTTTTCATTTGTTACAAACATTACAATCATGGCACCCTCCTGCATACCAGGAATGCTGGTAATAATGGTTACTAATTAATAAAGTTCAGATAAGATTTACTCAAAAACTGATATAATTTTAGAGAAAAAACACAAGAGACTTTTTTTGTGTAAAAAACTTCAAATTTTTAAGTTCTGCTCATAAATTAATGTAAAAGTGTCACACAATAAAGTTGGGGCTAAATTATACCTAGGCCTCCCCAGTTTCACCCGCCCCCGAATGATTTTCGTACAGTTATTTTTTATTTTTATTTTATTTTTTTTTATTTATTTATTTATATGCAATTTATAATATAGTTATCATTTTGTCTTAAAAAGCATAAAGAGTTAAATTCCTGTATCTCGGAAACTAAGCTCTTCCCTACCCATGTTTATAGAAACTTTTTTTCTTATTTTGAAAAGTTGTATTGCTTAGTGAAGTTTGGCCTATGCAATTTGGGACACCCTGTATATTTGGTAAGGATACATTGGTATAGTCCGCCGGACAGACACTTTTTTTATTTTGGGGGTATTTTTTGGGGTTAGGAGTGAAAAACCAGCCAACATGACAATTCTGACTTTGGATTCGGTTTTAGCGGATTTAAATACATAAGGATATACTGGTATGGTCCGCCGGAGAGACCATTTCTTTGGGGGGTGTGTTTTTCGAAGTTGGGGGTGAAAAACGAGCCAATCTGTCAATTCTAACTTCGAATCCGGATTCAGCAGGTCAAAATACATGAGGATACACCGCCGGACAGACCACTTTATTTTTGTTTTTGGGGTGTTTTTAGAGATTGGGGGTGAAAAACTAGCCAGTTTAACAATTCTGACTTCGGATTCGGTTTCAGCAGGACCAAATACATAAGAATATACTGGTCTGGTCCGTCGGACAGACCATTTCTTTGGGGAGGTGTTTTTTGGGGTTGGGGGTGAAAAACGAGCCAATCTGACAATTCTGACTTCGGATTCGGTTTCAGCGGGTCCAAATACATACGGATACACTGATCTGGTCCGCCGGACAAGTTTCAATGGTTAAGCACCACTAAACAATGCGTCGTAACAGTTTTTTATTTTAAAAAATTATGGCGCACCGCTTCAATAAATTTGAAAAAATCTGCAATGAACCACTCATAATAATGTATTTTTGGTAAATGTTTTGTGTATGCGAATCATTATTTTCATGAAAAAATAAATATTCTAATTTTTAAATATTTTTTTCTTATTCGAAGGAGGCAGCAAAATCAGCTGATTTTTTTCCTAAGATGCATTCAAATTACGTGTACATCGTCTATTTTTTTCATAATAATTAATGCACAACTTGCAGAGATAAAAAATTAAAACGAAATGTCATATTTATTAGGGTACAGGGGTTACCCGTGGCGACGGGGAGCTAAAACTGCAGAAAAACATTTCTTTTCCTATTGTCGATCTACTGACACTGAATTAGGCCCAAACACTTCTGGGGCCATTTTATCATGCTTATCTGCTATACCCAAATAGTAAATTAGATAACATTTTTTTAAGACAAATAATATGGTTTATATATCACTAGCTGACGCCCGCGACTTCGTTCGCGTGGAAGACTTCTTGCGCGTGGAATTAAGGACATTGACATACTAACTTATGCCTATAAGGAAGTACTATATACTCACTGAGTACTCTTATAGTACTCAGGAGGTACACTCGAGGGAACCCACTGCACATTCATCGCATTCAAGGAAAACTTCTGCGCATCCATAGTACTCGGGAAAACCCATTGCGCATCCACTGTACTCGGGGAAACCCACTGTGCATCCATTGTACTCGAGGAAACCGACTGCACATCAGTAGTACTCGGGGAAACCCACTGCACATCCATTGTACTCGAGGAAACTCACTCGACATCCATTGTATTCGAAGAAACCCACTGCGCATTCATATTACTCGGGGAAACCCACTGCGCATCCATTGTACACGAGGAAACCCCTGCACATCCATAGTACTCGGGGAAACACACTACGCATCGCAATTTGATAACAATTCGTTATTCAATTTTTGTGTTAGAGCGAGTTAAATGAAGAAATAATTATCTTATTCGACAATAAAGCACATGGGCGGATATGTGTCAAACTTCATGCTTAAAAACATCTCTCACCCTGTTCGCCCCTTCGGGGTCTCTTTTTAAAACCATCGAATAGATTTAAACAAAAAATATTTCTGGGAAATCTCACGCAACTAGATCTAACCGTTTCTGAAAAACCCTAAAATTTCAACCCCCGTTTTCACCCTCTTAGGAGTCGAATTTAGAAAATTCCCTTCTTAGTGGTTGCCTACGTCATTCGAGGAACCTGTATGCAAAATTTGAAGTTTCTAAACCCAGCGGTTTGAGCTGTGCGTTGATAGATCAGTGAGTCAGTCAGTCAGTCAGTCTTTTATATATACAGAATAGTTTAAAAAGTTTTTTATGGCCGTTTAGATGATATATATAAATATATACGGGATGTTCCATTAAAAAAAATCAAGGTAAAGTTCATATCTACGAAATTTAACGTTCAGTTGTTTTTCTGAAATGATTTTTGGAAAATACATGTGAATTTTAATAACTTTTATTTTGAACTAACTTACGTAACTCCAAAAATAACGAAGTTAAATGAGGTTCTAACGTTCACGCGACCACCCTGTATATTCCTATGAATTAAAAGAACCATGAAGAACTGAAATATGCACCTCTTTAATTCGCAAAATTCTCTCCTCAGTCATGTGCCTTCTTCGTCTTGTTACGTTGCCTCCAATCTATTTAAGACCCTTTTTTAAGTTTTAAAGTCACCAATAATGTTTGTTTCTGTTCAATGCTAAATCAAGAACATCGATGCCTTTGATTGATCGATTTTTTTTATTTTCGATTGAGTACTAAAAATCATCAGGTAAAACAAATAAAGACTTTCTCGCGGGGAACAGAAGGAACATCTTTATCTGTCTACGTTCAGCGAAATTCGAATTAGTAGAAAAAAAAGTTTACAATATCTGATGATATAATGATATATTTTCTATTTACAATAATAAATTGTGGTTCCTTAGATTATTTTGAAGAACTTATATATAATATCAAATTACAAAGGCGAGAAAAGACTATGGTATTTATATATTTTTTGTAAGTCGAAATTCACAAGTGTATTTTGGAATCCAGAATTTGAGATTCGAGATCCACAATTCTTAAGTTTACTACTTCATCATCTGTGAATTCCGACTTAACAATTGTGAGTTCCGAAGTACCATTCCGAGTTGGACAAAAATTGCGTTTCTATGCTTTCATATAAATTACATGAAGGCGTGGAAAATTTTAGTTTTAGGTATATAAATTAAATAACTTTTCTAATGCTTCAAATATCATCTTCTAACCTAATCTAATTTTATATTTCAGAGTAATAATTGCGGTAATTATTCTAATGATGATCCTCTCCACGACGTATGATTTTTATTTATACAAAACTCAATCTGGTAAGTACTTGATTACGCTGCCAAAACGGTTATCGATAACACACACCTGCGATGATTCTGTTTTTTTATAATTTATTCCCTCAGAAGTGATTTTTCACTGATTTTTAGTAATACTCTTCATAATTTTCTTAAGTTTGTATATACAGTTTGTACCATGGGTGGACCTAGCAAAATAAGAATTTTTTCTCATTTGAATTTATCACAGAATTTTACGCTTTCCAATGACTAAGTACTTCTTGCACTCAACCACGATTTTAATACTTCTAAAACTGAAAAGGTGCTACCTTTTCAGCGAGACTTTTTCATTTTCAATTTTAAAGGAAGGGAGTAAACTTTATTAAAATTCTGCCAATATAAAAATTTAGATTGTTAAAATAGTTATTCTTTTATAAAATTCCACTCAATATTTACGATTTTATTGATTAATCACTTTGTTTTTCGCATTTTTACATCATTCTGTAACTAAAAGAGGGAATAATCAAAAGACGAGGTAATATATCACTCTTATTGTTTATTTGATATCTAAAAGATTTCTCTAATTGTATGTCAAAATAAAAAAACATTTTAGACCAATTCCGATTTTCATAGTGGCACCAGGGCTGCCGCACAACTCAGCAAAAAATCAATTAAAGCACGTTAAATCTCCCAAATATAAACACATTTCCAATAACTTAAAATCTCAATTTTATTTCTTTTAAATGAGAACGACATTTTCTTAATTATTGCTTCTATTCAGTTGAAGAATTTTTTACTACTCAATTTTAGTTTCGATATTCTTGATAACAATATAAAATTTATTTCTCACCAGTACTCTACTTATTTGTGATGCACTAATTCTCGTTTCGTGTTATGAACTATTCTATATTTTCTTGTGACTTTAATAAGAGTTTTTATTTATTCTCCAGTATGAAAAAAATAAGTGGTTACGATATAAAGAAAAGGGACATTTTGTCAATATGCTCATGGGTATGTGCAAAATAAAAAATTGATGTGTTTTTTATCGAGGAGGAGAAACCCTCATGGGCTTGCATCGCTGGAATGGGAAGTGCCAGACTCTTACTGACTAAAACCGTTCCTCCCAGGGCTCACCTGTAAAGTACTTCGAGGACACTACAGCCTCCTGGGGCTTATTATTGTTTTCCTTGTCTTAATTTATTCTGTCCATTTTAGTACTCCATCTTCTGCGGTCCAGTGCCTCGAGGTCATATATAATATGCTTCAGAGGTCACTAGCAAACTTTCCGATGGCGCTGGACAGGTGCTTCTTAACAGGAAAATGTTCTGTCAGAAGACTTGTTATAATTTTCAGCTGCATCGTGTTCTTTATGAGCAGTTCTTCAGTTTGCTTTGGGCATGGTCCAAGTATTTTCCTATGTTGATTTCCTTGAATCTCTCTCCAGTGATGGTTATGTTTATTCTTGGCCCAGTCCTTGATCACCCTTCTAGCTGAGCCTTTAATGATGCCCAGCGTGGATTCTGGACTATAGAATATATTAGCTTCTCCTTGTCTAGCAAGGAAGCAAAGGTTATCAGCTTTCTCGTTGCCTTCTATACTCATGTGTCGCGGTACCCAGAGTAGTGTGACTCTGTTCCGCTCAGCCAGAATTTTGAGGTTTTCGTGGCAATCCGATACTAGTCTGGAAGACACCTTATTAGAGGCTAGTGCCTTTAGTTCCGCCTGACTGTTTGATGCAATTTAGAGTTCTGTTGTTCACATATCGTGGTTTAGTATTTTCGCATATATGTTCGAGTATAGCCAAAACTGTCTGAAACACAGTGAAGTGTTGTCCAAGAGAGAGACTTGTACTCGCCTTTGAATCACCATGAATTCCTGCTTTAGCTTATGTTTGCATCCTAGACCCATCAGTATTACTGGCCAGGCTTTTACGTAAAAATCAGATCCTGTGGATCAGTCCTTCCTATGGACAAACGTGATAGTAAAGGGTTTATTGAATGTAATTTTTGACGTGTTAAGTGAATAGTAGACATATTCCTAACGATTTTATTCCTTATACATGAGGTCCCAGTTCTTATTGATTTTGTGGAAGCTTATTTGTGGCCTTATTTTGATAAGGTTAATTGTAGCAGTACTTTGTTCTAAATTTACTATAAAACATGGTTGTCATAGCATGCAAAAGTTTTCACTGTTCTAACCATCAAACGTATGCCTCTTTGTCCTACATGACTCATTTCTTTAGTACTTATTTAACGTTGTTACTAAGACTCACTAACATCAAGCTCATTTTAGTGTTTTTAAAGGAAATTTTGCCTACCTTGTTCGTAGAATAGCATCTTTAACATTTTGAGAACTATTTGCTTGTAATAAGTATTACTTATAATCCTACGCTGCACACTGTGGTACCGCACTATACTACTTAAATTTGTCCCGCATATTCATACCTTATAATACCCAATTCATCGTAATAAAGCTAGAGCTTCTGCTCCAGTGTTTCCTAATTTGGGTAGGTACATTCAATTATATTTCAAATTCAATCTTACATTCTAATAAAGATAGTAGATATGACACCATTTGCACTACCCACAATTAAAAGAATCAAGTTCCATCCAATGTTTGTCTCTAATAACGACCTTTAAACGACAAATTCAGTGACACATTCATATTTTAACTACCTCTGTTTCAAGATTTATGGACTACGAAGTTCCCTCATATTTAGCTTTTAGGCAAGACGTGAGTGCGGCGATGAAAATTTAGGCTATCCTTCTTCTTCAAACGAGTAGTTGCGGTTCAGTTATCTCACTCTCTAAGGACGGTTCGTACTCTCCCGAAATATGGTCTGAAGTATACTGTGATCTATGGTGTTACATTATACAACTTATCTTGACTACCACCAAGCAAAACAGTGACCCAAAATGCGAGGATAATTACCCCCGACCTCAAGCGAGTCATTGCGAGCTCGTTCCAGTTACGAGTTCTTTTAATTAACATTACATAAATTGTTACTAATGTTTCTGATCCGATATTGTCGTGGCAGCGGTGTGTTACACACAAGCTGCTCATTGGATATTAATATTTTTGATATGGAAAATTTGTTTATCTCAAGGGGTCTACAGACGACCCAACCAACCAGCCAACCTTTTCGGTACACTTTGAAAATCGCCATGATAACTCGTAAAAGTGAGCTGGTCGACTGGAATTCCAGCGTCTTCAAAGCGTACCGACAATGTTGGCTCCAGCACGAGAATTATATAGAATACTTAAATTTAATCAAAATTTATTGGAACTTATTTTGTTTTCATACCCGAAATCCCCAAGTCCCATTGATTTTGGTTCATCCTGTGCGAGATTTGGAATATGCACATTATAAAGAGTTCGATTTAACATTTGTACCTTAAAAAATTAAGTGGTACATCAACCTGGGAGCAATATTTATGGAAGTTCTTTTTTAAAGTTTATTAAACATGAAAATATGTACTAAGTATAAGTTACACAATGTTACGAAAATTTTTTTCAACGACATTTGTTCAAAACAACAAAAAATGTCGAGTGGTTCAATGACAACTTGATAAGGCATCATCATGCGTTTCGAAAAAATTGTTTCATCACGTTCAACTAAACTAAAAATAAAACACAGGGTGTTAGGGAAATAGCTCTCATCCATTTAGGAGCTGATTCTCCCCCAAAACCGCTAAGAAAAATTTGTAAATACATGTGATCTGAAATGTTGCTGTTAAGGGAGTTCCGATTTTGCCTGAATGTTATTTTTTACTGATTATTTCCCTCATAAATTATAGACCAATGACATTTCGTGAATTTTTAAATTTCAACCAATGCAAACAGTTTTAGATACACTGAATAAACGCAAGATAGCTCTTGATAAAATTTAACAGCGATTAAATTACATCTATCTTTTAAATGCACATAATAATTGTTTATATTTTGTTGTAATATAATAAAATAATAATGATTGTTACTTAACTTATATAAAGTGTATATTTCTATAAATAAAAACTTGTAAAAGTGTAAAAGTACGTAAGGAATTTTTTCATTTGGGAAACAACCATTGCTAACAATAATGGTTTTCTCACAAAAAATTATTCAGATTTGACATTTAAATAATTATGACATTTCTTAATGTCACTTATAATTATTTAAAAAATATGGTTATTAATCTTAATTTCACAATTTCTGGATTTAAAAAATAAACTTCATATGCACCTTGGCACTAAAGTTTATTTTTATGAGGGAAATAATCTTAACGAGCTCTTATGTGGTAAACTGCGGGTAGCTATATTTTCAGCAAAATTTTGCTTTTGCAAATGTTCTTGACTTAATAATTTACACAAAAAGCTTTTAAGGTGAATTATTAAGTCTCGAATATTTCCTAAGCAAAATTTTACAAAAAAAAACTACCCGCAATTTATCCGATAAAATTCTCGGGATATAACCTACGATTATCTTATATTATTAACTAAAATTAATTTTACTCATAGCTGCGGAAACGAGAAGTACGTGACTTTTGTTTCTACTATTTTTTCTCGTTTGCATTTTCAGTAGTTTAAGACTTAATCACAATTTCTTATCTAATAATGCACATAAATGATCTTGACAATTAGCCGTACGAAAAACCATTATCCATGAAAAGCATTTTAAAAGAAATATTGCAGCATTATTTAGCAATACGTTTTATGAATTTTCGAAGGTAGGCATAGCCTTCATTAATAAAGATGGCAGAGCACACATCGCAGGAGCATTTCACATGGTTATACTCCGGTCAAAATACACATTCATCCTTGCATAAATTCCCAAGAGGTTGAAAATTTACATGAACGTTAGGGATACCATTATAATGAAGTTGTGAAAAGTCCCCATTGATCCCGTGTGTGCAAAAAAATTTATGCGAGGTCAAATTTCAATTTCGCAAAAATGGGTTATTTGGATTTTTAGCGAAATGGTTAGTTTTATGATAAAAATAGTTTAGACAAATCTGATCTTTCAATTCTCTACAAAAATGGTCCTTACACTTTTTTTCCTAAAATGCACCTTTTTTGAGAAAAAGCCATTCTAAAGTTATATTCTCCATAATATGCATGACTACGCTGCCTATGTACATTATGGACGTATAATATAAGTAAAACTATTAGTTTTCGTGACTAATACATTAACATTGAATGATAATTCTAAGAATATGAGATGAAAAGAAACCCAGTCCCTAATTTTATGTGACCACGTGGCCTTGAGCAACATCTGTCTGCTGTTCAATTGTGAACGTGGCAGTGTTCGTCTACCTGCTCTTTTTTCTAAGGTCCCAACGAAATACCGTTGGTCTTAAACGTCAACTCGTAGTGAAAACACGTGGTTATTGCAAATATTCTTAACTAAAGTTTGTGCTGTATTCAGTTTTTAAATAATTTCGCAAATTTGCTTCGTTTGTAATCAACCTTTACAAGCAAGTGAATTTGTTACTGTTGATCGTTGCATGAAGACGTTGATTGACGCAAGTGTTGAAAGAGGTGATGAATTTACTGACTACCTAAAAGACCAAAAATCAGTGAAAATTCATGTCCAGTGTCGTGAAAATTACACTTGGAAGAGTACTATTGCTGCAGTGAAGAGACAACATGAAGAGAAACAAGCCAGTACTTCTAAAATAAGTCCTCCTCGTACTAGAGCACGCGTAAGTGAATCAGCTTTCTACTACACTTTCATTCAAAGAATCAGTTCTTCAGTCTCATTCTGATGACACAGCAAAAACTATTGTTTCTCGCATCGGGTTCGAGCATGCTTTAGTTGCTGCTGAGGCCAGGTATCATAATGACTGTTATGTTTCCTTTTTAAGACTGACCACTGGAAGTAAAGCCGGCCATCCTCGAGATGAAGCATTAAATCTCGCCATGAAAGAAATTTTTACATACATCGAAAATAGTGATGACTGTCAATTTACATTGGAAGAATTAAAAAATGTATGTAAAAATTTAAATGTAGATAACAGATCTATCAAACTATGATTGAAATTAAATTATGGTGATAAAGTTATAATCACTGAAAAACCGGGACAATTGATATTTATATGTTTCATTGATAATCATTATGATATCTTGAATTAAGCTTGGAGTGAAAAAAAAATGTATTGACAAAGAAGAGCGATTCAAGATCCTGGAAGCTGCGGCAACAATCATTCGGGAAGATATTCAATCAGTGGTCATCGATAATTCTTATTACCCCCCACCAGGTCGTATGTTTGAAGATATTAACAGTAATATTCCAGAGTCACTGATTTATTTTTTGGAACACATTATTTTAAAAAATAAACGACTTAATTTAGAGCATTTAAAATTAGTCTGTACTAACATTAGTCATAGTATTATGACTGCTGTTCGGCCTCGGACTTTCAAGTCCAAGCTACAATTGGGCCAGTCGTGTTCAAATACTGAATCTCCAACAGAAGATGATCCTTACATCAACGACGAAACAACTGATGTATCGCTGTTTGAACAATTTACGTCAACTCTGGAAGATGAAGAAGAAGAAGAAAAAGGTGGAGGAAGAGAAGAAGAAGAAAAAGAAGTTGAATAAGAAGACCTAATATTATATTAAACTTCAATAAAAAGACCGTGGAGTAGGCCTACCGGGGAAACCACATTAAAAAAGACGCGCCAAGTACACTACCTCATAGGTGTCGTGGAAACGTGTGCATATTATGGAGAATATAACTTTAGAATGGCTTTTTCTCAAAAAAAGTGAATTTTAGGAAAAAAGTGTAAAGACCATTTTTGTAGAGAATTGAAAGATCTACAATTTTTGTTTAAACTATTTTTATCATAAAACTAACCGTTTCGCTGAAAAATCCAAAAAAAAACCATTTTTGCGAACTTTGACCTCGCATAAAATTTTTTGCACACATGGGATCAATGGGGACTTTTCACAACTGCATTATAATGGTATCTCTAACGTTCATGTAAATTTTCAGCTTCTTGGGAATTTATGCAAGCCCTATTTTTAGGGCTAAATTGACCGGACTATTATCTGCTATGGTATTCCTGAAAGTGAAATTCACTATTTAGGCGTCCTCCTCAGATTTTCGTAGCTTCCTTAGGAAGAGCGCCCTATATGCATATAGACAGTGTATGTAAACTTAATTTTCATATTTTATTGTTTAGTATAAAACTGGTATATTAAATATAAACATAACATAAACACACCAGACAATGGGCTCATTTAGCACTTTTTTTTTATTTGATTATCTTTTCATTTTAAGACCCTGTGCAAAAAACTAGAATTTTGTGAGACCTATAAATCGTCTAAAAAAATCATGAAAATGGACCGCACCTGCGGTCGACTATAGGCCGTGACATCACTTGATAGGAACCCGTTAGCCGAAGCGGCTAGCTGCAGCGCGTTATTAAGGCGCCATTACACGGCGCGTGGTTCGGCGAACCACGCACCATGTAACGGCGTCTTAAATTGAGGGTGTCAATACGGTACGTAGTTCATTCAGATTTGTGACGCATTTGGTTGTATCCTTTGATCCGTGCAAGTTAACCGACATCCGATGGATCGCGGTAGCACGCACCACGAACCGCGAACTAATAGCGAACCACCCCTGTCAGACGGCGTGTGGTTCGTGGTTCGTCGGGCCAGGTTCGGCGAACCACGCGCCGTGTAACGGCGCCTTTATAGTTTCACAATGTTACAAATCGGTAACTTAAGCAGTGTGTTTTGAAACTTATGCGTGTTTGTGAAGAATTTCACTTTATCAACTATTTTCACCGATTTATATTACTATCCTCTGACGTCACGATGTTGGTTGCACCGTGCTCTTTAAAAGTCGTATATTTCCAAAACCACATATCTGATTCATCTAAAATTTTCAATCTCGTCTAATTTTAAGTAATACTTTATCCACAAGAAGTAGCAACTACTAAATGAAATTCATTAAATGAGCCCATTCTTTAGATGCCATAGAACAAAAGAGAAAACAAAAAGTGCAAAACTCCTGTTGTTTCATATTCAGCTTAAGAAAATATGATCACATATCTCACACTTCTTCTGATTTGAACTGTCTGAATATGCAATTTCGGAGGAAACTGCACTTTTTGGTCTTTGTTCATCGTTTGGTATCTACATCGTCACCATCTTATTTCTCCCGTAAGCTTAGTGCCAGATCCACAGTGCATAATAGGACTATTGGTTTTGATCATTTGTATCATATTCAAAGGCTGCAGCATTTCAAAACTCTTTTACCTACTGTTTTACTAAGTTTTCCAATACTCTCCCCTCAGGATTAAAATCTCTATCGGTAATTTCATTTCAAACAAATCTAAAACCATTGATTACTTTTTGAACAGTAAAAATATACAAATTTTACTTTATTCTAAAATCTAATCGATCTTATTTTCAATTTTTGCTAGACATCTATTTTTATTGATATCCAGAGATTATTGTGGTTATTACCTTGAGTTTTGTGTTGCATAACAAATTATGATTCATATATCGAATTAATTATATTAAATTATATTAAATTTATATACGCATATGTAAATTTTTCATATATTAATTATACACGTGTATGTTTCTTTGCTTTTCGATTTTAACAGGGTCAAGTGGCAGAATAGCCTAAGCTAAGCTTCGCCCATGAAACTTAATCTAAATATTTTCATTATTTCAATAAGGACGTTTATTATTATTATTATTATGATTATTATAGGAGACAACCCCCCAATTCCAAAGCCATGCAAGGCTGTCCAGAAGGGGGTTATACATTTGAAAAACACAGACATACATTCATGACCACTGATATTGTCTATGCCGAGGCTGGGGCTCGAAACAAGTATAGGATAGGCAGTGCGACCAGTATATTCGTGCACAATACGCCTTAGCCAACTGAACTGCCGTGCAGTATAAATATCATTATAGATTAAAGAAAAATCCAGTTTTTCGTATTTCAATTTATTTTTTAGACTAGTTTCGAAATACCATACTGCATACCAAAAGTAGAAATTCTAAGAAATTAAGTGTGTTGAAACATTTGCTTATACAGACTCATTCACACATGGTATTACTATCAAAATTATGAAAATTATTGATCAAATTTAATGTTATTTAATTTAAATTATTTGCAGAAAGCCGCCATCCATTATATCTTGCATTCTCTATACTTTCCAATGGCAGAAAATTATTACAGGTTTCGAAAAATTCTAAACAACAGATACAAACTTTCCACGGACTCAAAATGATTAGTATGATGTGGATCGTAGCTGGACATGGATTTGCAATGATGCAAGCCACAAACGTTACTAATGTAAATGACATGTACAAAGTAAGTGTTTGTATAACACTCCGTTTTAGCTAATATTGAGACAACATAATTTGTACAAACACCAAAATACAAAAGATGCATGTTTGAGTCTGATAATGACGACTTGATTGACGAAAATGCGTCGATTATACAATAGCACTACCTTGGTGTTTATGAAACGTTAGATTGTTGTCAAAGTGTTAGATATTATTGGAGCAATGTAATGGCTGAGTCTCTTCAGATTCGTCATCGATATAGTTTCTCTAACCGTATCACTTTGAAACAGCTATGCCGATTTTGATATTTTTTGCACAGAAAATCTGATCATCAGTGAGATAGTTCATAAAAAGGAAATTAAAATATAGCATGTTTCGGAGGGATTTTTAAATTTTTTTTAATGGCCTTATTTTATTTTAACGTCCTGGCGAAGTTTAGCTAATAATGCTACTCCACCATTTAACTAAACGGTGAGATGAGATACGGTCACCCATTTAAGTGCTGGACTCGGCTGGCGTCCCTTAACTTCGCCGATCGACGTTTCGCCACTGAAACCGGTACCGCTCCTCATCTCAAATTAATTAATAGTGAAAAAAAGGACCGATTTAGACGACTTTCTTGTGTCGTATAATTCGAAAAATGAAATCTGAAATTGTACACAGTACAGTAACTATAAGTTTTAACTTCGGGATAATGTCATATGAATTATATTTCGTTCCTTTTTGGTAACTTAATAGTAAATGCATCAAAGAAAAATTGTTATATTATGCGGGGGCTTGCTATTTATAGAGGATGATGGCACCCCTTTTCAGGGGATGGCAACTAAAAAAACAAAAACATTGAAGCTGAAAGATAATCAAATTTTGAGAAGAAAAAGTTCTATGCAACTTTTTATATAAATTGACTCTTTAAGTTATAACGACTAGTAAATTGGGATTTTGGCTTGAAACAGAGGTATTTCAAATAGGTTTTCGTCAAATGACTCGAAAGGTACTACATTAAGCGAATACTTGCTAGAGAGAAAAATAAGAAAACTACTAAATTCAGGATGAACTTCGTTTTTTTCTAATTTCTGTAAGTTAATTGTTTCGGGGATCTGAGAGTATAACAGTGGCGAAAGTCCGAAGGTCTAGAAGATGAAGCATTTAGTTAAAATGTTAAATATCTTAGAAACTATGGGAATTGGCGTTAAAAATGCTAACAATCAAAATGAAAGTCCATTAATTAGACTTTCAATTGATTTTTTCGTTATTTCTATTTTGACAGATACACTGTACTTGTTCACATTCTTCTAATAAAAACGTCGCCATTTTGTTAATGTAAGTAGTCAGTAATTAAAAAAATATATTCCCATATACTGGTAATGAAGCATATAAACTGAGAATGAATTTGTTTTATTTATAGATTTGTGTAGGATTTATATTTAATTTTATAGACGGCATCCGACTGTTTTTAGGATGAAGTATTTACTTTAAATGTTGAATATCTTAGAAACTGAGACGCATCCATCAAGAGTTCTAAGAAACAAAATTAAAGATGATTAATCAATATTTAAAGTGATTTTTTGTTTGTTTCTACATCACAAAAAATTTAAAAAATATGGCCGATACAATGTGCGTTTTGGCTAAAAATCTATAGTGATAAATTAGAGAGCCGTTGGCAAATTACTTTTTTTCTTTTCGTTCCACTCTACTGCTGAGGGGACAACAGGTCAACCATATCCATACCGAAGACGGCCATTTATGTCGCTAAAAAATTTTTTTGCTCCTTTGCAATCAAGACCTATTCGATTTTCTTCATCATCATATATCCAATACCGTACTCGATGCTCATTGCACCAATTAAGTTTGCAACAGGTGAAGATAATTAAAACTAACATACAACATCTCTAGATTACGTCATTTTAAAGTGAAACAAGCATTGTATAGAGTTTGTTTTGAGAAATTACTTTAGTGGCAATCTCAAGCCCCTTTTATTTTTTAGTGGATGAGCACAAGATATTCAGGATACATTTCAACAGCTCATTTGGCAGTAGACACATTCTTTTTCATATCTGGATTTTTACTGGCTTTTCAATATTTGAAACAAAAGGCAAGACCATTAAAGGAACAAATTTTTTCTGTACCTCATATGTATTTGCATCGTTATTTGAGGTAAGTAGAGCTATTTAATAAATTATCTGTCTTTATAAACTAAATAAAATTATTACACCAATACAAAATTTCTCTGGAATCGAGCCTTGTTTAATGTAAATCGACGCACGACGTCACAACTGAACAAAAAAGCAAATTTTTATAATTTATTTAAACAAAATTATTGGTTATATAATAATTTCATCACAAATAGACCTATCGTTTTTTGGACAAACCGACTGGAAATATCATAAGAACGGTGAATAATTCAAGGGAAAGAGACGATAAGCGGCTCCAGAATGTTAGCCTAATGTTACCAAGGATCTGACAAAAAATGTACTCCTAGCAGACAACCGAGACAGCCCACGTGGTGTTGCCAGGCGTTATACAGCAAACTAGAATGGAGCATGTCACAAAAAAATTGTCAAAAATTGAGCCTTTAACAAAAATTATAAAATACACTGAATCGACTGATTTAAGTCAGTTAAAATTGCGTTCAATTTCTTTATTTGTTTATATTTTATAACAAATTAAATATCGATATTAAGTAATAATAAGGTCAAATCAACTGAACGATTGCGTGAAATTCTGGTTCATAGGTTTTAGTAATTTTTTTTGAAATAGATTCAGTTTTTGATAAAAAATTGTTTGCACCTTTATAATCCAGAAACTTTGTCATCAAAAAGGGGTTTTACCTGACGTCAAATCAGGTATCTATGCTTTAAAAAAAAACTGCGGGGTTTTTGTTTTTTTTTTCAGTTTTTGTACCTAAGGCCTATTAACCTCCCCACAATAAAATTGTGGGAGGTTACTACAATTAGTCCAAAATCGAAAATTGAGATGACATCAAATCTTTACGTTTTGAGGTCCCAGGAACCCAAAAAAGTTGTTTTTGAAAAATGTCTGTGTGTGTGTGTATGTGTGTGTGTGTGTGTGTGTGTGTGTGTGTGTGTGTGTGTGTGTGTGTGTGTGTGTGTGTGTGTATGTATGTTAGCACGATAGCGGCGAAGCTACTAAACGGATTTGGATGAAACTTTGTATGAGGGTTTCTTTAGTGCTCCAGAAGATCTGAAAAGGTTTTGGTTGAGATCGGATTACGTTTAGTGCCGTTTTGGCACAACAAGTTGTTTATTTTATGATTACTTACAATTTGTAATTGAACCATTGAAAAGCAGTAAAAATTCCGATTTCAACGATATATCACACTTGCACTTTTTCGATTTGGTTTCCGTGAAAAAAATTAAAAAACAAAAATTTCACTTGTTTTGTCCTGAAAGCAGTGCAATGTACAGGGTGATATTCTAATATTGACAGAGGTGTTCAGTGATTTCGGCTGATAACTCGGGAACGGTTGAAGATATCGAACTAAAATTTGAAACGTAGGTATAAATATTGTAGACGGACGGATTACGAGTGAATTAATAATACACCTACATCACATGACGTCACAAATAAGAAAAATTCTTAGAAACTGGTGCAGATATCGACTTAACTATTGGAAACATCCAATTAAAGTTTGAAACGTAGGTGGAAATATTGCAGATGGATGGAATACGAGTGAATTAAAAATACACCTACGTTCTGATGACGTCGTAAAAGCATAAAATTCTTATAACAGGCGAACTGATGATATCAAAGAAATATTTCTACAAGATGTCACGAATTTTTTTTTTTTTTAATTTCCAAGAAATATCAACTTTTCGGAGAAATGTCAATTTTCAGAAATATGTCAAATTTTCAGAAAAATGTCACTTTTCAGAAAAATGTCAAATTTTCGAAAAAACGTCAAATTTTCGAAGAAATGTCACCTTTCAAAAAAATGCCAAATGTTTGAAAATTGTCAAATTTTCGGAGTAATGTCACTTCAGAAAAATATCAAATTTTCGAAAAAATGTCAAATTTTCAGAGAAATATCACTTTTCAGAAAAATGTCAAAAATTCAGGAAAATGTCAAAAATTCAGGAAGATGTCAAATTTTCGGAAAAATGTCACTTCAGAAAAATGTCAAATTTTCGAAAAAACGTCAAATTTTCGAAAAAACGTCAAATTTTCAAAGAAATGTCACCTTTCAGAAAAATGTCACCTTTCAGATAAATGTCAAATGTTTGAAAATTGTCAAATTTTCGGAGTAATGTCACTTCAGAGAAATGTCAAATTTTCGAAAAAATGTCAAAGTTTCGGAGAAATGTCACTTCAGAAAAATGTCAAATTTTCGGAAAAATATTACTTTTCAGAAAAATGTCAAATTTTCAGAAAAATGTCAAATTTTATTAAATAGACTCAAAGGAAAATTCCTAAAAAATACTACGGGTCCATTTGTGGTATAAGTTCTCTGCTAGTGTGTTAAAGCGTGCAAACTGTATGCTGAGTATTTTTGACGTGTCAAGTGCATCGAGAGATTACAAGTTTTTTCGACGTTTATAAAGCCCACGGATGGTGTGAGAGGCCATCCTGAACCGCTTACAAGCCCTACAAGTGTAAGCAACCCCACCGGAACGCTTTCGGTGAGTTCTTTCCAATAAAACTTTAAAAGTGACAGTGACATTATATTTTAAAAACTATTTCCGCTATTTCCGGCATCCCGCCGGAAATTCTTCCGGCAACATAACCTAAAAATAGTGCTACATAACCTAAAAACAATTTAAGACATTGGTACCAACCTAAACATTTTTCAAAAACCAAAGTCCCCAGAGAAACATTGGAACCAAAAATTTGACTGCTATCACTTCCCCGACCGATTTAGTGAAAAATTGGTCGAGGCCAAAAGATAAAACAAAATATACCAACTCAAACTTAAACGATCCACCATGAACACTACCCTGGCTACATCTGGCAGGGAAGCTGTCCACCAAGAGTTATATGGTTTTTTCCAAAGATGGCCATCCCTGCCATCCATCCCATTACCAACGAACAGGTTTTTTCGTTTAGTTGTTTCCCGTATCAATAATCAAAATTATTAAGTGCTCTTGCCTACGAACGTTTTTATAGAATTGTGTTTATTTTTATATTCATTTTAGGTCCATGTGGACACATTATAATTTTAACCTAGTCTTTAAGCCTGCCTACAGAAGACAGGAGCTACTTTTCTATTTTTCTCCAAGCCAAACTAGACCTACCCCGTCCAGCCTCACACTCGCCACGGCGGTGTTCACCGTGGTTGTCTGGCTGGCCTCGGGCTAGGATCCGATGAAGCATATATTTGTATTAAAAACATTGAATAAAATGTTAATGTTGTGCAGACTAAATTTAACACTCAAGTTCTTAGGTCCAAATCCCACCGAACGAAAAACTTTTTTCTGATTTAATACGAAAAAAATATTTCAACTTAATAAATATAATTAAATGAGATCTTTCATATTGTTTAGTGCTCTTTTCGGCTTCAAAGATTCACCGGGTGGGGAGGTTCCAGCCGCTTCCAGTAGCTGCCGATTTTTTTTTGGTAAAAACAATTTAGTATTTTTTAAAAGTAGACTAAATTTGCTACAAATTGGTACCAAGGCGGACTCATTAGATCAAATAGTGTCCGAGACAGCTGTTCATAGTTTTCATATTTAACCATTTTTAGCAATTTTTAACTTGAAAACCTGTGAAATACCTACTACTACTCTACCGGGGTTCAGAAATTTTATTTTACCCGAGCCCGAAGGGGGACAAAAATGACCCTCCCCCATATATAGTACTATTATATGTAATGTATCGGAAAACAGAAAGAAATATTATTTTAAAAAATCAGTTATGAACAGGTTATGCTTTTTAAAACAGTCAGATGAAGATTTGAAAAGATTTTTTACGTACGAACTGTCACATTTTCCAATATCAATATTTACTGAAGAGAGAATACGGAAGGGCACGAAATCTTCTTTCCATGCAGCGTTCCAGCCAATAAAGATGGATGAAATGCAAGGAAAAACTAAATTTGTTGTAGTAGATGCTAGTCATCTACTTCACAAAGTTGTGTGGGCTCCAAGCTCCTCATTTGGGTCGATAGCTTCTAGGTACATCAAATAGTTTTCTTTTCACATTTTGGTCCAAAAGTAGCTGTAGTTTTCGAGGGCTACCCAACAGACGCTTCACAAAAGAGTACGAAGAGCTCGGAGCGTGGTCGTCGAGTTAAAGCAAATATATCACCCCACGTCATATTTGACGAAACAACTATAACACAAATTCCACAAGAAAAGTTTTTATCTAATGAAAACAATTCGAGGAAATTATTGCAATCCGAGCAGAAGAAGATCCGGACAGGCTGATTATCACCACAGCCATTTCTATGGCTTCCACAAACGATATTGTGGTGATCGCTGGCAAGACATATCTCACTGGCATTACAAAGAAACACACAATCATTTTCCAAAAATCTGGGAGGGGAAGAAACCTGACGCGACTTGTTCAAACGCCTCCTCGAAATACAAGTGGCATTACAAAGAAACACACAATCATTTTCCAAAAATCTGGGAGAGGAAAAAACAGGACGCGACTTATTCAAACGCCTCCTCGAAATACAAGTCTCTTGAACTCTTTCTATTTCTGCATGCCTCCAGTGGATATGACTTTACATCTGCACTGTTCTGGTAAGGAAAAATGAAATTACTTGCTAGTCAAAAAACATACAGACCTTGAGGAGAAGATTGCTGTATTTTATAAGTTAAATGCCACAGCTGAGCAAATTGCTGAAGCAAGCGAGGCTATCATGGTTGCGCTCTATAGAGACAAACATTCAAGCCAAAATCTAAATGATTTACACTTCCAGCTGTTCGCGAGGGCTGCAGCAAAAATTAATTTCAATCTTGCTAGATTGCCTCCAACCCAAGATGCTGCACGATTTCACGCCCTGTGGGCATACCACCAGGTAAAAATAACACTCATAAATATTATTTATTTAATATTACAATTTTTGCTATACTTTTCAGGCGCAGAAGTGGCTGGGTGCGGAAAAGAATCCTGTTGATTGGGGCTGGGTGCGCACGTCCCAAGGCCTCACTCTTAAAATATTGCACAGGGATGCAGCACCGCAACAACTCTTGCGGCAGTTGATATCATGCAGCTGCAAGAGGAGCTGTAGCAATGCGTGTAGTTGCAAAAAAATCAGAATGTTCGGCAGTTTGCACGCATTGCAGTGGACAGTCATGTAGCAATGCTTCTGATTTAAGTATAAATATACAGTCCCCAGACTTCGAAGGAGAATCAGACGACGATGCGTTGGATAATCTCTTCCGGGCTTACGAAGAAGAAAAGAAGATAAGAGAGAACAGCGACACAGACGACACTCTCGGACCGTCCAAAAGAGCTAAAGTTGTTAAGTAAGATCTGTTTTTTTTTAATAGTATTCCTTCCTCTCTCTGACCCCATTTGGAGCTTGGGCTCTAGGTAAAACGAATTTTCTGAACTTAGTTATAGTAGTAGTACGTATTTCACAGATTTTTAAGTTAAAAATTGCTAGAAATGGTAAAATGTGAAAACTGCAAAACTTTGAACAGCTGTATCTCGGATACTATTTGACTTACTGCGTCCACTCTGATACCAATTTGTAGCAAATTTAGTCTACTTTTAAAAAATACTTAATTGTTTTTACCAAAAAGTAGGCCATAGGTGCCAAAATCGACAAATTTGCAAAAAAAAACAAAAATCTCCCAGTTTTTTTTAGATTTTTTACCAAGACCTGGAGGTCTGCCGAGGTCATAAACTTGGATTTAACATTAATTTTTAATCCTGTACAACATATTAAAAAAGCACAGATACCTGATTTGACGTTAGGTAGGATGTATAAATTCACTGTATTATTATAGTGGCCTTCTGTGTAGCTCCTAGGTAGTTAAATAAAATGCAGAAAGCTTGTAGGATGCCCAAATAAATAGTTAACAATTTGGCTAGTACGCTGGTGTAATCGACAGATTGAAATTACGCAATTATCAGGTCTAAAACCTAAGCGGGAGGATAATAAATCATTTGACGAAAAATGTGTAAAAGTTGAGTCATTCTCAAATTGTGGGTGGACAAACTAAAAAGACACAAATAAGAAGGTGACATTAAAAATTTCCCTTTTCTCGAAGTCGGTTAAAAAGTCTGCATTTGCTCTATGAACTACGTGTTTGGTAAGGTCTTGAATTCTGAGAGCAGCTTAGATTCGGTTATTAACATTATTATTTTTTTAAATAAAGCATAATAGATTGATTATTTTTCATTTGATGTAATTTTAGGCTTACGCCAGCAATGCTTATGGTTTTTCTGGTGACTATATCGATTTATCGGTATTTTGGGTCCGGCCCTTTATGGCAAGCTGGATCGAACAGTTTAAATCAAAGTTGCAGGGATCAGTGGTGGTCGTTTTTCTTGTATATACAAAATTACTACATTGATTTCAATGACATGGTGAGTAATGACAAGTTATGCCACACTATTAATGTTTAAATTGATCCAATTAAAAAACACTTACTTTCTGTGGATTTTGTTTTTAAGATTTTTTATTAATATCCTTTTGTGGACATATAAATAATTTTTAGTATAATATTTTTTTTTTGTAATTGCATTTATCATTGTAGTTTGCTCCTCTCTTTCACAATGTCTTAGCAGACATTTTGCAACGCAGGTAAGCCTCCTATTGTCGCATGGCTAATGTGTCAATATCACGTCATGCTTTTTGTCGCGTTTGCTTTATCGTTTTGGAAATTTCCCCTTCGTCACTTACCATGTGATTTTCCCTAAATTATTAAACGAATATTGTCACTCTTCGGTTACTGTGGCAAAATAGAATTATAGAATGCAGGAAAACATTATCTGAGTGGGGATTTGTGTTGGAAGCCTATATTTCATAAAGACTCAAGCTTTTGATGCAATGATTAAGGACTTCGTAAAAACATTTCTAGATGCATCTCAAAATCATCAACAGACAGTGCATTTGCCTCCCTAACGGTCATTGTATCAGGGGCTTAAAGTAACATGGAGAAAAATAGGACTAAGCAAGACTCATCTTTGTTGCTTTCGATGAATTTTTATCACTCAAAATTATATTCAACCGGTCATTTAGATCTTGATATATGTATTCCCTGTTCAATTTCATATTAGCAGTTGCCATTATTACCACTAATGGCTTCAACATGTATACCAACCTGTTTACTATCTCACACTTAACGCATCTAGATTGTTTTCATTTGCTCACAATTTTTATTTTGTTAGTATTATTTTGTTTTAAAGGTATGGCTGTGCAGACTTATCTCACGAGTTCTTCATTCTTAAGACGAATATACTATGATTTGCATTAATTTATATTATTTTGTTCTATTTGTTTTAGTGTCTATCTCATACGTGGTATCTATCAGCCGATATGCAACTATTTCTAGTATCACCGTTAGTTCTAATACCCATATCTGTGCTTTTAGAGCAAACCAATGGACTGAAGATGTCCATGATAATATTGTTTACTTTAAATGTAATTTTTACTTTTTTACCAATGATTCTCAAACTCACGGTTCGAGAATATGACAAGTAAGTATACTTCCATATATAGAGTGCTCCATGCAAGCATCCACTCGATTTTATTGGGATAAATATATATTTTAAAAATTAATATTATGCAGTTTTCGCCTAATAGTAGAGTGCTCGGTGCCCAGATATACGCATAAAAATAAGTTCTGAGGGGGTTTCGTTGTCACAATCTGAATTTGATATAAAATTAATGATGATATACTGATGTTTCAAAATCTCAAAGCCGTCAAAAAGACAGACCCACCTCGAGAAATCATGCCTGCTCCCCCTGCCCCCCTCAAAGGGACTGCCTGTATCTGCCTATATATTTTTTTTCTCAAAAACGGTAAGAGCTAGAGGAATGATCTTGGCGCCATTCGATAGAGTATAAAATTTTGCATAATAAGGTGTTATTTGTTTATATAACGCCGGCAGTGGCGTACAAAGAGAAATATGCACATGTGCATAATGAATTTATTTAAAATAATTTATAATTGTTGTTAAAAACAATAATAACGTAATCATTTTGAACAGGTACAATCAATATCTTCGCAGTTTGTAACAACAATAATAAATTATTTTAAATAAATTCATTATGCACATGTGCATCTGTCTCTTTGTACGCCACTGACGGCTTTATATAAACAAATAACATATACAAATAATATACCAATCGATAGAAAAAATAATAGTCTTTATTTTTTATATCTTGTAGAATTTTGATTTATTGGGCCGTTTAAGAGGTATAGCTAGGGTTGCCAACCGTCCCGATATATCGGGTCGGTCTACAATAATTTTTTAAAAGAGATAGAAACTTTAACCTACAGTGTGCTTCTTAGGTTCAAACGAAGCTTATATAGATTAAGAGTTATATCAACTTTAAAATATTATTGAAGTATGTTCAATAAGACTCTTACAAAACGAATGAAAATTGCAGCCCGACATATCTACCCAACAGTTATAAAATGAACACCAATAAGTTTTTGTTTTTAGTGAATACGATACTCATTCAAGATTAATTAATTATTTTATTGGAGTGATGCTGGCTGTTTTTATGAGGGTACGGATAGACAAACCATTTTTGTATATGATGAAGACTCAGAATGTAAGAGTAAGTATAACAATGAATAGGTATCTGATATAGACTAAAAAGCACCACGTCGTATTAGAAATATTCTATCGAATTCCAATGTGTTTTATTTATGTTAGAGTAACTAGCTATTGATTGTTTACATATTGGAATTAATTCAGTCCCCAGAGAAAAAATAATGTCAAATTCTGGGATTAAATAATCCTTTTGTGAAATATTGCACAAACGTATATTTTTAGTAGAAGAAAGGTAGAAGAAACTGCACCAAATCAAAGTGGTTGCAATATAAACCTTGAAAAGTCATTAAAACTTTTCTAATAATTTTCTAGTACCAAAAACCTGCTTTTATGCGAAAGTTCACATAAGGATTATTTAATTCTGTCTCAAAATCCCTGGGAACTGGGTCAAATAATAACAATGTTCGATTAAATATTTGTATGTGAGAAAATGTAAGCTTCTATTTGTAGCTTACTAATTTGGCCATTTGGATAGTAATCCTCGTGGGAATGCTAACAACAGTGATATGCTATCAAGAAGTTGAACTGAATCATGGATATGAAAGCAAATCAGTTTTTTATTCTTTAATGAGGCCCGCCTGGTGCATAGGGTTGAGTTGGATAGTTTATTCTTGTTACCATGGATATGGAGGTGAATATGATTTACTATACATTAGCCGGGAAAAGAGGATAGCGATTAATTGAACTGTTAATAGTGTCAAGTGGCACATGTCATAGAGCGACATTAATTTGATAAGCCCTTGTAAAAATTGTTATAAATTGCACCCAATCCAAAATTAAACGCCAATAGGATCTTATCGCACACACTGATATCATGCTCATACTACTAGGTGAAAGATGGTTTTAAAAATGCAGTAATTATTCAGAGGATTTCGTTAAAACCTATATTAAATTGTGTAAAACCAATAGTTTTTTTACAGACACGTAAGCTATTCCACTGAATAAGTTTTTACACCCCCCATTTTAATTTTTTCTCTTTTTGTAATTTTTAGAAATAGAATACTATAAAGTCGAGAAGCAATTATTTCAGTTTTTTTGGCACTTGCAAAAACTAGTTTTTTTTCTTTTGAGACATCAGAACTGGCTGCAATTCGACCAGTACCATTAATTAACACGATATATACTACAAATTTTTAAGACTTCCAAGAAAAAAATTAGGTAATTATTATTAGTATTATTAGTACAGTACCTAGAGGTAAAAAATATGCAAAACTTCGGAATAATGTCATATTGAACGGATTTCGTTCATCTTTGGCAGTATAATAGTAAATGCTTCACAGAAAAGTTTCTATATTTTGCGGAGGCTTGCTAATTTATAGGGGGTGGATGCTACCCCTTTTCAGGGGGTGGCACTTAATATATATATATATATATATATATAATATATTCATTGGAGTTGAAGTAGAATCAAATTTTAAGAAGAAAAGGTTCTATAAATATAAAACATAAATTGATAGTTTTTAAGTTATAACGATTTCAAAATTGCGATTTTAGCTTAAAAAAAGGTATTTCCAAACGGCTCTCGTCAAGTGCCTCGAAAAGTATTACTTTATCGAAAAATGTTACAGACCAATTATAGAAAGTACAAACTGGGAATTAATTATATTTTTTGTTCATTGATGTAGGATTAATAATTTCGGATATATTTAAATTTACATTTGGCATCCAAGTGTTCATGAGATAATTATTTAGAGTGAGAGTTAAATATCTCAGAAACTATGACACCTACGTCAAGGATGCTAATAGGTAGAATAATAGATTATTAATTAAGCTTTCAACTACTTTTTTATTTGTTTCTGTAGCATAAAAAACAAAGAAGTTATGACATCTACACATTTTTTTAATAACAACGTCGCCATTTTGTTACTGTAATTAGCCAGTAATTAAAAAAAGGAATTTCAAACAATGTTTCTCATTAATATATAGCATGACGTAGATGCTCATTTTTTTTCGTTTGTATACACACAAAATACAGTTTAAACTATAAAGGTATTTTCGATAAAATGTAATTTTTTTTTCTTTTTCCAAATATCTCAATAAATATTAGTTTTATTGAAAAATGGGTAGAGACCAAAAATAAAGATCATAAACTAATAATGAATTTCGCTTGTTTATTTATTTACATAGATTGAATAGTTTCGGAGATATGAAAGTTTACAAATTTCGTCCGGACGTTTATAAGATGAAAAATGCAGTTTAAATGTTAAATATCTCAGAAATTGTGACACCTACGTCACGTATGTTAAGAAATAAAATTAAAGACAATTAATTGCGCTTTCAAATTATTTTTTACTTGTCCCTGTAGCATAAGAAATAAAGAAATTATGACGGAAAAATATGCGTATTTATATCTTTTTATATAAAAAGGTCGCCATTTTGTTACTCTAATTAGCCAGTAATTTAAAAAACTTATCTTAAATACAGTTTTTCGTTAAGATGTAGTATTACCTAGATGCTCAAATGTTTTTTTTCTCATTTAAGGCACTGGTTTTAGAAAAAAAAGTCTTTTTAAACTTTAAATTTCGAAACACTTGGATACCAAATATAAACTTAAATATCTTCGAAATTATTAATCCTACATCAATAAACAAAAAATATAATTAATTCCCAGTTTGTATTTTCTGTAATTGGTCTGTAACATTTTTTCGATAAAGTAATACTTTTTGAGATACTTGACGAAAGCCGTTTGGAAATACCTTTTTTTTAAGCTAAAATCGCAATTTTAAAGTTGTTATAACTTAAAAACTATCAATTTATGTGAAATATTGCATAGAATCTTTTCTTCTTAAAATTTGATTCTATTTCAGCTCCAATAAATACATATATTTTTTAAGTGGCACCCCCTGAGAGGGGGTGGCATCCACCCCCCATAAATTAGCAAGCCCCCGCATAATATAGAAACTTTTCTGTGAAGTATTTACTATTATACTGCCAAAAATGAACTAAATCCGTTCAATATGACATTATTCTGAAGTTAAAACCTCTAGTTACTGTACTATATGTTGACAGATACCGAACCCATCAGAAGTACTGAATTATTTAATATTAAGTACCTTGATCTAACAGCTAGTTCTTTCTGATCAATACGTAATAATAAAATAACACAAGCAAATGTTTTAATAAAAAATAACATAATAGGTAAAAAATATCTAATAAAAATTAAAAGAAAAGGGAAAGTTTACTGTGACTGTCATTCTTGGAATAGCTAAATTGAAGTATCTGAAGAATAAATTCATATTAGTAGAACTTGAATATTACTAGTAATTCTGACTCAACAGGCTCGACTAGGGATCTTGATGAAACATTTTTATTTTTATTAAACAAAAATTACGTTTACGGCGCACCTGTAAAGTAAGTAGATTTGTAAAAATGGACCAAACAAGTAGACGTTGCGTAAATAAAAATTTGAAACTATTGAAATGTAGGTGTTGGTTAATGGTCAAATATTAACATTTTCAGTATTTCTAGTATTATTATATGATGTCCTAAAATAATGCATCTAGGAATGATTCTTAACAAATTTTATATTCATCTGTATAACTTTTTTTTCAACCTCCTTTTATAATATATACAAATTTTAATGTGAGGATAGTTACATAAACACTGATGTACCACAACCTTGTATTCCAAGGATGTATAAAAAGATGTATTAAAAGCACATAATATTTTAGTCAGTTAGCCCATTCTAGCAATGGGCAGCTCGTGGTGGTTTCCCTTCCTCGGGAGAAAAAAGCAAACCAATTAATTTTACAGTCAGGTTACACTATATCCTTACTACTTATAACTAAAATATCACATGATATAAAAAAATGTATACGTATAGATTCATATATCTATTATATAAAAATCTCATGTCACAGTGTTTGTTATCGAACTCCACCGAAACGGCTTGACCGATTTTTATGAAATTTTTGGTGTATATTTGGTAAATCTGAGAATAGGTCGCAGGCTATTTTTTATACCCCTAGGTGATAAAGGTGGCCCTATCCAGAAATTTTGTTTTTATTTTTTGGATAAAAATTTATAATTTATATGGCAAAACAACGTTTGCTGGGTCAGCTAGTAATATATAAAAATAACATTTTATTGTCATGTGGGAAGATAATTATCAGCACCGAAGATTGAAATAATACGAAAAATATGCTGAAAAGTGCATACACGTATACATTCATCATCATAAATGTATAAATATTTTCCAAAATATTCATCCGATTTTTATAAACGAATATCGACATAGAATACGATATTCAAATATATGTCTCAAATACACTTGAGTATCCTTTGCCTTATTTTCTTTATTGATGGAAACAAAAGTAAATTTCTTATGACCTAAAAGTCTGCCATTTTGTCATTTGAGTTCAGAATGAGTGAACTCGGTTGAAAAGTAACAAAGCTATAAATAAGTAGTTAATTAAAGAAATCTGTATTTGTCTTTTTGAGTTGTGTTATCTTTCATCTTCTTTGTAATTAACAAATGATTAACTAAGACAGTCAATTAAAAAAAATAATTCACTTTTATCCATAATTGTTTAATGAATGATGAATGTGATTTTTTTCAGGCATTGTAAACTGGATATTAACTGGACCAATAATGCAAGTAGTTGGAAGATTGACGTATTGTATATATTTGTTACACATACTGGTTTTGATTGGACATTTGTTTGAACTTCGAACCAAAATATACTTTTCTGACTATACCGTTGTAAGTACCTATATTCTAAAATATTAGTATTTATATAGCCAGTTTCAAGTTTTATTTATGTATGCATATAACTGTTACTAATATAGTGCAACTTTCCCACGTCTCACTTTTGAAGTTTAAGAAACAATTCAATGTATTCGGTTAACACCAACATAGAACGGTACCAACCAGAATATCGCTTGCTTCGGTTTGCTTTCAGTTGCCAATATGAAAACTAAGTTCTCCTGCAGCTGAGATTTTTAAGATCATGACGTTAGACTTTCTGCTTTGCAGCCGCTTTCAAAATGAAAACTGTAAAGATGTGTATGTTTAGGAATATCTAAAAAGTCTTGGGTCGAACCATATTGCTATCTATCGTTTCAGTCTTTCTATTCTCTACAAGGAACTAACTTAATCTTCTTGGAGCATTTTATTATTCAGTTTAGGGCATTTTTTTTATTTTGAATTTCTATCCTGATGTTTAAGGTAATATACAGAAATATTGAAATCTGTATTTTGTTATTTCACTTGGGGAATTTTGTTTCGCTTTTAGAGAAATATCTTTAATTATTCCAAATCTCAAATTTTAAACCTATACTTCAACATAGTGTAGAATTTTTGTAGTGATTCTAAAGTTCAAATAAAGTAGGAAGTATATGTCTAAATGTATATAAGACCGTCATAACCACTACACCTGCTCATAACATAATCTTAAGTGTCATACCTAATACATAATTAAAATTGGCTAAACAGAGGAAACTTTTATCAAAACAAATTAAAGACAAATTTTCCTACAAAAGAAAATGAAAATGACCACCTCCTGATTCAAGATATTTTCTTTGAATATATTATATATTTGTGTTAATAATTCTTTTACTTAAAAACAGCTAACAGATCTAATGTCTCATGTGCACTTGCAGCGTCGGCGTCGTGGTGGAAAAAACCATGTTGAAGTTCGTCATCATGTTGATGAAAAGGAGTAAAATTTGTTTCTGATATCTGGTCCTGTAATTATGTAAAGATAGTACAATTGGTGTTTAGATTTAAAATGGTCTCTAAGTTTAATGATGGGATGAAACAAGCGCCACCACCATGTGTGTTGATTTTAGATGCATCTGTGTAAATGATCAGTGGGTCATCAAATTGATTCAGAACACTTATTAAGGTATTGAGTTTATGAGGTGATTTTCACTGTAAGATGGCGTAATGATGTAGGTATCGGTGAATAAATCAAAGAAATTAAATTTATTCTAGAGAAAATTTCTCAGGAAGTCAGGAAGTTCAGAACCGTGTCGAAAAGCTGTAGCCAGGGGATGAAGGTTCTTTAATCCAATATTTATTACATAGGTCAAATGTGTTGACGCTTAAAGTTTTGTCTAATAGTGGAGTACTGAAATAAAAGTGTTTTAGCATGAACTTGTTACTAAGAAACTTCCTCCTTAAATCAAGGAGCTTCCACATAAAGTGAATATATTTGTTTTATAAACCTCAAGACTTCAAACGATATACAGAAACCAATGGGTGCGTTTAGGGAATGCAACGGTTAGCAACAGTTGAGAGCAGCGGTTCCCTAAACGACAACGCTGAAAATGTGCTAATTGTGAACTGTTGGATGTTTTAGTCAGCGGAAAAACTTACGCTGAGTGTAGTCAGTGGTGAAACTTAACCTCGCTTTCTTTCATCAAGCAAATCAATTTCGTCTTCCAAAAAGTATTTCAAAATAAATGATTCATTTATAATCGCATGCACCAAACACTAATTTATTTAAACATTTTAACATTTTGCCATTTACTAGATATCATAAAGATTTTCTTTGACATAACCGCACTTGTAGTGATATTTAGTAACATCTTTTATACCGTTTAGCGAACTCATAACAATTACCTAGAATCAAAAAGTAATCAGGTTGAGTGATTATATTATATTTGTTCGAAAGAAAATTTAGAGTCAAGTATAACACCTAAATCTTTTAAAGTGATTACGTTATGCAAGCTCAGGTTATAGAATAGCACTTATCAACATTAAGAAGTATGTTGTTTTCATCACACCATGAATAAATTGAATCAAGATTTTTTTGAATCTGGGCGTAGCCATTCATAGAATAAATATCGCTAAATATTTTCAAGTCATCAGCCAACAGTTAATATTTACAATCACTATTTTGAGCAATATCATTGGTGAATAAATTAAACAATAAGGAACCAATCTGGAAACCCTGAGGCACTTCAGATGTTGCATATATATCTCTGAAATATATCCGTTAACAAGAACCTGCTGGATTGTTGTCGGAGAGATACGACTGAATCCAAGATAATAAAGGAGGAGGACCAACTCCGATTTTATTTAGTTTCTTTACAAGAAGAGAGTGGTTTACCTTATCGAAGGCTTTGCTAAAGTCCATGTGTACACTACATGCAAGTTAGTCTCCTACCAGAGATTTAGCGATGAAGCTGGTATCGATATATAAATTGTAATCCACAGAACGACCTTGGAGGAATCCATGCTGCTCTGGAATGATGATATTGCTTAAGGATACAGATATATTTATTCCTCTAACGACCCAAATAATTTCGGAATTGCAGATAGGATACACAGGTCTACAGTTTTCCATAAGAGATTTGTTACCATATTTGTAAACCGGAGTTACGTATGGACTTTTCCAACATTATGGAAAAATATCTGTTTTTAAGGATATGGAAAATATGAAGAAGAATGGTAAGAAAAGTGATTTGGAACAGGATTTTAAGAAGATTGGTGAAATTTTGTCAGGACCCCGCTCCTTTATTAATATCAATTGAAGGGCAGTTTCTACATCTAAAAGACTGATATATACCTTATACATATCAACTGTAATATCAGGAGTATAATTACATTCTTCATCATGTAACGGACTCTAAACTGAAGAAAAATAGCTTGCAAATAAATTCGATATATCCTCACCACCATCAGTCTTGGAATTATCAAGGATCATTGAGAGGGGCAAACTATCAGATTTTCGATTTAATTTAATAAAATTACAGAAATATTTAACATTATCCGAAATAGATCTTTCAATAGTACCCACATATTCATCATAATATTGTTTAGTCAATAAATTACATGTTCTACGAAGATCGCTAAAAACTAAATACGCATCTGGATTAACTGATTGCTTGAGCTGTTTATGAGTTTTTCTTTTTTTCGTATATTAAACATGTCAGCTCGCAATTGAACCCGATAAGGTATTTCTGATCTCGTTTGGTTAGAAGAGAAACAAACTGTACGATGCAATTTCACAAAGTAAAGTAGAAAAATATCAAATATAAAATTAACATTGTCAGTGTTTGAAAATAAATAATACCAATCGATTAATAACAAATGATTGTTTATTTTATCATATTATGCCAAATTGCAATTGTAATAAGTTGTAATATTGAAGATATGGGTTTAAATCATTCGTTATCGTGATTAGCCATGGAGAATGATAGGAATCACATAATATTAAGGAAACACATTTGGAAACTGGCTCAAAATCACTATTTGAAAAACACAGATCCAGCACACAACTTTTATTTAAAACACTATTAAATTGATTAAAACCAAAAAAAGCGAAATTAACACAAATAGTAACTTCAGTTTCACTTCTAACATTATCTGAAAGTAGGCCAATATAATCGTCAGACAATTTGATGTTAGACAGATTGAAATCTCCTAGCACCATTACATTTTTCATGCCAAATTGATCAACAGCAGATTCAACTGAACGTACATGCTTTTCATAAACCGAAACATGGGACGTGGGAGGCAGATATACTGAGCATATTACAAATTACGTATTGCCAATTAGGAACTTAACCCACACTTCTTCAATAGATTTATCTCCAATTGAAGCAGAATGTGATGCAATATCTTTTCGTATTTAATCTTCTTTTTTTACTACTTGTCAAAGGATAGCGACCGGTTCTATATACAATATACCTATCATCTATAAATTCCCTCTCAGCGACATTATTGTTGAAGTCTCGAAAAGAACTATGAGTGGAAAATCTTCACTGGGAACTGCACAATAAAAGTCTTTAAGTTTTGTACGTAGACCTCTTGGAAATAAATTGAAAACTCATTATTTATTTCTCTTAATCTCTGTCTTTGTCGAAAACTTGCCAATCCAGAATACCGGGGTTTTCGTGGAAGAAATTTTAAAACAATTGTCTTCTTAGGCCATATGTCGGGCCATGTATTATGTATTATTTGTAGTGTCTTTGAAGTTTAAATTTAATAAAAATGGGTATTATTTGCACTAGTTACATGCTCACTTTCAATTTGATGTATACTTTTAGTTAACCACGAATTGTTAATTTGCCAATATCTTATCTAATGTTTGTCTTAACCATAAAATAAACAAGACATTCAAATTAACCAGGCATTGCGAAACGGATTTGGTTAAATCCTAACAATTAGTTAACCAACGTTTGTGAAACTGGCTGTGATAGAAATAAAGTATACCTTGATCTTTTAATAACTGTCTTTTTTTTAGTTCTATGCCTGGTGTGGTCATTTCACCATGTCAACTGTCCTAGCCATATTTTGGACACTTGCTTTTGAATCACCTTTAATTACCATTGAAAAATATTTGCTAGGTGGAGGAAATGCAAAAAGTAAGATACGAAGCTTCCACCAAAGGAAAATATTACATTTTTTTTTATTTTTAGGCAAAAAACCACAACCGATAAGCGATGGTGAAAGAAAGAAGAGAGAAAATGTGTATTAAACTTTTGTTTAATACTCTAGGATGAATTATACGTAAAAATATTTGTACAGATTCTCAGTTTTGTATAGTTTTAGGTTTTAGTGTCAGTACATTACCAGAATGAGCAAAAAGTAATTTTAAGCTGAAAATATATTTATCAACTTATACTCTTGAAAGCTTTCAATGAGAGCAAAACCATTTCAAAAGGTGAAAAAAAAAGTTTTTTTAGTGTTATGGAAAAAACGGACTAATTTTGTATATAGACTTCATTATTTAAAATATTTTAATACGTTAAAAATTTTGTGTGAGAGAAGCTTGTTAACTTTTCACTTAAGCATGCTACTTGCTATTCTTTGCTCGAGATGCATCGAAAAAAGTAATTTTGAAGTTTTATTGTAATATTATTTGATTACACTAACTAGTTTTAACATAGTAAACTTTCGTATAGGTATTATTTATAGTTAAACAAAATAGAAACTTAGGAAACTATACGATTAGTGTTCAGATATTTCTAAAAACTCTATTTCTATTCATTTAAATGGTTCTAGCTCACTTAGGAAAAGTTTAAAAGCATACATTTATGTCACTTTATGCTCAATATTTTAATTTATATTCTGATAGTGCTGATACCAAAACCCTCGTGTATATAGTACCAATTTATTAATAAGACTCAAGTTTCGACTGACTAAACTGCAAGACAACTGTTCTTTTGTCACAGTTAATATGATATTAACCATATTATGGAAATGTACGCTTTACAGAAATTAAGAAATCAAAACATATTGAAGAACATTTATAATAAATAATTTGAGTACATAGTAGTTTTAATTATATAGGTTAAGAAAGTAAGAAGAAACATTTTATACTAATGTTATTAATGTATAATAAAATATTACGGATTTGTTAAGGTAACTCTTTTATCCTCTAGCTCTAAGGTCGTGGACCTACTACTTTTCTGGTAGCCCAAGACATATTTTCAGATGATTAAGAAATACTAAAAAGAAAAATACAATTTAGAAACTGTTGATTGCAGTAAGCCAGTAGTGACGGAAATTCCAATTGATGAAACTGTCATCTGTTGATACACAAACATTATCATCCACGTATCGGTTTTAGCCTTATTAAGCCAGTACAATACAGGTAGTTCAGTATCACGGCGCACAGAAACGTGACTTTAAATGACAGGAATTGATGGCCATAGATAGTCCAAGATCTTATCAACGTGAAATAGTTATCGGTCACTTGTAAGTGGCTCCAGCTCCAAATTACTTTTAAAACTAATATTTGACGGTATCAAATATTACGCGAAGACTACGGCGCAAATGTTAGGTGACTTTAGTTATAGCTTACGATATGAATCATTGGTTCAAATCCATGCCAAGGCAAGTCGATGATTCAACTCTTAAAATAAAATATAAAATTCAATATAAAACGTAATACTACGGAAGCCCACCCTAACTGTCCAAAATTAAGAAAACATGGAAATTCATATATCGGTAAATCACTTAGAGGAAATAACTGTGACAATTTTGTAAGGTGTATAATATAACTTTATATTATTAACATAAAAATAAAATAAAATAAACTGAAAAAAATTAATAATAATAATAATATAATTTGCAGACATTTATCTTGAAAACGGTAACAATGGTATCTGGAAAATGGTAACTCCTATCCAAATATTGCATAGGAATAAAATTGTAGAAAACTTTATGCACTTTGTTTTTTGTGCAGAAAGTTTTCCTCCATCTTTTTTAGTTTTTGTGTTAAATGACAAAAATAATATTTGCTTTTTTTTACACGTACGCCATTTTGAAAGTACAGCCAGTTTTAGGACATGCCTTAAATTGTTCCTTAGGCTTTAATATTTATGAAAAACATTGTCCCCAAGGATCGGTGGGGTGTACGGACAGTTAGGGTGGGCTTCCATCGTATTACGTTTTATATTGAATTTTATATTTTATTTTAAGTGCTGAATCATTTATCTGGAAAATGGTAACTCCTATCCAAATATTGTATGTATTGTATAGAAGTAAAATTGTAGAAAATTTTATGCACTTTGTTTTTTGTGCAGAAAGTTTTTCTGCATTTTTTTAGCTTTTGTGTTAAATGACAAAGACCATATTTGCAAAAATTTTTTTTTAAACGGACGTCATTTTGAAAGTACAGCCAGTTTCTTTTTGAGGGACATGTCTAAAATTGTTCCTTAGGCTTTAATCTTTATGAAAAACATTGTCCTCAAGGACCGGGGGGGGGGGAGGGGTGCACGGACACTTAGGGTGGGCTCCCGTAATATATTGATTACGAACATGACCCTGAATATTGTTTATTTATTTAACGATTTATTGTTGAAAAATTCCAGAAAATCGACTTTTTTAAAGATAACTCAAAGACCTTTAACGATATGTGTTTCAATTTGTAGATACTGTTAGAACTCTGAAAAACGGTTAATTAGAGAGGTGTTTCGTTTAAAGCGCTTGAAAATTTGTTTAAATAATTGCAACAAACCGCGAAAATTTTCGCAATTTGCAAATATTTTTCATTCTTTAATAAGAGCACTTTAGTGCTTGAAACTTTGATAAAATATGTCTTTTATTACCTCAAAGTTACCCTTAAAATTTCATCAAAAATTTTTAATTAGTTTAAGAGATATTCAATTTGTTTATTATAAACATAAATAATGTAAAATGCAAATTCACCCAGTTCCCGTTGTCGTAGATGATTGATCCGGACATCGTTTTTTTGTTGAGACTTAAACTTTATGTTTTCATTAATGGTAAATCAAATTTGCATTATTTTCAACTTCAAAATGGCGTTTGAAAAAGTATCACATTTTGAGCTTAGGTTTTTGCTAATAACTTTTAAACAAATGAAGATTTTGCAATATCGTTCTAACAAAAAAAAAACAAACAATTTTCTATTAAACAGTTTTCTCGAGAATATCGTTTTCTAACATCTTAACTAAATTAAAGCATATTAAATGACCATTCGATATTTTATACATTTTTATTTATACATTAGCAAACATTTCTTTACTACATAATATAACCGTTTCTCCGATTTTGACTTTTTTTTTAATCTTAAAAAAAAGTCAAAATCGGAGAAACGGTAATTTTTTTGTTGACGCACGGTTTTGAACTCGTCTCTATCATTTTATGAACGTGTTACAGATATGACTCATGCTTCTCTCTCCTATTCTGACGCTGATTTAAAATTAATTGTAATCGCTGCAAATTGAATTTTTCCCCCAAACTCAGCTCTATTACAAAGATAGATTATTAAACCAGTTGTTCGCCAAGTTTCAGCTGTTAATGTTTATTAATAAACAAATTACGAATTTATTTAAAAAAATCATCATAGTCTACATAGTGAGGCTACATAGTCATTTTTTTTTTTTGAAAATGTGTGAAAAAACCCCAGCAACAAAGATATGAGAACGATACTGCAAAATCTTCATTTGTTTAACAGTTATTAGCAAAAAACCTAACCTCAAAATGACACTTTTTCAAACGCCATTTTGAAGTTGAAAATAATGCAAATTTGATTTACCATTAATGAAAACATAAAGTTTGAGTCTCAACAAAGAAAATGATGTCCGGATCAACCCTCTACAACAACGGGAACTGGGTGAATTTGCATTTTACATTATTTATGTTTTTAATAAACAAATTGAATATCTCTTAAATCAATTAAAATTTTTTGACGAAATTTGAAGGGTAACTTTGGGGTAATAAAAGACATATTTTGTCAAAGTCTCAAGCACTAAAGTTCTTTTGTTAAAGAATGAAAAATATTTGCAAATTGCGAAAATGTTCGCAGTTTTTTGCAATTATTTAAACAAATTTTCAAGCATTTTAAACGAAACACCTCAAATTAACCGTTTTTCAAAGTTCTAACAGTATCTACAAATTGAAAAACCTATCGTTAAAGATCTTTGAGTTATCTTTAAAAAAGTCTATTTTTTGGAATTTTTCAACAATAAATCGTTAAATAAACAATGTTCCGGCAGTCAAAAAGTGGACCAAATTCAGGGTCATGTTGGTAATCAATAAAACTATCCTTTAATCCACGTGGCATCCTGAAATGAATTTCAACATGCATATTTGCTGATTCCACTGGACTATCATATCTATGTACCAAATCTGTGGAAAAAAAAACTAATAATATATACAATAAATAGCACACAAAAGATCAGATAACAAAAGAGCCATTAACAAGAAAAGAAAAGCACACAAAACATATCAAAAGTGCCATAATACCAAAAAACATACAATATATGTGCACTACAAACCTCACTATAACACACTAAACATAACAACCATAACCAAAAAAACAAGAACATCTTATACTACATACTAACCCTAAACCACTTAATCAATCAACCTAAAATCAGATAGCCACAGAGCAAAGTTATTCTACTATACATTACACTCAACCCAAGGCAAGCACCTTGGGTGGAGAGCTTAAGCCTTGGCAAGAAACTATGAACGGGGCTTCAGTTCAATTCGAGCAACGAGAAGCACCAGTAGGTAGCCTCAGTGGCAGATATGATTTTACCAAAAATCGTTTAGTCAACTTTGGTTACTTTAAGGACCTACCAACTATGCGGGACTACAACCGGACGCCCAACAATACTTCATACTCAGTTAGTGGAAACCTGAGAACCAACACAGAAGAAGAACCTTAATATGTATGATATTACATTACAATTCTGTGGACTGAACTGCACTTTTTTATAGTAATCGCCTGAAAATCTTGCTTAACTGTGCCGAGTTCTTTGGCAATCTTGAATATTCCTAATTACATGCACCAAATATTTTTGTCATTAACATAAAGAAGTCAATGGCCTGTAAATCACCGACGATGTTATGAACATAATTAATAACGGGCGCCCAAGAAGAGATCCCTGTGGAACCCTAAATATTGCAAAGTATTATCAACGTCGGAACAAAATATTAATTAATCCACTTAAAAATTCAAAATATTTTGCTAATCCTCATTCTATTAAATTGAACTGTATGCAAAGTACGATTTTGAATATTTTTGTTCTTAAATAATCTCCTAAATTATTTCAATCTCTTAACAATAGTATAACACCGAAAACCTCTTCAAGTGAAGAGTCACTTCTGGTGATACTACATTTATCTAATTGACAAAATGTTCAGCTCACGAAAAATATCAGTTTGAAGAAATTCTAAATATGAATTACCGTTCAAACTTGACTATCTACCTAGATAGAAGTATACAGAAAAGATGATGAATAAATGAAGAGTACTAAATAGAGAAGGAAGTTTTGGGTAAACACTTTTACCGATTTTTTATAAAGTGACATTAGACACATCAGACTTGCCAACGCCCTAGTTTTTTTCATCTTTTTCTGCGTCTCTGGGACATGAACCGTTAGGGGGCGTAATGATGCTTTCGAGATGTGCCATACAGCAAAGAAAGGCTAACAGAATTATTCATGACTTACAAAATATCTGCTAAGTCATTGTATATAAAAAGAAGAAGATATTCACATCTGGTGAGGGCGTTGCCTTGGAAGTGGAAGATTCGGATCAACTCCGAGAAGTCCGAATCGATTCTCTTCACGCGCCGGTTCACAGAGAACCGCATATTACCGTCAATTTTGATCGGTAGACAACAAATCAAACGGTGCCTAAAGTATCTGGAGGTTAACTGAACAAAAGAATGACATTCGATACATACGCACATTAACGAAGTTTTGCGCAAGGTCTATTCCATGTCCAGGAGTCTGCACCCGCCCCTGGCCAGGGGTAGCAGTACAAATAAGAAACTGTTGTACACGATGGTGATCAAGCCGACCATCACATACGCGGCGCCTCGCCGGTGTTGTGTAGCATCCTGCCACGACAATGCGAAAACTCAAAGTTCTTGAACATTCGGCCTCCCTCAGAGATTTACACGCTCGTTGCCATGACATAACCCCACTGACGAACTGCGCCCAAGGAATTTCCCAAAAATTATACACCTTCAAACTGGGCGACAGTCCACTAACCCGCAACATAACTAAATCAGAAATCATAATGCCCCATTTCAGATCAAACACCCCCTACCTTACCAGGAGTTGCCTATCTTCAAGAAACCTCTTCCCTAGTCATACTTTCCTATACAGCAACCATTTCTCTACCTTTGATCTTTCCAATCCTTCCTATTATCTTTCTTTATGTTCAATGTTGTTCTCGTTTTTATTCTCTTTGTTCTTTTTGTCCTCAAAAACTCCCTTTTGGCCGATAACCTTTTTTTAAAAAATTCAAATATTTTAAACCCTATCCTTTTTCTACCACATTTTCCTGAGATAAGGGAGACCACCAGGTCGGCACTTGGCATGCTTGCCTGGTTGGCTCCGGGTCAGGTTCCGGCGAGGCGCATTTTTGTTCAATTCTAAAGGCAAATCTTGTTTGCTTTTGCTTTTACATTGCAATTCAAAGATCGTGTGTTCGAATCCCAGACAGATTGAATATGTTTTTTTTAACTTTTTTTAATTTATCTATTTTTATACTAACAAGTGTTTCACCAACAAGGTTGGTATCAGAAAATTTAGAATGTCCAAAAACTAACATTATTTACAAAAAACTGCGAAGAGTATCCTATTGGATGTGTAACAATTATATTAAAATTCAGTAAATCGACAAAGAGTACGTTTTTAGCTTCTATCTTATAAATTCAGTTGCATAAAATTGAAATGATCAGAAACCACTTCCACCAAATTTAATATCACCTAAGCACAATACAAATGTTGTGTTGGCTCCTGAGTGTGAATTAAATCTGAATAAATATACATCTGATAAATAGAGGATCTAAAGCTTGAAGTCAATTACTGTATCCTATCAATATTATGTATAGGCAGCATAATTAATACATTTGCATAATTAAACAAATAGATAAATAAATTTTATGGAGAACAATTGCATCAATGGAATTTGAGAATATTGTAGATTATATCTCAAGTTTCGTTGGGACTATTACTCAACAAAAAATTCATTCAAATGAAAACTTTCTGAGGCAATTTCAAATGGCCCACAAACAGACAGGCTTCCTAAAATGTGCGATAATGAAATTCATTTTCAAAATTTTATCAGATTTTAGAAAAAAAAAATATGAAATATTTTTCATCTGTGAAAAATACGAAAATAAAATTATGAATGAATTGTAAGGATCAGAAATGAGCGTTTTATATACGCAACATTGGGACTTAATTAGGTTTAAGAATATTTTCCTGAATTTAGTTGAATTTGATTGATATTTCCACTACAAGAATACTTATTTGACTTGGAACATTAATCATTTTTACATAGTATTAATAAAAAAATATTAATTATACCTATCAAGTATCGATATAATCAGAAAACTAAATAGAGATAATAAAAAAACACTCAAATTGAAATATTATCAAATCAAAACAAAATGTTGACCCTACACAAACATATAAAACATCAATTTTAGTATATTCTTAAATATGGCTTCGCCATAAGATTGTTGTCTGTTTATCATTAAGACGAACTTAAGAACAACATGTAATCAACTATGCGGATATATCAGTAGTAATCGTAGATATAGTATAAAATGAATTGCGCAACTCATTATTACTAATAAGTCACTGGCTCTCTTATTAAAGAATGGGAATTCATAGGGCCAAAAAAGAGAAAGAAATTGCACTTTATAACAACATAAAAAAAATCGATAGAGGTATTTACCCAAAACTTACCCTCTCTGTTTATCACACCTTATTTACATATTCTTCTTATCCGCAACATTTTGCTGGACGTTTCATAATCCATAAATTATTCTATATTTTAATATTGCATGTTTTTCTTCCTAGACACTTGTATTAACTTCATGCAAAGTATTATTGCCATCCGTTACTGTTTTTCTTTAATTTTATTAGGGTGACCACCCTGTATATTATTCATATTTTCTTTTTTGACAGTTGTGTTAAGTAGATGCAAAATATTATCATCCTCCGTCGCCTATTTTTAATTTTTTCTTTGGGTGACCAATCTGCATGTTTTGTTTTTCATATTTTTCTTCTTTGACAGTTGTGTCAACTACATGCCATGTATTGTATTATCGTGCAACGTCACATTTTTTTTATTATCTTTTAATGGTGACCTCCCTGTATATTTTTTCATATTTTTCATTTTTGACAGTTTTGTTAACTGCATGCTAAATCTTATCGTCCTCCATCACATTTTTCTTTAAATTTTGTTAGGGTGACCACCCTGTATGTTTTTTTTCATATTTTTTCTTTGACAGTTATACTAACTGTATGCGATATATTATTATCGTCGTCCGTCGCATTTTTCAATTTTTTTGCGAGCACCCTGTATATATTTTTTTCATATTCTTCTTCGACAGTTATGTTAACTACATGCGAAATGATATCGTATTCCTTCACATTAAAAATTTATTTTTGTACTTTTATATTTTTTCTTCATATCTTTCTTCTTCGACAATAGTGTTACTGCATGTTAAATATTATCGTGCTCCGCCACATTTTTTTTTAAATTTTGTTGAGGTGACCACCCTGTATATTTTTTTTTTCATATTTTTCTTCTTCGATAGTTGTGTTATAACCAGGAAAGCTTACAAAAATGAGTGGTGCTTTACACCCATGCACCATGTGGCTGCTGCAGGGAGATGGTCGTGATTTCTATACTGGCAGTGACGCTATCCTTGGTAATATTGGGCACCACTTCATTTATGAGAGAAAACAAAGAAAGACCCGTAACTTTTCACTAACACGTTTGTTACAGAGACAATCGGGAATATGGTACTTAATTACATGAAATCGAACGCTTCTGATTACATGCATGTAATCCCAAACAATACTAAACAAATACGCTATTACTGCACAATACTGACTCCGCCGCACAGTGGTCAATTTGCCATATTTAGGAGGAAAATATTATTAACACTTCACTTCTAGCTATATTTTTGTTTAGAAGTATATTTTTGTTTATATATGTTAAATTTATGATACGATGCATAAAAAATACATACATAAATATATACAGGTTGAGTCAGTAGCATGGGGACAGTCAATATCTCCTCAACCGTTTGAAATTAGAAAAAACGTCTCAGATAAATATTGTGGGAGATGAAGAGTGTAATATTCAAAAATTAGTTTCAAATCTACAGGGTGTTTTACAGAGTGGTAGCAAGCTAATGTCAAAATTTTTTAAATGGAACACCCAATAGTAAAATCTGCAAAAGACGCATTTTCGTAAATTTGAGCGTCATTTCATTTTGAATGTTAGTCGATACCATGTACTAATTTACAGGACTCTCAGAGTTGAAAACAATTCTACAGGGTTCTTTCCACGATGATTTAAATTTTTACATATTTATACTGTCATAATTCAATTTTTTCAAACCAAACACCTTGTATATTTTTATTTAATATGCCTCTGCAATTAATCACCTATATGCTGATACTTTATAGTGACAACTTTTTTTCGACGATCTCAAGAAAAAAAAGTCCGTTTTTCTTTACCTCTTTTATTGCTGTATGCAAACTTATATTTCGGAACTTTTTCAAAATTTACTCCCGGAATACTGTACGCGGAGAGCTCCTTCCAAGTTTTTTATTACGGAAGCCACATTACGTTTACCACTTGCATGATATGCGGCTTGAGTTGCTAAGCTTAACTCTTCTGGAGTATGTTCCAATAATGGTTGCACTTTTTTCTTTTCGACTTTTGTCCACTACTACTAAAACTCTGACGGTTGACCTACTTTCGACCTAGAAGGCTCACATATATTTTCTTTATTAGTTTCATATTTTAATTCTCCATTTAACCAACCAGAATGTTTTTTTTAAATGAAGCCACATTAAATTTACAAGACCGCCAGCGTTTAAGTAAATTACATACCTAAGAATGGCTTAATAATTTGAATAAATTCTTCATTTTCTCCTAACAACTCGCGCTAGTCTTCTTTCTCTTGTTCAATATTTTCAATTATCCTGTGGACTATCCTAATGCTCCATCACCTAACAATTTTTCATTCAGCAGCAAATCAAACAGGTAATTTCTCTTCACGTAAATGACAATATCTGCAGTAAAATTAAATATCTTCTTATAAAAGTACAAGAAAGTAAACTCTCAGTATATGTTCCAAAGTACAGAGACTGACCTACGATATACAACAGAAATTTCGGTGAAACTTTGTGAAACTTTTTTTAAAACTCAAATATAAGTGCGCAAATGCAGCCTTCCGCGAAATAAATCGGTAATATGGTTTTTCCCAAGAGGACACATACCTCGTGACATTTTTTCGATAGTTAAAGGCATGTATTAACAGCACACGACAACAGTTTTATAATATTGGATACAATAAACAACTTGCTTGGATGAATATTAGCGGTAAATTATTGGCCGCGGAACAACCCAATTACTATTTGACCTCACCACCTTGAACACGTGCGGCATAAACAAAATATTTTTTTTGGTTTCTGATGGTCCGGTTATTCAGGTATCGACATATATATTAATTTTAATTTTTGGATAATTTTTTTTTTTGTAATACTTTCCTCCTAATATTTGCAAATTGACCATAGTGCGCCGGTAGGCGTATAATATACCATGTATACTTCTTTATATCAATTATTAATAAATTAACAACTATAGCTCCCTCGACAGAGGAAAACGTGTTCGGCTCTCTATGTCCTCGACTACCTTCTTTTCTAGGCGCACCGTTCAGTGCTGTGCGTATATTCCTTGACACTATAGAGAACGGGCTCAAGCCACGTTACAGTATTAACTACATGTGGAATACTATCGTCGTCTTTCACATTAAAAAAAAAAGAATGAGTGAGTTGTAATTTCTTTCTATATTTTTCTTCTTTGACAGTTGTACTAACTGCACGCGAAATATTATCGTCCTGGGTCAAATTAAAAAAAAAAAAATTGGATGATCACCCTGTATATGCATGTATTTTTTTATAGTTTGCTTCTTCGATAATTGTGTCAACCACCTGCGAAATATTATCGTTCTCCATCACCTCTGTTATTTTTTTTTTGAGTAGCCACCCTGTATTTTGTTTTCATATTTTTCTTTCTTTGCAGTTGTGTTAACTACATGCCAAATATTACTGTTTTCCGTCATATTTTTTCCTTAATTATATTTTTTATGGTTCCTATCTTGTATATTTTTCAGCTGAACTGTAACTCAGTTCTTTGTTGGCAATAACATCTACTACCTACCAAATATTATCCTTTCCTGCTTTTGTAGATATAGCGCTAACAGACAGACGCCAGACCGACAGATAGACAGACTAATGGAATTAAACTGCTTTAATTTTCGTAATCTACCTACTCTGTAACGTGAAAATCCAGAAAAATCTCGGAGAGTCATTTTTTTCATGATTACAATACTGCCCTGCTAAGACGAGATGTCGTAACTGCCAAAAATTTATTTTTGGGATTTTAATTGCATTTGCACCGTATTAGTGATCCTCATCACTATACAAAATGTAGATGTCGTATCTAAAGCAAAATTAATGAATATACATAAATATGTGTCGAAACTACAAAATAGACCTATTCACTAAGCTCACAAGTCATATCCGATCATTACCAAATTTATTTGTCGTAACTTAACGTATATACAATATTTTGTTATATAGTTACACTGATAAAAGGGACACATTTATTTGCCGAAAATGAAAATCATGAATTATGAAATGTAGATGGCCAGTGACGTAGCCAGGGGGGGGGGGGGGTCCTGGGGGTCCGGACCCCCCCCGAAATTTATTGACATTTGTATAATTGATAGACATGATATTTATATAAAATTATTATATTGATTTTATTTTCGGTTTTAGTCAAAATTTTTTTTTGGCCGATTACAAATCTTCATTCCATGCAACCAGTCCCGTGGCAAATCGTAATTTCTTGCAATTTATTGCCGCAATATTGACAGAGCGGAGCCTTAATTCAGTCAAATGTATAAAACCTTGTGGAATCGTGAGTAAATTCGATTTATTTTCATTACTAGCCAAGCGAAATCCACGTTACATTGCGCATAGTCGCCATCAGTTACTTGGAATACAAGTTGTTGAATAGTTCAACTAAAGGACCCCGCACAATTCTTATGCAAATTGGCGTACCTACAACAGTCAAATTGGCTGAATTTTTAATATGTTGTATATGTATGTGACTTATTTCCGATCAAAAACCCTCATGGACCCATCTCGATCTATATAGCCTAGTCTCGTCTAGTATTCGAGATACAACTATAAGTAAATTCTTGTGAAATTCTGTATATCTTGTCGAACTTTTAATTTATTGATGGGGTGTTTGTTGTTAGAGGTCAAAGAAGCAATTTCCGAAAGTTTTTCAATTAAAGTTTTTTGATCAGGAAGACACATACTTACTTACTTTATGTAAAAAATGTTTTAGCCAATATGACCAAATATTATTTTCACTTGTTATTTTTCTACAGATTTCCCGGCGCCTTCGCCAACATTTTTCAAACTTTAATTTTTTCTACGCTCTTTTTATTAAGTAAAACAACAAATGCTTTTAGTGCAAAATATTATAAAGGGCTATTAGAACGAATCACGCACCACAATATAAAATGTATGAAAAAAATCATGAATTCGAAATTATTTAAATTGTACAAAAGGTCACTCTTGTACATAGGATCGAGACATAGGATCGAGTTGGGCCCATGAGAGTTTTTGATCAGACAGTCGAAATCTACAACATATTAAAAATTCAAGCAATTTGACTGTACCCCAATTTACATAAGAATTGTGCGAAAGCTACATAACAATACTTACATAATATACTTACAAAAAAAATTTCGGACCCCCCCCGAAAAAAAATCCTGGCTACGTCACTGAGATGGCATATCATAATTCAGAAAATAGTTGATTTCTCTAAAATTACGTTTTCTCAGATACGACTTCTTGTCATAGCAAGGCAGAATAGTTCTCTTCGGTAAGCGAGGGAAGTATAAAGGAACAGAAGAGGCTACAAATACTAATATTTTAGAATTATTGTTGTTCTTCGGCGCAATATACCTAAAGGGCCAAGATCTGGATTAAGATATATCTAAGGATTTTTCAGTGCCCTAAAAATGAAAACTAGTTTCATATTTTGAAAAAATTAGGTGACGTTTTATACGGAGTCATTTTGAATGCATCTATATGTTCAGATGTATGGTATACGTAAAAATATGTACTTATTTATCAAAATGGCCAAAAATAACCTAGAAAATATGTTTTGAATATTGCAAACAATTAACAATTATGCCCATGATGTGGTACTCTTCCTGCACCTAACCCTGAACTTGTGGCTTATTGTCCTACGCAGGTGCCAAATGTAACAGGCAAGCAGTAGCAGCAAGTGTCAACGGTGTAGTGTTTGCTGCTGTCAAAATACGTACTGGTCGTTACGTGTACGTGATAATAGAGAATTTTTGGCGAATTTTACAAATATTGAATGGACAAACATTGTGATTTGCTATGAAGCGGCCAGGGAAAATGTACTTCCGACTCGTCTACTTTACCAGCTGTGGTTTGGTATAGTTCATGAAAGCTATTTTCCATCAGCTCCTTGATGATATTAGCCACAACTTTTTTTTGCACCGGCACACACACAAAAAAACATGTGAACCTGAAACAAAACCTGTCATCGAAATGTATGTATTTTTGTGCGCTGAATGCAAATCTGTTAGATTTGGCCTATGTCGTCGGAATTTCTTTATATATTCGAGTCAAAAGTCCCCAAGGGTGTAAATCTTAACGTATACAAACTAAAAGAATTATTTTAATATGGTACTATGGTAAAAAAAAAAAAAATTGCAGCGCGATTGCAATCGGCCGTTTCCCACCCATAAACCTGAACACCGCGAGAAAATCCGGCTAGAGCAGACAGATCCTATTTAATTTTGCGAGTTAACTCGTCGCAGTTAACCCGTTGGCGAGTATACTCATCTTGAGCAGTGAAAGGGTTTTAATGACATGCTAATATTTCGGGGTTTGATTCCTTAGGTCATTTTATGAAGAAAAGTTCATATGGACATATGTACGCAACGGCTTAAATTTCTTGCTACGAGGTATTGAATTTTTTTTTTATATCATTATTTTTTAATATCTCAGAAAGTACTTTATATATTATTTTTCAATTTTAGTCAGAAAAGTTATTTTATCGCTAACTCAGTGGCGTCCCTGTAAACATGTCCTCTGATATTTTTCACCAAAAAAGTGGTACGCCACTGACATTTTTCCATGTGAATATTTTTTCTGATTAGCCTGGTCAATTTTACATGAAAACGACCTCTTGCGTATTACATATGCCAAATATGAACTTACTTCTCTCCTTTATAAAGTAATAACCAAACGAAATTTTGGAAAAAATGCATTTCGGCAATGAGGCTCAACTAGCTTTTCTATGGATGATTTTCGTTACCCTCGGTATCTTCTATATGTTGTTAATCTATGCCCATTTCCTCGTGAAACATCCTGTATGTGCAAAATTTCGTAAAATGAGTATTACCTATAGCCTTTTAAAACTACATATATAGTGGAAATCCTGAACGGCAATTTTTTTTAAATTTAGGCAGCGGTGAACGTCTACACCCGACACAATTTACTGGAGCAAATTTTGTCGGTATGCTTTAAACATTGTCATGCCAACTCGTAAAAGTTAACTAATATACTGGAATTCTAGTAAGCTGTCTCCTGCATATTGTGTCATGAGCAGACCCTTTTAGGTAGGGAGCTGGTGGCAGAAATTTTTATATGATCTTGTGTGGCTGATGTTTCATAGTGTAAAGACGTCATAATAAAAAGCCGGATAAACCATTTCAGTCATTACGGCGTTGCTGAGTTTTAATTGACAGTTAATTAAAATTGCACTAAAAAAAATCGTCAGCTACGGAAAGCGGCTTGAACCTTCCTACTTGGTGGATCTTTGAAACCGAAAAGGACACTAAAGAATATGAACGTTCTCATTTAATTATGTTTTTTTATTTATTTTTAAAAACCATTCAATTCTTTGTGGACAGCTTCTCTGCCAGTTGTGGCCGGTGAAGTGTTCTTTATGGACCGTTTCAATTTGAGGTGATAAATATTATTTTTATCTTCTGTCCTCGACCGATTTTTCACTAAATTGGTCGGGAAAGGTTATTGTTTGATTGCTTGTCACTAATGTCAGATGTCAAAAAGTTTCAGGAGAAGAAGATTTTTTAACAGATGTCAAACTGACAGCTGTCAATTTTTTTGTCGCTAAACTTTGTTAGTTCTAAATCTGTCAAACTGAGAGATGTCAAAAATTCTGGTTCTAAACTTTACTGGGAGATTTTATTTTTTGACCGTTGTCGAAAATTTTTAGGTTGGTATTGCACTTGGTTTAATCTTTAGGTTATGTTAATGTTTTTTAGGTTGTGATTGCCGGAAATTTTTCCGGCGTTGTGCCGAAAATGGATTTACGTTTCTCAGACTTTTAATGTCACTGTCACTTTTAATAGTTTGGGCAAAAACATACTTTTAATTTTTTTCACGGAAAACAGTGTGATATATCGTTGAAATCAGAATTTTTACTGCTTTTCAGTGGTTCGATTACAAATTGTAAGTAAGCATAAAATAAACAACTTACTAAACGTAATCCGATCTCAACCAAAAGATCTTCTGGAGCACTAAAGAAACCCTCGTGTAAAGTTTCATCCAAATCTGTTTAGTAGTTTCGCCGCTATCGTGCTAACATACATACATACACACAGGCACACACACACAGACATTTTTCAAAAACCACTTTTTTGGGTTCCTGGGATCTCAAAAAACGTAAAGATTTGACGTTATCTCATTTTTCTATTTTGGACCAATTTTTTTAACTTTCCACGATTTTATTGTGGGGAGGTTAAATATGATTTTATATGATTTTATATGATTTTATTGTATCAGCCACTTGTTTTAAACGGTGCTTGTCAATATAACATTGACATAAATTAAGTCGGCTGAAATCTATGTATCTGCGTTTTTTTGCAATTTATTTATTTTTTTTTTAATAATTTATGATAACTGAAAATTAAGTGAATATATTGTCGGTGTATCTTATACCAAAAGTTTAGCAAAGAGATAAGAAACAATAAAACAAACTACAGTCACCTCTATACTACTGCATTTAAAGGGAGTGAATTTTCAAAAATGTGGTAAAAGAAAAACACTAATATATTATTTTACCGTATCAGCCACTTTGCAGGAAGCTTTGTTTATTTGTAAAAAAACATAAAAAAAATAGCTCTGCTATTTTGATTTTCCATTGGCTGACGTCTCTTAATAAATACATAGGTCGACAAAAAAAAGGGGCTGTTCTTTTGATCAGAACCATCTTATCTTATGTTTTTTGACATGCTCAAACTGATTCTGATATTAAAAAAAATCTACTACATCAGTTTTTGTCTACCATCTCTTTATCTACTATAAAGGGCAAAAAATAGATCTAGTTCTAAGGTTCTGATTTAACTTTTCTGAAGTATTTTCACGCGCTGAAGTCAATTTTGGACAAAAGAAATTTCTTCAGTTTCCCCTTTTATCTCCTAGGGGTGGCAGAGGGAAACTTACACGGTAATTTTTTTTGTCCAGAATTAGCTTCAGCGTGTCAAAATACCTCAGAAAAGTTACATCACAACCTTAAGACAAGACTTATTTTGCCCACTTTTAGGGGATGAAAGGGGTGGTAGACAAAAACTGATGCGGTAGATTTTTCGGTTTCAGCATGTCAAAAAACATAGGATAAGATGATTTTGATCAAAAGAACAGCCCCTTTTTTTTGTAGGCCTGTGTTATTTTTACAAAGCTTTTAGCGCTATCTAGTCCCAAGAAATATTCTAATGTTCTTTACAATTATTTTCTTTTTCCTTTGCTTTATATACAATATGTTGTGTTGTAAACATACATTATTTAACAAAATAAAAATGTTTTCTTCTTAAATCCATCTTTCTGACGATGTGACGCAAAAAATGTAGCAATCAAGTTGGTAGCTGCTCTAATTGATTTGTTAGATCAACACGCTAACAGAAAGCATTGCAGCAGCAGGGGAGAGATTCCTGGTCAACGTGTACGGCTACATAGGAAGGACTGAACCGTCGATAAACCGTCTGAGGTACATTAATTATAAGAAGGCAGTTTTCAAGACCTCATCAAAAATAGCTGCACTTCCACCATCAGCTGCTGCAGCCACACAGCACAGTTTTAGGGTGTATCACCAGGTGCAGTATTGGCTGGGGGTTGAGAAAAATGCCGAAGATTGGGGTTGGAAACGAGCAAAAAATTGCCTGAACCGGTCACCTCTCTACAAGCCCCTGCTCCTCCCGAACTGCTACGTCTGGCGTCATGCAGATGAGTCAAGACCTGCGCAAAAAAATGTAGCTGCAAAAAAGCAGGCCTCGATTGCACAATTTGTGCATCAACTGTGAGAATCGAGGCAGATCTCACAAATACCCTTGAGGACGGACCATTGGATATCGAACTACAGGACGAACTGGGCTTCACCTTCTCCCCGGTTGTTGAGACCATCGAAGAAAATGTGGACAAGTAGGACGAAGGTATGTAACATTTCCTTCCCCAAAAACGACAATCACACACTTGGAGCATTAATGTACCTGTCTGAAGTAGTTAACATGAATGTACAAGCTGACCTATATCTTCTGTTCATTATAGACCCCCCCACCTCGTAAAAAAATAAGGAGAATAAATGAACGAACTGAAGAGGATGTGACAGTTCCTTAAAAAACGAAGGTAGATACACCAATATCTTCAACAGTAAACATGTGCAGATTACTACTCACCTTGTCTATCAATAAATCCATAAAATAACATCTCCTCTTTGTTCCAGATGATTAAGGCAGTCCAATTTATGACTGCAGCGACATTTATCATTCGCAACATTTATCATTATAATGATATGAGTATATATTATACCACTGACTATAATACACTGTACATAACTACTTTAGTACTAACTGCATTTCATTCGTTTGTCTCCATTTTTTCAATTACTTTTTCTATATTCATTATTCATGTAAGGTATACTGGGTCCAGAAATATGTTTTTTTTTGGCGCACTCTAGCGGTGGAATGATTAGTCTTACAAAAAAAATGATATATGAAAAATGCAGGAAATTTTGTCTACTTTAATTTTGTATGGAGTGGGCTTGTCGAAAAAATGCTTCCTCTCTGAGAAAAGTGCCAAAATTTGGGCAAAAAGTGCCAAAAAAACAAAGTTCCGGGCCAAATTTTTGCCTGCAAACTTCAAATTCGTGTTCGGCGACCCAAAAAACATAGAGGGTGAGAAAATAAAAACTTTCCTCTGAGAATCCTAATATGCCTAGCCTAAAATATTTTCAAACAATGTGTGATATGTATTATATGATATTTCAAATATGATCTGTATTAAAGCAAGGAAGGCATAATAGCCCGGTTTCTTTGGACAATCGTCAGAAAAGCTGATTACACGCCGAACTTTCTTGTCCGCTTTCCGACTGAATAACGTTGCCCTCAGCTTATGATAGCACCCTCTGCAAGGTTTCCATTTCTTTTTACCAGGTTACTCTGGTTTGATAAAAGTATGTGTTCTTTTTCGTGGATTAGGTGGAATATTTTCTATATTCTCTGTAAGTTGCATCAAATCATTTGATAATTGTTTCCGAAATTCAGTTATACCTAACTTTCATCTCGCACGTAAACAATGACATGAGAATGTCAAAAAATGTCACTTTTCGTACGGTCTTGTAGGCGCGAATTATCGATTTCGCCGATTTGATTTACGATGTACATCACATGCAATTCTTCCTATTCCCATAATGACATAGAATGACCCTTCAACTCATATATTAAAAAAGATCTGAACGTTCAAAGATTTCGTGTTTTGCCTTCTTTGCAGATTGCAAAAACGGACGCTTCAACCCGGTTTTTGTCAAACAAATCGAAAAGTATCACTCCTAGGAAAAAAATAGAAATCTCCCAGGTAAAGATCATAAACCGGGAAACAATTTACTGTTTTTGTTCGAATAGAAATTGTAAGTAATTATAAAATAAACAACTTGTTGGGCCAAAGCGACACTAAACGTAATCCGATCTCAACCAATACTTTTTCAGATCTTCTGGAGCACTAAAGAAACCCTCATGCAAAGTTTCATCTAAATCTGCACACACACACAGAGATAGATATTTTTCAAAAAACAATTTTTTGGGTTCCTGGGACCTCAAAACGTAAAGGTTTGATGTTGTCTCAATTTCCGACTTTGTGCCAATTCTAGTACAATTTTGTGGAAAAGTTAAAATTAAAAATTTTAAGTGATATTAACAAATTAATGAAAATGAAACTTGTTTCAAATGAACGTATTGACGATTATCGCTCAAAAAATCATGCATTATTCTAATAAAATATTGTTGATTCATATTATATTATTTTGGGTTTGATATTTATTTTATATATATTTATTTATACTTTTACGTATTTATTGTCATAAATAGTATTAGAATAAATTATATTAATATTAATAAAAAGTTATTGCTGATATTGTATTAATATTTGTGATTTATAGCACTGTATGAGTACACGCTTACTTTGAAACGATGACTGTTAACTTGCATACGTTATCTAACGTGCGATGAAAAATTGGTTTTTGTCTCTAGCGCAAGATACGAACGATTCTATATCGTTATTTAGCGAAGGATAAAAAATTGAACTCCTGTTCGTCTGTTTGAAGATCTAGCTAATGCGGTGTTGCCAGTTTTTATGTATGCGTGAAATTCCCATCGTTTTCAGACATTGTATCACGAATTACTTAAAAACCAGACACAAGAAATTTCTCAAACTGGAGGTACACTTTTGTAATAACCATTAAAACTCACAGTCAAAAATTTAAAAGAATCTGACGTTTGAGATAAAAATTATGGCGATAAATTCACAGGAAATTACCCTTTCCTATCGTTTCCTTGCTAATAACGTGAATTTTGATGTATCATAACTGGAAAAGTAGACACAAGATCGTTCTCAAAATTTGCCAGTGGTTTCACCAAACCATTATCTACATCCTGTTGAAATTTGAAGACAATCTGACGTTAACGACTTTCTCGAACACCTTCATTCCATATTATTGTTAATTACATTGAAATCATATACCCGTATTGCCACCAGCTCGCTAGCTATTTAAAGAAATCCGGTGCTCGTGTGCTGATGCCATACAGTGTTTATCGTGCTTTTATCATGTTTTTTTTATATTAAGCAATTAAATTAATTTTAAAACAATTAAATGTCGAAGAACAGCTATTGTGTGTTAAAATTTGAAAACTCCAAACGAAAAATTCGTCATATTCATTTCAATACTTCAGATACCAGGAGGAATAATCCTAAAGTGCAATAAAAAGATCATAATAATTATGAAAATACACTTGACATTTGACACTTCTTCACATTTTGCCATTTTGCCGTGTATAATTGATATCGTACAGTATGTACCACTTATGACTGATTTATATATTGATAACTTTACTGATCTTTTGGATAAAGTTTATCTATTCGAGGTAGCTTTTAAAACAATGTTTCAGTTTCACGTGGATACTCTTATAATAATTAATAGTAAGATGCAAACGAAATTGTTTTTGCTTTTGCTAAGTTTAACCATAGTCAAAACTGAAGTTAGTCAGACTGTTAGACTACAGTATGAAACATATACGGTACCGGACTTAAATTTTGTCTGTTTAAATTATGAAATAACTGCGAATATTAGTGAACAATGTGCTCGACAGTTAGAAGTTGTATGTGCAAATTCAACTTTACTTGCAACATGTAAGTACATGGAAAATATATTATTATATTGTTCCTTCATCTATGGTTAATAATGTATATTTTGAAGAATTGTTTTCCTACAATGCACTTTAAGTGCGTAATAGCATCCCACAGCACATTAACTTAACAGAGAAAACAAAAATAATTTTATAAAAATTAAAACAGAACATATCCAAGACGTTCTGCTATATCGCAGTTGAATAAAACAATAAGGCAGGTCACTGTTATCTCTCCAGAGTTCGAATCTTAGCTCAGGCAGTTAATGTCGTGGGGGAAGAGTGTTTGTATATGCGTGTGTCCAGGTGGATTCACGCATACTGGTGGCGGAATAGTAGCTTAACTTCCTCAAGGGCGTTAATCGAAATAAGACGTAAGAAAATAATAGGTAGTAATTTTCTATGTTTCTGTCTATGTTAATGTTTTATTTTCGTGAATATACTGTTTTCTTAACGGCCTCTCAAGCCACCCAACTCCTTAAAAATCCAAAAAGTTTTTATGTTAGGTTAATAGAAATGAGGCCCTACGGATTTTAGTAGGTTCGGAATCACTTCTTCTCAAACTCACTTCACCAGATATCTCAATTTGAAGCAAAACCACTGAGCCACTGTTCCCCGTTAAATGTAAATAAAGATATTTATTAATATATTGTATACCACGATAGATAATCAGCCGAAAGTAGTGGGGGCATTTTATTCTTCCAATCTCATCCCAAATAATAGTGGATATGAAACAGTGGCCCAGAGCGATTTTTATGCCTCCTAAAACGCGATCCCCTGCGACCATACAATACGTAGTGAACCCCCAGCAGAGCTGTCTTTTACATTTTGGTTGCCAGCGTGGAGACTGATCTACAGACAGGAATGATGTTGAGTTCCTTAAGAGACAACTGTGTGATTACCTCCAAGACTGCCAATAGTCAAAACCGCCGATTTAGTTACAAAGCCTGGGTACATTGTACTAAAATTAAGCAAGGGTTTGTATTTATCTCGTTTCTGGATTTCCTTCGTTGTAACATTTCTCATTTCTCTCTGTTGAACAATATAACTCAGCAAATTTTGTGTATCTTTTCAATTATTATTAACATAATATTATTCTAAAGATTTATTCTCTATCGGAATTCTACTCTATTGAAAGTTATTAAGACAATTATATACGAGCAGATAAAAAATTAGTTAAGTGAAAACAATTGCCGCCTAACCAATCCGATTTCAGCAGTTCGACTACACTGTTATAAGTGACTGATGATATCCTATCAGCTCTTAATAAAAGGGGCAAGCAGCACTGCCACTTGATCATTCGAGGGCTTTCGATAGATTAAATCATTAGTTATTTTTGGCACATCTACAACATACAAATCTTAGTCATGGTGAGGATGCTTATAAATTAAATAGGCAATCGTGTTAAATTAAATAATAGTCTGTCTAGCCAATTACTTGTAAATTGTTTGTTGCCTCGTGGATCTATTCTGGGGCTCTTACTGTTTACGATATAATAATAATAGTTCAGACTAGCTGTTCTACCACTCAACCAAGGCAAGTCATACAATAAACAATTAACATTTCTAGACAGTACTAGATAAAAAAAAATACAGAGTAGAGAAATAAGAAAAGAAAAAAAAATACAAGTGTTCATATTTACAATAGCAAAAATACCGGATCATTGTTTACCTAGATACAAGTTTTTTGCGTTGCTTTTAAAAGCAAGTAAGGACAATGGTTTCACTTCCTCTGACAAAGAATTATAAGTGGTTGTAGCTTGATAAGAGAAAGATCGTTGGAATATGGCAGAAGTATGTTGGGGGATGGTAAGCTGATTTGTAAATCTCAAGTTTCTATTATGTATGTATGTTCTCGGAGTTAATTTACATGATAAATAATTAGGAATGCGAGTTGTCAGAACTTTGTGAGTAAAACATACCAAATGGAGATTTCTACGATTGAACATTTTAAGCCATTTAATATCCCTGATGAATGGAGTTGTATGCTCTCTGCATTGCAGCCCAAAAATAAAACGTATACATGAATTTTGCACTTTTTGTATTCGCGTGGAAGTGTAAGCGTCTAAACACGGGCCATAAACAATATCACAATAATTAAAGATTGACAGTATTAATGTATCACTAGTCTAATTTTAATATTTCGCGTAAGGCAATGACGGTTAGCATATAAATTTTTTAGTACGTAATACGATTTTCTGACAAGTGAGTTGACATGGTCTATGAACCTAAGCTGGAAATCTATATTTAATCCTAAGCATTTTATTTTGTCTTGATAGTCCAGCCTCTGTCCATCTACCCGTATGGACGCATTGTTTATGGCCCTCTGTCTGTCTTTAGGACTTCCAAATAAAATGGCAGATGACTTTGTGCTGTTAATATTGAGACAATGATTTTTTGATATTGTAACTAAGTTGCGAATGTCCTCGTTAAGACAAATTTCCATTTGCAGAAATTTTTCAATGTTAGCAGCAAAATATAAATTTGTGTCGTCGGCATAAAAATGAGAAGAAAAGTGATGTAAAACTCTTTTAAAATCTGAGGTATATATGATAAAGAGTAGTGGTGCCAAAATAGACCTCTGCGGGGCTCCATGGATTATATTTTTAGTGACTGACAGTCTACTGTTACTGATTACTTGTTGATTTCTATCAGTTAAGTATGACCCAACTAGGGAACATGCGGTGGTATGAAAACCGAAATATTTAAGTTTAGCGCATAGGAGCTGGTGACTTATGGTGTCAAAAGCTTTACTGTAATCTAGTGACAGTAATATAGCTACACTGCCTTAGTCACGACTGCTGATTATGTCATCAGTAATTTTTAGGAGTGCACTGGTGGTGCTGTGATTTTGCCTGAAACCTGATTGGTTTTCAGGTAAAATTGATTTAGCTAAACAGTAGCTGTAGATCTGGTCGTATAATGCTCGTTCCAAAATTTTTGAAATTATGGGTAAAATATTTATAGGCCTTAGGTCTGAAAATTCACTGGGTTGACTTATTTTACTAAGCGGTATTACAAGTGAAGTTTTCCAACTCTTTGGAAAAATCCCGTCAGTGATACATTTGTTCACCATAAAAGTGATAACGGGGATGAGGAAAGGTAAACAGACTTGCAGCATTTTCAGGGTGATTCCGTCAGTTCCTGTTGCATAAGTTTTTATATTTTTAATATAGTTCTCCACTTCGACATCCGTGACTTAATTAAAAGTAAAATTATTATTTGGATCTAATAGTTGTGAACTGTAGGAATCAATGGTGTAATCCGGAGGGGGTGTGATTAATTGACTAACTGACGTGGTAAAGTAGTCATTGATTTGATTAGGATCATTAAGGTGATCTGGCAAGTTATTCGTCCCCTTCTTTTTTATTATGTCAAGTAGTTTTAGAGTGTCCCATAATTTTTTGTTGTCGTGCTGATCTTGTATAAATTCTAAATAAGCTTTTTTTTCATTTCGGACAGCCGCGGTTACCATATTACATACATACTTATACCGTACCCAATCACCAGCATCGCGAGTTCTTTTAAATTTAGCTAGAGCATTCTTTCTTGTTTTAATCATAAGCTTTACTACATCTGTTAGCCAAGGAGCCTTCGGCTTGTTAATTCTGACAGTCTTAAGAAGAGCATGAATATTAAATAAGCTAGTCAGATAGTCAGTGAATACATCTACTATTTCATCACAATCATTTAACAAGTACAAGTTGTGCCAGGGCAGTGATCTAAGGTCTCTATCGAAGTTATCAAAGTTAAAATATCTAAAATCTCTAAATGTTCTAAAGAATTGTTTTGGTTTAACTGATTCAATGAATAATTCACAGTACACTAGACAATGATCAGATATATATCATATGTTTCGAGAGTTTCACAGGTCCGAATAAGCTCACGGTTACTGATACTGATTATGTCAATTAAAGAGTTACTATGGGCATTAACTCGAGTAGGCTCATGATTAGCTAACGAGAGACCATACGCCTCCAAAAATTCCGTAAATTTTATACTATTATTATTGGCTGTGTTTAGTAGATTAATGTTAATATCGCCAGTTAACAACATTTCATCAACTACGGGAGTAGCATAAGATATTGAATTTTCTAACTCATTAATACATTCGATGACATTAGTATTAGGTGGTCTGTAAACCCCTCCTAGAGCGAAAGTAATATTATTAGATTTAAAACTTACCCAAAGCTGTTCTAAAGGTGCATTTACACTACTTTCAATATTTAATTTGCTTACTTTTAAATGGTCTCTATGATATAAAGCTATACCCCCACATCGGCCTCTCACACGATCTTCCCTAATTATTTTATAACCATTTATTGCTACTTGCTCGGATGGTATTATAGGCGAAAGCCAAGTTTCAGTAACTAGAAATAGATCAAAGTTGTAAGTAAGTACAATATTTTTCAATTCGTTGAATCCAATAAACAATGACCTAACATTTAGTGTTGCCAGTTTAAGTTGCATCGTTAACGTAGTACCTCAAAATTTTAACCAGAAGTTAATATAAGGTGAGAAACAAGAAAAAAAAATATAATACTCCAAACAGCTGCAAAGCGCAACTAACACATCGTAGATAATATAATTTGATATCAGATGTTTTTAATAATCAATATTCAAATGCGATAAATACCTATACGTATACAAAAACTACTAAGAGTAAATAGACACATGCGAGTTAAACTCGTAATAAAATCACTAAAAAGAAATCTAGGATAAACCAATTATAAGAAGAACCAAATTAAAAGATAAAGATATTATTTTTTACCCGTATGATCCATTTAATTTTTTTACTAAACTAACTATTTATTTAACAAAGTAATATATGCAACAAAAAACAATAAAAGGCAACATGACTAAAGAGCACATAGAGCGACATAAAAAAAAAAACAAAAGAATTCGTTGAATTGGATCTCCTAAAATTACTAGAGGAAAAAAAAAATCATACATTATTTGACATTTCAAGTACAATTTCTTCTAGTTGTTCCAAAGTGGGCTTTATAATTTGACCGTCAAGTTTCCATCTTATTTTTCCGTCAGTTGTCCAAACGTTTTTTGGACTGAATTTTTTTACTGCAGCTTGAACGGCTTGATGACGGGGGCTCGTGAGGTCTTCCCTGATGACATACTGAGTGCCTTTCAACTTTATTTTGGCACCGTATACCGTTTGTTTCATATCATGTGATTTAAATTTCACTAATACATTTTTTTCATTTACTCTGTAACAATTCTCAAAGTCATTCACAGTAATATTAGTAATTTTTAATTTTTCGGAAATTATCTTATGAACTGCTTCTGACACGTTTTGTGTGGACGGATGCTCGAGGCCGAAAAATCGAAGATTGCATCTACGTGAATACTGTTCTAATGTGTCGACTCTTTTATCAATCTTGCGGATATTGATTTTATTTTTGGTTACTTGTGCATTAAATCTACTCAACTGTTCATCCAGGCTTTGAAATTTTTCATTCATATTGGCAGTTACATTTGTCAAGACCGCTTCGGATACTTGTTTGATAATAAGATTGATAACTTTTTCGTCCATGGCGGGGTATTTCTTTGAGCGTAGCTCTCGATCAGCTGACGATCCTTGGCTGTACATTGATGCGCTACCACTAGTTAATAAGGAAGCAATGAGGAATCGCTTTATTACAATTAGATTGACTGCTAATAAGTAACACTTGCGCCGATTGAACCACTCAAACACCCACTACGCACACCATATGATACGACGGTGACTTGATGTTTATGTCCAGAATACAGAATTACAAATATTAATTATTATCACGAATATCTTAATATCTGCTGGTCTAGTATATATAAATTATATATAAATTACCGAGGAAGCCAATAGAAGTTCACTTTGCACTTTGCAGCAATTATCCGTATGCATTTGATTAAGTAAACAGACTGGTTAATCAGAGGTAACACACGACACTACTCACTGTGCGCCATTTTTCTCAACTCCAATGGTGTTAAATTAAGCAGGCGTATAGAACTATACTCTTCGCCGGTTTATTGGAGTTTTATATAATTGTTGACATTCTCTATTTGCTATTTTTATAAAGACACCAGTTACCTTGCTATGTTTTTAATTTTAATCATATTCCGCTGATGTCAGCTTTGCTGATAGGTAGGAAGTACACTAAGTACAGTACGCAGCATTTTTGTTTTTTGGGACCTTATCGGAGGTCGTAACCCTCTTCAGTTACACCATTATTATTAATCAAAATTATTTAATAACTTTTATATTTACTGATCGATTTTCTTCAAAAACGATAGGGTCCTTCCTCCAGCTATATTGACTTACAGACCGACAGACGGACGGACGGATGGATGAACTATGAGACGGACGTTTTGAAAGGTGTTCAGAGTTTGATGATTAATGCAAAGGTATGATTTTTTTTTTCTACAAGCTATATCTACGATTTTAGAAATATGCCGATTAATGCAATATAGTCTTCGTTTTCATATTTGTTAAGAGTACAATAATCTAATTCGCATTTCTACGATTGTGATACTCAATGTATTGGATTGCCTTGTGAGAATATAACTGGTTGCCTAAAATCATTACACGCCCCTCAGTCGACCACTGTTTAATTATGAACCCTACAAACTCCTTAATTATATGACTTGAGAGAAAGAAAACTTTAAATTGAAAGCCTTGCTAATTTTTAATTTCGTAAATGATCAAATACTCATATTGGCTAATAAATAAAAGAGCATATTGCAATTTAAAACTCAATATGTGTGCCCTAGTATGCTAAAGCAAAAAAACAAGAATTAATCAATTAATTCGTTAGATTTAAATCATTTGAACCAAAGTTGTATGCAATAATTCCTGCACTACCGAACTAGCTACAATACGAATACAAAGTCAGAGTACTTTCGAAAAGAGAGAGACGTTTCGTTTTTTTTCTTCTGCTTACTGTCTGGGGAAATTTCCCGACTGCGTAAATCTAAAAGGATCTGATCTGTGTTTAAGTGGTTGCAATAGTTCACACAATTCCTCATCAAGAGAAATAGAGCATTTTGGAGGAATTTTTTAAGTTCTCAAAAGAATTTTAAACTAATAATCTAATGACAGCAACCGAAAAAAGGGAGTTAATATGATATGAATGAGAAAGGAGTTTTGAAAGGAGAGAACAAGTTTCCGTAGTTTTAGTTTAGTTTGCTTATTGCAAAGTAGAATCTTATTAGAAGGGTTACAGGAATTACTTTGGCTGCTCGATGGCAAAGTAGTATTAAAAAAATGAAGTCAGAAATTTGACCTTGCAAATCAGAGTTTGAATGACTCAGATGAGAAAGAAGCGCGATACTTATTGTATTCTTTTTAGTAATGATGATCTTTAAGACAAGGTAACAAGGTGATAAGGTAATCTGATTAAGAACATTTGGTTTTATATTATTTGCTCTATTTAATATGTTGCATCAAGGACCTACTGCAGATTCAACTAGAAAAAATTATGCATTCATATTTAAAGTATATTTGTTGTTTTTGGCTAATCTTGGTTAAGCAAAATCGCAGCACTTAAATATTGTATGTTTTTCATTTTTGTTTGGAATTACTTGAATAATAACACAAATAACGTACTGGCTCTTCGCTACTAGAACAAGTTTGAGCATTAGTAATTAAAAAAATTTTGGTGACGAAAAATATAAGAATAACGGTCCAGTATTCAACTCTTCTTATTATCTCGAACAGAACGTGTGAAAAAAACAATCTTCCTAGATAAAATGTCACATTCCAATTCTTATGTATTCTGTACATCTATAATGAAAATATAGATATCGATAACCAAGAACAAACATATTTCTTGTCCAATAATTAAAAAAGGTAAATCAATATTGATTAATAAAATATATTTTTCTTATTATTTCCCTAAGATAGTTTTCTATTACAGTGTTGGATGCAGCATCAAAGTTTCCGTACCCTGGTTTAGAGTATTCTACAAGATTGGATTATGGAAATTTCGATCAATGTCTCACAGTTGATCATAAGTATTCAGGTGGTAGAATTTTAGGAAAGTACTGTACTGGAGGACTTTTGATTCCTGATATATTCAATAACGCCTCAGATTTTAGTGTGAGTATATATCAATTATTGGGCATTTCCTGCATCAAATTATAAATTATCACGTACAATAGTTTTCTTTAATATATGAGAAAAAGCTCTCGGAATATCGAAATTTGGACACAATACACAATATCGTCTCAAAAAAGTCAAATATGAGAACCAGAATATACAATTAGGGTGGCCCATCTTTTTCGAAATCGAAATTTTTTATTTCTCACCCCCTGCAAATGGTTCCATTTGAAGAAAAAACAGTCCCCTCAAAATATTATTGAGGCAAATTGAAGGCAAGGGGTGCCGCAGAATGCATTATTATGCAATAATAAAAGTAAATGGAATTATTTACATTCTTTGGTTGATGCATTGTTTTTTTTTTAATCAGCAACATTTATCTTTAGAATGACTAATCAAGTCATACAAATATCAAAGACATTATCTGTTGTGACTATGGCATGTGTCATACTACTGTAAATTTGTAGTCTAAGAAAACTAGACTAGAAGTTTTTGAAATAAAACTCTCGTTTTATCTTTGTGTATTTTATTATGAAACGTTTTTTTCATACATAGTACCAAATATTATCCTAAATCTACAAGATATATAGTAATAAAAACAATATTTTTTGCACTAGTCCAAAGCATGCGACAGGGTTTCTTTTTTTACATTTGGAAACTGTGATTTATAATCATTTACAACTTGGAGTAAAAACTGTTTTTGGTCTTCATTTTTTGTTAAAATGTCATTTATAGTCAGTAATAAGTTTGATTCCTCTCTCAGCGGCATCATTTACAACTTTAATTTTGTTTACAATATTGAAACATCGGTTATAACTTTCATTTTCCCTCCATGTTGTTGGATCATTTTCCAAAAATTCCATAGACAAACCTAATTTTTGAAAAAACTGTTTAGTGTTCTCGCATATGAAGTCCTGAATTTCCTTGTTTTCAACGTCAGTAATGTTACTAATCATAAGTCGTTTAATACCCTCTTGATTTGGTGCTTTCCTATTCAAAGCTTTAACCATTTCTCTTTTAGTGGTAACTGAAATATCGTCATCAAAGAAAGATAAGCCAACATTTACTGAATTAAGGTACCACAAATGGTTCACTATTTTCCTACTTGCGGCTTGAGATATTTCTTTGTCAATATTTTGATAATTAATGAGTTCTTTACAAAAGTCTAAGTCATGAAGCGGTGCTTTACTAGCAAATGACGCTGTAAACCAGGCCTTTACATAAACCTTTACAATAAAGAGACATATATCTTCAATACCTATTTTTCTTTTTTAGTTAGTTGGAACTGATCTTGGAAAAAAATATTTTTAGACAGTAAATGGTTTTGGCCATCCAACGTGCATGATGAAATACCCCTGGTTGATAGAATGTCGTGTGAGTGGGCTCTTCTTCAACAAAAAGTTTAGAAAGCATTAAAAATTCTTTATAATCATCACGGGGCTGTTGCAAAGTTAAAGCTGCATTTAGAAACTTTACAATTTCGGCTTTAACTGGTTGTAAAATGTGTTTAATTTTTGATACCTGAAATCCAGTTTTTAGTTTATTTTGATCTATTTTAGGCCAAAATTCCCTAAAACGTTTAAATAGTGGCACATTTGGACCAGATGAGGAAGGCATTTTTGTGTCAAACACACTTCTCAAAACCACTTCAAAAATATGATGTCTACAAGGAAAATATAGAATATCTCTTTCTAATTTTTGTTGCAATAGTGTGGCTGCCCCATTTATATAACCCATATTTGATGCTGTTGTATCACAACACAAAGCTATTACCTTTTCGTCCAAATTCCATTCACAAAGCACATCATAAACTGCTTCAGTCTGCTCTCTTCCAGTTGAATTGGGCAAAGCTGGTACTCCAAGTAGTTGTTCAATATCTCCACTAGTAACTAAGATAGCAAGTCTATCGATATTTCCCATTCCAGTGAGAGAAGGTAAAAGTTTTCCATCCCAATGGATGACTGGGGCCGGCAATTCAGAATTACCGAAGGCAGTTTTTAATATTTCAGCTCTTTCTTCGCGGATGCGTTGTCTAGAGCGCTGAAGTGTGGTTCTGCTGATGGACAAAGATGTGGTGTCATGTCCTAGTGCTTCTGCTACTGCCGTCAAAATATGGACTCCATACCTGTCGCTTATTTAGCAAGCATCAAATGCAGCGGCTATTTTTGGTGTGATGATGTTACACGTTCCATACAATCTCCTCTTTTTTGGCTGTGACGGGCCAGGCTGGTCTTGTAACAACTCTTCTTGGGCTTCGATTATTTCATCTTCATTTTCGTTGGAGTCGGCTGAATTACTACTTGATGATGGACAGGTGACTGTTTCCTCTAATCTATCTTTTTCTTGTTGACTTCGTTGCATTCGTTAGGATAATTTCTGTAATTGCTCCTCAGCTGATTTTTCTTGAGAAGCAAGTTGGTAATCAATACCATGCATAAATCCAGGACGTCCCTTTTTTCTTTGGTTAATTAAAAACCGCCTATCTTCATCTATTTTCATCAAGTCCAATGCATTTGCATGAGAAATGTCAAAGAGATCGTCCAATTTTTCAACGAAATTTTTTTCTTTACCTCCCGCACTGGCCCTTTTAGCCGATTTTTGTAAGTTCCTCCACTCTGCATAAAGTTTATCTAGTTGTTTAACACAATGAAAATCCTGACGTGTCGGAATGCGAGCTTTATCCCAAAAAACTGACACCTCTTTTATTGTTAATTTAGCACTTTCATGTACACGTAGCTTCACTTCACGAATGTTATAAAAGAGCACTTGTAATACTTGTCTATTAGACGGCAATTTATTGCCAATGATTTGTGACGAATAGTGTCCAACTAAGTAAATGAAAGTATCCTTTCGTAAGGATCTAACATCAGCCATCGTTAAATGTTTTTTCAAAAAGGAACGTATGCTAGAACTTATAATGTCACCACTGTAAAACACAATTGCAAACTGACATAAAAACCTACCGTAGGTGCATTATATTTCCAAACTTCCAAAACAAATAATTTCTAGGAAATAATTACATCAATAAAACATTATCAGAAAAGAGGTAGATATTTGTATTTTAAGTAAAATTTAAGTGTATTACCGTAATAAAATCTTATCTACAAATTTCTACCTGAATGCGGCACGGGTTACCGTAATAAAATCTTATCTACAAATTTCTACCTGAATGCGGCACGGGTTACCGTTCACCGAATTATCTGAAACTTTGACATAAATTATTCCTAGTATAATAGTATATTTTCGTGGGGTGAGACTTAAAAAATACGCAAAAAAAATTCACCCCCTATAGAGATGGGCCACCCTAAATATACATACATAAAACACAAGTATATAACAAACATTAGAATATGATCTGAATCTAGTCAACACCATAACAAACAACATAACATAAAATCTGTTAGATTATAGTAAGCATTGGCTAATAGATGCAGTTTTAATATTTTAAATTGTCTAATGGGCAATTCCTTAACAGTATTTGGAAGCGAATTAAATAATTCAATTCCAAAGTTAATTCTTTTTGTATAAGTCCCACCGCATCAGGATTTTGACAGAGGCTTCAAAAGCACGTAAGAATCAGCCAAAATTGAAGTAAACAATAAATTAAAAGCCTAAACGAGCTAGTCGCTTTACCTGCACATATTTTGGGTCGCTGAAACCGAATCCGAGGTCAGCATTGACTCATCACGTTAGAATTTTTACATAACCTCAAAAAAATCTTTGTAAATGGCGTTACGATCTTCTATTGTAGGGTACCCTCTAACTTTCGAATGTCTTGTGCAATGGCAGTCTTTTCTCTTGTTTGTATTTTCTGCTATATCCCGTTTTAACATTCAACGGTAGTCTGCCACCATATTATCATCCCATTTTCCTTGATATCGACGCTCCATCTCGCGAATATCTTGATGAAAACGTTCCCTTGCTCTTCACTATATAATAATAAATTTATATGGGGGTGCAATCCGGATTCTCTAAATTCCTAAGAAGCTCAGCCAATATGTTTATATCATCTGGGTTCTTCGAGTTTCCAAGAAATTCTTCAATGACGTTTCTAGAATTTTCCCTCTCAAGGTTATCAATTATGTTCTCAAAATTTTCAGTTCTTGAAATTTCAGGTCCAAATATTCCCTCTTTTATTTTCGCATTAGATAGGACATAAGAACCATGAATATTTAGAAAATCCTGATTGTTGTCCTAATATTATAGATAAAACTATCAGATCTCCACAAATTTTCAATTTGGAATTCTTCCACCTCTTCATATCAAACTTGGTACTATGAAACAATTTGTGGAAGCATTGAAGAAATAAGGTACATGTTTCAAATACTTAGAAGAGAAATTTCATCAACTATCTAATGTTAAAAGAAAAGAGGAAATATTTGATGGACCTCAATTCGAAAACTCTTAAGAGCTGGAATTGTTGAGAAACAATGAATGACCTAGAGAGAGCAGCATGGGTAAGTTTTAGAAACGTCATTTAAGGATTTTTTGGAAACTTGAAGAACCCAGACTATAAAAGCATAGTGGCTGAGCTTCTTAAGAATTTGGAGAATCTGGCTTGCCCAATGAACCTAAAGTTACACTTCTTGCAGTCTCATATACATTTCTTTCTTGAAAATCTAGTGAAGAGCAAGAAAAACGGTTTCATCAAGATAATCACGAGATGACTCTTGATATCAAAGAAGATGGGATGAGAATATGATGGCAGACTGCTGTTAGATGTTGAAATGGGATATACCAGAAAATAAAAAGAAGAAAAAAAGATTACCAATGCACAGGACTTTCGAAAATAAGAGAGAACGCTACAATAGCTACAATAGAAGATCTTAACGCAATTTGTAAACATTTTTTTTTTGAGGTCATGTAAAAATTTAAACGTGATGAGTCAATGCTGACCTCGGATTCGGTTTCAGGGTCTCAAAATAGATATAAGTAAAGTGGTTAGCTCGTTTAGGATTTTATTTTATTTTTAACTTCAGTTTTGGCTGTTTTTGAAAATTATGTCAAAATCCTGACGTAATGGGTTAATTCTGACCTCGGAAGTAGTCTGTTGGGTAGTGCAAATTTTTTTCTTTGTTTTGTGTGCCCGTTATTAATCCAATTCGCTCAAAGTATCATACATTTAGACTTGAAAATTAACCAACATTGTAATTAAATCTGAAAGTGGTTAAAGAGCATTGAAACAAAGTTAATTTTGAAAGTCCTAAGCAGGATATTTTCTATGGACTATAGACTGAAAAGAAAAATGCAGATTGAAGGCACATATCTCAAAATTGCTGTTAGTTGGACTCTGTATATGATTTGATTTAATTTTTTATTTAATGTATGCAGAAAGTTTCAAAATAAATATCGGAAAATCTCTGAAGGTCGCCCCGGAGATAATTTTAAGAAAGTAATCTGGTGTTATTTTCGAAAATCGCACCGAACCCAAAGATATAATGGGAAGTTATTTTAATGTAATTATACTAAAAATGCTTCAGAGCTTCATAGAAAAATTAATTAGATATCTGATAGAAGTTGGGATATTTAGATAACAAATAAAAGTTCACACAATAATACGCAAAATATTATTTTACGGGACACACAAGGAAATATATTACTGATGACAAGGAAAAAGCGGACCGTTTTAATGAGTTTTTTGTAAACATTGGTCAGGAAATGGCACAAAAAATTCCACAAACTAAAAACCAAAATTTAATTAAAAACATACCCAGGGAATCAGTATTTTTAAAACCAGTTACTGATCAAGAACTAATTTTGAACATTTCGACACTGAAAAATAATTCATCTCCTGGTCCAGATGGTATAACAGTTCAACTCATTAAAACTGTCCATTCGAACATTATAAAACCATAGCATCACATAATAAATTTAACGTTTAATACAGTTAAAATCCCTAAGGACTGGAAAGTATCAATTGTAACTCCCGTTTATAAGTCAGATGATCGTGCAAATTTGACTAATTATAGACCTATATCCCTTATCAACAATTTTGGTAAAATATTTGAAAAATGTCTAAAACAAAGGTTGATAGAATTTTTAGATAGTCATAACATTCTTTACGCGAAACAATTTGAATTCAGATCAAACAAAAATACAGAAGATGCAGTTTTTGAACTTACAAACTTAATAATGAATAACTTGAATAAAAGCAAAAAAACCTCTTGCTGTATTTTTAGACTTGGCCAAAGCATTTGACACTGTAGATCATAAAACTTTATTAGCCAGACTCGAAGAGGTTGGAGTGCGGGGTAATTCTTTAAAGCTGTTAACTAATTATTTAAGTAATAGAATACAAAAAGTAAAAATTGCAGAATCGTTCAGCGAACCCAGGTTAATTTCCATGGGAATACCACAGGGTACTGTGTTGGGACCTGTCCTCTTTGTTGTGTACATTAACCAAATTGGAAATATGCTGACAGATGCTTGCATCGTCTCATATGCTGACGATACAGCTATATTATTCACAGGTGTAAACTGGTCGGATGTATACAAGAAGGCAAAGATTGGTCTCAGCAAAGTACAAACATGGCTAAACTCCAGCCTTTTGAGTCTTAATGTAAAAAAAAAAAACTAATTACATAACATTCTCCACCTCAGCTGTTGATCAACCTGATATAGATACTTTAAAAATCCATCAAAATAACTGCTTGGCAGATAACTCAATAAATTGTTTATGCACAGAAATAACTAGAATAAATAGGGGGCGAGCGTAGAGGCGACTTCAATGTGAATATCAGTCGATATTCTGTTGAAGCAACGTCGAGCGCGGTTAGTACTTGGATGCTTACAAGAAACGTGACGGACGGACGGACAGACGGACATTTAAAAAGTTGTTCAGAATTCCTTCACTAACACAATGATATGAAAATTTTTTCTCTACGAGCGATATTTACGATTTTAGAAATGTGCCGATTAAATACAATATAGGGGCGAGCGACTTCAATGTGAATATCAGTCGATATTCCGTTGAAGCAACGTCGAGCGCGGTTAGTACTTGGTGACCCATCTTGGGAAATACACCGTTCTCGTCCCATCTTCTAGCGGCTTGTATATCAGTGTATACGTGGAAGATACGTAATTTCAAACGAGAATTACGTAGTGGATATACCATTCTTCGGAGGGGATGTAAAGCAGGCGGTCCCTTGTCTATTAAATGTTAGGCAAGTAGAAGATCCCTACTCTTCTTAAGGGAAGAGGTTCGGCAAAATTTCCAGGTTAGGCAGTAGCTCGTCTCCTGGCGTCGGTGATAGGCCCTGGTAGCGGAAATAGGCCGACGTTAAATAAATAATTATAAAAAAAACTAGAATAAAGGCATTAAAATATTTAGGTGTAATAGTTGATCAGCATCTAAGGTGGACTGACCACTGCGAATATGTAACGAAAAAAATTCGTAAATTATTTTATAAATTTTATCAAGTACGAGATATTTTAAACAAACAATTACTCAAAATGTTGTATAATGCTTTGGTCGAGTCTATTTTACGGTACTGCATAGTTGTCTGGGGCGGGGCTTATAATAATGCTCAACTTAATCTATCGAAATTCCAAAATACTGTTTTAAAGATTATTTTTAAAAAAGAACTTAGATATTCTACAACACTACTTTATAAGCATACAGAAACTTTAAATATTAAATCACTATATGTTCACTGATGTCTGAATTATTTACTTAAAATCAAACATTTATTTCCAACAGTTTTCCACAACTATGGGACTAGGTCAATATCAAACGAAACATTAACAATTCCTTTTTTCACAAAAACTCAATCAAAGACATATTGCGTACTTTGCTCCAAAATTTTTTTCAATGCTTTAATTTCAAAAATTAAATTAATAGTCAATAAACCTTACAAGTTTAAAACCGAAAAAAAAGTTATATTAGGAAAAATTATGACGATTTTTGCAAAATACTGAATGAACGTGTAATGTAATACTTAACAATGAAATATTTTCCCTCTCTATATGTAACGTAGATATAGTGTGTCATTCTCACGTGTTCATTGCTCTCTGTAGCATGGTGGCTTGCCTCTGTACTCTCTATCTTATTTTATTTCTCTAGCGTTGTGATAGATCTTTGAAAAGGGGTGATTAAACACAGACCAGGTGTATTCTTTAATACAACAAGGTCTAGCGTGGCATCCCTTATCAATATTCTACATAGGTAAAATTCATTTTTTACTATGTTATAAACTTATTTGTACCGGAACTTTTCAAAATAAATGATTTGATTTGATTTCGATACTTGCAATACGATGCCATTCTCACTAAGAAATAATAGTGAATCGATACCAACCTTGTGATACTGTACAGGGTAGACCAAATTATATGGGATTCGAGGTTTTCTCTAAAACTATGGCAGATAGACAAAAATCAATATAGCTGAGCTCGATTTTCGAGAAACAAGCAATGGCGCAAACCGCGACAAACCCGTCTATCTTTTTCGACTACCGAGCTACAGAGCGTTTTTGTAAAATTGGCATTTTTGGATGACCTCTATATCTCAGTTAGCAAGTGTCTAATCGAAAATCGAGTAACACATTAGGCACTTTTTTGAATAGAATCCGCTGCTGATAAAAAGAAAATTATGCATGCCTCAGATTTTGAGATATAGACGTAAGTTTTGTTTTATTAAATGGAACACCCTGTAAATTATTTCATTATTCGATATCAACTTAACTTCAACCATCCAACGATATATCATATATCATATTTATCTCTAGAAAAAGTGGTTAATTTTCGAAAAACTTAATATATTTGTGAGGAGGCCATGATGGCACCGGCATCACCAGATGCATCTTTCTTTCGTTAAGTTACAGTCTTATTAAATTAAACATTCTATATTAAAGTAAAATTGAAATATCACCTAAATCACGTCAAATCTGTTCATGACTGAGGGGAATACAGTTCCGATATTTTATACGATTTCTTATTTTTTATGGTTAACAAAAAATCTTAACAATATTTTCCTTCAAAATGTCTAATAAAGCGTAGTTTATATAGGGGAAGACTGTGATTGTCTCTGAAGATCACTCTGGAAAAACGGATGTGACTCATTTGCAATGAGGGTGTTCTGCCATGTTATTTTATTTATTATAAATTAAATTTTGATGACGAACAGAAATTATTGTGTTTAATAAGTATTTGGTAACTGCTGCTTTCACTCGTTTCGTAATAGTCTTATTAAAAATACCTTAATAACATTTTAAGGTAAAATTGATATCATATCATCATCTGACCTACGTGAAGTCCGTTTGAATCTGCTAAACGCATTGTAAATTTTTAATAAAATATAGTTTATATAAAACATGACAATTTACACGCCTCTGATAATCACCCTGTATGACGAATATGATCTAACTTCAATCAGGATTATTCTACCATGCTATTTTATATATATTCCAAATTTGAAACAAAAATTTTGATTCCAACAGAAATTGTCGTGATTAATAGATATTCGCAGTCAACAACGCCCGGCGGCAATTTTTATTCGTTTCTTAATAGTCTTGTTAAAAATATCATAACGATATTTTAAGATGAAATTGATATATCATCTAACCGACATAAAGTTGGTTCGAATCTGAGACACACACAGTATATTGCGGTTTTGATGTCTTGTACATCTTATTTTTGCGTACTTAACAAAAAACCTTAGTAACATTTTTTTTCTAATATTGTAATAAAACATAATTTATGTAAAATATTGGTGTTTACAAGACTCTGACACTCGCAATATTATGATGACAACCTGTATTATTAGTTGATGAAATTGTTAATTTGTAACTGTTATATTGCTGTACAAAATCTGTAAACCAATATTAGACGAGAATATTTTTCCGCTATTTAAATTTTAATTCTGCTGCTATCATGTATATTTTGCTGCTCATTTATTCTTTTACTTCCACATCCAGTGGAAGTATAGCTGTTCAGCAAGAGTTGTTTACGAAAAACTGCGAAAAAACACAATTTTCAACATTCCTTTCTATTTAAACAGAACGAAGATTTAGTCCAAAACTTTTTGCTACTCTCCTTGTTATGTTTGCAACAAGTTCCAGCAAACAAAATTGCTATTGCAAAACAATTCCCAAAATTTTAATTTTACTCCACTTTAACAAACAAAAAAATTTGAAAATTTTTATTGTTCAGATAGGCTTAGAATGTCATGAAACGTCGAGATTTTAAATTTGAGCAAAAAAATTTCTGTCCGTCCATCTGTCTGTAACTTTTTTTTGTCCGCAGTATTACTTTGGAACCGTTTAAGATATTGACTTGAAATTTGGTACACGTATGTATTTTAATGAGATCTGGAACTAGATTATATTTTGATCGTATTATGTTGAAGGGTTAGGAGGTAAATTAGGGTAAACATGGGTATACAGGTAAATCAAGCAAGTCCGTAAAATTGGTATTTAGTATATATAAGAGAAGTTAAGGTCTCAAAAAATTATTTGGCATTAGCCACCCACATCACTATCCTCACCTCATTATTAAAAGGGTTAAAAAAGATAAAATTATGATTTAGTGCGTATACAAGAACCAAGAGCTTCAACAGTTTTTTTTTACTTCATCCACCCCCATTACCACCACACCCAAGTCCACTATCGATGTGGTATATCATTTTGTGGGTTTTTGGGGTCGGCAATTTCAAATATTATATTATTATTTTACCATAAACAATCATTTCCACATATAGAATCATTCAGTATCATTTTTTTTTTCGTTGTAAATGACTTGGATAGAAAATCCGAATGTAGAAGTAGCGATTCCTGGGGGAGCAGTTTTTACTTATAGACCTGATTTTCGAAAGACGTTTGGGGTATCAATTTGCTGCTTAAAAATGTTACTAAGCTTGCATAATCGTTTTATTCTGCAGATTACATTTTGATTTCGAATCAATTTAAATAATGTTAAAATACTATCAAGCCAACTAAAACATTTTTGAGCTGATTAATTTTGCGTACGTCTGATTAAATTGTCGCTCGAATTATTTGTTCCCATTTTAGATTCCAAGACAATTTCTTGGAGACTTCACCGACAGTTCCTAATTCTATGACCACGCTGTAATTTTTTTTTGTAGAATTAGATCTTGAAAACATTTTTTCTCAGGCGCTCAAATTACTACATTAATTAAGTGGTGTGGGAGGTGGGTGGAATATAAAAAGTCGATTCACTCACGAATTCGTATACGTTTCTATGTTCAACTCATTGCTCTATATTTTAGTAAATTATCTGGAATATATAAGGTGCATTAAAATGAGCCTGTCAGAACTGAAGCCAAAAAACATAAGGTGTGCGACAATCGAGAATTAGGAAAAGATTACATCGATTATTTTTAATTGGTCTATATTTTTTACTTTATGGTGAAGCTCGTAATAGATTTATTTCAGCTGACATCACATATTTAACAGAAAAATGTTTTAATGTGTATTAAAATACGTTGTTTAAAAGAAATCCTAACATTACACCAATTTTGGTAGTTCATATTTTTCAATATAATGCAAGCACCCCGAACTTTTGGACCATCCACATATCATAGTATTTCTTTTGCAGTCAGCTTATCGGTTAGCAGTATGCAAGCCAGATGCATGTACTGCCGAAGATTTCACTGCAATAGCAAATAATTTAACGGAAGGACTGCCGCTTTTTTTTCAAGATTCTTTGTGCCAAACTATTGAAACAGGAAAAGATATTACGCCGTCAGATGTTGTTACAATGTAAGTGAAACGATTTTATTTTCTCATCTAGTAAAATAGGAATACTTAATTAATTACAAAAACTGAACTGGTAAAGTAATATGGTCATCTTTCTTGAACACTAATTTTCTCTCCAAATTAACTAAAAATTACTAAAGTAAAACTAAAATAATATACAGGATGTCAAAACAAGTTTTATTCGTATGAAATCAATTAAGAAAATATCTACAATTTTATTTACTGAATTTGAGAATAGTAAATAACAACGCAGAATAAAATAATTAGTAGTAAATGTTCATTACTTTGGATTTATGTATTCAAATCATTTCTGCTACAGTATTATGAATTTGTTCTAAAAAATCTAGATGCGTGCACAGAATAGTTGTGTACTGTGTACCTGCTGAAGCTAGTGTACAGTAAAAGACAACTCTGTACACAAGGGTTCGCTGTGCATCGGATGTGAAGGTGAACATGAATGCCCAACAAGAAAGTTCTGAGGAAATCTGGCAAATTATTTACAAAAATATAACTTAAAAAGAATACAGTAATACAAGAGGATGTAAAATATTTTGTTTTTGTAAACTTTAAATGGCCTTTCTAATGCGTTCAAAGTTGTTAGCCTGGAAAGTAATCTAATTTCATATTTCAGAGTAATATTTGCAGTAGTTATCCTATTGATGATACTCTCCACAACATATGACTTCTATTTATCTCAAACGGAATCTGGTAAGTATGTGAATACATAAAGTGGATATCGATAACACACACCTGTGATGATAGCCCTGTTTTTCTTTTCATTTCTTTCATTGTGATTTTTATCTTGTTTTCATAAAGTTCATTATTTAAAGATTTCTTTCGTAAAATACAAACAGTTTGTACTTTGTAAGTTTTCCCATTTTAATCACAGAAATTTACTGTTTCTATTTGACCTATTTCATGTTAGAAAGAAGCCACTGCACATGTTGACCAACTCGTCTAATTTCCAAACTATAAAAATAAAATACCTATAATGTAATAAACATATCATTGTTTTCGGTAGGTATCTTTAATGTTAAACTTACTAAAGTACGCTTAAAGCTTAAACTTACTAATGTAAACTTAATATTATAGATGCTGAAAACAGTGATATGATTATTATATTACATTATTTCATTTTTATAAAGATTGGGAATTAGACGAGTTGGTCAACATGTGCATTGACTTTTTACTACTTTTAGTGATACCAACCTAGTTTTTACCTCGACATTTTTTATCAAACTTTCTCACGTGAAATAGGTCAATTAGTATTGCACTTAATCAACTGTTTTCATATTACTGAAAATGAAATGTTTTGCAGTTTGTCACCGGATTTTTATATAATTGTTGCATATTCCATAGAATAGTCTTCGCAGTTTTTGTAAATATTAGTTTTTAAACATTCTAAATTTTATGATACCAGTTTACTTAGTGAAATACTCATCAATATAAAGTAATGTTAATAAACAGTAACTACATCCAATTTTCTTGTGTCAGATTAAAGCATTTATCAGAGTGTTTACTTTCTAGCAAGTGTATATTTCGGAGATATTTTATTCATGTTCGTTTATAACGGTTTACAAAATCTATGGCGTTGTTTATTAGTGTAATATGTTGCCTAACTCCTCTATACATTTCCTTAAATATATGAGGAATAAAAACTAGACTGCAACCAACAGCTATTCTCTGGACTAATGCCCCGTCGAGCGCTGGATTATAAATTTCAAGCCTGTCCCAGTTAAGTGCAGTAACTAAGTATTGCCACAAGGGGCCAAAGTTTCGATTGCAACACACACTAGCCGAAAGATTTATTCTTACTCAAAGAAGCTCTCGTGCCAGCCACTCCACACCACTTGTAGACTGCAGTTTTGAGCTGTTGGCTCTCGTCAGTGCAATGTAGGTCTGGAATGACTGGAACAAGACTCTCGATTACTCTTGGTACATGACGAGATTTATAAAACCATGACATGTAACAAAAGTGATAGGGTTCATCTAGCGGCTGAGGTCCATTGCAGTCGAAGTAGCAGCAACCCTATACCCTATATGGGCATAGTTAGAAGGTATACTTTTAGAAGGCAGAATATTTACGAGTGTAATATTTTTTCGAATTCCTCTACATTTCCTTAAATATATTTCGTCAACTAGCAGCAATGAAGTTGAAAGCAAAATATTATTTGCTTCTCTATTTTATAAGGTACAGCAAGCATGAAAATATGATATAGTAAGTGTAAGTATATAGCCATGGCACACTGCTTATCGCACCGCCTGGCCCCATAGTGTGCCAGGATCGTACCTCACCGATAGATCTTTGGTTGAAGGGAAATTCTTAGTTACTACCTTTAAGTATACTTAAATTTTATTATCAATTCTTTTACGCCAAATAATAGAATTTGTTTACAAAATTGGAAAGTAGATTTATTTTTTATTGAAATTGAATGTGAAAACTAGTAACTACCACATTTAATATCCAAATTATAGAGTACAAACAATACTTCAAACAACTTTTAAATACATAAAGCAAATACTTGCTCATTATCATTGAAAGATACAAATAATACTCGTTTCTGGTAACTTGATTAGTTGAAGAATTTACAGAGGAATTGAATTTTCCTACGTGCACCCAATGCAGTTCTGCTAGAAACTAGAGGATTTGACGTTACTAACAATATTTTAATAAATCCTCGTTAGTTTTTAATTAAGATATTTTTCTAGTATGATAGTCCAGTCAGTGAATGCTCAAAAGGGGATTGTAGAGAACATTTACGAGGGGAGAATTTTCCCATTCAGGGATGTGTTGGGGGTAGTCAGGAGGTAAAAATACTAAAATTCCCCGCCCTTAGTCCCGCCGCTTCAGGGGTGAGGGGGGTGGAAAAGTTCATTTTCTCGATTCTTCGCTTACAACTCGGAAACGATGCGCCGTATGGAAAAATGCAAAATTAAACATAATTAAATTGTTGTTTATATTCATTTTCTTCCTATGTGTAATAGTTTACGAGGTACTCGCCAACGAAAATCGATGATTAATAAAAAAAAATCAATTATGTACCTTGAATATTTCTATCAAAGCGGTTTACCGTGGTCTGCTAATAAATCACAGTCACAAAACAATCTTTATTTTACAACACTCGACGTATTTACTAACGTAATATTTTGTCGAAACCTATATATTTCCTTAAATACACAGTGTGACTCACTTAAAATGAAGATACCCTTATGACTTTTTCATTTTGCTTCCGATTTGAATCAAATTTTACTCAAGTATAGAACAAATTTGAATCTACTTATAACAAGAAAATTATTCGACTGCTACAAAGGCAAAGCCACATGCGGTACCAAAATATGCTGAAAAAAATAAAACATTTTGAATGTTAGAAATTTTAAAAAATGCATCCGATCGGCGGCGCCACAAACATACATATACAAAAATTTGATTTGGTTATTGATGGGGGATTTCTCATAGATAAGCTCATCTGGAAAAAGGGATCCTGAGTTCCGCAATTTGTGGTGGATATGTGAAATTCGTCAAGACCAACAATATGATTATTAATGTTTTTCCTCATATTTTGGTACCACAGGTGGCTTTGCCTTTACAGCAGGTGAATTATTTTCTGGTCATAAGTAGATCCTAATTTGTTCTATACTTGAGTAAAATTTGATTCAAATCGGAAGCGAAATGAAAAAGTTATAAGGGTGTCTTCATTTTAAGTGAGTCACACCGAATATTTAATGAAATGTATAGATTTGGACAAAATATTACGTTAGTAAATGCGTCCATTGTTGTTTTGTGACTGTGGTTTATTAGCAGATCACGGAAAACCGCTTTGATAGAAATATTCAAGGTACATAATTGATTTTTATTTATTAATTATCAATTTTCGCTGGCGAATATCTCGTACACTATAACACATAGGAGGAAAATGAATATAAACATTCTTGTGGGAAATTTAATTACGTTTAATTTTGCATACCTTTTTTGATTACCTTTTACCATGCAACGCACCTTTTCCGAGTTTTAAGCGTATAATCGATAAAAGGAACTTTTCCACCCCCCTCTCCTCCTGAATTAGCGGGGCTAGGGGCGGGGAATTTTGGTATGTTTACCTCCTAACTACCCCCAACACATTCCTGAAGAGAAAAATTCTCCCCTCCTAAATGTTCTCTACAACTCTTTCATTGACTGGACTTTGATGTTCCCTGCAATTCCGGAAACGTCTATTTCTTGCCTCGCTCACTCTAGATGTACTCGATACATTCATTAGAATCTCTTAACAGACAACAAGTTAGAGGTTATCCATTATGCATACTTTTTAAACAATATTTTCCGTTCTCCTGATGATCGTTTCCAAAACATTTGTAATGATTTGCTAAACAACTCGACTTTCTTGGTATTGTGTTGAAACATTTCATCAGGTTCAATTTACCTCGAATATATGTAATATTCTTCTAAATTCGACTGACACATTTCTAATTTGAAGGTTAACCTTTCCATTCAAAAATGCAAATAGTTCTCTTCGCGTAACAGACATTGTTATTTCTGAAAAGGGAAGATTTTTACTATTAGCCATGAGTTGAGAGGGATGTTAAAAAAAGTAATGTTGTTCCTGATCTAATCTACATTTTATTGCACCTCAAGGAACAAGCTTTCTTAAAAACTATTATTTGTATGGCGCAAGGAGGTGCAGTTTTTTAAAACTCTGAGCAAACATCGCTGTGCCAAAATTAATGTTAAGTTAATGTATCACATTAACATTTTTAATAAAGTCATAACAACATTATTATATAACAAACATTATTTCAAGAAAAATTATCTCAAATAAGAAGGAAAATAAAGTACTTACCTATCAAGATGTGCAGAGTATAAGGTTCCCTCATATTCCGTTTTAAGTGAGACGTGAGTGCTTCAATGAAAAGTCAGACTATCCTTGTTCTTCTAACGTGCAGTAGCGGCGCAGTTATCTCACTCTAGAAGGACAATGCGTATTTGCCCAAAATATGATCTGAAGTATATCATTCCATACAAAACGGTGACTCAAAATGCGAGAACAATTACCCCCTATCCTACACTATTAACGTTACATAAATTCTTACAATATTTTTAGTCTGGCCCTGTATCTGGTATGATTCCACACCAGCTGCTTATTGGCTAATGATAATAGTCTTTGGTGAGGATCGTGAGTTACGAGACAACTTTGTAGTGTACAAATCTTGCTTACCTATATCAAAATAATAGCAGCAATGAAGTTTCTTTAAAATTTTATCATACTTCAAATGAAACTAAACAAGTGGAACCAAATTAACTAATACTATCCTAGTATTGTTAATTTGACCATTTCTTTATGAACGAAATAATATTTGCTGGAAATTTTTACCTGAAATACCATATACACTGACCATAATGGAATACAATAGGAGGGATAAAATACTTTATTTAAATTATGCCTATTATGGTCCAATACGATCTCATTCTGGTCCACTGTGCACCCTCCCTTAGTCTGGCGCCATAGCATGACACAGAAAAAAAATGAAAGCATTAATTTGAATGCAAGTGGCCATAACGGCACACCACACCTCCCCACGACCATAGTATGACACGGTCACTTAAGCCGGCGCTAGACTATGCGTCAAATGCCTTCCAACGCTGGACGCATGATAGTTGGACACATAGTGTGTACGATAAGCAAGTGACGTGCGTTGAGTGTCGAGTCTCCTACGTTGGCATTGGAAGACGTTCCGGCTAGAGTCGATATTTTTGCCCCACTTCAAAGGAACTTCCAACGTTGGATTGTGTCGCTATTACCTTTCGGTGTCATTCAGACTATGCGTCCAACATCTTTGACAATAAATCGGCTGAAATATCTTTTGTGTCTCAAATCAGTGCACGAACATTACTTTATCGAGCATATACGCTCTTGTAGACAAATTTTGTAATTTGCTCTGTTTGAAAAGGTCTGATATGGATTGGAATAACGTACAAATTTTGGAGTTCATCAGTGGTTATGAAAAATATCCACTACTTTGGGAACCCAAACATTCCGATCATAAAAATCGTAATAAGTTAAATGATGGTTGAGTGCAGCTACAACACACAAGACAACATAATAATGGAACTGCAATACAGAGAGTATCGTCTTCTATGATAAACGACTGGTCGATTCATTCACAAACATTTGAACCAACGCTGGTTGCAATGTTGGACGCATTGTCTGTAGGCACAGTTTGGCAAATGTAACAGACATAAATATTTGAGGCAAATATTGGAGTCAACATTGGTACCAACGCTGGACGCATAGTCTGGAACCGGCTTTACAGAGCTTCAAAGCTAAGTATTACACATCCCACAGCATATAACCTATACCGCTCGAAGTAAATAAAAGCATTAAAAATGTACATTTCCGTATCGGCGCACCTAGTGCAAATGTAATCCCGTGTGCTGCTTGTGTTACAAGGAAATAGTCAATTTCACGTTATTTTCTGGTCCCCCTGGAACGTGAAACAAGTTGATCGACATCTGGAAATCGTGTCTGGTTGGTGGAATGCCCCACCATTATAATCACTCTAGTAAGAGAGGTTATATTATAACTCTCTTTTCTAGTCCATAAAATGGGTATAGAAGATCCCAAAATTACCCAAATTACATTACAAGCAGTAAGCAACATAAAATTGTGAAAGGGTGTCAACTTTACTTGAGCCGCACAAAAATTGGCACATTACCACAGAATGACTCATTTACCCACTAACCCCCAACCCTCTTTTGGAACACTAACACAAACTGAAGTATATAAATGTAAGGAAATCAAATTGTGGGTGGAAATAAAGAGAAATATTGGTATGAATATATTTTTGATTAAACAGCTTTACGGAATATATCGCTCGCTAAACGATTCTAAATTTTTGAGAATACAGAGCATAAATGATTTAAAAGACTTGTGTTTTACTGATCTATTTACGAGGGGCAAACGCGAAGGAACTCTGGTGTACACTCAGAAAGAAATCCGAGGAAATCTTAAGAAATCTTTCTTTTCAGATTTCTCCTCCCCGCTCTTCAAAATTTTTTTTCGGATTTCTACCCCCGCTCATCAAATTTTGTTTTATCCGAGGAAATCTGTTGTACAAAATTTTGGGTGCGGTTGACCTTTTAGACTTCCTGTAATTTTCGTTTAGTGCACCTTAGTTTGAAATGACCCTCCTCACTTACTTACTTATCACTTTTTTGTACTATGCATGTCAACATTGACTGTACTAATTCATGTATATCTTGAAATTCATGAAAAATGTTGTGTCAATGTTATAGAATCAGTTACTTCTCTAAGAAAGTTTGTTGTCATTAAAAGCTTATGTTAGTTTTAAACTTTTAATGCTGTAAAACGAGAGAAAGTGCTCTGTAGAGAAATAATATTTATTTTATAAATGAAATAATAATATAATAAAAATATTTAAAAAAACCGCTGCCCAAGGAATCACTACTTCCACATCCACACATTTTTTATCCAAGTCACTCACAACGAAAAAATTTTGTATGTGGAAATAATTGTTTATGGAACTTTAATAATATAATATTTGAAATCCTCTACCCCAAAAACCCAGAAAACGATACCCCACATCGGTAGCGGGGTGGGGGTGGTGATAGGGGGTGGTAGTGGGGGTGGATGAAGTAAAAAAACGTTTTGAGGCTTCTGGTTCTTGTACACACACTGAATCACATTTTTTTTCATCCCCTTTAATAATGGGGTGGGGGTGGTAATGGGGGGTGGCTAATGCCAAAATTTTTTTTGAGACCTTAGCCTTCTCTTGTATATACTAAATACCAATTTTATGGACTCTTACCTGCTTGATTTACCTATTTTCCCCAAATTTACCCCAATTTACCCCCCAACCCTTCGACGGAACAAGATGAAAATATAATCTAGTTCTAGATCTCGTTAAAGTACATATGTGTACCAAATTTCAAGTCGATATCTCAAACGGTTCCAGAGTAAACGTGCGCACAAAAAAGTTACAGACAGACCGACAGACAGAAATATTTTTTTCGCTCAAACTTAAAATCTCGACGTTTCGTGACATTCTAAGCCTATTTGAACAATAAAAATTTTTAAAAATTTTTTTGTCGTTACTATACTTCCACTGGATGTGGAAGTAATAATACCAGTTTATTCGACTTATATGCAATATATCTAAAACCTGATAACACTCCCGAATTCAAAAAAGTTGTATTGGTCTATTTAAATATATATGTTTTATAAATATACTATATAAGAATATAAATATAAGAAATTTAAAATATATTCGTTGATTAACAAAATAAAAGCCGCCAAATTTTAAATGTGTATTGTATGCAAACGTACCAGCTGGTGCTATATCATCCAAGTGAAAATTATTCCATATATTACATATACCTCTATCCATTCCACAAAACAAAATTAGGGTACATCTACTTCCCTACAGAACTACACTCAGGCTCTGGAATAATGGGTTAAAGGCGAAAAAGTAAAATTTTTCATAATTCAATTTATTCTTAGACTTCTTTGAAAACTATACTGTCTACTGAATCTAGAAATTATTGAAAATTAAGTCTCTTTTGCCTTTAACTTGTACACATTCACACACATGGATATTAGATGCGAACAGATAAATATTATTGGTTTCAAAGTTTGTTTTATTCTAATTAAATTATTTTCAGAAAGCCAGCATCCATTATATCTTGCATTTTCCGTCATTTCCAATGGCAAGAAATTGTTACAGATTTCTAAAAATTCTAAGCAACAGATACAAACTTTCCACGGACTTAAGATGTTTAGCATGATGTGGATCGTAGCTGGACATGGATTTGCGATGACATTTGCTATGACCGTCGTTAATTTAGGCGACTTCGAAAGAGTAAGTAATTCTTGAGGTTATACTCAACACAGCCTTCCCAAACACTAAAATACTGAAATGATGAACCAGTTTTAGTTTAAAAAGAGATAAACATTTTTTTAAAATTTTTTTTTACGGATGTAAAAATCTACGTTTTGAAGAAAATAAAACTGTCCTACGAGTGGATCTCGGAGTCGATGCACTTAAATAATAAGTGATTAAAATTTCGAAATGTTTTTCTATTTTTAGCCATTTAAAAAATATTTAGTGGTTTTTGTTTATTTTTCAAATTAACAAATTATCGAAGAGGTCCAGTTTTATTAAAAATTTTGTTGCGTACAATTTGGTATTTTTATTTTTGCGATGCGATGCGATACGCGGAAGAGGAAGAAAGGATAGACCCCCAACACTAGAAGAAGTCAAACAAGCAATCAAGGCCCAAAAGATTAACAAAGAACCAGGAATAGATGAAATACCCACGAAGATCTATAAATTAGGTGGAGAACACCTAACAGAACTTATGCACGCACTGATAACGAAAATGTAGGAGGAAGATACAATTCTCGAAGACTGCAGAAAAAGCATTATATGCCCCATTTATAAAAAGAGAGACAAACTAAAATGTGATAACTATAGCGGAATATCTCTTCTATGCACTGCGTACAAAATACTTACATACATCATTAACCAACGCCTGCAACCTCTAGCAGAAAACATAACTGGCGAATACTAAGCGGGTTTCAAACGTGAGAGATGGATCAATTCCTTATAGTAAAACAAATATTACGAAAAGTCTGGGCACACAACATTGACGTATATAACATCTTCACATCATTTCAAACAGGCTTATGACTCGATTGATAGAAATAAACTCTACCAGATACCGATCAAATTAAGGATACCGCATAAACTAATCAGAATGATAAAAGCGAGAATGGAAGACCCAGTAGCGGTGGTGCAAATCCATAACCAACTAACTGACATGTTTAATATCTCGATAGGCTTGAAGCAAGGAGATGGGCTGACCCCCACCCTATTTAATTTAGCTTTAGAATACATAATAAGGCAGTTAGACATCGGAAAAGAAAACCTGATAACCAACAAGACCCTACAGCTGGCCGCCTATGCGGATGACATTAATATTATGAGCCGAAGGGCAGAAGCGGCACACCAAGTATATTTAGAATTAAAACTACATGCCAAATATATCAACCTTAACAGTAATACGAATAAAACAAAAACATTAACACAAAAATGGAGATGCACAAATCATAGTAGAAGACAATATTGAGTCAGTGGATTATTTCACATACCTGGGAGTGAAACTGAACTCAGCTGGTACGGAAGATGGAGAAATTCGCAGGAGAATAAGCTTAGCCAACAAAGCCAATTTCGCAATTTCCCACGTACTAAAATTCAAAAATGTACACCATAATAATAAGCTGAGAGTTTACAAAACGATAATAAGATCTAGCGCAAGCTATGGAAGTGAAGCGTGGACAATGACGGAGAGAAAAAAAATATGCTTAATATCTTCGAAAGAAAGGTATTGAGAAAGATAATGGGACCATAATGTCTGGAGAACCAGATTTAATCACGAACTGTACAATCTTTTTAAAGAACCCAAACTCTCAGAATTAATCAGACTACAACGGCTACATTGGGCAGGGCATGTGATGAGAATGGAAGATAAGAGGTTGCCAAAAAAAAATCCTAGACACCCGAATGCACGGAAAAAGCCCAGTGGGGAGACCCCGGAAACGCTGGGAGGATGAAATACAAAAGGATGCACGCGATCTTCTGGGCATTCGAATGTGGAAGAGAGCGGCGGGAGATAGGCAAGCATGGAGGCAGAAAATAAAGGAGGCAAAGGCCCAATTTGGACTGTAGCGCCATAAGAAGAAGAAGATGCGATTACTAGGAACGGAGTTAATAAGGAAAATAACAGAAAATTTCAATGTTGAAACTAAAGTTGTTTAAATTCTACAAGAAGCAATAGGTCCGATTTAATTCGAAACTTCTCAAAGCACTTGTTATTTTACCTAAACAAATTAAAACAAGAAAATTGGTGCAGCCAGAGAATTCCCTATTCACCTATTTTGATGTTTAATTTGACTCCACTATAGTGTTTGTTACTAGTGAAAAAATATTATCATTTTAAGATACACATTTATGCTAATTGGGAGGGTCATTGAGGTGATCTGGAAAATACGTCTAAATATTAATTGGCGTTTTATTAATTTTTATTCTTTCTACCACTCTGTTATTTTGTAGATTCCTTGAATATTATTGTTGAAAGAGTTTGTATATATGCTACAGAATTCCTAAAACAGAAAATTAAATTATTAGTAACAGACCCTCAACGTATAGTCGGGAATCTCAGCTCCAATTTAAGGCTTAGTTTTTAAAGCCTAAGTACCTATCAAACATACGGCTGAAAAATGCCGCGAATTTACCCTTATTTTGGATTCAGCAGACAATTTTACATCGACACTTTACAGCCATATGCTGACAGGTACTTGAGACTGAAAGATAAACGTCTCCAGAATCTGGACTAGTAGTTTATTTTTTATCCACTTTCATGTTTTAGAGCTCTATGCTCCTGTGATTATTATGTGTTTGATATAAACTCAAAAACTGGAACTAAACAATTAAAAAAATCATATAAACACTTTTTTTTAAATAACTTTTCAAAATACAGGAGGATTAAAACGTATTTTTGAATCAGTTTGTTTTGCTAAGTTTTGAAAACAATTCTCGTTTACAAAACGAAATGTTCGCTCACGATTTGCTTAAAAAATATTTTATCTTTTTGAAATAAATTTATTAAGTAACATAGGTACCGAAGTGCCCACTACATTTTGTAATATTTTTACCAAATCACATTTTTTTCTAATTTTTATATTACATCATTCTTCATTTATTTTTGTATAAAAATAGTTTGTTTAGTGTTACTCTATATGACGTCTTACTTTTCAGTGGATGAATTCAAGAAATTCTGGATACATAAATGCGGCTCATTTGGCCGTAGATACGTTCTTCTTCATATCTGGATTTTTATTAGCTTTCCAATACTTGAAACAAAAAGCAAAGCCGTTAAAGGATCAAATTTTTTCTATACCACGAATGTACTTGCATCGTTATTTGAGGTAAGTGCAGCTATGTAATAAATTAATCTGCCCTAAAAACTAATTTAAATTTTCATGTTAACAGTTTAAAGTTAAAAGTTTCATTTAATTCGAGCTTTAACTTATGAATATATATTGGCACACTAGTTGTTGATGACGAGTATTTCAGAACAACCCGTCTCCAGAATTATTATATTTGGGATTGTGGGTGGTAGGTGGTAATAATCAATGTTAGACGTCACATAACTCGGAAAGTTTTGCCTTCTCAACCATTAAAATCTCCTGAAATGGATCGAATTTACCCAATCTTGCTCCAAAGGAGCATATTGTATTAATATCTGTGTAAAGTATTCAGAACCTGTCTGGTTTGGATATACATACTACACATAAGAAGTGAAGGTCACCAATCTACCAAAATAGGCAGGATATCGGATCAAACACTCAAGTCATTCAAACACATAAGACTGTCCTGTTTCTTACTTATAACATTGAAGAAATGACTGGACATTAGGTGCACTAGAGGTTGTACTAAGAAATCCTCTTAATTAGCGTCAATATACATACACCCGGGAAAGTCAACAGATCTTACGTTGGATGATTTAAACAGGTTACCGACAAAGTCATAGATGTCAAATATATGTCAGTGTCAACATCTCCAGACCTCTAGGAGCATTTAGTAATACGACAACGCAAATTAATAACGAATGCTTTGACAAATAGAGGAGATAGAGGAATCCCAACAATGCTCTACTAATGGATTCAAACCAACCTTGAGAAGATGATAACAGTAATAGTATCCAATCTAAGTGAGGCTACCATTGAGGCAATGGTGAGCACAGCTTCCCTCTCTACTGTTGTGGGCAACCCTTGTTGACGATCTCCTCTATAGGCAACTTGCGAGCACGATGTCAAAGCATTCACAAGGAGCCCTAAATATTATCGACAGATTTTGCAGCGAGGAAAGACTCTTCAGTACAGTAGTTTGCAAAGGCAAATAATTGTTAACCAGTTGACAGACATTTGTTCCGATAGCCAGGCAGCATTAAAAACTATTCGGTTCGAGACCAGTATGAAACTGCTTGAATATCCTTATGAACTATAGAAGTTGGAATAAAGTCTACGTGCTGTGGGTACCAGGACACGGAAGATTCGGGGAAATGGAAAGACTGGTGAACTCATCAGGGAAGTCTAAGACCTTAGCAACCTCAACCCTTGCTGTGCAGCTAAACCATGCATGTAAGCATCCATACATATGAGCACTGTTGGTTTAATAGACATATGAATCTAATAACAGAAGATGCAAGAGGAAAAGGAAACCTCAATTCTTGTGCTATCCGCTGTGAAGGACTAGCTAAACTGAGATTTCAACTACTTAGCGACGAAAATCAAGGGCTGATAGCTACACTATGAGGGCTTTAGCAGGATTGTAGTCCGATAGAAATAACAAAGCTGGATAAGCAACCCCAAAGAAAATTAAAGCGGGAGGTCCACGACAGATCTATAGGGAGTCGCGGTGATCAAGGCCAATCAGAAAACTTCTCCTTTCTAATCTAATTATGTGGGACAGTTGGCGTGTTCCAAGTAGTTTGTACAGAACCAAAACAACCAAAAATCTATGGTTTTCAAGTAATGCTGTACTATACGGAGCTGGTGAGATCAAGTCGATTCATTTAATGAGTTGTCGTTATTAATATAAATTGGTTATTTTGCTTTTGCTGTTTTCCCTAGCTAAATAGTTTTACTGTGGTCACTGACGCCTTAACATACCATAAAGGACCAATTAGGTCTAGTCAAATTCCCCGTCTCCATGGGTTAATAACCAGAATCATGTACGTTAAGTAGACGTTGGGACCCTATTGCCTTCTGCGTATTGTCTGCCAACTAATCTTCCGGTATGAACTTCTATTCTGGAATTTGCGTTATCCTAGACTATTATTATTATTAATTTTCCTACGTACATAAAGTAAATAGATTAATATGTTTCTACTTTATGTAATTTTAGGCTGACGCCGGCAATGCTTATGGTTTATCTGGTAACTATATCATTTTATCGATATCTCGGATCTGGACCTATATTTCCATCTGAAACAGACAGCCTCAATCAAAGATGCAGGGAACAGTGGTGGTCATTTTTCTTATATATACAAAATTATTACGTTGATTTCGGAGAAATGGTGAGTAAAGAATAGATTTTGTTTAATAATTTTTTCTTATGCACAACACTTCGCAGACGTTTTATGTACGTATCATGCTATTTAGCCTACCTTCCAGCTGTTTTCCCACCGGCTCCTCAGAAGACTTAATTCTGCCTAACATATGTTCAGCAGAGATTGAGAGATTGGTGGCAGATATATCTCTAACTAACGCCGTTGTCAAGTATTACAAGGGCTTAATAATTAAATTTTGCCGGACCATATGCGAAAAGAGTTATAATTGCTCCACAATATCGTGATGTATTTTTTTTTATTCATGCCAGCACATAATCAAATAGCGAATATACAATTTCTTTATTAAATATCACTATATTTTTGTGTCTGCGACTGCAGTTTCGTAATCGCTACATTCACTGTGCTTGCTACATTCTCAGCGAATATACAAATTAAATTATCGGAAATTAGTACAGTAACTAGAGGCTTTAACTTCGGAGTAATATCATACAAATTAGATTTCGTTCATTTTTAGCAACTTAATAATAGATGCGTCAAAGAAAAGTCTTTATATCTTGCGGGAGTTTGCTAATTTATAGGGGGTTGATGCCATCTCTTTTTAGGGGGTGGCATCTAAAAAATAAACAAAAACAGTGGAGCTGAAAGAGACTCATATTTTGAAAAGAAGGCTCTACTTATATGCAACTTTTCATAAAGTTGATAGTCTTTAAAACGACTTGAAAATTGAGATTTTACCTTGAGAACACTTGCCTTGGAAATAAATTCTGTCCGCCATATTGAATTTTTTACATTGTTCTCTTATATTCACAAATCTATATATTATATGCATGGGACAAAAGTGATTGAATTTAGACCCACTTCTCGATTTAAAATTGAGCTGAAATTTTGCATACAGCTTTAGTTCTGAGGAGTATACAATATAGTATCTAAAATCGTTTTAAATCCAATATGACGGACGCCCCAAGATGGCGGCTTAACTTTTTCTTCACATCCCAATTGGCACGAAAGGGTTTGACGAGTAGAATACGATAAGCTACGTGACGAAGATTATAAAATTAAAAATAAATAAATTAAAAAAAAAAAACTTTTTAGAAACTGTGCGTTTCTTTTAAAACCAAATTGCACTAAAACGGAGAAAAGTGATTATAATCTGATCGGAATAATTTTCAACATATTGTAAATAGAAACTCACTGGGCATTCTGATTAGAAGAAGTAAAATTTTATGAGCTCCCAATGTTTTCTGTTTACAAAGTTGAAAATTATTCTGATCTGTTTATAATCACTAAAGAATAAAATATATTTTCTACTTTTTAGTGCAATTTGGTTTTAAGAGAAAAATATTGTTTTTATAAAGTATTTAATTAATTAATTTGTTTATTTTGACTTCAGATTCAGCTATCCCGAAAACATAAATATCCCACTTTTAAATACAAAATTTCTAATTTTAGTTGTGGTTTTCACCCCTTGAGGATAAGAACAAGTGCTCGGACCATATAGAAACTGAAAATGATACCTTTTACTATAATAATGACTCATAAAGAAAAATTATCATTGCGTATGAACTTATTTCAAAATTTCACATATTTTTTACCTGTACTGTACTACAGCCTTCTGAGCTTATTGTGCTCTCCCGGTCTTATTTCACACTGTCTATTTTAATATTCCTGTATCACTGACAAGATAATACAGGTCTGAAAATGGGCGAGTTCTGTTGGTTTCCGAGTCTGTTTGTGTTTACCCGTACCCATTTTTTCCTGTGCCGTTGGCAGTAGGTCTGAGAGAATGGGCGCAGTGATAGTTGCCAGGTCCATTGTCTTTCCTCCAAGTCCAGGCCCTGCAGTCGTATAAAGTACTTTGTCAGCAACGGCTTCGCTACGCGGCGTTCCTTGCTGGACACCACCCCCAGTCAAGTCCTCGTTGCATGCGACGTTCTACTTCGATGCTCTGTTCGGCAACGGCCTCGCCACGTGGTATACCTTGATGGTCAGGTCCTCGTCAGGTCCTCACCGCTCGCGAAGTTGCTTCACTTCGTACCCTTGCAACACTTTAGTGAGGACCGCTGTAACCTCCTCACTGTAAAGCAGTTTTATCTGGAATGAACTTATTTTCCCATTTCTTCAGCCTTTTGAAAGTTGCCTTCCTCAGGCTATGCTTTTTATCAGCAACGGCCTCGCTACGCGGTGTTCCTTCCCAGTCAAGTTCTCGCCACTTGCGACGTTGCTTTACTTCACACCCCTGCATCACTTTAGTAAGAACCGCTGTGGCCTCCTTACTACGATGCAGTTTTATCTGCACCTTCAGCTGGAATGGGCCTGCTTTTCCCTATCCTTCCTGAAGGACGCTTTGGAGCATCCTTGATGTTGACCAAGGTCACGGATACCCCTCCCCCCAGCTCCTTCTCCTCCCGCACTGTGCTCGTGGGCTTTATGGTGAGGGGGTCTGCACAGAAAATGCTGAGGACCCCCCTCCACGAGTAAAGGGTAAAGGATGGAGAGTTTTACATACGTGGAAGGCATTTACACAACGGCGTGGCCTGTCGCTAGCCCCCCCCCGACCATGCGTCCCTTCGGCGCGCAAAATATCTTGGGATTGGGGAAGTTTTTATGGTGGTAGGTACTTCATCCACGTGGTCCGAGCGATGAAGCCAAGGCCCCCGTGCCCCCTGGAGAGACCGTACCCTACCCTACCTGGGTCAGAGGGTCATTGCCACTCCAAGCAGTTTATGGTGTATGAGCTGGTCTGCGATGTGGTTTTAGCTGGGCTGGACTGAGTTATTAGCCTCAACCCCAGTCGTATAACCATGTTAACTCTACTCCTCGCGGAGTCTGGCCGTTCTGCTATCCGCCACCTGGAGACGCGTCTGGCAGGTGCTCAACCCCCACCCTCGTGAAAGGATGGTACCAGGGGGACTTTAGATACAAATAGAAGAATATAGTGGTATTTAGCAAGAAAAAATGTGTTCGTTATTTTTTATCATCAAATATCCCAAAGAAAGAGACCCCTCCATTTATTGCAGAACATAATCCCTCACATTGCTTGAAAAAGTCCTTACTCTTATTACTATTACATTACTTTTCTATTTTAATATTGTTACTTATATTGTTTTGTTATCTTATTTTAGTGTCTGTCTCACACGTGGTACCTGTCTGCCGATATGCAAATGTTTCTATTATCACCGTTAGTCGTAATTCCAGTATCTTTGGTTTTAGAGAAACCCAATGGATTCAAGATGTCCATGATAGGGTTGTTAATTTTTAATATATTTTGTACGTTTCTACCTATGATTTTCAAACTCTCGATTCGAGATTATGACAAGTAAGTATACTACCATGTGCTTGATGTAAAAATCATTGGATCATTTCACTTTATTTTTGAAATAAATGTACAGGATATTCCGGTTTTAAATTATGATTATTTAAATGGACTAACAAGAGTAGATCGCTTAAACCCGTATTGATAAAAAAAATAATTTTATTTAGAGAAGGTGCTCAAAATGAATATTATTTACTACGACACTTTTATGACATTTATGAAATCATATGACAATTATTATTGCGTAAGTTACACAGGCCTATGAAAGAAAAGCCATGTCCACCAGACTAAACAATCATATCATTATATTTTGGGGTCTCTGACTCCGAATTCAATGTCTTTACTTCATCACGTCAGATTTCCTCGCTTGCTTAGAAGAACAGACAAAAAAAATGATAAAATGACCCTATTAGGGGTTGAACTGTAACTCGCTGAAATCGTTCGTAAAAAAGGTTAGTTTATATTTCTGGGCTCGCTAAATACAAGTTCGATGGTATGCTTGCAGTCAAACTTAATCCTTCTCTTGTGTTCACTGGAATAGGATATCTTAATATTGTACGTACCTCCTTATAAAAAAGTCCAAAACTGTGGGATCTGGAGATCTAGGTGGCCAAGCAGTTGGCCCTTATGACCCTTATTTTTAGGCATAATATTCGGTGGTGAAGTTTCTAGATTTAAATATATAGGATGTACCATCACCCTGTATATTTTGAAAATTAATATTGTGAGTTTTCGTCACAGATTTGTAATCCGATGAGAATGGCAGATTCGTGCCTCAAATATAAATGCTTTGTTCAAAATTTTGATAACACGTGTATTTACATATCTGAATTTCGGTTCAGTCGGAAATGCCACTAATTTCTAAATTTCTGTGTAAAACCCTGTATATTATTGAACAATCTAATATATCTTTTTAGAGTTATAGACCATTGAATCCATTACTGTGAAAGATGCCAGTTTGAATTTACTTATCATCATTGGCGCAACTAGGGGGGGGGGGGGGGGGCAGGGTGATCCGGGTCCACCCCAAACTAGCCAAGTCCCACCCCGAGGAAAGAATAAAAATTAGCAAAAAAAATTAAAATTTATCGACTAATGTATCACTAAACTATTCGGAATCCATAATCCATCCCCGACTTCTATACAAATTTGACACAAGTGAGGTCAAACATTTTCACCCGTCGATTATAACGGTAATGTCGTAGAGTGCCAGCTCAGCCGTTTTGTTTTTAAACTATGCGCGTTAGCGTGCGAGTCTCGAGTCTGCTGGATGACTTGACTGCTGTATCTCTTTCGTTCTATCGTTCTTTCGTTCTATCGTTCATGCCGGAGTGAGTGTATAAGAAAATAATAGCATATTCGGAGCGAAATGTTACTATACACCAAAGGCGGCCGACTCGCCTTTTGGCCAGCATTGCCACAGCACGATGACTTCTCTTGTCAAGGTCAAGGTCATTAAGTGACCTTGAAATGACAAAAAAATTTCGCCTGCGGTGCTATCACTAACCGCCCCGTGTACACATATATATCTACAGAACACCTAAGTATCTTATGTACGATCCGCCACTGAACTTTGCGTTTCAAACACAAGGGGCATGGCCACCCCCAGAAAAATTCTCTAGTTGCGCCAATGCTTATCATAATAATATTATCCTTGGCAATAAGATTTAACCATAAGTAATACCACAAAGAGGTTGCGATGCCATCGGATTAATTTTTATCTACACGACGCGCGACGTTGTTATGTTATATAACGAGTGTAAACTGCGGCACAAAAATTACTTTGAATGTGGCATAAAATGTTAGTATGTGACAGAAGTTAAATTGCAACTTTTTATTTCTATAAATTACCCTGTGAATTATTTTCCAGATTATGCTCGACGTCTTCTACTGGCAACCTAGAGTCGATGAAATACCTATTTTGCGAAAACTAATAGAACAATTAAGTTATTGAAATTAGTGAAAAAATAAATAACTTAAACATTAATTAGTGGTGTAGTTCTCATGATAGTAATTTGAGTCAAAATGAATGTCCAAAATCATCCCGAGGCCCAATCCCTGTACGTGTCTCTCCCATTCCTCTTTTAGGGTTCAAGAATAAGTTCGCTAAATAACTATTGTTCTATTAATTTTGAGATTAATTTTCTATGTTTAAGTTAATTGATATGTACGTACCGAAATATTACCATGGAGGCAATACGCATCTATAGATAGATACATACCTATAATAAATCTGTAAAGTTGGTGTGTCTTTACATTGAAAATATTTGCAAAAAACTTATCTGGGGAATGAAAGATGAGTGAAGAGTACATTAAGAAAGTTTTTGTAATTTTTGTCTGTTTGTTTGAACGTGCATCACGCATAAACTACTAAACGAATTTAAATAGGTTTTTTTAGGTAAATTTATCTAGCTTGGAGTAACAATTTAGTTTTTGTTTCATCAGCTTATACTCCAGGCAATAGAGACCAAATAAAAGGCTCACCTGAAAAAATAGGAGGATCTAGTTTTATAAGCTTACCTTATGTTTTTTGGGTCGCTGATTTTTACTTCTCCCCAAAAATTACCACCGGAATCCCCTCAAATTTAGAAAAAAAAAACAAAAAAATTCGTTTTTTATTTTTTTTTTCGTTTTAGATAAAAAAATACCCAGATATTCAGAAAGCAAATAAAATTTACAACAAAAAAGGTCCTTTGACATTTGGATGACGAACGGGAGGGGAGCGAGTGGGTCCCGAGGCATGCGCCGAGACTCATGTTTCCATGGGTGCTAGCGCTTCCCCGTTCGTTCAACGTTAAAATGTCAGAGGACCTTTCTTGTTGTAAATTTTGTTTGCTTTCTGAATATCTGGGTATTCTTTATCTAAAACGAAAAAAAATAAATAAATAAAAAACCAATTTTTTTGTTTTTTTTTCTAAATTTGAGGGGGTTCCGGTGGGAATTTTTTTTTTTTTTTTGGCTAGCTGAATCCAAATTTTTAACTTTCCACCAAAAATTCCCACCAGAACCCCCTCAAATTTAAAAAAAAAACAAAAAATTGGTTTTTATTTATTTATTTATTTATTTTTTTCGTTTAAGGTAAAGAACATCCAGATATTCAGAAAGCAAACAAAATTTACAACAAAAAAGGTCCTTTGATATTTTAACATTGAACGAACGGGGAAGCGCTAGCACGCCTCGAAACATGAGCCTCGGTGCATGTTTCGGGACCCACTCGCTCCCCTCCCGTTAGTCGTACGTCAAAATGTCAAAGGACCTTTTTTCTTATAAATTCTGTTTGCTTTCTGAATAATTGGGTATTTTTTACCTAGAACGAAAAAAAAGATAAAAAAATAAAAAACCTATTTTTTTTATTTATTTTTTTCTAAATTTGAGGGGGTTCCGGTGGGAATTTTTGGGAAGTGAAAAATTCGGAATCAGCGACCCAAAAAACATAGTAAGCTTATAAAACTAAATCCTCCTATTTTTTCTAGGTAATATTCTCTGTTGCCTGGAGTATTACTCTAAGCCAGGTTTTATGAAAATCGGTTTAGTAGAACCGAAGATACAGTCTGATCTCTACAATAAGCGTATTTGCACAGCATAAACTTTCATGAAAAATCTTCTGTAATATTCCAAAAAATTTGAAATATTCCAGAATGGTTATTCTACCTCAAACATCGTTTACAAAGAAGCTTTTTAGTAATTTCAAAATTCCACGCGAACGTAGTCGCGAGCACAGCTAGTTCTACATATTAATATAATAATTGTATATAATAACTTTTACCCGGGGCGAGCGTAGAGGCGACTTCAATGTGAATATCAGGCGATATTCCGTTGAAGCAACGTCGAGCGCGGTTAGTACTTGGATGGGGTCCCATCTTAGGAAATACAGCGTTCTCGTCCCACCTTCTAGCGGCTTGTATATCAGTGTATACGCGGAAGTTACGTAATTTCAGACGAGGATTACGTCGTGGATATAGCATCCTTCGGAGGGGATGTAAAGCAGGCGGTCCCTTGTCTATTAAATGTTAGGCAAGTCAAAGCTCCCTACTCTTCTTAAGGGAAGAGGTTCGGCAAAATTTCCAGGTTGGGGGTAGCTCGTCTCCTGGCGTCTCCTGGCGTCTGTGATAGGCCCTGGTAGGCCGACGTTGAATAGTTAAAAAAAAAAAAAACTTCTACCCCGCCAAAAGTTGAATAGTTGTCTTAGGAGAATGCAGCGCCGCCTGATAGAACTAGGGCTCATATAGATTAAAGAAAACTAGTTAGAAGGTTATGCCCATGGAGACTTTCTTCCAGGAAGGTCAGTGAACATCAAACTAGAATTTGAGCGAAATCAACCGAGAACCAATTTTCTTTGCCATAATATTTGAGATTTCATAGCAATTACTTCATTTAAACTCCCAGGTATAGGTAAGGAAGCTTACACTTAAATGCAAGTGTAAATAAAGCAAATATATATATGCGTTGATATGCGATTGTGACTATTTTCACTTACTACTAACAATGCATTGCATTTAATTACCTCTTGACGCCCTTCAAAGAGCTTAAAACGTAGTTTTCACTCTTTGAGACCCCAGCATCTTCCAAGGTTTTTATAGCTTAAAGGAAAGGACTTAGAAGGTTATGCCTATGGAGACAATTGTTCAGGAAGGTCAATGCGAGGTCCTTTACAAAGTTAACAAAATGAGTCAACCAAAACTGTCGATAGCTCCCTGACAAATACAGTCTAACTGCAGTTCTGATTATGTAGTCTATGCAATGAAGGCACAAATAGTGTAAATATTTCGTGCAAAGACGAGGTTACCTTCCTCCCCCCTCGTTTTCGAGGGTGCTGAACACAATACAAGTGGTGGGAGAAAGTTTTGAAAACCGCAACCCCCTGAAACGGCCACCTCTTTTATTTTATGGATCCCTTTATGTTTTCATATATAAACGGGTCTGGAGAGTTATTTATTGACGGACTATACTTCAAATAATATGGAAAGGGGTTATAGAGTAAGTGGAATCCACACAGCAGACCCATGTGGTTCATTAAACCCTTCCGAAGGGTGGAAAGTCATTTTTTTCCAAATTCGGTTCAAATGCGTGTCCCCCCGTTTTCGGGTCGCTAATCACGGGAAAAATATTCATTTTTGGCTCCAATCCCTCCTCATCCCTCAAAAGGTGAGTGAGGGGTAGTTTCTGCCCGTTTGAGGGATGAGGAGGGATTGGAGCTAAAGATGAATATTTTTCCCTTAATCAGCGACCCCGAAAACGGGGAGTTTGAACCGAATCATTTAAAAAAATTGATTTTCCACCTCTCGGGAGGGTTTAATTAACTCTCTAGGTCTGCTATCTGGATACCACTTACTTTATAACCCCCTTCCATGTTATTTCAAGTATAACCCGTCGATAAATCGCTCCCCAGACCGGCTTATATATGAGAACATAAAGGGATCCATTGGGCGTTTCAGGGGGTTGCTGCGGTCAAAAACTTTTCCCACCACTTGCATCGTGTTCAATCCCCTCAAAAGCGGGGGAGGGGGAAAGTAATCTCGTCTTACACGAAATATTTACAAAAAAATCGTCTTATAATGCTTCATTATATATAGACTAGTGTACAATAAATACCATAGAGTAAGGTTCTTGTATTCTACGACACGTGGAACAGAGATATTTTGAAACAAATAATCATGATTTTTATTAATATTTTAACTATTTGAAAAGCACAAAGGCACAACAACATTGTTTTAAAATGAGCATTAATTAGTTTTTTGATTTCAGTGATTACGATACTCATTCAAGACTTATTAATTATTTTATCGGAGTGATGCTAGCTGTATTTATGAGAGTAAAGATGGACAAACCATTCTTGTATATAATAAGGAGGCAGCATGTGCGTGTAAGTATAACAAAAATGAAACAACAATAGCTTAGTGCCCTGAGGTTTTTAATTGAGATAAAATAATCCTTGTGATATTTTGCATAGAATGCCTTTGGTGTCGAACCACCCAAAAATTGTTTCTTTTTTTTAATAACTTTTAAAACACAAAAAAATCGTAGATACGAAAATTAAAGAGCAAAAAATACTTTTTTTTACTAATTTTAATAACTTTGAAGAAATGATCGAATCGTAAAAAACCTTCTAAAATAAAAGGATGCAACTTTCATTATCATATAGAATTTTAACAGCAACATTTGTTTTTTACACTGAAAAATAATTTCAGATTTTTTTGCCATTTTTGGAGTCTATTCCATTAAATTATTTATTATCTTGGAATATAACACGTTCACTTGATTTTAGAATCCCTACACTTATGCCATTTTTCGAGAGATAATGGTAGTCAAAAATGTGCAAATACGATGGATAGAAAATGAATTGGCTTCAAATTTCTTGTAATTTTAGTGAATTCTATAGTTTACAATTTACAATATTTTTTAATTGACGAAAAATTAACATTGGCATATAAAAAAATGTGCAAACTAAAGATGAAAGCATCTAATTCTAATTAGCAATGTCCATTATTTCATTAAAATCGCATTCAAGAGAAATTTACATGTATCGTAAAATTGAAGTTTTATTTGTAAGCGTATTTTCAATTGTAACCTACGATGAACGAAAGAGACATATTAGTTCTTTCGATTGTATACATATAACGGCAAACAAGTACGTACATCGGATCGGATTTACATGCTAAATAAATGAGCAACCGACCGCAGGTCGAGCCCCCACCGTTTAAATTCCTTTGTATCGTTGCACATTCAATCTGCTTCGCATCCGTGAATATGAAATGTCTAGTTACCCATAAATTTGTACGTATACGTACTTGATTGCCGTTATCTATTCGACGAAAATTCTAAAGAATTCACACTCGAAGGAGCTATTACCCAGCGTCATGTCTGTGTGCTTTTCTTATTAGTGTGTGAGAATGTGAGTGCTCGCAGCATCACATTCTATTCCTTCGTTTTGATATGTTTTGACAATTTTACTGAAGCTCATGAACTACTTTTATCAGTTTCCTAATCTACTTTTACGCGAAAAAGGTTGCGTTTACGAATTTTTTTTGTAAAACTTTGTGCTCTTCATTTATCAACTTCTTTTCGCATTTTGCCTATTTTGGAAATTCTTGGGAGTTTGAAACCATTCTGTTTTATGTTGCAATCACGGTAATCTTGAGAACTGTCTATACTCTTCTACCAGTAAAACATACTATGCAAAATTTCACGTAAGGATTATTTCATCTGGGCTATAAATAAAATGAATAAGAACAATATCGAATTACAACTACACATTCAATAATTCAATTGGTGTTACGATTTGCTTTGTTTGTTCTAAAGTAATTAATAACACAGCCCCACAAAAGAAAAAAAAGTTCTGTACCAGAGACGTGAATACATAGATTTAGTGTAATTTTTTATGCTGAATCCAAATCCGCAGCCAAAAATATGGGTTACCCAGGTAGTTTTTTAATAAAACGCAAAAATATCTCCTAAAATAGAGTGATACGGTAAAGCTTTATAATGAAATGCAACAATTTGTAAATACTTTGAGAAAACATTTTAACATAAGATTCTGAGCTTTAGAAAGAAATATATGCAAATTAAATCCATACCCACCCCTACGAGGGCGTAATTCCACCAAATATAGTGCAAAACGATGTGAAAAGCCATAGTCTCGTAGTTTGTAATTCCAAATATACAAATGTAGGTTGACAGACAATATACCTAAAAAATATAATATAATCTTATTTTTAAAGGGGCTTGAAACCACCTCTGCAGACCTAGGTATTTCTTACCTCTTTGAGTCACATATTTTTCTATTCAATGATTTGGTCTAAATTTTGTTACCGCAGGTTCATGAGGTCGCTGATTACGAATTTGAAGTCCGAATCCGAAAATTCCTGAATAAAAGATGGCGGATCCAATATGGCGGATGTAAAAATCGGAAAAGCATTCAAAATTTGAAGATTATGGCTGAAATTTGTTACTCGGGGGTTTTTGGAGTCGCTGATCACGATTCTGGGATCTTAATTCGCAAATTCTTAAATCCAAAATGGCGGACCCATTATGGCGGATTAAAAAGTACCATAGAAATTGGTATTTACCACCCAAATAAATACGTTATGAATTAGAGAATATTATTTAGGTATTATGCAAATCACAACTTACACACTTTTTATTTATAATGAAAATACCTACTTTCTGTATATTGTTGCTCTAATCTGGGCACGCTAATATACTAGTCAGGTAAATACTTTAAAACACTCATTATTGGAGAATCAATCAAAACAACTACTCTTCTAGCTAATACTGACGAAGTATTGAATTACATGATAGGATTCTTAGCATTTTAAAGAAAAAAATATACTGAAAATACTTAAATCATTTTTTCAAATTTAATCATTCACACTTTTTTATTTAATATGAAATTATCTACTTTCTGTATATTGGTGCCTTAATCGGGTCACGCTAATATTCTACTTAGAAAAACACTTTAAAACACTCATTATTGGAAAACCAATCAAAACAACTACTCTTCTAGCTAATACTGACGAAGTATTGAATTACATGACAGGATTCCTGGCATTTTAAGGCAAAAAATGTATTGAAAATACTTAAATTATTTATTGAAATTCAGTCATTCACAACAATTACTAAACCATACATTCTATTTCAACTCTAGAAAAGTTGTACAAGTTTTTTCGAACTCGTTAGTTCTCATCAGTAGAGTATAGAAACATTCATTCATTATTTACAAGCCTATTCTTGATTTATTTTTACAATTAATTATTTTTTATTTATTTGCTTTTATCATGGTTAGAGAATATTATTTAGGTATTATGCAAATCACAACTTACACACTTTTTATTTATAATGAAAATACCTACTTTCTGTATATTGTTGCTCTAATCTGGGCACGCTAATATACTAGTCAGGTAAATACTTTAAAACACTCATTATTGGAGAATCAATCAAAACAACTACTCTTCTAGCTAATACTGACGAAGTATTGAATTACATGATAGGATTCTTAGCATTTTAAAGAAAAAAATATACTGAAAATACTTAAATCATTTTTTCAAATTTAATCATTCACACTTTTTTATTTAATATGAAATTATCTACTTTCTGTATATTGGTGCCTTAATCGGGTCACGCTAATATTCTACTTAGAAAAACACTTTAAAACACTCATTATTGGAAAACCAATCAAAACAACTACTCTTCTAGCTAATACTGACGAAGTATTGAATTACATGACAGGATTCCTGTAAAAAAGTGTGAATGAATAAATTTGAAAAAATGATTTAAGTATTTTCAGTATATTTTTTTCTTTAAAATGCTAAGAATCCTATCATGTAATTCAATACTTCGTCAGTATTAGCTAGAAGAGTAGTTGTTTTGATTGATTCTCCAATAATGAGTGTTTTAAAGTATTTACCTGACTAGTATATTAGCGTGCCCAGATTAGAGCAACAATATACAGAAAGTAGGTATTTTCATTATAAATAAAAAGTGTGTAAGTTGTGATTTGCATAATACCTAAATAATATTCTCTAACCATGATAAAAGCAAATAAATAAAAAATAATTAATTGTAAAAATAAATCAAGAATAGGCTTGTAAATAATGAATGAATGTTTCTATACTCTACTGATGAGAACTAACGAGTTCGAAAAAACTTGTACAACTTTTCTAGAGTTGAAATAGAATGTATGGTTTAGTAATTGTTGTGAATGACTGAATTTCAATAAATAATTTAAGTATTTTCAATACATTTTTTTGCCTTAAAATGCCAGGAATCCTGTCATGTAATTCAATACTTCGTCAGTATTAGCTAGAAGAGTAGTTGTTTTGATTGGTTTTCCAATAATGAGTGTTTTAAAGTGTTTTTCTAAGTAGAATATTAGCGTGACCCGATTAAGGCACCAATATACAGAAAGTAGATAATTTCATATTAAATAAAAAAGTGTGAATGATTAAATTTGAAAAAATGATTTAAGTATTTTCAGTATATTTTTTTCTTTAAAATGCTAAGAATCCTATCATGTAATTCAATACTTCGTCAGTATTAGCTAGAAGAGTAGTTGTTTTGATTGATTCTCCAATAATGAGTGTTTTAAAGTATTTACCTGACTAGTATATTAGCGTGCCCAGATTAGAGCAACAATATACAGAAAGTAGGTATTTTCATTATAAATAAAAAGTGTGTAATTTGTGATTTGCATAATACCTAAATAATATTCTCTAACCATGATAAAAGCAAATAAATAAAAAATAATTAATTGTAAAAACGTTATGAATGTTTAAAAAAATTGAGTAAAAATAGGCAAATGTCTAAGAATGAGAAACAAGGAATTTAAATTCGATACGCAGTGTGCACTGTGCAGTCTCGCTTAAATGTGAAAGTGAGGACGAATGAAATAGGGACGATTTGGACCCAAATATATAAAACTGATCATCGTGGCAATATCGTGGGAAATTATAATTTAGAGCTTGGAAGTACCCCTTTCCTAACGAGTTACATGAGCTGGGTGGAAAATTTGAATGGCGAATAGTATATTATTATTATTAATCTTGACTACGTCTATCCAGGCAGGGGGGTAGCTGTTAGTTTGATATCTGAAAAAGTGAAGTTTATCCCGTTTGACATCTGTCAAAGTGACGTTTACTTCCTTTGACATCTGTTAGTCTGACATCTGTCAAAGTGACGTTTATCCCGTTGGACATCTGTCAGTTTGACATCTGTCAAAGTGCCGTTTATCCCGTTTGACATTTATCAGTTTGACATCTGTCAAAATGACGTTTATTCCGTTTGACATCTGTCAGTTTGACATCTGCCAAAGTGACATTTATCACGTTTGACATGTGTCAGTTTGACATCTATCATATCAGTTTTATATTTTAACGTTTGTTAAAAGTATTTAAGATAATAAAGATAGATTTAAGTTGGTAACTATTGTGGAAATTGATTTAAAAGTAATTATTCTAATTAGGGTATATGGAAATAGATGCCCAAAATGTCGACTAGATATAATATGTTTCCGCAGGATATTTAAAATTTGGAGCGAAAAAAATGTTCTCTTTATAATTTTTACCAAATAGGCGTCTACGGAGAATGTGATTAGCGGCTCCAAAAATCCCCGAGTAACAAGTTTCAGCCATAATCTCATTTTTAGGCATTTGCCTTTTTTACTCAATTTTTTTAAACATTCATATATTGTCTATCAACCTACATTTGTATATTTGGAATTATAAACTATGAGGCTATGGCGTTTCACATTGTTTTGCACTATAACATTCCTTATTTGACGTTGGGGGTGGAATTACGCTCTCGTAGGGGTGGGTATGGATTTAATTTGCATATATTTCTTTCTAATGCTCAAAATCATATTTTAAAATGTTTTCTCAAAGTATTTACAAATTGTTGCATTTCAATATAAAGCTTTACCGTATCACTCTATTTTAGGGGATGTTTTTGCGTTTTACTAAAAAACTACCTGGGTAACCCGTACTTTTGGCTGCGGATTCGGATTCAGCATAAAAAAATACACTAAATCTATGTATTCACGTCTCTGGTACAGAACTTTTTTTTTCTTTTGTGGGGCTGTGTAATTGAATATTGACAGATATTGGAACAGATACTTATATGTTGGCAAGTTCAAAGAAAATGTATATTTGTAGAATGCTAATTTTGGAATTTGGATAATAATTCTCGCTGGAATGCTGACAACAGTAATATGCTATCAGGAAGTTGAACTATTTCATGGATACGATAGTAAATCAGTTTTTTATTCTTTAATGAGACCCGCCTGGTGCATAGGTTTAAGCTGGATAGTATATTCGTGTTATCATGGACATGGAGGTAAATATACTATTACTACTAGTAATAAATACTATTTGAAAAAATGGTTTTATAACTGCACACATTTATTCGAATCATATTTCGTTAAAATTCATATAAAATATGGTCTAGACTCGGCTTCGGTAGTAATTCACCGAGATAAATTTGATGGAAATGATAGAAAATGGTCCTCAATATGTTGGTTATTTTTTTAAAGAATGTCTCATTTACGAAAAATGTATGGGTTTCGATAGCAATATTTTGCAAATAGTGCTAAATGTAGAAACTTTTGCAGAAAAATTATGAACATCACAGAATCTCCTAATAGACAAAAGCAGAGTCATTTTTCTACATCTAACCAGGTTGTTGGAAAGTGTGCGTCCGAAGTTACGGCTTCGGGCGATGGCATCTGGCCATCTCATATGGCGAACGAAGCTCGGCTTTTTGAAAATCTCTTTTCTTGCTTATTTAATTTAAGTTAATTTCATTTCCACTCCCTCCAATGGTATATCCACTACACAATCCCCGACAGCACAGCTTCTTGCGTATTCACATATACAAGCCGCTAAAAGGAGGGACGAGATCGCTGTGTTTCTCCCTGGATGGTCACCTATCTAAGTATCAACTACGATGAACGTTGTTTAACTACAGTATCGAAATAGTGAAAGTGAAAAGAAATTTATTTTTAAATTAAGTTTACAATATGTGCCTTACTGGAACCTGGTCCTGTGCAAAGCAGACAACCACGCCGTGGTGAATGCAGGGTTGAGCAGGAGCAGATCCGGTTCGGCTTAATGAGTAATGGCTTGAGGGAGATTAGCTCTCCTGTTCATCTTAGGCGAACTTAAAAACTAATAATGAAATTAAATATTGCTGTCTGCGCGGAGACCTAATGTTTATTAAATATAATATAACTCTTGGCAAAGCACTTACAAAATTTGGGCTGTTGACTCGGGTAAAAAGTTAAACGAAAAAAACCAGTATGAGAACTGTCGCCCTGGTGGTCTCCCTGCCTCCAGAAAGATATGATAAAGTAAAAGAGATATAATTTTCGAGAATTTTTCGGCCTAAAAGAACACATCTGCGTCCGCCCGTTGGAAATTCATAAATTCCATTTTATCGCAACAAACATTTTTTTGGTAATATTCATTATCAAAATAAACACTACTGGGACTAATTTCCGGCTGCATTTTCTAAAGGAAAGTCGTTCACCTGAAATTTCAGCGTATCCTGCTCTGTTTGCAAGTTATTTTCATCGAAAGACAAAAAAATACTAAAGCTGCGGATCTATTTTAAAACCTATTATTCAAAAGAAGTAACTAAGATTATTTTTAATGTAGGGATTATTTTTATAATGTCCACTAGTTCCATTACTTACTATTGAATACTGAATTTCAGTTTGGATTTTGGATTCTAATAAGTAAAATAAAAAAATATCACAGGCACACGAAATAAAAAATAAAATGGTATTTTTCTGGTACTCCATTGGGTAACCCATGTCTATCTCGACGTGCTGAACACGAATTAGGTGTCCGTTTAGCTCCATTGGCCATAATTTTTTTTGTAAATCGCTACCCCAAAAAAAAAACTCATAATTTAGGTTATTTTCGCGTTTTACTAAAAATTGGTGGGTAACGGAGCTAAATGGATACCTGATTCGTATTCGGCATTTCGAAATTCATGGGGGTTGCCCAGTAGAGTCCTAGAAATAGACTTTTTTGTGTGTGTGTGTGTCTGTGTGTATCAATATCACCGGATGATCGCCATTTTCTAGAAAATCGCGTATGCAAATATACTGATAGACATAAAAAGTGGCGCACTCGAAATTTTACTCAAGTTTAATGTGTCATAATTTCTAAACAACTTGATTGATTGCCTCGAACCTTTTTTTATTTGATTCTTTAAGATCATCATACAGTCCCAAATATTTTCATTGATTAAATTTTCATAATTCATACAGGGAAAAATAAAAGTAACTGTTTTATTGAGGAAATTTAAAACACCCTGTAGATTTATTCGGCACTTGGAATAAGCTCAAAATACCTTCTGAGTTTTAAGCAAAATTCAGATTAAATTTTGTTTTTTGATTCACCTCTTTATCTCGCTTTGTTTAGAAATACACATATGTTTAAGCAAAGTAATGTCAAATGCGTATTAACAAAATTGGTATTTTGTTTTGTTTAAGAAGTCCATAAACAGATTAAACATTGTTCTAAAAGATGACAGGTGTCAAAATGTTTTTAAAATCACAGGAATTCACTCGCTAATGATTACGATTTTTAATTCGTTTTTGTAGAAAACATTGAAAACGTTTTTCTCCACGCCGCGTCGGATCGAAAGTCGTGTTTGTGATTTTTAAGTAATGCTTCAGCAAATAACATCGGTAAGTAGTCCAAATTATGGCTTTAGTAGGAGATGGAAGAAGTAAAAGATATGCTGCCCGGGTCGTTGCTGTTCCCGAATCAACTGCACGTCGGGCAATTGCAAGATACGAAGAGACGTGTCATTGTCGTAGAAGAGCTGGAGCAGGTCATCATAGATGTACAACCGTTATTGATGATCGGTTTATTCGGCTTCAAACTTTACGAAATCGCTTTCATACAGCAGTGCAAACAAATATTCATTTAAGGCAAGTAAGAGGAAGAGTTGTTAGTGATCGTACAGTAATTCGGAGATTGAAGAAGTCAATTTAAAGTCTAGAAGATCAGCAACTGCACCATGATTACTTGCAAGACATCTAAGAGCACGCCGCAACTTCGCTAGAGAACACTCAGATTGGAATGAACAAAACTGGTCCCGGATTCTGTTCGCTGATGTTTGTTTTCATCCGATGGCCGTCAAAGGGTATGGAGAAGAGTTGGCGAAAGATATGAGCGGAGCCTATTGAGCACAAAAGAAAGCTTTGGCGGAGGCTCCGTTATGGTCTGGGGGGGAATTTCATTAGAAGCTCGCACAGAACTTCACGTGCTCTCAAGGAATTCTCTCATGGCCAACAGGTATAACGAGAACATTTTACAAGACTATAATTCCATTTGCACCCTTTATAGGGAACGATTTTATACTGGTTCATGACAATGCGCGCCCTCACATTGCTCACATCGTAAATGAATATCTCGAAGAAGTTGGCATAGACCGTATGATTTGGCCAGCAAAAAGTCCCGATATGAACCGCATAGAACACCTTTGGGATGAAATGGGGCGAAGAATTAGGTCTCGCAATAGGGTTCCTGATACTCTGGATACTGTAGGAGAAGCGCTTATAGAGGAGTAGAATAATATTTCACAGATCAATATTTCAAATTTAATCAGAAGCATGCGAAGAAGACTAGAGACTTTAGTCAAGGCACAAGGACGTAACACACGCTACTGATCTTTTTTCTCTGTTGAGAAAGTTTCACCATTATTTTACGTAAGTTCGATTTCGTGTTGGTAATTGTAAAATGTAATCTTATTCTAACAAAATGTTTCTAAGTGTACCTGTTTCACCTACAATCGTGTATTTTCTAAACAAAGCAAGATAAAGAAGTGAATCAAAAAACAAAATTTAATCTGAATTCCGCTTAAAACTCCGAAAGTATTTTGAGCTTATTCCAAGTACCGAATAAATCTACAGGGTGTTTTAAAGTTCCTGAATAGATCAGTCACTTTATTTTTCCCTGTATCAATTATAAAAGTTTAATCAATAAAAATGTTTGGACCTATATTATGATCTTAAAGAATCATTCTTCAAAATAAAAAAAGGTTCGTGGCAATCACTCTAGTAGTTTAGAAATTATGACACATTAAACTTTAGTAAAATTTCGAGTGCGCCACTTTTTATGTCTGTCAGTGTATATTACACAGACACACAAAAAAAGTGAAAAGTGATCTGTTTCTGGGACTCCATTGAGTAACTCCCATGTATTTCTACATGCTGAATACGAGTCAGGTATCCGTTTAGCTCCGTTACCCACCAATTTTTAGTAAATCGCGAAAATAACCTAAATTATGAGTTTTTAGGTTGTTTTCGCTAGTTACAAAAAAATAGTGGCCAATAGAACTAACCCGACGCCTAATTCGTATTGAGCACGTCGAAATACATATGGGTTACCCAATGGAGTACCAGAAACATTCCAGAGAAGCTAATGTGAAAATCGCTAACCTCAAGCATTGAGTAAAATTAAGACTTTTCACTCAACGCATCAACATCAATATCATCACCAGGAGATGGTAATAGGTTAGATAAACTCCCATTTCTCCCATTGAATATAACTCATAATGGAATGGAATGTCAGGCTCAGTTATAAATAGCGTGTACTGCTGACTCTCAAAAAATGTTATTAAAGCTATTTCAAAAACATTATTAAGGACGCCAAATAATAATGTACCCAAGCAGCAAGTTTAGTAGTTTCTACGTAGTAATTACCATTAAAGGTTCCCGCAACTAAGGATTGTTACGTAATGGGAACCATCCTTCTACTAAGCATTCACCAAAATGGGGAATAATAATTACGTAGCAAGTTACTATTCCGGTACTTCTACCTTTACCGTGTTGAGGACTAGGTTGTTACGTAAACGGGATGTAACCAAGTACTAGAAATGATTAACTTTTGGAACAGCTCAGCTGACCGGAATAAGAGCGCAAACTATATATTTGGCTCTTTGTTATTCGAATAGCAAATTAATGACTTATTGAGTTTGAGCACATAATATGTCCAAGGTCCAAGTTAAGGTGATTATATACAACATGCATAAGCATTATAAATCATGATGTTTTGCATTTACTCTGGGTGTGGATATTAAAACCACCACTTGTTTTCTGTAAAATGTTATCATGATGCTTCGATAAAAAAGACGCCCCCTCGAAAAAAAAAAAATGTTTGCAAAAATTATGTGTACAAGCAAAACTGCAAATTTTTTTATGGAAAACGTTTTTTTTTAATTTTATATATTATAAAGTAATAATCTGTTTATAAAACATATTTGCAAATGACCATAATAAAAAAAACAACAGAAAAATGGGGATTTTAATTGCAGTCACTTTGTAGTCGTATATATGTCACCAAAGTATTTGTCACATATTAAAGGTGGCAAAAACCAAAACTATTTCCCTACAAGTTACATTTCCCATAAAGTAGCAGATGCCACCAACGTTATAGTTGTTGCTACTTTAAAAGTGGTGACGGGATCTACAACAATTTCACTGTGTAGTTATATTCACCTAGATGTAGGAAATGGGACCAATAACGCTATAAGATCTTGGTAACTATTGCTACCAACTTATTTTCATGTTGGTACAATTGGCTGATACGAGATAGGTAATTTTTTTTTTTTTTAATTGGCAACACGGTAATAACTGTTAAAGTGTCACTGTGTGTGATGTGGATTAAAAATAATTATTATATTTTTACAAAATACTTTTTATTATCTGATATTATTAAGTTGTTAATAAACTTGTGCAAATAAAATATTTGTTTTTTTACTGAAAACGATGTTGTACAAGTATGTCTTGCAAATGTATTTATTAACGTAAGGTGTGTAATAAGAATAATGGAAAGAATACATAAGAGTTTTCATATTTTAGTGATTAGTTTATATTTAATTTCATTCAGTTCAATTTATTTTACACTGCGCGTCATAGTACACTTCGATTTTGTCAATGCAAAGAAGACTAAACTGGTCACATTTGACAATAATAAAATCTATCACAAATCAATATTTCAAACAATAACGATGTCTAGACAGCTAAGTAATGTTCAGAAGCTTGAGAGAACATCACAATCTACCAATAAATTTAGTTAATGGTTTTCAGTTCACAAGTGCTGTACCATATATTTATAAGCCGCGCAGTGTACACAAACAATGTCTTATGCCGTTATACCGATATTGTGCGTTCCCCATCGACACAATATTTATTGAGTTTTTAATCGGCAAATTCATTTAATATGCTCAGTGAATCACTAACTGAACCATTGGCCAATCTGTGATTTAAAGACAAGTTGTAACGTTCGTGCAGTACACAGTATCATTAATATTACTACAAACTTATAGTTTTCGATTATTCTTCTCCTTGTGTTGATGGGAACACTTTTGCACTTCTTGTTGCCAAAAATGATGGTTTTGCTGTGGCGAAATAATCTTTCAAGTATGCATTATATTCTGAAGAATCACTATTTCCACTACTGTTTAACTGTTTCTTCAATTTTCTATAAAACGTGGATGAGTGCCGATAAACTTTATTTCGCTTTTACTGAGCATTTCAGATGCCGCCATTTTATTCAATGTCAATAATTATATAAATTGTCTTAAAAGTTAATATTGCTTTATAGTAAGTTTTCAAGGTATATGTAACTTTGTAGTCATTTTCAATTAGTAGGGAGCAGTAAAAATAACTTCATGTTCGTAGAAATAACCTCACTGTTACTCGAGATGTCACTAATAAGTTAGACACAACTTTGAAGTTCCAGAAAATTTCCCACCAACGTACCAGGGACTTAAAATTGCACACTTGAAGTTATCGTTACTTTAAAGTGGACCTTTGGTAATTCTGTGCGGTCGGCATTACTACCAATTTTCACTTTGGAGTTGAGGATGCTTCAAAGTAATGCAGAGTAGTATCCGCGACGTTGCAGATTCTGCAGCAGTTACTTGAAAGTGTTATAACTATATGATGCCTGAATTCAGTAGAATCTACATAATTGTCACTACAAATGCATACCACAAAGTGAATATTACCCTAAAGTCACAAATTTAGTAACAGTTATGTCATTCCTACTATATTAAAGTTCCGATGCCTCAGATGCCAGTTCCCATCACTTTGAATGCTGCTTGGGTAGTAGCTGTTTTACGATTGCCCGTAGAGAGTACCATTTATGTAACGTACATTAGCTTTCAACATTCAACTCTAGCCTTTCTGAAAGAAACGGTGTACTTGTTACACATTCGAATTAAGTAATTTTTGAGTTCACCCCACCTGCTATAATATTTGAGTATTTAAACCATGATTTTTTCAGGAATCGTAAACTGGATATTAACTGGACCAATAATGCAAGTGATTGGAAAACTGACATATTGTATTTATTTGATACACATACCGGTTTTGGCTTATCAGCTATGGGCTCTTCGAACCAAAGTATATTTCTCCGACTATACCTTTGTAAGTATTTATATTGCCAGTTCTATAGTTTATTTCTGTATACGTTTTACTGTTGCTAATGTACCGGGTATAAACTAAATCTGGATCACTATATCACTGTCTTGATTTTTAAACTATTAATATGAAATTTGAGGACTTGCAATAAGAAGTTAATTTGAATTAATACATATTAATAAAATGATTGTATATAAGCATAAAATATAAGAAGTATTATAGATCTTAGTAAAAAAAATATATTTTAATTATTGAAAACGCTACTAAACAAGAATTTTAGTGTGAAATTTTCACAGTATTGTTGAAACAAACAGTTTATATCATCGTTTCGGATAAATTGCAAAAATGTGTTTCGTTATTAAAAAAATAGTACGAAGTCTCACAATTTGGGCATGAAATTCATGTTCAGCGGCTCACATTAATTTAGAATATAGTATTTTTTTATTTTCTGTGCTTGTGTAATTATAGCAGTGCTATAGTATTTTCCTCAGTCTATTCTAATCTTTAAGACATATGACACCATCACCAACAATACCAAAGCACGAAAAATAAACTCTGGTGGAAATAGAAGCAGAACACGCGAACTAGTGGGCATGCAAAATAAAACGAATGGCTGTCTGGCGGAAGCGCAGAACAGGCAGGAGAAATAGAGTAGACAAACGACAAATAAGTATGATTTGTGCGAGATACAAAGAAATAAGAAAACAATTGTAGTAGCTAACACGAAAAATACTACGCGTTTAAGAGCGGCTGAAAGAAGAGCCTGGTTCTCCTACAGTAGACAATGTTCAGAAATATTTACAAGAAAACCACCAAAGCAGAGAATTTATAATTGAGGAGATAAAAAAACGAGTCAATAATAAAAGCAGGAATAAAGCAAATAAGGTAGGGGTAAAAATGGATATGTATGAGGAATTAAGAAAACCGGAGAATTGGTTAGAGGGCTTGATAATACAGGGTTATGATTTTTTTCGGGGTCCAGGACATAGAAGACCGCACAGGAGGAGACAATAATACATGGAAAATTTTAAACATTAATATTCAATCAATCAGCAACAAAATTCACATATTAAGCTCCAGTTTAATGAATACAAATATAGAAGTTTTTACAATAACTGGACATTAGGTTAAATGATAAATCCTAATGAAAATAGGAAGTTATTTTTGCAGAACAAAATATATGCACGGAGGGGTATTAATACTTGTAAAGAAGCATATAAAATTCAATGAAATAAATGAAATAAAAGAACTATCTGAAGAAAAACTTGTAGCGATATAGCGGTATAAGAACAAAGAATTGTATCACAACAATTATAAAAATGAAAACATATAATTATCAGTGGATTTCAATATCAACATACTGGTAGAATCAAAAGCAAAACAAAATTTAGAAGATTTATTAACCACATTTAATCTACATAGAACCACAAATTAACCCTCTATAATTACAAATATAAGTAAAAGTTGTATAGATAATATTATATACACTAACAAAATTGAAGAAGGACGTGAACACTGTGCTAAAACTGTAAATCTCCATATCTTGGGTCATCTAGGGCAACTGCAGGTGAGAAAGCGCTATGCTCAAAGGTTCTATTCACCACAATGATGGATGAAACCGTAGGCGCGTCAGTTGCTGGGGAATGCCCGCAGGGGGGGGGGGGGGGGTATTGTCTCCTATGGAACCTTGTAGTTGACGGCCTACTGAAGAAACTCACTAATAAGGGATTCGAAGCCCAAGGATATGCTGACGACATAGTCATTATAGTTAGGGGGAAGTTTAACAACATAGGGACCGTCTCTAGTTCTCCAAGACACAACTACAGATGTCGGGAGAGGTAAAGTACCTTGGAGTCGTTATAGACTCCAAATTTACCTGGAACCAACACCTGGATAGAGTAATACATAAGTCTGTTGCCATACTGGCAACATGCAGACACTGGTTCTATACCAGTGTAATGAGACTCACCATCACATACGCAGCCTTAGTTTGGTGTCTAAGGTCACTCAAACCACAGCAGTTAACGGGCTGAGTCGGGTGCAAAGGCTGGCCTGTCTAGGAATTACAGGTGCAATGATAAGCACCACAACAGCAGCCATGGAGACCCCATTAGACCTCCCTTCACTGAGTCTTGTGATTCAGGGGGAGGTCAGAATGGGAGCTTACAGGCTACAAAATTCTCAGAACCCGACTCCTCTTGGAGGCAACTCGGGGAACATGAGGATAATAAACATTGTGGATCCTCTATTGAGCATGAGGTCGGACTACATGACACCAAAAATTACATTCACTATCACTATTGGAGACAGGAAGGAATGGATGACAGATGCTCCTGATGCTTTACGCAAATGCCTGGCCTGGTATACCGATGGGTCCAGGATGGAATCAAGTTTCTCCCTTGGACAGCACTCCATTGTATTCCAGACAGAAATTCTGGCTATACTCGAGTGTATACGCGACAAGGGTCAGTGTTACAGGAAGATTAAATTGGACAGTGTAAACTAAGACAGGGAGAACACAATAAGCCCAGGAGGCTGCAGTGCACTCGGTGTATTCTTTACAGACGAGCCCAGTTAGAGGCTGACACTCAGATCCATTCCAGTGGGATGGGCAGCCCGCGTGGGATTCCCCTCCTCGGAAAAAAATCTAGGGCAACTCCTTGAACTCCAACAAAATCACGACGGTCCTAAAATATACAAATATATTAAACACAGAGAAATATATCTGCACCTATTTAAGAGGAAGATCTCCACTGCTAATTAGGAAGAAATGATTGGAAAAAAATGCACAGGAAGCTTTTCCGCTTTTCATTACCAACTTAAGAAAAGTTTCGAAGACTATTTTCTTGAAACAATAAAAAACTACAAATTAATCAGAAGAAACTGAACTGATATACAGAAGAACTAAAGAATATAAAGAACAAACTAGACGCTTTAAATACCATATACGAGGTTCGTAGAAATAATGAACCTTTAAAGGCATATAAAGAAAACAACACATTGAAAAGATAAATGAGACAAAAACAAATTCTAATCCTAACCAATAAAAGAAGCAAGTAATAAAACTAAATCAATATAATAATAATAGCAGAAACTAAATTGGAAAAAATCAATTATAAGAATGAGAGTCTGTTAACAGCAGATGAACTAAATAAATTTTTCCAAAACGTTTACCAGAGTGCCATAGAACAACTAGATAATGAAGAGCGACCATCAGGACAACTGTTGAAAAATCGTAATATTGACAATGTTAAATCAATATTTATAGAAAAAGCTACCCCCGAGGAAATAAGTGACTGAGGAAAACTGAGGACATCTATGTACTCTCTACGAACATTACTGAAAATAGTAGAGGATATTATACCATTACTCTGCTCATTAATAAATGCATTAAAGATGGCATTTTTCATGCAAAATCGTACCAGCACTAAAAAAAGAGAATAAACAATGCTAACAACTATCGCCCATTGTCAATATTACCGTCGATGTCAAAAATCGATTCTTCGCTTATAACTCTGAAACAATCCGTCTTACGGAAAAAGGTAATCTATGCAAAATTAAACATAATTAAATTTCCTACAAGAATGTTTATACTCATTTTCTTCATATGTATTATAGTTTACGAGATATTCGCCAGCCAAAATAGATAATTAATAAATAAATTAATTAGGTACCTTGAATATTTCTACCAAAACGGTTTACCGTGGTCGGCTAATAAATCACAGTCACAAAACAATCATTATTTTACAACACTCGACGTATTTACTAACGAAATATTTTGTCGAAATCTATACATTTCCTTAAATATACAGTGTGGCTCCCTTAAAATGAAGACACCCTTTCCTTATAACTTTTTTATTTTGTTTCCGATTTGAATCAAATTTTGCTCAAGTATAGAACAAATTAGGATCTAGTTATGACCTGAAAAACATTTGCCTGCTATAAAGGCAAAGCCACATGCGGTACCAAAATATGCTGAAAAAAATTAAAAATTATATTAGTGGGTCTTTACGAATTCCACGTATCCACCACAAATTACGGAAACTGAGGATCCCCTTTGCCAGATTCGGCTGCTCCAAGGAAGAACACAGTAACCAACATTTTTTCCAAACTTGAGATTTTCACTCATGTGCTGATACTGTGCTGTGCTGCGTCTTTTTATCCAACAGCATTTTATACCCTTTGCAGATAGAACTACCGCTGTTGGCTCGGCTGTTGGATAAAAAGACGCAGCACAGCACAGTATCAGCACATGAGTGAAAATCTCAAGGTTGGAAAAAATGTTGGTTACTGTGTTTTTCCTTGGAGCAGCCAAGATGAGCTTATGTATGAGAAATCCCCTATCAATAACGAAATTAAATGTTGGTGTATGTACGTTTGTGACGCCGATCCGATGCATTTTTTAGAATTTGTAACATTCAAAATGTTTTTATTTTTTTCCGCATATTGTGGTAGCGCAGGTGGCTTTGTCTTTGTAGCAGGCAAATACTTTTCTGATCATAAGTAGGTCCTAATTTGTTCTATACTTGAGTACAATTTGATTCAAATCGGAAACAAAATAAAAAAGTTATCCATCTTTGAAAACAAACTCAATTTCAAAAGGACAAATTGTATTTATTGAAAAGTGTGCTTTGGTGACGTCTTAGTTCTATCAAAATGTCAAACTAATGAAATTGTACGTGAATGACAGAACTAAGACGTCACCAAAACACACTTTTCAATAAATACAATTTTTCCTTTTCAATTGAATTTGTTTAGAATTCTTGAGATCTCTGCGGCAGTTTCTCGAAAACGGTTGGAATTATTAATTTCTATCAAGTGCACCTTTTTTACGTAGAAATGACTCCTACATGAGATTTTCTAGTCAAAAGTGTCACTACGTTTCGTAAGGAAAAAGAGAAAAAATATTCATCGTCAGGTATAGCTCATGAGGCGCCCTCCACGGGCTAGCGTGATGTGATACATAAATTATTGTTTCTCCGCTTAAAAATGTTTCCTCACCAAATTGGGAAGAGATCGGTCACGAGGTAGTTGAGATATTGCAAAGAGAAGAAGAAAATTACAATTTTGACACCCTCTATCTTTTTCTAGAGCAACAATTTACTAAAGCATGTTTGGTTATATCCTCCCATTTTGGTCCAAAGAATCTACCCTTGAGCTATGGCCTATTATTAATGGTCCACCCTGTATATACTGTACTTACTGTAACATTTTCCCTGATTTAGACTCATGTACGTGAATGAACTAAAAAATTACTTATTAGATAATTCGTTTTACAGTACCACGGCCGACTCTAGTTAACAGGCCACGAAGTAATAGGTGGCAACACTGCACACAAGTAAAGATGTAGTCCGATGTGCGATGGTTGGTTTGCATTACAGCAGCTAAATTTAATAGGCGCCCGTGTTTTAATTGTATTTTATTTATTTATAATGCGTTTTGATTCATGATTCTATATATTAGGTTTGTTTAGGTAGGATACAGATTATAAATCATTCATGTGTTTAATAAATTGAGGCTTCAATCGAAGTTTAAATCTCTGCTCGGTCAATTAAACATCACGATATTTTGTACAGAATTATGCCTAATTTTGCACAAAAAAAAATGTTTAATTGTTCAGCAAAACCAACGAGAAGAGTTACATAAACCCTTTTTTAATTATACGAAATATCGTATTTTTATATTATAAAGGGAGTAATAAAATAATACAGATATCCCATAATATTCTAATTTAGGATGATTCGGGAATGAGTAAATTAAAAATAACGGGACTGTAAGGCTGTAAGTAAATTTAAAAACATGAACAAATATTTACTTATGATATGAATAAAATACGAATATGGAATTGAATTGATACATATAGGTTTCTACTTTGCTGTTTTGAAAGTGTCTAATTTTCGTTTTTTCGTTTTATTGACATGTTTTTCAGTAGTTCGTAACCGAGATTTTAATCTACTTTGCTCAAGCGTCCGATTATTCTGCATTTTTACATAATTATATAGAAGTACATTAGCAAATATTGAACAAATAATTCGTAAAATATTGTTCCCGCATATACACGTGTTTAAAAAATCTAAATAAAAATTACCTGACTTTGAACTATGTAAACTTAGATTGATAAGAAAATCTTTTTGATTTTCAATTTGTAGGAACTCCTTTTCTCAACTATTGTTGTTAATGATATGTTCTAATATGACGTACAGGTGAAATAAAATTATGGTCATATTATTCGTGGGTACTGATAGACCATCACGTTGTAGATAATCACAATATTGATTTCCAGTAAAATTCCATTTATTTTCAACAATTTGTAAAAGGCAAATATTACAAGAAATTTTTTTAGATAGTGCATGAGATGCCTATCCAGATATATAAATGTTAACTGCTTCGTCTATATTAGGCCAGTATTAATTGAAATTTGATTTTCAATACCAACAATATCAGCATCAGAATTTAACGTATAAAATACGACTTTACCCAGCAAACCAAACCACATCATTTTAACATCATAATGATGTGATTTTTGCAACAGTGACGTCGTCATTCTTGTTTGCAACCACGTGGAAATGCCGTCACAGTGACGCTAAACGGCCGCACTCAGCCACGTCGTCAAAAGTGACTTACTTATTTTCCACTTTTCAGCCACATCAGTACCACTCATTTGTGATATAGATATGATCATATTGTGTACAAAAAATATATATTATAACAACTTGAATGTTACCGCCCAATTACTTTTAAAATAAATAAAAAGCATCTATATTGCAACAAATAAATCTACTTTTATATTACGAAAAAATAGCTCCATTGAAACTTAAAAATCACTGATTAAAGATTAATATTTTATATCCGGCTCCAAAAAATGATGAATTTTTGAATAAATTATGTTTCCTCATTGAATTTTTTATTGTTTTTTTATCGAAAAAAATTATTTCATTAAAGTCGGCTGACATTTTATATCTTGTGTGTGATTTTACATTCTGAAAAACTCTTCTCATTTTTTTTTTCATTTTGAAAAATAAAGGTGAGCTTATATTATTTCTTAAATGTTTGTTTCAAAATCTTCCTGCATACCTAAAATTATTCTCGTAGCATAATATAGTTACATATATAATTAGCTGTATATGAGAACATAATTTTAGATATACAGGGTGATTTGCAAACAAATATTTAAGAAATAAGTACACCTTTATTGTTCTAAATGAAAAAAAATAAAGAGAAAAGTTGTTCAGAATGTAAAATCATACACTAAGTATAAAACGTCAGCCGACTTTGATGAAATAATTTTTTTCGATTAAAAACAATACAAAATTCAATATGAGGAAACATAATTTATTTAAAATTAATCATTTTATATTGGAGCCGGGTATAAATATAAATCTTTCATCGTTATTTCATTGAGTTATTTTTTTCATAATATAAAAGAAGATTTATTTGTTGCAAAATAGATTCTTTTCATTTATTTTAAAATTAACTCAGCGGTAACATTCAAGTTGTTATAATATACATTATAAAGCAACATAATTTATTTACAATTAATTTTTATTTTAATGGCTTACTTCAAACAAAACATTTCATCAAAGTAGCCTGATATTGCTGATATTTTACACAAAAAAGTATATTTCACATTCGCTTTACTTACCTTTTCCTTAAATTTTTCTTGAGATTTCGGAAAATATATAAAAAGGCAGTTCATACATAATCGTTTGATATTTGCTTATAAATCTTGCACATATCCCTAGATATTTTAATCTTTTTATAGCACATATATTACTCACTAAAGTGGGGTCCCAGAAAATGTCTCTAAGTAAAATAATAGAAATTAGATTTAAAAATATAAAAAGTATTAAATAAATTTGAAGTGATCAATGAAACAAACATTTCCGAAACTATATATATATTCAAGATATGATTACAGGTATGCCTTATAATATAAATTCACCTAGCTATTTCTTTCTTGATCTTCTTTGATCTCTATAACGGATTAAGTGTCACAATTATCTCATAGTCAAAGTCTGCTGTGGCTGGAACTATTTTTCATACCACATCTAAAAATTTATAAAAAATTAATTATCACAGTTTAAAAATGTTTAATAAGATTTGGTATCAGTAAAAACCGCTGCCCATGGAATCACTACTTCCACATCCAGATTCTCTATCCAAGTCACTCACAACGAAAAAACTTTGTATGTGAAAATAATTGTTTATGGAACTTTAATAATATAATATTTGAAATTCTCTACCCCAAAAACCCATAAAACGATACCCCACATTGGTAGTGGGGTGGGGGGTGGTAGTGGGGGGGGGGTGGATAAAGTAAAAAAAATATTTTGAGGTTTCTGGTTCCTGTACATGCACTAAATCACATTTTTTTTTCATCCCCTTTAATAAGGAGGTGGGGGTGGTAATGGGGGTGGCTAATGCCAAAAATGTTTTGAGACCTCAGCTTCTCTTGTATATACTAAATACCAATTTCATGCACTCTTACCTGCTTGATTTACCCATTTACCCCAAATTTACCCCAATTTACCCCCCAACCCTTCGACTGAACAAGATGAAAATATAATCTAGTTCTAGATCTCGTTAAAGTACATATGTGTACCAAATTTCAAGTCAATATCTCTAACGGTTCTAGAGTAAACGTGCGCACAAAAAAAGTTAGACAGACAGACAGAAATTTTTTTTCGCTCAAACTTAAAATCTCGACGTTTCATGACATTTTAAGCCTATTTGGACAATAAAAATTTTTAAAAATTTTTTTGTTGTTACTATACTTCCACTGGACGTGGAAGTAAAATAATGTTAAAAGATGAGTGTTGGTAGTGGTAATTTCAACCACACACTCGTTTTGTTATTAAAGTAAAAAACCGCTGCCCAAGGAATCACTACTTCCACATCCAGATTTTCTATCCAAGTCTCTCATAACGAAAAAATTTTGTATGTGGAAATAATTGTTTATAGAACTTTAATAATATAATACTTGAAATCGTCTACCCCAAAAACCCATAAAACGATATCCAACACGGTAGTGGTGGGGTGGGGGTGGTGATAGGGGGTAGTAGTGGAGGTGGATGAAGTAGAAAGAATATTTTGAGACTTTTGGTTCTTGTACACACACTAAATCACAATTTTATTTTCTTGTCCTTTAATAATGGGGGTGGCTAATGCCAAAAAATTTTTTTAAACCTTAGCTTCTCTTGTATCACTAAATACCAATTTTATGGACTCTTACCTGCTTGATTTACCGATTTACCCCCTATTTACCACATTTTACCCCCCAACCCTTCGACGGAATAAGATGAAAATATAATCTAGTTCCAGATCCCGTTAAAGTACATACGTGTACCAAATTTCAAGTCAATATCTTAAACGATTCCAGAGTAAACGTGGGCACAAATAAAGTTACAGACAAAAATTTTTTTTTCGCTCAAATTTAAAATCTCAACGTTTCATGACATTCTAAGCCTATCTGAATAATAAAAATTTTCAAAAATTTTTTTGTCGTTACCATACTTCCACTGGTTGTGGAAGTAATTAAATTTAATTTTAATAGCTTACATCTTTAGAACAACTTCATTGACACTATTGAAAATATAAAAAAAAGGATGACGATTGAAAATAAACTACTATTTTGTATAAATAGTATAAATAAACATGAATTAGCAATAAAGATACGAATTCAGAATTTGATTCTAGCAGGGCTTGCAGAAAATCTAAAATTATTTGAACTTTGTATCACTCTTGATTAGTGGACACCATTTGAATTCTATCTCTAGCAAGATAATAAAGTTTCGATGAGACTTAAAATATGGCACTAAGTATACACTAAATTAAAAATTACCGAAACGAGTATTTCAATATGAAACAATAAAGAATATATTTTTTTTAGAGCCTTATTATAGCTACAGAAAAAAATGGTAAAAACAGCAGTTTGCACAAAATTCAAATGCAAAATGTCTAAGATTTTAGAACTTATATAAACTTACCATCTTTTCTCTCATTATACTGCCACTGCCAGAAGCCCCACGAACGAAGATAGTTTTAATTGTCAAACGTCATAACATTCTAAAATAGAAAAAAATGTATAAGTACCTAAATTATTCCAGTTAAATAGGGAGGATTAGAGGAAAAAAACTGATACCTAAAGTTTTGAAACTTGGCAGAGATGTTCATTAAGGCCCACTGTTTAAACATACTTAAAGTCGTCAACTCTATCTCTTACGCTCGCGCCGCCATCTTGAAAAAATGGTGCTCAGATTAAGTTTTTTTTCTTATATCTCGCTAACCATTAGAGATATCGAAATTAAGTCTCCAATAAAAAGTAAAGCTTATAAAATTCTCTATAAAAAATGTAATATAATATTTTCCCATATCTATTATTATCATCTTCTAAAATAGGAAATTACATTTGATCAACACATTTCTAAACCGGAAATCACTCGTAAAAAAAAATTCATATTATTATGTTAATTCTAGAATTCCCAACAACTTTAAAATATCCGTCGAATATCTGTTTGTCAGTCTGTCAGTTTGTCCATCTGTCTCTCTGTACGACACTTTTTTTTTAACTATTTAACGTTGGCCTATTTCCGCTACCAGGGCCTATCACCGACGCCAGGAAACGAGCTACCCCCAACCTGGAAATTTTGCCGAACCTCTTCCCTTAAGAAGAGTAGGGATCTTTTACTTTCCTAACATTTAGTAAATATAAAGGTTATAAAACATTTTATGAAAAAAAGGCATGTGAAGAGTGTTGTAACACCTTTGATAAGATGCTAAAAATACAGAGATACTGCACAGTATACTGACCAACGTTTCGACAATCAAGATGGTATCATCGGGAGATCATTAAAATTGCAAGTATGTCACTTAAACCTACAATCATAACGTACTTACTGATTTTTTTTTTAATTGCTGGAGCTTCTTATAGCTAACACTAATTTATTGTCCAAATTTCAATAAAACCAGACTTTTCTTTTTTAAGTTATTTAGCTTACAAGAGACATGACGGACGGAGAGGCAGACGGACAGACGAACGGACTGACAGAAAAGACATTTTGAAAGTTGTCCCGTATTTTATGACAATACAATGATATATTTTTATTATATACGAGTGATATTCACAATTGTTGAAACGTGTTGATGAAATGCATACAACACTTTTTGTACAGAATTTTATATGCTTTATTTTGTATACAAACATAATTTCGATATCGCTAATGGTTAGAAAGATATAAGCAGTAAACTGAATCGGACCGCCATTTCTCCAAGATGGTGGCTCAAGCGCAACAGTTTGGGCTGGGGACTTTTAGTATGTTTAATAGTAGGTAAGCCTAAATTAACATATTTTTCCAAATTTAAACACTTTATCAGTTTTTTTCGTCAAACGTCGAAATTTGTTCTAATTTGACTAGGGTATTTATACTATAGATATAATTAGACAATCCTCGGATTCGGGTACTAAAATAATATACTAGAGCAAAATAAAATGATGGGTAATAAAGCAAATATCATACAATATGACTGCATTTTGTCGTCAATTGGTAAGAAAACAATTATCAGTAGGTATTTAAATCAAAAATAACCTAAATATGCTCTCTATATATTTATATTTTATTTATCTCTCTTTTATACTGTTTTTATAAATATAATGAAATTTAAATATAAAAGTGTACTTATATTTTACCAATTAATTGATAGCACACAAAAGGTACCTAATAATCTCGTCGAACATCAAATGGGGCACGCCGCATGGATGACATGGAGACAACACTGTACCTATTGGTATACCTAATGTGGTACAAAAACTAAATTATGAATTCGAAAGTATTCTGTAATTGAAAAATAAATAACCAGTGTTAACCAAAATATATTATGTTAAATGATAAATTAGCTTTTTTCCCTTGAATGTTAATGATGTCATTCGATATATCACCAAACATGAAAATTACAGGCAAGGTATAAAATAAGAATACAACATTTCATAGTAACAATGTAGCTAACACAAGTAGGTACTTACCTTTTCGTAAAAATGTGTTGTTATTTTTACCAAACAAAAACCAAAAACATTAAAACTAAAGTTTATTGACGTCAACGCCATTAATAGAACACAGACAAGTGTAAACTGGAGGATGACAGTAGTAGTACTAGACTAGTGGCGCTGCCAGCGGTGGTCGCTATTTTGTAAGAGATGGTGATACCAAAGTGAGTGGTGGTTCAGTTAGTTACATCCACGTTTTAAAATGTATCATTAAAATGATGTGGTGATTGTGGACATCCCAATCTCCACTGGCATGGGAGTGGTTATAATGTGAACGTTCTGAAACGGTCCAAAGAGTGTCATCACGGTGATGTGATGCTTTGCCATTTACAAAATCCACTGAAATGTGAGTGGCTATAATGTGGATGTGGCAGAATGTGTTTACTGGGTAGACGTAAACATGTTTACATTCCAGCTATCAGAGATATTATTATTATTTTTTTTTTGATAAAACGTTAATAAATTCCTCATAATTTTCAATAATATCCGACTTCTCAAAGTTTTGGATTAAAATTTCATGTTGATGAATTTGATTTTCGCGCCTACTTTCTGGATCTTGTCGACGGACTGATTTTTTTGTAGATAAGAATTTAGGCAAATTTGGAAAAATGGGACAGTATTTTCTTTTAATTTTGGTTTATAAGGAATCATTTTAAATGTTCCACCTGGTACAAGATATTTATCAAATTTAATAAACTCACTGGGATCAAAATGTACTTCGCATACAACAGCATGTTTTGATGGTATCCAATCTTTTCGGGGAATAGCTGTAGGCCATTTTTCTCTTAATTCATCGTCCTTAGGAAAACTAAACTAAACTAAATGTGGTCTTTGGACCGTCTGTTTTCGTTGTGGAAGTATAATTATTTGTCTTACAGCCTGGTATGACAGAATGCCTGGTTATTTTAGGTTAAGTCGGTTCACGCACTGTTAAACAGAGTATACACTCGATTAAAACTATCGTAACGTCCTATAATTGATATCACACGATCTAAACTAAATGCACTTCAATTAGCAAGACACTTACACTATTGTTACAAAATAAAAATATGAATTTCCAGCAATTAAAACAAGAGCCGACCAAAAGCCGCCGTAAACAGCTATGGCAATTTAGTGAAACTAAGCACCACATGCATTGTTGCCAGTTTTCCTTGTTCGCGGCCTGTTACTAGAGTCGGCCGTGACAGTACAGATGAATTCTGTACAAAAAGTTCTACTTGACTCATACTACAACTGTGTCATATCTGACTCATATCTACAACTGTAAGTTAATCATCGTTCGCGTGTTTTTTATATACTTATTTAAAATGTTTTTATATTACATTGTATATAAATACACCTATATTTTCATTAGTTTGTTCTTAATATGTCTTGTTTCTTATTATATGTTTTTTGTAGCCTTGTTTGTTTTACTTTTTTATGACATATTCATACTGTTTACTTACTATGTCTTTATCTTATTATATATATATATATATATATATATATATATATATATATATATATATATATATATATATATATATATATGTATTTTACACTGTACTACATTTTTTATTCTATAATAGGTCCTTATTTTACATTTGACATTCAAAACCATTTTCAATTTTTCTATTTTGCAATTGCTCATAAAGGGCGCTTCGTATGATATAACACGTATTAACACTTTTTACCTGATTTTTAATAGTATATATATATATATTTTAGTTTCATGCCTGGTGTGGCAGTTTCACTATGACAACGCTTCTGGCAATATTTTGGACATTAGCCTTTGAGTCACCTTTAATTACAATTGAAAGATATTTGCTAGGTGGAGGACACGCAAAAAGTAAGAGAGGAAATTTCTGCCCAAGACTAAAATTATTTTATTTTCTTTTATTTTTTAGGCAAGAAACCGCAACATATAAGTGAGGGAGGAAAAGAAAAGAGGGAAAATGGGCAATAAACTTTTATTTAGTACTTTAGAACACATTTCATTTTATACCTAAGAAATGCGCAGATTCTCAGTGGTACTTTTGTGTACATATTGTTTCAGATTTGGGTATTACTTTAACAGACTAAGTAAAAATTAATTTTTGTCTGGTAACGTTATATTCGCTGACTAAGCAAGCAACAGCTCTTTTTTTGGATTATCTCATGACAATTCAGATAATTACTTCAAATGTTGCATATATACTCCGTCATATAAGTTACATTACTAACTATTTGTGAATTAAGAGCACATTGAGCTCAGTGTAGCCATAGAGAGTAAGTTAGCGAGGAGCGCGTCGAACACTACAGAGTGACAATGATACCTTGCACTCGAATTACACACATAATTTTCAAATCTCATTATGTTAGCTACAAAAGTTTTAGGGCATTATTATTTCATAATAGTATATTATGCAACGCGAGCTTGAGAATTATGTCATGATGAATGCGAGTGTCTTAATAGCCATTAAATATGAGTTGCATGCACTATTTTCTCTATGATCAGTGGTAATAAAATAGAAAATTAACAGTTTATTTCTGAAAAGTATTAATTATAGATTACAATTTACTCTGGCAGAAATCACGTCTCACTCACTGTTTGAGGGATGAAGAGAGGTTGGAGCTAAAAATGAATATTTTTCCCGTAATCAGCGAAAACGTGGGGATACGCATTTGAAAAAAAATGACTTTCCACCCCTCGGGAGGGTTTAATCAACCCCCTAGGCCTGCTGTTTGGATTCCACTTATTCTATAACCCCCTTCCACGTTATTTCGAGTATACTCCCCAGACTTGTTTATGAAAACATAAAGGGATCCATAAAAGGGGTGGCCGTTTCAGGGGGTTGCGGTAGTCAAAAACTTCTCACACCACTTGCATCGTGTTCAGCACCCTCGCAAACGGGGGAGGGGGGAGGTAATCTCGTCTTTGCACGAAATATTCAGACTATTTCTGCCTTCATTACATTAACTACTTTAAAAATTTTCTAAAAAAAAATAAAAAAACTCATTGGTGGCTTGTTTACGGGGACTATTTCTTGTTTTTTATCTTTTTTTATGGCTTCGTGTTCAGCACTCTCGAAAATGCACGTCATTGCACGGAATATTTACAAAAAAGTCGTCTTATAATGCTTCATTACATATAGTCCAATGCTATTAGGTTTATACCTGCCGAACCCAGCTATTAGTGAATGGATTTGAATGATTTTTTTTTTTTTTTGGATTTCTAATGCCATAAACTAAAAAGTTTACCCATTGAAAATTACCGCAATTTTGAAAATCCGTAAATTAAAAAAAAAATTGAAATTTTTAGAAATCTCAACAAAAAATGCAATTATCGGAATTTTAAAATATTTCTTTTAAGAAAATAATTATTGTTATAGTTTTCGAGGTTGTTTCTAAAGAATTTGTGAAAAAATTAAACTTTAATCTGTACTTTCTCAAATCTATATTGTCGCATTACCAGCTTTTTATTTTTAAGCGTGGGTTTTAATGAAAAATTAATTACTCTTCTAATTTTACGAATAAATTAACGAAAATCCATAGATTTATGGTATTGAGGTCGCTGAATATGACTGTGAGATCAAAACTTATGAGACGAAAATATTAAGAGTTGAAATCTTAAATAACCTTAAATACTAAATAATTAATAATTCTTCTAATATTACAAATAAATTTATTTAAAAAAATGGTGTATTAAAAATGGTCACAAAAGAGTATAGTAATAGGTCTAATTTTATTAAAAATACACATTGTTATAAATAAATCAAATTAATACAATAAAGTAAACTAGTTAAATAACATTTTTAATCTGCCCTACATGTTAAAGTGCAATGCAATCCGTTTTTTCTGCGTATTCTTCGAAAAAAAGACGGCTATTGCTCATTTCTCTACCTACTATAGACATTTAAAATGCGCGTACAAACTGAAAAGTTTCAACATTATTTCAAACTGTCATATCTCTGGAACAGTTTGTCGTAGGAAAAAATTAAAAACCCAAACTCTTCGTTTTTTTATAAGCCTTATTTCATTCTTATATCATGATTTAATCAATCCTATAGTTTTTGAGATATTTCAATTTTAAATACATAATTTTCTTGCGTATGCGCTCAAGCGCCATCTTTAAACCGTTATGTATCTGGAACAGTTTGTCGTAGGAAAGTAAGAAAAAAAATATTCGTTTTTTTATACGCTTTATTTTTGAGCAATTTGCAAAAACCCAATTTTTTTTTTAAATTATTGAAAATGGGTACAGAATGAAAAATAATTATTTTAAGAATTCTAAAAAAAAATGAGCATGTTAGTAATAATATGCATTAACAATATATAGATGGATTCTAAAAAAAAATGAATTAAAAAGAAATTAGAGCAATAAGACTAAGAAAGAAATGGCGCCTAAATGTTTAAATGCGCTACTTTTTTGTTTGTAACTTTTTTAGTTTCCAGTTTAAAAAGTCGTAAAAGTCGTCTCAATCGAAAGATACCTTTAATTTTTATAATAACAATTTTTCACGAAGTCGTAGATTTTGAGTAATATTAGATTTTAACGTCGTATATTTTTTGTGAACATTTCGGCGCCATTTTGAAAATGCCAAATTTCCAAAAACTTCTAGGAAAAAAAATTGGAAATTCATTTCATCGATTTCGCGCTAGGATTTAAAAGCTTCACTTACTGTACTATTCATTTATTTCGCTTTTGGGAGCTTGTGCCATCTTCAAGTTAATTTTAAAAAGTTTCATTTTTTTTACAAATTCTTTATAAACAACCTCGACAACTATAACAATCATTATTCTCTTAAAAGAAATATAAAAAAATTCCGATAATTGTATTTTTCGTTCAGATTTCTAAGAATGTTTCTATTTTTTTAATTTACGAATTTTCAAAATTGCGGTCATTTTCAATAGGTAAACTTTTTAGTATATGGCATTAGAAATCCAACAAAAAAGAAATCATTCAAATCCATTCACTATAGCTGGATTCAGTAATTTTTCATTTATAATGACTAGTTGCAATGGACTAATAGTGTAAAACTCAGCACAAAATTTGAAGAATTTATTTGAATTTTTTTCGAATATTCCTAAAAAATTTCTTTCTCATTACCACATAGAGTTCGCTTGGAAAGTGCTTATACATTGAAGTATATATATGTATATGTACAATATTTTTAGCTCTGTCGAAGTGCTAATACCATATCCTGAAACACCCCGTATATATTTATTAATAAAACTCAGATTTCGACTGACTAAACTGCAATTTTATTGAGATACAAATACGATATTAACCACATCGTGGAAATTAACACTTTACAAAAATTAAAAAACAAAAATATTTTACATAATTATAATAAATAATTTGAGTATACAGTAGTTTTAATGATATTAATATTAATTGACAAACAAGGAATAAGCATTTTATACAAATGATAAAAAACCAATTTCTGATGACACTCTAAAAGATCTTACGTAGGCCACATCACAATTTTTTATTTTAGTTATAATGTAAGGAGTATTAGTTCGAGAACCAGCGACAGGTATTTTGAGTGCATTTTATACCACTTGAAACCTTGAATTTATTGTGCGTCTATCTGTGAAAGGGACCGTGAGGTAAGTGGCAGACATACTGCACTTAGTATGTCTGCATCGCTTCTTCCACAGATAGACTCATAATAAAATCAGTGGTCTATAGTGATACGAAATGCACTTGAAGTATCTGACGCCGGCCCTCCAAATATATATAATTTACTAGCTCAGTTTAATGAAAAATGACGCAGCCTCCCACCTAAATAGCTCAGGTTCAAATCCATTCCAGGGCAAGTCGATGCGATAGTGAATGAGCAGCAAAAAGGAAGTAAAATTTATTAGCTTAGTGATCATCGCATACAGATGTTAGGTTTACACTTATTGAACAAAAAGGAAGTAAAATTTATTAGCTTAGTGATCATCGCATACAGATATTAGGTTTACACTTATTGAAGCATTCATCATGAATGCTAGTTGCCCAAATAACACGCTGTAATCCACTGTGCTATCGTGCTGGTTATGGAAAGTTATGGAAGTTAACATGGGTTTTTTAAAAACCCCTATATCCAAACGTCGTTATGGTTAGTCCATATAAAGAAATATGTTTTCAAATTTTAAAAAGTATATATATTAAATGTATTCAAAATCTTTTATATTCTAATATATGATATTTTGTGCATATATATGCATATATAATATGTTATTATTTTTTGTTTCTTTCTTTTTCTCTTGATGACTCCATAAATTGGAAACTCAAAATAATCTTTTAATCGAGGCAAGTGAGCTGCTACACCGCCCCCCCGCCGCCGTTGATAAAAAGAACAATCAATCAACTAAAGTATCGATGGCAAAACGTACTATTTTAACAAGAGTTGGTGGAATATCACATTTTCCAACTAACAAAAAGACATTGACTCTGTCAATATGGACAGTTACAATTTTATCATCTTTGGAGATGATTCTAAAAAAAATAATATAACAGGAAGTTCATCTACCCAATGTGACGTATTAGCCCTAGAAATTAAAGCAGTTTTAGGAGTTCGATGGAATTGTTCCACCATGCTTTGAGGATGGTAAGTGGTGGTACATATTCTATGGAAACTCAAAATTTTGCAAATTCATTAAATAACTTTGATTCAAATTGGACTCCCAGATCAGTTGTGATATATAAAGGTACACCAAAACGACAAACAAAACTTTGAAATAAAGTGCTTGCAAAGGTCTTTGCCGTGATATCAGAAAGAGGATATGCTTCTGGCCATCTGGTAAATCGTTCGATCACTGTTAGAATGTAAGAACAACCCTTAGAAGAAGGTTATGGTCCCACTAAATCTATATAAATATGGTCAAGCCTGCCTTTATGTACTTCAAAACGACCTAGTAGACTTTTCGACTTTAGCAGTCTGACAGTTAACGCATGTTTTAGCCCACAAGTTGCAGTCTGTATTCATTTTAGGCCAGAAATAATTACTAGTAACCAATGATTTAGTGGCTTTTATGCCAGGATGAGATAAACCATGAAGCAGCTCACTTTCCTCCATTAAAAAATGTCTTTTGAGTTTCCAATTTATGGAGCAACCAAGAAAAAAAGAAACAAAAAATAATAACATATTATTATATGCATATATATGTATGTAATAATATGTTATTATTTTCTGTTTCTTTTTTCCCTTGTTTTTTCCATAAATTGAAAAGTCAAAAGAATCTTTTAATCGAGGCAAGTGAGCTGCTGCAGTCGTCATCGTTAGTATATGTCCCATGCCCTATACTATAGATGTGCAAAGTTTCATCTTTATACAGGGCGTTATTAAAAGTATGTCAATCACTTAACCACAGATTCAGCACTTTAAAAAAGTTGATTGAACCTAATTTACCTCTATCCAAAATTGCACCTCTATGAAGATACGGCCCTCTAAAGTTGGAAATAAAAAAAACATAATCTTTAAATATTGTACAAATGGCTACAGATATTTTATTCAATACTGGTACTCTGTAACAGATGTCAGAAAGTAACAGTTTAAAGTAAAAATATTTTAAAATAAAATTTTAGAAATGGCTGATTTAGAGTTAACCCTTCCCCTAACCCCTTTTTAAGTGGTACGCCTATGACTTTTTAGGTATATTGTATTTTAGAGAAAATTTAATTCTACAACTTTTTCCATGTTGTGCTTTTTTCGTTTAAGTGATCATTTTTAAATAAAACTTAAAATACTAAAAACATTATCATGTGTTTGAAAGGGCAAAATGCTGAAAACTGGAAAAAATAATCGATTTTTTATTTATTTATTTATTTTTTTTTTGTTTTGTTTTTAATTTTATTTTGGTTTTTTACTCATACTAGGTACATATAGAACTGATATTAAGAAGTGACTGATAAAATAAATGATTTTTCTACAGTTATTAACATTTCGTCCTTTAAAACACATGACAATGTTTTTAGTGTTCTAAGTTTCATTTAAAAATGATCACTTAAACGAAAAAAACACAAGATGGAAAAAAGTTGTAGAATTAAATTTTCTATAAAATACAATATACCAAAAAAGTCATAGGCGTACCACTAAAAAAGGGGGTAAGGGGAAGGGTTGTTTAACCCCAAATCAGCGATTTCTAAAACTTTATTTTAAAATATTTTTACTTTAAACTGTTGCCCTCTGACACACGTTACTGCGTACCAGTATTGAAAAAAATATCTGTAGCCATTTGTACAATATTGAAAGAATATATTTTTTATTTCCAACTTTAGAGGGCTGTATCTTCATGGGGGTGCGATTTTGGATAGAGGTAAATTATGTTCAATCCACTTTTTCTAAGGTGCTGAATCTGTGGTTAAATGATTGAAATACTTTTTAATAACACCCTGTATGTCAACGAGGGGCTTCTAGAAGGCGTGAGAAAATAGATACATATTAGGAAATTATAGGGTTATTATTATTTTTCTCAAAGACTGCAGATTATACGACCCTTTCTACCCCAAAAGATACCCTGCACGTGAGAAGGTTACACATTTTCATACAACGTGTAGGTAGCTACATATATCCAATATCTCAATAGGCTGGGATTATTATTTTTTTCTAAATAAATCCAGAGCCACGACTGAGATTCAAACCCGGGATTTCAGGGTAAGATCCAAGTATATTTGGCAGTGATATATAATCTATGACAGTCAAAATTACATGTTTTCTCTTATAAAGGTCCATTGGTTGTTCATGGTCATTGTTGCTTTCAGCCACGCCCCTCAACAACAGGCCTGGGCTTTTACTAGTACAGCTTTTTATAGGTTTGCAATTTTACTGGTACAGCTTTTTACAGGTCTGTACGTTTATGTGACCGACATAAAAGTACTTGCAAAAATACAGATCTGTTAAATGGAGGGGCGTGGCTTAAAGCAGAATGATCTTGAAAAACCAGAATGACTCTTCATTAGAAAAAGCATGGAATTTTTAATCAGACCCTTGTTATATACAACGGGTCCACGGGAATGCAGAATTTTAGATGAAGCAAAAAAAAAATGAAGCAAGAACGCGAATTTCTGGATATTGGCTCTTGCTTAACCCAAAATTTATTTCTAGTGTACTCTGCTCTCAAAAACGTATAAAGGGTGCTGATATCAGCTTCAAAATAAAAATTGCTTCAAGTAAACTGCCCTTTCTGTGCAATATGTGTGATGTGAAAAATTTTATGAGAAAAACTTGCTCAGAATTAAAAAATATGGCACTGCACCGAATTTGCTAGCTACATAGTGATTTTTAATATTTCTTTAAATCTTCTGAATAGTTCTTATTTATTTTTATCAAGTTTCGTATAGAAATGCAAAAAATAAATATTTTTGACACGATTGAACTGTTCCTTACGTAGTATCTGCTTTCCGCGGGAAACTTATTAGTGATAAGTTAATAACAAATATCCAGTAAATTAACGAAAAACTGAAAATCTCCATATATCTAACAAAGGTACGAACGAGTTTTTTTCATTTCTGAGCAGGTTTCTCTTATATAATATTTGTGTATCTTGTTTAGAATAGGTAGTTTACTTGAAGCGGTTTTTATTTTTAAGCAACTTTCAGCTTTCTCCATTTTGATATTTGTGCCAAGCAAAAGCAAAATCCAAAAATTCGTGATCATACTCCAAAATTTATTTCCATTTTTATAGGATAAGGACTGGTCATCATTGAAAAAACAATAGTTTTTTACCCAAACTACTCGACTAGTTCAGTGAGAGGCTACTAACGATCAACTATACAAAAACTAATTTCATACCATTTGCATTTGTATCATATAAACCAACACCACCTAGAGATTAAAGCCAGACAACCAGCTGGTGACGTCACATGACGTCACGCTTCAACGGCCGTGAATGATTACTATTAGTGCTGTCAAGTGCAGTGTCAAATAAAACAAATCGTTGTATTTGAATTTTAGTAGTATTTTATCTTATTGTTTATTCTGTGTTTTAAACGTGTAAATGTGATCTAAAACCCACTTTAATAAAACAGTCAACAAATAATACATTCCAGTGATAGTCAGAGCTGGGTAGTATTCGAATACAGTATTCGGATACTTTTTCTGTATCCGAAAGCTGTATTCGAATACTTTCTTAAAATTGTATCCGTTATCCGTATTCGACACAAATTAATAAAGTATCTGTTATTCGAATACATTACGCGAGTATTCGAATACTGATAAAAGTATTCGAATACAAATAAAATTATTCGAATACAAATAAAAATATCCGAATACGCCGAAAGTATCCGAATACACTAAAAGTATCCGAATACAACAAATGTATCCGAATACAATAAAAGTATTCGGATACTGAAAATATCCGAATACCACAAAAAATATATATACATATTAAATATTATTTTCTAGTCATTCTTTATAAAAAGGTTTACATATATTCTGAAAAGTCCTTTTAGCTATGGTTGGAATGTCGATATAACGTACAGAATGGTTAAAAAATACGAAAAGTTGAAACTGTTACAAGAGTAAAGTACCAGTTCTTCAAGTAAAAGTTGAAAATATTATAGGAAAAATTATTCCTAATGTTGAGATAGAAGGTCAGATATGAAATTTGAAAGCTTATCTCAATTTTTTTTGGCATCTTTAAGATTAAAGTAATCTTGTAAAGTTAACCAAAGTAGCAAAGTGGCTAATTTATTTGATAACATGAACAGTTTAAAAGTGACTGTTTTGTGATTATTTTATTAAACAAATTAATAAATCAGGCACTTTCTTTAGTTACTTTTGCAAAATTAATTTAATCGTGGTGCCAAAAAAACTAGATAATTTAAATCAAATGTCATGTCAGACCTTCTATCGACATTAGGAACAATTTTTCTTATAAGATTTTAAACTTTTGCTTCAATTTCAACAACTGGTATTTCATTCTCGCAAAAATTTCAAGTTTTCTTATTTTTTAACCACCTTGTACGTTATTTCTACATTCCAGCTATAGTTAAAGTAGTTAAGTATTTTTTAGTATAAGCAAAACTTTCTATAAAGAATGACTCCTTATATCACATGTTTTAGTTTTTGTTAAAATGTTGAATATTTTTTTTTCTAGACGATTTTTTGCACATAATAGTACATTGTGTATTTAGTAGTAAAACCAATACATTCCCGGACGACGATATCAATTTTTGGCCGAGGCTTTAAGCCGAGGCCAACAAGCATTGAAGTCCGGGAATGTGCTTTTACTACGAAGTACACATACTATTTTTTCTGAAATCGCAATCAATATTATTAAAAATTAAGAAATTTTTATTGTTTTGAAAAAAGTCAGAAATCCAGTGCTTATTATTTACTGTTTAAAATGGCCGAGGCGTTAGCCGAGGCCAATAAGCATCGAAGTCCGGGAAGGTGCTTTCACACCGAAGTACGCATACTATTTTTTCTGAAATCACAATCAATATTATTATAACTTAAGGAATTTGTACATAACATTTCTTCATTACAGTCTAACTGCTTACTAATAAATGCAATTTTAATGTGAATTGGTTTGTCTGCGTGTACCTATTTATTTACTCTCTAAAATATACGGCCTAGGCCGGGAAAGTAACATTCTCGTACGATTTTGTTGATCGTTGCTTGGCAATGGATCGTTTCCGGTCTGTTTTCTGTTAGCTTTTTAGAAACGGACTAAAATACTGGAATTGTGCATTTTTCGATCCGAAATCGCTCCGAAAATGCAGACATTGCCGATTTCAGAAAAAGTAACTTTCCCAGCTTAGGCCGGGAAAAAATAAATTTCCCGGACTGTTTTCTGATAGTTGCTTAGCAACGGACTAAAATACCAGAATGGCGTATTTTAGGATCTAAAATTGCGCCGAGAAAGTATACATTAGAGTACATTCTTGACCGATTTCGGAAAAAATTAGTTTTTTGTTGTTGGTGGACTTCGATTTGCTCAAAAAAAAAAAAATAATAAAATACCCAAAGGCATTACATATATTTATTTAAAAGAAGCAGATTGCGTCTTGGACAGCTTTAAAAAAAACTGAATTTCATAAAACATTTTTTTCACAAAGGAAAGAAAAGTATCCGGTATCCGTATCAGAAAAAGTATTCGAATACAAGGTATTCGGATACTTTTTAAAGCAAAAAGTATCCGTATCTTGTCTCTGGTATTCGAATACGTTTGATGTATCCGTATCCGGTATTCGAATACATTTTAACTGTATCCGACCCAGCTCTGGTGATAGTTATAAAATACTTAATTGCCGTGCAAAATGTTAAACAAATGCTGCGTTCCTCGCTGTACTGGTAATTGTACCACCGGGGAAAAGGTACACGTTTTTAAATTTCCCAAAGATGAGAAACTGAGAAACAAATGGATTAAAGCTATTCATCGAGAAATAGAACAAATTAGTATCTTTTATATGTGACCTTTTTTAAATTTAACTCTGGTATGTAGACATTTTAATTGTCCTCTTTTATAATAATTGTGTGGCTTGCCTCAAAATTTAATTAGGTACCTCTTGTATTAGAAAAAAAAACCGTTTTACTTTATAAGAATGAGTAGAAGCAAATTAGAAGTGATTTTTATTGTTCTAATTACGTCTAAATGTATTATGTATCTCAATATCTAAAACCAATATATGCATATATTTTATTTATAATTGTTTTATTTGTCTTTGAGAATATTTCCAATAATTTCTTAACTAGGCGTTATCAACAACATTATTGACAGGGTACACAAATTTAAATTTTGTAGTTGAAATTTCTTCACCATCAATTTATATTTTGGTTCTATATTTTGTTTTTTTTAATTGCCATACATATAAATAAGATAATAAATATATATATAAATTAGTCAGTATTTTTTTGAGAGAGAGGCTCGTAGGGAGAGCGACCGAAACGGCCACTTTTCTTTCATTCCCTAAGATTTCGTTTAGTTTTTACTGCCGTAATGTAGTTTTTAAGACTCTTTTTTATTATAATATGAGTAAAACATCACTCTAAGCTTAAAAATAGTAAACATTACAGCAGGTAATAAATATTTCTTATTTGGGAGTAGTCACATGTAGTATAATAGCATTGCTTTAATGCATTACTCCGTATATGCTGGGCCTTCCTTCAGTGACGTCACAAGCTGGTTGTCTGGCTTTAATCTCTAGGTGGTGTTGTATAAACACACTTAATTTTACCAAAATCACTTTAAAAATAAATAATTTAAATATAGAGTTGACATCTGTAGAACATGTGACAAGTACTTGGGAATCTACTTAGGTAGTAATTTGAAATGGGACGTATACATGAAATACATCACAAGAAAGCTAAGATATTTGTTATATAAATTCAAATGGTTTTCTCAGGTACTTTAGGTAGATCAGATGAAAATTCTATATCACTCACTTGTTGAATCACATTTAGTAACATAACATCATAACTTATTAATATTAGCCATAATTATAACACACGTCATAAAGTTAACGCCACAATAGTACCACCCATACCTAAAACCAAATCGCAACGATGTTTTACATATCTTGATCTTAAACTTTATAATTTAACTCCAATAGAGCTTAAAGCAATAAATTCTGAAAAATTAAAAAAAAATAGAACAATGGAACAGTGTTCAGCCACGTTTAAAAATTCACGAATTAGTGGATCTCAAAAACATTTATTATAACATAAATTCTTAATAATAATAACAATTAATTAAAAATATTAATTTATAGAGTAAACATCCATTTTAATCTTAATTTTAATTTATTTACATTCATAACTAAAATCATTTTCAAATTTATTTAAGTTAATTTTAAATGTGTTTGTGCATGTGTTCAAAATAATTTATGTCCAAGCCAAATAATTACACAGGTCAACATTTAGTTTGAAAAAATACACCGGACTCTACCTAGATACCCAGGGGTTTTTGGGGTTGCTGATTCCGATTCCGAGGTCAGTTAAGCTCTATCACGTCAGTTTCAAGGTGATTTGAAGGTCAAACTAAGAAAAGGTGGTAGAAAAAATCTGAAAAAATTCACACATAGGATTTTGGGGTCGCTGATTCCGAATTCGATGTTGGTTGACCTTTATCACCTCATGTTCAAGGTTGTTTGAAAGTTAAAGTAAGAATAGGAGGTGAAAAAAAAATTGGAAAAAATTTATACGAATGCTCACCTGCCTACTTATTGTCTGTTTAACTGTCTGCCTTTATACCTGCACACCTGTTTGTTTGCTTGTTAGTCTGTATTTATCGTCCGCCTGCATTTTCTCTCTGTCCATCTATCTGACATCCTGCCTTTCTACCTGCCTATCTGTCGGTAATTCTGTCTATCTTCCTGTCTGACTAAATGACTAAATGTTTCTATCTGTCTGGTTTTCTGCCACCCTCCGTCTAAATGTCCACTGACGGTCTGTCTGCCTCCTTGTCAGTTTGTCTTCTTACCTTTCTGCCTACCATTCTCTTTCGGTTTTGCGTGATTGTACAAAAATTAGATTAAAAAGAAAAACTTTTGAAAGCCTTCAACAAATTAATTCGCTTCTCTCAGCATAAGTGTATTAATCGAAATTCGGGCGAGAATGCTTATGTTGTTCCTGGAATGATCTTCGAATCGCTTTTCTTTTATGTGCTTTATTTGTGTCGCTCTTTAGATTCCAGCAATAGTCAGCTAACCCAGGGACTTAGCCGGATAGTAGGACAACTCCTTTGCCTACCGTTACCACGTGGAAGTGCCCTGTGTGCAACCACACGGTAATTTGCTGTTGACATGTGTTGAAATTTCCAAAACTTTATGCTAAAAGTACCTACATTTAAAAACCCTGACTCAAAGAACCATTAAATTACTTTGATCCTGCCATGATTGAGCTTCAAGTGAGTGAAGCCAACGCCCGTGATTCGCGCCGAACTTATATCCCTCTTCTGCCCCAACTTACTGGCGGTGGGTATGCGCCATCTATCGAATACTCAAGGTACTCTCTACTATCATGTTCGCTCTGCTTCTGCAACTATACCTAAAGGTCAGTCTTTGCGTTCCACAGGTGGTGAATCAACATTCACAGAAAAAAATTAGTAAATTATTGAGTTAAATATATTTGCACTGAGATAGCTGAAAAATCTTCATGTGCAGCTGAAGCTGGCGGACGAATGTCGGCTTGAAATGACCTCTGGGTGCCTTTTAATGGTGAGCGAACACCGGATTCGGACTCAGCGATCCCAAAAACCTGTGTGAAATTTTTCTGATTTTTTCAACCACCTTTTTGTAGTTTGACCTTCAAATGACCTTGAAACTGACGGGGGTAGACGGCATTGGATGCAAACTCAGCGACCCAAAAAACCTATAAATTTGTTCAGATTTTTTGACAGCTTCCCCTCTGTTTTTCTCAAATTAACCTTGAAATTACCTCCGGATGCCTTTTAAGGGTAAGCGAACACCGGATTCGGACTCAGCGACCTCAAAAACCTATGTGTGAATTTTTGCAGATTTTTTCAACCACCCTTTCTTAGTTTAACCTTCAAATGTCCTTGAAACGGACGTGGTAGAGGTCAACCGGCATCGGATGCAGACTCAGCGACTCAAAAAATCTGCATTTAAATTTTTTCCGAATTTTTGACAGTTTAAATTCTCAAATTAACCTTGAAATGACCTCAGGATGCCTTTAAGGGTAAGTGACCACCGGATTCGGACACAAACCTATATGTGAGCTTTTTCAAATTTTTTCAACCACCTTTTCTTAGTTTGACCTTTAAATGACCTTGAAACTGACTTGATAGAGCTTAACCGACCTCGGCATCGGAATCAGCGACCTCAAAAACCCCTGGGTACCTAGGTAGACTAGTATTACTATGAGAAGATGCCAGGGCGGAGCCTAAATGCGCGAATATTTTTACCAGTGGCATAGCTTTATCTGGGGTATAGGAATGTGTAATTGCAATAAAAGTTTCGCGGTCAAGGAACTGTGAAAATGGAGTAGAATAAAACTTGCCAACTGTTACGAGTAACCTTTGTTCGGGAGAAGTGTAAGAATAGTAAGTTCTACTAAACATTGCCTAATAAAGTTGTTTTATTATCATTATTACCGTCGCCGCCGCTCTACTGCAGGGCACCGCCGCCACTGGTGTTGACATTGAATGTCACGTAATTCTTTCTCATTGATTTAGAATGATGGAGGGCACAAACTCGTTTCTGCGCATATTTTTTGCTGGCATCTTCTCATAGTAATACTACTTTAGAGTCCGATGTATTTTTTCAAACTAAATGTTGACCTGTGTTATATCATTCTTAACTGTTCCGTGTATAATCTATATTTAACATAATTATAAAAATTATTATTTAAGGATTATAAATTGATTAATATGTAGTTATAAAGCCCATGTATATATATATATATATATATATATATATATATATATATATATATATATATATATATTTTTATATTTTTTTTCTTGTTTAAATATCAAATAAACACTATAAGGTTCACACTTGCCAGCAAGTCTTAGACTTATGTATAGTTTGAGCTTTATATTTATATTTAAAAAAATACCGTGTTTCAGAGGACAATATTTTTTATTCACTAGCCGATATTCACTATCTACTGTCAAGCCTTGGCTTCTTGTAGATTAATTGCATTTATTTTTTAAAAAAACCTTATAATTATTATTGTATTATTATACAAAAATGAAAAATAAATATTCTATTCTATTCTATTCTATTCTATTCTATTCTATTCTATTCTATTCTATTCTATTCTATTCTATTCTATTCTATTCTATTCTATTCTATTCTATTCTATTCTATTCTATTCTATTCTATTCTATTCTATATAGATAGACTTATAATACCACTTTTCCGTGGACATATGTATACTGATTTTCTCTTTCACCTATATTTTTTTTGAATCGGTTAGTTATATCTGTTGAGAATAAATGGATTATTTATCTATTTATTATCATTTCAGGAGAAATTAAAGTTGGCTTTTTTAGACGTTTTAACATCTTATTGGATTTGTTTTTGATTTATTTCTGCATCCACATTCACAGGTTTTGGCTGTTTGCCTAAAACAATTAAAAAAATATATGATACTTACATCATATACCTTGTAGTAATTACGTTTCTTACTTTGTACATGTCCGCTTCCTAAGAAATGCTTTTCAATTATAATTAAAGGTGATTCAAACGCTAACGTCCAGAATATAGCCACAATAGTTGACATAGTAAAATGACCACACCAACTATAAAACTAAAAAAAAAAAAATTTACTAACAGTTCAGTATATGGTATCTATAATAAAAGCAAATCGTTCAATAAGGAACGAAGATGTATCATCTATGAACTGTTTAAATATCTCGCAACATTGGCATATTTTTGAAGGGCCTTACACACATTGAGATCTGTATCGGCATATGTTGCAAGTACCGGCATACAAATCACTGTATTTGATTTAGTGGGGTGCAATTATTATCAGTCATTTTAGGTTGATACAAGGTTAGGGTCTATACTACATTTTTGGTTCAAGTGTACAACGATTAGAAAAAGATTTAATAAAGGTGGTCAATATTTTGAAAACACTACGTCTGGGATATAAAATGAGAGGTAAAATTCATCTGAACTTCAGTATGACATGTTTTTCAAAAACACAAATTTTAGAGGGGCTAAAAAAGGGGGTACAAGTTTGAAAAATCGGAAAATTGCGTCTGGGGTATCAAATGAACGGTAAAATTAATAGAAACTTTATAACATATTTTGAGCAGTAACTTTATGGGTTAGGGGGTTTAAAAAAGTGGATAGAATTTAAAAAATATGCAAAAATAACATTGGATATCAAACGAAATATATTTATCTGACCATTGATATGGTACTTGTTTTTCGAAAACACATTCCTTTTTTTATTTTCAGGCAAGCTAGTTCCTAAATGGCTAACGCTGCCTCTTGCTGTGGAGGTTTTTGATCAATATGAAATGCATATGAACAACTAAATGTGTGCAAGCAAAAATGAAATTCACCAGAATGTGTCAGTGCCAATGTGGATAATGAAATTGATTAGATAAATAAAAATACAGAACGTAAACATTCTCACAATGTTGATTTACATCAAGCTACAAGATCCAGATATTCAGCATTCATGTTTCATTATTGTTCTAGTTATTGTTATTTAACTCAAACAAGAAGTATTCAAAATTTGACCCCCCTTTAGACCCCGAAAGCTGGCGTTTCAAAAAAGTATTGTTAATTTAGATGAATTTTACCTTTCATTTGACACTCTACATACAATTTCGGTAGTTTTTTAAAATTCTACTCTTCTTTAGCTTCCAGTCCCCCAAAAGTGTTTTTGAAAAACAAATGTTATATTGAACTTCAGATGAATTTTATCTTTTATTTGATAACCCCACCTAATTTTGGTATTTTTTTTAAAATTTGACCCTTTTTTTGCTCCCTAGCCCCCCAAAATTTGTGTTTTTGATGGACAAATGTCATATGAACTTCAGATGAATTTTACCTTTCATTTCATATCCCACATGGATTGTTTAGAAGTTTTCAAAATTTGTATTATGTACCACCTTACCTCAGGCACATCTTGGGGTAAATCGTTGTATCATCGGACCAAAAATGTAGTACAGATCCTAACCTGCAAGATGACACCAAAAAGTACATCATGCATTACATACAACTTTTGCATCTGCGGCACCCTACTAATTGTCTAAGTATCGGTGTATCGTTATCAGCTGGTACCGCAGCTTGTTCCACTATCGAAAAACTTCGATACCGCGAACATGCAACTGATACGAATGTCTACTTGTTCTTGTTGCAGCGTGTCTTTTTGTCTCTGATACAGTTTCTTAAGTACATTTTTTTCGCTAACCATTGGTTAATTCATATTCCTTTTCCATGCTTTTCTTTTTAAGATTCCGCCAGTACTATTGCAACTGCTCTAATCACGGGTAATATTTTAATAGCACATTTTGAACTGAACTGATGTTTCATAACTGAAGATACAAGTGGATGAAGGGTCTATATCACAATTTCGAAAAAAACTCGTTTTCTATTTGAAGGTTTTAAGTACACAAAATTCACCCAGGTACATTACATTTGATTCTAATGTTAAAATATCTGATTTATAAATTGATAAAGGATATATAGTACAGTACCTAGAGGTAAAAAATATGCAAAACTTCGGAATAATGTCATATTGAACGGATTTCGTTCATTTTTGGCAGTATGATAGTAAATGCTTCACAGAAAAGTTTCTATATTGTGCGGGGGCTTGCTAATTTATAGAGGGTGGATGCCACCCCCTCTCAGGGGGTGGCACTTAAAAAATATATATATTTATTGGAGCTGAAGTAGAATCATATTTTAAGAAGAAAAGGTTCTATGTAATTTTTCACATAAATTGATAGTTTTAAGTTATAACGACTCCATAATTCGATTTTAGCTTAAAAAAAAGGTATTTCCAAACGGCTTTCGTCAAGTAACTCGAAAAGTATTACATTATCGAAAAATGTTACAGACCAATTAGAGAAAGTACAAACTGGGAATTAATTGTATTTTTCGTTTATTGATGTAGGATTAATAATTTCGGAGATATTTAAGTTTACATTTGGCATCCAAGTGTTCTTAAGTTAATTATTTAGAGTGAGAGTAAAATATCTCAGAAACTGACACCTGCGTCAAGGATGCTAATAGGTAGATTAATAGGTTCTTAATTAAGCTTTCAACTGTTTTTTCATATGTTTCTGTAGCATAAAAAACAAAAAAATAATGGCCGAAGCAATGTGTGTCTACACATTTTTTTAATAACAACGTCGTCATTTTGTTACTGTAATTAGCCAGTAACTAAAAAAAGTAATTTCAAATACTGTTTCTCATTAATATATAGCATGACGTAGATGCTCAAATTTTTTGATGTGTATACAGCACTTGCTTTAGAAAAAATACAGTTTAAACTATAAAGGTATTTTCGATAAAACGTAATTTTTTTTCCTTTTCCAAATATTTCAATAAATATTAATTTTATTGAAAAATGGGTAGAGACCAAAAATAAAGCTCATAAACTGATAATGAATTTCTTACATAGATTTAATAGTTTCGGAGATATGAAAGTTTACAAATGGCGTCCGAACGTTTATAAGACGAGAAATGCAGTTTAAATGTTAAATATCTCAGAAATTGTAACACCTACGTCACACATGCTAAGAAATGAAATTAAAAACAATTAATAGCGCTTTCAAATTATTTTTTACTCGTTCATGTAGCATAAGAAATAAAGAAGTTATGACGGAAAAATGTGCGTATTTATATTTTTTTATATAAAAATGTCGCAATTTTGTTACCCTAATTAGCCAGTAATTTAAAAAAATTATCTCAAATACAGTTTTTCGTTAAGATGTAGCATTACCTAGATGATCAATTTTTTTTGCTCATTTAAAGCACTTGCTTTAAAAAAAATGCATTTTAAATTTTAAAGGTAATTTCGAAACACTTGGATACCAAATATAAACTTAAATATCTCCGAAATTATTAATCCTACATCAATAAACAAAAAATATAATTAATTCCCAGTTTGTACTTTCTGTAATTGGCCTATAACATTTTTTCGATAAAGTAATACTTTTCGAGATACTTGACGAAAGCCGCTTGGAAATACCTTTTTTTTAAGCTAAAATCGCAATTTTGAAATCGTTATAACTTAAAAACTATCAATTTATATGAAAAATTGCATTGAACCTTTTCTTCTTAAAATTTGATTCTATTTCAGCTCCAATATATATATATATATATATATATATATATATATATATATATTAGAGCTGAAATATATATATTGGAGCTGAAATAGAATCAAATTTTAAGAAGAAAAGGTTCAATGCAATTTTTCATATAAATTGATAGTTTTTAAGTTATAACGATTTCAAAATTGCGATTTTAGCTTAAAAAAAAGGTATTTCCAAGCGGCTTTCGTCAAGTATCTCGAAAAGTATTACTTTATCGAAAAAATGTTATAGGCCAATTACAGAAAGTACAAACTGGGAATTAATTATATTTTTTGTTTATTGATGTAGGATTAATAATTTCGGAGATATTTAAGTTTATATTTGGTATCCAAGTGTTTCGAAATTACCTTTAAAATTTAAAATGCATTTTTTTTAAAGCAAGTGCTTTAAATGAGCAAAAAAAATTGATCATCTAGGTAATGCTACATCTTAACGAAAAACTGTATTTGAGATAATTTTTTTAAATTACTGGCTAATTAGGGTAACAAAATTGCGACATTTTTATATAAAAAAATATAAATACGCACATTTTTCCGTCATAACTTCTTTATTTCTTATGCTACATGAACGAGTAAAAAATAATTTGAAAGCGCTATTAATTGTTTTTAATTTCATTTCTTAGCATGTGTGACGTAGGTGTTACAATTTCTGAGATATTTAACATTTAAACTGCATTTCTCGTCTTATAAACGTTCGGACGCCATTTGTAAACTTTCATATCTCCGAAACTATTAAATCTATGTAAGAAATTCATTATCAGTTTATGAGCTTTATTTTTGGTCTCTACCCATTTTTCAATAAAATTAATATTTATTGAGATATTTGGAAAAGGAAAAAAAATTACGTTTTATCGAAAATACCTTTATAGTTTAAACTGTATTTTTTCTAAAGCAAGTGCTGTATACACATCAAAAAATTTGAGCATCTACGTCATGCTATATATTAATGAGAAACAGTATTTGAAATTACTTTTTTTAGTTACTGGCTAATTACAGTAACAAAATGACGACGTTGTTATTAAAAAAATGTGTAGACACACATTGCTTCGGCCATTATTTTTTTGTTTTTTATGCTACAGAAACATATGAAAAAACAGTTGAAAGCTTAATTAAGAACCTATTAATCTACCTATTAGCATCCTTGACGCAGGTGTCAGTTTCTGAGATATTTTACTCTCACTCTAAATAATTAACTTAAGAACACTTGGATGCCAAATGTAAACTTAAATATCTCCGAAATTATTAATCCTACATCAATAAACGAAAAATACAATTAATTCCCAGTTTGTACTTTCTCTAATTGGTCTGTAACATTTTTCGATAATGTAATACTTTTCGAGTTACTTGACGAAAGCCGTTTGGAAATACCTTTTTTTTAAGCTAAAATCGAATTATGGAGTCGTTATAACTTAAAACTATCAATTTATGTGAAAAATTACATAGAACCTTTTCTTCTTAAAATATGATTCTACTTCAGCTCCAATAAATATATATATTTTTTAAGTGCCACCCCCTGAGAGGGGGTGGCATCCACCCTCTATAAATTAGCAAGCCCCCGCACAATATAGAAACTTTTCTGTGAAGCATTTACTATCATACTGCCAAAAATGAACGAAATCCGTTCAATATGACATTATTCCGAAGTTTTGCATATTTTTTACCTCTAGGTACTGTACTATATATCCTTTATCAATTTATAAATCAGATATTTTAACATTAGAATCAAATGTAATGTACCTGGGTGAATTTTGTGAACTTAAAACCTTCAAATAGAAAACGAGTTTTTTTCGAAATTGTGATATAGACCCTTCATCCACTTGTATCTTCAGTTATGAAACATCAGTTCAGTTCAAAATGTGCTATTAAAATATTACCCGTGATTAGAGCAGTTGCAATAGTACTGGCGGAATCTTAAAAAGAAAAGCATGGAAAAGGAATATGAATTAACCAATGGTTAGCGAAAAAAATGTACTTAAGAAACTGTATCAGAGACAAAAAGACACGCTGCAACAAGAACAAGTAGACATTCGTATCAGTTGCATGTTCGCGGTATCGAAGTTTTTCGATAGTGGAACAAGCTGCGGTACCAGCTGATAACGATACACCGATACTTAGACAATTAGTAGGGTGCCGCAGATGCAAAAGTTGTATGTAATGTATGATGTACTTTTTGGTGTCATCTTGCAGGTTAGGATCTGTACTACATTTTTGGTCCGATGATACAACGATTTACCCCAAGATGTGCCTGAGGTAAGGTGGTACATAATACAAATTTTGAAAACTTCTAAACAATCCATGTGGGATATGAAATGAAAGGTAAAATTCATCTGAAGTTCATATGACATTTGTCCATCAAAAACACAAATTTTGGGGGGCTAGGGAGCAAAAAAAGGGTCAAATTTTAAAAAAAATACCAAAATTAGGTGGGGTTATCAAATAAAAGATAAAATTCATCTGAAGTTCAATATAACATTTGTTTTTCAAAAACACTTTTGGGGGACTGGAAGCTAAAGAAGAGTAGAATTTTAAAAAACTACCGAAATTGTATGTAGAGTGTCAAATGAAAGGTAAAATTCATCTAAATTAACAATACTTTTTTGAAACGCCAGCTTTCGGGGTCTAAAGGGGGGTCAAATTTTGAATACTTCTTGTTTGAGTTAAATAACAATAACTAGAACAATAATGAAACATGAATGCTGAATATCTGGATCTTGTAGCTTGATGTAAATCAACATTGTGAGAATGTTTACGTTCTGTATTTTTATTTATCTAATCAATTTCATTATCCACATTGGCACTGACACATTCTGGTGAATTTCATTTTTGCTTGCACACATTTAGTTGTTCATATGCATTTCATATTGATCAAAAACCTCCACAGCAAGAGGCAGCGTTAGCCATTTAGGAACTATATATATATATATATATATATATATATATATATATATATATATATATATATATATATATATATATATATATATATATATATATATATATATATATATATATATATATATATATATATATATATATATATATATATATATATATACGTACGGTACGCATGAAACGAAGCCCACCACACACTACAGGGTACCAGAAGCCCAGCCTTATTTGTAATTTAAATAGTGTGTACAACTGTTAATAATGTTTTAAGTGGGAATAATAACGCGAGCAACATGAGAGGGGGGAACTTTTTTGGACATACAAATTAAAAACAACACGACATGTCATACGAAGCCTTTTATAATTATGGTACATTACGAAGCCCGTTGTATAAAATGTATAGATGTTTCAGATTACACGAAGCCATACATAGTTGCCACTTCTCTTCTAATTCTTTAACTAAATGATATAACTGTGTGCGACAATATAATTGCGTAGTCGATGTGTTAATAATATAATTGCTTTGTTGTAGGTCACGGCCGCATGGCACCAAAGGGGCCGCCCTAATATAAATAATTATGTTTAGGGTATGCATGTTAAAAGTATTTTCATTGATATAATTTATAATATAAATAATTATGTTTAGGGTATGCATATTAAAAGTATTTCCATTGATATAATTTATATTTATTATAATGCAAAATAGGTAACAGATATAAGGTATTCATTCCATTATTGACGTTTGACTAAAATAGGTTTTTTTGTACAAACATGAAGCCTCAAAATAAAGCCCAAAGTAGCATATTCCTCGCTTACTTGAAGTCCACACCCTGCCTATGCTTGTTACTACATTTTGAAAAAAAGATGTAGTATAGGTTTTGCATTTTTCCGGTGGACCATCGAAACCCGAAAAAAACGTCGGATCGAAATGAAAGTCATATCTATCGACTTGAGAGCGAATTTAGAAAATTCCGTCCGTCAGATTTCGATGAAACTTGGGTGGTTGATAGGAGGCCTTCAGAAGACCTTAACGCTGGAAGCTTGGCTCAATTCGGAAACCGGAAATACCCGATATAGACGTTTCAAGTTTTTCGGGAAAAATTGAATAACTCTGTAATGGGCAGTCAGATCGAGATATTTTAAAATGGTGCCGCTGGCAACGGTCTACAGATAAGTATACCGGAGACTATATCGAAAAATAAATGGAAATTGAATTTTTTTGCAAAAAACTGGTTTTCTCGAAATCGGGCTAGGAAGCACGATAACTGTCCAGGATATTGATTGATTTCGATAAGACTTGGTGGGATCGAAGGTACACAGCCACAAATGAAGCCTATTGCTTGAGGCTCGAATCCGTTGACCGTAAGTATTTTTTCCAAGGCCGAGTATGATTTTCCAAAGAAATTAATAACTCCCGAAACGAAGGTCCGATTTTGATTTTCAAAAATGACGATTGTAGGGCTCGATTAAGTCTATTAGGTGACGTTTGTGAGAAATTTGACAAAACAAAAGCGAATCTACAAATCCTGAAAAACTTTATTTTTTTGATAAATTCTACAAATACCGAACAGTTTCCTAATAAAAATCGAAAATTAAATATTCCGTCGATCAATCTCTATAACCAGTATAAGGCATGGATCTTTTTGTACAAAAAATTTGAAATGGAGTTTTTTCGAAAAATTAAAAATAAACGAGTTATTTACAAAGATGGGCATGTTCACGCCCGGTATATCAGAGTAGCAGTCCGCCCGAAAATAAAATTGTAAGTCCGAAATCACTCCCTTCTCGAAAAAGTCTCTATTTTGATAATACACGAAATTATCTATAGGTGTCCAAACCAAAAAAAAAATAAAGATCATAACGGGGAAAATTCTATCTTTATAAATATTTGACCGATTTTCATTTACTAAATAACAATCAATATAAACGATGTCCTTTCTGTATTTCAAAATGTAGTTAGCCTTTACTTTAGTCAATACAAAAAGAAAAAAAAAAAAGAAAAATGAAACATGTCAAAATGTACTGAGTCATCCTACGACCCTCTGCTAAAAAGGTACTGAATCATCCCAACAGGGATAAAAAGCATATCAAAATGTAGTTTTTAGCTTGTCTATAAACATTTTTCATTTTATGAGGATTATTAAATTAATTATTTTATGTACTTGTTCTTTTAGACAAGTTCACACGTTCAAACACATGTTAATTCTTGATAAAGCTCTTAAAAATATGAGTGAGGTCTCACTGGATTTAGAATGACGTCTAGAAAAATGTGCAAAAGTTTCAAACCCGCACATAAACCATTGCAAAATTTATAAACAAATTCAAATTGAAAAATTGTTTTTTTGCAAATAACTCGAATACTATTAATATATAAGAAATTAAAAAAAAGGATTCTTAAAGAGGAAGAAATTTCCAATAGAGAACTCCTGACTCCCTCTATTATTAATAATTTTAATTTGATGTTGAAAATAGGGCTCCGCGCGGAGAACGCAAAGCCGTTGTGATGCTCTGAAACCGACCTTGGCAAGTAAAAACATTTTTTTATGTTATTAAATATATTTTTTTTACATGTTTATGTATAAGGTTGTTTTTGTTTTTTTTTCTATCAAAAAACATATAAACACGTTCAGCGATTGTTAATAACAAATTGTTTATTAATAAATAAACAAATAAATTAACAACGAAAAAATTTTTTCCCTTGTAGAGAATTGCAAATAATAAATTTTAAGAATCATTTTTTTTATATGTTTAAATAATGAAAAAAGGAAAAAATTGATTATAAACAGTTAAAAAAAATTTTAAATCACCTAATATTTTATAACAAATAAAATGGCAAAAAATGTTTTTCAAAAATACGTAATTTATCTATTTGTCTATAAAATTTGTTTAAGCAAATAGCACTAAAAATTTAAAGTTTATGTAATCTTATAGTATTTTTGAATTTAATAACAGTAATAATAATTAAAATTAATAAAAACTCCTCTCTTTTTCATTTTTTAGTTTTTTGTTACCTTAAATAATGAATAACTAATAAACCATAACAATTAAAATCATCGCAATGTCATAATCTCATAAAGTATAGTTGACATAAGGTCTCCACGAAGCGAAACAGTTTTAGTGGCTTTTGTTTAACAATTATCCGACTTGAAATATAAACGCAAACTCTAAAAAAATTTATTAATTAACAATATGCTCATTTTATGAAAAATCGGCGAAAAATTTTTTTTCCAACGAGATATTGTTCCTTTAAGTGTCTAAATATTACCATAATTTTTTTTAATTTCTAAATTAATATTTAAAAATATAAAAAAATGTTTCTACTTGCTACGGTCGGTTTCAGAGTATTGGAGCTCTATTTTCAACATTAAATTAAAATTATTAATAATAGAGATAGTGTTCCGGGTGTCAGGAGTTTTTATTGGAAATTTCTTCCTCTTTAAGAATCTTTTTTTTTAATTTCTTAAATATTAATAGTTTTCGAGTTATTTGCAAAAAACGAATCTCGTTATTTTTTCAATCTTAATTTGTTTAAAACTTTTGCAATTGTTTATGTGCGGGTTTGAAACTTTTGCACATTTTTCTAGACGTGATTCCGAATTCAATGAACCCTCACTCATATTTTTACGAGCTTTATCAAGAATTAACACGGGTTTGAACTTGTGAACTAGACTGTTTGAGAAGTTTGAAAATAGAACAATGTTATATAAAACGTTGAAGAATTAATGTAACTGTTCTTTTTTCTATTGGAACTACCCACATGATAAAAGTCAAAGTCAATAGAAAGCAAAAATAAATAACTGAATGTAAATATTGTTCGCCAGTTTACTGAAGTTTTTATATAAACTGTTAACTGTTAACTGTTAAACATTATATATGACCTTTAGTCCAATCAATGAATGCCCAAAAGGGGATTGTAGAGAACATTTTGTAGGGGAGAATTTTTCTCTTCAGGGATATGTTGGGGATAGTCAGGAGGTAAACATACTAAAAGTCCCCGCCTCTAGCCCCGCCGCTTCAGGGGGGAGGGAGGTGGAAAGGTTCCTTTTTTCGATTCTTCGCTTATAACTCGGAAACGATGCGTCATATGGGAAAAGGTAATCTATGCAAAATTAAACGCAATTAAATTTCCCACAAGAACGTTTATATTCATTTTCTTCCTATGTGTTATATTTTACGAGATATTTGCCAGCGAAAATCGATAATGAATAAAAAAAAAAATCAATTGTGTACCTTGAATATTTCTATCAAAGCGGTTTACCGTGGTCTGCTAATAAATTGCAGTTACAAAACAATCTTTATTTTACAACACTCGACGTATTTACTAACGTAATATTTTGTCGAAGTCTAGACATTTCCTTAAATATACAGTGTGACTCACTTAAAATGAAGATACCCATATAACTTTTTCATTTTGTTTCTGATTTGAATCAAATTTTACTCAAGTATAGAACAAATTAGGATCTACTTATGACCAGAAAATCATTCACCTGCTATAAAGGCAAAGCCACCTGCGGTACCAAAATATGCTGAAAAAAATAAAACATTTTGAATGTTAGAAATTCTAAAAAATGCATCCAATCGGCGCCACAAACGTACATACACCAAAATTTGATTTGATCGTTGATGGGGGATATCTCATACATAAGTTCATCTGGCAAAGGGGGTCCTCAGTTTCCGCAATTTGTGGTGGCTACGTAAAATTCATCGTTCGTAAGATTAAAAATCAATATGATTTTTAATCTTTTTCCTCATATTTTGGTACCGTAGGTAGCTTTGCCTTTATAGCAGGTGAATGATTTTCTGGTCATAAGTAGATCCTAATTTGTTCTATACTTGAGTAAAATTTGATTCAAATCGGAAACAAAATGAAAAAGTTATAAGGGTATCTTCATTTTAAGTGAGTCACACTGTATATTTAAGGAAATGTCTAGACTTCGACAAAATATTACGTTAGTAAATACGTCGAGTGTCGTAAAATAAAGATTGTTTTGTGACTGTGATTTATTAGCAGACCACGGTAAACCACTTTGATAGAAATATTCAAGGTACACAATTGATTTTTTTTTATTAATTATCGATTTTCGCTGACGAATATCTCGTAAAATATAACAAATAGGAAGAAAATGAATATAAACATTCTTGTGGGAAATTTAATTACGTTTAATTTTGCATAGATTACCTTTTCCCATACGACGCATCGTTTCCGAGTTATAAGCGAAGAATCGAAAAAAGGAACCTTTCCACCTCCCTCCCCCCCGAAGCGGCGGGGCTAGGTGCGGGGACTTTTAGTATGTTTACCTCCTGACTACCCCCAACACATTCCTAAAGAAAAAAATTCTCCCCTCCAAAATGTTCTCTACAACTCTTTCATTGACTGGACTACTTCTACAGTTTGTTGAAAATAAGTTGATTTTTCTAGATATAATTGCTATATTTGTAATTCTAATCGTCTCCTGATGATGCCAGCTTGGTTGACAAAGAGCTTCTAGCTAAATTCTATAGAATTTTTGTTATTGTCAGACCTCATCAAGAGTTACAACAGTTTATATTTGCATTTTTTGCTTAAGATGTCTTAACTGTTGTATTTGCAGATTGGAATTTTTTTAATAACAACGTGGCTCTTCCTCTAGCTAATTTTAACTTATTGTCCAAATTTAAATACGATCGGACTCTTGGTCCTTCAGTTATCGTGCTTACAAAGCATATGGTGGTTTCGTAAATAGTCCAGTAAATGTCAAAAGAACTGTTGGCAATGGTAAAGCTACACCTCTTTGAAGCAAGGCAGTACTTAGTCATAAATCTATCTAAAAAATTAATTGTCCTATTATTATGACGAAAAAAATGTATAAATAGAGCAGAAAAATTATTTTATAATTCGTTAAAATTAATAACCAAAACATTAGGATATGAGAAATACATAATACTGCGTATTACAACAAATTACCTGATCAGCTGGAAACTTAAAATAACATGAAAGTCATTGTTTATAAGAATGTTTTAGAGCAGAAAAAGTAATTCTCAATTACGTAAAAATACATACTTTACGAAAAAAATTGTTTGTAGATGATACAGTTATCTTCAATTTTTATTTTCTTTATTATTTGAATAGACGCACGATATTTTTAACTTTATTATTTTATCAAAAAAAAGTAAGTAAACATAACTTGAAAAATAAATCAATAAATGGCATAAATTTACCCCAGTTATATAAAGAGGGCAATTTTTAATGTCTATTTTTATTCAAAATTAGTTTTTTTATTATTTGCGATATGAAGACTAAGACCATAATAAGAAATATAGCAGAAATTTAATATTGCTACATAAATTGTTTAAATTTTTATGAAGCAACCAAAACTGCAGTCTTGTGTTGATGACTCATTGATTTTGTGCGTCGGCCTTGTCTATAGGTGGTGTTGACAGAAGACGCTGTAATGGTAAATGAAATCGGTTGGTCCCAGTTGAAAGGTAATTGAATAAACTTTATTTTCCAACAAAAATTTCTAATATTTTGTTTCATTATAAATGGATAAAATGTTGTTTTACAATAAGGTTGGATTTTTTAGGTTATAAATTATTTTTAAGGAAAATAATGTAGGCATCTATACTATTTAATTAATCATTTAAAAAGCTAAAAAAAAAAAACTTTAAATGAACTTTTTTATTTGAACGCAATTTAAAGGAGAACCGAGAGGAAAACATTTTCGCAAAATTCGATTTTCATGTAAACAAATTTTTGGACAAAGATAACTTATAGAAATTGTAGAGAATTAAAATATCTTTCAACATTGTGGTCAACGTTCTTCTCCTCAAGCGTTAATTACTTCCACATAAGTATAGTAACGACAAAAAAAAATTGAAAATTTTTATTGTTCAAATAGGCTTAGAATGTCATGAAACGTCGAGATTTTAAGTTTGAGCGAAAAAATTTTCTGTCTGTCGGTTCGTCTGTAACTTTTTTTGTGCGCACGATTACTCTGGAACTGTTTAAGATATTGACTTAGAATTTGGTACACGTATGTATTTTAACGAGATCTGGAAATAAATTATATTTTTATCCTCTTCCGTCGAAGGGTTGGGTGGTAAATTGGGGTAAATGGGGGATAAATAGGTAAATCGAACAGGTAAGAGTCCATAAAATTTATATTTAGTATATGTAAGAGAAGCTAAGGTCTCTAAAAACTTTTTGGCCATTACCACCCCCAACCCATTATTAAAGAGGATAAAAAATTTGTGATTTAGTGTGTGTACAAGAACCAAAAATCTCAAAATATTTTTTACTTCATCCACCTCTATTATCATTCCCCTATCACCACCCCCATCCCACTACCGATGTGGGATATCGTTTTATGGGTTTTTGGGGTAGACAATTTCAAATATTATATTATTAAAGTTCCATAAACAATTATTCCCACATACAAAATTTTTTCGTTGTGAGAAACTTGGTTAGAAAATCTGGATGTGGAAGTATTGACTCCTTGGGCAACGGTTTTTTTGAGTTAATCGCGAAAAACGAGCGTCGAAATTTGACTTTTGAAGGGCAGCAAAAAAACACTAAACCTTAAAAAAAATCACTTCTCGGTCAATTTTTTACCATATTGGAACGGACTAAAATTTTCTTCCCCCTTTGATTGACATCCTTTATTTATGAATTATTTTTTTCTGTTGGATGACGACCCTGCATATTTTTCTTATAAAAACTATATCAGATTTTTTCCTGGCAATAGCGACTGACAACTACATTTCAAATATCATTTTACTGTGTCGTTTCTTATTTTTTAAAGTGGCCACCCTGTAAATTTTTCATATTTTTCTTCTTTGACAGTTATGTTACCTACATGCGAAATCTCCGCCACATCTTCTTTCATTATTTTTTTAGGTGACAACCCTGTATATTTTCATATTTTTCTTACTTGGCAGTTGTGTTGTGATATCTGCATGCGAAATAATATCGTCCTTCATCTCATTTTTTATTATTATTTTTGGGGCGACCACCCTATATATTTTTTCATATTTTTCTTTGACAGTTGTGTTAACTATATGAGAAACATTATTGTCCGCAATCCATTTTTTCATTATTTTCTTAGAGTGAACACCCTGTACATTTTTCATATTTTTCCCCTGACAGTTGTGTTAACTACACACAAAATATAACTGTCTTTTGTCACATTTTTTCCTCATTATTTTTTCAGGTGTCCACTGTTCTTCTTTGACAGTAGCGTCAATTAACGACCAAATATTTTTCTTCTGCGTCAAATGGTTTTGTAATATTTTCCCCACAATACATATCTTATAAACTACAATAATTGTTATGTGTACACATGTATTGTTAGAAATAGATAAGTACTTCTGGCTCTTGTAGATATAGTTGTAGATATAGCGCCAACAGACAGACACCAGACCGACAGACAGAGAGACTGATGGAATTAAATGGCTTTAATTTTCGTAATCTGCATAGTCTGAAATGCGAAAATCCAAAGAAATCTCGGAGGGTAATTTTTTTGCGATTACAATACCCTACTTCCCTTCGGTTAGCGAGGGAAGTAAAAAACGAAATTTGATCCATATGGCAATATTTCTAAATGCTTTAATAGTGAATTTTAACATTCCGTAAACAAGTGGCACTGACCATTTACAGGTACCTAAATTTAGCGGGAATTGGATAGAGAGTGTCGACCTACCCCAACATCTGTGGGTCAGACACAACAATGGGCTGTTATAGTAGGTAATTTTAAATATGTGCCTTATACTTTCTCAATTTGCTGTAATGTACAGTATTATAAATTTTTCACGTTCTGACTTTTTAGTTATTTAATTTAGTTTTTAAATATGTTAACATTTTAAATCACATAAAGTGAAGTCAAATTAAGTAAGAAAATAGGTGAATAAGGAATTCTCTGGCTGCAGCAATTTTATTATTTTAATTTGTCGTAGATATAATAAGTGCCACCGATAAGTTTTTAATTAAATCGGTCCAGCGTAAAAATTTTTTAACAATTTATTTTTCAACGCTGAAATTTTCTGCTCTTTTCCTATTATCTTCGATCCTAATAATCGTATCGCAAAAATAAAAATAGCGAGTGGCTATGAAAATACTTTCTGATAATTTGTTAATTTGTAAGAAAATAAAAACCACCAAAAATTGCCTTTTTTGACAATTTAAGAAATATAACGTAATAATGCATCCATTTTAACGAAAGTTGGAGAAACTGTGCACTTTATTGAACTAAACCTTCGTGCCAAATTTTAGCATAAAGTATTTATTCAAACGGCTAAAAATAAAAAAAGATTTCGAAATTTTAATCGCTTATTGTTTAAGTGCATCGATTCGTAGAACATTTTTTTTTCAAAATGTAGGTTTTTTACATCTATTTTACAATGATATTATCTTCATTTAAACCTTTTTTAAATATGTTTATAATTTTCAAAATTATAGGTATAAACATATTCAGATAACTGGATTTTTTTATCAAACCAAGAACAGGTAACGAATTATGAAAATAGATGAAATATTTCTTAAAAAAATAATGATCTATTTGCATTTGGGGCCGAGATCCGTCAGTGTTTGCGCCTCAGTCGCTTATAAATAAGCAAATTGATATATGTTCTTAAAATTTGGACTGGTTATTCTTCAATAATATTAGTCTCACCTAGTTGAGAACAATCCAGAAGCACAATTGTTAAAAAAGATAGAGGCCCGATAGTCGGGCTTTTAGCGATTATGTTAGAGATCCAAAAATCGCCAAATAGTCTAAATGTGATATTATGGTTTTACAGATCATACTTCACTCGTAAGATAATTCAGTGTGTAAGGCGACCAACACTTTTTTTTTGGATGCAACGTCTCTGGTTCAAATCCTAACTGCGATTTTTTTTATTGTATCAGTAAAATTAAAAGTTACAAAGCTGTGTACATAGACATAAGAATAACTGTTCGGGTTAGGTTTGTTTTCCCTTCCGCGACAAAAATGAATAAGAAAGTAAAAAAAAAATTGACTAAGTGTGTTATAATCTCAAAGCCGCTTTATTCGATGTAATTTTAAAAAACCGCTGCCCAAGGAATCACTACTTCCACATCCAGATTTTCTATCCAAGTCACTCACAACGAAAAATTTTGTATGTGGAAATAATTGTTTATGGAACTCTGATAATATAATATTTGAAATCCTCTACCCCAAAAACCCATAAAACGATACCCCACATCGGTAGTGGGGTGGGGGTGATGATAGGGGGTAGTAGTGGGGGTGGATAAAGTACGAAAATATTTTGAGGTTTCTGGTTCTTGTACACACACTAAATCGCAATTTTTTTTTCATCCCCTTTAATAATGGGGTGGGGGTGGTAATGAGGTGGCTAACGCCAAAGTTTTTTTTGAGACCTTAGCTTCTCTTGTATATACTAAATAACAATTTTATGAGCTCTTACCTGCTTGATTTACCTATTTACCCCAAATTTACCCCAATTTACCCACCAACCCTTCGACGGAACAAGATGAAAATATAATCTAGTTCTAGATCTCGTTAAAGTACATATGTGTACCAAACTTCAAGTCAATATCTCAAACGGTTCCAGAGTAAACGTGCGCACAAAAAAAAGTTACAGACCGACAGACAGAAATTTTTTTTCCGCTCAAACTTAAAATCTCGACGTTTCATAACATTCTAAGCCTATTTCAACAATCCACTGGATGTGGAAGTAATTGTAGTTTTGACTCATTTTCAAACAGCGGAGACAAAAATATAAGCATCGAAAAACAATCAGTCCAAATTTCTAGAAAAAATATCGACTTGTTTATTTATAAGTGACCTAAACACAAAAATTGACGTTTCACGGCCCCAAATGCAAATAGATCATTAATTTCTTTAGAAAAATGTTAGATATTTCATCTATTTTCATAATTCGTTTCCCGCTTTTGGTTTCATAAAAATCCAGAGTTATTTGAATTTGTTTACAACTGTAACTTTGAAAATAATAAATAAATTTCAAGCAAAAACCGTTTAAGTGAGTATTCTTTTTTCTTAACACTGTTGGAAAATACATGTAAAAACCTAAATTTTCAACAAAAATTTACCGCACACGAGTCACTGCACTTAAACAACAAGCGATAAAAATTTCGAAATTATTATTGGTTTTTAGCCGTTTGAGTTTTGTTCAAAAATATTTATTTTGCGCTAAAATTTAGCACAGGTTTAGTTCAATAAAAAGCTTAGTTCCACGGACTTTCGTTAAAATTGATGCATTATTATGTTATATTATTATTAAATTATTATCAAAAAAGGCAATTTTTGGTGTTTTTTATTTTTTTTATTAATTAACAAACTACCATCTAGTTTTTGCATAGGCCTAGTCTTATTCAAGATTTTATTGCGAATAATTCGTTATTTTTATTTTTACGATACGATTACTAGGACCGGAGATACTAATGAAAATAACAGCAAATTTCAGTGTTTAAAAATAGGTAAATTGTTAAAATATTACAAGAAGCAATGGACCGATTTAATCCAAAACAGCTCATAGCACTTGTTATTATTCATAAAACAAAAATTACTGCAGCCAAACAGTTTCATTCAAAATTAATTTTCACTCCACTAATAGTGGAAAAAAGTTATTAGAAAATCGATTGGATTTGAATGAATTTCCCTGAAAACTTTTTTAATGGCTTTCTAGAATCAAATATGAAGTTTTCTACCACTTTTCCTTGTCCGCAATAAATATAAAATAAATATTGTCAATTTCCTTTCAAATAGAATTTTTTTTCAAATAAAATTAATTAAAAATTTAAAAATAAAATAAGTACATGTTCTATTTTGCTATTTGTTCTCACCTCACTCCACCATATATCTAGAGACAATACACACCTATAAGATAATAGTTATTTAACAAACAAGTATGTTAATGAGAGCATTGATAAATTGAGACATTTTAACGTGCGAGCGCTAGCGAGCGCATTATTTGTCGAGATTATTAATCGCCGATTAACACACGAGTAAGTTACAAAAATTTTCCGTTGATTGTATCTAGGAAAAAAAACCGCTGCCCAAGGAATCACTACTTCCACATCCAGATTTTCTATCCAAGTCACTCACAACGAAAAAATTTTGTATGTGGAAATCATTATTTATGGTACTTTAATAATATAATATTTGAAATCCTCTACCCCAAAAACCCATAAAACGATACCCCACATCGGTAGTGGGGCGGGGGTGGCGATAGGGGGTGGTAGTGGGGGGTGGATGAAGTAAAAAAATATTTTGAGGTTTCTGGTTCTTGTACACACACTAAATCACAATTTTTTTTCAACTTCTTTAATAATGGGGTGGGGGTGGTAATGGGGGTGGCTAATGTCAAAATTTTTTTTGAGACCTTAGCTTCTCTTATATATATACTAAATACCAATTTTATGGACTCCTGCCTGCTTGATTTACCTATTTACCCCAAATTTTACCCCCAATCCTTCGACGGAACAAGATGAAAATATAATCTGGTTCTAGATCTCGTTAAAGTACATATGTGTACCAAATTTCAAGTCAATATCTTAAACGGTCCCTGAGTAAACGTGCGCACAAAAAAAAGTTACAGACAGACCGACAGACAGACAGACAGAAATTTTTTTTCGCTCAAACTTAAAATCTCGACATTCTAAGCCTATTGAACAACAAAAAATTTTTAAAAAATTTTTGTCGTTACTATACTTTCACTGGATGTGGAAGTAATAGGAAAAAAATCTAATTTTATTTTATGACACAAAATTGAATTCTAAGTGTTACTTTATTTATTTAATTATGGTAACACATATGGAATTTAAAAAATATCAAAAATACAATTACAAATTCATTAGGCCTCTTTTTGTAACATCGGAGAAATATGCCAATAGCACCGATTCCGAATAGCGCGATACCTGCTTCTCTTTTATTAATTATAAAAGTTTCATACGCGTTTTATACGTTTGACAATTAGAGTTTTGACATTAATTGTCATATTAACTGTTTTCAATTATGTCCTTAGTTACCTAAACTAAAATCGTATATTAATAGAAAATCATTTATTAATAAGGGTTATTAATGAACGATTTTTTATATATTTATCAAAGCTACAAATACACGATGAACGGAAAAAGTAATAAATAAAATAGGTAGGTATAATTTATTAATTAATTGGAAACACGCGATAATAATTGTTTATGTAACTAAGCACTAAAGTTAAACATTTTATCACGATGTAGAATTTAGTTAAATAAACCACATAAATGATAAAAAGAAACTTTAGTGCCAAGGTGCATAACTAAGTTTTTCTTGAAATTGTGAAATTAAGGTTAATCAACTCTGTTTAATGAATAATTTTAAGTGACATTAAGAAATGTCAATTATTTAAATTTCAAATTTCAATAATTTTTTGTAATGTAATTATGTCACAAGCAATGGACAATTTATGTTGACGTTTACCTGTCACCTCCTCCAACTACAAGAAATCGTACAATGTTTGATTACTTTAGTGACTATCTCTAACACTTCAATGACAATTTTGAGGTTTTTTCCGATTTCAAAAAAATCTATTTTTTGTACGATCGGGCTTATTTGTTTATTTACAATATCTGTTGCCAAGACGTCAGGTTATATTTACTGATTGCTAAGTCGGTAAGTAATTTCCTTACCGGTAAGTGAAATTAATATAATATATATTACCGATATTTCACAAAAATAAGTACAAAAGATAAGGTCATTTCTATGTATTAAAAAAAAAATAACATTATTTTCTGCACGATTGTTTTTAATTACACTTCAATTATAGTTATTAAGGTACCAATGGTGTTATAAGGATAATAACGCACCGAGGTCGGCAGTGTACAATCCCGAGGGCGTCATTATCCTATAACACCCGTGGTGCCTTCAACGTTTAATGTCCTGCAAGTCTGTTATTTAATTCAAATTTTTTTTTTGACATTTACGATTTATAATTTTGACATCTATTATGTTCAGAACGATTTGATTTAAAAGAGAGTAAAAATCAAAATTGTTTGTAAACGCTGCCGTTGCATAGCAACGCATTTTGTTTGTCAATAACGCTATCATAATTTGCTTGTTTTGGGTTGTATTATAATTTTATAATGCCCTAGGGCGTTATAGATATTCATAACGCCCTAGGGCGTTATTTTTCATTTAACGTATCTCAAAATAGGGTGGTTATTGTAAAATAACAGACTTGTAGGACATTAAAATAATTTAATTTCTAGTAAATAAACGAAATGTCAAAATACAAATATCTTATTTGACAAGTTGTACTTGCCACGAAATATAAACGTGACTTTTGACTTTTCGTTTATTTAGTAGAAATTAAATTATTTTAATTGAAGTGCAATTTAATACGATTGTACAAAAACAGTATAAGCATCGCGAACCTTATAATCTCCGGCGGTAAACGTCCGTTACCGTTCTGATGATACTTAATATACTATTATTTCCACACTACGGAATAATATATATCTACCATATATTAAGTAAGTAACTAGATTACTTGACAAAAATAAAGTCGGATCTTTCATATGAAGTTTTTTAAAATTAGCTTTTCCTGAATAATTACGCCCTTCTGTAAAGCGTGCATTAAAATAATGTTTGAAATATTTTTTTCAGACTCATTATAGTGCAAGCTTTTATCAATAGTTTTTACTCAATATGATATTTATGCAAAAGTCTTTTCATCCTCCGTGGCATCCCTTAAATGTATCAAATAAACCACCCTTTATGACTTTTCAACAGTTATTAACGGTTGAAACTTAGCTTATAACTTCATCAGAAAATTTTAAAACTTTTTGCTTCTTGCTTAAAAAAAAATAAAATACCCTGACATGCATAAAAAAACCGCTGCCCAAGAAATCACTACTTCCACATCCAGATTCTCTTTCCAAGTCACTCACAACGAAAAAACTTTGCATGTGGAAATAATTGTTTATGGAACTTTAATAATATAATATTTGAAATCCTCTATCCCAAAAACCCATAAAACGATACCCCACATCGGTAGTGGGGTGGGGGTGGTGATAGGGGTTGGTAGTGGGGGGTGGATCAAGTAAAAAAGTATTTTGAGGTTTCTGGTTCCTGTACATGCACTAAATCACATTTTTTTTTCATCCCCCTTAATTAGGAGGTGGGGGTGGTAATGGGGGTGGTTAATGCCAAAAATTTTTTTGAGACCTCAGCTTCTCTTGTATATACTAAATACCAATTTCATGGACTCTTACCTGCTTGATTTACCCATTTACCCCAAATTTACCCCAATTTACCCCCCAACCCTTCGACGTAACAAGATGAAAATAAAATCTAGTTCTAGATCTCGTTAAAGTACATATGTGTTCCAAATTTCAAGTCAATATCTTAAACGGTTCCAGAGTAAACGTGCGCACAAAAAAAAGTTACAGACAGACCGACAGACAGACCGACAGACAGACCGACAGACAGACCGACAGACAGACCGACAGACAGACAGAAATTTTTTTTTCGCTCAAATTTAAAATCTCGACGTTTCATGACATTTTAAGCCTATTTGGACAATAAAAATTTTTTAAAATTTTTTTGTCGTTACTCTACTTCCACTGGACGTGGAAGTAATAAGCCGTTTTCTTCCATATGTATTTAATACCCTTCTCTCAAAATTATTCAGATTAAAAGTAATGTAAACTAAATGAACGGAAATAACAAAGAAGGTTGGAAATATTTAACAAATATAAAGTAGAGGAGATTTGGACTCGCCCCTTTAAAAGGGGGTAGCTTTCCAGGGAGGGTTAATTTTGGAAAAGTTAATACTAGAAACTTTCCTTAATTTTTGCCAAGGAATCTACTTAGAAATATCCTCAACATTTTAGTTAATACCCTGTATAGGTGTACTTAAAATCACAAATTAATTATATTTATAATTACGATTTTTGCTGCTGAACGCACGGAAAAGAAAGACAGTCTATATAATCTTAGTGAAGTAAAAAAGTAAATGTATCAATAGATTTTTTGTTAAATAACAACAGTTTTTTTGTCATCTTATAGCAGATATAAATATTATTTAGTTACGAGTCCGGTTCTAAGCCAGCCATTAGATAAACACAATTAACATAAAATATTTAATTATCATAGCCAAAAATTATCATTGCCACAGCAAAAATATTGCAGATACAGACATATTAGTTGGCTGCATAATATTTACCAAGCAGATGTACAGTGTTGCCAAGACTTAGGGATTCGTATAATGCATCGAATAAAATAGGGCATTGCAAAATGCGTCAAATATATTCACTGTATATATCGCTTATACACCGACAACTGTAGCGCCATCTGAACATCAACTCGTTGAACTACATCGCGTATGTTTTGAGAGAAAGGAGGTGCAATTTGATGCCCGGGCGAAATTTTGCCAATTGGCGGGATTTGTTGAGAATAACATAGTCTAGGTTTTATACACGCTTATTTTTACGAAGCCCGAAGGCGGGCTTCGTATGTGTGTTGTGGGCTTCGAGTAAGCGGCAGAATATACTGTTTTGGGCTTCGTATTGAGGCTTCATATGTCTATATATATATATATATATATATATATATATATATATATATATATATATATATATATATATTTTTTTTTTTTTAAGTGCCACCCCCTATAAATTAGCAAGCCCCCGCACAATATAGAAACTTTTATGTGAAGCATTTACTATTATACTGCCGAAAATGAACGAAATCCGTTCAATATGACATTATTCCGAAGTTAAAACCTCTAGTTACTGTAGTAATAGATCCTTTATCAATTTATAAATCACATATTTTAGCATTAGAATCAAATGTAATGTGATGTAACAGTATATAGATACTGTTGAAGTTGGTAGGTTGTTAAAAACTTTGAGATCAATTATCTCAAAATCACTTTGTTTTTACAAGACCCTTCATCAACTTGTGTCTTCAATTACGCCTTAGTATATATGAGATAATTGATAATTTTTGGTACGAACCTCAAATACATTTATTGATATTTGTCTGGTTACATTTATCGAAACAGATGTCAATGTGAATGAAGGCCTTTTAACATTCCCATAAAGTTATCGGTAAATGTGGTAGTTTCCTAGTGAATACTGGTAACTGATGTGTATATGATAATTAGGTCATAAATCTTAGGTACATATTCAAGTGAATTTGAACTCAAAGCAGCGAACCAGACCCATGTATCCCCATGTATTTTCGGTCGCTGAATCCGAATCCGGGGTCGAAAAAAATCGAGCACCCCCAAAATCATTAGCTAGAGCCAAAAACACCCCCGAAATGGGATAAAAAGAAGATTAAGCTACTAGAATAGTTGTTATTTCTTAATCAATCGAATTATGCAAATTAAGGTTAAACAGCAGCGTACATACAATAGATATGAAACACACCCCCAGGGAGGGGCAAAAACTAGCCCCTATATATAAAAAAACGATCCAAAACAGCAATGACTGCTGAAAAAGCTCGAAATGTCTATGTTTTGTTAAAGTGTTAAGAAACTACATCTGGTCCGACGTAATCTTCATAAACTGCCCCTATAGGGTTGAGAACAACCACCTTGAAGTTCAAAGGACACGAGAGAAACAAGAAAAAACGTAAAATCCAACAGGATTTCTATTTTCATGGATTGGCTGGAATTGCGTAGTACTCTAAAATAAAACCAGAAACTTACGTACCATCAACATCCTACACTGTCAACCCTCAGAGAGTGTGAAGACTACCCCCTATGTAAGATTTAACTATAAAAAGTTACAGTGACTTCTATAAAAATTCGAAACACCTGCGTTGTGTGGAGGAGAGGAGAAAGTAGAATATGTTCGACGATGTGCTTGAATACCACCCCCACGGGGTTGCGAGATACTATCCCTATATCTGTAGGATGCTGGAAAAACAGAGAGAAACTAACCGGATTTACATTTTTATGGATGCTATGATTGGCAAAAATCGTGTTGCACACTTAGAATTTGAAACACATGTCCTATAAATGTTATTAAGATGTAAACTACCATAATTCAAGATGTAGCGAAAAAGCTATAGTGTTGCTTATTCGTTTCATTTCCATAGTTTTTTTTATATATAGAGGTGGCGTCTCTCAACCCCGTGGGGGTGGTTTTCAAGCACAGCGTCGAACATAGTCTAGTTTCTTCTCTCTTCCATACAACGCAGGTGTTTCGAATTTTTATAGAAGTCACTGTAACTTTTTATAGTCAATCCTTTCATAGCGGGTAGTTTTCACACCCTCTGAGGGTTGACACTGTAGAATGTTGATTGTACGTAAGTTTCTAGTTCTATTTTAGAGTACTACGCAGTTTCAGCCAATCATAGCATCTATGAAAATAGAAATCCTGTTGCATTTTACGTTTTTTCTTGTTTTTCTCGTGTCCTTTAAACTTGTGGGTGGTTGTTCTCAACTCTATAGGGGCAGTTTATGAAGATTACGTCGGACCTGATGCAGTTTCTTATCACTTTAACAAAACTTTTTCAGCAGTCATTGCTGTTTTGGATCGATTTTTTTATATATGGGGGCTAGTTTTCGCCCCTCCCTGGGGGTGTGTTTCATATCTATTGTATGTACGCTGCTGTTTAACTTTAATTTATATAATTCTATTGATTAAGATGTAACAACTATTCTCGTAGCTTAATATTCTTTTTACCCCATTTCAGAGGTGTTTCTAGGCTCTAGCTAATGATTTTGGAGGGTGTACGATTTTTTTTTTGACCCCGGATTCGAATTCAGCGACTGAAAATACATAGGAATACATGGGTCTGGTTCGCTGCTTTTAACTTTTTTTTTTTTTTTTTGTTGGGCTGTAATGGGCATCAAAGAAATAGACTGGCAAAGAAACGCACAGGTCAATTAGAAAAGGAACTAAATTAGCAGATATCAATGAAAGAGTAGACAAGTTGAAATGAAAGTAAGCTGAAAAAATCTTAGATTCTCCTTGAACAAGTAAGAGTTAAACCTGTTGCGACAAAACCAGTAGGCTATGGCATCGCCTTTGAGGCAATCTTCGATCTGTTGAGTCATCGTCGAAATCATCATAATTTAAGAACGGATTGATAAAATACTATACAAAACCATGGAACACTAACTAACTTCATCTAAACTGATGACCCTGATTACAGCGATCTGTGTGCAGACTCAAAAGTTATCAATAAAATGCAATGGAACATAAACTGACCCGATCTGATCCCAATCGATCTATTCTCATAAGCTTGTATCCGAGATCACTATAATTACTTCCACATCTAGTGGAGGTATAGTAACGCTAAAAAAATTTTTAAAATTTGTATCCAAATTTTAAAAAATCTGTCTGTCGGTCTGTCTGTCTTTTTTTGAGCGCACGATTACAATTGAATCGTTTAAGATATTGACTTGAAATTTTGCACACATTTATATGAGATCTGGAACTAGATTATATTTTGATCTTATTCCGTTGAAGGGTTGAGGAGTAAATTGAGGTAAATGGTGTAAATAAATAAATCAAGCTAATAAGAGTCTATATAAAATTGGTATATAGTATACAGGGTGTCCCACTTAAAACTCCCTGGGCCATTTTCTCGACAAGTGAAAGAGATATTTGAATTCTGTAAAAGGTGTCCATTAGAATATATAAATGACTTCAGTTTTGAGTAAAAATATTCTTTCTATAAATTAAGTGTAGATGGCGCTGCGATGCAAAATAATTGCTCGATCCCAGCAACCTTGAAAAGAGATCCATGTGATGGGACATTACATTCTGAGCAACATTTATAATATGAACAATTTTCGAAAAATCACTGGTTTTCAAGATACTTGGAACTTCAATATAATTTTACTTCCACATCCAGTGGAAGTATAGTAACGACAAAAAAATTTTTAAAAATGTTTATTGTTCAAATAGGCTTAAAATGTCATGAAACGTCGAGATTTTAAGTTTGAGCGAAAAAAAAAAATTCTCTGTCGGTCTGTATGTCGGTCTGTCTGTAACTTTTTTTTGTGCGCACGTTTACTCTGGAACCGTTTGAGATATTGACTTGAAATTTGGTACACATATGTACTTTAACGAGATCTAGAACTAAATTATATTTTCATCTTGTTCCGTCGAAGGGTTGGGGGGTAAATTTGGGGAAAATGGGTAAATCAAGCAGGTAAGAGTCCATAAAATTGGTATTTAGTATATACAAGAGAATCTACGGTCTCAAAAAAAATTTTGGCATTAGCCACCCCCATTACCAGCCCACCCCATTATTAAAGGGGATGAAAAAAAATTGTGATTTAGTGTGTGTACAAGAACCAGAAACCTCAAAATGTATTTTTACTTCATCCACCTCCACTACCACACCCTATCATCACCCCCACCCCACTAACAATGAAGGGTATCGTTTTATGGGTTTTTGGGGTAGAGGATTTCAAATATTATATTATTGAAGTTCCATAAACAATTATTACCACATACAAAATTTTTTCGTTGTGAGTGACTTGTTTAAAAAATCTAGATGTGGAAGTAGTGATTCCTTGGGCAGCGGTTTTTTTTAAGTAACAAAAATTGTCATAATCGTCATAAAATTTTAGGCCATAAGTTCTTTGTGACATTTTTCATAGTGAACCAGACTAATTTAAATAATAATGAATCAAATTTATTTCAACTTCTGGTATAATCGGAAATTATATTATTATTTTTTAACTGGATACCGTGCATATTATCATGTTAAATGAAAGGATATATTATTTTGAGCATTTTTTTAAATATAACCATATTATGTTTACAATTGATAATAATACAGTTAAAATAATTAGATAGATAATTCATTTTCACTTAATTTCTTTCAAGTAAAACAGAAGTTGCGACTACTATTTGGAAACATTGTTTATTTCTATGTTCGATTGAATTTTACACTGTAAATTCGTTCACTATTTTAACCAATATCATGGTTATAAATTATTTAAATCGTACATTTCAAGAAAGTTGGATTGGTAGTAAAAGTGTTGTCGGTCATCTGACCTAACTCCATTGGACTTTTTGTGGGGTTTTCTAAAAAGTGTTGTATGCGAAGGACCCACTGAAGAGCTGATTTTTATAACAAAATGTATGCTTTCGTGGCAGCGATCAATAGACACAATATTAAAAGTTTGTGGAACTGAATTATTAAAAAGGTATAATATGTGTGTTCAGAAGGTTGGAAATAATTTTGAATATTTGATATAAGTTTTTAGATTTAATATCTGTTTATCCATTTTAAAATTAGTTTCATCTCCAAGTACTTAATTAATTTTGAGGATATGAATTTAGTAAATACATAATTGTTCAAGGATTTTGTGTTAAATTAAAGTTGATAATATACCGCATTGTTTTATTTATTATTATCAATTTTAGACATATGAAAAAATGCGATTTTTGTTACTTAAAAAAAATTATATTAAAGCTCAAATAACTTGAAACAAATTGATTTTTTGAAAATTGTTCCTATCATAAAAGTGGCTTAGAATGTAATGTTTCATCACATTCACCTCTTTTCAAGGTTATTGGGATCGAATAATTTCTTTGCATCGCAGCGCCATCTATACCTCGATTTGTTTTTACTCAAAACTGAAGTCATTTATATATTCTAGCGATTACTTTTTACAGAATTTAAATATCTCTTTTAGTTATCGAGAAAATGGCCCCGGGAGTTCTAAATGGGACACCCTGTATATAAGAGAAGCTAAGGTCTCAAATAAATTTTTAGCATTAGCCACCCCCACTCCATTATTAAAAGTGACGAAAAAAATAAAATTCTGATTTAGTGTATGTACAAGAACTAAGGGCCTCAGAATTTTTTTTTTTACTTCATCCACCCCACTGCCATACTTGATACTTGATACTTGAGTTTAGTGTGTTATAAAATAGATTCTGTACAAGCTTTTTTCTCTACGATTTTAATAATTATTAAAAATGTTTCTCCGGTTATAATATATCTATTTGATCAAATCATATAGGTATAATAAGAAGATGAGGTACACAAATACACACTTTAGAAGACCTCTTTGTAAAGTGTTTGTCATTAAAAAACGATTTTTGTAAAATTTACCCAATATCATAATATGTAAATGATGGTTTGAAATTTGCTTTATAAAACATTTTCTCAAGCAGCATATATACTTACAGCACTGTAGTCGGAGAAGTAGACTTTGTCTCGAACGGTATTAGTCTGAAATTTCATAACAGTAAAATGTACCAGATATATACAATACGTCAGTTTTCCAAGTACTTGCATTATTGGCCCACTTAGTATCCAGTTAACGATACCTGGAAATATTCAATATTCACACTGCTTGTAAAATTAAATATAGAAAATAGCCTAAATAAAAGAGAATTAGCATAATAATGAAAACTAAAATAGTAATTTATGCATAAAGTGGTACTTTTTTGACAAATAATGGGAAGTTTGACGTATGAGTCCCGTAGGTAAAAAAACGAGTAAAAAGATACATTTTAGTCTTGAGTTATATACAAAATTTTTTGTATCGCCATTCGAAATTAGAAAACAATATAATTTTGTAAAAATACGGTAAATTGACAAAGTTACCTTGTCGTAATGACTAAATTCTATTGCTGTTTCCATAGAAACCAATAATAGTCTGTTGAATATTAAGTTTTATTTCACACTGTCAAATAAAACTTCTTTTTCTACAACCGAGCGAAAAGTGCAACTTTGCGCTTACAAAAGAAAGCGCAAAGTTGCACTTTTCCTACGAGCGAGCGTTTTTTTACTTTGTCGCTTGCCGAGTGACAAAGTAAACGCTTAGTTATCATGGAAACCATAATAAACAAACGTCTGAATTCCAAAAACATTTAGATGTTGTTATACATAGATATAAATCGTAAGATGACAGTGTTTAAATAAATGATTAATAGGCCCTAAAGCGATTTTTTATTTTATTTTGCAGTAAATACCATTTTAACAAACATTTTTATAAAAACATGTGTAGCGCAAATTGATGCTTACGTTTTGAAATCTGAACTGTCAAATTTGAGGTTATCAATAATTATTAATTTTTACCAAATATTTTTATAAAAACAGCGGTTGTAGAAAAAATCCTGTGTGTAATTCAAGCGCAAAGTGACATTGCCACTCTCGCGAGATAGTCAAACTGCTCGCTCAGAGCGACAATATATCACTTTGCGCTCTTAAAACACAAATAGCTATTTTGTGCAGCCGTACGTGAAATGAGTATTTCGCGTTCTCAAAACAGTCCGAGAAATTAAATTTCACGGCCGTTACCTTTAGTAACCGCCGAAAAACTAAAAGTCACTTTCATAATAATTGACGATTAAGTCACTTTAAAGTTGACATTTCTAAAATATGACAAACAAAAGTTGTTATATTTTATTAAACAGAATTAGTACATAATTATTTCCCAATTCACAACAAATACATAAATTATTTAGGAAAAATGTTAACATTAATTGTACAATTTGTATTATTATTGGCATTTACTCCTGAAACTGAAGCAACTAAATCCGAATAATTATTAACTTTCATTTTATAATTATTTACATTTGAACTAGATATTAAATTTCCAAAAATTGCGTAGAAATTTGTTTCTTATTTTCGATGGAGTCCTCTACATATCCTTCCGCTACGGTAGTAGACTTCCATCCTCCACCACGACGTTTAAGAACCGACATATCAGCACCGGTATTGGCAAGCAGCGTAACAGAACTTCTCCTAAAACAGTGGCCCGTATATACTTCACTGTTTGGCAATCTGAGATACTTAGCAATCATGCCGGGTATTTTCCCAATGGTATGCACTCCAACAGCTTTGTGCAATGCACTTCCCATTTTTATATCTCAAGAATACACGACGGTTAGCAATATGTTTTGGTCGAAGGGCTACACATTTGAGGTACATTTTTAGATAATCAATTAATCAAGATTAGTAACAGTAAAAACGGGATTTTTATCACTCTTAGTATCAGGAACAGTTACTATTATTAATACAGCGTCTTCTTCCTGAATGTCATCAAGGATCATTTTTACTAATTCATCTTGTCGTAATGCCCCCGATATTCCCAGTACCAAAACTACCTACAAAAATAACACAGACCCACAAAAAAAAAGTGGTCTGTCCGGCGGACCAGACCAATGTATCCGTTTGTATTTGGACCCACTGAAACTGAATCCGAAGTCGGAATTGTCAGATTAGCCCCAACCTTAAAAAACACCCTTTCAAAAAAATGGTCTGACCGGCGGCCCAAACCAGTATATTCTTATGTATTTGGACCTGCTGAAACCGGATTCACCCCCCAAAAAAATGGTTTGTCCGACGCACTAAATCAGTGTGTTCTCATGTATTTGGACCTGCTGAAACCGAATCCGATGGCAGAATTGTCAGATTGACTCGTTTTTCACCCCCAACCCCAAAAAATACCCCTAAAACAAAAACAAAGTAGTCTGTTCGGCGGACTATACCAGTGGATCCTTATGTAATTTGATCTGCTGAATCCGAATTCGAAGTCAGAATTGTCAGATCTGCTCGTATTTCATACCTAACCCTAAAAAACATCCCCAAAACAAAAAAGTGGTCTGTCCGGCGGACCATACCAGTGTATCCTTATATATTTGGACCGTTGAAATCGAATCCGAAGTCAGAATTGTCAGATTCCCAGGTAGCAAGGGTACGTTATAATGACGTCAAAATCTAGTGATTCTGGTCAAAAAGACGTCAGGGCACTAAAAATCGACGACAGAATGACGTCTTATAAATGACATTAAAATGACGTGCTACACATCACGTCATATTGTCGTCTTTTTTCGGTATTAAATTTATTTATATTTTATCGGATTACAAACTTTAAAACTCGCTAATGGCATTTTGTTATCGTAAGCAGAGTGTAAAGTTTAAAAAAAAATAAACCGTGTCGTGAGGGATAAGTATTGGCGTTTTTATTCGAGGATATAATGTTTTTTAACATTATCCAAAATAATTTATATTCGAAAGAGTTTGCAAAGATTCGGCAGTTTATTTGTTTAAATTATATTTCTATCTATTCTTTTAATAATAAAATTAGATTAAAATGCATTAAAAAGCAAAATCTTGCGTGTTCCAACTATAAAGTCTTTAGGTAAGTAGCCTTAGGAAGGTTAGTGGCCGAGTGCTTAAGGCGTCGTCTTCCAAGTCGTGAGGTCGGCGGTTCGGCACCTGCTCATTCCGCTTTTTTCTTATTGCGAAAAAAATTTTAGAGGTTTTTTTATTTAAGGTAATAATTGCTTATTGGTTTTTTTTCAATTTTAGGTCTGTTTTAGACCATTAAATATTCTATTTATGTTGTAGATGACGATATTACACCTTTACCGTTTTTTTTCTCCAACACGCTTCCCAGGTTTGTATAAGTACCTCAACTTAAAACTTTAATTCTTAAAATAGTTGACTCCTGACTTCCCCTCCACCGCTCATCAAATTTGAGATAAGAAAAATTTTTTTTTCGGATTTCTTCCTCTGCTCTTCAATTTCGAGATCTGGGGAAAATATATTTTTTTTAACGAACCGCCACTAATACTAATTAATGCAATAATTACATTGTTCAATAACTACCTACTAGTACTTCTCAGGTGACACGTGACAGTTTAATTAAATTAAATAAGTTCTTCTTAATAATTATAAATAAATAAAAATACTAGTAACTCGAGAGCGAGAACCTGAAAGATTTTCATATATTTTAAATAAGGCAAGAAATTCAATTTCACATAATAAAGACTTCATTCACCACCATAAATACTGCTTTTAGCATCCGAAATAGCGATCGCCAAGCTAGCTCAGTTGGTTGAAGCGTCAGTACTGTAATACTGACAACGGGAGATATGTAGGTTCGAATCCTACGGACCGCAATTGGTGAAGGCCCGTATAACCAGACAGTATATAACCTGTATCGGTTCTATATTAAAATCTTTACTCGATAAAGACAGTCTGTATTCTTTGGGTACAGCGACGATACGGGTTTAAATACATTATGGATTTAGGTAGAATAATAATAATATTTATCGATCCGCTATCGCCACGATATATTTTGAGTATAGGTCGACTTATCGGATCGCTATCGTAACAATACAGGTCAACTATACCTATATACGCTACATAGGCTGTTGCAAATAAAAACAATTTTTTTTGTTCTAGACGTACTTCTTTCACAGCTTTATGGGATACATTATTTATATTATTTTTACTGTCCTAATTAATTTTATGAAACATTATAATTACCTACCTTACATTGTTGAATGCGGCGGGCGGGAGTCGAACCCACGCGGACCTTGACTTGACAACTCTTGCTGTGCAATTATTGCAATTAAAAATCTTTTTTTTTTTTTTTTTTTTTTTTTTTTTAATTGGCTTAACACGTTCGGCTAGCAGACCCTGTGCTGTCGAACGGATCTCGCTTGTATTAATATGTTTACGTATATAGGAAGGTATACTGCTGATTATTCTGCAGATAATGAAATTCCTGAAGAAAATACAATTAGCAGCACTCTTTTATCTCCTAGGGGTGGCAGAAGGAAACTGACACAAAATTAACTTCAGCGCATCAAAATACTTCAGAAAGGTTAGGTGAAACCTTAGAACAAGACTTTTTTTGTGGACCTATTTATTAGAATTTGTTGAGGAAATGAAAGAACCCCATTGTTTTTACATTCAACTTTTGTAGCGATGTCGATGGTCGAATGGCTAAAGCTTCGTCTTGGCAATCCCAAAGTCTCTTGTTCAAATCCCTGAGAGGGCGTCTTTTTTTTAATTTTTTTTTCATATAGTTTTTTTTACAACAAAGTTGGTATCACAAAATTTAGAATGTCCAAAAACTAATATTATTTACAAGAAAACTGAAGAGTATCCTATAAAATGTGTAAAGCTCAGTAAATCGGCGAAGAGTAGGTACTTATATTGCTTCCACTAGTTTTATTGTGCACAATGTTATATCACAGGTGAACCGGTATTATCTTCTGGAAATAAAACCAAAATAATCCGAACAGAGAACTGACGAATCTTTTAGAACTAGCAGGACACGATCTATACTGGTGCATTTTATATTTTATCTAACCTACAAATAATGACACTTCATGTGTGCTATAAATGCAGAAATTTCGGTATCGATTACGTAAAGATTCAATAACTGTTTAGAATACCCATAGGCCATAGCCATTCGTATAGATGACATATAGATTTAATAAAGTAGTACTACATGCTTGAAAACAGGAAATGTTTTTACCGGAGAACTTTACTGGATCTATATAGATGAGTTGTCGATATAATATAACGATACTTTATATGTGGTATATATGTAAATCATATATTCTATATAGGAAAGCATATAAAGATAATACTTTATAATCGCTGTACAGATCAAATACAGAATATACCTGTATAGGAAATATTTAGTTATACAATAAATATTCTATACAGTTGAAATCTTTATCGACAAATCTTTATAGAACATTTATCAAATTAATATAGTCACGGAAACCTGTATCGCTTGGTTATACGGGGGTAAGTAAAAATGAATTTAATAACTTAATAAACATTATAATTTGCAGACAACTCCTGTGAGAAAAAGTTGGAGTGATGGTAAACAATATTAGATATGTTAATGTAAATAAAATTACGGATGGCTAACAAACAAATTCATTAGGACAAAACTTATTTATGCATTAATTATTCTATTTTTATCAAGTAGATTACTAACTAGTATGTAGTTTTATATGTTCCTATTACTAAAAACCTGTGGGGGGACTACCAAATATAACCTGAAAAAGACGTCATTCGTCTGAGACATTAGGAAGCCATTTTCACGTTTCATTTACGTCATCTAACTCGTCATTTCTCGTCACCTCTGACCATTTTTTTACGTCATTTTCACGTGCCTTTGCTATCTGGGTTGGCTCGTGTTTACCCCCAACCCCCAAAAAACACCCCCCCCCCACAAAATGGTCTGCCCGGCGAGTGTTTTTTGGAAAAACGAGCCAGTCTGACAGTTCTGACATCGGATTCGGTTTCAGCAGGTCCAAATACATAAGAATATACTAGTCTGGTTCGTCGGACAAATCATTTTTTTAGGGGGTGTGTTTTTCGGAGTTGGGGGTGAAAAACGAGCCAATTTGTCGATTCTAACTTCGAATCCGGATTTAGCAGGTCAAAATACATAAAGATACACTGGTACAGTCCGCCAGACAGACTACTTTGTTTTTGTTTTGGGGGTGTTTCTTGGGGCTGGGGGTGAAAAACGGGCCAATCTGACAATTCTGACTTCAGATTCGGTTTCAGAAGGTCCAAATACATGAGAATATTCTGGTCTGGTCCGCCAGACAGAGCCCCTTTTTGGGGTTAGGGGTGAAAACGAGCCAATCTGACAATTCTGACTTCGGATTCGGTTTCAGCGAGTCCAAATACATCCGAATACACTGGTCTGGTCCGCCGGACAGACAACTTTTTTTTTGTGGGGCTGTGTAATTTACAATAAATAAAACTTACCACAAGTGAAATGTTTTTTTATAATATTTACCTTTAACAATAAATAATTTTCATCACTAGTTTCTTCTATGAATAAATTAATCTGCTCATGCGTCAAAACTTTCTATTTCTTTGCCTGATAACCTACTGACTTTTTTTTCAGAAAAGGAACCAATTTTAAGAACTTCGATCCCATCTCGAACGTTGAGCATACACTTCAACATAGAATAAATGCTCCACAAAGTTGAACTTTTAACAACTTTTGATTTCTCCTTCAAATAAGCCAACAAAATGTTTCCAGACACCGTCTTAACATTCCAATCTTTAAACTCGCTGTAACATTTTTCATATATCCGTTTGGATTTTTCTGATATTAAATCTTTTTAACTCTGGAGGAGTACAAGAAATTGAAATCTCTTTATCGCTCTCAGACATTTTTACGATTATTCGAGAACTGTCAAGTATACATTTAAAATATACCGTTTCCATAAAAACGCTCTGACGTTAATGCTACCGCGTTTATTTAGTAAAATATAACATAAACTGTGGTGTCATTTTCACCATCTATACTAACTATAATTTACGGTTGCACAAAAAATAGTGTTTATACCATGGCCGCGAAATTTTTTAGCGCCCTCGAGATTATCTTGCCCCGGCCGAAACTTTTTCCTTTATTTTACACTTGTCAATAATGACATTATTTTGATTCATTGAAACTGGCAAATAAATGTCATTTTAGAATATGACGTTACAAAAAGTTACTTTTTCTGAAGTCGATTGGCAGTGTCTACATTTTCGGCGCGATTTCAGATCGAAAAATGCACAATTCCAATATTTTAGTCCGTTGCTGAGAAAACAGACCGGAAAAGATCCGTTGCCAAGCAACGATCAACAAAACCGTACGAGAATGTTACTTTTCCGGTCTAGGCCGGGAAAGTAACATTCCCGTACGGTTTTTTTATGTTTATTTTAGACAGTAAATAAATACACGCAGACAAACCAACTCACATTAAAATTGCATTTATTAGTAAACAGTTAGATTGTAATAAAGAAATGTTATGCATTAATACAAATTCCTTAATTTACAATAATATTGATTGTGATTTCAGAAAAAATAGTATGTGTACTTCGGTGTGAAAGCACATTCCCGGACGACGATGCAAATTGTTGGCTGAGGCGTTAGCCGAGGCCAACAAGCATCGAAGTCCGAATGCTTTCATTAGTCATCGAATGCTTTCACACCTAAATACACAATATACTATTTTCTTAAATCGATCGGCAATGTCTACATTTTCGGCGCGATTTCAGATCTAAAAATGCACAATTCCAGAATTTTAGTCCGTTGCTAAGAAACTATTAGAAAACAGACCGAAAAAGATCCGTTGCCAAGCAATGATCAACAAAACTGTAAGGGAATGTTACTTTTTTTTTTCAAGCGTATTAAAATGTTTAAATTATGTCACCAAAAACAGAAGTAGAAGTAGGACATTGTTTTACTAGTAACAAAATGTTAGTACCGAACGCCACCGTAGTGGACATTGTTTTACTAGTAACATAATGTTAGTTCCGAAAGCGCCGCCGTAGTGGGTATTGTTTTACTAGTAACATAATGTTAATACCGAAAGCCACCGGTGGCGCGCTATCCACTAGCCACTTGTCATATTGTGTCAACATGTAAGACTGTAGTTTGAATATTTGTACATTTATGATAAATAAATGAATTTTTGCATTTTAAAACGCTTGAAGAAAAAATAGTATATATTACACGGAGTAGAACGCCTTTTTGGGCTCAACACAAAAAAAGAGTGCGTTCTACTCCTAGTAATATAATATACTGTTCCCGGCCTAGGCCGGGAAAGTAACATTCCCGTATGGTTTTTATGTATATTTTAGACAGTAAATAAATACACGCAGACAAACCAACTCACATTAAAATTGCATTTATTAGTAAGAAGTTAGATTGTAATGAAGAAATGTAATGCATTAATACAAATTCCTTAATTTATAATAATATTGATTGTGATTTCAGAAAAAATAGTATGTGTACTTCGGCGTGAAAGCACATTCCCGGACTTCGATGCTTGTTGGCCTCGGCTAGCGCCTCGGCCAACAATTTACATCGTCGTCCGAGAATGTATTGCTTTCCCACCTAAATACACAATATACTATTATGCATGAGTTTCATACAATATTTTTTTTCTGCGACAATTCTATGTTTGGACAGATAAATTTCAAAATTAGCTTAAGCGTCAAAACAAATTCACAATTTGACGTTTCTAAAGAGAAGATCGTGAGACAACTTCAATTGTTTTCAATGGACTCCGGCTATACATAAGAGTGAAATAATGTTACTTTTTTTTTAAAACGTCAGAAAAACATAACATTTCTTAACTCATTTCATGACATTAAAGTTTGACTTTTTAGACGGCTATGCGTCTCCATTAACAACGGAGGTAAAAGTAGTTTTTCTCACGCTGAAATTCGATTTTTTTAAATTTATTTTTTTTAATTGCTAATCGACGTTTGAAGAAAAAAATAGCATGTTTTATTCGGAGTAAAAGCCACTTGTGAGTCGTCTGTAACTGCCGGACTAACTTCGTTCGTCCGGTAAAAAAGTCACAAAAAAGTCAGAAAAGTATCACTTTTTCTTCTAATAATACAATAATAAAACAATACCTATACTATTTTTTCACCATTTTTATTTTTTTCCATTATTACCATAATAGTACGGGAGATAGCGCTGATTTGAAAAAGTCATTTCATACCGACTGAAAATCATAACAATAATAGTTTTCCCCTAATACATCAGCAATCTGAACGTCAGCTACTCTGATAGCGGTGGAGCTAATGGTGAGAGCATGTTAAAGTTGTTAAAAAAATCGTTTTTCTTCGATTTCTTTGAATATTTCGAAACCTATAAGTTCTATGGAAAACAACAAAAAGAAAGAAAATGTTGGTTATGAACTGTACCATAAAAGTACATAAACTATAATTCATTCCAATTGTTAATATTATTTAAAAAAAATAAAATAAATAAATCACCAAGTATGTCTACATGTCATATTATGTTCTTACAAACCGGGCCTCAGTCTCTAGATAGCGGAGTGTAAGGCGACTGACACTATTTATGCGCCTCATTTCAGAATCTGGTAGGTACACCTCCCTAAGAGACCTCTATGCACGTTGCCACGACATAACCCCACTAGCGGACTTCGTCCGGGAAATATCCCAAAAATTCTACCAATTCAAATTGGGCGACAGTCCGCTAACCCGAGACATTACACGAATCAGACAGCATAATGCCATACTTTTCGACCTAAAACACCCATTACCATACCAGGCGTTGCCTATCTTTCGGCAATCTTCCTAGCCAAATCTTTCCTATACCACAATTTCCCTTTTACCACCTTTTACTCCCAAACCCCTTCTCTATTCCCTTTATTCACCTCATTTTTGTTATTTTGTTAATTCTTGTTCTTTTTGTCCCTTTTTGTTCTTCTTCCAAATCCCCTTTTGATCAATAACTTCTAGTAAATCCAAACTTTTAAAATCACAACTTCTTCTCACCCACCTTTCCAGAGGCAGGCAGGCCACTGAACGAATTTCGTGATTGCTCGAACGGGTTTTTTCATTGAGATTTTTCCATATAACAACAACCTTATCGTCGTTAAAAAATTTAGTGCGCGTGTGCGCCAGTGCGCAGCTGCTAAAAATCCCAACTCATTCCATTTTAGCTTTAAGTAGTTCTAATTATTTTAAAATATCTGTTCTCTGATTATTCGTTAAATAAATTGTTAGGTCTAAGTTTTAATTTATCTTAAGAACAGGAGATCTAACTCCACCATTTTATCTGTTGTTAGCCAAAGCTGAACCCACCCCACCCGATCACCTATCTACCTAGACGTTGCACGCCACGATGGGGTGATCGGCTCTAGACCGGGCCCCCAGCCGAGGCGCATACATGTGCCGTAACATGAATAAATATTTTTTGATTTGATTTGATTTGACTATTTTTTCAGGGTACGGACGACTCGGGTTCAAATCCTGCTCGCATAATATATTTTTTTATTGTATCAGTGATATTAAAAGTTTTACAGAGCTATATATATATAAGGGTAGTTGTTCAAGTTAGGTTGATTTTTCGAGTATGAAAATACTCGTAGCCTAATTTTTTTTTCAACTTTAACATGCTGTCACCTCTAGCTCCACCGCGGGTGCGGCGACTGACGCTCATTTTGCTGATTATTGAATATTAATCAACTGATAAAAATGAAATTTATTCCGTATAAAATTCCTCGAAAAAATGCAGCGCTGCCTCCAGTACTATAATAGTCGGAGAGCAGCCAATCTGTAGGAAGCATTTTAAAAGTAGTCTATACAACTCGCGAACACCCACCTAAAAAACAGATGATATTATGTAAAATGACCTTCTGGATTTGATTTTTGAGTTCGCCCGTTAATTTGAGATTGCCAAATCGGTCAATTCGCAAATTTTTTGAAACATTTTAAAATTATGTATTAATTTTTGTTTTGCACATAACACATCATATCTTTTTTATTTTAATTCCGATTTAGACCAATATTTTACACATTATCCCTCCAATATTCTTGGACAGGCTGACGGCAAAGAATATAGTGTAACTAATAATATAGAGCCTAACAGAATATAGTTACCCTCTATTGTCGCGGTTTTTTAAAATTTGCGTTGAAAAATACCCGATCGAGGTAACTTTTTTATTTTTTAAGAGAGAGTTATAGTATAAACGAGAAAAATGTTCCATATACTTTAAACAAACTTTTTTATAAAGAGATTTTTTTGAAATTCGGCTAATGTAACGAGATGACGCTGTTGAATGCGGCCGCGGAACTCGTCCGCATTAATTTAAAGCATAACTTCTGTTAACGTCGCCCATCTGTGGTGTCGTTTAAGCGATCAAGTGAGTCTACGGATTATTTAGTTTCTATTTGCAATTAAATGTTATAAAATGATGTAGATAATCTTGAAACATACACATTAAAAAATATATTTTCATTAATTTATAACAGCAAGTGGGTACTAAAGATTACATTTTCCTTCGCATAAACAACTTGTTACATTGCACGTTTGCTTTGCTACACTTGCAGCTTGTAGTACAGTTATATAATTTACATTTACAAAATGGAGTTAACTCAATAAAATTGGGTTTTGGGCTTTTTGAAATCATCTTTGGAAATAAGATTTCCTCCTTTAGGTACCATCCAAAATCTAAAACATTTGGAATTCTGGGCTTAATTTAGTAGGCTGTCTTGTAAATAGCACATTGCAGAAATGCCCTTTTTACTTGTATTCTCTGTACTAGGATTTACAATTTCTGATTTTCTTTTATAAGCAGTTCGGGTATACGATCTTCTACATTGTGCATGGTAAACTGGATTTAGTGATAAAAATACATTTTTCTGTTTAAAATATTGTTTTAGAGCCACAGAAATGTCATCGGATTTTGTATTTGATTGGTACATTTCTAAAACCGTAAATATCGCTCGCAGACAAAAAAATTTCATACCATTGTGTTAGTGAACGAATTCTGAACAACTTTCAAAATGTCCGTCTGTCCGTCCGTCACGTTTCTTGTAATAGACTGGCGGTACATGACCAGTCAGGTGCAACGTTTTTAAAATGTATGCCAATCATATGAAAGAAATTACCATGAATATGCCAGAAACGCAAATTTTAGTCAGTCGTCGCGTGCACAAGGCTGTGAAAATCGATTTTTTTTTGTTTCTTTTTTTTGTGTGCGACTTCCTAAAATTTGCGTTTCTGGCATATTCATGGTAATTTCTTTCATATATATGATTGGTATGCATTTTAAAAACGTTGCACCTGACTGGTCATGTACCGTCAGTCTATAAGCACGATAACTGAAGAAAGAAAATTCCGCTTGTACTGAAATTTGGACAGTAAATTAGTGTTAGCTAGAGGAAAAACCCTATTTCAACAAAATCGATCGATAAATAAAAATGTTATTACTTAATGATTTAAATTTGAAAAAAAAAAAAAAATTTAATCTTTATGTTTTTGTAATTGAATAGAAATCTGGTGAAATGATATTTCATTTTAATATCTAAATATTTATATATTTTACAAATATACATTTCATAATGTAATATATAACCGTGAAAATATGATTTTAGCTCGTGTCTTATAATGTAAAAACCGCTGCCCAAGGAATCACTACTTCTACATCCAATTCTCTATCCAAGTCACTCACAACGAAAAAACTTTGTATGTGGAAATAATTGTTTATGGAACTTTAATAATATAGTATTTGAAATCCTCTTAAATCCTCCATAAAACGATACCCCACATTGGTAGTGGGGTGGGGGTTGTGATAGGGGGGTGGTAGTGGGGGTGGATGAAGTAAAAAAAATGTTTTGCGGTTTCTAGTTCTTGTATGGGGGGTGGCTAATGCCAAATTTTTTTTTTGAAACCTTAGCTTTTCTTGTATATACTAAATACCAATTTTATGGACTCTTACCTGCTTGATTTACCCATTTACCCCAAATTTACCCCAATTTACCCCCAACCCTTCGACGGAACAAGATGAAAATATAATCTAGTTCTAGATCTCGTTAAAGTACATATGTGTACCAAATTTCAAGTCAATATCTCAAACGGTTCCAGAGTAAACGTACGCACAAAAAAAGTTACAGACAGACAGACCGACAGACAGACGGAAATTTTTTTTTCGCTCAAACTTAAAATCTCGACGTTTCATGACATTTTAAGCCTATTTGAACAATAAAAATTTTTAAAAAATTTTTTGTCGTTACTATACTTCCACTAGATGTGGAAGTAAAATTTACATTCTTTTACGTGTAAGGTGGTGGTGTAGTTCTTTTGACTCGGAATCGAAATCCAAATGGGGTTTGGGGTAGTTTTTTTACAAAGTCTTTTATCAACTAAGATCGTATTATAAAATTAAAAATGTCTAAAAGTAACATTATTTACAAAAAACTGTGAAAAGTATCCTATTGAATGTATAACAATTATATAAAAATCCAGTGAACAGGCGAAGAGTACGTTTTTAGCTTGTTTCCTTTGATTCCCCTATGTGTTTATAACGCACTAAATATAAGGACTGAGACAAAAAGCACTTTCAACTTAACATAAATGGACACTGGAAAATAATAATCACCCGGCACGTGTCTGCGTTTAGCTCTAGATGCGATTGCGGCCGATTCATAGTAGCGCGCATTCGTTCGGACGCTGAAACAATCAATGAATATTTCGATAAGGGAGCAAAATTTCAAAAAAAACTTCTTATAAAAGATTTTATTTAGTTCAATCGGAACATTTTCTTCGGTTATAGTAGGCACCTAACTTTAAAAATAAAAAAGATACCTCAATCGGACATTTTACTCTGCAAATTTTAAAGATTTTGCGTCAAAGAAAAGTTGTTATTTTTTTTGCCAACTAATTATTTTTTGGGTAAAGTTTTTTACTTTCAACATATCAAAGAATAGTTAGAGATTATTATGTAAAAAAATTAAAAAATTCTGAAGTAAAATAAAAAATATATGACGTGTTATATGAAAAACAAAAAATAACACATAATTTTTATTTTTTTTAGAAAATTGCCAATTTGGTCATTTTGGCAATCTCAAATCAATGGGCGAATTTAAAAATCAAGTTTAGCAGGTTATTTTACATCAGATTACCTATTTTTTAGGTGGGTGTTCGCGAGTTGTATAGAGGGTGTCGAATTCAGAGGGTCTGGTCTTCCACTATAAAGATATGTTTCACGTATTAAAAATAATGAAAAAAATAAGTACAGTTTTTTATCATTCGTAAAAAAACTTTATTATGTGCATGATGATTGAAGGTGCATGAACCTAGTATGATATTGTTTGTTGTGTTGTTAGTTAAGAATTCAATTCCATCATCCTTTTCAAGCAAAGGTGTCACTACGTAATTAGAGAACACCGTTTATATGTTTTCAAATAAATATTTTATATAAAAGATATATTTATTTATAAAGAAAGCTGCTGACTGGAACAATCAGGAAATCCTCGCCAATAATTCTAGTTTTAGATAAATGTATTTTTGTTATAGACTACAAATCCAAGAAACAAAAAACTATGCTTGTTAAGGAAAAGTTAAAGGACGAACAAAAATCCTCTATATATCTAAAATGACATTAAACTTTGAGTACCGTGATGCGCCGCTTGCATTATTTTCAAATAAAGTAGGTAAAGTATTGAATACCGTCCTGTAACCGCTTACATCAATTTGGAACAAAATAGGTAAGGCGCTAAATACCGTGCCACATAATTTTCGGCAGCCTATGTTTATATAGGACTTATTTAAACTTGTATTTCAAAGCGGTATGTTCTTCTTTACTGCATTTAGTATTTCTGGACCATGTAAATATTGTCTTTTTCTGTACATTCAGCTCATTATAAACAGGAATAAATGTTATTACTAGACAATAAATTCCAGGAAGTATACTAAAGCAATCTGCTAGCTCTGGGGTATACACGAACTATGCAATATTTAGTGAAAAATATATTTAATGTCCTACAAGTCTGTTATTTTACAATAACCACCCTATTTTGAGATACATTAAATGAAAAATAACGCACTAGGGCATTATAAAATTATAACACAACCCAAAACAAGTAAATTATGACAGCGTTATTGACAAACAAAATGCGTTTCTATGCAACGGCGGCGTTTACAAACAATTTTGATTTTTACTTTCTTTTAAATCAAATCGTTCTGAACATAATAGATGTCAAATTAATAAATCGTAAATGTCAAAAAAAAATTCGAATTAAATAACAGACTTGTAGGACATTAAACGTTGAAGGCACCGCGAGTGTTATAGGATAATGACGCCCTCGGTCGACGTACATTCGTTGTACACGTTGTACAGACGTTGTACACTGCCGACCTCGGTGCGCCATTATCCTTATAACACCCTTGATACCTTAATAACTAAAATAACCAAGGTTTGTAAATCTCGATTCATCAGAGAACAAAATGTTTTTGATAAAATTCTCATTTCTTAGTTGGCGGAACTGTAACCAATTACAAAAAGTTATTTTTCATTGGTAATCATTCTCATTCAAAAGTTAATGCAATTGATATTTATAGGAACGATAACCGCGTTTCTTTAAAAATTTTCCTGAGTGATTCTTTGGAAACTGGTAATTCATGTTCAGTTTGTCTTCTCTTCCTTCAATTTCTATATCAGGTTCAGTTTTAAATGGATGCCCCAACTGGGCGAAATAATTTCTCAGTTGTCTTCTTTCCGGATATCTTTGTCCATACAGTGCTTTGAGTTTATGCTCTAGTTGCATTACGTTGAGTCTCTCCATAAGTAATCAACATGACAACTTTTTCATTTCTTGAATATTGTTTAGCCATTTTAGATTAATTTACTTCAAATTCAATACACTTACTTTAGATAATCAATGAGTAATATCAAGAATAATTCAATTGTTGCGAATATCTGTCATTTTCGTGGCTATCTGCAATTTTGGATTTAAATGTAGATAGGTACCTTATTCAAATTAACTGTTGGCGCTTACCTTTTAAAATTACTTTTATTATTATGAAGGATATCGTTAAGAAATGATTATTGAAAATGAAAATTAAGTTTATTAATCATTAATAAAAGAAAATAGCACGGCGCCATTAAGAAATTTTCCTACGGAAATGAAACTGAAAATGAAATTCTGTCTCTTGAAAAAAACCTAAAAATAGTCCTATCCTATCCTATCCTGTCCTAGTCCTATCCTATCAGTAATTCAAATATTATTTTGTTCTTTACAGACAAGTCTACAACCTTACTAAAAATTTCCACAGCCTACTTAGTAATTTTCTTACGACACGTTCATCTGACGTGGCCATTTTTTAATCGGAAAAAACCGTTGTAATTTTAGGTTTAATAAGAAACCATAAAAAAATATAGTCATTCTGTTTAAGAAAAAAAAGTCGATGTCACTTCCCGAAGTGTTATTTTCGTTCCTGTTAGTCTAAAAGTAGCCCACTTTTGCCTAATTTATGTATAACAATAACGAAATTTTTAAATTAAAATACAACCAAAAAATTGGGGGCGTACATTGACTCGTGGCCACCCAGTATATAAGAGAAGCTAAGGTCTCAAAAATTGTCTTGGCATTAGCCACCCCCATTACCACTTCCACCCCATTATCAATGGGGGTGAAAAGAAATAAAATTGTGATTTAGTGTGTGTACAAGGACCAAGGGCCTCAATTTTTTTTACTTCTTACGCCCCTCTTCCATCCCCCCACCCCCACTACCGATGTGGTATATCGTTTTTTGGGTTTTATTTCCATCTACATTTTTTTTCGTTGTGAGAGAGTTAGATAGAAAATCTGGATGTGGAAGTAGTGATTCCTTGGGCAGCGGTATTTTCACTTTTAAGCGATTAAAACAATTAAAACAGTCGTGGATAAAGTATAGTATTTTGCTCGCGTATAATGGCTTAGATGATTTAGGACACTCACCTTCGGCTCATGTCGTAAAGATCACCCTCGCGAGTAATAGCCGTCATTATACGCTCGCTGAATAATATACTATTATTTATTTCAAACTAATTATTTCTTGAAACCCGAGCAAAATTCATTGCACTAAAACAGGGACAATTAATTGCTTGTGTAATTACCAATTTCTGTCTAATGGCAGCTGGCCAGTATCATCAATAGAGAACATACTGCATGAAAAATTCTGAATTCTCTCATAGACCAGGGATTTGCAAGCAGATCCATCTACTAACATTTTCCGTAAACTTAGAAAGGGTTTTAAAACTTATTAATAAAATGCCAATGAATATTCACATGGTAGTTTAAAGGTCCCCTTCACTCACGTCTTTCTTGAATAACTCGAAAACTACGACCTCTAGCGAAAAAGTATCCTTATACGAAATTAAACTAGTTAAAATTTTCTACAAATAAGTCCGTATTCATTTTCTATGTAGGATCAGTGCTTTACGAGATAGTCGCGAATTTTTAAAAATCATGTTTTAATGGTATAAAAAGCAAAGGGTCTCGCTGGTTAAGTATGTGGAATTGGACCCAGTGGCTTATTGAGCTATTCATTCGCGTGAATGTTGATTATGACTAGGAATGCTCAATAAAATATATAATATACCTCTATCCCCTATATTAGCAGAGTTATGGGGGTAACAACCCGCAACTTTAAAATTAATTTCTTTCCAAACTGTTGAAGATAATTAATTGAAATTAATAGGGAACGTTGATATAAAATAGCTTTATATTTCTCATTTTTTTTACATTCCTATTACGTCATTTAGTGTATAAAAAAAAATAATTTAATTCTTGAGGGTGCTGATTTTATATCAACCCCTCGAGTGACACCTACCAAAAAATATATATAATTTAACACTAACATAATTATTATCGTGTGTAAAAATTACTTCAGGGTCAAATTGGGAGAAGATGCTTAAAAATATAAATCTAGGTAATGAACATAGGCACACAAAAAAAAATTAATTGCGAAGCCACTTAATTACTACTCATTTGGAAGCCAATAATCAAAAGAATATGCTACTACTTTTAGCTTGGCTCTCAATTATTTTTTTTGCTTCAGAAGTATTGATTTTATTAGACAATATGGTTAGAACATTTTAATTAATCCACAGAAATATCTCCTCAGGAGAGGAGATTAGCGAAAAATGTTTCAGACAAAAGTTGTTCCATTCAGAGGGGGGGCATCTTTTGGGCAGAACAATTTTCCACCCCCACCCGTGATAAATAGGGGGTGGGGGTAACTTTTGAATTTTTAATGGCACTCTCCATTTTTGATCGCGTATTCTGATTCTACGAAAAAAATTGCATAACTCTTGTACCAAATATTTTTTTCTCCCCCCCACTCTGATCAGCGGGGATGGCGGTGTAACTTTCGATTTTTCAAAAGCCTGCAGGAGAACATCTCTGAACTAGGGCATTTTTAGGAAAAATGTTTCAAACAAAAGATGCCTCTCTCCAAACTAAACAACTTTTGTTTGAAACATTTTACCTAAAAATGCCCTAGTTTAGAGATGTTTCTCTGCGGGTTTTTGAAAATTCGAAAGGTACACCTCCATCCCCGTTCATCAGGGTGGAGGGGAGAAAAAAATGTTTGGCACAACAGTTATGTAATTTTTTTCGTAGAATCAGAATACACGATCAAAAGTGGAGAGTGCCATTCAAAAGTTACCCCCACCCCAAGCTCATCAGTTGTGGGAGGTAGAAAATTATTTTACCCAAAAGATGCCCCCCTCTAAACGGAACAACTTTTGTGTGAAACATTTTTCGCTATTGTCCCTTCCTGAAGAGATATTACTGTGGATTAATTAAAATGGCCTAACCATATTGTCTAATAAAATCAATACTTCTGAAGCAAAAAAATAATTTAGAGCCAAGCTAAAAGTAGTAGCATATTTTTTTGATTATTAGCTTCCAAATGAGTAGGAACTAAGTGGTCTAGGTCTTCGCACTTCAATTTTTTTTGTGTGCCTGTGTTCATTATCTAGATTTATATTTTTAAGCATCTTCTCCCAATTTGAACTTGAAATAATTTTTACACACGATAATTATGTTAGTGTTAAATAATAATAATAATAATAAATTGCCTTTATTTCCGTATTATACATTAATACAATACATAGGGCGAAGTCTAGCCAAAGCTACTCTACTTAACCCTAACCGAACATAAACACTAAGTAATAAAGATAAAAGATATGTTTTTTTTAAAATTGAAGTCATTATTATTAATTTTGCAAAATATGATATTAAATCTTAAAATATGTGAATAATACTAAAAAATGTTTGTGAGACAGTGACGCAACAAAATACAAAGAGAAGGAAAAAAGAAAAAGGAAAGGGAACATATATAAGACTAAAATACAGACTATACAGATACAGAATATAGTTGTAAATGTAACCGAAATATACAATTAAATAGAATTAAATTAGACATAAATTCATAAATTCATAACAGGCCATGCCGTGAATAAACGATAATCACGACTAACTTCGTGATGTCAAAAAAGTGTGCTTCACTCTTCTACGAAAACTGTTTACGGGAGGTTTTTCAGAGAATCGTTTAGGTTGTTATATATATTTTAGCTGCGTTGTACGTAAATGACCTAGTAAACAAAGCTGAATAAAATCTGGGCAGCGATATTTGGCCGACATGTCGTACATTTACATTATGTAAATCACGTCTAAATACAATTTTTTCCCGTAAGTGTGGTGGTGAAGAAGAATACAGTATGCGTTTAACAAATACTGACATATGATATTTATATATGTTTTCTAATTTTAGCCAACCAAGCTGATTTATTTTTATCGAAACTCTATCGTACTTTTTTAACCCATAAACAAATCGACAACAACAATTTTGTATTTTTTGAAGTCTACTTTGGGTGATTTTGTCAAGACAGGGATAATATATTGTAATTCCATAATTTAAAATTGGCAATACGAGAGATTCGGAGTTTCTTACGTAACGTAAAATTGATAAGCTTTATATTTCTATATAGCAACTTTAAGGCTAGATATGCTTTTTTGATGAGTAGTGACACATATTCCTCAAATCTTAACCTCCAATCGAAAATAACTCCTAGATTCTTTACACTGTTAACAACTTGTATGGGCTCATTACAAATAATTATCTTGAGATGAGTCTTAACTATATGTTCTAACCGCTTTGGACAAAAATAATGACGTCACATTTATTTGTGTTCAGTTTTAAATTATGCAGTTTAGAATATTCCGATAATAATTTGAGGTCATGATTTATTTGTGTGCACGCCACATCAACAAGATGTGGTTCAAAGGAAAGTGATAACTGAGTGTCATCAGCAAATGCTTGTATATCAGAATATTTTACTACATTAAAAATATCGGCGATGTATATAAGGAACAATATCGGCCCCAGAACAGATCCTTGGGGAACGCCAGATGTTACGAAAGAAATTCCGGAACACGCATTATCAACTACAACTTGCTGGCGACGGTTATTTAGGTAGCATTTAAAGAAATTTATGGAGATAAGATCAAGACCATAATATTCAAGTTTGGAAAGAAGCAAAGCGTGGTCCAGAGTATCGAAGGCTTTAGAAAAATCGAGTAGTACGAGGGCTGTGGCTAAACCATTGTCAAGAGATCTAATTATATTATCAGAAACATTTAATAAAAGCGTTGTAGTGCTAAACTCTTTCCTGAAAATATTATGGATTTTTTTGGTAGGTGTCATTCAAGAGGTTGATATAAAAACAGCACCCTCAAAAATTAAATTATTTTTTTATATACTAAATGACGTAATAGGAATGTAAAAAATATGTAAAATATAAAGCTATTTTATATCAACGTCTCCTATTAATTTCAATTAATTATCTTCAACAGTTTTGAAAAAAAATTAATTTTAAAGTTGAGGATTGTTACCCTCATAACTCTGGTAATATGGGTTTATTATATATTTTATTGAGCATTCCTAGTCATAAGCAACATTCATGTGAATGAATAGCCCAATCAGCCGCTGGGCCCAATTCCATATACTTAACCCGCTTTGATGTTAAATGAAGGCCGATTAGGGGAAATAATTCGTGTAGTGGCCAATTTTTGTACAGTTATCGGGGGGGGGGGCAATATACTAAAAGTGGGGGGTAGAGGGTAGGGTAAAGATTCACGTATTTTCTCCTTTTCTGCTTCACCGCTTAAAATGGAATGAGAAGATGTCTTTAGCGATCTACCAAGCGGCTGCAGATGAGCGAGACTTAAATAAACACCGACATGATGCGTTCCTAAAATCATCAACCAAGCCAAAACCTGATCTAGCCACACTGCCACCAACCAAAGGAGATGTGCAACAACACTCTTTTAGAATTTATTTGCAGGTATTGTGACGTGTCCCTAATGGCAAAATTAAGAACACCCCAAGTATGCCCGAAAGCCCAAAGTGAAGAGCGGGTGTGAATTCGTTTTCTTATTCTGAATTTTAGAATTTTGGGGTGCACCGGTTAAACTACCCTGGGCGCCAGCCAATTGTTAAAATTGACAGAGGTGTATAGGCAAAACTAAATTAAACCTCAAGATAATAGTGAAAAATTTACTAAAAAAATTTAGTGAGTAAGTATATGACAAAGTATATATAGGAATGTATAAAACAAGCTTAAAACTAATTCGTGTATATGTATGAAATGGATAAATAATTGGGACAATAAATATAATACAACATTAAAATTAAACTGACAAACAATAGAGATCAACAACTGTCAGCCACTAATCCTTATGGCAGTTATGTATTATGTCAAACGACCTACTTATTACTTGCCCCGTGTGCCAAGTGTCCATAAGGGTAAGCAGAAGCAGAAAACAACCAATGTGATATAAGACGCAAGTTAATATAACCTCAAATATTCAAATACAGCTGATATAAATATAAAATGCACGCTTTGGAATTTCGTGTAAGCTTTTTACAAAATAAATTAAGCACACTAAACCAGCAACGATTATGTACAATGTATAAAGTAAGTATTTAATTATACACGTCTAATAATAATGTGATGTGTAAAGACATATGACATGATGAGAATTCTATTTTAGCTACAAGTCAAAAGGTGTGGTATATTAATACTCGTTGAACGGCCGTTTATCGAGTTCACATGAAACTTTTAATTATTATAACACATATGGATTTAATCAATCATTATCCAGCGGTATACTATTAGGACGAGACACAAAATTACCATCGACTAAACTAAATATTAATATTATTGAAAGGTAACAAATCCACTATTCTCGTAAACAAGATATGAATAATAAATTGCTTAGTTAACTTGCTTTTTTACTACACCGTGAGCTTTTATAGTAATAACGTAGCACTATCGTTACTTGTAGATATGCTGTACGCTGGTTCTCTGCAACTTCTGGTGGACAACAAAATAAATGCCAAAATTACTTACAATACGTTGGTGATACTTGAGGACAATCCAAGAAAATTACGGTACTTGCTTACTTCTCGGTTTTACCATGAGACCATGATTAACAGGCGTAAGGCTGATGATCTCCAGGGTGCCCCGAAACAAAACAATATGTAGGTGATTTCTCTAATATTCTCTTGACTCCAGCCAAAGCAGTTCCAAAATTAATTTACCACAGACAAACAAAATCTAATATATATATGTTTCTACGCAGATCAGCGTACTATGTTTAACAAGGAGATTACGACAAGTTTCATTGAGGTAATAAACAAAAGTACGAGCCTCTTGAAATAGGTATCTCGGAACGAGCCTAAAAATATAATTCCGTTTAGGTATCGAATTATATGAAATTTATATCAAAATTGATAGGGAAAATTAAATAAGACATACCTTAGTTTGTTATTAGGCGTTTTTCCCAAAAATTGTTAAAATTAAGGAAGATGTTCTTCACAATTTTTAAATTGCCAGCATGGCTGCTCTTTCTTGGACAAAAAGGCCCTTTTTTGTTAGCTTTTTACTTTTCAGCAAAAAATTCTGTTTGCCAACTTAAATTAATTACTAAGAGAATCCACTATGTTTGAAATTTGAATTTAAAAGAAAGATAATAAAATAATAGTAACTATCTGTATGTGATAATAAAATTGTCTGCCTTAGCTGTAAATAATACCTTAATAACAAAACACATTTTAGCCTACAAATCGTTCCTTTTCAGGTACCAAAGAAAATTAAATTTGGCAAGAAAATTCCTACAACCTTTCTTTGAGCCCCTGACATGATTTAGGGAAACAGTTTTCATATTAAGAACAATAATAAGTAAATCGAAGCTCTACACTCTTAGACAAACTACTAATCTTAATATAGGTATTACTGGTTGCATACCTAAGAGGATATAAGAATATTATTCCACCAAATGTGAATAATATGGGTTGTAAATTTTTATTATACAGGGGAATCAAAATGTAACTGTTACAGTATATTAACTGTTTTTTTACAAAATTTCTTGTTACTTACAGCGGTTTGCTTACTTACTTACAGATACAGCAATAGCTCAACAACCCTCTACCCACGAACCAGCGGGGGATGGAACCGAGGGGAAAATAGATCGCTAACCCCGGTTACCACCAAAGAACCAGTAGCTCCTGAAGCGATCTTGAACTCCATCTTTTGCCGATGTTCTGCTGGGTGTGGGTGACGCTGTGCTTGCCGAAAAGCGCATTCCATGCTCAATTCAATTCAATAGAAAAATTTCATCTATGTCATTAAAACTCGATTTTTTTTTTAATAAGCGATTTTTCCACCCTCTGTCTCTCGTAAAGTATTGATCCTACATAAAAAATGAATAGGAACTTATTTATAGAAAATTGTATCTATTTTGTAGGATACTTTTTCGCTAGAGGTCGTAGTTTTCGAGTTATTCAAGAAAGACATGAAAAGAGGACCTTTAAACTACCCCTCACTCCCCCCCCCCCCCCACACACACACCTCCTACCGGTCAGGAATTTTAGTATGTTGTTCAGGGCAGTCCCGCCGACAACTACACAAAAATTGGAAAACTACAAGAATTAATTCCCCTATTTTTCCTTCGTTTATTGGACTATATAGTAAATATTGTTTACCTCCATATCCATGATAACAAGAATAAACTATCCAACTTAATCCTATGCACCATGCGGGTCTCATCAAAGATTGAAAAACTGAGTTACTGTCATATCCATGATTCATTTGGACTTCTCTGTAGCAGACTAATATTGCTATCATTCCAAGAAGAATAACGATCCAAATTATTAAATTTACAACCTAAAAATTATTTATTTGAATAGCTACACTCAACATGTACAGCCATAAGTTTTATATAATTTTAAAATCAAATCATCCAATAGACAAACGAATTTGACTTCAATATTCTAATTTGTAATCAGTTAATAACGAGTCTATAATAAATCAATAGCATTAAGTCGGCACATACTATCAACACTTTTAATTTGCTATGCTCACTGCACATTAGGATGGACCTTATTTTTCAACAATCAAATTACTTTCACGATGCCCGTTGACGGGACAGCGGGAAGACCTGACACATTTAAAGCATTGAAATTTTAATCACTCGACGTAACATAAACACAAGTATGCAACGCTAGGAATTTTTGCTATATGATGATAACCCTGTATAATAATAATAATAATAATAATAATAAAACTTTATTGTCCAAAAGACCATACAGTAACATGGTGTGGGACACGTCGGAATGATTGACCAAAGTCGTCAATACAATAAAAAATCATTACAAAAAGAGATAAAAAATACATATAGATATAAAATACAATAACACAAAGTTAAAACCTAAGTTAAATAACATCACACGTATGTATATAAACATAGTTAAAATAAAATTTCAATATCAAAAATTCTTGTAGAGAATAGTAACATTTTGTCATTAAGATATTTTTAATAATATTATTAAAAGCACGTCTATCTAAATTCTTAATTCTGGGTGGTAATTTATTGTAAAGTATAATTCCCATATATTGTGGACTTTCTTCGTATTTAGATAGATTATGACTAGGAATCAATAAATCGTCGCTTGATCGGGTATTGTAGTCGTGATTAAAATTATTGGGTAAAAATATATTTAAATTATTTCTTATGTAGAGTAATATGTGGAGTATGTAAATACAAAATAGAGGTAAAATTTTTAATTTTTTAAATATTTCTCTACAAGAAGTATATTTTGATGCACCTATCATATTTCTTACTGCCTTTTTTTGTATTCTAAAAATTCTTTGTGCGTTTGAAGAAGAACCCCAACAAATAATACCATAGGAAATTCTGGAAAAGAAATGTGCATAGTAGTATGATAATATGGTTTCCCTACTAGTGATTTTATGTAACCTATAAATTGCATAGCATACTGGCGTTAATTGTTTTGATAAGTTACTGATATGAGGTTCCCAGCTAAGCGCGTTGTCTATATTTACACCAAGAAATTTTGTTGAGTCAACTTGTTGGATAGATTTACCCTCAATTCGTAGCAAATTAGATTCTACAATTCGTGATATTCTTGGTGTAAAATTTATAAATACCGTTTTGGAAATATTTAAAAACAATTTATTATCCTTAAACCAGTCGGTGAAATTGAAAATTTCCGTTTTAGTGTTATTTATAACGTCTGTCAAAGAGGATGAACAACATAAATAAGAATTATCATCTGCAAACATAATCAAGTTATCTTTAATTAAGACATTATTGGGCAAGTCATTTACATAAAGTAAAAAGAGCAGTGGCCCCAGGACTGACCCTTGGGGAACACCACACGATATATCTTGTCTACTAGATTTCATCCCATTTACTACAACAACTTGGTTTCGATCTGACAGATAGCATTTGAGCCAATTATGAATTTTTCCTCTTAGTCCATATGTAGATAGCTTATCTAGAAGTAAATTGTGATTTATTAAGTCAAAAGCTTTGCTAAGGTCCATAAATAAGCCAATGCATTTTTTACCGTTATTTATATTTTCATAAATATTGTAAATAAAATTTAAAATTGCAGTTTCAGTAGACCTGCCCTTACGAAACCCATGTTGAGAGTTCGTGAGTATGTTGTATTGTGAAATAAATTGCACAATTCTATTAAATATTATTCTTTCTAAAATTTTTGATATAGTTGATAATATTGCAACTGGACGATAATTCTCAGGTAAGGTTCGATCACCCTTCTTAAAGATGGGTATTACTTTAGCTGTTTTTAAAATGTGTGGAAATACACCTTCTGACATAGACCAGTTAATTAAATTTGTTAGTGGTGTTAAGATGTAATATACAGATTGTTTAATTAATTTTGCACTTAAATTATCAAAGCTCGATGAATTAGTATTTTTCAGTTGCATAATTACGTTATAGACCTCATTTTCACTCACTGGTTCCAGAAAAATTGTTGGATAATAATTATCATGCGTAATGTTAACATTAGTTTTGTTGTTTTCCGAATTTAACTTGTGATTTAATTTTTTTGGCAAGTCAATGAAATATTTATTAAAATTCTCAGCAATTAATTTATCATCTGTCACAGTCAAGTTATCTACTTCCATTTCATAAATTTTATTTTCGTTAAATTTACTCTCATTAATATTCTGGTTAATTACTGACCATACTGCCTTACTTTTATTATCAGAATTTTTAATTATACTATCGTTATGCATTCTTTTAGCAGCTTGTATTACTTTTTTGTACACTTTCTTATATTTTTTATAAATTTCAAGATTGTCTGGATTATTAGTGCGTAGTGTTTTCTGATAGAGATCTTTCAGTTTATCAGAAGATATTCTGATACCCTGGGAAACCCAATCATTTCTTTTTTTAGATTTTTTCATCTTAATACGTTTTACTGGGAAGCTCATCTCAAAATGGTAAATTAGTGTATTTATAAAATTTTCAAATGCCTCATCTACTGTATGAGCAGTGTATATACTATCCCACGTTTCTTTTCTCATATAATATAAAAAGGTGTTAAAATTACTGTCACTGAATATTCTAGTAGATATGTAGGATTTTTCAATGTTGCTATGATACTGTAAATGACACTCTAAAATTTGTGCAGAATGATCTGATATACAATTATGATTAATTATACAATTATCATATGTATTGTTGAAAAAATTACTACAAACGTAATCGATGCAGCTACTTGAATTTATAGAATACCTTGTAGGCTCACTGATTAGCATGTTAATATTATACATTTCTAAGGTGTCAGATATTCGTTTCTTGGCAGTTGTATCAGATAAATAATTTATATTAAAATCTCCACAAATTACAACTTTACAGATTTTGTTCTTGCTGATGTAGTTTAACAATGAGTCAAATAATGATATAAATTCATTTAAATCTCCAAGAGGTGACCTATATATACAAACAATTTTTATTATATTTTTTCCTAATTCTACTTCAATTCCACAAGCCTCCATAATTTTTTCTTTACAAAATTTTTTTATGTGACATATTTCTTTTGTTTGAATATCAAGAGTATTTTTAATTAAAATCATAGTTCCACCATTTTTAAATTTTGTTCGACAAAAAATTGAAGCTATATTATACCCACCAATTTTAAGACTACCAATCTCCGAATTGCTCATCCAGTGCTCTGTTAAACATACAAAGTCAATACATTGTTCAGTTAAAAATATTTCCATTTGTTCAATTTTATTTTTAATACACTGTGTATTTTGGTGCATTATTTTTAATTTAAACAATGACTTTCCATCATCTTGTAACATTAGTTGCTATTCAATGGGTACTCTTTTAATTTTTTGTTGTTGAATATTAAATTTCCTTAAGTACACCGGACAATTAGTATCATATATAGAGTGGTTTATGTTAATATCCAATTTAAGATTTGATTTCGCTTCTATGCAATTAAAACACTTTACACTGTCACTTTCACAATCTTCGGTTTTGTGGTCTTCCTCAGCACATTTCAAACATCTGGATTTGCGGTCACAATTTTCGGCATGGTGATTATATCCCCCACATTTAAAACAACGAAAAACTCCTACATATTCAAAAACTCTACAGGTATCCCAGTTAATAAATAAATATTTCTCGTTGATGATACTTTTGAAAGTCAATGGATCGCATTCTATTATAGCCATAAATTTCTTCCGCATTTGTTTTATCACTCTAAATGTATTTCTTCATGATGTAGGAAAGTATTTTGCTTTTTAATACAGTTTATATTTTTAGTAGAATTATATCAGATTTTCTTGCTGGTGATAGCGACAACTACACTCCCAATATTATTTTCTTTATTTATTACACAGTCACACACAAAAAAGAAGTTCTATGCAGCGGACCAAATTATATGGGTTTGGTGTATTTTTCGACGCTGAATCCAAATCCGTAGTCAAAAAAAGGATCTATCGTGTCAGTTTTATTTTTTAGTTAAAGACATGCCTTAAAATGGTGTAAAATTATAGAAATAACGTGATAACTCTTAATGAAGTATGAAAAATGGTAGATGTTTCGTAGTCGGGAGTAGAGAATATAAATTTCAAAACGGGAAAAAAAGTCAGGCTTTTGTAGTTTTAGGCAGGGTAAACAAATATGGAGTAAATTCGTTCCAACCTCCAATGCATTATTAAAGACTATTCTTAAAGGGTGGTAAGAGACTATCCTTAAAGGGTGCTCAAATGTTACATATAGTTGCTATTAAAATTCGGAAAGGGTCAAATATTTGTAGCTCATTGTTCCAAATATATAAATCTGATACGACAACCACCCAATCTTTTTAATACCTCCCCTATGGGGGGGGGGGTAAAAACTATCCCCACATACTGACCCCACCTGTTAGGGTGGGCCATTTTTTTTGTTTTGTTATTTCTCAATAGGCACAACGATAAAAGGGTGCCAAATGATGTCGAAATGATGTGTGTAAAATATTATTCGATTCTAATAAGTCTAATTGCCTCCGGATTACCGCCAAAGTTTCGAAAAATTATCCTTTTAGAAGTAAATTTAGAGTGAGTAAGTTTTTATTTTATTTGTTATTTCTTAATGGGCACAGCGATAGAAGGGTGCTAAATGGTGTCGAAATGACGTGTGTAAAATATTATTCGATTCTAATAAGTCTAACTGCCTCCGGATTGCCGTCAAAATTTCGAGAAATGATCGTTTTGGAAGTAAATTTCAGTTTGAAATAAAAGTTTTCAGATTTAACTTTTTTAAATATTTTTGATTATATTTGACAGCAAACTTGGCATATTTTGTAAATAAAATCAATAAACGTTGTTTTTATCATAACTGAAGGAGTGAGGTGCGGGGGTTGGGAGGCGTCAACTACGCTTTGCGCGAGATGTGCCAACCGTGAATCAGTTCAGTACCGCTGGAGTTAATGAGTAGAGACGTCGTGTTGTGCTTGTTTGAAGTATGGAACGTACTCGTAACGCTTGGTAATGTCCCTTGTTTGGCGTTGTATGTGATACTAAAGACAATATGTTGCCAACCTACGAAGAAGTTATGAAGTTTTACGAGTGTACCCGACACAAAATAAAATATGATAAGGGAACTAAAAAAGAACCAACATATAAAGAGTTAGATGCTATTGCGGTAGCAAGAATTGAAGAAATATGGACAAAAGCTTCGATTCCAATCGTCGAACATAAACGAGTAAAAGCAATGTTACAGGCATATCATTTAAAATGTAAAAATCTACTGAAATCCAACCCTAAAATACCAGAAAAAAATTAGAAGAGTTTCGTCGTAGTAGTAGTAAAGCACTGTTTGATATTTCCTATTGCAAGTGTAAGGAAATCAATAAGTGTACTTGTCCTAGAACAGAGCTTTTTAATCGACCAAGTACTACGAGAAAAACCGTGATAAGAACAATAGATATTGTTACAACGAATCAAATGAGGAATACTTTGAAAAGGAAGCTTTTAAGGCAAAAATCTCTATGTAAGCCTCAACAAGAAAGTACAGAGGAGCTCGATATTTCAACTTCTTCCTCATCTAGTGAATCCGATCGTGATGATAATTGGAAACCGCGACGACAGTTCCTGAAAATAGGTCTGCCATTAAAATCAATTATGATTTACTATCAAGAACATGTGATAGATATAAAGTGTCAGACAGGGCTGGGGCAGCCATCGCATCAGCTGTTCTGTATGCCACCACTTCTGGGGTTATAGATAAAAATAAGCTTCGCCGCAAGCGCAAGAAAACAAGAGCAAGTATTGTGGCACAGGACAAAGTTTTAGAGATACCTGCTTTATACTTCGACGTTCGGAAAGATAAGACTTTAACTATCACAGAAGAAGACGGATAAAATTACAGACAGAACATCTTAGAAGAACATATTTCTTTGATAAAAGGACCGGAATCGAAGTTCTTGGGGTATATCGCGCCAACTTCTGGAACTTCTAAGTGCATAGAACAAACAATCGCCGATTATTTCTCGGAGGCAAGAATATCTATGGAATTTTTGTTGGCAGTTGGGTGCGATAGAACGAACGTAAACGTCGGGAAATAGGAAGTATTATCCGCTTGCTAGAAAAAAGACTGAATAAACCGTTACAATGGATATTCTGCTTGCTGCACATGAACGAATTACCATTGCGACATTTGTTCATACATATTGATGGCTCAACATCGGGACCCCAGACGTTTTCAGGAACAATTGGCAAAATGTTGGAAAGCTGTGAAACAAAGCCTGTTGTTCAGTTTCAACCTATTCCATTAGAGTAGAGATTGCAATACCGGTTAACCGGTTAACCGGTAAACCGGTTATCAGGACAAAAAACACATGACGATAATTACCGGTTATTTTAATTTTTTTACCGGTTATTTCGGTAAATTCTGAACTTACGATATGTAACGTATGCAACGTTTCTATTTATGTCAGTCACTAGTATTCACTAAATACAGAGTGACTGTCCGAACACTGAGCACTTTTAACCGCTGCCCAAGGAATCACTACTTCCACATCCAGATTTTCTATCCAAGTCACCCACAACGAAAAAATTTTGTATGTGGAAATAATTGTCTATGGAACTTTAAAATAATTTAATATTTGAAATCCTCTATCCCAAAAACCCATAAAACGATACCCCACATCGGTAGTGGGGTGGGGGTGGTGATAGTGGGTGGTAGTGGGGGGTGGATGAAATAAAAGAATATTTTGAGGTTCCTGGTTCTTGTACACACACTAAATCACATTTTTTTTATCCCCTTTAATAATGGGGTGGGGGTGGCTAATGCCAAATTTTTTTTTGAGATCTTAGCTTCTCTTGTATATATACTAAATACAAATTTTATGGACTCTTACCTGCTTGATTTACCTACTTACCCCAATTTACCCCCAACCTTTCGACGGAACAAGATGAAAATATAATCTAGTTCTAGATCTCGTTAAAGTACATATATGTACCAAATTTCAAGTCAATATCTCAACCGGTTCCAGAGTAAACGTGCGCACAAAAAAAAGTTACAGATAGACCGACAGACAGAATTTTTTTTTGCTCAAACATAAAATCTCGACGTTTCATAACATTCTAAGCCTATTTGAACAATAAAAATTTTTAAAAAATTTTTTGTCGTGTTAAGGTAAAATCCAAACACCAAGCCCTAAGAAATACAAGAGAGACATTAACAATATCTTGCGACAGGAAATTGAATATTTCACTGCCGCAAATATCCGTGGAATACATTTAGAAGTATATCATTTCACCAGTTCTTATTAACTTATCGACCCATCAATATCGATATAGGAAGGGCATCTTCAGCTGGTGATATTCTATGCACAAATATCAGACGACTAACAGATATAGCTTTGAAAAACTAACCCTTTTAACGGGCCATTTTTTAAAAATATTGTATTTTTAGATTAGGTATTCAGTAAGTGCCCTATTTGAGTTTGTTTTTATAATTTTTGTTATTTAAGTTGATATTTTTGTTATTTACCAAATAATTATTTATTTAAATTTATTTAATTTATATTTTTTCCTTTTGATAAAAAAACGTTTTGTTTGTTCATTATATTAAATATACATATATAAAAATGTTTTTTGTTAAATTTAGATTATTTTGTACATGGAAAAAGACAATTGCCACCCTAATCATTCATTCTAAAAATTACCGGTAAATACCGGTTAACCGGTTATTTACATTTTTATTTACCGATTTACCGGTTATTAAAACTTCCGGTAAATTGCAATCCCTACATTAGAGTTACCCGAGCTAAACATTCAATAGATTTAAGAAATAAATCTCCCGAAAAAATGTCTCATGCCCGATGGCTTACGCGGGCTAACCGAATTCTCCTACTCTATGTCTCGATGGAAGCTTCTTCTGAAAACCTAATTATTCTAGCAATCTATGTTGTCAAAGTTTACGCTCCGACTTGGTTTTCTATCAAAACTCATCCTACTTGTAAAGATGGAGCACGTCACCTGTGGAAGCTAATCTCTGCATCTAGATACTTATCCACTGAACTCAAAACCAAAATTGATTCTGTGATAGAAAGAAACTGTTATTCCGCTCATCCCGAGAATTTACTCCTAGCAATGTTGACTGACCCCCAAAGACACATTCGAGAATTAGCTGCCCGTCGGATTCTAAAAGCCCGCAACAAAACAACAAATAGAATCAGACTGTTCCGACTTCCAAAAATAAACTTTGATACCATCATCTTACATCGACCTTATTGATTGGCATGAAAATGTCACTGAGCCACCAATATTAAAAACTCTAACTGACGAAGATATTCAATTGTTTGTCGAACAAAAAGCCGAAGGTGAAATATGTTTCCTACGGCAGCCGTGTCATACACAAGCAGTTGAAAGAGCTGTGAAGATTGTGACAGAAGCTTCAGGTACTCGATGTAGTAAATCTGAGAGAGATGGCTTTATTAAAGCGCAGATAGAGTCTCGAAGAGTGATGCCGAAATTCGACAGCAAGAAAGATTTTGTTACTGCTTAAATTTATTATTATTATTTGTATGCATTTCTTTGTATTTTTTTCTGTATTAATAAACAAATGTGTTTAATAAAATTGCATATTATTTTGTAAATAATGCTTGTTAAACTTGTTTTAACCAAACTGTAATGTTTTCACAAAATGCATTTTTTTTCAATATCGTGAATTTTCAAGGTCGATCCGGAGGCAAAAAATAATATCAGATTGTTACCAAATTTTATATGTGATTTAAAAACATGATTTGGCACCCTTTTCTTGCTGTGCCCGGTGAAAATCAGGCATTTTTTTCTACATACAAAGAGTGACCCACCCTACTGTATGTATCATTTGAGCATGGGGGTAGCTTTTACCAAGTCTAGTCTAGTCATGTGTCGGTGGTTGGAATGAAATCACTCCATATTTGTTCACCCTGCTTAAAACTACAAAAGTCTCATTTTTTTCCCGTTTTGAAACCTATGAGGAAACCATAGGGTTGAGTCTCTGCCCTTTGAGAGTAATGACTGGTTGTTGTACCGGAGCCAAATATTTTGCGCTAAGAGATACAAAAATTTGGCCTTTGCACATGTTATTCACACTCACCTGCGTATTTTGAGTTTTAGCGGTAGTTTCCGCCTCCCATAAGGACGGATTTTGGTTTAATTTATAGAAATAGCTTACTGTGACTCAAAATTATAATCTCTACTATCGACTACAAAATATCTACCATTTTTACGCTTCATTAAGAGTTATTACATTATTCTATGATTTTACACCATTTTAAGGGATGTTTTTGACTAAAAAACAAAACCGACAAGATAGATCCTTTTTTTGACTACGGATTTGGATTCAGCGTCGCAATACACCAAATCCATATAATTTGTTCCCTTGCTTAGAACTTTTTTTTTGTGTGCGGCTGTGTTATTTTTTTAGAGTGTCCACCCTGTACATTCTTCGCTAAAAGTATAGCAGAATTTTGCCTTGTTAGTTGTATAGGTAGTCTAAATATTATTTTTCTCCGTCACTTTTTTCCTTATTAATTTCTTTAAGGCGTCTACCATATATGTTAGATCACTTGTGTAATTAACTTTTAAAAACATTTATTTAATTAAAGAAGAATCAAACTTGATTCCTTAAAAAAAACTACATTTGTAGTTTAAATGTGTTTCGTTTGAATCAGTGGCGGCTGGTGAAATTCAATATCTTTTTTCTCATCTGTGGTGTATCATGGGACCCATACGAAATATGGAAAATAACATCTAGAGAACCACTTGTCTAATAACCCCTAATAAATTTTGAAAAAGAAGTTTGCGAAAAATTTTTTGAAAATTCGGTAGCCTCCCCTGGGTCTAGGGACTCCTGTTTATTATTTTTTTTTGTCATATGCATTTGACTTTTCATAAAAATACAACAATACGATTTGGAGTTTATGAAAATATTTTCATTACTAACTGAGATACAACGAACTGAAAGATTGTAATTTGTTAAATTGTAAAGTCTCAGGGGAGGATACCGAATTTTCAAAAATTTTTTCGCAAACTGCTTTTTCAAAATTTTTTAGAGAAGTGCTTCTCTAGATGTTATTTCCCATATTTCGTACGGGTCTCATGTGCCACAGACGAGAAAAAAATATTGAAATTTCACCAGCCGCCACTGGTTTGAATGTGGGTATAATACTAATTGTACAAAGGTGTGTTACGAAGGGACAACCACACACAAAATTTTATACACCAGATTTCCTCTTTGATGAAGATTTCCTTCAGATTTCCTCGGATTTCCTTCTGGGTGTACACCTTCGCGGTTTTCCTCTCGGTGTGTTGCTATTATTTTTCTAAAAGATGTGTCAGCCAAAATATAACAAAGGATATGCAAGATAGCAAATCAGCATAATATTGTGAGAAATTAAAACGAAACTTAATATCTAGGTAAGCAATTCTCAAAGGAATCTGTTATCTAATACCGCAACATAACACTATATGTAAAGCGGGCTATTCACTAGGCTAATCCGGGCCCGACTCGCGACTGGAACCAGATGTGACAGATTTTTCATTTACCACACGCTACACAAACGGTCCGAGTAATATCATTTGGTTATAGCAACTGCGTTCAACAACGTATTGACCGATTTTGTAAATTATCTTCGAATTGATTATATTACATTCGAAGAATTGTTAAATTTAGCAATACTTTTCATTGAAAAGCAAAATACCTTCATGAGGGATGCAGAGTAACACGTCTAGTGGTAACATTAAGATTTTTGGCATTTGGGAAAAGTTGTGAGGATTTATATCCTATATATATCCTACCAATTACACGGAAGAATATCTCCAAAAGACACTTTCAATAGGCCACGAGGCATTTAAAAATACTGTAATCGTCAGAAACAAGCATACACCCCCAAGCCCACACAGCACAGGATGACCCCGGGACATCCTAAAATGATTCTGTATATCCGATAAATGGATTGTTCATTAGGGATGCCGATAGGAAGTTCAATGGTTATCTCTCGGTCCTAATAAAAGCCATAATAGGGATATCCATTGGATAACCTATGCGGATATCGCATAGGATAACCTTTAGGGTTGTTGATGACCTATATAAATCCTATATAGGGCCATCCATAGGTCAACCTATTGGGCTAATGTAAGTTCCAAATACATGATAATTCATAATTCACGTAAGGTACAAATAAGAAATTTTTTATTTAGTTTTTATTTACATTATATTTTCATCGTGACAGAATGAATTTTATTAGTGGAAGACATTACTTATAATATGGCCCTAATAACAGCCAGAATAGGGATATCCACTGGATACAGTAAATATATAAAATGTGAAATTTATATTATTAGCACAAATCTCTCTCACTCGCACTCTTTATGTGGCATACAAATATGTAAATAGGATGATAATAAATATCGCTGTTTTTCCGATAAATACACATCTGCATGAAAGGCTACAAATTAAGTTGTAATACCAAAATATCTTCATTGCAAATATAAATACAAGTGACCAATACTTTGGGATTTACGTATGCTTTTCATCGTGAAATATTAATATCGTTTAGCAAATTACTTATCTGTCTAATTTTCTTATTAATCCGTTTTTTTTGAAAAGTCTTGCCCTCAACAAAAAAAACAAAGGGACGTATAAGTTGCAATTCACGATTTTTCAATGAGTTATGTTGTATATATAACCAAAAATATATTTGTGTGTGTGTGTTATGTGTTGCATACAGAGCCAAGGATGGATCTTTAGTTATTAAGCGAGTTCATTGTAATCAACACGTTGTAAGTAGTTGATAATAAAAACTATTAAAATATTAATTATCCTTAATTTAAACACTGAGATACAAGTTTGAGTTGAATATAGGTAATTATATAGGATACCTGTATATTTATATATTGGCTAGCTTGTTCTTAGCGCTAGTTTTAATAAGTCATGGTAGATGGCTCTCCTTGCAATTTGCAAATTACATCTGTTGCGATACTCACCTAGTCAACAGTGTTTACTGCCAAAAAGTCAGAAACTAAAGTGTAGTCTGTCCACCACACAAGAAATGCACATATTGCAAATGCATATTTTATTATTTATTATTTTTTTGCAATATGAGATTTATTTATTACCCAAGGGAGGGTGAGTGAGTATACCCAGAATTTCAAATTGTTGTCTACAGCAATCGTAATATTTTAGAAACAGAGATGCTTTAACCTAAGTTGGTCCCTTTTTCTTCCTATTGACAACCATGGGCTATCCCATTGTGGATATCTGTAGGTTGCCCAGATTTTAACCCAAATTGGTCCCTTATTATTCCTACGGACGACCATGGGCTATCCCATTGAAGACATCCATGGGCAAACCCGATTTTCACCAAAAGGATATCCACAGGAGGTCCGAAATCGGGATTAGCCCAGTTTAGGACGTCCCCAGGACGTCCCGCTTATCCTCCAAGGATGGCCAGTGGTTGCCCTAAGGCTATCGAGTGCTGTCTGGGAGTGAAATATCTCGAATTGGTCCGGGTCGTGTCGTAGGTCCGCTTGTCTGGCAAGCGGACCCGCGACCGCATCGCGATTTGTCCGTTTACCACATACACGATAGGACAGGTCGGCCGACTCGGTCGGCGGACGCATAATCGTATGTTACAGACAGAAACAGGCGTTCGGGCCACCGAAGTATTACTGAAATTCTCCTTGCCCTCCTAGAAATGCCCAAACAATAACTATCGCCAAACGATCATGACCTAATAAAAATTGACATACAAAATATTCCTTGCAAGGTCGTTTGGCGATAGTTAATGTTTGGGCATTTCTAGGAAGGCAAGGATCATTTTTGAATATATTGCAAAACGCCAAAAATATTCCATATTACTTGCCTTTCTCGAAAAAAAAAAAAAAAAAAATATATATATATATATATATATATATATGAAGTGACGGTGAGAGGTAAACTCTCATATGGTCAGATGCTACTATACGTCGGACAAATGTCACTGACGTATAGCGACTTGCTTTTTTGCAAGTACCAAGAGCGGCGACCTCTAGCCTTAGTGGGCTATACTCACTATTTATGAAATCGGATTTGAAGGAAACAACTACTCAGCGGGCAAATACCCCGACCTGCATTGAATTACACCTTCAAATCGTGATCAGTAACCAACTATCATTTGTCTGGCTAGAGGTCGCCGCTCTTGGTACTTGCAAAAAAAGCAAGTCGCTATACGTCAGTGACATTTGTCCGACGTATAGTAGCATCTGACCATATGAGAGTTTACCTCTCACCGTCACTTCATTTGATTCAGTTTGTATAAGACTAGCAAGTTGACCACTATCATTTGTCTGTTCCATGACCTATGGCATACTGATGAGAACATAATAAGTTCGAAACCGGTCTATGTCTGGTTAGGAACAGACAAATGATAGTTGGTTACTGATCACGATTTGAAGGTGTAATTCAATGCAGGTCGGGGTATTTGCCCGCTGAGTAGTTGTTTCCTTCAAATCCGATTTCATATATATATATATATATATATATATATATATATATATATATATATATTTGCGCAAAAATTGTATGTTCCCGATGTAAAGTAAGGATACGTAGGTAACATACAAGTCATACTTCGGTGGCCCGAACGCCTATTTCAGTCTGTAACATACAATTATGCTCAGCGGACTCGTCCACCGCGGCGGACTGGTCCGAATGGGGGCCTTAATGTTGGTTTATATCTCGATGATATAGCGTATAATTTTATATATTTTTTATTGAAACTGTATCCTATTTCTTCGTTGGCTATTGGTTATTTTTCTTCGTCAAATAGTTTTGTTTTTCCACGATTTAGTCAAGGAGGGAAGTAAAATAAACTTTTGTCTGCTATATTGGGACACCGTTTTGTTTTTGAAACCTATAAAATCACATTCATTATGGGCATTTTCACGAACTTTTGGACGTTAGTTTTAATATACATGTTGGATATTTCGAATTTTGACAAAATATTTGTAAACATATCCTATGTCCGAGCGTTCTGAAAAAAATTTCAAAAAATCTCAAGCATATCTAAGGTCCACCCTAATCATATTCAGTTTATTTCCATTTGTTCTTTTTGATTTTCTACTTACGGTTTTACGTGAATTTTGCACCATGTACAGAAATGGTTTATCTGGCTTGATCCTCATAAATACTGCTAGCATCAGCCCAATAAAGTAATTAATCATTCTTGTATAAAAATGGTTCTCACTGAAAATGAAAACTAATTAATGTTTATTTCGGCACAGCTCTGGCAGTTATATCATATGTTTATTGTCACGCGAAATAGAATGGATATCATAAATAACAGTATTAAAGAAGAACATTTCCAGGTACGTTTTTCGATATATTATTGCAACCTGGCAACAAATATCACTTATTTTCAAACAAATATTTATTATATTTATGCTTAGAAATGCTTATTTTAAAGAATAATGGACTGGTTGTGGAGATTCAAGTGTTTTTAACTATAATTAATTAGTATCACAGTAGTATCACAGTCAATGAAATTTTAAAATTTATGACACCTAATTTTAAACCTTTTTCGTCATTGTCATGATTTCTTGCATGCGATTAAATGCAGAAAATATGATCTTAAGAATATTTATCATTCTATATGTTCCTAGTAGTTACGACACTTTTTTTACAAAATTAACATTAAAATTTTTCTGTACGCCCCATTGTTCTATCATCTAAGCCATCATTATGCTACGTAAAAATTCACATTAATGAATTACTTACTGATTATAATCTCTATCCAAGAGTAGTAATGCCATAGGTAGGCCAATAGAAAATAAATTTAAAAGTAACAATCCTACCATGGACATCATAAATCCTGAGGGTTTTCTTACATTCAGGGACAGTGGAATTAGGATTAGCGGTGATAATATAAACATTTGCATATCTGCTTGCAAGTACCACGTGTGGGGTAAACACTAAAAAAAAAATGAGACAAATGTAAGTTTTTCAACATTTTTTTTAATTCGAAACTGTTGAAGAATCGTTGGTTTGAAGTTGTTTAATGTAAACTATGGTGTTAACCCTATGATGCCTGATGCCTACATTCACGTCATGCTGAGAACAATGAAAGAGAATATTATAATTTTGTATTAGGTAGTGGAGAAATATACAGGGTATCCCGTTAAAACAAGAATTTTAAATTTGAACATTTTCAAATTTACCACGAAAAATTGAACATCTCGTGTATCGCATCATATTAACATTTTGGCTATTATTATTTTCAATGCTTTATTTATAAGCTTCCTGTATAGTACAGTACAAAATATAGAAAGAATGTCATGTAGTGATAATTTCTTTATGGGTGATTTCCTTAGTAAAAAGTATCTTCTTTAGTTTCTCTATGGTCCCATCTTGTGTATAATTTTTTTGAATTACAGGAATATAAAGGCGACATTTGTAAATATGCGGACGTACATTGTTTCGGTCACAACTTCCTCGTTTTTTATATGTTACGGAAAAGAAACATTTGAAAGCTTACTTAATAATATTTAATTCTGGTCCTTAGTACTTTTGACGCAAGTCCTATCGTTTCTGAGATATTTAACGTTTGGACTAAATATTCCGTCTTTAAACTTCCATATCTACAGAATTATTAATACTACAAAAATTTTAAAAATGATCTCAGTTTAGAAGCTTTTTTTGGTCTACATGATTTTTTTCGCAAGAACTAATATTTATTGGAATATTTGCAAAAAAAATATTTTTTTTCGAAAATGCCTTTATAGTTTAATGTGCAATTTATTCTAAAGCATGTGCTTTAAGCGAGCCAACACACTGTGCATTTAGATAATGCTATATTTTTTTATTACTAGTGGCAGAACCGATAGTGCAGTGCTATGCATAAAGAAACAAGCTTAAAGGACCAGGCAATACTCAAGAGGAATAGATAAGCTAAGTATCTTCTCATTTTTAAAGTACCACCCAAGTTTATTTATCTAAGTTTATTTATGTCTTAATGATTAACAAGTGTCTGCCGGATAAAACCATTGCAATGCTTTTTAGGTCCAAAGCTAGCTAAATACAAAGTGTAAAAAATATAGTTTTTGAGGTGTCAAGTGAATAAATAGATAATTTCGTACGTAATTTATATTTGTATCACAAAGAATGTGTTTTGTGGTGTTGTATGTTTTTTATGCAAATTTTTAAGGTGTCAAAAGTGAGTGATAGGTTTGAGGAATAATACATACCTGGGACGTGTGATTAGTGATTAATTTCTTACATAATTTGTGTTTATATTAAAAAGAGTGTGATTTTGTGGTGTTCCATATTCTTTGTCAAGTAAGCGAGCGACAGGTTTGAGGAATAATACATATCTTGGGAGGTGGAATTAGTGATTAATTACGTACATAATTTGTATTCGTATTAAAAAGAGTGTGTTTTCGCGGTGTTGCATTCTGCATCATAAATTCTGTAATAAACTGGTGAGGGGCTGATTCAAATGACTTTCTTCGAAAATATGACAAGTGATTATGAAACCATCGACGCTGTCACCGTAAATTTATAGCAAGGCAGTAATGGTGTTATTCCTTAAGAAAAACAGAGTTTCTTAGATAAACAAGCGTTGACTTGGGTAGTAAATGGACAATCTGATAAGTGGCGTACTATTGGCTTAATACGCCGGGGGCCGAATTTTTTGCAGTTCAATGGAAATGCATAGTTTTTCTCAGGAAATGGTAGCTATACACAAGAATGATGAATCGAATACAGAACATGGGACCACAAAATCAAAGAAACGGGGGAACGAGTTAGGGGCAGTAAAGCGGCGGCAGGGGGGGCATATAGAAAAAATGATAACACATACACAGAAGAGGTATACCACGGCAACAGTGGAGATAAACTGGAGGAAGAAGAGAAAGCAAAAAATGAATGAATCAAATTAATACAAGAAGACCCTTCAATAAGCCACCATCCAAGGAATAAATGCTAGAAATCACGGTAGTAATAGTAATTAAAATTAAACTCGAAATAATCAATGAGGCATTGTTGATGTACTGCGTCAGAGCTGAGTTTGCACATTACTTCAGCGGAGGTATGCCTAGTGGAGGTTTCTTTGAGAAAAATGGTGTTCTCTAAGAAAACACACACATACGTTGATAATCTCCTAATCTATGCAGAAGAAGAAGAAGAGTTGGACCAGCGGAAAGGAACACAAAATAGATGAATATTCCCTAAGAATACCGAACAAATTGAAGTACCTAGGAACAGACCGGACGAACCAGCTGGAGCGGAGAGAACCAGTAAAGGAGATAATCAAAACGGCACAAGGGTAACATACCGTTCATTGAGAAAATAAACTATCATGGGACCTTACCAAATGTATGTACATAGCCGTCATATGGACAACGATGATATATGGAGTCAAAAACGCGGCAACAACAAAAGCCAACAGAAGAAGTTTTTGAGAAGAGCAGAAAGGGCATCCTCCAACTAAAACAACAAGACGAAAACAGCGACACAAAACATCCACATAATAGAAATATACGCAATGAAGTATTGGGGACATACCCAAGGAAGGGACCCAAACAGTTACTGAAGAAAGCGCTAGCACCGCACAGCAACAAACTAAAAATAAGGAGACCATGCTACAGTGGAGAATGACAACTGAAAGGATCAGGATCAGCAAATGAACACCACTAACAAATCGCAAGGATATATACTCTACCATAATCGGAAACCGAGGAATCAGAAGACTCAGAAAAAAGAGGATTCGAAGAATCAAAAACGCAAAAAGAGGAGCAAAAACACTCCATATTACGACACAACACGGCAACATATTTCACAAGAAGAGTCAGAATAGGCAGAAGTTCAGAACCAAACACACAAAAAAGGAAGCTTGAACGCTCCCTCACGACACAATGCGATAACGCATCTCACAAATACCTACACCTCCCATCCCACATTCCTTTACCATGCGCCATGTGGCTCTCGCTGCTGGCAACAAGTATGACCTTAGTCCAACCCAACGTGGACGTAGCAGGCCCAGCTGTACACCTGGAAGTGGCAGCAATGCCTACCGCACGCTGATAAATCAATCAATCAACTAATTATTATAATAAAATGCGAGGGCGCAGATGTTTTGGTTATACCTTCTTTATTTTTATGTTACAGAAATAAAAAGATCATTTGAAAGGTTAATTAATGACAGAGGTCTACAAAAAAAGGTCTTATCCTAAGGTTCTCATCTAACTTTTCTGAAGTATTTTAACTCGTTCAGGCCAATTTTGAACAAAAAAAAATTCATCGTGTCAGTTTCCCTCTATCTCCCCATTTTGTCTCCTAGGGGTGACAGAGAAAAACTGACACGATAGAATTTTTGTCCAAAAGCTCAGCTCGCCAAAATACTTCAGAAAAGTTAGATCAGAACCTTGAGACAAACAAGACCTTTTTTGCCCTAAGATAGATAAAAACTTTTTGTCCAAAATTGGCTTCAGCTCATCAAAATACTTTAGAAAAGTTAAATGAAAACCTCAAGACAAGATTTTTCTTGTAGACCTGTGTAATCTTTAATTTCCGTCTATAGCATTTTTAACGTAGGTGCCATAGTTTTAGAAATATTTAACAGTAAAACCAAATACTTCGTCTTTTTAAACTTTCATATTTCCAAAACTACTAACGTTTTCATGTATACTTTTCGGAATTTTTAGACTATGCTTTGCTGCATGCCATACATGATGTCTGGTTTACTAGTCAACCATCCTAGGATGGCAAATAGCCGCGCAGAGAGAGAAGAAGTATCGTCACTGTTGGACAGAGACAAACAATTTTTTTAAACTTCTTAAGTTTCTTAAGCTAGCTAGCTCCTAGCTAGCTTGAGAAGCTCGTTTGTCTCTGTCCAACAGTGACGATATTTCTTCTTTCTCTGCGCGGCTACTTAGCATCCTAGGATGGTTGACTAGTATATGTATAAATATTTTGCATGATAATATATTGACCCACGGGAAGCAAAATAGTCTTATATATTTTTTTATTTACTTCAACGGTCGGAATGGAACGTTTCACCGCTGCCAGTTCGCTGTGGCCGTTTTGTCACTAGTGTTTCGCCGCCAGACCTTTTCGCCACCAGCCGTTTCGTCACCGTCCATTTCGCACTGGTCCAGTTGGCTGGCGCAAAGTAGTATTGTCGAAGATAAATACTTTCCTGACAATGGAATCCCGAATCGTAAGTAAGCGTGGTTGTGAAAAGTTTTCAAACGATGTTTTCATTTTACCATCAGTTGCAAAGCAATGGAATTCTGATTTTTAAGTAAGCGTGGCCGTGAAAAGTTTTCTAACGATGTTTTTTCCCCTGAATTTTTCATGTGAGGTTAGGTTAGGATAGTTTAAGATGGATTAATTTATGTGAGGTTAGCTTAAGATATTTCTTTGATATAATTGGTGGCGAAATGGATTGGTGGCGAAACGGCTGGTGGTAAAAGGTCTGGCGGTGAAACGGCCTAGGCAAAACGACTGCTGCGGATTGGCGGCGGCGAAATGTCATACACCCTTCAACGGTTTTGCTTAAATTAATTATCATCTAAAAATACGATATTCTCAAGCCAGGTAGTATATATAAAATATTATGTAGGTCAGAATTTCCGGACAAACTAGAACCAAGTTCAATGTCTTCTTGCAACCTATATCTCTCATTATTATGTTTATTGTATTGATAATGAGACATAAAAAACTTTAAAGAGCCCGGTGTCTCTTTCATAAAAGGAATCCTCTTCTGTCGGCGGTGGTTCATAGAAAATGTTCAAGTGATTATCATACTTCGCTGTTTAGCCGTAGGCCGCCGCTTACAAATCATACAGTGTTGTCAATGTGTTCAATATATCTAGTTTTAAAGTAAAGGCCATGGCAGGTTAAGATAAGTGTCCGTGCCTTTGCAATATTTTTGCGTGTGGTTCCTTCCAGGGATGTATCTTTGCGAAATACACTACCACAAAAAGTTTTGACCTCAAAAACTTCATAATATCTAGGAAAATTTTTTTTTTCTTAATCAGGTGAACCAATTTGTTTGTATTTCACATATATTGCAAATATACTCAAGACAATTTATTATTGATATTTTCATGAAATCTTTTCATGAAGAAAACAAAAGTTGATGCTTTTGAATTCTTCGAAAAATGTATATACGTACTTACACGTTAGCGACCACCTCTATTTTTTTTACTAATTATACACCATACAATAAGCTATAACATATATTTTTTACAGAACTCTATCGAAAGGATAACGTAGTCAAATTGGCAAAGATAATGTTACGTGCTTACACCCCCCCCTTAGTAAACACCCTGTATCGTGGGTTCTAAAATTATAACACTAGGGTAACACTAAGCAATAATGTATTTACTTACGTACTAATTACAACAAATAAAGAAAAAGAGTATAAATTGGTTAGAAACTCGATATATTAATAAATCTATAAATGAACAATAACTGCTTGGATTATACGTCTTGAAAATTTTTTGGAGCAGCCTACGTATTTTTCTGAAATAACGAGATGTATTTTTCACAATACATACATTTTCTACAAAGCTTCATCGAAATGGTAATACATAAAAAATTATGTGTTTAATAATAAGAATACATAATAAAAAAACATGTTATGCTATCATTAGCATAACATGTTTTTTATGATGATATGATAATATTAGTCGTCTTCATTACTGTCTTCATTTATTGTAACACTGATATCTTCTGCGAATAATTCACACAGTTTTATTGATGATTTCGGAATATCGTCGACCTTGCCTATGATAAATCCATCTCTAAGTAACAGAAAACTAATTTATTTTTTTTAACTTAAACATGAATTTATCATATGCAAGGTTTCTCGACGATATTCCGAAACCATCAGTAAAACTGTTCGCAGAATATATCAGTGATACAATAAATGAGGACAATGATGAAGACAACTAATATTATCATATATCATAAGCATACCATGTTTTTTTATTATTTATCCTTATTATTAAACACATAATTTTTTTATGTATTACCGTTTCGATGGAGCTTTGTAGAAAATATATGTATTGTGAAAAATACATCTCGTTATTTCAAAAAAATACGTAGGCTGCTCCAAGAAATTTTCAATACGTGTAATCCAAGCAGTTGTTCATTTGTATATTTATTAATATATCGAATTTCTAACCAATTTATACTCTTTTTCTTTATTTGTTGTAATTAGTGCGTACGTAAATACATTATTGTTTAGTGTTACCCTGGTGTTATAATTTCCGAACCCACGATACAGGGTGTTTGCTAAGGGGGTGACAGCACGTAACATTATCTTTGCCAATTTGACTACGTTACCCCTTCGATAGAGTTTTGTAAAAAATATGTTATAGCTTATTGTATGGTGTATAATTAGTAAAAAAATAGAGGTGGTCGCCTACGGGTAAGTACGTATATAAATTTTTCGAAAAATTCAAAAGCATCAATTTTTGTTTTCTTCATGAAAATATCAGTAATAAATTGTCTTGAGTATATTTACAATATATGTGAAATACAAACAAATTGGTTCACTTGATTAAGAAAAAAAAAACATTTTTTCGGATTTTTAAAAAAATAATTTTTCCCAGATGAAGTTTTTGAGGTCAAAACTTTTTGTGGTAGTATCTTTCGCAAAGACACATCCCTGGAAGGAACCACACGCAAAAAAGTTGCAAAGGCACGGAAACTTATCTTAACCTGCCATGGACTTTATAGTAAAAATAATAAAACGGTGTAATAAGCGAGGTGATAAATTACTTGTTTATTGAAATTAGATTAACCGCTATTAATGCAATAACCACAATGGTTAAAGAAATTTTCTTTAATAAATAAAAAAACGGTAGTATTTTATTTTCACCCTTAAAATACATTTTGTGCATACAGTCTGGACATTCTGCTTTTTCTAATAAAACCTAAGAGTATGGAACCATTGTGATTTGTGAAAAATTGCTATGGCAGTAAATAAATTGAGTGCATTGCTTTTAAATACACCCCGGTGAAGTGGAGGGAAATAAAGGTAATATTCATACCCAAACCAGGACGTACGGACTACTCCCTACCAAAATCATATCGGCCCATCAGCCTCTCCTCCTTCCTATTGAAAGGTCAGGAGAGACTGTGTGATCGAGAAATTAGAGATACAGTGTTAGTTTTACATCCACTGCATCCAAATCAACACGTTTACATCCCAGGGAAATCAATAGAATCGGCACTTCACTCCGTGGTATCTCGTATGGAGAGATCGGCGGATATGAAAATGTCTACCCTGGGAGCGTTTATTGATATCAAAGGTGCTTTTGATAAAACAACCTTCGAGAGTATAGGGATAGCCCTCCAAACCCATGGTGTTCCCAACACACTTAGTGAATGGATAACACACATGCTCAAATGGAGAGCCGTCCGAATAAACGTGGGGAACATAGAGACTAGAGGCATGGTCAATAGAGGCTGTCCACAGGGTGGCGTCCTATCACCCCTATTGTGGGTTATGGTCGCCGACAGCCTCTTACACCTCCTCAATAACTCTGGTTTCTTCACAATAGGTTACGTAGATGACATCACCATCTTGCTAAATGGAAACTTTGAGGGCTTGCTATGCGAACTTATGCAAACAGCCCTCAAGTTGGTCGATAATTGGCGCACAGAACACTTTCTCTCGGTTAACCCCCAGAAAACTGAGCTAGTACTATTCACCAAGAAAAAGAAACTACCAAATATGAGAATGCCCAAATTATCGGGCAGTCAACTCCACTTAGCGAGTGAGGTCAAGTACCTGGGGGTCACACTTGATCGCACTCTGAATTGGAAAAGACATTTGGAAGTTAAGATAAACAAGCATTCTGGCAGTGTCGCAGGGCGGTCGGTAGGTCCTGGGGTTTCTCACCCAGAATCTCCCTCTGGCTGTACACTGCTGTGATAAGACCCATGCTTTGTTACGCAGCCATAGTCTGGTGGCCCAGAGTAAGGCAAAAAACGGCAGCATCTCAACTGGAGCATGTTCAAAGACTGGCATGTCTCTGCGTTACTGGTGCGATGAAAACGACGCCTACAGCTGCAATGGAGACTAAACTCTGCATCCCCCCTCTAAATCTGTACATAGAGGAGGTGGCGTTGAGGACTGCTCTGAGATTGCGATCTGTAGGTCAATGGCATATTAAGGGCACGGCTACGAGACATGCCCGTATCCTAGAGGAGGCTACAAAACAAATTCCTCTTCTGGGAATGGGAACTGACCGTATCCCCCCTATATATAACTTCAACAAGAACTTTGAGGTGAGTTTGAATGTGTCCGGTAATGACGAGCCGGACATATCAATCTACACCGATGGTCCAAAAATGAACTGTGGATCAGGAGCTGGGGTTTACTCAGAAGACCTAGATCTACATTCGATAATACCGCTTGGCACACATGCCACTATCTTCCAGTCGGAACTAGTAGGGATCCTGCAAGCGGTAATAGAAACCACGAAGGCAAACGTCAGTGGTAAAACAGTGCGCATATCAACGGACCGCAGAGCAGCCCTGCTTGCCCTAAACAATTGTAGGACAGGCTCGGGGCTGGTTCTGGAAATTAGAAAGGCCTTAGATGTGCTCGCACAAAACAATAGTGTCCAGCTCCGTTGGGTGAAAGGACATGACGGAATTCAGGGTAACGAAGAAGCGGACGGTTTAGCCCGCAAGGGATCTGAGAGCGCCCTGCATGGTCCTGAACCTGCAATAGCGCTCTCAGATTCAGTCCACAGTTCCCTGCTAAAGAACTATACACTTAAACGCCATGCGGACTGTTGGAGTGGTCTGAGCAGCTGCAGACATAGCAGAATGGCTTTGGCCACACCCAGTCGTAAGCTAGGCAAACACTGTCTCCAGATGTCCAGAAGTAATCTGCGCATTTATGTAGGATTACTAACAGGACACTGCAAACTAAACAAACACCTCCATACACTGAGAGTTATAGACAACCCCAAGTGTAGATGGTGTAATCTGGATGACGAGACCGCCGAGCATGTGCTTTGTCACTGCCCTGCTCTCTCAACGAAAAGAGGACCCATACTGGGGGACTTCTGGCCCAGTATGGCCAGCATAGGTGGCGCCTCACCTGGTCTTCTCCTCAAATACTTCACAAGTGTTGGTTGGCTTGAGGAATGAGAGGCTCGGTGGATATGCCACCATTTACGGGGGCAGCACAATGGGCCCGCTTATGAGGCCTGAGTGCGCGTGAGCGTAAGCTCATCCCCCGTCAAACAATCCAGATCCAGATTCAGAATAAATTGATATTAAATATCAATTAGTCTTTTCATTTAAAAACTGATTAAACAATGTTAAAGTAAAACTGTCTTATTACTTTTAAATGGCAGTCTTACAATACTGTAAAACCCACAATTTTTCTTCAATAAAAATTAGTATAATTCAGAGTAATTCAGTAGCACAAAATTATCAATCTATGTAAGAGACAACGTAAATCTTTAATGACAATGAAAAAAATTTGAAATTTCAAATGAATTTCAGTCAAAATCATTCATTAAATCATAGCAGAAATTAATTTTTCACGAAACTCTGGTAAATTTGAATTAAGGTTAGCAATTGTACTAATTATAATTTTTCTTTTAAAATTGTTAAACATTTTTCGTTTCTTTGATTCTACTGTTATTGCCAGTAATTTGACGATTCTCATCAAACTTCTACTAAAAATGTACCCTCTCTAATAAAAATGTACCCTTTGTATGGAATTTTACTATTTTTTTTTTCAAAGCAATATTTGAAATAAATAAAATTAAATTACAAATTTAAAAAAAAAAACGACACAAAAATATCGACTAAATACCTAATAAATAAAAAATAAATTAACACATCTTTAAAAATTATGAAATAATTTTGATTCCATATACGAACTCTTATAATTTATTTAAATTCAGCTTACATTTTCTTTATGTCCTCGAGATTTGCTTTCTTATACGCCTGAATATATCGGGAGCTGCTGTTTTGAATATAACTATTTAGTAGTTCGTCTTTACAGCAGCCCCCGACATATTCATTCGTACAAGAAAGCAAATATCGAGGACATAAAGAAAATGTAAGCTGGATTTAAATAAATCATAAGAGTTCGTATATGGAATCAAAATTATTTCGTAATTTTTAAAGTTGTGTTAATTTATTTTTATTTATATTAGTTATTTAGTCGATATTTTTGTGTCGGTTTTTTTTTTAATTTGAAATTTAATTTAATTTTATACTTTTTAAACTAAACATATACATACAACATAGCGTATTATTATATCACGAGTTCCATACAGAACTTTTTAACCTTTAAGCCAACGCGGTCCAATTTTGTATTCTACTAGCCGCACACGGTCTACAAGACCGGTACTATTATAAATGTATTTATGTGTTATATTTAATTTTAATAAAAACTGCATCAAAATCGGATCTCCCGTTGAAAAGATATAAAGCCACAGACAGACAGACAAACAAACATACAAACATACGAGTCAAACTTATAACCGTTTTTGGGTCGGGGGTTAAAAAATTGAAAATTTTTAAAAACTCCCGATCAATGTATCTCATCGTACCAGTTTCATATGACCGAATCAAAATAAGGCCGGAATCATATTCGGCTACCATAATTGTCTGCACATTTTCAATTTTACTTCAATAGGAAAGTTTCTAGAGAAGTTCAACATGGCGAATTCAAGATGGCGACCAAACATCAAAATCTATAATGGCCTAAAACCTTCTCGACAAAATACTCTCTCAAATAAAAAAAAGTGCGTCAAAATCGGATCACCCGTTGAAGAGATATGAAGCCACAGACAGACAGACAAACAGACAAACATACAAACATACGCGTCAAACTTATAACACCCCTCTTTTTGGTCGTTAAAACTTTTGGTTATTTTTTGGTGGTGCGTTAATTTCCTGGAGAAGTGTATATTCATTGCGTCATTCCTATCCGATATAAAACATATAGTTTAAACCGAATCCTTCACCATTTCTTAGAGTGAAACGTATGAGCGAGTACAGTAAACGATCAAATTATAGTGTTAAAACTAAAAAATTTCGTCCGCCATCTTGGGGCATCCGCCATATTGAATTTAGTGTGACGTTGTTTTATTTTCGTATTCTTCTCAGCAAACCCTTTCATCGGTGCATAAAAAATAACTGGTACGCTATCTTTGGGAGTCCGCCATATTGGATTTGGAATGACGTCACTTATCTAACCATGCATTGTCATCCAAACTAAACGTGTATGCAAAATTTCAGCTCAATCGGTTGGGGATAACTGTTTTAAAATTCAGTTACGTCCGCCATATTGAATTTAGTGTGACGTCATTTTATTTTCGTATTCTTCTCAGCAAACCCTTTCATTTGATACCCATATCATGGAGGTGCATAAAAAATAACTGGTCCGCCATCTTTGGATTTGGAATGACGTCACATGCATTGTCATCCAAACTAAACATGTATGCAAAGTTTCAGCTGAATTGGTTGGGGGGTAACTATTTTAAAATTCAGTTGCAAGATTTGACCCACAAGAACAAGGCAGGTTAAATAAAAGCTTGTAATCAAGATGGCGACCAATAATTATAGGCAAATATCTTTATTAAGTAGTTTATCGAAGGTAATAGAGAAAGCTTTCTATGTTCAGCTCTTTGACTATTTGGAAAAAAATCATATTTTATCTACATCCCAACATGGCTTTAGATCAGGTAAATTTATTGAAACAGCTTCTTACCATCTGTTAGACTATGCTTATTCAGCTATGGACCGTGGTGATCATGTGATTTCTATGGTTTTTGACTTGTCAAAAGCTTTTGACACCATGCAGACTGATATTTTAATAAAGAAGTTACATAACCTTGGAATTAGACATACGCCTTTAAAATGGATCAAGTCGTATATGGAGGAACGGATGTTGACAGTGAACTATAATAACACGAGCTCAACTATTCGTAATGTTAAACTTGGTGTCCCCCAAGGCTCTGTTTTGGGTCCGCTGTTATTTATGTTATATGTTAATGACCTTCCAAATTATATAGACGGCCATGTAACTATGTATGCTGATGATACAACTATTTCAGTTTCAGCAGTAAATGTTGATGAAGTTAAGATAAGGGCAGAACAAGTTGTAAATCAATTAAGTGCTTGGTGTGACAGGAATAAATTAATATTAAATGAAGCTAAAACAGTTATTATGAATTTCCATATTAGAAAATCTTTGCCACTAAACTTTAAAATTTTTAACACTGAAATGTCTGATGAAACTAAATTTTTGAGTAATTTCCTAGACCCCACATTATCGTGGGATATTCATAATTATAATGTTTGTAAAAAGCTAAACAAAGCATACTTTGGAATTTTAGAAATGAAGGATACCTTAAATGAGAGTGGCTTACTAAATATTTATTATGCCCTGGCCTACCCACACATTTCATTAAATATACTTAATTGGGGATGTGGAAGAGACAAAAGTAGAGTGTTTATTCTACAAAAAAGAATAATACGTTTAATTTTCAATATAAATTTTAGAGATACCTGTAGGGTAATTTTCAAACAAAAAAATATTTTAACGGTACCGTGTATATATATATATATTTAAATGTTTAATGTTTACTAAACTAAATATAAATACTTTTATTCAGTTATCTGACACACATGCGTACGAAACAAGGCACGGCAATCTATTACGATACCCACCACATAAAACTTCAACGTTCAAACATTCCCCAAAATATAACTGCGTCAATATGTATATGTTGCCAAAATACTTACGTGAAATAAGTTGCCCAAGGTTATTTAAAAAGTCAATCAAAATCTTTCTACTAAAAAATGCTTTCTATAGCGTTGACGAATTTGTATCCAGATAATTTTAACTTATATACAATACAATACAATATTATATTATTTATTATATATATATGTGTGTGTATATATGTATATATATATATATATATATATATATATATATATATATATATATATATATATATATATATATATATATATATATATATATATATATATATATATATATATATATATATATATATATGTTTTTATATCAAGTCGAGATCCGAATAAATTTTGGACAACCCGAGATCCATCACAACAAAAAGACTTTGTTGAGTATATTTTTCACAGAAACTTGCTTAATTATTCCCTCAATCCTTAAACACACAGAGAGGAAACGAATTCAATCTTTCAATTTTTCGTGATAAAATTTAAACAAAACGAGATCCTTAATAAAAACCAAACAAGTCGAGATCCACTAATGTATATGTTGATGTATATAATGCAAGATGAGATCCTGCAATGTTGCCATACTTGTTGGATAATAGCAGGCCATATCTTTGCTTACGTTAGATGCTTCGCGCGTGTTTTAACAATCGACATATGTTTGTGACAGCTGAAAAATGTCAGTTGTGGAAAGAAACTAGTAGGTATATTTAGATTTGAATGGAAATAAACCACAGCTGGTGGTACACAAGAGGAAGTTAAGTTATGAAAAACTATTAAAATATATCACTATTCAATTCCAGAAATACTAATTAATTTATTCAAATTATTCAATTAAATGTTTCAGTTTTTTTTCGTCAATTTTTTTCCGCCCTCTTCAGTTTTTTATTTTTCGTGCTGGAAAAATTTTAGGAATATGAGAAAATAAGTTTTATGAAATACTTTTGCATGTATAATGACTTTTTAAGTTCATTTGTAGACATGGAAGATTAAAAAGTTGTGATTTTTTAAGTGGGACACCCTGTTCGATTTTTAAATTCTACCTAGTAAGCAGTTTTCTCGTTTTCGATGTGCAAAATTAATTTATAAATTTGTGACTAATTTGCAGTTGAAAACATGTAAATTTCAAACAGATGCCTTCTTGAAATATTAAATGTTAGCAAATAAAATAATATACTGCATTATCCAACATTATTCTACAAACTTCTTTTACCAAAGGTAAATAATTGTCAATCCGGTTATTTCTTACCTTGACTTCTGTAAAATTTGACTTTTACCTCAAATCAATTGAAAGTTGTCTCGGGAATATAAGGAATAACACACAGACTCCAAGACACACGGACACAGAGATGTACAGACTCAGTTTTTTTGCTAAGTCTTAGAACATTTTAAATCAACTAATTTTTGGAAATTCTTTTGCCGGCACAGTCCCTCCACTCGCGTGACGTAATGTAGAAGTAATAAATGTTGAAATTCTTGAAACATAAAATATATATATGAAGTTAATCACAAGAATTTCACGTATCATTAATTGACAGTACGTTTAGAATTTTTTATTTGTATTTTATACATTTCTGTTTATAATATACTAAAATAAAAAGATTCCCCTCTGTATTATTGGAATGACAATTCAAAGATCCCTATGTGTTTAACCACGTAAAAAGAAGAAGACGAGCAAGCAGATATAAGACACAAAAATAGGAATTGTTGTGGATCGTGAAACGAAACGACAGTAGTCTATAAGTTTTTCAAAAGTCACATTAAAACTCAAACTGCTCCCAAAAAATCAGAATGTTTAAAGTTTCGAGCAAATTATTTAGATTTATTTAGGGAAAAGAACTGGGTGTAACTCATATTAAAAAATATAGTTTGTCCACGCAGTTAGAGGGGATAACAAGGGTAAACTTTTTTATTTCTCATTTTACGCGGAAAATTTATTCTTCATAAAAATTTTGCTTTGTTAAAAATATGATTGCCATGGAGTAAGTTAATATGTCATGTACAGGGTGTTCAGAAAATTTAAAAAAATCTGAAAATTATGGAAGAGTAAACTACGTTCATTTTAAACGGTATAAAAAACTGTCACTAAGAAAATTTATTTAGAATTAGAATTTATATCAGAATTCAAATTTGTGTATATATCTTCCTAATTCGACTTTTTTAAAAATTTGTCATAAGTATTAAGTGGTATCATGCGGTAAAACTTACGGTAAAATAAAAATTATTTTCTTCTTATTTATTAAATAAGACAACTAATTATACTCGTAATTATATTAAACTATTTTTGTTTTTATTTTATTTTTTTTGATGCTTAAAAAAAATTTTGGAAATAAGTCGAATTAGGCAGATTTATCCACAAGTTGGATTTTTGACATAAATCTTAATTCGAAACAACTTTTCTAGTGACAATTTTTCATATCGTTAAAATTGAACGTAGATTACTAATTTTCAGATTTTTCAATTTTCTTAACACTCCGTGCATGACATATTAACTTACTTCATGGCAATCATATTTTTAATAAAAGCAAAACTTTTCATTAAGAATAAATTTTCCGCGTAAAATGAGACATAAGCAAGTTGACCCTCTTATCCAATCTCACTGTGGACATATTGTATATTATTTTTCAAGTTTTTATTTTTATAAGTGTTATAAATGAATCCTTTATTCATTTATAACACTTATAAAACAAAAACTTGAAATTATATTTATTTTTTATTCATTTATAACACTTATGGCAACAAAAACTTGAAATGATGTATATTTTTTAATATGCAAGGTACAGTACGGGATAGTCATTTTCGGTTATATTAAAGGGAAAGTATTCAAAATGCGACAAAGGCATATTGCTACTTCATTTTTCCAGGAGAAATTGAATTATCAAACAGCAATTTAACGTTTCCAAGTTACAAGCTAAAATTGTTTAGATATTTTCTAAACATTTATATCGTATTTTACAGATATCTTAATACATTCTTATGCAGATTATTTTAGGAATATTTCTATTTTTCTACTAGCTCAAAATTTTTAAATCTAAAACTTCGTTATTTTAAATCAGAGCCCCATTTTCTGTTAGCCAAAGGTTCTACCTTTACCTTCAAAATGTTAAATGTCATCTTTTATAGTTCCAGAAATTTGCATATTACGTACATTAGTGTGTTGCGTTATTCATTTGTATTATTTAAAAAATATAGACACAGGTCATCGAAAATATCTCGCTTAATAAGCTAAAAAATAGTATAAAAAAAATAAAACTAATTAGCGAGTAATTACAATATTATTTTAAACAACAAGTTTCGAAAACGAATCTTTTCACACGAGTGAAACGAGCCGAAGGCGTTATTCATTTGTGTTAATTAAAAAATATAGACACAGGCTGTCCATTTTATCAGGGCCATCGAGAATATCTCGCTTAATATCAATCGTCTAAAAAAAAACGTTTTTACAAAAATTGTGTCGATCTATAAGTTACAAAATAGTATAAAGAAATAAAACTAATTAGCGAGTAATTACAATATTATTTTAAACAACAAGTTTCGAAAACAAATCTTTTCACAGGAGTGAGACAGTTTGGTGGAACGAGCCGAAGGCGAGTTCCATAAGTCGTGTGAAAAGATGTGAAAAGATGTTTTCAACCGTGTTGTTTACAATAATTTTTCTAAGACTGCAGAATCAACTATTTTTAATAAACTTCTTTAAAAGTGGTGTGGCTTGAAGACCTCAAAACTGATGTTTAGTCGTTAAATAAGTCGGTTTCCATGAAACTGAATAGGCTAGCCTACTTCAGAAAATACAAATAAAAGGTGTCAGTTCTGTTTTTGACAGGACTGCGTGAAAAACATGATAGTACTGTGCTTTTTGGATTTTTGCACACGATGTGTGAAAAATTACAGTTTCGAGTCTTGGGTACTGTGCGTTATTAGTTGTTTTCGAAGGCAGTCGTAGAAAAAAATATTTTGTAAATCAGTAAAAAAAAAACTAAAATCGCACTTGCCATGGAGAAGAATGATAAAACAAAACAATTAAAAAATCCGATAAGTTGTTCCAATATTTATTATGCTAAAGAAAACACAAATTTAAAAAATAAAAGTAAATTTAGAGAACAAAAACAAAGTGATAATCAAGACAGCAACATAGAACAATTGTGGGAACAGTATTCTCAGTTATGCTGATGTATAAATACATCATTGGTTGCTCAGAAAGTTAAAATAACCTTTACATACAATTTTAGTACCATGATAAAATGAAACATGAAATATTCTAACATTTATTGGAAAACCATGCATTTATTAAGAAATACTTCTGAAAACCAATTTCTCCTTGCCAACGTGATTTTTCGGTAATCCATTTTTATTAAAAAAACCGCTGCCCAAGGAATCACTACTTCCACATCCAGATTCTCTATCCAAGTCACTCACAACGAAAAAAGTTTGTATGTGAAAATAATTGTTTATGGAACTTGTATAATATAATATTTGAAATCCTCTACCCCAAAAACCCATAAAACGATACCCCACATCGGTAGTGGGGTGGGGGTGGTGATAGGGGGTGGTAGTGGGGGGTGGATGAAGTAAAAAAAATACTTTAAGGTTTCTGGTTCCTGTACATACACTAAATCACAATTTTTTTTTCATCCTCTTTAATAAGGAGGTGGGGGTGGTAATGGGGGTGGTTAATGCCAAAAATTTTTTTGAGACCTTAGCTTCTCTTGTATATACTAAATACCAATTTCATGGACTCTTACCTGCTTGATTTACCCATTTACCCCAAATTTACTCCAATTTACCCCCCCACCCTTCGACGGAACAAGATGAAAATATAATCCAGTTCTAGATCTCGTTAAAGTACATACGTGTACCAAATTTCAAGTCAATATCTTAAACGGTTCCAGAGTAAACGTGCGCACAAAAAAAAGTTACAGACAGACCGACAGACAGACAGAAATTTTTTTTCGCTCAAACTTAAAATCTCGACATTTCATGACATTTTAAGCCTATTTGGACAATAAAAATTTTAAAAAAATTTTTTGTCGTTACTATACTTCCACTGGACGTGGAAGTAATTATGCTAAAGAAATCCATTTCTATGTATTTCAAGTTATCTACGAAACTGGTTGCACTAATAACATTATTATTGGCTATAGACGAACTTGAAATCATTTAATTTTTGTGACAGTTAATAGTTACAACCTTACTCATGTATTATTATAACTACCATTGTGAGTGAAACGCATTTTTGCGGAGCCGTGGAGAGAAAATACGGGCCCTGTGGAAAAAATAAAAAAAAAAAAAAATGCTAGGAAAAATTATAATACAAATTTTTAACATTTCACCCCCCCCCCCCCCCCCAAACAAGCCCGGGCCCCTCAAGACGAGTCCGGGCCCGTGGGAATCACCCCCGCACCTCCCTCTCTCGACAGGCCTGCATTTTTGTAAATTTTAAATTTTTAAACGAGTGAGTGAGGGTATAACTATTAATAATTGAGACGAAATGTCTGAGAATCAAATTATGTCAAGTTCTTCCATACCCAACTATTTTTAATAAATAATAACAATAATAGTGCAACCAGTTTAGTACATCACATGAAATACAGACAAATGGATTTTTAGCTTTATTTTCATTAAAAATGTATTCCCGAAAAATCACGTTGGCAAAGAATAATTGGTTTTCAGGAGCATTTCTAGCAAAGATTGGGACAACTTATTGGATTTTTTAATTATTTTGTTTTATCATGCTTCTCCATGGCAAATACGATGTTGGTTAAAATTATTTTTTTACTGTAAAAAATATTTTGTAAATATTTGTTTAGTTTTAATGAATAAATGTAGCATATGAAAAGAGAGAAATACTCTATTTAATGCTACCATTTGCTGTCTATTCCAGATTTTTTTTAACACCCTGAAGAGTAAATCTCGAAATCGAACGGTTCTAAGAAAATTTAAAAGATACGTCATTAAAAGACTCTATTTTGTACAAAAGAATTGTATTAGCAATTTTTCGTATCCCTTCAAATAACGGAGAGATCTGACTTAAAGACATTCCACATTTTCGAAATTTTCGTCATAACTAATTAAAGTAGGCCATGGATTTCAAATTTCTTTAAACCATTTTATAGCCTACAAAAATCGGCACAATTTTTGCAAAAAATTTTTTTTGCAGGGTTGATATTAAGCGAGCTATCCACGAGGGCCCTGATAACATGGATAGCCTGTATTTTAAAGAAACTATATCAAATTTTATACATATCTCCTCTGCAAGTACAAAAATATTATATTACGATATTATTTATTACTTTAAGAACCATTGGTTGTACTTTGCTGCGAAGAAAAATAGCAATCTCACTAAAATATTAAATCTCTCCAAACGTTTAATTAGTTTGCCAAAATGTCTCAAGAGAAACTAAGTATTTAACTTTTCTTAAATTGCCGAATTTCAATTTTGGCATACCCATAAATAAAATAATGATCTTAGAAAGGCTTACAAAAATGGGCAGGTGTGGGTAAGTGTAATTTTCACATTAAATCATTAAAACTCAACCATCCTATACACCTACCGCCATTTAGTTTTATGTTTAATTTTGAAATTAAGGTTTATTTTTATTACACTGTATTTTATATTACTATACCTAGGTTAAGTTTTTTTAGACAAATAAAAACAGAATTCTAAATTAGTTTTATTTTTTAACAGATATTTAGGATAAGTTTTAAAATTACATTCTAAAAGTATGTCAAATTTAATGGTAGTCTCTATTTTGTTATATAATAAAATTAAACATAGAATTATACCGCACCCCTAGGCTTGGATAGGAATTTTTCAAAATTACTATAATAAATTAGTAAAATTAAGTAAAATATTTAGATTTTCACTTTCACTAACACATCTCAGGATTTTACAAAATTACTAAAATTTACTAGTAAAATTGCCTACATTTTATTTATTTTAAGAGATCTTGGTTCTTTGCAGATTATTTTTTTTTTTTTGATAAATAATACATATATTATTATCAGTATTATTATTAAACCCTAGGGTTTTTGCGAAAAAGCTGATTTAACAATATCCCAGCGACATATCCATCTACGCCATGCGCTTCCGCTTATTCTGCTGTATGTCCTATATATTATAGTAAATTTATTAAAGTTGTATTTAACTAATAAGCAGATACCCAAAATAATGACCACTGAGCCCATTTTGTGTCAACCTTATAAATTAGACCTGCTTCTGTTAGAAATAAACGACGCGACATTGCCAGATCTACAGGATCTGGTTTTGTTCATAAAATATTATATACAAGTTAAGTACTGCAGCGCCCTCATAAGAACGTTTTTGGTTTAACTACTCGTGTATAAAAACGGATAAAATTGAGAAAAAGGAGATCCGAGGTAAAATTTTCGTATGCACTGCTGCTAACTGGATTAATTGAATAAACATGATATACACATAGAAACAAGCCGAGATCCGTTTCGGATCTCGACTTGTAAAAACGGATCTACACTTGTATACTATTTATCACGAAAGGATCTCGACTTGTTCAGAAAATATATATATATATATATATATATATATATATATATATATATATATATATATATAATGAATAATGAAGGATAGTCACGTCCGACTAGTTAAAGAACAATCTAAATTTAGTAGGGCTTCGGACAAAATTTGTCCGAAGCCCTACTAAATTTAGATTGTTCTTTAACTAGTCGGACGTGACTATCCTTCATTATTTTTACAGGAATGGGGTTTTACCAAGTTTTGTCCGAAGCCCTACTAAATTTAGATTGTTATATATATATATATATATATATATGTATATGTATATGTATATATATATGTATATGTGTGTATGTGTATAGGTATATTATATATTATGTATACACATTTAAATGACTTGCCATATATACAATATGTATCAGAAATGGTCAATAAAGATTATTATTATTATTATTATTAACATCAAAATCTAATATGGCAAAAACCTTCTCAACAAAATACTCTTTCAAATAAAAAAATGTGCATCAAAATCACCCGTTATAGAGATATGAAGCCACAAACGGACAGACAGACAGGCAGGCAGGCAGGCAAGCAGGCAGGCAGGCAGGCAGGCAGGCAAGCAGGCAGACAGACAGACAGACAGACAGACAGACAGACAGACACGTAGGCAGGCACGCAGGCAGGCAGGCAGGCAGGCAGGCAGGCAGGCAGGCAGGCAGACGGACGGACAGACAGACATACGCGTCAAACTTATAACACCCTCTTTTTAGGTCGGGGGTTAAAAATGAAAACTAGGGTTTGGGTGCCATTTTCTCATCGTTGTAGCATTTTCGAGCAACCTATGGACTTGAACTTTTATTGTTATTTTTAAATAAGAAATCCACTTTCCTGAAATTCTGATGTTATTCCTAAGCACCCAGAATATTTAACCCGCAGTTGACCGATGTATATAATTCTACTTTACTCACTTGGTCCTCTCCACTTCTCACGACATAATTTTGTACATATAAGAAAAGTGGCCACCAATGATCTGTGCACGTTTTAGATTCCCACTCCGCACCAATCTTCCACAGAGGTCCTGATCCAAAATATTTAAAAATTGATATGGAAAACAGGAAAAGCATGAGCAGTGCTGGTGTAAGTCTAAAAACATGTAAAAATCTTTATATTTAATACTTTTACTTAGAAATACTAACGAAACAATACACAATATTTATATATAGTGAGATTCTACATATTTTCATAAAGGCTTATACTTTTTGGTGTAAATATTGTGGTAAGACAAAAAACTAACAAAAGTTTGTAAAACATAGTTTTAATCTATATTTTACAGTGGTAAAATAAACTGGACTTATCTGCCGATAATTTACAGGCAATTCCAAATTTGTACTTCAATGAATAAAATTACAATTTGTGGTGATCACTTTATTAAAAAAAGTTTTAACACACCGGGAATAGAGAACAGTAAATTTTATGAAAAAAAGAAATATCTGAACATTTTAAAATCATTTATTGTAATTAATATTTACCACACAATTCCTGTACTTATTTATATGTACTCCTGCTATTAGCAACAGCACGCATGCTATTTTGAATTTTTTGTTTTGAATAGTGAAATGTCTCAGAATTATGAATTAAGACATTATTTATAGAAATTGCGTGAGACTTTATATTAGGGAGATTCAAAAAAATTTAATTTAATTTTCTTTCTCACCCTGCAGATTGGTTCAGAATTCCAAAAAAATATCTCCTCCAAATTTGAACAATATCAGTTAATATTAACACAAGCCGCTGAGATCAAGAAGTTTCCAAATAATTCTCATGGAAAAAAATTGTTTTTGCATTTTGTTGTAGAATCGCTAAGATATAGTGAAACAAAAATCGCGCGCAAAGATTATTGGAAATATAATAACCCCAAAGATAGTTGCGGCTTTCGACAAGTGTAAAGTGACTGATGCAGTCTACACATTAACAGCTATTGCTGAAGCATTAGGGCATGATGTACTTTCCTTGTCTATAAGCAGGACAACTATTCAACGCTGTAGACAGAAGTTGTGGAAGGAAAGAGCTGAGAAAGCAATGGAACGTTTTAAAGGATCTGATTTGTTATCTCCTGTTATTCAATGGGACGGAAAAATTTTTAGGGATTTGACTGGCACTGACAAACACGAAAAACTCGCGATAATAATTACTAGCGGAGATACAGACAAATATTAGGAATACTAGTTTTAGAGAATTCGACAGGAAGAGAGCAAGCAACTAAAGTTTATGAAGCACTATTACACTGGAACCTATGTGAAGGCTACAACTGCTTTGAACTTGGGTCACTTAAATGGCGCAAGTGTTTTATTAGAACAAATGTTAGAAAGAAATTTGCTATATTTACTTTGTAGCCATCACATTTATGAAATTATTTTAAAAAGTATTTTTGATGTGAAAATGCCTACTTCTAGTGGCCCTGATGTTCCATTATATTTAAACGTATTAATAAGGTTTGACCTAAAATTGATCATACCAAATTTAAGTCTGCCATGGAGGATGAAAATATTAATTAATTTTGTAGAGAACACTTTAAAGACGAAAAAACCTCGCGATGACTATAAAGAATTTTTAAATCTGACTCGGTTATTTCTAGACAAGACAGATAATCAAATAAATATTCGCTCTCTTGGAGCTTTCTACCATGCACGCTGGATGGCAAAAGCAATCTACTGCTTAAAGATATTTTTATTTCGAGATGAACATAAATTAACAGCAAAAGATACAAAAAGCATTATTGAAATATGTATTTTTATTATTAAAATATACGTTAAAGGCTGGTTCGTAGCTCCTTCTCCACATAAACCTCCATATCATGATCTTCAATTTATGAAAAGTCTTATAAACTATAAAAGTTTTGATCCTGCTATATCTCAAAGTGCAATTTCAAAAATTCAAAACCATTTTTTGTATTTCATTCCTGAAGCGTCTGCTTTATCTTTCTTTGATGATGATATTTCAATAGATGCTAAAAAGAACATGGTTAAGGCTTTAGCAAAAGAAGACTTATTTGAAGAAGGCAATAAATGATTCAAATTTAGTAGTATTGATAAGATACCAAGTAAGTAAATATGTCATTTTATTTCCTCGGACACAAATAAATTTTTTGAACGATTTAACCTCTCTACCGAACTTCTTAATGACGATCCTCAAACCTGGGAGACTAATCGGCAGTACAAAACTTGTTTTGAAGTTATTAAAAAGTTAAAAGTTGTAAACGACACAGTTGGAAGAGGTATTAAATTAATAGACGAATATAACCACAGATTAACAATAGAAGAAGGCAGCGCCAATTTGTAATTCAGATTATTAGAGATATCGCAAGGATTTTACCGACATAAAGAAAGATATGCAAAATTAATTTACCACTTGTAAAATACCACTTTCATGAGTAATATTTATATAAATGTTGTAATCTAATATATGATTTTTGATCCAAATAAAAGCTGATGTTATTATAAATATGTTTCATTTTCATTCTCTGGCGGCACCACATCCCATTATCCAAATTTAACAAAATTTTTTAGTGGCCTTTTTTTCGTCATATAAAACCACTTTAAGGGGCGAGGCAAAAAAAAATCGAAAGTGGCAGAATTTGGGCCGCCTTAATAGACATGTATATTTTTCATATTTTTCCGCTCTTCCTTTTTTGAGATATTCGCAGTTAAAGTGATTTGAATCGTAAATTAGTCTAGACTTCCCTGATAGCACTTGAGTTCCTAGTCTGTACAATGGATTTAAAATATACTTCTCTCTAAGTCCTATATATCACTTGTTATCTAATTTCTATTACGTTAATAAGTTTTTCAATTGTCAGGTGATTGCGATATTCTATATATTTTTTTTCAGACTACTCATTACGATATAATTGTATTATATCACAATTAACTCAAGGAGACGACGCCTTTGTAAATTTAATTTAAAAATTTATCAAATCCTTTCATTATTGTGTCAATATTATCCATACAACAAATTTAATTTAACTGCTACCGAATTTCGTCTACAGAAATAGGATTCGAAATTGAAATAGATATTTATTTTCTCATTAGTCTACTAGATATACATCAACATTACATATTCTGCCCTGCTAAGCAAGGAGGTCGTAACTGACATTTTGTTACTTTTGAGATAATCGCATTTTTCGATTATTTACAATGCCATCTACATTTTTAATGGAAAATTCATAATCTTCTGAATGAGAGCTTGTTTTATTAGAACAATTTTTACTGTTTAAGTTTTTCTTTGAAATATTAAACGTTTTTCAAAAAAATGCAGATACATTTTTTAAGAAAAAAATTTAAAAAATACAATAAATAAAAGTCGTAAGTGAATAAAAAAGTGTATTTCTGAAAAATATTACAACAAAAATTGCTCTGATTAAGTTGAAAGAATGTTATTTATTAAAGAGTCAGTCGTTAAGGAGTTCATGCATTAATATCATCGTGAATACTTTCCTCCTGGTCGTAATTAGCAACTGATAAATTTTTCCAGAAGTATTAATAGTATATTATATTACTAGGAGTAGAACGCACAATACCCACTGCGGTGGCGCTTTCGGAACTAACATTATGTTACTAGTAAAACAATGTCCACTACGGTGGCGTTCGGTACTAACATTTTGTTACTAGTAAAACAATGTCCTACTTCTACTTCTGTTTTTGGTGACATAATTTAAACATTTTAATACGCTTGAAGAAAAAGTTATTTTTTAAGTAAGCCAGCAGGATATAATTATTGTTATAACAATCTTACAAATTTTCTGGCAAATAATCCTTGTCTGCTACTGAATTATCGCTATCAGTGAGCATATTTACCATTCCAACATTAAACTCCATTTCTTTATTCAGATGCATTGAACATGATGAAGTGAAAATATTTTCAACATCATAAAATACACTTTTTTCGGGGACACACTGAATCGTCAGATGTAAACAATCCCACATAACTTCAAATTAGTAGTCCTAACTGAACATTTTTATTTTGTATTGCCAAGCTAATTTGTCGTATCTAACAGACATCACATTTATGCTTGGTAATATCAGATAGGACAATTTCGCTTAGTAAAATCAGTATACTTTGCAGATTTGACAAATTTTAAATTGAATTTGCATCGTTTATTATGAAGATACGACCTTGAAAATTTACCAGAAGTTTCTTGGGTGGCTGTAGATACTACAAATGCCAATAACTCAATTTTCATGAAAATGTCAGTTACGACCGTCTTACTTAGCACGGCAGTTCTTTCAGAGTTTATTTATATAAATGATATGTTGTCAGAACCTGCTCTTTAGTACTACTTAAACAGTATTTGAAATAATTTGGAAGATTTAAAAGTTGTTTATGATGAGTGTATTGCCTAAAAGTTAGCACACTATGTTTCTCAGTAAGAACAACATTGCAGATATTGCACAGCATACATTGTTCTCCCCTGAGTAGATGGAATGAGGGAATATGAGTGTGGCCTGTTTTTTAATCGCATAAGGGTTACATTTTCTCTTCTGGTCAGTTTGTAAGAAGTCACCCATTTTTTAACTGTTGGCTTAATAGCTCTTAATTTAGAATCTATCTGCCACATTTCATTTGCCATCTTAGGTCACAGGGTCGAATTATATTATCTATACTTTCTTTGCCCGCTGCTTGACATGTAGCTTTGTCCGCAATTTATTCCAATGTGATTAGGCTACCAAACAATAGTAATTTACGTTACAAGACCGGAAAGTGGTGTTTTGCAGGACTCGCCTGCGGTTCGCCCTGGAATCTGCTTGGATCGACCTGCAAAACACTGTTTTTCGGTCGTGTAACGTACAATATTTTTCTTTTTCGGGCGACGCTTCAAAATCCGAATCCATATTTTTCATAACTTGTGAATTGACTTTTGACAACTCGTAAAAGTCAAGTTTATTTATCTATTTGACACTTATCTCAATAATTAACACAAATTCGTTTCCACAGAAACGTTATTTTCTGGCGGATAATGGCGGATAATGTCTCCAGAAGAGGTGTACTTTCTGGTCGGACGAAAAAAAATTTTTTTTAAATCAATGTACCCTAACCAAAGCGCAATGACGGAATCATGTGACTAATGGGTCCTTTTGAAAAAAGTTTTAACATATTATGATATAAGAGAGCTAAACGAATCACTTAATCTATTATACGTTACTCTGTATGTTCCGAAATGTTGAGTGCATTTTTTTATTTTGGATATTTTGTAAGTCATGCTAATATTAATATCCGTTGTATGTATTTTACTTACCTTATATAACGATATAAGTACATCTGTGGTACAGATTTAAGTTGGTGCTTTAATGGTCTAACTTTTTGTTTCAAATATTGGTAAGCTAGCAAATATCCAGATATGAAAAAGAATGTATCTACTGACAAAGGAGCCGTTGTAATGTATCCAGCATATCTGCTATTTTGCCACTAAAAAGTAATAATATACATTAAAAGTACGTTTAACCAAAAGTTAGCATTTTCTGGGGATGATTATAAAATATTAGTAATCATATTTTTATAATCAATGGATCTTTGAACTGACGTCATCGTCCTATATTGCGTGAACTAATTCCTTAAAGGATGCCAATGATTTCGTACCATAGGCGAAGTTTTATTATTAAAATAATAATTAATAATATTATTAATAATAAATTGGACTAGGCTAGACATAAAGAATCGGATTAGCATTGGCAGTAGACTCAATTAAAATTAAAAAAAACAAATTCTAGCTTGTGAATTCAGGTATAATAAATTAATTGCGTTTCGAACAAACAATTCCTGCGCCACTGACGATTGGATCAGAGGACCGATTCGCCTTTATGTAATCTAGACGTATGCGTTACCATTACTCTCAAAACTAACGCGCAGGACGAGCGTGCGTAGGTCGTAGAGTGTGAAAGACATATATACTTATATCCATTCCAGGAAGTTCGATTGTAAGGAGTGAGGCGCCAATATGCAAACGATAGTATTTGATTGCTACCTGCATTAGTGACGTCAGTTCAAAGACCCATTACTCCGACTATATATTACTTACTTCTGCAAGAGCTGGTAAATTCTTAACAGGTGAAAATTGCAGTAGTTGAAATGTATGTCCAGCTACAATCCACATCATACTAATCGCTTTTAATCCATGAAAAGTTTGTATCTGTTCTTTAGAATTTTTCGAGACCTGTAAGAGTTTCCTACCATTCGATATTACAGAAAATGCTAGATACAATGGAGGAGGGCTCTCTAAAAATAATTATAAGAAATTTAAAAACACAGTTATTCATGACAGTTATACATGTATTTTTTCAAACATAAGCCAATAAAATTAACACGTTTCAAAATAATAAGTTAATGTAACTTTAATAACCATCATACTCTCCGTTGATTTGTGGAACTTTTTATATACTTGTTGCACATTCTACGAAATACTCTTCGCATTTTTTTTGTAAATAATATCTGTTTTTGGAAATTTTAAACTTTATGATACCAACTTGATTGGTGAAACATTAAATAGAACTGAAGTCACTAGTTCACGTTTCAAAGTGTCAAGGTCTGCATTATAATATCTTTATTTGAAAATCATATTTCGACAAACATTACATTTAGTAGAGTCAATGAAAGAGTTGTAGAGAACATTGAGGAGAGGAGAATTTTCCTCTTTAGTAATGTATTGGGGGTAGTTAGGAGGTAAACATACTAAAAGTCCCCGCCCCTAGCCCCGTTACTTCATGGGAGGAGGGGAGTGGGAGTGGGAGTGGAAAGGTTCCTCAAAATTAACAAATTGAAATTTTGATTAAATTATCATTTATTTAGTAAGCCCTATACTATTTTAAAAATTCTAAAAAAATGCATTGGATCGGCGCAAAAAACTGTGCAGCAAAATCACTGTAGAGACGTTCGTCAGTACAAAAGAAAAAGAACACCATTTTTTTTTAAATCTCATCTCAGGAAAATGAAAATATCTGATGATGACTTGAAGGATTATTTACGATACCATTCATTTTTGAAATCCGTAGCAAATATCAAACCAGATCTCTCATCACTTCCACCAAGCCAAGGAGCAACAAAAAGCATTCATTTCGCACACTTCACCAGGTGCAGCTCTGGTTGGGAAACCAGAGTTATAGGATTGGTATCACAGGGCAAAATATCTAGCTCCGGTGCTGACCAAAGACCCAGCGCCACCAAAAAAATTTTAGACTTGACCTTTTGTAAGTGCACTAAACATTGCAGCAGTGCCAGATATAGCTGCAAAAAGGTATACATGGATTGTTCCCCTTTATGCCAGAACTGCCAGGGGAATTGCTTAAACGAAGTGTCCGTTTTAATGAACGAGGATGATGAAGATGACGTGGAACCCCTCTCCACATCCTCTGTAGACACTGAATCCAATATTCAGGAAACGGATGAAGACGACGACGGGGATGTTGAAGTTTTGGAGTTGGAACAAGAAGCCGGACCCTCTCGTCCCAAGAGAGCCAGGCCAACAAAATTTATAAGATTATAAAACATAATTTTATTTTTCATCATTCCAAATTAAATACCCCGAACACAATCCTGAAGAAGAAAATTTTCCTCCCTTCCATGTCCTCTAAAATCTCCTTTTGGGCATTTATTGATTGGACTAATATCCAAGCTGCCAGGTAGTTTTAAAGCAATTTGCAATTTTTTTTTAAATAATTTAAAAAATTTTTAAACTTTAATTTTTCAATTTTTTTTTATTTTCATTAAATTTTGGACTTACGGTTTTTTGGACAATTCTCAACAAGTTTCATTAACAAAATTTTCCGATAAAAAAAATGCCTAATATGATTTTTTAATTTTTCCCGCATATATTGATACCGCAGGTGGCTTTGCATTTGTAGCAGGCGAATGTTTTCCTGGTTATAAGTAGATCCTAACTTGTTCTATAGTTTAGTAAAATTTTATTCAAATCGGAAATGAAATAAAAAAGTTATGTTATATTTTAAGTGAGTCAGACTGTATATTTAAGGAAATGTATAGATTTAGAGAAAATATTACGTTAGTAAATACGTCGAGTGTTGTTAAATAAAAATTATTTTGTGACTGTGATTTATTAGCAGACCACGATAAACCGTTTTAGAAATGTGCCTATCAAATACAATATACTCTTTGTTTTAGTATTTGCAAAGAGTTTAATGACAGCAACAGAAGACGTAATTATTAGAGACGCTTATCACCTACGCTTAACCTTTCGACCACTCAATCCGTAAAAATAAATTGCATCTCGTGAACTCAAAACGGATATTTACGCGGGGTAAGTTAAGTACTTTACAGCTTAAGTCGAACACATGCGTTTTATGGGATTGTCTATAAGTACCACACTTTACAAGTTTATGTATTGCAACACACGTGCCTAACCAATTAGAAAAGTGTATTTCCCTCTCCCCTTTACTCGTACAGGTACTTATTATTTTTTTTCCGTTAATTCAATAAATGAGATTGGTAATCGAAGTGGACGTACAGTTTATAAAATAATGGCAAGTAAATATTATTCCGAGAAGGAACTGTATGACATTTTGATTGCAGCGTCTTGATTGTGCGTAGTTTACCTGTTCTTTATACCCGTTTTTATTTTTAAGTAATATCACTTCACCATGTTGTTACGATGGTTCTATCAAAGAGTGATAGTTTGTTTTCCGTTGTGATTTATAGTGATTTTTTCGATGATTTGTTAAATTTTCGACTAAAAACATTGAAACAACAATGGTGTCATGTGCTAAAAGAAGTTGCTCTTCTGGAGATGGCGTTGATAAGAAGAAATTCACAGGAATAACATTTAATAGGTTAGGTTAATATGGGCTCATCAGTTGTACTAATTTTAGATCTAAATCTGGAAAGACCAACATATTGTTCCTACATTTAGCCACGCCCACCGGTGTTGTTTTCGGCACAGAAAATTTTTAATTTTAATTTTTCAATTTTTTTAATTTTGATTAAATTTTGGACTTAAGGTTTTTGGACAATTCTTAACAAGTTTCATTAACAAAATTTTCCGATAAAAAATGCCTAATATGATTTTTTAATTGCATGACGACTCTTATCATTCTAACTCAATGGTACATTTGCAAAAAAATATGCAATGCTTGAATATTGAAAATTATTATCTTGGTGAACACGAAAAGACCGTTAAACAGTTGAAGACGTACATATCCGCAGCATTAATTTTCATTAGCGCTGACCGTGTGCCTTCGTAAAACGTTGTTCACGGTGAAAAGGTTAATCTTGGCGACAAAAATGTATAACGCATTGTTGAATATTCTGCTGCAGTCCCGCGTGAGGTCCTCAGAGGGGCAGTGGTTGTCTAAACGACATTTTGGCAGAATCTCATCTGCTGTCTTCAGGTTCTCTTTAAGAGTCGCTTACTGCTACTTCTTGTTGGTGCAACTGAACTAGCGTTCTCTGTATTTTGCTACTCCGTATGTATCCTGTGGTCGAGAGCGCAGATGCGCCTCTGGTTTCGTATTATTGGTCCTCTTCTATTTGGGAGAGGAGTAGCAGACGCTAGAGCTACATAAGTGGCTTTGCTGAAACGTCACGTGCTATTATTCCTGACCATAGATTAGATATTTATATAGGATATAGATGGGGAACTGCCTCTCCATCGACCAATACCTGTTTGGGTTCGTACTATGAGCACCTGCGGCGTTACTAGCATTAGATTTACGCGCTGTAGGCTCGGGGGGAAGGGAGATTTAAATTTATTTTAAGATTTGGGTAAAGACAGATTTAGACGATCACATTTTGTGACCCAATTTCTTGTCGAAAACTCTATTTTATCTTTAATTAAATATCAATTTTATGTTTTGACCCTTCGTTACCAATTGCGTTAGATTGTAATTGGTAGAAACTGGTGATACCTATAACACTAGTAAATAAAGACAAAAAATATTTTTCTACAAAAATTTGTCACAAAATATGACCGACTAAACGTACGTTGTACATTGTGTAAATAAAATAAGAATTATCCAATTGCGAAGTATATTTTAAAATATAAGCCTGACATTTCATCCTAAAGCATGCGTGTGTATAAAATATGCTATTGACGACTGGCAATTAGGCACACGACAAACAAACATCATAATGGTTTCTCGTTCTTCTCGACACCAACAACAAATGCAGAAAACACAGTTTAAAAGCAAACGTTATTAACTTAGTAACGTAATAACACTTATAGTTATTAAGGTACCAAGGGTGTTATAAGGATAATAACGCACCGAGGTCGGCAGCGTACAATCCCGAGGGCCTCTGGCCCGAGGGAGTGTACATCGACCGAGGGCGTCATTATCCTATAACACCCGTGGTGCCTTCAACGTTTAATGTCCTGCAAGTCTGTTATTTAATTCGAATTTTTTTTTTTTGACATTTACGATTTATTAATTTGACATCTATTATGTTCAGAACGATTTGATTTAAAAGAGAGTAAAAATCAAAATTGTTTGTAAACGCCGCCGTTGCATAGCCACACATTTTGTTTGTCAATAACGCTATCATAATTTACTTGTTTTGGGTTGTATTATAATTGTATAATGCCCTAGGGCGTTATAGATATTCGTAACGCCCTAGGGCGTTATTTTTCATTTAATGTATCTCAAAATAGGGTGGTTATTGTAAAATAACAGACTTGTAGGACATTAAATACATTAAAACACCCCATTTATAGCTAGGGAGCAAGTCATCGGCACATTTACAGTTTGAAGTTTGACACATTGACACATGTGATGACATGTTTTATCCATCGAGCCCATAGAGACTTCTATCCAGCATTTGACTGACTACCGCTGCTTGTAACAGGTTCAGTCGATTAGGGCGTTGTTTCGCAATTGATCAGTACTCGACTGCTCTTCTGCGTGATTGGTCTCGTCCCAGTAAGTGGTCATGTGTCTACGTCATTCGTCGCTGTGGTATAGACCCAGAAGCCCATGTTCCGTTATATATCTTCCTGAATGTACTGGTTTCCATCAAATGTGTAATCCTTGCATATCACCCCGTTTATTAAAATTTTTCTCTTTCTATGGCCTCCCTGGTAATCCTTGATATGTAATCTGGTGTTATGGAAGTTAATTTTGTGTCCTGTATTTCTTACATGCTATACCAGGGACGATGTTGTCTCCTATTTTCGTACTGCAGTCACATATCCTTCTTTTTTTAGATTTATTCATCTCTTTGTCCAAGATATGACTTATTGTAGATTTTTCATAGGATTTCGTATACTTCTTGACTTTCTAGGACAATTTTAGATTCCGGAGAATTTTGCTCACTTTTCTATTTGTTCTGAATGTCGGTTCTGTTTTATGTGTATAAAAGTTTGCTGATATTATCCACTGTCCCCCTCATGTATGCTAGATATGCACTTGCAAGTGATTTTACGTTTTTGGACTCCTTAGTTCTGGTGATTTCTTGTGTATTTATTTTTCATCGGTGCTTTCTGGAATAATATTCTGGATATTTCTCCGTTGATATAGTTGACGTCTGCTATTATCTGAGATCGTGTCATGAGTGTTCTTACTACGGAATATAGGTGTGCTGGATGGTGGTGTTCTGCATTTATGTGGGTGAGTTTCTGTGCACAGCATGGCCTAGGGCTCCATCTTGGTTCTTGTGATTTAATACATTCCGAAGTGGAGGCTGATTTTCTGTTTCTACCTCCATCGTGAACTTATTTTTTGTCGAGAATGCTATTCAGATAATCTAGGAAACTATTCAGACGTTCTCCGACGTAAATCTAGATTACTAATGTGTCACTGACCAACCAGAGTTTTGGTTATAATGGTGCTATTTGTATGGTACTCTATGAAAAGATTGGCGATGACTGGAAACGAGGATGAAGCCATCAACTTTCCCTCGTTTACTTGTAACGCTGGTCTTTGTATGAGAGGTAGGTGTTACTTAAACTAACCCACTGAATATACAAGATCCCATGCTAAGATTGCAATAAGACAGACCAGCAGATTAATAAGTGTAGGAAAGAAAGAACGTGTAAATACAATACGGAAGAATGACATCGTTCTTAGCACGGCAGTAAGAACTACACGACACAAGATTGCCTTTGACAACACCAGAATAGTAAATATCAAGCATTACGTGTTAATAATTACTAGACAAGTCACTGAAATATAAAAAGGACTCGTAACGCTTTAACAACCGGGACGAAACGTAGATATTACCTATTTCATGGCATCTAGCCCTTTCAGGCAGATATGTAACAAAGAATGGGCAGCTGAAAGGTATGATACCACAACGAAGAGCGACAAGTGATGTATACACATAACCACTTACGAAGGCAGAACCAATCATGCGAAAGCGGAGTCAAGAACCGACCAGTCACGAGGAAACACCACAACCTACGGCAGGACCTGACACGTGGATCCGCAATCGAATGCTCAGTAATCACAATGACAATATACGATGTCAGAACCAGTAAGTAAAACGAGACTGCTAGTCGGATTAGCTCTAGAGTCTCTAAACTTCCCCATAACTTTGACAGGGAAGAGAATAATGGATATTTGATATAATAAATGTACTAACTATCATTTAGAACTACATGTATGTCAGGAAAAAATCTAAGTGCGGAGTTTCTTTCTAAAATTGAATAGAACTTTATCATCCTCATCATCAATATATTAAAAATAGTCAGAAGATGAGTACATACACCTGCCCGGTAATCTTCAAAGAATACGTTCTTATCACAGTTTACGTGCAAATTACCTCAAACTGAAAATTATGATTAACTAGACCGAACGAATGAAAACTTTCCAAACACGCTAGGGATAGGTGAATCTGAAGTAGTAAATCATGGAATTAAAGTCCTTGTTGACAATATCGGCCACTGCAAACATGATAATTGAGGGAGAATACTGATACTGTAAAATTTGGCGTGACGGATGTCAAATGCCTTTCTTCTACAACGCTTCAATTTGTATTAACAAAATTGGCTACATGGACATCAATGAATTATACAATTCGTTCAAAATTAAACTTAACATGCATTGATTGCAAAGCCAACTAACACAATAACTTTTTATCGCATTTATTTTTCTTCTCTTATTTTCAGCTTTCTTGTTTTCTCTTCGTTTGCATTTCTCTATCGTTATAAAAATTATATTATAATTTAGTGAGCAGGTATTGGTGGAAGCATGAGATTGTCGACAGTCACACCCTTGATGTGGTTAGGGAGTACGTGCACCTGGGCTACATCAGTCTTGACAAGATTAACCAGACCACAGATCACCAACCAAGCTGGCCTTACTTATCCGACTTTTGGCAAACTTGGTCACATCCTCAGAAAACTGAACATTCTCAGTCTTCGAGTCTTATTACCCATGATAAACTACGACCTCGAGATTGTATCAGAATAGGGCACACCGTTTCCTGGTGGGTCGCCAACGGGTAATGGAAAGGGCAATACTGAGAACCAAGTTAAGGGACCGAGTTAGAAACGAGGTCATCATGGATAGAACAAAAGTCGTTGATATCATAGAATCGATTGTCACCAATAGATGATGTTGGACAGGTCATGTTGCTAGAGATGACATCGTAAGTAATTAGGAAAACCATCGGTGGAGAAACACGGAGGAGGTTCATGTCCAGAAGTGAACGAGAACGAGCTAAAAATAAAAAGAAGCAGAATCTGTTACTCACAGTATTCTGAACCTTTGCGGTTTATTTATTATAACTGAGTTTTTACTTCGTTTCCTAAATAATTTGTAAACTTATAAATCTGTTTCTCAATTTTCTTAGATCTCCGAAACCTGGACTGGTAGGTAGGAAGACAAGTGGGACACACAGGGCGGATTCAAGAGCTTGCGGAAAGCTCTGTGGAGGAGGGGGGCTAAATGCTTCACATTCACTGTGAAAGCATACGGGAGTTCAGGGTCCTCATAGTTAGCGAAACTAACAAAAGGATGGTTGGCAAAAACAAACGCGGATGTTACGTCGAAGGCAACAGAGACTTCCATTGGGATTCTAAGCCGAGAAATCTGTGTACACAGGAGTGGGAGTGGACAAAGATTCATCTGGGTGAAGCTGAATTAAGTGATTATATTCAGCTGCTGCTTACCATCCAACGCCATGTTGGGAGATCTAGAAGGAGCTCTGGAAGAAATGGGGCATAGGATTAGGGAGCTAACTAGGAGGACCAGTAAAGACTTAGTCGAGGCGGGGGTTTTAACGGAAGAGCTCCTGAATGGGGAATGGAGTCCACAGACCACTGAGGAAAAGTAATAGTAGAGTAGATGGTCCAGATCAACCTACACGTCATAAACGAGGGAGTGACGTTCACATTCGCGAGAGGGAACAGTGGCTCTATCCCAGATAAAACACTGACCTCAACAGGCGCAGTAAGAAGGATTAGCAACAGGAGGACACATTGAGTGACCATCGATATATAGAATACGAAGTGGGTCAACAGACTGAAACACCGGTGATAAAGAGAACAGGTTGGGAGATAAGACGGTTGGACAAGGATATCTTCAGAGAACCCTCGAAGAACGGTGATAGGTGGTAATGCTGCAACAGAGGAGGACCTAATCAGGGCAGTTACTAGAGCTTGCGATAAAGGAATTCGAAGAGGAGAGTCCTAAGGCCAAAGAGCTTGGTATATTGGTGGACGGAAGAAATCTCCGATCTCAGGAAGGAGTGCATTGCGCCTAGAAGGAGATACTTTAGGGTAAGAAAAGAGGGGCAGGAGGAGAATGCGGCCATACAACATTACCAGTAGGCAAAGAAAAAATTAAGAGACGCGATCAAAAAGTCAAAAAATTACAAATCGAAAGAGCTATGCCAAGACATAGATAGGGACGTATGTGGAGATGGGTTCAAGATTGCACCGAAGCGCATGAAAGCCTCCCTTCCGACTATATCAGCCGAAAAGATGGTAGAGATCGGGACGAAATAATATGGTGACCAACGGAGGTGGGAGAGGTTCCCCGTTTCACTGAGGAGGAAGGTAGATGGCGTGTGGCAGGCTCAAGAACAGAATGGCTTCGGGGACGGATGAACTCCCCCTGGAAATAGTAAAGCTGGTCATGAAAATCAATCTATGATTATCCTCTGGGTTATGAACCGCGCACTGGAGGAAAGATGGAGGAAGGCAAGACTGGTGCTGATAAAGAAAGGGGACAAGCCACCGGACGAACCTTTCTCATATAAGCCGATATGTCTATTCGATACAATGAGCAAGTTAATGGAATATCTGCTGCTGGGGAGGCTAGAAGCAGCCATTGGACAGAGGGGAGGGTTATCGAACAATCAGTTCGATTTTAGGAAACAGAGATCCACGGTTAGCTCGATAAGACGCCTAACCGAGACAGCTATGTAGGCTATGAGGGCCAAAAAGACCTGTGCGGTAGTAACGCTGTACGTTCGGAACGTTTTCAACACTGCGGATGGGGGTGAGATAGTTAGGAAGTTACGAAAGTTGAGAGTAGCCCCGTACCTGGTCAGGATAGTAATAAGTGAATAGGGCTGGAGGTAGAGTGCGCCACCCAGTGGAGGAAGATCACCTGTGGTGTTCCGGAGGGATCGGTCCTAAGCCCAACCCTGTCGAATATAATGTTCGATGATGCATTACGTCTACCCCAACCGGAGAACCTTAAGGTGATCAGATATGCCGACGATCTGGTAATAACGGTCACGGCCAGAAAGGCGTCGGAAACCGGGTAGGCGGCTAACACGACCATCGCTAAAATGGGTATAGGGGAAAAAGCTGGAGCTTGCCCCTGGAATAACCGAGCAGGTGATCATAACCAAAAAGAGGAAACTCCCTATCGTGAAAATGAGGGTAGGAGAGTTGGAAATTGGTCCGATCCAGGCGATAAAGTACCTGGGCATATGGCTCGATTCGAAGTTGACATACGGAGTGCATGTGACTAAAACTAGGGAAAAAGCTGGGCGAGTGATGACGGCCATAGGCAAGCTGATGCATAATACCAGCGGACCGAAGGCCAACAAGAGGAGGGTGTTGTGTAGCGTGGTGCATTCCATTTTGCCGTACGTGGCCCTGATATGGGTAACTGAGATGGCAGTGGAAAGAACGCGAAGAAGACTGGCCAGGATACAGCGATGTGCGGCACTGAGAGTCTGCATGGCTTACGGCATGGACGATATCCTAGGAGGCAGTGCTAATAGTAACAGCGACCCCCCCCCCCCCCGTCGATCTTCTGGCAAAAGAAAGGTGGAAATATACGAGGGAATTGACAGGAAGGAGGCCAACGATAGAGGTGGCAGGAGAGATGGAATACCTCCAGTAAGGGAAGGTGGACGAGGGGGCTCATTCCAGATATTAAAATATGTGCGGAGAGAGGACACGATGAGTTAGTAACCTTACATAGGCCCTAACAAAGCACGGATGTTTTGCAGAGTACGTCTACGACTTCGGAAAGATCGAAGATCGAGAATGCATGTACCGTGAGGAGATAGACGACACGGAGCATACTCTGTTCCGGTGTAGCAGGTGGAGAGAAGAAAGGCTACGAGTCATAGATAGGCTAGACGGTCCAAGTACAGCCGATAACATGGTGTTGAATATGATAGAATCAGAGGAAAACTGGCAACTCCTGGAGGACACGATAACGTCAATCATGAAAATCAAGGAAGTAGACGAAATAAACTTGAACCCTTAATATTTGCAAAGAAGTGGGTGATGATATCTCTGTGGAGGCAGAATACCTAATTCTAAAATTGACCTGACATTCTGACAGTAAGGGACAACCGTTCCAGGATACGAGGAAACACTGAGGACCAGGGAGGGGGGCACTATTCCAGAGAGGTTTTTATCTCGGTTAGAGTCCTGCACTACCCAGCGTGATAGATCCAAGGCGCGGGGTGTCCATGGTGAATTTCTCCTCCTCCCCCGCAAAAAAGGCAGACAAGCATTGATTGATGTTTTCCAGATGTGGATCTAAACACGTTTGTTACGAATTACTTTGAATCCATTCCTTCGAATCCATCGTCCTTCATGAGGAGCTCGATTTCTTCAAAATACACCCCATATTCTTCCGTAATTATTCATTTCTTTGCTGCATCAGCCGGAGCGAAAACAACATAGAACAGTTAATGGTTGAAGAGAACGTTGCGCTGACGTTACCAAGGAGCAGATGGGAAAGAGGTTTGGTGAGACCCTACATTTAACAAGCAACCGAGATAGATGGCATGATGCAAAAGGTTACATGCTCGTCCTAGCGATCAGAATGCAAGTTCTTCTGCAAATTAAATAATGGTGCATTTCAAACGCGCGCGCGAAAGGTTTTTAGTCTGATTATTTACTTGGTTACTGTTTACTTCAACGCATATGATTTGCTGTATTGCAGATCTGCACACCAGCATATCTTGTTAACTCTAAGCATTATGGTTCCAACTAGGATAGTACTTGGTTAACAAAATGTCCCTCAAGACGTTGCGAATAAGAAAAATAATCCAGTTTAGATGGAAACTAAAAAAATTAATAATTTAAAAAGAAATTCGTATTATCCGTATCATCGCAGTCTTTATTCTACAGAAGCTCACGAGTCTTATCTTTTCATTAAGGCAAAATTTGATTTCTCTCGTCAGAAAAAGCAAAGAAAAAAGGATAACATTTTTCCTAAAATGCTTTCTAAGCACACTGCAATGCTCTGAAGTTATGATATTTAACAGGCTTTTTAAATAATTATTCAGTGATGGTTGAAAGTATAGTTTTAATCTTTTCTGGAAAAATTTTATTCATGCAGCTACACGCACGATCAACCAAAACTAAGTGGCGTTGGAGTAGGACGGATTGGAGTGACAGAGTTTGACATAAAGAAGGTATTTGCCACCGAATAGTATTATGTTTTGTTAATTGATCACTCAAAGGAATGAAATTAATCTAAAAATTACGATATTCCAAATACTCGTGACTAGTTGCGTTTAGACGCCATCTTTTTAAATAATATACTTGCAAAAGTGCTGAAATTCATCCGATGTTGACAACTTGTATATATTATTACTGGACTAAATAATACGCAGAATGAAGAAATCGAACTTTCTTGAAAATATTTTGTCTACATCGATATATAATTTATATTACCACTACACACTCTATCTTTTTAAAGAATTACTTACCAGATTGAGTTTTGTATAAGTAGAAGTCGTATGTCGTGGAAATAATCATTAGTAAAATAACTGTTGCAAATATTATTCTGAAATATAAAGCTAGATTAGTAGATATAATAATTAAATTCAATTAAATAAAATCAGAAAATGTTGATAACTTATAAAATATATTGTATACAAGGTGTCTGCTGTATACGTACAAATATTTTGCATAATAATATATTGACTCAAAAGAAACAAACAAGTTTTATAAAACGTTTGATTTACTCCAACGGTTTTGCTTAAATTAATTATTTTCTAAAAATATGATATTTTCAGTTCAGGTATTATAAATATATGAAATATTATGTAGATCAGTTTTGCCGGATAAAATAAAATCAAGTTCAATATCTTCTTGCGACCTACTATTTTATTATATTTATTGTACTGATAAGGAGACATAAAAAAACTTTTAAAAAAATCGCCGGTGCCTCTTTCATAAAAGGAATCCTCTGCTGTCGCCGCCGACGCAACAGTGGGAAAAATGTGCCCTTTTTGGATAAAAATCTGCCGACAGTAGATATATCAATCAATTTAAATTTAAAAAAAAATGGAAAATACTCTTATGACATTGTACTTTAGAGCAATGCTGCGACAAAGTGGCTTTGGCTTAACCTAACTTAAAAATCGCAGATATTTCTCTCTGATACCAAATTCATTTTTATGGGATCATAAGTTAATTGCTTAAATTTCTTGAATCGTTTTTAACGTATGAACCATAACCCTTTTAAGGAGTTAAAGGTTTAAGGTGGTGAAAATTTGAGATTCAAGTGAAATAAAGTTTAAGTGATTACAAGTTGTTCTTCAGGGTTTTTTATGCTGATCTCATCTTTAATCTTACTCGCATCCTATCGATCTCTCAAAGGAATGAAAACGGGGGTTAATCTAAAAATTACGATATTCCAAATACACGTCACTAGTTGCGTTTAGAAATGTAAATATTATTTTAGTGACAGGTAAAAAAAAAATCGGAAATTACCCTCAGCTGCTCAATAACATTCATGACCTCATTTATTGGCAGATAATGTTAGGTTAAAACTTTTAGGTTTATGATATTTTACATACATTTTTTTACTTATATGTTATAATAGGTTTAAAGCTGTTAATTAGGTTAGTCTGAATGCATAGAAATAAAATCACGTGGATAAAAAAACTATCTTTATTTTTACCTGTTTGGGTGTTTCGAGATCTGATAATAGCAAATTTTTCTAAAATATCAATATCATTATATTTACAGTTTAACCAACTTCTGAAAAAGAAGGTTCTCAATTCAGCCTGCAATTATATTACACAGACACAAAAATAAGTAAAAAGTGATCTGTTTCTGGGACTCCATTAGATAACCCCTATATATACATGCTGAATACGAATCAGGTATCCGTTTAGCTCCGTTACGTACCAATTTTTAGTAAATCGCGAAAATAACCTAAATTATGAGTTTTTTTTAAGTTATTTTCGCGATTTACAAAAAATGGCAACTACATGTGGGTTACCCAATGAAGTACCAGAAAAAGACTACTTTTTCATTTTGTGTGCCTGTGTAATTATCCGTAAAAAAAATATCATTACATATGAGATTCTTTATAAATGTGTTTTTACCTCTAGCCTCCCTTTCTCTCATCTCACCAAGTGGGCGTGAATTACAAATCACACTTAAAATATTTAGGAAGGAAGTATCAATGATTGATGACGTGAGAATCTCTATAGGCAAATGTGGTGTTTCTATACTCAAAGAAATAGTATGGGTAAATTCAACAAAAAAAATGGTTAACTAACAATATCGTTAATTTTGTTAAACCAAACTATATTGATGGTGTTTTTAAACAAGAGGTGATTGTTATTTTAATTAATAAAAAGTTGTCGTACAACAAAACAAACATTAACTTAAAAAATAGATGAATAAGACTATTATTTTGTTCGTCTGACTATTATTTTGTTGAATTCTGTCAAATTAAACTAGATAATAGTATATTTTATTTTTAACTATTATCGAATTGTAATTCTAACCCAGTATTAGTTCGCTGTATTATTGTACTTGGTAGATAAACCAATATTATTGTCGTCTTCTAGAAGTTCTAAACGAATTACCATAAAATTTGCTTGCTTACCACGTAGTCTATTACAAAAATTATTCCCAGATGACGCCACATACAAATCACTGACAATAATCAATCATGCATTATCTTATACTCTTATGAATTTATAGAAAATTAATAACATGATTGCAATGTTCAAATTCTCTCAGGGATCATCGATATATTTGGATGAATCTCATAAACGATCTCTAATCTTTGGTTTGGGTGGTCTGATGTCTCAATACTGAGATTTTGGCTAACCAAAAAAAACTTCATCATACAATAAAGTGTAGATCAACCTAAAAATTAGTTGGTGAACAAAAAACAAAGTCGTTGTACTATTTAATTGTAGACCAAATTGAAAATGGTTAGTGAACATAAAAAAATGTCATTGTACTATTTAATTTGTTACAAGAAGATATGATTATTAAACTACTATTTGTTTACGAAAACAAATAAAGTTGTATGACTATTGTTTTCTGATTGATTTAACTATGAAACTAGATAGGCGCGATTTTATATGCTCTTTTTGGTTGAATTTACCTATCATTTTCTTTGAGTGTAGCAGGGCCACAAGTGTTCTCGATTTTGGGAAACAAAACAGCTGATGAACCAACAATTATGAGCAACTAGTTTTATAGAGTTGGAACAAAATAATCTGTTTTTTTTTTTTAGTCATTGTTGTTCATATTATAGTGTACCTATTTAACTTATATATAACTTATACCATAATATAATTAGTTGCGTTTCTTACATTACTTTGAGATGTGTTCTTTGAATGAAGTTTAGTCCAGAATTTTTGTGTATAAAAAAATAATACAACTGAGATTAAGTTGATCTAGATTTAAACAGGTTAACGGGTAAAGGAACATGCGGGTTGAATTGAGGAACTCCTTTTCTAAAAGTTGGTTAAACACACTGTAAATATGATTATATTGACATTTCAGATACATTTGCTATTATCAGATCTCAAAACGCTCAATTTTGTCATAACTTAGAACTAGTCCGGAGTCCAAGCACTCCAAAATCAAAATGACCTGTCCCGACATGACGTAAAAATGTTGACATAAGTAATGAAGAGAGCATTACCTGAGGCATTAGAAAAACACTTGTCGGATTAGTTGTTGCTCTTGCGCAACTTTAGAAATCACAAAAAAGATGGCGGATTGAGAATTACAAAAATTATGTTTTACAATGGTTATTCCTCGTTAAAAAAAAAACTATGAAACTTACCTGATTTTTGGTATGTATTCTCAAAAGATATATCCGATTCCAACTAAGCTATTGGTATTTTTAAAAACAATATTTTTTTTTGGAAAAAAAATAATTAAAATCAGAATGTTGATATTTACGTATTAAAAATTTCGATATGGAGACAAATATGTTAAATCTATGAAATTTTTATATGCAATTACGTGCTAAATATAGTCCGTATGTTGAAAAAGTTTTTTTTTGAAAAGATCCTGTCGATAACTTGTGTAGTCTTTTAATTACGATTTTTTTATAAGGTGCGTAATTATGCAGCATTAAAGTAAAAATAGTCTACACGATAGATCGGTAGAGTGCAACAGTACTGCACTGTTCAATTTAATTGCAAACTTGAATTACTTTATGTTAATAATACAGCAAACCAAATAAAAGTAGTAGTCGGGCGTTGCCGATTGCGGCTACTTATTAAAAAAATAATACAACAAATATTGACCTTAACAATCGATACAAAGTGAACTGAGTGTTCGAACAAAATGTTAATTAAATAGGTATTCGGAATCAGCCATGCCCGAATACAACTTCTACTCGTTTTTATATTGTTTAACCAATAAAACATTAGTGACAAATATTATTTTGGGTGTTTAGCAGATTTAACAGAAAGCAGAAAGAAATAGATATTTTAAATAAAACATTAGTGTTGTTTGTATATTATGTAATTTTTGTATATAATTATTCAAATACATTTTAATCAGAATCACTATCATTATAAAGTGGTGCGTATTGCTTTTTTCCCTTAAAACAGTTTTCAGGAAAAGCAGCACATTTCCCTCTTGGTTACTCTGACGAAATTCAAAGTTTTTTTATGGATGTACTCTTTCCAGCATTTACGATGGTAAACAGGATTTTTTTAAATAAAATTATCGTTTATCACCTCCCGAAGTAATCGGTAAACTCTGTCTTTTCTAATTAGTAAAGCGTTTTGTAACGTTACGCAGTTAATTTACTTCTGGCTTCATATGATACATCTTGGCATATTATACTTTTATTAAAATCTAATTGTTCAGCCATCGTTGAATGTCCACTTAGTTTTATTCTAATGTCAAACTGCCTTTTACTAGTGAACCATCCTAGAAAGGCAGATGAGATTAGGATGCGCAGTGGTCGACACAATCCGCCGCTACAAAGCTCATTTGTTTACGTCCCTTCTATGTGTAAAGATCGGCACAATCTCGAGAAAAGTGTTTGCAGTGTATAACTTAGATTTGATACATCTTAGGTACCCATTATAAGTATCCACTTATATGAGCATTAGTAGTAGTATTTATCATTAGTAGTATTTATAAGAAAATATCATGGTGTTTGAAAGCAAAGTAAGAAATAAGGCTTTGTCTGGTCAAAGTCGAGAAATTATAAGTTCTATCTTAAAATATAATATATGAAGCAGGAATCTATAGCTGGAGCCTCTTATACTATTTTCAAAAGTATGAGTACAAATCTATTATCAGTTTATAATTTTGTATTCTGACTACTAATATAATTTAATATTGTTTGCCTACTGGGTTTCCTCGGAAGTTGGGTTGAGCAGGTAAATAAAGTATAGTGTAAGCGTTTATCTCAATTTTTATAATTTTACTTTCGATCTATTTAATTTAATGTATATTTGTTTGGTATATTTGCTATATCGCCTTGTTTACTTGAAACTAAAACAATTAAATATTATAATTAGTGTAAATAAATATATCAAATATAAAAACAAATGACTGTTCAAATGTTCATTCGAAAACACCAATTGACCTATGACACGCCGGGATTCTCGGTGAATAGGGTGCGCAGTTCACGTTTTACATCAACTTCTTCCTCCGACTGTACTTTCATAGCTTAAGAAGCTTGTTTGTCTCTGTCCAACAGTGACGATATTTCTTCTCTCTCTTCGCGGCTACTGGTCATCCTAGGATGGTTGACTAGTACACACAAACACTCAATAGCACCTAGTATATAAAATCCACACTTCAAATAATACATGTGAACCAATTAATAATAATCAATCAATTTAAATACTCAAACACAAATAGCTTTTATAATGTTAAAATGTTAAGATAAATACGCGTAGTAGACGTAAACATATCAACTAATTTCACTGAAAACTGTTTTTATGCACTTTATGAATTTCGGGAGAGCTGTCGTCTTAGAGCGTATTACATGCGTCGCACCGTACACCCATTTTAAAAATTCATAACTCGAATGGTATATGTAATATCAACTTCGTTCTTGTCTTAAAAACATTTTCAATATATTGGGCATGTTTGTGAGCATAATTTATAAACAAAAAATTTAAAATGAAAGTACTTGCTTGTATGTAGAAATTCTTATTACAATATTTTATAGTTACAGGTTTCATATTTTTTTCCAAAAAAACTAAAAATATTTAAACAATCCCATCCAGTCTCATCCAAGCGCTTATGTTTTTAGCGAATACTGTAAAAAAATAGATGAATAGCTTGCACAGTTTTTTTATAGGACGCGTTATGTATTAAAAAACTTTTTTTTTGGAATTACCATTTCCTCTCTTTTCTTATCATTTAAGAAGTTATGCAATAGTTGATAAGAATCCGACAAGTCATTTCTGGTCATATATAACTCTTTTTGCAAATCTGCAGTTGAAAAATGTACGTCATGTCGGGACAGGTTACTTGGAATTTAGAGCGATTTCGTGCTGTTGGACCCCAGACTAAACTTTTGTATAATACGAATTCTTTTCATGATTTTATATGAAAAAATAAAAGTATCTAAAAATAGATTAAATAAATTATACATTATGTTAGATTTATTCATTGGGGACGGTATCTCAGTGGTTTAGCCCGTCTAGCTTGCATACTGGCGTACCTAGCGAAGCAGGTTCAATCCCTGCTCATCGCGAAATAATTTTAATTATAAAATTATCCCCAAGAAGTGGTTCGGACTCCACTATAAGCTGTAGGCCTCGTTTCTCTTTACCTAACACAAAATCATTCTGGATTTTCAAAGAGTTACTTCGGTGACTTGAGAAGCGGTTAAGAAAACATTATTATAAGAAAAAAACATTCAAAATTAAGTCTGTGTGCATGGTCATGTTTAGTTTACAACATTGATGATCTTCAGATCAAAATAATTTATGTTTTTCAACTAGCAAATTCTAAAGTATTACTACTGTTAATAAATTACGGTAAGGTTCCAGAAAAGAAAAATTATTAGTTGAACTTCAAATAACTTTAAAAAAATAATTCATACAATTATTATTAGTCTTTATTGTAATGAAGATAAAAATAGTGTAAATATTTCGTGCAGAGACGAGATTACCTCCCCTCCCCGTTTTCGAGGGTGCTGAACACGATGCAAGTGGTGGGAGAAGTTTTTGACCGCCGTAATCCCATGAAACGGCCAAGAACTACCCATTTTATGGGATCTCTTTATGTTTTCATACATAAACGGATCTGGGGGGGGGGGGGGGGTGATTTATCCACCGGTTATATTTGAAATAACATGGAAGGAGGTTATGGAGTAAGTGGAACCCAGACAGCACGCCTTTGGGGATCAAACCCTCCCGAGGGTTGGAAAATCATTTATTTTTCAAATGATTCGTTTCAAACGCGTATCCGCCCCTGTTTTCGGGGTCGCCGATCACGGGAAAATAATTAATTTCTAGCTTCAACTCCTCCTCATCCCTCAAACGGGCAGAAACCAGCCCGAACTCACCAGAAAGCATACTATTCAGGATTTACAAGTTTTTCGACACATGATCGTTATTCCTATGCATACCAATTCATTTTTCACGGAAGAGATGGTGGTAGCGACCTCGAGGACTGCTTCAACCCTTCCAAAGGATATAAAATGCATTAATTACACTGCGGTAGGTAGCAATAATAATAATAATAATAATAAAAACAAACATGCTTAAAAAATGCTTATAACGCGGATCCGCGCGCACTTGGCGAGACATATCAAAAACGCGGATCGTGTTATGAGCGCTGAAAGTGTTAATATTTTATTTTATACTAGTTATCTTATATTAGTCGAAGAAATATTTATAAATGCGACATATACATAATATAATATTCGAGCAAGAGATTTGAGCCGAAGAATTAAGAAAAAAAGTGAAAATATTGTTCCTGTGATCAGCGACCCCGAAAACGGGGAGATACGCGTTAAACTGAATAATTTGAAAAAATAATGATTTTCCACCACTCGGGAGGATTTAATCAACCCCCTAGGCCTACTGTCTGGATTCCACTTACTTTATAACTCCCTTCCATGTTATTTCATGTATAAATCACTCACCTCGCCCATTTATATATGAAAATATAAACGGATCCATAAAAGGCGTGATTCTTAGCCGTTTCAGGGAGTTGCGGCGGTCAAAAACTTCTCCCTCCACTTGCATCGTGTTCAGCACCCTCTAAAACAGAGGGGGGGGGAGGTAATCTCGTCTTTGCACGAAATATTTACAAAAAAGCCGTCTTATAATGCTTCATTACATAGACCATAGGGTCAGGGCGGGTAAAAATGAAATGGCCAAAAATTCGGTGAAAAATGAGACAACAATTTTTTTCATAATTTGCGACACTAAAATAAACTGATGAAAATGCCAAAATATACACCGAATATTGAAAACTTACAGCCAATATTGATTATGACTAATATTTGTAAGATATGCCTGAAAAAAAATGATATTGACATTAGTGCAATTTTATGGTTAAAAACTTTTAAATTTGACGCAAAATCTTTTGTTATATATGTCATATTTGGTGTAAGAATGTAAAAGTAGATGGCAGGAACTATTGGGAATGGAATGCAGATTCGTGTACAATATAACAGAAATCTTTAATTGAAACCATACAATAGAAATCTAATTTTAAAGTTCAGGGGAAATACGAGACGGAAAAAAGTTAAAAAACGATACGCCTAGAGGGCAATACTGAAACTGGTATTATAACCTAGCATAAAATTAAAGTCAAACGTGGTTTTATTTTTTTATTATTATTTTTTTTTTGTACCCAACGATTGCAGATGAGTCCATGATATGTAGGGGAAGATATAATTTTCAAATTGCCAATCCAGGAAGTACAGAAGGTACAAAGCGGGCAAATGAAAAAAAATTATTCTCCGTTAATTTAAATCACTATAATATCGCTTAAAGTACATGAAAATATTTTTCATTTTGAATAAATCTTATATGTTTTGAACCGCTGTGTCTTATTTTTTACCACCCATTATTGAAATCCTTATAAGAAGGAAGTTATTAACATGTCTTTTATTTTACCGACAGTGTCTTATTTTTACCCAAAATGATGGGTAAAAATGAGACACGGTTAATTTTTTTTTCTGCTTTCACACTGTGATATTTTTCAGATTCATAGTTCTCTACACAATGCTTGTTAGTTTTTATATAAGAGTTTTAAAAAATGTCTCATTTTTACCCACCCTGACCTTATATAATATGTTCAAATATAATCAAATTTTATCAATATTATTCAGTTTCTTTAATTAATATTTTTGGGATATCGAAAAATGCTGTAGTTTTAACTTACATTGTGATTACATCTGAAGCTGTAATATCTGGATGTTCTCCAACAGTTACACAGTAAGCATCTTGGAAAAGAATCGGTATCGGTAAATGCAATTCATTTATCATTGCGGTATAATCTTCAGCCGAACAGGCATCTGGCTTGCATATTGATAACAGATAAATTGACTGCAAAATAAGTAATATTTTATAATCTACGAATTAAATGCTAAATGCTCAATTATAAAATATATAGTTTGTTTATAGCCTTCTTCTACGTGCAATTTACGAATATAATTAAATAATTAATTGTTATATAATTAACTGTTTTGTTGGCCTATCAAATACAGATAAGTTCAAATAGGTTAGTTTTTACAGATTTAAAGTTTGGAATTTTGACATTTAAGCTAAAGGAAGTTTAATGGCTATCTGGAATTTGCGTTTTGATCATAATTCACTTTCTCGAGCTTCGCTCTCGTGATATTGTTGTCCATTCTCGTCAAATTACATCACAAATATAAGTTCTCGTGAAAAGTTAAATCTCTAATATGGTACTATATTCGATAGTTTTTCGGATATTACTGTGTAGTGTCACTCAGAGTACCTTATATGTTTTACATTGGCCATCATACCTGGTGCAATTATTACCTATGGTGATAAGCTATTTCACCCTATAATCCAATTCTTGTCAAATATATATGTACACTGAGAGTAGCTTATGTTTTACATTGGCCATCATACCTGGTGCAATTATTACCTATGGTGATAAGCTATTTCACCCTATAATCCAATTCTTGTCAAATATATATGTACACTGAGAGTAGCTTATGTTTTACATTGGCCATCATACCTGGTGCAATTATTACCTATGGTGATAAGCTATTTCACCCTATAATCCAATTCTTGTCAAATATATATGTACACTGAGAGTAGCTTATGTTTTACATTGGCCATCATACCTGGTGCAATTATTACCTATGGTGATAAGCTATTTCACCCTATAATCCAATTCTTGTCAAATATATATGTACATTGAGAGTAGCTTATGTTTTACATTGGCCATCATACCTGGTGCAATTATTACCTATGGTGATAAGCTATTTCACCCTATAATCCAATTCTTGTCAAATATATATGTACACTGAGAGTAGCTTATGTTTTACATTGGCCATCATACCTGGTGCAATTATTACCTATGGTGATAAGCTATTTCACCCTATAATCCAATTCTTGTCAAATATATATGTACACTGAGAGTAGCTTATGTTTTACATTGGCCATCATACCTGGTGCAATTATTACCTATGGTGATAAGCTATTTCACCCTATAATCCAATTCTTGTCAAATATATATGTACATATAGTCCACGCAAATTAGACATTTTAGAACAAATATTTTATAAAGTAATAATATTTGAGATGCGTACTCTAGATAAGGTTAGAAATAGATACCCGAAAAGTTCCCTCCCCATCTAGGGGTGGAACGTCCCTATTTTTTTGCAAAAAACCACCCCCTACTAGGGACTTAAAGCTGGTTTTTCACTTTTATCTTGTAAATCGTTTGTCAGAAGAGAAAAAAGTATAGGAAATAAAAAATTTGTCGTTAAATTCTGCATAGAAAAATATCCCATTAACCTTGTAACTTATCTTCACCTATTTCGCGCTAACAGCCTCCGAAGAGATGGGTAGTTTGGAGCGCACAGATAAAAATTGATCCTATTCGAAGTTTCACAGCGAATATCTTAAAACCGGTTACTTTAACGAGAAAAATGCTCAGGAATGAATTAATAGATCGGAATTCACTTTAGATCCATGTATAGCGGGTTTTGACGCGAGTGATTTTTATTTATTATCCTTTTTTCCACAAAGCTTTATTTGTTTAATTTGAGATCGTTTCCACACCATCCTCGAGGTAGAGCTCTCGGTGAGTTTTTTTCTTTAAGTGGTTTCCCCGGTAGGTTTATTCCACTAAAATGATGTCCAATTTTACTCATTAAGGGGTTCTTCATCGACGAATTCTTCTTCAAATTCAGAATTTAAACATCCTTGCCCATGGCAATTAGAGCACATTGTTGCGCAGCACAATCCAACCTTAGCAACCCTTTTTGCAGCTGCAAGATTGGTGCTGGTAACTCGGTGGTATAAATGGGTGCTAATATGTTGCCTACTTTCTTTTAACCCCAATCTGTTGGTTCCAAGTTTTCTCATCGCCAAGATTGAATTTGGAGAAATACTCTGTAAGAATGTTGACGTAATGCCTCATATGTTGGTGGCAGTCTTCATAGAATCCCGGCAGTACTAGATTACCGACCAACTTATTGAAAATAATGAACCTTTGATGATTCAAAGATGTCTCTTTTTGGGGGGCTTTGTTTAATGCAAGCGTGGATTGCTCTCCAGAACTTGTAATTTCTTGTTTCGCTAAGCTACGGTTGTTGAATATACGGACAACATCTTCGAGATCTCTTCTTTTATTGACGCATTCCACCGTTTGCACTTTTCCTTTACCAAAGAAAGCTGAAGTGGGATCGCATCTGAACACGTGGACAAACAAAACTGTGCGTGAGCGTCGTCTACAGCAGTAATTGTTCTGATTATTTGTGAGATTGTTTATCATTTTATTTTGCCTTTGAGTCAGTGGCGTGTTCTCATTGAAAATAATTTCCGGTGAAATACGTTCCAAAAGTCGCTGCTGTCTTTCGATGCTCTTCATACTGCAGACATTGTCAGCATACCCGTCAAACACTATAGTCACTTTTTGCCGTAATGATTACAAATAAAGCGAACGTAGGCTCTATAAACGTCGCTCTGGCCATACTACTTGATGAATCAAATTGACGAATTCTTGGTTTTTCTCATTAACCCTTTCCCATCGAAGAGAGGAAGGGGAATTGAAGCAAGCTCAAAGTTGAAACATGACTCCAAAAATTATAAATATCTGACTGTTTATTTTCTTATATTTAATTTTCAGTATCAGGTTCTGAGAGAGAAGTAAATAAAATGATACAGAAAATTCAATATAATTTTAATTATACTATACAGGGTGTAATCAGTTTCAGGTCATTAAAAAAAACTGGTGGTGGGGAATGACTAAACGAACAAAAAAACCTTATATAACATGGGTCTAAAACCCATAGTTTTAGAAAAAAAAAAAAAATTCGAAAATTTTCAGTAAAATTGTTTGAGAATTGCTGGAATGTTGGGATAGGCTTTTATATTCGTGTATGTCGGCGCCTCTAACCATCAAATACGGCTAATCTAATACGGCTCTTTCAAAGTGTCGCGTTCCTTTGTTAGAGACCACGCGTCGACGGGGTCACGAGTTGATAGTGACACTTTTGTATGGCTTTTTAAAATTAGATAAGGTGAGGTCTTTAGTGGTGCGGTATTTTAGTTTCTGTGGGCATTTCGTTAAGTACACACGTGGAAGCCGTTCCTTGTTTTGTATGTTACTTTGTTTTTTTGAATTTTGGACCACGTGTTTACAGTTAAGATTTATTTTGCTGACTTACCGTTCAAGTCGTTAAGTTCTTGATTACGTACAGACACTACTTGTTTGTTCTTTTTGTGTTTGTTGTGGATTTTGGACCAAGTTTTTATTTTTATTCTCTTTATTAACAACGTTAGTTAATAGTTTAGTGTGGTATTTTAATGTGCATAGAAACCATAAAAAATGATCCTAATTTAGCAAATGTGTTGAACGGAGTGCGTATGTCCTTAGTTCGATGTGCCGAAAAGTGTATTGATGCAAGACGGAAGCCGTTTCGAACAATTTATGTAAATCAACTCTATTGGTAAGTTCTAGATTTATCGAATAATTTTAGTTTTCGATACCTGATCAGCAATTCGTTAAATAAATCGGATTTTTTCCTAGATTAAAATACACATACTTCTGTTATCGTATCTCAGACGTCTAACTCTTTATTTCCCAATATCATGCAATAATTATTCATTTTTTAAGCTTTTAACCCAGAACACTCATTTAGGTTACAGATGTTAATAAATAACATTTAAATCTGATAAATTATAAACAACAATAAAAGCTCCAATATAATATTTTGTTCTAAATTAAAAAAACACATGTAAAGAAATGCTGTGTTTAACTTCTACGACCATCATTTGCTTTTGCAGTTCTTCAAAAAGAGATAACGAATTATTTACATTTTTATAATTGGTTCGGTTGAGGCGATCATCAAAGATGCCGCCCTTCTTTGCTTTGTACTGCGGGCCGCCGAGGACGAGTCGGTCGGTATGCACTCTTTTATGACAATTTAAAAGTTGTATAATTGGGAACTACTACACGTCCATTGACCCAGAAAGGCAGTGGTTCTCAAATGTTTCCTACCCTAATATTCAAATTGTTGACCCAGGTCAGTTTTTTCAAAGTGCCCTAGGGGAAAAGTCATAAAGGTCTTTTGTTTGTCTAGTTGGTCCCTATTACCAGTTTTTTTTAATGACAAGAAACTGTATATACGTTTAAGGTTAATTATTCATGTCTGAAGTGCTTATTGCCTTCATGTCTGAAGTGTTTATTGCCGTAATCCCTCCGGGTGTAGCCTGAGGCCGTCCTCATAACCACGTCGGTACTATACATATTTTACGTATAATTATAAACGCATATCTGTGAAAAAAGGAGAAAACCTACATACATCTTATAAACCGACTTCCGCTCTATAAATTCATTTCTGAGCATTTTTCTCGTTAAAATAACCGGTTTTAAGATATTCGCTGTGAAACTTCGAACAGGATTGATTTTTATCTGTGCTCTCCAAATTACACCTGTGTTCGGACGCTGTTAGCATGAAATAGGTAAGGATAAGCTACAAGGTTAATACAATATTTCTTATGGAGAATTTAACGACAAATATTTTACGGTTTACAAGATAAAAGTGAAAAATCAGCTTTAAGTCCCCGTTAGGGGTGGTTTTTTGTAAAAAAAAAAGGGACGTTCCAGCCCTAAAAGGAGGGTATCGGGTATCTATTTCTAACCCCATCTAAAGTGCGCATCTCAAATATTATTACTTTATAAATTATTTCTTCTATTCACTGGTTTTTAATCTAATTTGTGTGTACTAATATGGCCAAGAACAATTATACTCACACTAGCGTCTGACACATTGCCAAGTATATCCGGAATCAAAAATCCTCCAGTACAGTGCTTTCCCAAGATCTTACCACCTGCATACTTATGATCGATGGTCATACATTGATCGAAATTTCCCATGTCTAATCTCGTTCCATAACCTAAACCGGTATATGGAAATTTTGATGTAGCGTCCAACACTATAACAAAAATATATCTGTGATGAAATATAATGACAAAGACATAATGCTAATTTTGGAAAATACAGCATTTAGGTTGGACAGAAGTTCCTAAACTGTTTATTTTTAGAGATAATCGAATAAATTTATTTGTTGTTTATAGCACGGAAAGCCTCATTTTTAGGGTCATGCTTACACGCTTATACGTCCAAAATTTGAGAAACCATTTTAGAGATTTTTTAATACAAAATCTGACTGACGAACTTTAATTAGAGGGGCGAGCGTAGAGGCGACTTCAATGTGAATGTCAGTCGATATTCCGTTGAAGCAACGTCGAGCGCGGTTAGTACTTGGTGGTTACGCGCCTTAATATTAATTGTAGTATAATTAAGTATTTTTAATTTTTCTATATATTTGGGAGTCTTAATAAAAATTTCAAGGTCTTAGCACCAGCAAAAAAGGGTGCGTAAAGAAAGATGGCACCGGGCGCGAGACATTGTGATTGATAGATAGAAAGTAGATAGCATAGCACGCGGCTTCACGCATATAGTTATCGAACGCATATAACTAGAAAAGTGAATTACAATATATTTTTTTATTTATTAGTTATTAGTTAAATCAATAATAATTTAAAGTGTCGGAAATTTCACATTCCTAATTTCCTATCCTTTCCACCTTACCGACATCAACAGTGAAACCACGAGACATCCTGAAAGTAGGTAAGTTTTCGACATTTTTAAGTTATTTTTCTTTTGTTTGGAAATCTCGCACCTATAAAATACAGTTCACTCAATTAATTATTTAGACGCACCCGCTGATAAGGCTTAGGCCCATTCATATGGCCACTTCGTCCGGATTATAGCCGGCGGCAGATTTTTATAGTAGTTTTTGCTCTAATTTATCGCGATATTGTAATTCACTTGTTTTCTTAAACACGTACATACATATGCTTTAGTAGTTTATTTTCATATATTTTAGTAGATTTTATTTAATACTTGCCTTGAAGAATTATTTGCATTATTTACCAGTACGAGTTATTTGCTCTGGCATTTTGATTAATCAATAATTAATTAATATCACTGATTAACAACTTAGTTGTTTCTTGCGTTCAACATTTTAATTTTTTACATAATTTGGATATTTTTAGTGTATAGTTTGGGTGACATTAAACTGTTCAAGTGTTTCACAATGCCACCAAAAATTGATCAAAACTTAGAGACAAAACTTAGTAAATTTATAGCTAAAAAAGAAACTTATTTCAACAAAATACAAATGCTCTTTGATTTGTCGAGAGATTTAAAAAATCCTGAGAATTTATCAAAATTCAAAATTCAAATGCATACTTTGGATGAAACAACAAAGCTGTTTAAACAAATGATAGATAGTATTAATGATGTAAGTTCAGATATAAACCCTGATTATGTATTAAATTATCAACCATTAGAAATGATAGATTCGCTATATTGTCATATAAAAGAGGCAGCCAAAATTATAGAAGACCAGCAGGTCACACAAAATAGACAAACAGCTGATCAACCAGCTGTCGCTAGGTTACAAAAAATAGAAATACCGGAATTTTCGGGTGATCCCAAAAAATGGCCAATATTTTTTGAAACTTTTAAAAGCCTTGTTCATAATAATGCAAATTTAGATAACACAAGTAAAATACATTACTTGTTAGGCGCTTTAAAGGGCAAAGCTTTGGACGTTTGTGCGGGTGTTATGCCGACGGCCGCAAATTACAGTATTCTTTGGGGCACTTTGGTAGGTAAATATCAGGATAAGCGTTTGCTAGCGGATACCTATTTTAGTCAAATGTTGGAGTTTAAAACGGCCCAGCAGGAATCTGCAGCCTGTCTTAATAATTTTTTAGAAAAATTTGACACATCTGTTAACGCCATTAAACAATTAAATATTCCCGATTTGACAGATTTTTTCATAGCTTCTTTAGCTCTGTCAAAGTTAGATATTCAAACACGTAAATTATTTGAAATGTCAAAACACTCGGAAATCCCAACTTATAAAGAAATCGTAGATTTTGTTAAAAACCAAAGAAAAGCCCTTAGTAGCCTTTCAAAAAATAGTCATGCTAATTCCGCAAAGCTCAGTGTTAGTAGTAGTAGTGCTTATAAGCCTAAACAGGTTCCGCAATCATTTGTTACTAATAGTAGTGGTGGATCAAATAAAAAACCTTATAAAAGTTTAGCAGGCAATTGCTCCATTTGTAAACATTTACATTCAGTTTTTCAGTGTTCTGAATTTCTAAAACTTACGCCTCACGAAAGATATAGTTTAGCTAGAGAGAAAAAATTATGCTTAAATTGTCTAAGTTCAGTTCATAAAATTGCCGATTGTAAATCGACAAACGTTTGCAATATTTGTCATTTTCGTCATCATTCGCTATTACATTTCGATAAATTAAATTCCGCTAATAACAATAATGACCACGAAAACGTCGCATCTAGTAGTGAATCTCCGTCAAATGAATATGAGAAAGAAAACTTATCCACGCACAATTTTTGTTCAACTTCAACCAGTGAAATATCGCAAGATAATTATACAACTTTACTATCTACGGCAGTGGTCAACATAATGTCTGTTTCGGGCGAATATAAACCCGCGCGTTTTTTGATAGATAACGGAAGCCAAGCACATTTTATCACTAGAAAATGTTGTCAGCGGCTCAAATTACCTTTTCAAAAATATCACTCCTTTGTTAATGGAATCGGTGGTCCTCAAACAGTTTTAGGGCACTTAAATTTTGGTTTAAGTTCACGATTTGATTCAAATATTCAGTATCAGATATATGCTTTGGTAATAGATAAAATAACTGACCGACTTCCAACAACTAATATACCAGTCAAATCGCTTAATTATTTAAATCATGTGCAATTAGCAGATGATCATTTTTACGAACCCTCAAAAATTGACGGAATTATTGGAGCCAGTTTATTTCTACATATTTTAGGCACTAGTAAGATAGTTGGCCCACCTAATTTACCTATGGCAGTACAAACTAGTTTAGGTTACATTGTGATGGGAAATATACCCACCACTACACCAGTTGAGGTTGAAAATTCGCAAACATTTTGCTCAATTATAGAACCATCTTTAGAACAAATTTTACATAAATTTTGGGAAGTAGAGGAGATACCTGCACCTCCCGTGCTTAATCAGGAGGATGCTGAATGTGAAAACATTTTTAGAACCACTACCACTCGCGACCACACTGGTCGATTTACAGTAGCACTTCCGTTTAAGGAATATCCGCCTGTGTTAGGAAATTCGTTTGCTATAGCTTGCAAACGATTTTACTACCTCGAAAATAAATTTAAAAATGACCCTCTTCTTAAAAACAATTATAGTGAGGTTATTAGGGATTATATAAGTCAAGGTCACATAACTCTGGTATCCCCAGATTCGAATGGTCAACTTGATAATAGCGCATATTACATTCCGCATTTTGTAGTATTGAAAGATAGTGTTAGCACGCCTGTTCGTATCGTGTTTGATGCCTCCGCAAAAACATCTAATTCACGCTCACTAAATGATGTTTTATATTCCGGTCCAAAATTACAAACTGACATTTTTAAAATCTTACTTAACTTTAGACTTTTTCAAGTTGCTATAATTTCAGACATACGACAGATGTATCGATATATTCGGGTGTGCCCCGAGCATCGCAAATTTCAAAGAATTTTGTGGAGATTCTTCCCCGAAGAACCTTTAGCGATTTATGAACTAACCACAGTTGTGTTTGGTTTAAAATCGTCCCCTTTCTCGGCTTTAAGGACGATTAAACAACTTGCCGACGATGAAGCAGAGGCGTTTCCTCTCGCGTCCAAAGTGGTCGAGACCGATCTGTATATAGACGACCTAGTAGTTAGTGTCCCGACGACACCGCAAGCAATAGAGCTTTATCGTCAAATGGTAGGGTTATTTTCTACCGGGGGTTTCGAATTAGTTAAGTGGAGCTCAAATTCGCAAAAATTGTTAAAAGAAATTCCTAAAAATATTCGTTTATCATCAACAATAGAATTTAGTGAGACGCCTGAAATTAATTGTGCACTCAAAGTTTTGGGGTTACAATGGGACCCTTCAACCGACTTCTTTTCATTTTCGGTAAATATTCCAAACAAAATTTGTACAAAAAGAAGTATTTTGTCAACTTTAGCACGCATTTGGGATCCGCTAGGGTTTTTATCAGCTATTACAATCGTCGCAAAACTTCTGATAAAAGAGTTGTGGATTTCTAAAGTTGATTGGGATGCGGAACCGCCAAAAAATATTCAAAAACAATGGTTAGAATTTTATGAGGAGCTTCCTCTCATATCGCAATTTAAAGTACCGCGTTATATCGGGGCATTTGACAATAATTCTTACGCAACATTAATAGGATTCGCAGATAGTTCACTAAAAGGATACAGAGCCATGGTTTATATAAAATTAATTACACCTAATAATGACATTAAAATTAACTTAATGTGTGCAAAAGCAAAATTAGCCCCTTTGAAAGTTTGTACAATACCTAGACTTGAACTTTGTGCCGCGGTTCTTTTGGCAAAATTAATTAAATCAGTTATAGATACGTGTTCAGCTCGCATTAAAATAGATAAGGTTTTCGCTCTTTCCGACTCGACAGTAGTTTTGCACTGGATTAATAGTTCTCCACATAGGTGGAAAACTTTTGTTTCGAATAGAGTTGCTAAAATTCAGGAGTCGGTTCCCTCCGCCAAATGGTTTCATGTAGAAAGTGAAAACAATATAGCTGACTGTCTTTCACGCGGACTAACGCCGGCACTTTTAATTCAACACTCTACCTGGCTCTCCGGTCCACACTGGCTTAAATTAGAATTGAATAAATGGCCTATTCAACCTATTGTAGAAAATAATTCATCTATAATTGAGGAAAAAGTAACTGTAGTCCTGCCTACTATACTTGATGAATACAATCCGTTACGTAATCTTATATTGAGGATGTCTTCTTGGTCGAAACTTTGCAGAATTACAGTATACGTACTTAGGTTTCTGAAATTATTACCAGTTAGAAAAATGATTTCTGTATTAGATTTAGATAAGGCCGAATTAGTGCTAATACGAATTGTTCAAAAATTACATTTTGCTAAAGAATTTGTACTGTTGCAGAATGAACAGTCGTGTTCCAAATCATTGCGTCATTTAAATCCTTTTTTAGATAAGGCATGTATTCGAGTAGGAGGTAGGTTAGAAAACGCACAAATTAGTTATTATACAAAACATCCACTATTACTACCAAAAAAAGATCACTTAGTTAATATTTTAATTGACCACTTTCATCGCTTATACTTACATACTGGGCCACATTTATTATTATCGCTCCTTCGACAACGATTTTGGATATTAGCTGCTAGAAATGTTGTTCGTAGTCGCATTAAATTGTGTAATTATTGTTTTAAATTTAAACCTAAAGCTACATATCCGCAAATGGCTGATCTACCCGTTTCTAGAGTGACGGAGGTAAAATGTTTCTTAAACAGTGGCGTGGACTACGCCGGCCCGGTTTATATTACTTTAGGACGTCGCAGAGGTATTAAAAGCCAAAAAGCGTACATATATCTGTTCGTTTGTCTGGCAACGAAAGCGGTGCACTTAGAATTAGCCTCTGACATGTCAACCGCTACATTTTTAGGATGTTTTAAACGTTTCATAGCGCGCCGCGGACCCGTATGTTCTATTCACTCGGACTGCGGTTCAAATTTTATTGGGGCAAAAGCTGAACTTGATCAAATTTACAACTTAATTCAATCCAGTGAATATATTCGCACTATAGGCGCAGAATTAAGTTTGCACAAGATAGAGTGGAAGTTCAACCCTCCATCCACCCCCCATTTTGGGGGTATTTGGGAGGCAAATATTAAGTCAATGAAAACACATTTGCATAAAGTTGTAGGCAATCAAATTTTTACTTTTGAGGAATTTACAACTATATTAACACAGATTGAATCTCTCTTAAATTCTAGACCATTGTGTTGGTTGAGTAGTGACCCCTCTGAACCAGAGCCGTTAACCCCCGCACATTTTCTTACATTGACTCCATTGAAATCACTTCCCGCGTTAGATTTCTCGGAAACAAATCAAAATTTGCTTTCGCGTAAACAACTACTTGACCAGGTAGTACAATCATTTTGGAAACGGTGGCGGCTGGAATACTTGAGCAGTTTGCAAAGTCGCCAAAAATGGAACAGTCCAGCTTGTCCTGTTACTAAAGGGACACTGGTTCTTATTCAGCCTCTTCAGTGGCCGTTAGGGGTTATCGAAGAGGTATTTCTAGGCAAAGATGGAGTAGTTCGTGTAGCCCTTGTCAAAGCAAAAAACACGACCTACAAAAGACCCATTGTCAAGTTGTGCCCTTTGCCTAATCAGTAAAACGTAATTTTTTTTTCTCTTAGAATTTCTTAGTTCTTTTTTTTTAATAGATTTTTTTACTTTTTTCTTTAGGGTATATTTGAAAATAATTTTTCAAGGCCGGGGGAATGGTTACGCGCCTTAATATTAATTGTAGTATAATTAAGTATTTTTAATTTTTCTATATATTTGGGAGTCTTAATAAAAATTTCAAGGTCTTAGCACCAGCAAAAAAGGGTGCGTAAAGAAAGATGGCATCGGGCGCGAGACATTGTGATTGATAGATAGAAAGTAGATAGCATAGCACGCGGCTTCACGCATATAGTTATCGAACGCATATAACTAGAAAAGTGAATTACAATATATTTTTTTATTTATTAGTTATTAGTTAAATCAATAATAATTTAAAGTGTCGGAAATTTCACATTCCTAATTTCCTATCCTTTCCACCTTACCGACATCAACAGTGAAACCACGAGACATCCTGAAAGTAGGTAAGTTTTCGACATTTTTAAGTTATTTTTCTTTTGTTTTGAAATCTCGCACCTATAAAATACAGTTCACTCAATTAATTATTTAGACGCACCCGCTGATAAGGCTTAGGCCCATTCACTTGGGAAATACAGCATTCTCGTCCCACCTTCTAGCGGCTTGTATATCAGTGTATACGCGGAAGCTACGTAATTTAGTTTAAAAAAAATGTAACCATTGTACTTACGAAGTATGTCTTGAAAGACATACTGACATATATAAAACTGTCGATATACAGGGCGGGTGCGATACGATGTTTGATTTCCCCCGCTTATAACTCCAAGAATATTAATACTACGTGAAAATGTGTCTGAACCATTTCGATAGAGAATTTACTTATCTTTAAATTTGATAACAATCTTTTTTTTTAGGACCGTTCAGAACTGAGATATTGGCAAAAAAATGATTTTTGAGCGATATTCCCCCAAAATTGGGGGTGTTCCAGAGGGCGGACGAGGGGGAAAAATTAGTATGTCTAAAATAGGCATATAATGAACTTGTTTCAATAGTAAAATCTTGTGTACAATTTAAAACTATGTTAATTTACCTGACGACTGGCCTAATAAGTGGAAATTCGCGGTTTAAGGATTGAAGGCAATCCCTGATTTTTATGCGCCGTCCGGGTCCGGATTGAGCAGAAAAATTTACATCAAATACGACTCTTTCCAGCTGTATATCTGACATGTACCTAGGACTTAATGATAAACGTAGAAATAACTATTTTTTATGAAATAGGACGACTATGAAGAGCGCCGACTGGCTGCCGGGCGGTAATACAAACAAATAGGGGGCAAGAAGGCAAAAAATAGGTTAACTCACATCAAAGGGAAATGGTTGGTTTTAGGTGTGGCGATTGTTTACAAAATACTAAATAACAGAAAATATATACATTTTTTTTTCATTCTATTTATTTATTTATTTATTTTCACACCTTATTTATATCAAGGTGTTGGGGGAGTTTAGCTATAGCTATTCCACTACTCAACCAGGTCACGCAAACATAGACAACAACATAACAAACATTCCCTGCGACACTGTCATCTACTGCAGCTGAGACTCGAACTCAGAATAGGAGAGCAACGTGTGGAAAACACCACTACACATCCATACCCCAACCAGGATTGAACTCGGGATTCTGTGGTCGCCAGCCTAACATTTTGGGTATTTATTGTTTTCACTTTCTTACATGTTAAATTGTATATCTCTCAGGAATCTCATTATTAGGTCCGTTTACAAATTTACATAACTATGGCGTTACAATCGCATGTCGCGTCAAATGGATGTAATATGTAATGACTGATGTTGTGGCATGAGATTACCCTAAATATTTAATATCGGTGGTACGATAGAAAAGCAATCATCTAGAAGCTGATGTTGAATGAGTTAGTTATTTTATTTATGTCAGAAAACTGAAGGTGGGTTAAACCAAATTGTAACAATGTTTCTTTTAACTTAAGTTAGAACCCCCTTAACACTAATATACAATTTCCAGAATTAATACCTTGCCAGATCTGAGCCAAGCCTCATCGAGAGATCGTTTAATACAAAGCAAAATAGTTATTTGCTTTTTAATCTTTAATATTTTAACTGAGCTCTGTGAACTAACTCGGTTAAAATCATATGATTGTCAATACAGAGATTTCCTTGTGCTCAACATTTGATGTTGTTTTCATCATTGGCGAAGACGTCGACCTCCGTATTCTGCTAACAGTATTGGCACCATCGCAAAGTAGCAGCTTTCTTCGTTTTTTAAATGTTCATTTAATTTAATTTCAATGTATTCTACTTTACCTTTCACATATAACATTGTATCATCCACAAACACTTTGAGGTTATAGCAGTTACAAATATCGTTAATGGATAATAAAGAGTATAGGAACAAGTACCGCGACCCTTGAGGTATTCCATGTTTTATAGCCAATTCTTCTGAATATCTATAATTATATTTAATAATTTGTTTCCCATTTTTGAGGTATGATGTAAACCACTGTAATAGTATCCCGTCAATTTCATATTTTTTTTAGTTTTAGTAACATAAGTTAGGTACCTAAGTTTTTATCTCCATTTTCAAAACCGAACCCGTAACCGAAAACCAAATTGTCGCTGCCTTGAAAACCGAAACCGTAACTGAAAACCAAATTGTCGTTGCTCTGAAAACCGAAAACGTAACCGAAAACCGGAAATGGTGTATGTTAGGTAACCGTAACCGAAACCGAACCGAAATAAATTAGGTTTCGGTCCCTGGTAGCAATACATATTTAACCTCTAGTTTTAAGATAATGGTAGCCGAGGGGCAAACCGCAGGGGGAAATCTGGTGCACACGTTACAGGAAATCTTGGGGAAATCTAAGAGAAATCAGGGAAACCTTTGCGAATGGAGAAATCTGGTGTACAAATTTTATGCGGCGGTTTGCCACAGAGTTCAAATATAAAATTATAGTTTAAGAAATTAAAAAAAAAAACACACGCTTTTTGGAACCATATTACTGTATTGTTTCCAGAATTCCATAAGTTTGCAAAATTTCAAATTAATACGACAATCAGATGTGGGTGAAAAATGAATTGTAAAATTTTATTACAATGTTACAGGTGAAGCTAATAGAAACCTGTTAAAAAACAAACATTTAATTATGACGTAAATGATTCTTTTAAAAATTTAACTTCAGGTGCGCATGTACGCCATAGGTTCCGGGCAATCGTCTGGCAATGTTTTTTATTGATTATTATGGAACCAATCACCACATTTCGGTTTCTTACTTAAAATACGCCGTATATGGAATAAACAATTTTCCTACATGTTGTACACTTGATTTTTTCTACTGAGATTTGAAAAAACGGTTAAGACGATGTCTTTCTAAAATTTTACATTTGACATTACTTTCTTCGACAAAAAATTGTTATTTTGCCATAAGAACATTGATTTACAACTTTTTTAGTGCGGAAATATCTTTTTCTGTGTTCGAAAACGACAATTAACGCACAGTAGCCATGACTCGAAACTGTCTTTTTTTCACACGATGTGTGCAAAAATCCAAAAAACATAGTACTGTCATGTTATTCACACAGTCCTGTCAAAAACAGAACTGGCACCTTTTGTTATTTGTATTTTTTGAAGTAGGCTAGCCTATTTTGGTTCATAGCAACCGACTTATTTAATAACTAAACATCAGTTTGAAGTCTTTAAACCGCATCAATTTTAAAGAGGTTTATTAAAAATGGTTGATTCTGCAGTCGTAAAAAAAGTATTGTAAACAACACGTTTGAAAACATCTCTTCATACTCATTGGATTTGTGGAACTCGCCTTCGGCTCGTTCCACCAAACTATCTCACTCGTGTGAAAAGATTCGTTTTCGAGACTCGTTGTTTAAAAAACTATTTTCGTTCTAGTTAGGAAAAGTTGGACTTTTCAAATTAGTTCTGAAATATTTCCAAACGTCAGTGGCATAAGTTTTGAGAAACTGTAAACACGTTTTGGCTCATTTTGAAATCAAAGCGCTATATAGAACACATACGTTTAGGGTGGTCCTTAAAAACTAACTTTTAAAATTTACCCGGGGCACCTTCTTATTTTGTTCTGTGATATAAAAAAAAAACTTCCATACAAATTTCAGATTTTTAAATAATGTTTTAGAGGTCGCTACCAAGTCTTCAATTTTCAAGATAATCGAGAATTTTTGCAAAATTTTTTTCAAAATAAATCAAATGAACATCAAAATGACATTGATCATCAATTGAATTAATAAAATAGGACAGTATATTGTCCCCCACTTTCATCTCAACTCAACTGTATTTTATTAACAACTTTTTCATTTATATTATTTTATACATTAACATTGTAATTGTTGTACAGTTGTATATATTAATTACATGTTTAATAAACATAATTTCTTTTGTAACTGAATTTAATTATTAATTCCTAACTAGTTTTTTATTTTATTTTGAAACTTAACTCAGTTAAAAAATCCCAAAAAATTACAGTAATTCTCTTTAATAAAGTAGATCAAAATGGCAGGGTGCCTCAAAGAAAATTAAGAAAAAAATTTTTTATCCTAATTTAAGGACCACCCCAATACGTATGTTGTCTATGAAATGAAATAAAAATCGCTGAAACATTTAATTTTCTTTAAAAATATACATTTTGGCGGAGCTTAGTCATTTCTATTAGTAAGTCCTTAAATTGGCATATTTTTTTAGATTTAGTATTATTACTGTGGTCGGCGGAACATTGAAATTCATTAAATACAATTTGTATGTATCTTCTCTGACAATGCATTCAGATTTTTATTTCGGAAATTTTCCGAACTTGCTGAAAATGTTAGAGGATATTCACAAAAATGGTAGAAAACTCTTATATTTTTTTCTTAATTGACTTTATATTATAGTATCGTACCTTGAACACTGAGTTACAATCTGTATGATGTGAAAAAAATTGCAAAAACCTATTTTGTATAATACAGCCCTTTGAAAGGCATCAATTTTTAAAAAATTCGTTTCTGTCTCTCACACGTTACACTTCAAAGGACGTTATCGTTGTTACTAACGATGACATCAACATGTTATAGGGCGAATATTGAAACTCGAATTATGTAATTGGAGATGTATAAGTTTTTTTTATAAAATAATAATCAAATTACTGTTTTCACGAAACTCGAGAAAACAGTCAGAGTCGAATATCGCGCGCAAAGTTTGTTAATCTTTCAACAGCTGTAACTTTTACAAAATAATTTCTAATTTTTAATACCAGGATCTAAAGGATCTTGTATCTGAAGGTCTCCTCTTTCAAAGATTATATTTGTTGTTATTATATCTTTATTGTTTAAGTGAGACTAGCAGGATGACATATTGGAGTCGCCATTTTGAATTTTGCAAATTTTTGAATTTTTTGGGAATCGTAAAGCGGGAAATACCCAAACAATTCACAGGCATAAGTCATAGTTACGCTACTCTTATAATGGAAATATATATGTGTAACATTGTTTTTACCTATATTTATCTGTCCGGTGAATTGTCTGGGTACTCCCGATGAGCTAGGGACTTGAAATTTGGTATGGAGGTAGAGAGTACTTTTCCGACCCCCAGAGAATTACAAAATTTGCAATGTTCAAAATAGTAGCACCTAAATGGCGGCCAATATGTATATACATAAAAAGCAATACCTGCATTAAAATGAAGACCCCGCTAGATTGGTAAGAACTTTAGAAACAAAGTGTTACCGAAATAATTTCACATAAAAAATGAGTGGCGGCATATATATGTATTTCTCTATTGTTTTAAATATATATACGTTTAAATTCGATGATTCTGTGCAATGGCACACTTTGCACGCCTCCTTTGCACATTCTACAAAAGATACTCATATGCTCTCACTGACTTTTTTGTGAAGAATTTAATTGTCTACAACTTTGCTTTTGCATTTTTTTTCATGTCTCTTAGGTACCATTTTGGTAGCGTTCTCATTTTATGTGTACTTTGTGATGCCTGAAATATTTATATGTATTTTTTTACGATATTAGCATGATTTTTAAGTTAAAATTAGCCATTTTGAATCTACCAAATTTTGAAATTTTAATATCAAAGTCGTAACCAGTGGTCTCAAAAAATCTTGTATGAATATTTTCGTAATATTATAACTTAAATTCTGTGAATTATCACAGTTTCAAAACATGTTTTGATAAAAATTTATTTTTAATTTTTTTTTAATTTTGATTTTTACAGTTTTTTAATGAGTCAACTTTTAAATTAGTTATTTTTGACGTATGTTGCAAAAAGTTTCATTCAAATCCTTTAAGTATTTTCGTAATAACGCAAGGTATGTTTCTGTATATCAGGATCGCTATGTACATCTCTTAACTAATCGTGGTCCTACTATAGTTACCTATTATTATAATATGGAATACATTTTCATACTTACTTGTTGCAAGTAAAGAAGTATTTGCACATACAACTTCTAACTGTTCGCCACATTTTGCACTGATATTGGCAGTTATATGAAAATTAAAGCACACAAAATCCATGTTAGGTATTGTATAATTTTCATACTGTAATACTGAAATTTGGTTAATTTCTGTTTTAACTACGGCTAAACTTAACACAAGCAAAAATAATTCACTACGCATTTTGTTGTTAATTGTAAAGGAGCCCGCGTGCAACTAAAACATCAATTTGAACAAACTCTCAATAGATAAAGTATATAAAATAAATCAATGGCGATACTAGGCGTAAACAAAATCAAAATGATACTATAACGTATATGTCGTTTGATATATATCTGAAAGTTTGGGAGTATCTAATGTAATCACCTAAAATTTGCATTTTTTTCTTGATTGATGATTTAATAAACATCCGACATTCTAAGAAATAAATTCATAATATAAGAAAAGGATAAGTCACATGAAAGTAATTAGGTAACTTGAAAAGCAGAATATATTAATTCAATTTATGATATCCATCAACTGCATTTGTTCAATTGCACTGTCATTTCTTCCTCAGTTAGTCATTAGTTGATGGGGGCATTTTAAAAACTTGATTATTCGTCTGTCCCCACTGAGAGAAATCAAGCGCTGGTAAGTCGAGGATCTTGTTGTAGAACCTCAGAGAATCGGAGGATAATAGGCCAGTCGGAATAGATTGAAAAAGGATCATTTTGCGAAATGTCGTTTACCCGCAATGTTTGGGATGTAGAGAAACATATGCCAACTATCCGCATGCTTGACAGGTGGGGCAACACGCTTTAAAATTCAAAAATCGTAAATTTTTTGCCATTTTTCGCTTTATTTGCAATATACCTCGTATATGAAGCATTTTTTGAAAATATAACAAGATATAGAAAAGTTGAGAGAATCGATTTTTAACATTTTATTATTCTTGATATTTTCCCAGAAAATTCTTCGCTTTAGAGCTACAGAAAGAACAATGCTACTTTTCTATTTTTTGATTCTTTTTAAGTGATTATAATGAATATTAATACGAAATATATCATCGGTATAATGTAAATTATGTTTAAATATCCAGTTTACAGTTTAAATAAAATATATTTACAGAACTATTTATAATTTACATGTTAAACAAAAAAAATAATAAAACTTTTTAGGTATTGTGGTATTAAAATGATGGGAAAATAAATAAACAAATGTATGTTTTCACAAACAGACTATTTATTTTATGCATAGTACAGCGCACATGCGTTTCATGTATAACTTAATAGAATATAATAGAATAGAATAAGTTTATTTAACAAATTGATCTACTACAATGTAATTGTTAAAAACTGAAACATTATGATAAATAAACTAAGCCCCACATTAAGTGCTATTTAGAGCACTTGAGCGTGCATTGGATACACAAAAAAATAAATATAATACATATATGTTAGATCACGATTTACATTAAAGACTTTTTAAAAACTTTTATTAAAATTAAGAAGAGTCAACGTTGACTCTTGAAATGAAATTATAATATTATAGTGAAGTGTTTATTACGACATGAGTATATGAACTGAATACAAAATGTAATCTATCTTATTTATATCCTCGGTTGGCTGTACTTAGTCAGCATTTACATTATTCCCAAGAGAAAGCAAAGAGGAAATATGATATTTACATATCAGCGATAAATAATATGAGGGAATTCGTTATCAACACGTAGCTGAAATATGATATGCTGAGATAGTTTAAAAAGGAATAAAAGTCACGTACAAGTTTTATACAGTGTACCAAATATTATATAACAACTTCCCCCTTATTAAAAAAAGTTGGTGATTATACAGCAACTTTTGTAAAATATAAAAGCAAAGTAATAGTAAAATGAAAATAATAAAATTGTAAAATGTAAAACCAAAATGATAATAAAATGAAAAGAATAAAATTGTAAAATATAAAAATGCAAATAGAATATTAAAGATGTACATATAACATAAGTTAATATTAATCATGAAATCAAAATTGGTAACAATGTAGAATGTCTTTAAGTTAGTTCCACTTCTTCGGTTTCTTCTTCTCTTTGGATACTGGGTCTTCTCCTTGGAGGTAAGATACTGGTGAAACTTTTGTATGTTCTTCTTGGCATCGGTGGAGATGGAGGTGAATCGTGTGATGCATGAACAAGGGCTAACTTTCGGCTTCTTTTTCTGCATTTGCAGAACAGGTAGAGTAGGATAAGGGAGATCACTAGGGTTATAGTGAAGTACGTGAACCACGAGATGTGTTTTGTCACGTAGGGTTCGTTGATGAGGTCGTCTAAATCCTTGGAATACTGGTCTAATTTGTGCTTCGCAATTTCGAGGTCTTCTGTATTCAAATTGTTTAATTTTAATGGTTTCAAATTTGGAAGTTGAGTTTTGTCTGGAAGGTCACTGCAGCAATCATACGGAATTTCGATTGGGTGAGTGTTATCTTTGACATCTAACACTTCATTGGAACTGGCCTGGATTTTGGTAATACCAACAAAGGCATAACAGCTGGGTTGTAATTTTATAATGGAATTTTTCGTGATGACTTCTGTTTTTGAATTTCTCTTTGGACAATTAACGGTAACATGTAATGGTTCTGCGTTGATGACTAGCCAGGTGTTTTCTTGGAGTTTTTGTACATTATATCCTTGACTAATTATGAATGAGGTTTGACAATTTTGGGGTAGAGTCATGAGGTTTTTGAAGAGCCTTGCTTCACATATGGCATTGTTATCTATCGGGTAGGCGAACAGGTTGGAGCATAATTTGGTTCCCATGTAAAGTTGTTTGCACTCATCTAGATCCGGGATGGGTAAGAACATTAAGGAATCATCATCTCTCGCGATATATTTTTGTGATACCGATAATAAGTGGTGTAAACCAGTTCTATTATCCAAAATTGGGATAGGATACAATTGATAGGCTGTGTAAGTTTGTGGATCTACTAAGGGTACCTTTAAAACAAAGATTAAACTTGAATCAGTTTGAAAAGCTTGCAGTTCCATAATATCTAAGTATTGAGCAACATTTGATAGCTTTATTGAGAGCGGTAGATTATTTTTATACAAATTCTGTGAAATTTCCTGTAAAGATGAAATTAAGTCTGTTGGAGTGATGATTGACGTATGAATGATTTTTAGACGTACAAATGTTATTGCATTTAGAACATCGTTTAAATTATCTTCGATGTACAAATAACTTGCCATTAATTGTTCGCAATAATGTAAGAATATTAATTTAATTTCAATGGCTTCGATGTGACTTGTCATAGATTGAATTGTGCGATCGATTTCTTTGATATTTTTGTTAAATGTTTCTTCGTCAATTTGAAGTTTTTGAATAGTTGAATTAAAACTTTTGATAACGGATGTAGTAACTGAAATTTGATTTTTAATTAGATTCTCCAATTGATGTTCGTCGTTGTTTAGTTTATTGATGCAATCGGAATAATATTGACCGTCCTCGGCATCTAAATTTCCGGTTATTGATTTAAAGATTGTGCCGAAACCGTTGATTATTCCGCGCTTATATCGTTTTGTATCCAAAAAGATTTCGTCAAACTTTGATTTTATAGTTTTAGATATTTGTGTTAACAGGTTTAGATCTGTTTTAACTTCACTCCTGAAAGTGATCGTTTTCTGATCGGCGGCGTCCAGGGTGTTTAGGATAAGCTCTAACATTTTTTCGTTTCTGTCAAAGGTTGTTTTTAGGGAGGAAATGTTCTTGTGAACCAGTAATGTCCATTTGTCGTTGGTTACTATTACGTCAGTTTTTTCGTGGTAGTATATTCCTATGGTGTTGTTTATAGGCGTGATTTTATATTGGGAGACCACTAGTGTTGCTGATCCGAACAGCAGGAATAACCTGAAAACAAGGTTAACTTTCAAAATAAGGTTTCATTCGGTCAAAATTGACTTTACTAGTTTGTTTAGTTTCTGGGTTGAGTAAGATAGCTGAATTTTCAAAGATTTTGGTAATTTCGAATGGTCCGTTAAATTTGTTTTGCAATTTATTTTTAATCTGTGATTCTTTTACGTAAACTTTGTCTCCAACGTTATATTCAGTACGATTTTCGGGGACGTTTTTATCGAATCTAATTTTGGCTTTTTGTTTTTGGAGTTCCGTTCGGTCTCTAGCAATTTTATAATAATGGGAGATACGATTGTTTAAATCTCTGACGTATTTCGTTATTAATTCTTTTTGGTTATACAAAGTTTCTGGCGGTCGAACTGATGTATGACCAAAAACTAGTTCATATGGCGTAAATCCATGTGTTTTGTTAACAGAGTTATTATAGCAAATTACAGCGTAAGGTAAAATAGTGAACGGATGTTCGTTCGGATTTTCTGTTTGGTTAACACTTATCATTTCTGCTAACGTTGCGTGGAATCGTTCAATTGAGCCATTCGATTGCGGGTGTCCTACGCTTGAAAAGGTTAATTTTATATCGTATAAAATACATAAATCTCGTAATAATCGGTTGTCGAATTCTCCTCCGTAGTCGCAATGTATTCTCAGAGGAGTACCATAGTGTTGGAAATATAGTAATAAGGTATTTACTACAGATTTAGCGGATTTATCGGGGACTGCGTAAGCTTGTGTAAATTTGGTTAATTCTTCGCGTATAGTTAAAGCATAATTGCGTGTGGGGAACTCGAATAGGTCAATGTTAATTCTCTCAAATGGTGTCTTTGGTGTTTCGGTTATTACTAACGGACTGCTTAAATTTTTTCGACAGACTTTACTTTTTTGACAAGTTTCACAATTTTTTACAAAGTTTTCTACGTCTTTAGTTAGACCTTGCCAAGTGTATTTTTCTCTAATTCGTCGAATAGTTTCGTTTATTCCGCGGTGTAGGTTATTTTTACCGCTGTGATGTTGATCTAATATTATAGGAATTTGGTCTTCATCAGGGGTTTTGACAATATCTTGACAAATTATTAATTTTAGGTCCTTTTCCGCAAAAATGAATGACAGAATTTCAAGTATAGGGAGGTCTAAATTATTTTCTACGAAGTAAGTCTTAGAAAGATCCAAGACGTCTTGGTTTTTAAATAATACTAAAAATAAGTGTTCAATTATGGATTCGATATCAAACGGTAACGAGACGATAAAGTATCTCCTATGTCTGACCGTCTTGCTCGATACAATATTGATCTTATCATTATAGAATTCTGCGTTTTCTTCAAATATGTCTTCGATAATTTTGTGATGAAGGTCTTGTAAATTATTTTGTTGAAAAAAGGTTATAATATTTTTGTGTTCTCGATACAATAGTTGTTTGTTAGAGGCTTTGATTTTTTAATAATCTATTAAGGACGTCGTCTTGTACAAGTTGACAAAGGTTTCGAATTCTTGGGTAATTTGGTCATCGGTAAATTTAGTGTTATCGTCTCGAGTTTCGTCATCTGATTCGTCATTCGATTCGTCTCCGTTCGCAGCTAGAATTTTGGTATGAAATTTGGAACAATCGTTAAAGTGGTTAATTTTGATTCGGGATAGGGCGTCTGCATTCTTGTTTATTTTTCCGGGTTTATATATGACTTCGTAGTCGTATTCTTCGAGTTTAAGGCGCCAGCGAGCTAATCTACTACCTGGGTCTTTTATAGAAAATAGCCATGTAAGTGGTCTGTGGTCGGTTATCAATTTAAACTTTCTACCGAAGAGGTATGGCCTAAAATGCTTTACTGACCACACTATAGCCAAAAGTTCACGTTCTATCGTGGAGTATTTAGTTTCGGCGTTGCATAGAACTCGGGAAGCGTAAGCAATAGGTAAATCTTTACCAATTGGTCCTTGTGAGAGCATAGAACCGACAGCAAATGTGCTCGCATCGGTAGTTAGTCGGAAAGGTTCGTCAAAATTTGGGTAAATTAATATTGGTGATGTAGTTAGTGTTTGTTTTAGGTCGGCAAAAGAATTTTGGCAATCATTATTAAAGTCGAAAGGAACATCTTTTTGCAGAAGTTTTGTCAAGGGTTTAGAAATTTTGGAAAAGTTTGGTATGAATCTTCTATAGTAACCTGCTAGTCCTAAAAATGATTTGATTTCTTTTTGGTTCTTAGGTTATGGAAAGTTTAAAATGGCATCGACTTTGGTGGGATTTGGTTTCACGCCGTCTTTTGTGATGAGGTGTCCTAGATAAGCGACTTCTTTGCGTAGGAATTCGCATTTGTCCGGCTGAATTTTGAGGTTGGCTTTTCGAAGGCGTTTAAACACTTCTGTTAGCCGAGAAATGTGTTCATGAATGGTGGGAGAGTAAATAATGATATCGTCCATATAGACGAGACACCGTTCATTTTGGATACCTAATAAAATATTGTCCATCACTCTCTGAAACGTCGATGGAGCATTTTTTAGTCCAAATGGCATTCGCACGAATTCGTAATGACCGTTTTCAACCGTGAAAGCAGTCTTTTGAATATCTGCGGGGTTAATTTCAATTTGGTGAAAACCAGAAGCCAAATCTAGAGTTGTGAAATATTGGCATTTGCCAAGTTGGTCTAAGAGATCGGAAATGTTGGGCAGAGGATATTTGTCACCGATTATGACCTCGTTGAGTTTACGATAGTCAACTACAACGCGCCATTTCTGTTTGCCAGAAGCGTCCAGTTTTTTTGGGACTACCCAAACAGGGGAGGACCAAGGTGAAATTGAGGGTTGAATGATGCCTTGACTTAACATTTTCGATACTTGGGACTTAACTTCTTCTTTATGGACCTGGGGATAGCGATACGATTTCGTAAATATCGGGAATTGTCGGTGTCAATAGGGTGTTTGATTTCATTGGTAAAGGTCAAATTATCTCCTTCTAAATAGAATATATCTTGGAAATCTAAACAAAGCTGCGTTATTTCGGCCTCTTCTTCGTTTAGATGGCCCAAGCGCAATTCGTTCCTAATTTCAAAGGATCTATCCGTCTTGAGTAGGTGTTGGTCTGAGTTTTGCGTATTTAAGTTAAAAATTGACTTAAATTTTTGTAAAGGTTCTAAGCTTAAATTAGAAAAATCGACAGTCTTCGGGATGACATTAGCATTGATTATTGTTAAAAATTCGCCGTTTTCGTTTACTCTAACAAGAGCATTAGGTAAACGGACCTTTTCATTTTCCTGCGCTTGCAAAATAGCGTCAGTATTTCTAAGATTACATTTTAATTTATAAATTTTTTCAGTACGGCCGTCAATTTGGATTTTATTTTGATTAGGGTTGTGATTTGATTGAATTTTGTCACATTCGGGTTTTGACGAATCGTCGGTTACTTTGAAAAGTGGAACCGTTTTAAAATTGGTTATTAATCGTTTATTTTTTATGTCGACAATACAATGATAGTGCTCTAGGAAATCGGCTCCTATCAGCCCATCAAAATTGATATCTAGGTCATAAATGTAAACTTTATGTGGGTCATTGTCTGTAAAGGGTATTAGAACAGAGTCATTAATAGTAATTTTCTGATCGGTTATACCTTGTATAATTACATTTTCCGAAAACCTTCGTTTGTAATTTTCAGCTGTTTTCGGTTTAAATATAGAGATACCTGCGCCCGTATCGATTAGAATTTTGAATTTATTTGTGATGTCTTTAATGTAGTATAAATTTTTTGAATTTACGGTCAACAGCGAGTGAGATAGGGTTTCTACATGAACCCTTGTTCCGGGAAGTTCAGGAACGGATTGAAATTGTCGTTTAGATTCATGGCTTGAATTTGATTCGATATTTGGTCGAATTGGTCTGTTTCCTGTGTTGGAGTATCCGCAGGATACTCCGGACCTAAACAAAAATCCTGAGAATTGGTATTATAATCTTCTTGAGGCGTTTGAGAATTAGCAGTATAACTCTCGTATTCATTTCGCCAACTGTCGATGTGGTTTGTTTGTGAATTTTGAGAATTACCAGTATAATTCTCTTGTGGCAAATATTGATCGTTAAAATCAGTTTGGTAATTTTGGAAATCATTGAATTGCTGGTTGTCGAAATTATCAGGTTCGTTGTAATGATTAGTATGTTCGTAGTTTAGAGGATCATAGTAATTGTCAAAATTAACGTGATGCGTTCTTTGTGGATTTTGACGATTGATATTTGGATTTTGTTGTTGATTCGGGAATCTTTGTTGGAAGTTGGGGTTCGGTCTTATTACCGAAGGTCTATTTTGTTGTGGATTATTTGCCGATTGAAAGTTTTGCGGAGAGAATTGCATTTGATTATTTTGGCTGGAAAAATTCTGAAAATTTGGTCTTGAAGTTTGGGCCTGATTAGAATAAGTGTTTGGAATGAAACTAGGGGATGAAAATTGTTGATTTTGCCTTGTGCGACATTCATTAATTGTATGTCCGTTTCTTTTGCAGAAAGAACAGAATTTTTGTGGAATTGGAGGGCGTTTTGTTTGAGTTTGAATGGGATTTTTATTTGGATTAAATTTGTTGAATTTCTGAGATTCAAAATATGATAATTGTAGTTCTCTTTTTACTCGGAGAGTTGCATCAAGTACAGTAGCCGGGTTTCCAGCTCGGACTATCTGGCCTAATTTAGGTTCAAGACCGGTTAATAAGGTGTTGAGAGTCATGGTATCAATTAAGCGTGTTTGCGCATCTTTCTGTTCGTTTGTCATAGCTATTTGCTTATTTACCGCGGAAAGCATTTTCGCGTTATGAGTTTGTAGCCTAGAGATAAAAGTTAACGGTGATTCGTTGTTTAGTTGATGGAGTCGTTGCAGATCTTGTATAAGCGAGGTTAGATCGCGCGCGTCTCCAAAATGAGACTCTAATAAGTTTTTAGTTTCACCCCATGAAGTTGGGTTTCTAGAATTTATTACTTCGGCAGCTTTGCCTTTTAATTTATTTTTTATATGTAGCGAGAGCAATGTTTTTTGGTCTGCCACGGCCATACAATAGGCTTGGCTACAAGCATATAAGAAAGTTTGTAAAAATAAAGGGTTGCCATCGTATTCAGGCACAATTGAGAAAATTTCACTTAATTTATACGGTTCAAGAACCGGTGCTGGTGCTGGTGCTGGACCTGATGCTGCACCTTGTGCTGTACCTTGTGTTACTTCGTCGGGCATGTTGCTCGATATTTAATAAATTAAGGAGTTAAAATGAATTGATTAGAATAAAAAAATGTTGTACCTTTGGTAGATCGATTGGGTTTTTAGTGATACGAATGCTGCATTAACAGTATAATGCACAGTATTTTAAATTAACTCTTACGATTTTAGTTGAGCATTAGCAGTATAATGCTGTAGATTAATCGTTTGTGCTTAACGTCTAAGCTTTAGTTTGTTTGTAATAATAAAAATAAATATAAATGGGGATTGGATAATAGAAATAGTTTTTCTGTGTATTAGCAGTATAATACACTACGTACAATAATAAAACGATAAGTGAAAATTACGAGATGATTCGTTAAAGTACTTACAGTAATAGATTCTTCATCGAGTGTAGGTTCTTCCAGTAAGGGATTGGGATCCGTCACCACAAGTGAGGAAGGTCTCCTTGTTCTGATAGACAACTTGCACTAGTTAGGCACCTCGTGGAGATGTTGTCCTTGTTCTTCGTGGGTCACTACCAGTTAGGCTTCTTGTTCTTAATGGTGTTCACGGAATCCTACCGACTGCGCCAATTGTTAGATCACGATTTACATTAAAGACTTTTTAAAAACTTTTATTAAAATTAAGAAGAGTCAACGTTGACTCTTGAAATGAAATTATAATATTATAGTGAAGTGTTTATTACGACATGAGTATATGAACTGAATACAAAATGTAATCTATCTTATTTATATCCTCGGTTGGCTGTACTTAGTCAGCATTTACATTATTCCCAAGAGAAAGCAAAGAGGAAATATTATATTTACATATCAGCGATAAATAATATGAGGGAATTCGTTATCAACACGTAGCTGAAATATGATATGCTGAGATAGTTTAAAAAGGAATAAAAGTCACGTACAAGTTTTATACAGTGTACCAAATATTATATAACATATATACACATATATACACACACATATACACAACACATTATATATAACACAATAATACCTTAACAACAGTAAAACTTCTAAAATACATTATAAAAAAAAAGAAAATAAATATAACACTAAGTACTTTAACAATGATATACAATATAAGACATAAGATATAAGCATATCAGGTGACTAAAATGATCGTCTACTGTGAACTAATTATTTTTTAAATCTATTAAATCATATATTTTTTTCTTTCAGTTCTCATTACAAATTGCTTGGTGGAAACTATTTTAAATTTATGAACTAATTTTATGTTTTTAATGTCAGTGGGTAAAAAATTATATGCTTTCGGAGCAAGGAAGTTATGGCTTCTCTGGCCGATGGTTTTTGACATTCTTTTACAAGAAACATCATTTTTATATCTGGTTTGGTGTTTGTGATTTACCAAGTTCTTTTCTTCAGAGTATGTTTTTACTACTATGGAGTGAAAGTATAATTGGCAGATGTCCATTGTTCTGGCATCTTTGTATAATATATCTGATGGTTAAGTTATTGTTTTTCTTTATTTTTTCTATACTATTAAGGTTGGTTTTTAAATAAACTTATTCTATTCTATTATATTCTATTAAGTTATACATGAAACGCATGTACGCTGTACTACATAAAATAAATAGACTGTTTGTGAAAATATATATTTGTTTATGTATTTTCCCATCATTTTAATACCTCAATACCTGAAAAGTATTATTTCTTTTTCTGTTTAACATGTAAATTATAAATAGTTCCGTAAATATATTTTATTTAAATTATAAATTGGACATTTAAACTTAATTTACAATATACCGATGATATATTTCGTATTAATATATTTATTATAATCGCTTAAAAAAAAATAAAAAAATAGAAAAGTAACATTCTTCTATCGACTGTAGCTCTTAAACGAAGAATTTTCTGTAAAAATGTCTTGATATATTTTCAAAAAATGCTTCATATACGAGGTTTATTGCAAATAAAGAGAAAAATGGTAAAAAATTGACGATTTTTTGAATTTTAAAGTATGTTGCCCTACCTGTCACGCGTGCGGATAGCTAGCATATGTTTCTCTACATCCCAAACTATACTTTAAGAAAAGAAAATTGCGGGTAAACGACATTTCGCACAAAAAAGCTATTCCGACTGGCCTATAATAGAAAATCAACTTAGGAAAAATATAACAGAAATGACATTTTGGAGCACAACTAACCATATTTCAGACACCAGTGTCGAAAAATAGCACGAAAAACTTTTACACGTTTGCAGAGATGCGGGGTGCCAAAAGTGAAAATTCGAAAGTGCGCCGATTTTTTTACCGACAAATTTTTACTCCTCTCGCTTACCGAAGAGAAGTATTTTTATTTTTTTTTTTTTTTGCCACTTCACGACACATGAAGGAAATACTATTAAATTGAAAATTGGAAAATGTAACAAAGGCGTGTATGTCCTAAATAGAATCATTGGATAAAAAAGGCGAAAATTGCCAAGGCAGCATTTTCGAATAAAAAGAAATTAGATCCATCCTGCGACTTGCTCAAGGAGCAGGAGCATCGGAGGATCATCAGGAAGAGATAGCTGGACTTTAAGTTTAACAATATTAGAGAAATAGCCGTTTGGTACATGAGCGAGTACATGGGGCCATATCCATAGAGGTCGCGGCACAAAACCTTATTAGGGTACGTTGCTGCAAGACAGCAGAAACACCTCATGTAACTTATATACTGCTGTAAAACGCATTTCACGCATTTTCAAATAACAAGTTGTTGTAAAGGATATAATCACTTGGAACTATAAAGTTAGCCACAAGTGCCCCAAAATTCTAGTAATAGTTATTTACGAAACCAGTTGTGATAAGACTAACTTTATTTGACAAAACGAGCGAGTGAAGCGAACGAGTTTTGCAAATTACATGAGTCAAATAAATATATTTTTCTACGAATATTGAATAATTCAGTTATGTTTTTGAACATGCAATGGGACTAATTACTTACTGCCTTGGGTGATAATTCATTACTCAATAGGCTAGAATCGATCACAGGAGTTCATATTCATTATTTAATATCACCAGAGACGAATTAATGTTCAAAAATATCGGCTGGGCCATAACTCAATTCAAACTGTCATAAGTACGTCATCGGTTTCGCCGAATGTCGAAAAATGTCAGTTTTTGTACGCTCTTGTAGACTCAAATTATCGATTTCGCAGATGCGATTCACGATGTGCATCACATGCAATTCTTCTGCTTTCCATAATGACATAGTATAGTTCTTCAACTCATATATTAAAAAAGATCTGAACGTTCAAAGATTTCATGTTTTGCCTTCTTTGCAGATTGCGAAAACGGACGCCTCAACACTAGTCCAGTCAATGAAAGAATTATAGAAAACATTTAGGAGGGGAGAATTTTCCTCTTCAGGGATGTGTTGGGGGTAGTTAGGAGGTAAAAATACTAAAAGTCCCCACCCCTAGCCCAGCCGCTTCAGGGGGAGAGGGGGGTGGAATAGTTTCTTTTTTCGATTCTTCGCTTATAACTTGGAAACGATGCGTCGTGCGAAAAAAGGTAACTACGCAAAATTAAATGTAATTAAATTTCCTACAAGAATGTTTATATCCATTTTCTTCCTATGTGTTTAGTTTACGAGATATTCGCCAGCGAAAATCGACAATTAATAAAAAAAATCAATTATGTACCTTAAATATTTCTATTAAAGCGGTTTACCGTGGTTTGCTAATAAATCACAGTCACAAAACAATCTTTATTTTACAACACCGGACGTATTTACTAACGTAATATTTTGTCGAAATCTATACATTTCCTTAAATATACAGTGTGACTCACTTAAAATGAAGATATCCTTATAACTTTTTTATTTTGTTTTCGATTTGAATCAAATTTTAGTCAAGTATAGAACAAATTAGGATCTACTTATGACCAGAAAATCATTCATCTGCAAAGGCAAAGCCGCCTGCGGTACCAAAATGTGAGGAAAAAGATTAAAAATTATATTGATGTGTCTTGACTAATTTCACGTAGCCACCACAAATTGCGAAAACTGAGGATCCCCTTTGCCAGATGAGCTTATATATGAGAAATCCCCCATCAATAACCAAATCAAATTTTGGTATATGTACGTTTGTGGCGTCGATCAGATGCATTTTTTAGAATTTCTAACATTCAACATGTTTTATTTTTTTCAGCATATTTTGATAGATAAAGATAAAACAATAAATTCTAAACTTAATAATATTAAAAGTAAATGTTTACGTTCGCTCAATTTTTTTTGTTCTTTTAAAACACTTGCTTTAGAAAAAATTTCCATCCACCAAATTTTAACCGCCATTTTGAAATGTTATATTATGACCTCAGAAAATCTTTTTTTTTTTTTAAACGTATTCATAACTAGTAATCCCAAACCCGCACTCAGGCATAGTTTTTACTCGAGAACTAAACTAAATACATAAAAACCTTAAATTTCACAAAATTTAAAAAGAAAATTATAAATTTGGTGTTCAAAAAATTATCTGCCCCATCAATCATGTTTCTGATTTTGAATAATTGAATATAACACATTTAAAAAATCATCAAAATCGGATTTCTTTCTGAGGGTTTAGAAGATTTAATGATTCTTCCGCTGCATTGACTCGGCTATAAATAAGGAGGTCACTAAAAAGGCTGCATTTTTTTTAATTGAACCTCTTTCAAAAAGGTTTCTAAAAATTACGAAATAAAATTTCACCGTCCCGCGTAGCCAGTTAATTGAATCTTACCTAATATTGATTATGAGGTCGGTGTAAAAGTGAACAAAACAACGAAATCAAACGTATTTTTAAGCGACTTCAATATCGATAATAGGTAATAAGATTCAATTAACTGAGCGACGGAAAAATTTTATTTCACAATTGTTAGAAATTTTTTTTTTTTCAAAATTTTTTTTAGTGACCAAAGATTCAAAACTTACTGATTCACGTGTGACTAAAACCTCCCCCTAAATATCAAGATTCGTTTGGTAAAACTTTCATCAAAACACACGGACAAACACCCAACCGAACTGAAGACGTATTTTGAGATGTCGTTAAAAATAACATTAAATTTTGTATATCTACTGTTGTTATCTACTGAATTTAAGTTTGTAGTTCTTTTTTATTGCTTAGTAGTACTATAACTGCTATATTGGTCACCTAATGGTAATAAAAATCAGTTTATAGAATAATTTAAGTATTGGTTAAGACTCATTTTTTCTAGTCAAAACTTGTGCTATAATTTTAGGACAATTTAATAGTAACTGAAAAAAAAAACAGATCAGAAAACACACATCTTGAAATGTAGTAGAAAATTTTGGTTGAGAACAATTTGTAAATTATGTTAATAGGATTACAAATATTTCAAGTAACTTAATGGATCTTATCAAAAGTAGTGTCTTTTGTAGTGGGATTAATATGAGACAAAGTCATTCCTCAGTATAAAAATTAAAAATTACTATAAGTAAATACCATGAAATGCATGGATAATGTGAAAAACATTCTTAGACAAATGTGGGTCAACTTAAAGGAATTATTAGGTAACGGGTAGAAGTTGTAGTCGGCCGTGGTCGACTGCCAATAGCTATTTGATTAACACTCCAGTTTCAGGTGTTGCAAGTGAGAACAAGCACACAGTCAATGCCTCTTTTATTTTTATATTTATATTTAAATAGGTATTTAACATCGCCCGACTGCAACTCTTATTCTCTTCTTAATAACATTATTTAAAATAAACCTCTTAAAATATTATAAAGTAAAATAATTGATATTACATCGTATAATCTACGTAAACTTGAAACCGTTGGGTTACCTTTTTATATATTTCACTAGAAAATGGTTGGGGTGTGGTTAATATTAGGAAAAAACAATTTTTCTAGAAGTCGACGTCTCGTCTTTATTTTAAGGCACCCTCATCTCAGGTTTTCCCTGTAAACCTAAATTTTAGCATTTTAAACATAAATAATAACAAACAAAAACACCGGCATATTATAGAAGCAATATCGAGCACGTCTAGAAAAAAAGTGCTGAAAACTAAACAAATATAGGTTTTCAGGCAGTTATTGGCATTGTTTTAGTATATTTGTAAAGCTGTATCTCCCATTTCATTTTTCGCAAGAGGTTTATTTGACATTGTAGAATTTTATGCTTACCAAAAAAGTATACGCACGTTTGTTGTTACTGATTCTTCTCGTATAAGGTAAAAGCCACTAAAATGTACCTTTGGTTGTTGATAATTCTACTTCCACATCCAGTGGAAGTATAGTAACGACAAAAAATTTTTTTTTAAATTTTTATTGTTCAAATAGACTTAGAATGTCATGAAACGTCGAGATTTTAAGTTTGAGCGAAAAAAAATGTTCTGTCTGTCTGTCGGTCTGTCGGTCTGTAACTTTTTTACTCTGGAACCGTTTGAGTTATTGACTTGAAATTTGGTACACATATGCACCTTAATGAGATCTAGAACTAGTTTGTATTTTCATCTTGTTTCGTCGAAGGGTTGGGGGGTAAATTTGGGGTAAATAGGTAAATCAAGCAGGTAAGAGTTCATAAAATTGGTATTTAATATACACTCAAAGAAAATGACAGGTGAATTCAACCAAAAAGAGCATATGAAATCGCGCCTATCTAGTTTCATAGTTAAATCAATCAGAAGAGAATAGTCATACAACAACTTTATTTGTTTTCGTAAACAAATAGTAGTTTAATAATCATATCTTCTTGTAGAACACCCAATTAAATAGTTCAATGACATTTCTTTATGTCCACTAACCATTTTCAATTTGGTGTACAATTAAATAGTACAACGACTTTGTTTTTTGTTCACCAACTAATTTTTACGTTGATCTACACTTTATTGTATGATGAAGTTTTTTTTGGTTAGCCAAAATCTCAGTATTGAGACATCAGACCACCCAAACCAAAGATTAGAGATCGTTTATAAGATCCATCCAAATATATCGATGATCCCTGAGAGAATTTGAACATTGCAATCATGTTATTAATTTTCTATAAATTCATAAGGGTATAAGATAATGCATGATTGATTATTGTCAGTGATTTGTATGTGGCGTCATCTAGGAATAATTTCTGTAATAGACTACGTGGTAAGCAAGCAAATTTTATGGTAATTCCCTTTTAGAACTTCTAGAAGACAACAATAATATTGGTTTGTCTACAAAGTACAATAATACAGCGAACTAATACTGGGTTAGAATTACAATTCGATAATAATAAAGTCTACTATTTATATAGCTTCATTTGACAAAATTCAACAAATTATTAGTAACATGAATAAATTATAGTCTTTTGCACCCATTTTTTAAGTTAATGTTTATTTTGTTGTGTGACAATCACCTTTTGTTTAAAAGTACTATTAAATATACTTCAATTTAACAAAATGAACCATATATATACTATTTTTTTGATTGATTTAACCCATACTATATGCAAACAAAAACCGCTGATGCGACGTCCTAATTCATCAAAGTGGATGGCAGAACGATGTTATGTTTATGTAAACAGAACTGCGGGTTAACTCTACATTAATATTGATTTATCTGTCAACTATAATAGTAGAGCACACTGCTACTGGGTTTACAATTACAATTCGACAATAGTTAAAAATAAAATATGCTATTATCTAGTTTAATTTGACAGAATTCAACAAAATAATAGTCAGACGAAAAAAATAATAGTCTTATTCATCTATTTTTTAAATTAATGTTTGTTTTGTTTAAAAAAAATGTGTTTTAAATGTGTTTCAACTGCGTTCCATGTCACCTCAATGGCCCTCTTAAATCTAGTAGATCTAGATTTGTCTGAGAAAGGAGACGGGGCCCTACAGTTTATAGTGGAATCCGAACCACTTCTTGGGGAAAATTTCCAATGAAAAATTTTTTCGCCATGTGGGGCTCGAACCCACTTCGCTAGGTACGCTAAGAGTGCAAGCTAGACGCGCCAACCCACTGAGCTACCGACCCTACGACAACTTTTTATTAATTAAAATAACAATCACCTTTTGTTTAAAAATACCATCAATATAATTTAGTTTAACAAAATTAACAATATTGTTAGTTAACCATTTTTTTTTTTTTGTTGAATTTACCCATACTATTTCTTTGAGTGTAGACAAGAGAAGCTAAGGTCTCAAAAAAAATTTTTGCATTAGCCACCCCCACCCCAATATTAAAGGGGATGAAAAAAAAATGTGATTTAGTATATGTACAAGAACCATAAACCTCAAAATATTTTTTTAATTGATCCACCTCCCCACTCTCACCCCCTATCACCACTCCCACCCCACTACCGATGTGGGGTATCGTTTTATGGGTGTTTGGGGTAGAGGATTTCAAATATTATATTATTAAAGTTCCATAAACAATTATTTCCACATACAAAATTTTTTCGTTGTGCGACTTGAATAGAAAATCCGGATGTGGAAATAGTGATTCCTTGGGCAGCGGTTTTTAAACTTATAATACGGACCTATTGTTAGTGTAGGCGCTAAGAAACATTCCGTATGAAAAATCGTTAGGATTCATGCTGGTTGATGAATTTACATTCCGAAAGATGTAAGGAATGAAATTCTGAAGGTTGTCAAACAAAATTTTCCGAATTTTTGTTTTCACCGAAATCATAACGGTAATTTCGGGTGCGTTCAATTCCACCGTCCTACAACCATTATAAAATAATAGTAATTCATAATTTGATCTAGAATTTTGAAGGCAAGTCTTTTTAACGGTTTTCCACAAGATTGTCGTTTTAAAATTTTGACATTTAAAAAATATTTTTTTCAAACGAAAAAAAAATGATTTTTTTCTTATACATTCAGTTCTCCAATTAAATTAACTTTTTGAGACCCCGGCTAAAAAATACTGTTCCATTTGACTTAAACAAGTTTTCGCGGCTTGAAATTGAAAAATGTAACGTAAGGAACGGAACGCTTGGTATATTGTTATTGAATTTCTTTCAACTCTAGAGCGTAGCTCATCGTATGGTCTATCTGCATGCCAAAAAGCAAATGAGGATCTTTTATGTGAAAAAAGTTATAAAGGTTATTGCAAATCATTACACCTCTCAATTTATTTATAAAATGTCAAATATCTTTGAAACGGCTGACATTGTTTATACTATTGTATTAAGAATTAGTATGGATCTATTAAGCAAAAAAAAGACAGTGGAGGTGCTATTTAAAAAACCGCTGCCCAAGGAATCACTATAAAAAAAAAGTTACAGACAGACAGGCAGATTTTTTTTTTGCTCAAACTTAAAATCTCGACGTTTCGTGACATTCTAAGGCTATTTGAACAATAAAACTTTTTAAAAATCTGTCGTTACTATACTTCCACTGGATGTGGAAGTAAAAGAGAGATTGTGGTTGATTTCTAAGGTTTTGCAAAGGGTGATTTTAAATACCCCGGCCTTAAAGTATTAAGAAATTTTCGTAATAATAAGTTTTTTATCTCTGCGGAAAGGAATATATTGCCTGTCACATTAAATCTATAATACGCAGTATATAATAATTTAAAATTAGTTATTATTATTTTTTTTAATGCGACTAAGGAACAGGTGCGCTATAATGCGTTTGCAAATTAATCTTAATATCGTGATTCATTATAATTATGCTTTAATAATCTCTTTATCTTATTGATATCTCAAGTAGATGATTCTACATTGGTTATTTTAGATAAAATAATTTTATGAAATCAGAAGAAGTTATTGAAATTTTTTTTTTGGTTTTTGTACACACTGCACACGTGCTATATGTTATTAAATTTATCTATTTCGTTGAATTCCTATTAAGGCCCAGTTATATATCAAGTTTTTACCAATTTGCCTTAATTAATTAATTGATTTAACAGTTTACTGAATTTATCTCATCTAATTTGTAAGTTACATGGATCTAGAACGAGTTCTGAAGTTTTGTATGTTTTTAGATAGAATGTTGTCTGTAACAGGATCTTTCAGAAATCTTCGACTCTGCAGTGGCGTAGGCTGAGAAGGACCATTTAAGTGCCCTGTGTATACTTGTTTTTTTATTTTGCCCGCTGAAAAGGATCGCTGCTTCTGGAAAATATCATTCTTCAAACATCGGTGTAGTGTTTACTCTGAATGAGACATGATCGTTTTATTAATCATTTTATGAATCATCTTATATAACATCGAATAAAAAAATCTTTTTTCACACGAACTAGTAGTTATTCTAATTTTATCTTTAAGTTATCATAAACACTATTAATATTTTAAGTGGAGTCGTTAAGTTATTATGAAATCTACTGATAAGAAGCTACTACTAAACCATCTAATATGTGTATTAATGTCATGATATGGGCACACTATACAACATTATCATTTTTTTTAACTATTTAACGTCGGCCTATTTCCGCTACCAGGGCCTATCACCGACGCCAGGAGACGAGCTACCCCCAACCTGGAAATTTTGCCGAACCTCTTCCCTTAAGAAGAGTAGGGATCTTTTACTTGCCTAACATTTATTAGACAAGGGACCGCCTGCTTTACATCCCCTCCGAAGGATGGTATATCCACTACGTAATCCTCGTCTGAAATTACGTAACTTCCGCGTATACACTGATATACAAGCCGCTAGAAGCTGGGACGAGAACGCTGTATTTCCTAAGTACTAACCACGCTCGACGTTGCTTCAACGGAATATCGACTGATATTCACATTGAAGTCGCCTCTACGCTCGCCCCAACATTATCATTTTAAAATCAGTTTTTCCTGTTGGGAGTTTCTAAAATTTTAGTTTTATTTTGTGATATAAGGGTGTAGCATATAAAACTGTAAGAGGAGTATTTCTTAATCTATATAAGTTTTTGATATTTCAATATGGCGGATCCAAAATGACGGCCGAAGTTCAAGGATATAAAATAGTTATTCTACCTAGGTTCCCTTTGATAGACGAAATGGTATGGTAAAAAAATCACATCTTAATCGATTCACTCATTACAAAGATAATAGTAGAGGAGCATATGTAGTCCGTGGTGAAGTTAGTGAAGGGAGAATATTTTATTCAAAAACTACCTTTTGATAAGTTATTTGCATGGTGTTACTTTGGGGGTGTGTGGCACATAGCATTTATGGCGTCATCAAGATGGCGGCCAAGGAGATTTGAAAAAAATTACATTATCTCAGTTATTTATTGTCCAATTTTCTTTCTTTTTTTCATTTTAAAGATAATTAAAATGTCTATAAAATATGTTGTTAATGTATTTACTCCAAAGTAAACAGTAACGGTCCATTTTTAATAATAAATCATTTGGGTACCATTATTAAACTTTTCAGTTAAATTATTAATAATTAATTATTTTTATTATTATTTAATTGACAATTTACTTCTAAATTTGAATAAAATAATATATTCAATGTCAATTAGAAAATGTCATATATTTGTGATGCGTTACTGCAAATAGAAGGCATTATACTATAATAGACGAACAAACAAACAATCAATCTTATTCCGAATTTTCTTGTTTTATAGCAAGAACTTAGGCTACTTGATGGTAAACTGTAAATTAATTTAGAAAACCCATCTCGAAAGATATTGCTTCCAAGGGCCTTCTGTCCCCGTAATTCGTAAATTTTCTTCAGTGGTGGGTAGGTTCACGTTCACTTAAATTTCTTCCACTTGAGTTGATAAAATTAATGTTAAAGTTGAACAAAAAAAAATTGCTCTTATCTTCTATTTCTTACTTTCTTCAAAAATTTTCCTCTTTAGAAAAATTACATAGTTGGTGCTTGTTATTACGCCGCGCGTCGAATTGATTTAATTCAACTTTTTTCATCGTCAGCGTTGCACTGAAAATTTTATTATTGATTCTTATATATTATGACCTCCTGATTACGAAAAAAATATTTGCGCCCGAAAGTTTCTGGTGCGTCAAAAGTTATATGCACTCTTTAACGCGTTTTTACGGATTTTCTACTTATCTCCTTAATATATCTTCTACTAGGGGATCGAATGGGGATTTAAAAAATACTGGCTTATTTAAAATAAAATTCTCATAAAATATAGACCTGATATGTACATGCCAATCCGCCATCTTGGAAAAAAATAAAAACACCAAAAATGGCCGAAATAATCAAAATTGAATATCTTTTCGATAAGAAGGAGGAATTTCACCAAAGTTGAAAAGAATGAAACTCATCTATGATCAAATATAATGCACCAAACCCGGATGCTGTAAGTCAAGCAGAATGGTCAGAGATGGCGGACGAAATAAATTTTCTTAATTCTTCGTCAAGTATCAAGAAGGTATTGTATGACACTTTTTTCTTTTCGATTTTAAGTTCTTTTGGGTACTTTAAGGGGATAAAGTTCATTTTTTTATTTTCCAAAAAAGTGTATTTTTTACAATTTTCAAAAATGCATTTTCTTTCGCCCTCCTTTTTTACCCAATTTTGATTGAAACAAAATGAAATATACCATAGAAAGTCTCGTATAACTTAAAAAATTTAATACAAAACGAAACTTTATTAATTTGAAAAGGAAGTTTATAGTATATTTAATTTTGTTTCGATGAAAATTGGGTGAAAAGAAAGAAGGATGAAAGAAAATGAATTTTTGAAAATTGTAAAAAATGGACTTTTTTGAGAGAAAAAAAATTTACTTTATCCCCTTGGAGTACCTAAGGGAACTTACAATCGAAAAGAAAAAAAATGGACGCACAATGCCTCCTTCCCAATAAACATGTATATATGCAATGCATGTTCTTTTCATGTTTCCTGTGCACTTGATGGATATACATTGCCTGTGTTAAGCATATGCTTTTCACATGGAATTTAAATGCAAAGTGACCGGGTCCACACATGTTCATGTCATATACATTGCACTATCCGTTTATATATGCAATGCATGGTCTTTTCATGTTCCCATATCCGTTAAGCATATTCTATGCACATGTAATCTACACTGTAAAAAATGATGTAAATTTACCATCGTTGCGTGTAAAATTCCCATGTATTTTTACCCGCAAAGAGACAGGAAAATTTCCATTTAACATGGAGAATTACCCCAAAATATAAGGGAAATATTTTCCACTCTCTTTGCGGGTAAAATTCCATTACTATTGGGGGTAAATTTACTATGGAAAAAAATCCTGCCTGGATAAGGGGCAATTTTATTACCCCTTATCCAGACAGGATTTTTTTCCATAGTAAATTTACCCCCAATAGTAATGGAATTTTACCCGCAAAGAGAGTGGAAAATTTTTACTTCCCTTATATTTTGGGGTAATTCTCCATGTTAAATGGAAATTTTCCTGTCTCTTTGCGGGTAAAATTACATGGGAATTTTACACGCAACGATGGTAAATTTACATCATTTTTTACAGTGTAAGTGAAAGATAATTAGGCCATACACTTTCATATTAAATACATTTTATAAATGAAATTTTTATTTTAGAAATAAAATACATAAAATAAATGTATGTATTATTCTTTGTGTACTAAATGTATGTATTATTCTTTATTGTCTCCCTCGTTGTCTCTCAATTTCCTTATTGGTTGTTTATTTGCTCTCTGCTTGGCTTTTATGAGGCATTTTATAATGGCTTCAATAATTACGTTGTCCGTAGCTTGTGCAGTGCTGGCATTTTTTCTTATTGCACCTGTTGACAATAAATACATATAAATAATCAATAAGCATGTAATATATGAATCTTATATTAATTATGAGGATGAATTTTGATACACTAGCAGCAAGCGAGTAACGTAATTCAAACTAGTGGGTTAGAACGAACATTTAAGTTACATTTCTATATAGCACAATAATAAAGTACACTTGTTTCTACAGCAAATTTATGTCCATCGACAGTATTAAATAATAAATCAGCGTCTTCAAAGACACTAATAAATCAGATATATAATATTTCCGTCTAATAGCAATAGTTTTGTGCTACTTGGGAGATATGACCTCGCATGACCTCCATTTTCCAAAATTTTGATTATATGTATGTACATATTCTGTATAACGTTTTGTGTTCTAGGCTAAAATAAGACTTATTTGCTGATTTTTGGTTTAAAATTAAAATATTTTAAAGACATTAGCACATTTTTTAGGTTAAATAGGTTATTTTTTACACAAAGTGAGGCAACAGTGACCAAATCGTTTATATATAACAATAGCATTCAACACTATTTGTATAAATTGATTTTGTTAAACCTAAACATCATTGAATCTTTTGGTGAAATTAGCAACGCACGAATGGCAGCGATTATACATGTGGGACCAATATCCAAAACGAAGAAAACGTCTTGTCTAACGAGAGATCTAATGGCATATTAATATTACAGGAATTACACAATACACTTGATACTTACTACTTAGAAACGGGCACAACACAATTATTCTTACAAGGGATGTTTTTCTTGTGTGGCACTAAAAACTTAAAAACGTATAAACAGTATTTTTAATGATAGACGGCTAGACACCATTGCGAATGCGTGTTGCTATCCTTCTTGGCGTACATCCGAGTGACCGCGAAATTCAAACTGCTATACCCATGCATGATTAAATTAATAACTGAAATATTACTTGCGGGTGTTTTTTTATATTTGGAAAGAACCTACTAATTTGCGTATAATTTTTTTCGATTATATGTTATTCCCTTACGGCAGGAAAATTAATTTATGTATCATAATTCAGATTAATATATACTAAATCGAGTTGTTTTGAATAGGTACCTACATGCTAAAATGAATAAAAAAAATTAATTTCAATAAATTTAAATAAATAATCTTATAAATCGCGGATGTACTGTTCTTTTAATTATAAATATGTTTTTATGAAATATATGCCGATTGGCTTGTGCAGTGCATATCCATTACATTACAAAAAAAGTACTTTACTTTAAGTATATACACTGTATATTCAATGCACATTACAAAATTTATTTACTACTTAGTTATATGCCATGCACATACTTTACATGTTATATAACGTACCCTGCACATTGGAATATGCCTTACATATGTAATGCATTAGTTCTGCACGTCCTATGTTTATTGGGTTGATACTAGACGAAGAACTAAAAAGTTTCATTTCGTCCGCCATCCTTGACCGCTCTATTTGACTTACAGTGTCCGGATTTGGTGCATTATATTTGACCATAGATGAGTTTTATTTTTGCTAACTTTGGTGAAATTACTTTTTATCGAAAATATATTCAATATTAATTTTTTCGGCCATTTTTGGTGTATTCTATTTTTTCCGAGATGGCGGTTTGACTGATACATATCGAACAGGTCTATATTTTTTAAGAATTCTATTTCAAATAAGCCAGTATTTTTTAAATTCCCATTCGATTAGTAGTAAAAGATATACTAAGAAATAAGTAGAAAATTCGTAAAAGTGCGTTAAAAATGCATATAACTTTTGATGCACCAGGAATTTTCGGGCGCGAATATTTTTTTCGTAATAAGGAGGTCGTAATACATAAGAATCAACAATACAATTTCCAGTAGAATGTTATCACCGAAAATAATCAATTCAACTTACTGTATGTGCTATGCCTTTATTTTCAATCTAAAAATCCGTGTAAATAAACAATTCTCGTATTTTACTATACCTGATTTATAGACCGCATAAATAGTATTTATTGAATACATTCAGTAGCAACATTTTTTTTTGTGAAATAGAAAATATTTTCTCTATACACCGTTTATCAAAATCTTTTCGTTGCACAGTAGAAAAACATGAAGATTTGAATTTGCAAATGATATAGTTTATAATTTGTTGCTGTGTGTCTAAAACTAATTCGGCTAAATTTTTAGCAAAATCGATTAACATCTAGCCGCGCCCCCATGTCCTTGAAATTGAAGGAAAAGGCCGATTTTTCGATTTTTCGAATTTTGAAATTGACGTTTGAAATTTTTTTATGACTCTATTAATGTCTAAACGTGTGTAGCAAAAGTTTTCTGAATTTTGCATTATTTACGACATTATATTGATTTTATTGCAATTGCTATTCTAAGGTCTTAGTTTACAATATAAGATTCGAAAGAAATCAAAAACCCATTACAATATTTTTTTCATATATTATCAACTGTTTCTTTTACAAAGGGCATAGCAAGATAAGCATGTAAAATCTGCCCCCAAAAAAATTTTTGTTTGTTATAAACTATTTGAAGGGGAGGGGCTTACCCTAAATATGATTTTCCCAAAATTTCAAGCCTGCAGCCGCCATATTGGAGGGGACTTTTTTGATTTTGGTTTTTTAAAATTTTCTCGGATTTTCAGGGTGTTTCATTAATAATTGGACATACGCTAACTGGAGAATCCTTAGATACTTAGATAAAATGTGCCTTCTTACTAAGATACGGGGTGTCAAAGTTTTTTTTTTGCAATATCTCAACTACCTCTTGATCGATCTTCTCCCAATTTGGTAAGGAAACATTCTTTAAGCTAAGAAATAATAATTTATGTATTACATCACGCTAGCCACGTGGAGGGCGCCTCATGAGCTATACCTGATGATGAATATTTTTTTTACGAAACGTAGTAGCACTTTTGACTAGAAAATCTCATGCAGGAGTCATTTCTACGTAAAGAAAGATACACTTGATAGAACTTGATAATTCTAACCGTTTTCGAGAAAACTGCCGCATAGATCTCAAAAATTCTTTGAAAACAAGCTCAATTTGAAGAGGAAAAATTGTATTTATTGAAAAGTGTGCTTTGGTGACGTCTTAGTTCTGTCATTTACGAGGGTCGTGTGCGCGTAACGTCACAGTCTGAGACCTTAGGAAAAACAAACTGAAATTCTTTAACTGTCAAATGGCAACTGATTGAACTTTTCGTAATATTATTGTTTCTATGTATATTACACTTACAAAATGACAAGTTTTTGATTTATTATTAATTGCGGAAGTGTGACAATCCGAAACAATGCCAATTTTTATAAAATAACTTCCATTTACAACCAGAAGAAGTTAGAGGTTAGAAGACTGCAACCGATTTCAAACAATTAAAAGAAATGATTTTACAAGACATTTTCAAGGAATTTATTAGTGGTACGTTGTTGCATATTAATGTAAGGATGTGATTTTTAACGTGGGTTTATGTTGTAGGAAAAACAGCCGTATTATAAGACCATGATGATAAGTCCAGATATAATTTAATATCCATATGTGAAACTGAAACTGCTTATGATAATAATTACTGCTGCTCAAACAAGCAATAAACAATTCATGGTAAAGAAAATTAACATTTTATATTGGTTTGTCAGTATTTTTAATAATTATTTCTTGTTTAAAATTTAGTTGAGCGAAGATGTGGAGCTGTACGGAGAGAGAGAGAAAAGTGCAACGGCAGAAATTGTTTTAAATAAGGTACACTCCAAGAGGAAAATTTGCAGACTTCATAAAGATATTTGATGAAGTACATAAATTAAGAAAGGAAATTCCAAAGTAGCTACCCGCTGTCAACAAGTGATGCAATGTGGCCTTTTAAAGCATATCGTGTAGAGTTTAAAAACTCAATGTTGGACTATTGGACATTGAAGAAGTATAAAATTAAAACTTTGAAGTGGCCTAAGTCCAGTGAACGCATAAACAAAGTCTGAATAGGCTATGAAAGTGTTAAATGTAGCTATAAAAGCCCTTTGAGTTACATATGAACTATGAATGTTACTTTTATTGCTTAAATAGATATTAATATAAATTACGTTACAGTTATTTTTTTTTTTTGTTATAATATAAACTTTTATAACATAACTTTCTTCTCAATTATTCTTAGAAGTACTAATAGACCGTGGATAATAAATTATTTAATTAGTGGATATATTTTGTTTACATGCATGTACCTAAGTACAAGTTCGACGTAATTGACTATTTCAGTTTACTGTAACAATATATAGTAGTGTGAGTGATAAATAAAACATAATAAAAAGGGAATATTTAATAAAATAATAATGAACAAATGACTTATATATAATTATAAGACAAATTACATAACAATATATGAAAAATAAAGTTCTTATAGAAATAACAATGGATTGTATAGTCCAATCTATAGATACATTATAGACCAGGGGTTAACTGCTGGAAGAAATTGTGTACGTCTTATTACAAAGGTGCCTCAAATAGTTTATAGCACCTCAATCTTCATTGTTTAATTTATATGGTGTCTTTTTCACAAAATTTACAGCGGCTAATTCCTTGACCATTGGCCATGTTTACTGCTAAAAATCTAAAAGGAAATGCTTCTTGTCACTAAGTAGTGAACATGTTTTGTCTACACTAGCAACACATTCACAGTAAGTACTAAGGAACCATCTGAATCTGCAATAGTCCAAGGAGTCAATTGCTTTTGTTCACGATGCTACGAGTTCATAACCTGAAAAATGAATTTGTACGTTAGCAATTACACAGCCCCACAAAAAAACAAGTTCAGACCAGCGAACCAGACCCATGTATCCCCATGTATTTTCGGTCGCTGAATCCAAATCCGAGGTCAAAAAAATTCGTACACCCCCAAAATCTTTATCTAGAGCCAAAAAACACCCCTGGACTGTACGTTTACTCCAGTCGAATTAGACATAATAAAAAATTTTGCGTACTGCGGACTTTTTTTGTGGAAGTTGTTTAAGAGGGCATAATAAACAAGCACAAAAAACTACACCCTGCTACACCATGTGCGTCCCCTATTTTTAGGGGTTGAAACTTTGAAATTTTACTTATGTGCCCATATCTTTTTCCCTATTGCCCGTAGGGCTCTTTACCAAGTTACACTTTTTGAAGATTCATCCCTCCTCTACATAATATATATACAACACATTTGCCGTAGGACAAACGGTTTTGGCTGTACGAGGCCGGAAAGGTCGCGCTGTCCGAATTTGAGGGTCTTCTGTACAGGACAAACAGCTATTATTTCCAATCTACAATACTACACATACTAATGCCCTTAAGGAGGGATGATGATTTGTGAAAAAACTTTCATCGAATACCGCGCGGTTTCCATGATACGGGATGTTGAAATTTTGAAAACCCCTTTTTAAAAAAAAAAGTGAACCTACTTTTTTTCGCTCATTTTTTTTTTCATGTATGTACGACCCCAATATAAGAAAATTTACGTTGGTTTCATTTTAATACATTCATTGGTTTAGGAGCTAGACAGCAAAATATGCCAAAAATGGCTATTTTGGTATTGTTGCATTAAAAAAACCAAAACCAGTATAATTCTGGTAAGTGTTTTTGTTTATCCTAAAAGTCCAATTCATTGCGCATAGAAAATGTGTTTTTGTATTTAAGTAGGATTAACACTTATTGTGTAATAACGGTTTATGTCATGTGTTCTCCAGTCTCCTTTTTCACAATTTTTTTTGCGGTCTTATGGTTCATAGTAGGGCAGAAAGCAATGTATACCTAAACAGGGCACATATTAGGGTGTTAAAATGGATCTCTTGTTAAAATGCGATAGGACGTACCGTTTTCGAGTAAAACGCACTTGTTTGCAAAAAATTATTTCAGATCACACTTTTCATCGACTGACTAGTAAATACTCACCGCTGACTACGAAAAAATAAAACTATGTGTCGCTTCTTGCTTTTTCTGTTTATGAGGGACATTGCTAATGAAAAAATGAAGGGACTCGGACGGAATAGGGGGTTTTCACTCCCCTATTTGAAGGTTCACGCTTGTCGCGAATTATCATTGCAACTTATTTTGTGTCTATAACAAAATCCACAGTAATTTTACCTTCCTCAAGAAACAGCTATTATATGTCCATTTCATCGGAAAATGATTTAAAAAAACAAACTCCTAAGAAAGAAAACACCAAAATGTAGAATTTATTTATCAGATCACAATTCAGAACACAATGAAAACTCAAAGCAAACAGAACCAAACAAGTGCGTTTTACTCGAAAACGGTGCGTCCTATCGCATTTTAACAAGAGATACATTTTAACACCATTATGTGTCCTGTCCACGTGTATAATGCTTTCTGCCCTACTATGAACCATAAAGCCGCAAAAAAAAATTGTGAAAAAGGGGACTGGAGAACACATGACATAAACCGTTATTACACAATAAGTGTTGATTCTACTTAAATACAAAAACACCTTTTCTATGCGCAATGAATTGGACTTTTAGGATAAACAGAAACATTTACCAGAATTATACTGGTTTTGGTTCTTTTAATGCAACAATACCAAAATAGCCATTTTTGGCATATGTTGCTGTCTAGCTCCTAAACCAACGATTGTATTAAAATGAAACCAACGTAAATTTTCTTATATTAGGGTCGTACATGCATGAAAGAAAAATGAGCGAAAAAAGTAGGTTCACTTTTTTTTTAAAACAGGGGTTTTCAAAATTTCAACATCCCGTATCACGTAACCGCGCGGTATTCGATGAAAGTTTTTTCACAAATCATCATCTCTCCTTAAGGGCATTAGTATGTGTAGTATTGTAGATTGGAAATAATAGCCGTTTGTCCTGTACGAAAGACCCCCCAAATTCGGACAGCGCGACCTTTCCGGCCTCGTACAGCCAAAACCGTTTGTCCTACAGCATATGGACACATAAGTAAAATTTCAAAGTTTCAACCCCTAAAAATAGGGGACGCACATGGTGTAGCAGGGTGTAGTTTTCTGTGCTTGCTTATTATACCCTCTTAAACAACTTCCACAAAAAAGTCCGCAGTATGATGTCTAATTCGACTGGACTACTGGGGTAAAAAGAATATTAAGCTACGAGAATAGTTGTTACATCCTAATCGATCGAATTATACAAATTAAGGATAAACAGCAGCGTACATGCAATAGATCTGAAACACACCCCCAGTGAGGGGCGAAAACTAGCCCCCATTTATAAAAATCGATCCAAAACAGTAATAACTGCTGAAAAAGCTCAAAATGTCTAAGTTTTGTTAAAGTGATAAAAAACTGCATCAGGTCCGACGTAATCTTCATAAACTGCAGCTGTTTCAAATTTTTATAAAAGTCACTAACTTTTTATAGATAAATCTTACATAGGGGGTAGTTTTCACATCATCTGAGGATTGACACTGTAGGACGTTGATGGTACGTAAGTTTCTAGTTCTATTTTAGAGTACTACGCAAAATAGAAATCCTGTTGGATTTTACGTTTTCTCTTGTTTTGTGTCCTTTAAACTTGGAGGTGGTTGTTCTCAACCCTATAGGGGCAGTTTATGAAGATTACGTCGGATCTGATGCAGTTTCTTATCACTTTAAGAAAACTTAGACATTTCGAGCTTTTTCAGCAGTCATTACTGTTTTGGATCGATTTTTTTATAAATGGGGGCTAGTTTTCGCCCCTCACTGGGGGTGTGTTTCATATCTATTGTATGTACGCTGCTATTTAACCTTAATTTGTATAATTCGATTGATTAGGATGTAACAACTATTCTCGTATCTTAATATTCTTTTTACCCCAGTCCAGGGGTGTTTTTTGACTCTAGATAAAGATTTTGGGGGTGTACGAATTTTTTTGACCTCGGATTCGGATTCAGCGACCAAAAATACATAGGGATACATGGGTCTGGTTCGCTGGTCTGAACTTTTTTTTTGTGGGGCTGTGTTATTTATACCTAAAGCAACATTTAATTAGGCAAGTATATATGAAAAGAATGGTTGATCACTGATAACAATTCTTACCTTTGCAACAAGCTTTTATTCTGTAAATTTCTTGCACAGTACTTCTTTCACCTAACCACAAACAGCTTCAAGACTTTTGAATGCTTTGAACTCATCCTTCTGTCTATGTACTTCTCTCAAAAACCAAGTAATTCGAAGTATCCCCATGTGTAATATTTGGAAGTACGTTAATATTTATATTAAAGCATTTTTTTCTCAAAATATAAGGATTTAATTCGATGGCAGCAGTATACCTAACCTCTACATCATGAGACAATTCTGCAAAATACGAACTAACCGTCTTCTGGACAAACAAAATTGAGGTTATAGAAGTATTAAGAATAGTTGCAGATGTTAAATAATCCAACATTAAGCTTTTAAATGGCACAAACACAGCAAAATTCACTTTAAAGAAAAACATTCTGATTCAATGACAGCTGTTTGTTTTTCCTAAGGTCTCAAAATCTGTGACGTCGACGCACGCGACCCATAATTTCATTAGTTTGACATCTTGACAGAACTAAGACGTCATCAAAGCACACTTTTCAATAAATACAATTTTTCCTTTTCAAATTGGGTTTGTTTTCAAAGAATTTTTGAGATCTATGCGATAGTTTTCTCGAAAACGGTTGGAATTATCAAGTTCTATCAAGTGTACCTTTTTTACGTAGAAATGACTCCTGCATGAGATTTTCTAGCCAAAAGTGCCACTGCGTTTCGTAAAAAAAAGAGAAAAATATTCATAATCAGGTATAGCTCATGAGGCGCCCTCCACGGGCTAGCGTGATGTAATACATAAATTATTGTTTATTAGCTTAAAAAATGTTTCCTTACCAAATTGGGAGCAGATCGGTCAAGAGGTAGTTGAGATATTGCAAAAAAAAATACTTTGACACCCTGTATTGAGATATTGAGGTAAGGAGGCATATTTTATCTAAGTGTTTCAGGTTAAATCTTCATATTTTGGATTAAGGATTCTCCAGTTAGCGTAGGTCCAATTCCACTCCTATAATATGGCGGCTGCAGGATTGAAATTTTGGGAAGATCATATTTAGGGTAAGCCCCTTCAAATAGTTGATAACAAACAAAATTTTGTTTGGGGGTAGATTTTACATGCTTATCCTGCTATGCCCCTTAGCAAGATATTAGAATTTTCGAAGGCCAATCTTCCAGTTTGAATTTCGATTATTGACATCATATTCATGGTCAGCGACCTCAAAACCCGTATAAAAACACTTTTATATATTTTATCTATTTTTCACAGCTTTCCATTTTACGTTTACCATATTGATTTCTTAATTTTTAATGTCGACTTCGTAATTAGCGACCTCAAAAACTCCTCACAAATTGTAGTAGTCAAACTAATTTGGACAAAATCATTCGTTTTTTTTGTTCTTTACTGAAAAGAAAGTCTTAGTCTTAGAAGTAACAAATTTTGATATAACTTAAATTTAAAACGCATTGCAAATTATTTCAAACAAAGTGATTTTTAAAGGACGACCGTGCTCCAAAATGAAACAATTTTATGTTCTAATTTTTTTTAGGTTTCAGGATACAACGGTTTTACCCAATTGTACCTCAAAGGGTAATATGTCCAATAATCTATGTATGAGCGTGGATATGTATATATTATGTTCCTTTGTTCCCTGCTAGAATCTAAACGAACCAATACGATTGAACAGTGTGATGATGTATTGTGGACATTTTAGTAAAACGAAAAAATATGGAAAACCCATCAAGTGGGGTATCAAATGAAAAAACTTGGAAAAATATGCTGCTCACATTCTGTTGTTAGTTCTTCCTTGTCCTTGTATTTTATTTTGCCTAGTGCGTTTCACTGCATTATACTCTATAATTTACTTATTTTGTATTTTTAATGCGTGTTTTTCCTATCAACTAACTCACTTTATTTGAAATTTTGCATTTATTTCTATATATAATTTTTTTTCCTATTTTTATAATTTATTTTATAATTTTCTCTGCACTATATTTTCTGGTATTGAGTATTTGTAATTGGGTACTTATACACATTGGAAATAAATGCACTATTTATATATATAATTATTTATTTCTTAGTTCGGATTAAAATTAAAGTTCTATTATTTTAAGATTTTGTTGTAGATGCTTCTGCTTCTGTCTTGGTTTCTGTATCCTCGTAAACAGTTTGTGGTTGCTTGCCTAAAAAAATAAAAAAGATACATACAATATTTACATATTACAGAAGTATTTATGCCTCTTACTTTGTACGTGTCCTCTTCCTAGGAAATGCTTTTCAATTATAATTATAGGTGATTCAAAAGCCAACGTCCAAAATACAGCTACAATGACTGATACAGTAAAATGACCACACCAAGAATAAAACTAAAAATGTAAGTAAATTGTTATTAAACCTTAATACATATTTATTTATTTTATTTATTTGGTACACTATTCAACAGGTGAAACACAATTACAGAATAGGAAAATACAAAATAATTCAATACTTATCTAAATTACGAACAAAAAGATATTTACATATTATTTATATATCTGAATTAAACTAATAAACTAAACTAAATTAAACTAATACAATGCATTTGTCATATATAAAACAAAGTGAACGTCAGATGTACACTCTAAATTGAGTCTAATAGTCCGCAAGTCAACAAGAAAGAACAAAAATATATTTAAGCTAGAGACAATTTTTTTATGTTTACAGCACTGCAGGTGAAAATATCTAAAGAAGTATCCAAATTATTATATATATTACACATTTGCTGAATACAAGAAAATTTCTTTACATTTGTTCTTGAAAATGGCAAGTAAAATAAATTGTTGTGCCTAGAGGCCGCCCTAGGAATTTGGAAATTAAGCATACTTAAAATTTCTCCACAGTCGATGTTACCATGTAAAATTTTATATAAGAAAATTAATTGTGATCGGTGTCTACGGTTTTCTAGACTGTCTAGGGAAAATCTAGAGAGTAATTCTTGATGTGGGTAACCAATAGCAGGATAGGTCCCATCAGTCTTAAAAGACGCATATTTCAGAAATCGACGTTGAAGCCTTTCCAAATTTTGTATGTGTACATTATAAACAGGACACCATACTATTGAAGCATACTCAAGATGTGGTCTAACAAGAGTAGTGTATAGTTGTTTTAATGTATTTATGTTATTAAAATGTGCGGAGTTTCTAATGACAAAACCCAGTGTTCTATAACTTTTACTGACAGTAAGTTCGATGTGGTTTACAAACGTTAATTTTCTATCAAATGTCACACCCAAGTCACAAAAAGTGTCAGGACGGGAAAGTATGTGATTGTTCAATTGGTAATCAAAAACAATAACATTATGTTTTGTTGTAAATGTCATAGTGTTACATTTTGCTTCATTTAAAGGTAATTTATTTATTATACACCATGTATTAATACGATCAATATTATTTTGCAATTCAAGGCAATCATATTCACACGCGAGATTGCAAAATAGTTTTAGATCATCAGCATATAGAAGGCAGTTAACAGTGATATTATCTACTATGTCGTTAATGAACAAATTAAAGAAAAGTGGCCCTAAATTTGAACCTTGGGGGACCCCCGACGTAGCTAAGACTTCAATAGATCTAACACCATGATATACAACATATTGTCTTCTATCAGTTAGGTAGGATTTAAAAAGTGTAATAAGGTTATCCGAAAATCCAAAGATTTCAAATTTTTCTAAGAGGATATCATGGTCCAGTCTATCAAATGTCTTTGAAAAGTCAGTATATATAACGTCTGTTTGTATACCCTTATCAATAGAGTCAGAAATAAACTCTGTAATATTAATTAAATTCGTAACTGTTGAACGGCCTTTGAAGAATCCGTGTTGAGCTGTTGATATTTGATGCCTTACATGATTAAAAATAAAATGGTGTAAAATAATTTCAAATGCTTTAGCAAAATTATTTATTATTGCTATCGGACGGTAGTTACAAATATCAGATCTATCACCCTTCTTAAAGACTGGAATTATTTTCGATAATTTCCACTGTAGTGGAAATTTAGAGGACTTTAGTGACAAGTTAAATAATATAGTAAGGGGGCTAGCAAAAATAGCAGCACAGTCACGTAATATGAATGCGGGGATCCCATCAGGCCCAGAGGTTAATTTAGGTTTAATTTTCTTTAATGCTGTAAATACTTCGTCTTCCATAAAACAGGTTATATTTAAATATGAGCTACTCTCAACAAAATCTTTAGGATTATGCGTGATATTTTCAGATTCAGAATAAGATTGCTGAAAAAAGTTAGCAAAAGAATTAGTAATCTGTTGAGGGTCAGATAGATATTCATTATTGTAATTCATAAAGTTTGGTAGGTCAGATGAACTACGTTTATAATTAACAAATTGCCAAAACGAGGACGGATCATTAATTATATTTTCCTCAACATGATTACAATACATTTTATAAGAATTATCAGAATCAATTTTTACTTTTCGCCTTAATCTTTTAAATTCGTTCTGATAAGTTACATCACCTGTTTGCTTGTATTTATTTAACGCTTTATGCTTTTCTTTGATAGATTTAATTAACGGATAGTCAAACCAGGGTGGATATGTTCTTTTTGAAGTTTTAGATTGAGGTACAGTATTAATAAATATTGAGTTTAATTTGGAATAGAACCGATCACTAGCTTCGTCTACAGTTTCAGAATTATTTAAAAATTCCCAATCTGTATCAGCTAATGTTTGATAAAGGATGTCGAAGTTAGCTCTCTTAAAGTTAAATTTATAATTAGAATTAGATTTAATTTTATGATTTTCGTGATTTTTTATGATACTAAATGTCGAAATAAGAGCAGGATGATGGTCGTCCTCTGCAATGAGAATATCGACAGCCCTCTCGAGTTGACAGGTTTTATTGGATAAAACTAGGTCTAGTAATCGGTTATTTGTATTTTTTACTCCATTAAATTGCTTTAGGTTAAGAAAGTTTTGAAAGTTTACTAGCGCCTGAAGAGTCAATGAGGAAGGTGTATTAGATGTAAGGGTGCAGTACTCCGGTATATTGAAATCACCTAGTATTAAAATATCAGAATTATAAATAAAGTTGAGAGAGCAAAAAGCATCAAACAGAGCATGATACATCTCAACAGAGGTTCTGGGAGGAATATAAATAGTAAATATATAAAAGGAGTAGTGATTTATAACTATTTTAACTCCAACGATATCAATAGAGTGTAAATTTTTAAACAAAGTGTCACCTAATTTCAGATCAACAACCATTAGTGCAGAGCTAACCGCCAACATAACTCCACCTCCCCCTTCACGATGGGTTTCTAACAAATTTCGATCCGCTCTAAAAATTCTAAACTGCTGTTCATTTAGTATCTCTGTATTTTGTATGTTTGATTGTAAATTAGTTTCGGTAAGAGCTAATACACTGTAATTAGTGATTGATGCATTGTTATAAAGGACACCAAGCTTTGTATTCAAACCACGCACATTCTGATAATAGATAGATAAATGTTGGCAACTGTTTGTGGGTATAAGAGACATATTATTAGTAGAGATGTCAGGTAAAAGTGGAGACTCTAGTTGCTATTGATGACCCAAGTCTGATTTTAATTTCGAAACCGCTTTCAAATATGCAGAACAATTACTATAATCCCAAGCGGCATGGTCCGTGGAAACATCTAACTGTTTGTTTTCTTTTAATGAAGTGCAATTAGTGCATTTTAAGATATCTGCATTACAATTTTCTAAACTGTGATTTTCAGCACATCTCGGGCAGTTTACATCTTTTTTGCAGGTATTTTTTGAGTGATTTAAACCATTACATTTAAAGCATCACAAAATACTTACAGCATCATATACCTTATATACGTCAAGACCTATAAATAAAAATTCATTGTGCATTACCTTAGTATACGTCGATCTATCTAGCTGCAGAGTAGCTTGATACATATTTTTGTTCTTTTTAGTTGGCATTATATTAATTATTTTGCATTCAGCATTACCACTAAACAGATCACTATTTTGTTTGAAAACATATTAACGAAGTGTGTCTGCGTTAAAATTTTCGGACATACCAACAACTCGTATTCTTGGAAGTACTGCTCTGATTTCGCGGATTTCATAATTAGATGATAGTTTTTCTTGCGCCAGTTTTTTAAATTTCGATGTTTCCTCTGTGCTACTGCAACTAACTATTAATCCGCCATCCTTTATATGTTTAACTTTGTTATATTGCGAGAAAACTATAAATTACTTAAACCGAACTATATCGGGGGTAGTATTATGAATTCTCATTCAATTAATTCAGTCGTGTGGAAAATCAGCAGATTTTAATTTAAACATTATGTCAATTTTCTTATTTCTTAATTTTATATTCACTGTTTTTGCAAATCGCAGAAATTATTATGTGAAAAATCATAACTTTACTCATATTACTCTTGTAATGGTTCTATTTAGATAATCTTATGACTTTTTCGCAATTTCTGTGTTTACTGTATATAAGAAAAAAGTTATATCAAAAATAACAACACATCTTCCCCTTTTAGATACAACCTTATACTTAGCAAACTCGTGACGTTTTAGGTATATGGTTTGATTATCTTTTATATTGAAAGATGCTTGTGCTATGTTAAAGATATAATTTTGCATAGTGAGAGGGAAATATGCGTTTATTTTCGATTTATTATAAATATTTAAAAAAGAAATAGTATAATTTTTAAAACTGTGTTCAATACTTGCTATTGTTCTAACGAATACAACTATATATATTTTTTTATTGTAAATTTCTGTTTTACTTGAATACTGCAGTTTGTCAATGAAAATAGTTCTTAATGTCATTACCGGAGCATGGCATTTAGTTATATACAAAATTTATGATAAAAACTGTATATTGTTGTATTCCTTAGATCAATGGGAAGTGGTCCGGAGGGTAAGAGTGTCCACCTTCCATTTTATGCTCAAGCGTTGAAATTTGCTACACTTCTTCGTTAGACCCTACTCTTTGATATGAGAAATGTTGCCATGGTTGAGACCCCCGCGGGGTCCCTCTTATAGCATAGATGCCTACCTTCGGGTGTAAATCAGCATTTTCGCTTGTTTTGGAGCTAAAAAGTGTCTTACAGGGCTGAAATTTGGTACACATGCGGCATTTGGGATGTTTAAGCTCACAAGCAGGGGCCTAGGGCCTACGGCTTATTTTTTCAAAACGGTGGTAGCGAAATCAACAAAATTTTTATTTTTCGAAAAAGTTTACTCTATCGCATTTTTTCGAGTAAGGTTTCGTTTCATATGTTTTTAGGGTCAGCGATTTGGAAAAATCATCCTTTTAGTACGTGAAGTCGAAAATAATGACAGGGCGAATAAATTGATATGTCAGTTTTCTTATAATAATGGTGGAATAACACTTTTATTTCATACCAATGCCAATAAATAGTAGCTGTGCACTGGGCATTAATCCGAGTGACATATAGAATTACCATACACTTTCAGATGTGTCATAACTACATTTACATAGATCACAGCATTTCAGATTATTTTTGAGACATTTACAGTGATTTGTAACGGGGGTCCTTTGATGAGATTTGAAACATATCCTGTCTAATGTCAGCAGCCTGTGCCAAATTTATGCCCTCAGTATCAAAATATCGAACATTCTCCCGGATGGAAAAGTCTACATCCTTTCGAAATGCCACAAGGATACCCTGGCCCTGAATCCCAACATGTTCGGGACACTCTTGCAGTAGTCGCTCTCTCAACCTAGTAGAATGAACATCAGTAGAAGGTTGACCGAGTTCGACCAGACGTTCTGAGTACTCTCGTGCTAGCTGCGCCATTTTGAAAACGGGGGGGGGGGGGGGGGGGTTGTCACTGACTTCCCTTGCTGTTTTCATGTTAGACACGAAGCCAGCAAGAGCTAGCCCGTGGACTTGAGCGCGATCTAAACCTGCAAAAAAAAAATTTTTTAGTCATACAATTTCTAACGGATATGTTAGTCAAGACGCCACAGTATTGCGGGTTTGCTTATGTGCGCCTTACGGGGAAAATACACGGACAGACCTGCAACAGAGCGGAGCGAGAGCGAATTACTTCATTTACCTGTTTTATCGGGCGAAGGTACGGCTCTCTTTTCCCGGTCTAGGTAATTGACACGGCACCTGTTGTGGTACATGGTCTTTAGTGTGTGTGCCATTGAGTCGCTGGCCCCCGCAAGCTTCGCTAGTATTAGCGTGTATCGTTGAGTTTCTTGGCCGTTTCGTAAATTTCCGTACTGGAATGCACTGTGGATACTTTGCTCAACATCTTGGTGCGGGTACCAGGCAAGCTACAGAATAAGCAACAGTCGGGGGAAAAGACTCTTTTCTAGTGCAAGTCTTGACAGGCGAAATAGTTATTGGGTCAACAGCTTCTGTGCTTGGCCTTTTCTTTGCCCGTTCAAGTCTGTTGCTGCTGAACTCCAAGTAGCAAGTTTTATGTAATTTTGCTCCTCTAGCTAAAAAGTTTCCTTAAGTCCAGCACCCTCATCCAATGCCGAAACATTTACCCCCAGTGGCACTCGCCCAAGCTTCTCAAATTCATCTAAATGTTCGGCCAATTTCGAGTATCCAACATACTTGTCAGCTTTGAGACTCCTTCCCGGATACGTCAGTTCCTCTTGTGTCTCTTTCTGGCATATTATGCAAAGTTCCCAATTAATCTCCTTCAAACTAACGTCACACAGTTTAAATTTATTCAACATTCTCAAAAGATAAAAAATTGCAGGGGTAACAATTGCAGTTTCGTTTACCTAACCAATTTCACTAATATACGGTTATAACATTATAACATAACTGATTTTCCCTGCCGCCAGTTTGAAAAAAAGGCCATGGGCTCTGGAGCACTTGCTTGTGAGCTTAAACATTCCAAATGCCGCATGTGTACCAAATTTCAGCCCTCTATGATACTTTTTAGCTCCACAACAAGCGAAAATGCGAATTTGCCTCTGAAGATAGGCAACCATGCCATAGTCGGGGCCCCCGCGGGGGCCCTGACTGTGGCAACATTTCTCATATCAAAGGGTAGAGTCTAACGAACAAGTGTACCAAATTTCAACGCTTGAGTATAAAATGCAAGGTGGGATCCATTCCTGCAGGTTACCGTCCGAACTAAAGTACCTGAAAATATTTTAAAGATTATACCATTTATGATTTTTTTAATATTTATAATAAACCGAAAATTAATGCATATTTTCCTCTTTCTCTGCAAAATCCTATCCTTAAGCAAGAGAATCCGTGAGGTAACCTCCGCTACCACTAGGTTTTCAATTGGTAGTGCTTTAAACATGTAAAAAAAAAAGATGTTATATATGATGTGATCATTTTTACCGTTCGATTACATCATATAAGAATGAAAATCACAAACGCTGACGTCGAAAGCTCTACCTTATCAGTGGGGGTGGTTCTAATCTTGAAGAAAAAAACGCAACTCTATTAAGTCTTTCAAATCAGGTTTGTTTTGTTCATTGCGATCCTCTAAGTACGAAAATGTCATAGGGAAAGAAATATGTTGCTGAGCTTGACTTTATCGCGTCAATAAGTATTGTAATATATATTTTTTTATACAAGAAACAGTAAATCGTTTTTTTAAAAATTGGTAAATTTTATTTTATAATTGAATTTGAAACGCATATACCGGAACAGCGATATTTAAAGATGTAGTATGCAGCAGATTTAAATGGTCTACCTTTGTTAAATACATGTTCAGAACCTCTGCCTGTAGTATTTCTTTGGTTTTTATAATACATTATATATAACTTGGAGAAAAGACATGATATAGCAGATCTTCTTTTGCAAATTTGAAATGCTGCCAATTGACAACGCAGCCATGCTCGACTGGTAGAACTTGAGATTATTGTTTCATGATCAGCTTAGCAAAATCACTATGGTCTATCCTATGATCATTAATTATATATTTAAATTATCCTAAAAAACAGCACAAAAATCATTATTTATTGTAGAACTGAGACCATCTACCTTGGGTAGATACGTTCAGTCAAAAGACAAAGGTGATCACTTGATATAGTAGTTTCTCTTTTTACAAATTGAAGAGCTGTTAATTTACAATGCCGCGACACCAAGCTGGTAGGAATCATCATTATTGTTCCTGGCGACATAATTATCAAAAATTAATAACTCCTGTCCCATGATCAAATCATTTAGAAACTTTTGTCACCAGACTGCTGAATACTAAGTGACCCAGTACGAGGAAATAAGGATTTAATTTCCGACAGCTTATCGAGCAGGCGAGAAAATATTACGTGACGAAGGAAAGTTTCTGGGAATGTGGAATGGGACAGGCTGTGGATTGTCTTATTGGAAATGGAAATATCCAAACATTATTCGCCCACTGTATAAAGAAAATGCCGCTTTGAAAAGTGTAAAGTTAGCAAAGGTATCACACAGGGCTGAGTTAAGTCATCAGTCATTTTAAATAACTATCGAGAAGATGTTATGCTATGTGTGATTGAAGGTGAAGCAGCTGCGGATGGAACTGAACCTTCTAACTTCTTCTAACTTGAAATTTGCAAATGATATCATTTTAGTTACAGAACTCAATATTCAAACAATAAGTTTTGAGTAAGTTTATGAGTAAATTACAACAAAACGAAAGTATACGCTTTAAGTATACCGGGTGACCACAAAATGATGCTCGCCTCTGGATCTTCTTAATCTTATAAGATATGAATTACAAATTTGTAGCAACGGCTAAATATGCATTAATTCCACTGATTTATGATATAATAATTTTCTGTCGCTTCCGGTTTCACCGGAAATGATGGTAGCTTTGGATCTTTAAATGAAACAACCTGTATATTTTCACATTTTTTTATTCACGAGGTCATTTTGATTACAACTATGACTTATTGAGATAAAAATAGTAATGACTGACATTTTTACGAGCAGATTTAATTTTTTATCTAGGCGGCCGTGACTCCAAAAAAATGTTTTGTTTTGCTTCAATAAATAATCAAAAAATACAATTATTACATTATGTCAGTATGTGTTATAGGCCTTTCGGAAATCGTTATTCCAGAATAACAATTTTTTTTAATGGCATCATATTGGCTCATTATGTTATTCCGATTATTTCACTCATTAACGCTATAGCCAATGAGTGCCCGTTTTTTCACAACATTGCACCAATCAAATGTCATTATTAGTGGTAATTCAAGCTAGATCGGCTTTTGACAGTACCAACATGTAAAATTTATCGCTCTAATTTTTTATGTCGCTGCAGCGGCAAATACTGCGGTAATTTTTTGACGTTTTGTTTCGTGAAATATTTTCCGCAAATAGGGCAACCCGCGCTTTTCAATTTTATCTATAAATATCTTCTCTAGCTTATTACTAATTGTTAACTTACCTTGTAAATTGTAACATTGTATTATGTACTAGCAAACATAAACACACCACATATATAGTAAACAATCGTCAGTTCCAAAGAGAAGCCTTTCTGAAATATATAGGCTATAACTCTTGCCTATCTGTAACTATTTCAATTTGCCTACTTTTCAATCAGGTAACAATAATATACAAAGATTGTACTTAATATACCTAGCTCATAATACAGGACCAAGTCAAGCACAGTTTTCAATAGCTCAATAACGTAGATACAAAGTTAAGCAAATCATTTATTATAAATGTCAAGTAAACACATTCGCTCTGGAAACTAAAAATGTACCTAGGTACCTACTTACATACGGTAATCTATCAAAAAGTAACTAGTTGAATCAAAGCTGTGCAATATTTTAATTTGTTGTATTTAAAATTCACTCTGCCTAACGAAGCAAACCTCAACATAATTTGTATACTTCGTAAGTTAAAAATAAAGATTAAATACGTAAATATGAATCAATGAACAATTATTATGGAATATAACTCTAGTAGCGGTAGCGCTAGATGGCGCACTCTATGTTAATCTCGGAACCATGAGTAGTAATAAATAGGCGGGATATCGGGAATAAAGTAGTGCTCTCTCTATCGTTCCTCGTCATATTGCACCTCAGAAACGCCCGAAAGGTGTTAAGCCAGTCTATATATTATAATATCCAAGGTTTCAACTCATTTTATTTACTAGTTGCCATAGAAACGTCACTAGATTATTTTAAAATATAGCGAATCTCCGTTGTTTCTACTGCGTTTGTTTCAGATTTGCTGTTTTGACAATATGAGTCCGTTTGGAAATATTTCTGCATATCAAATTAATGAGGAAATTGAAAATAAAGGTCAGTAAACTCTAAAAAGTGACAAGAAAACGTCTGAAGGCAATTAATGAGAAAATATAATATTGAAGATGTACTTAATGAATTATTTATTCGTGAAATATTCTCCTCAAATACCACTCGTGCTTTAAATTTTATCTAAAAATTTTTTCTCAAGCTAAGTTGCCCCTAGTTAATATAACTCGTGCAAATTGGCAGTTTATTATCAAAGATTAAATCCCTCCCGCTAAAGCGGTCGGGATTTAATCAGATAATAAACTGCCAATTTGCACTCTTTATATTACCAGGCAACACGCTTTCGCAAAAATTTTCGACAAAATTTTAAGCACTAGTGATATTACATACGATAAAACATTACCGATAGCTTGGACCAAGCACTCCAATGTTTATTCGTAAAAATAATACATGTGCATTTTGATGGATGATAACAAGTGATTTGTTTATTTTGTTACCTATTTGATAGAGATCCACTGTTAAATTTTTCATTTATACCTATCTAGTTAGATATCAATATTACTTATTTGTATCAGAGATGAAAGTTTCCAGGAAATTTTCGGAAGTTTCCGGAACGAAGTTATGATAAAAATCAGAGATCAGCTTTTTCCATACGAAAGTTTCCGGAGTGAAGTTTTGATAAAAATGAAAGTTTTCCAATAAAATATTTCAATATTCCTTTGGAAACTTCCCTGGAATATTGTAAACTTGAAATATTCAATGAATAAATAGTGGAGTGTTTGGTACCAGTGTATTCAAAATGATCTGCTCAATCAAAACTTGTGAAAATATACAGGGTGTTCCATTTAGAAATCCAAAGTTATCATCATTTCCTGTAAAATCGGAGCGACAGACAATGATAAATTAATCGAATTAATGCATATTTTGCCGTTATTTAATGTACTCAGCTTTGAAATTCGTATTTGTGAGATCAAGAAGATATAGGAGCGAGCGTTATTTCATGGTTACCCGGTATGAGTGTTAGGTAGTAGACTGGATAGTACAAATTGAAACCGTTGTTAACCATACAGGCAAGTGCGAATGTGAGATTAGTCGAAGAATACATATAGAAAAGTCGGCAACTCGCCAGAAAAGGACCCCGGAATAAAACCGATAAAAATGGTGTTGCGGTGGAATTGGCTGAAACTTTGCTATTTTGTAGTTAAAGTCATGCTGATTAAAAATTCTTATTACACTGAGTCAATCCTATGAGTGGTTTTCGCTCCAGGAGTGCTTGAAAGTCCTAACGAGGTAACGAGTAATCTATGTACGTGTTTATGAATGGCTTCCAGCGTGTTTGTGTACGTGCACAAAAAATGTAATGTAATATAAAAAAAAGCTTGTATTATTGTCAATATAGGTACGTATAAAGTTGCGTTCCTGTAAATGTTTCTGAAATATAAAATAATAATCAGTTTTTGGGTGATATTTTCAAAGGGCCGTAACTCAAGGTATTTGCGGACATATTTTTGCATGTAGAATCTGCACCAGAAGTTTGTCATCTATATTTCCGAAAAGACATGTATACACTGGTACATACATACACACAAATGCATGCACACATGTACACAAACACGCTGGAAGCCGTTCATAAACACGTACATAGATTACCCGTTACCTCGTTGTTAGGACTTTCAAGCACTCCTGGATAGCCCAGACGACATAGATCATTTTATAGTGAAACCAACAAAAAGTTGCAAACTGAATAATTTTTTTTTAATGAGTTCGTGAAAGTGTATAGAATAATATCCTGAAAAGTTTACATTCCGCTCGGATGCAGAATATAAAAAAAAAAAGTGAAAAAAATTTTTTTTTATCAATTTTTTCAAAATTTTTGAATTAAGTCAGGCTAGAAAAAGAACAAAAAATATAGGTGGGTAGACACGCGTTTATGAACAAAAAATGTTCTAATAAAATTTATCGCTAAAGCCACGGTTTTCCCGGAAAAAAAAAAATAGTGAAGTAACTTTGTCACTCTGCTCGGCCAAGCACACGGTTAAATGCATACTACGGAACCTCTAAAAATTCTTGGCAGTTCTAGCAAGTAAAATAAAGCTTTTTTTCTCTTTCTGATTACGCATTTTTAACATTTTTCTTAGTGACTAACAGAGCTGTCAAACTACTTTTGAAGAAGTAGTTAACTACTAACTAAAGAGTACTTATTAAAAATGCATTGTAGTTGAAAAGTACTCAAGTACTTTTATTCTGAAAGAGTGGTTTAACTACGTGTCTTCAATTACATTTACAACTACTTTTGTAGGTACACTTTACATTTACACATCATGAAATTTTTTTCATGATGAAAGAAATTAGGTCACTAGAACTGTGTACTTAAGACACTGAAACCTTTCTTTGTCACATATGTCATAACTGGAAAGTCTAATATACTTATATGATTTGTAAAATGATTGTGCCAATATGCGACAAAAAGTCACAAAATGCTTTTCTACGTCGCACAGTGGCACGAATCGTAATTTTTTCGTTCAAAATTATCTAGAGCAATTGTTTCGCAACCGATTGGGGTAATTTTTTTTTAAGTACTCGTTATTTAATTTCGAAAAAACGTAAGAGAGCCGATTTTTTAATTATGCTAACCAAAATTATTGAGCTTAGCCTGAATGGTCATTTTTAATTTAAATCTTAATAAATCTTAATAAAAACTTTTTTCTTATCCAATTTCTATAAAACTTGTTACTCGGGGGTTTCTGAGGTCGCTGATTACGAATCTGATATCTTAATTGTCATCAACCAACCTGCAAGATGGCGGAATCAATGGCGGTTATAAAATGCTAAAAAATTATGAAAAATGAAATATTTTTGTTAAAGTTTATGCCGAAATCGGCTCTCTTAAGTTTTTTGGACATTAGATAACGAGTATTAAAAAAAAATATATCCCAATCGGATGCGAAATAAGTGCTCTAGATAATTTTGAACGAAAAAATCACGATTTGTGCCACTGTGCGTCGGTGTGCAAGCAAAGTGTACCTACATAACGCCTCGAAAACCTTTCCTTCAGTTTATTTACATGTTGTTCCGTTGTTGCCATTTGCAACCTTTTTCATTTATTTAATAAATATTTAATATTATTAAAGTTTATTATTGCGGATATATCTGAAACTGTTTTTGTCACTGAGCAACTGGGCTGGATATTTATTAAGCTCATTTCTGAGAAAAACATTTAAAAACAGATTCTATGAGAGCACATAAACAGTAGTTGCAACTACTTTAGTAGTTAAAATTACATTAGTAGTTTTAACTACTTTTAAAAAATAATTTGAGTAGTGGATACTCAATACAATACCAATGTATTCACAACTACCTATAAGTACTTGTAGTTAGTAGTTAAATTGTAGTTAAATTACAATTGTAGTTAACTACTAGGCAGTTCTGGTGACTAAAAGGATAACAGGGAAAATATATAATGGAAAATATATAATTATGAACGCATACACAGGCATCACATATAGCCGCTGAATCGCTCGCATGAATTTTTACGTGCCTTTACTGTATTGTACTTATTACAGATACGCCTATCCACATTTCAGCTATATCCATTGAATTCCTTACACATTTGTTAATGTATTGGAAAAGTTCCAGAACTTAAATTCAATACAATCAAAGATATTTTCATAGTTATAAGGATAAGATCGTGACAATCGCAATTTCTTATCATGATATGATTAAACATATTTTCGAAAAAAGGTATAAAAGTAAACGAATTTGTGTTTGAACATTCGAAAAGTATACATTTTTTCCGAAATAGCGATATTTAATTTTTCCAGTGGGACAATTTCTCGGCAAGTTATAGCCTCCAATATATATATATTTATCAAGAAAATCATCAAGCAATTAAATTAAAATTATTTGAGATATACTTTTTTTGAATCCACGTTACTATAACTTAATAAACCATAATAATCGTGAAGTGTACATACTTTTTAACAGTTCTTAATTAAGAAAGAATTTTTTTGAAAGGCTTTTATTTTTTGTATATTTTTTATTGCGACGATTGAGTTCGGGCGTGATAATATATATAAGTATATTTTTCCCATCCATCCTTTGCTTGTTTTGTTTAAAACAAAAAAGCATCAGAAAGCTACAATCTCCATCTTTTAAATGAACCAACACTCATACATATTGAACAAATTCTGATTTAGTGACATATAATTTAATGCGTCGATGTCACAGTCATGCGTATTCAAGCGCGCGCACGCATGTATCTCACTTGGCTATATTTTTTCCTGGAAAACCGTGGCTTTAGCGATAAATTTTGTTAGCACATTTTTTGTTCATAAATATGTGATCTACCCATCTGTATTTTTTGTTTTTCCTAGCTTGACTTAATTTCATAATTTTGAAAAAATGGATGAAAAAAAATTTTTTCTTTTAACTTTTCTTTTATGTTCTGCATCCGAGCGAAATGTAAACTTTTCAGGATATTATTCTACAGACTTTCACGAACTCATTAAAAAAAAGTTTACGCAGTTTGCAACTTTTTGAGGGTAAATACCTTCATCGAATGGACTATGGAGCGAGCCAAAACCACTAATATGATCGGCATGACATTAACTACAAAATAACAAAGTTTCAGCCAATTCCACAGAAGCATGCCGAAATATGACATATATATTTTACTAAACCTAAAAGTTGATAAAAAATTCTGAAAAAATTCTTGAAGTTTATTGGACTTGATAAAAAATATTTTGACTCTTGCAATATTTTGCTGAAGTTAATAGTTTAAGATTAAAGAATTCTTGAATGTCTAAAATGACGCAAATTACCTGCCTTTGACAAGCTGTAGCTCAAAAACTATAAATAGGGTCGGCTCGATGTAATGATAACTTTTGATCAGCATAACTTGAACTACAAAATATCAAAGCTTCAGCAGATTCCACCGAAACACCATTCTCTTCGGTTTTGTTAGGGGGTCCTTTGATGTAACAGAAATATCACGAAACGCTCATAGATGAGGTGTGCTTCTACACAAATTGTGTTCATATTTATAGAAAATAGTTACTCAAAATCATAAGACCTCTTTATAAAATTTTAAAAAAAGAATCAGAAAAAGGACTTCGCCCATTTGTAGAGGGGTTACTGGGCCACCGCGCACCAGTACCCAATGTCGAATTATATCTCAGCTTAATCTCCATCATGAGTGGTTTAAGAAATATACAGTTATAATTATCAAGAACTCCACCACTTGAATTAAATATATTTAAAGGTGCGTATATCTATAAATAATATAAGTGTTCTACTACCTCAGCCTTTCTTTTTAAAATTTGTTGTTGTATAATAAGCTAGAAGTTATGTAGAAATGAGGAAATTATTACTAGGAAGCAAGGACTACTTGAATATTTTTTAATGGCATTAATTACTTAATAAAAAGGAGGGCGAGAATGCTATTAAAGGGCATTACTATACCTGTTGTGTCCATATAATGACAGTCATATGCACCTAAAACATGCTCAATACCGTGAACACAGGTACCATCTGAGCATGTCAATTATATATTTTTAACATTTGAAAGCTCTCTTAATGAGCCATTAGCATAATGAAATCATTACGTTTGACCACCCAGTATTAATTTATTCGGGCTTCAAGCAACTTAATACCGTTCAATTATTATTACTACTAAAGTTACTTACAGAATTGTATATAATTCATCCCTGGGAGCCGATGACCCAAAAAATGGGTGAAGTTTTTACTATTATCAGTTGAAAGGTTTCAAATTCGCTTTATAAACAATTTTTTAAAGCAGCAGGAAATACTTACAACATAGTAGTCGGAGAAGTAGAGTTTGCTTCTAGTATTCATATAGAACAATCTTAAAACATTTATATGTACCAAATATATACAGTATGTTAGTCTTCCAATCACTTGCATTAGTGGCCCACTTAATATCCAGTTAACAAGACCTAAAAATATTTATTCTGTTCGAAAAATTCTAAAGCAAACTATTTTTAAATTAAAACGTTAACTATTATCTATCTGAAAATAAATTGTTAATGACATACGATTAAAAGCTCTAATTGAGAATAAAAATGTACTTCAGCCGTGCTTTTCACGCACGCTTGGTGATCAACAATTTTCTCACATACACACTACAGGCAAGATGACGACGTCCACCAAGGAAGAGCCCATGCATCTTCTTTGAAATTAAAATTATAATAATTTATCATTTGCATACCACAGAATTGTTTGATTTTTATAAATTTTGCGAAATGTTAAAGGGTTTTTCTGGGTCTAATCATCCATATCCTCAAGAAGTTAATAAACAGTTCAAACAACGTCTCAACTGTAACTGAGGATGGCTTTGTGTTCATACCAAAACAGCAAGCGGATCGGTCCGCTCACTAAATGAATATTCGCTTCGTATAATGCATACGTAACTTAACTCATTTAGTCCGAGAGTCAGATATTTCGAGTGTATTATTTACCGCCATGGACCCTCATTTCATTAGGAGTCAATCTGTGGAGGAGGCCGTGAGGTAAGCGACAGACATGCTAAGTGTAGCTCTGAAGATTGAGGCTTCTAAATTCATCAAATTCATAATTTTGCAAATAATGACGTAATTAACCAGCGAGTACTATTTATCATCAAGTTTCTTGCACCTAGTCCATCACAAACCTTAACAAGATCGATTTTGGACAGCACGAAATGCTCTCAATTTCGACTGCACAAAAACTTTTCTGTCTAGCCTTGGAACACACTCTACATTTCTACCACTGTACGCTTGACGCTCTCTTAGATCCATCAGCTCCTACCAAACTCTTGACTAGTATAAGTTGCACTTGTGCACCATTTAGGAACTTTAACCTTGAAGGCTACACTTTTATCTGCCACGTGTCTCACAGCTCCTTCCACAGATGGACTCACAATAACATCAAGGTTTCCATTAGTATGAAATTCATTCGAAACACCTGTCGCTGGCTCTCGAAATGCACAAAGAATAGGATTCTGATCCAATTTTTGTTGACAGGTTTATCGACATTAATAGAAGTGATTTAAAATGTGGATATTGATATTATATACAGTATAACTGTAACAGCAATGGTATATTAATAAAACTTTTCTTTTACACATTTTTGATAGTGTTAATTAAAATACCAGAACTGTAACAGCTTTAATACAAATAATGAACATATTAACTATTTTCCAGTTCGACATGCATTGTGGATGATTAATTAATACACTTATAGTTTGTACATTGTAAAAATAGTAAACCAATTATTACTCTGATATATTTACAGAAGAAATGGAGTTTGGAAAACCAGTATAGATATTGGCGAGAGTTCAACAAATAAAGAACAGAATGTGTAAGGAAATTCAAAAAAAGTAATATTATTTCATAATAAATGTTCAATATGTCCACCATTCACCTCGATACACCTATCCATTCGATTCATGGAAGATCGCCTCATATTAAAATGTTGTAAAATGTGTTTTAACCGCCTTCCATGTCACCTGAATGACCCTCTTAAGTTTAAGAGATCTAGATTTGTCTGAGTGAAGGAGACGGGGCCCTACAGTTTTTGGTGGAATCCGAACCACTTCTTGGGGAAAATTTCCTATGAAAAATTTTTTCGCTGTGTGGGGCTCGAACCCACTTCGCTAGGTACACTCAGAGTCCAAGCTAGACTCGCTAACCCACTGAGCCACTGACCCCCTCTACTAAATAATTAAATTCTATTAAATAATATCATTGGATAAAAAGGCTGCTACATACCGACATCCCTGGGGTTGAAATCTGAACTACGCGGTGGCCAAGGAAACCGAATACCATGGACCAATCCAGCGTTCATGAAAATGGATATTTAAATAGATGCGTACTTGATTGTTAATATGGGGTGGGGCACCATACTGCATGATTAGCACATTTTGCCTAAAATTCACTGGTAATGCATCCATCCAACATAATAATATCGTTCTTTAGAAAATGTAACTAATTGTTACCATTTAAATTTCTTGGTAACTCGTGTACTCGTGTAGTCCTAGAAAATGGTTCTCAATGGTTCCACTCCAAACATTAATTTTCAGTCTAGTATCATAGGGTCCGTTCGCTTCGATGTCGTGCTAAGTTTGAAAACTATTTATTTTATGATTATTTAGGTCTACTGGATCACCGAATGTCATGTTAATATTAATAAAAATGGATCATTCTCCAGTAATATACAAAGAGGATGGCGGAGAGGGCGATTTAAAAGAAAATCGTATCTCCGGTAATAGTTGTCCGATCATTTATTTAAAAAAAAAGGAAATACCTCTAAAAGTATATATTTCACTATAAAAAATACAAGATGTAAAAATACTGAATAGATAACTGAAAATTTGGCAAAAAATAAAATTTTGGTTTCAAAATTTTTTTTTATATTTTTTACTTGAAAAACAATAAGTTATATGAAAAGAAAGTTTAAACAAAAAATGTACAGATTTTAATGCTGAATTCAGCGATATATAATTTATTGGTTAAACAATAATGCTCTAAAATTTAAAAATCATGGTGCGCTACAGGTACTGTGGAAGAATCTTGCGGTGCACACAGTTAATTAATGCCATATTTATATGATAATATAGCTTCTCTAGATAAGGAAATTGCATTCAGGCCGTATCAGAAATGTTTTTAATTTTTTAGTAAAATAGAATTTCAAATGTGTTCATCCGATTAGTTTTAAATATAACAACTTGCGCCTGGCTGTATGGATAACTCCTAATGCCATAAAAAAGAAAAAAAAATAGAATTTCAACTTTTTCAAAATGGCGGATTAAATAAACGTGTTTTCATTATTAACATCATAAGGTATATTTGACTTAAACAAAAAAGATAATCTAATAAAACAAATTAAATATTTTTAATAACTGGAAACAAATGAAGAATTTTAATCTCTGTGGTAAACATAAACTTAACTTAAATTGCCTTTTTAATTGTCTCTTTCGACTTAAAATAGTTCTTAAGTGATGTCCAAGTCATCGTCTTCTAAAAAATATTTTTGGTTATTCGTAATTTGTTTAAAGTGAAAATGCCACAGTTTATCTGAATTATCTTCATATTCTTCCATGATCGATGGAGTTACTAAATCTGGCGTATTTGCATAAAGAAGTTTCCTACAGAACACTGACACGTCTCAGTGCAAACTATCCCATTTTTTTTTGCAGGAACATATGTTGGTTCCGCATCCGTTCTCGCAGCTAGATTTTACAAGGTTAATTATAGCTCTTGGGGAGGATGAGTTAAGCATGGGGACTGGTTCTAAATATTCGTGGCTTTTTCTCCACCCACAGAGCCGGCATTTGGCAAATTTTGGATATTTTTATTCGCACTTCTTCATACAGTTGCAATATAATTATATATAAAATAAAATAACAATGAAATCTTTTTTATTTTTATGTCATATGCGTTACCTTAAAATATGTTACTTCATAACATGAACTGTGGATGGCAGGTTATCTCCTTCTTGATTTTTGATGGAAAACAAATACCAACGCAAGTCAGTTAGCTTTTTATTAATTTATTTTTATAGAGCAAACATACAAATTCGTGGAGATTACCTTCAAGTTCTGTGGTAGTTGTGTTTAGAGTTCCCAACAATGGAGCGATTTCAGTATTGCTGACGATTCCTCCTGTTTCAAAAATACTTTAGTGTACTTTGCTAATTCTTGAGAATTTGCCGGTTGTATCCGTCCCAGTAAAGGCATGGAAACCAATTAATGATTGTCTGTGTCCGATACTTAATGATTTGATGACTTTTCCTATATCTATTTCTTTTTTAGTTTTTCCTTGACTAGATACCATTACGACTTTCTTCGGTAATTGCTCATACAAACACATCTGTATCAGGACTGTGAACAGTAATTTGTATGTCTTTTCCATATTGTTGAGTTACACGAACACCATGAAGTATTAAAATAGTATCAGCTTCTTCGTTATTGTTGTCTTGTATGTTTAACATTGGTATATTTGGAATTGTTTTGTTATTATATGAAATTACAACATGTTTAATCTTTTACAATGCCGAACTTTCTTAGCGAGGTATTCAGTGAGCTCCTTTTTGGTTTTTATGTTGGATAAGAAATCTTTAAGGGAAATAATGTTTATTAATGATCCATCTGAGACATGATAAGATGCGCCAGAGTATTTTTGACTTCTTTTCGACGTTGTGCTGTATTTTAGCGAGTCTTCCTTGTATGTATCTACTATTCTAATACTTTAGATGCGAGTGGTCGTTCTTAATAATAGACTATTTGAACTCATGTTGGAAATATCGTTCTCGGGTTACATGGGGGTTTTCAACTTCCCGAAAATGATTATTTCTCAAATTGAAAATACCCCGACGGGTGAATGTAGGTTCATCCGTAAATAATATTCAGTTGACGAATGAGTAGTTAATATTTTGTCTGTTCTGAATATTCCTTGCAAACTGATATCTTAACGGAATATCGGCAGGCAATAAATTTTACACAGGTGCAAAATGGTACTGATATTATTTTTCTGCATGCAAATGAACCACTTTCGCCTAAATTCTTAAACAGATTTTGAAATAGTCGATGATCAGGTTGCAATATGTTTGGGCATATTCATTTTGCACAGCACGTCAATTGTAATTAAACTGACAACATATAAGAAACCTATCTCTCATATCAAAGTTTGAAAAATTATTATACCTCTGAATGTTCTGATTTTCGTTAATTAACTGATGTTATATTGTATTATTATTATTAATCAAGAGTGGATAAATAAAATAGAAAAAATGATTAACTGTTACCAAGAGAATATTTAAATAAATAAAGTACTTAGTACAGTAACTAGTGGTTTTAACTTAGGAATAATGTCATATTGAACGGATTTCTTTGATTCTTGGCAGTATTATAGTAAATGCTTCACAGAAAAGTTTCTATATTGTACGGGAGCTTGCTAATTTATAAGGAGCTGAAAAAAAAAATGAAATTTTAAGAAGAATGCAATGCAATTTTTTACATAAATTGATAGTTTTTAAGTTATAACGACTTCAAAATTGCGATTTTAGCATAAAACAAAAAGGTATTTCCAAACGGCTTTCGTCAAGTATCTAGAAAAGTATTACTTTATCAAAAAAATGTTACAGACTAATTACAGAAAGTACAAACTGGGAATTAATTATATTTTGTTTTGTTTATTGATGTAGGATTAATAATTTCGGAAATATTTAAGTTTATATTTTGCATCCAAGTGTTTCGAAATTACCTTTAAAGTTTAAAATGCATTTTTTTAAACCAAGTGCCTTAAATGAGCAAAAAACTTTGAGCATCTAGGTAATGCTAGGAAAAAAATTACGTTTTATCGAAAATACCTCGGAAAATACCTGTAATTTTTTCTATTAATATCAACTTTTGGACTAAGGTAAGTTTAGCTAAATTCCAATGTTTTAATATCATAAATCCACTGTTGCTCTATGGTTCATAATATTACCTTAATGCTTACAGACCATCCCTTACACATTTGAATTAAATTGTCACGTAAAATCGGGTATAATGTTTCCTTATTTTCACGTGGTATTTTGAATCGGGGCATCACTGAATTATCAAGTGCTACGAAGATTTTAAAATATGCCTAATTTCTCATGATGAGCAATTATTCGAACAAGAATTCCGCTTCTTTGGTAACTGAAGCATGACAAATATTTACCCCCATAAAAAGGAATTAGTAGGGTCAAAAACAAATAAGGAAGGCAAGTCGCGCCATATACCCTAAAGAAGAAACACCAAGCAGCTACGGATACGTGTTTCGGAATTATTGTTCCTCATCAGCGTAGCGTAGCATCAAAAAGGATCTGGAAAAGATAGAGAGGAAAAATATTGAAGGTTGAAAGTACAGTACACAGTACTCTTATTTATGCATTCATATTCAGATCGGACTAATTTTAGGCATTCACCGACACTCGGCACGTAGAGCCCCATGTGGACTGCCCATTTCAACCTGGCGAGTTAAATGAAATGAAATAAAAAGGAATTAGTAAGGTCAAAAACCAATAAGGAAGGAAAATTGCGCCATATACCCTAAAGAAGAAACACCAAGCAGCTACGGACACGTGTTTCGGAATTATTGTTCCCCATCAGCGTAGCGTAGCATCAAAAAGGATATGGAAAAGATAGAGAGGTGTTTCTTCTTTGCGCGATTTTCCTTCCTTATTTACCTCCATGTCCATGATAACTGGAATAAACTATCCAACTCAATCCTATGCACCAGGCAGGTCTCATCAAAGAATTAAAAACTGATTGACTTTGATACCCATGATATAATGCGACTTCTTGATAGCAGATTAATATTGTTATCATTCCAAGAAGAATAACTGCCCAGATTATTAAATTTACAGCCTAAAAATTATTTATTTCAATTTTTACATTCATAATAGAGTCATAAATTAAATTTCCCAAGACTGACTAAATTTAATTTAATGTTCTAATTTCTGATCAATTAATAATTACTCTATAAATAGTTAAACAAATCAGCATATATTTGGTTTAGTGCGCTCTTTAAAAAATTATAATATATTTAAATATTCGATGTAGATTAGAGGAGCCAACTTTGTCGACAGAAAATTTAGAATTCTAATATAATTTATTAAAATATGCTTAACAATTAAATATGTATTTAATAGGGATTGCAATACCGGTTAGCCGGTTAGCCGGTTATCAGGAAAAAAGCACATGACGATAATTACCGGTTATTTCAATTTTTTACCGGTTATTTCGGTAAATTCTGCACTTACGATATGTCACGTATTCAAGGTTTCTATTTATGTCAGTGACTAGTATTCACTAAATACAGAGTGACTGTTCCAACACTGAGCACTTTTAACAACAAATAAATAATATTATTACCCAAACACCAAGCCCCAAGAAATATAAGAGAGATATTGACAATATCTTGCGGCAGGAAATTGAATATTTCACTGCCGCAAATATCCGTGGAATACATTTAGAAATATGTTATTACCAATTCCTACTAACTTATCGACCTACCAATATCTTCAGTTGGTGGTATTCTATGCACAAATATCAGACGACTAACAGATATAGCTTTGAAAACCTAACCCTTTTAACGGGCTATTTTTAAAAAATATTGTATTTTTAGATTAGGTATTCAGTAATTGCCCTATTTGAGCTTATGTTTATAATTTTTGTTGTTTAAGTTGATATTTTTGTTATTTACCGAATAACTATTTATTTAAATTTGTTTCATTTATATTTTTTCCTTTTGGTAAAAAACCTTTTATTTAAAGATTCTGTGGTGGAAGCCATTACTTTGTGACAGTCAATCTGACGATATATTAAAACACTTTACTTTGTTTCTATCACTGATTTATTATAACTTGAACGTTACTGCAGTTTCGATACTTAACGTACCATTATCAAACGTATGATTCAAATGAATGAATTTACCAAGGGATGACAGGCATTTATATACAATACAATCTGAGTTATGTAGATGAAATTTCAATTAATATATTATGTTTATTTTACTTATATAATGTACATAATTCTCATTGCCTTATGTAATTCTATTTACTATTTACTATATTAAATAAACATTATTATTATTAAAAAAAAAAAAAAAAATATCCCACGCTCAAATATCTTTGATATTTTGTGGAGTATTATGTTTATTTTACTTATATAATGTACATAATTCTCATTGCCTTATGTAATTCTATTTACTATTTACTATATTACATAAACATTATTATTATTATTATTATTATATATAACCTTTTATTTGTTCATTATATTAATTATACGTATATAAAAATGTTTTTTTTTTGTTCAATTTAAATAATTTGGTACATGGAAAAAGACAATTGCCATTTTCGCCACCCTAATCATTCATTCTAGAAATGACCGGTAAATACCGGCATTTACATTTTTATTTACCGATTTACCGGTTATTAAAACTTCCGGTAAATTGCAATCCCTAGTATTTAATAAAACGCTATAGCATTATTATAATCAAAATATTTATTATTTCAGGGCAAATGTGCCACATTTTAGTTTTATCCGATGTATTTAAAATTTTTCAGCAATTGTTTTTTCTGAAGGACGTGCTGAAAATTCCTCGAAATTCTATACTTACAGATTTATGTGAACTTTTCACCATATACAGGAATGATTTGTCTTGCTTTTCCCTCATAAATACCGCTAGTGTCATCCCAATGAAATAGTTAATAAATCTTGTATTACCATGACTATCACTAAAATCAAAAACTCATTAAAATGTATTTTAGAACAATTAGTGGAGTGCACCGAAAAGTTATTAGGAAATCGATTGGGCCTGAACGGATTTTCCTAACTACTTTTCAATGCATGTTTATAACCATAAATGTTTTACACAACTTTTTTTGATGGTTATTTCTTTAGAACTTCAAAAAACACGTTGTGTTATGAAAAATTGTCTTGACTGATGGTTTGATGCTGTCAAACGTGTCTTACAGTAACGGGAGGTAGACTAGAATAACGCATTAATCACAAAGCGTTTGCCTGGATATCGCAAATAAAAAAGAAAAGAAAGGAAATTAACCAAAACATTTATTTGATTTATTCAGACAGCATTGAGTCTAACTAATATACGAACGAATAAATATGTTTTAAAAATTCATTTACGTAAACCGTAATGTAACATAAATAAGTTCGTTTAAAAATGAATTAATGTGAATGATAAAAGTACACTTTGTTCTGTCATCTATTAGATTTTTGAATGATAATAAACACCAAAAACAGTTTCACCCATTCGAAACTGGAATTTTTTTTAGTTTAAACATAAAGGGGCGTAAGTCTTTATACGAATGACAACAATGTGTCCTGATTCATGTACATTTCAATCATTTTCTGAAATATATTGATTTACAAGACGAAGATAATCTTGAGAAAATCACCTTTAAAAAATATGGTTTTTGTATTTCCAAAATTTTCAATTTTTGGAATCGACCTATTGCACCGTATCTTCCATTGCTATGCTACGTAAAAACTGACATTAAGGTAGTACTTACTGATCAAAGTCTCGAATCAGGAGTTTTAAAGTCATAGGTATGGCAATAAAAATTAAATTTAAAATTAACAATCCTGCCATGCACATCATGAATCCGGAGGATTTTCTTACATTTAAAGATAGTGGAATTAGAACTATCGGTGATAGTATAAACATTTGCATTTCCGTTGACAAGTACCATGTGTGAGGTAAACACTAAAAAACAAATGAAATAAATGTAATTTTTGCAAAAATTTTAACTTAACTCGAAAACTACGTTAAAGTATCATTAACTTAGGTATCAGTTATTGTTTAATATAAAGTGTTGTTTAATTTAAGATGACTACATACACAAAAACTATTACTGTCGATATTACCTAAAATGTACTCTTTTTCAATTAATTTTAGTACCAGTAATTAGCCCAAGAATTTTCAAGAGACGGCATATGATTATGCTTACAATATTGAAAGAGAATATAATTTTGCATGAAATTATTGAAAAATATGCAGAGGATTTTATTTCAAACGAGGAACACGAAGAATCATTTTGAAAATTTTAAATTTTCCGCGAAAAATTGAACACCCTGTGAATTGCAAAACACACTTTAGTAATTGCATCTTCAAAGGCTTATATATTATATATTATTAGGAAAAAATTTCAACAAAATAATTATAAACTTAATTGTTGTTACATTTAAAAAATTGCTAACTAATCTTACAATATTTTTTTATCACCATGTAATAACCTAATAACGACTGCGCGGGTTTCTTAAATGTCCTTGAAGATACCTTAATTGGCATCTTTTCTGAATATGAAACATACTCTGCATGGGTGATATGAACATAAATCTCTTAAATTATGACTCTAGCTGCCCTCTCTCAATTTTTAATACTTTTAGCCTGGAGCAGCAGATAATGGAGCCAACTCGTATATCTGACAATAGTATGTCTCTTATTGACCTTATCTCTACCAACACAGAGGTCTGCGATTCTGGAATTATAGGTGCTAATATAGCTGATCACTTTTTAGTTTTTTGTAAGTTCACACTTAATAATACCAAAAGTTCAGCAAAAAACATATTTCATGGGATATAAAAAACATTAGCTTAGCCGATTTTCAAAGAGATCTGGAGGCGATACCGTGGGATACTTTGTGCACTATCGATGATAGAGATGATATAGATGATATACAGTGTGTCCCAGGATAGATGTAATGGACCAAAAATTTTGGAATTTTGGAATGGTATTTGGGGATTGAGTCCTGCTTGTTGTAAATTTAGACCAAAAATGACTTGATTTGGTGTTCTACTGGGTGTTTTATATGCAAAGTTGTAAAAATCACCACTAATAAATTACCTTTATTTTTCAAAATATGAAAAAATTCCACTAAGAAAAGTTATTTAGAATGCAATTTTATACCTTCATACTAAATTTCAGGAATATAAAATTATTTTTTTGAATCTTTCCATTTTTTTGCGAATTAAGAGTTGAATTCATATTTAAAGTTGTGTAGGAGCAAATGTTAATCATCTGAAAAAGTAGGATATTGGGAAATAAAAAATTGAATATACGAGTTGTAAGAAGGTATAATGTTAATCGAACTAATTGTAAAACAAGAAACAATTACTAACACAAGATTAATGAGGTTTAAAAATTATAACAAGTAATAAATGTCAAAAACATAACAGATTAACAAACAAATTAATTATTGACCAATACAAAACAATGTTTACAATTTTTTTATTATTCGACGTAGCTACCACCCACATCCACACAAATTTCGATCCTTCGCCTGATGTCCTTAAAACTGTTTGGAATATGATCTAACGGTATGGAGTTTACGGCATTTGTAATTCTCTGCTTCAATTCTGCTACATCATTAGGAAGTGGTTCAGCGTAAACCAACTGCTTGAGGCGACCCCATAAAAGGTCGTCAGGGGATCTCGCCGGCCACTTGATCGGTCCATTCCTGGCAATACAATTTTCTCCAAAATTTAAATTTAACCACCGATTAACCATTTCTGTGGAGTGGCCAGGGCAACCATCATGTTGAAAATGAACTAAAGGCATATCTCTTAAAATATTTAAATGTTCTTCAGAAAATCTTTCAAGAAGCTGCTAAATAAGTGTGCTGGTTTAACCTTCCCTCAATGAAATAAGGTCCAATAACTCCAAAGTGATAAGAAACGGCACACCACACATTCACTTTTTTATAATATTGTCTTCTACAATGAATTCTAAAATTTGGATTTTCAGAAGCCCAAAACCGACAATTCTGAGATGAAACAACACCATTGGTTGTGAATGTGGATTCATCTGAGAAAATTATGAAATTGTGAAAAAATCTCTCTTCCATGATTTTTTCTCCAATGGTCAAACAAAAATCCAACCTACGGCCGTCATCTCCCTCTTCAAGTGTATGTTTATAATTTGCTTTATATGCTCTAATTTTCTTTGCCTTGTAAATTCTTTGGAGTTCAGACTTGCTAATATTAATAAGAGCTGATCTCTCTCTTAGTGGCATCCTAGGATTTTCTATAACAGAGGCATGAGCTATAATAGCCCCAACATTATCTTCATCATATGCTTTTATTTTTCTTTTCATGTTAAGAACACTACCAGTAGCCAGAAACTTTCTAATTATTCTCATAGCCTGAGTACGTGACAAAGCATTGTCTGGAAATTTCAAATTAAATTGGCTTTCCACTTCTCTTAGCGAGTTTTCACCGCCAATTCCGTAGCATTGCACAATATAAATTTTTTTACGCACTGTGAGTACCATTTTCATTTAATTTTTTATGCTTGGTTCGTTAATTTGAAACAGAAATTAACGATAATATTGAGTACGTTTGACAGATATGTCAATAATAAATGATAAATGCGTATCCACTCCTTTTCTCATAGCCTACTTTTAGCTTCTACATAACTATAAATATTAATTCACAAAAAATAATTTCTATGCAGTTTTAATTGAATGGTTCAAAATAAAATACTAATTTATTAAAAAAATGGGAAGTTTCAAAAAAATAATTTTATATTCCCAAACTTTGGTATAGAGGTATAAAATTGAATTCTAAATAACTTTTCTTAGTGGAATTTTTTCATATTTTGAAAAATAAAGGTACTTTATTAGTGGTAATTGTTACAACTTTGCTTATAAAACACCCTGTACAACACCAAATCAAGACATTTTTGGCATACTTTAGTTTTACAACAAGCAGGACTCAATCCCCAAATACCATTCCAAAATTCCAAAATTTTTGTTCCATTACACCTCTTGGGACACACTGTAGATGATATAGATGATGAAATATCCTTCTTCAATAACAGTGCACTTCAAATTATTGATGTTCATGCCCCTATTAGAGACATTCGCATTTCCAAAAAATTCAAATACTCCCCTTGGATAACCAACAATATAAAATTTATGCAGAAATCACCAGACAAAGCTTTAAAACGGTACAAAAAACCAAACTTCCCGGGCATTGGGAATATTATAAACAATTGCTTAATTTAACATCTTCGCCAATTTATCGAGAACAAAGTGTATATTTATCACAAAAACTAAAGAATTGCAATGTCAAAGATAAATGGAAAGAGCTGCTAAAAGCGATCTTAAGCCCTCAGAGGAACTTCGACATTTTTATTTGAATAATATCAAAGATTATGTAACTGAAAGTTTCTCCTTTGTTCCCACTACAGAGATCGAGCTACTGACAATTATTCAAAATATAAAATCTAAAGCATTTGGATTTGACCAACTTAATATTACGTTGATTTTATTATGCTGCCTTTTTATTGGAAATTACATCGTTCACATAATTAATAAATGTATAGCCAAATCATACTTTCCAAGATGCTGGAAGCATGCTTATGTGATACCTACCTATTCCAAAAGTAAATCAACCTACCGAATTAAAACATAGCATCCTCCCAGCACTATCAAAATTTTTAGAAAAATCTTAGAGGCACAAATAAGATCTCATACTGACAAGTTACTAAAAATCAATCTGGTTTTAGATCAGCTATTCCTGTGCCACAGCTCTAGCTTCTATAACAGATGATATTTTTCGTTCCTTAGATAATAACAACTTATGTTCACTTATTCTTTTAGATTATTCTAAAGCGTTCGACATTTTGAACCACGACATGCTTATTTCAATTTTGCACTTCTTGGGGTTTGGGGTAGCGCCTGCTCTTTAATGACATCCTATCTTTCCGAAAGATACCAGCAGGTCTCACTGAATAATTGTAAATCTGGTGTGGAACTGGTTGATCAAGGTGTCCCCCAGGGGAGTACGCTGTACACAATGTCCACAAGCAATTTTTACAATAAGTTAGAACACTGTGATTACCACCTATGCGCTGACGACACCCAACTATATTGTTCATTTCAATTGTCAGAATTAGCAGAAGCAAACGAAAAAATTAACCCAGATTTAAACACTATTTTAGAGTTTCTAATAATCACGCTTTAAAAATTTAAATTTTGCGCTGTTTTATTTGGAAGTGAGAGTCAAAGACGTATTGCTCTAGAAAATTTGGAAATACACTTTGGGAATGACACGATACCTTCCAATGACTTGTAAAAGCTTGGGTCTAGTTATTGACTTTAGGTTGCGCTTCAAAGAACATGTAACCTTTATGCTAAAGAAAGCGTATACGTCACTAAAACTTATGTATGGCCAAAGATGCTGGTTCTCTCTCATTTTAACCATTGCGATAATGTATACGGTCCTTGCCTAGAAAGTGTTGATACGAAAAGGATTAAAAAAATCCAGAACAGCTGCTTGAAGCTCGTTTTCGGCATAAAACGTACAGAACGTATATCGCATAAATCGAGAGAAAAAATCGCATCACTGGCTTAACCGCAAAAAACTACATGCGACAAGTTTTTTCTAAAACACCTGCTTATTTGCATAGTAGATTATCATATAGGACAGATGTGCACAACTTAAATTTACGTCACCAAAATACCCTTACTATTCCTCGTCACAAAAAAGAAATTTTTAAACGGTCTTTTTCTTATAATATAGCGACCTGCTGTGATGTCATGAATGTGTTCAGTTTTTTAATGACGTTTAATATGTTTAAAGCTGGTTACAAAATACTTTTGCTTGATCATCAATAATTATCTCTATTCTGTATTGATATACTTATGTTTAATATATTCATTATACTTTTAATAGTTTGTTAATAGTTAAAGTATATCTCTATGTCACTGCGTACTCATAATTTTAATTTTAATTTGTAATTTTCTCAGGCAGAATTGGTAGTTCTAACATATGGCCTTTTGTGTACCCTCCCCATATTGTGTATTATTTAATGTTATTTATATCTTTTTTGGGTAAATAATAAACATATTATTTTTTTTTTTTAGCTATCTAAAAACCAGTCACCCTTCTCTGTGGCTCCGACCCTCACAGAGGGGAGCTGGTAGTACCCGTAGCCACTCCCCACGCCCGTGGGGTGAGTGACTACTGGGTCCGTGAATCGTGTGCCCTGAGCAGACGTAATGAACCGAGAATGACGGCCTTCTGCATTCTGCCGGCTAAGACCTCTGCCGAGTTTCGGCATGCCGGTATGATCTTAAGTTCCGAAAGCAGTGTGTGTCTCGTTCCACCGAGGGCTCCTATAATCAGTACCACTATCTTAACAGTATGGTCTGGATACAGTCTGCGGAGTTAGAAGAGCAGATCTCGATATTTTGTCCGTTTTTCCTCCTCCTTCAAGACAATGTTGTTCTCCGCGGGAGCCGAGAACTCCACGACGAACATTGTCTTGAGTTGATGGTCGAGGAGTACTACGTCAGGCTTGTTGGCTTGTATTTGCCTGACGGTGGGAAAAGAGTAGTTCCAATAAATTAGACACTTCTCATTTCCCACAAGGGACTCAATATCCCCCGTAGCGTAAGGCAGCACTGGTGTTTCGTCTATCCCATACGAGTGCCTTAAATGGTAGTAAAGCACTCGTAATGCTCCGTCGTGCCTTTGGATATAGGCCGAGACTGCATATGTCGGGCAAGCCGACAGCAAGTGCATAAGAGTCTCTGGCGCCCTGCGGCAGGCCCTGCAGCTGACATCAGGGACCTCTATACCCATGACACGACTACGATAGACGAGGGTGTTAAATACACCATCCTGGCAAGCCATTATGAATCCCTCGGTCTCAGACTTCAGCCCGGCTGACCTTAAGAAGGCAAAGGTCAGCCTTTCGGATAAGCCAAGGTTTTCTATATTTTTATAGAAAACTCCATGCATTGGCTTATCCGTGTGAAGCTGCAGAAAGTTGTTGTGTTCTGCAGCTTTAATTTGGGCTTTTCGCCGAGCAGGTTCCAACTCGGTGACGGAGTCGAGATTTACCCGCTCGACGTCGAAGGAGAGACCAAGTTCATCGGCTGCTCTCTGTGCTGCCTTAAACAGAAAGGCTCCTACCCCTGCATTTTCATGGTCTCGGACCATGCAGAGGAGGGGATCCGAACTCCTGATGACCTTACAGGCTCCATCCAGAACCATCCTATTATGGAGACTCTCCAAACTCAAGAGTCCACGGCCTCCCCGATGTCGTGGGAGGTATAGCCGTGGAGCAGACGATTTAGGATGCAAACTCCTATTGAGATGCATCTTCTTGCGGGTTCCTACGTCGAGTTGACGCAACTCTTCTTGAGTCCATTTCACTACTCCAAAGGAGTAGAGAAGGATCGGAACGGCAAGCATGTTGGTAGCAGACACCTTGTTCTTCCCCGACAGCTCTGAAGACCAGATCTGTCGGAGTCGGTGCTGATACTTGCCGCGGAGAGCGTTTTTCACTACACTCACTTCTTGGGTGGAGCGTTGCTCGATACCCAAGTAAGTGTACGACTCTCCGGCATCTAGATGATGTAAGATGCTTCCGTCCACGAGCTGCGCGTCCTCTCCGTAGTTCCCGCATCGTCCTCTCTTGAGATGGACCAGTGCACATTTGTCTAATCCGAACTCCATGCCGACAGCCTGCGTGTACTCCTGTACCACCCTGAGGGACTGGTGTAGGTCCCTCTCTCCGGAGGCATAAAGTTTAAGGTCATCCATATAAAACAGATGGGTGACCTTATGCCTCCTATCGCCAGGGGTACCGCAGTTGTATCCACGGGTTTTCCGGAGCGAAACGGATAATGGCAGTAATGAGATGCAAAATAGAAGGGGGCTTCGGGATCAGCACTGTCCGCCCCTCGACAACCCAAGAAGGAATTTTATTATTATTATTATTTTTTTTTTTAGTTTATAAAAGCCAGTCACCCTTTATACTCTGTGGCTCCGACACTCACAGAGGGGAGCTGGTAGTACCGGCAGCCACTCCCCACGTCCGTGGGGTGAGTGACTACTGGATCCGAGAATCGTGTGCCCTGAGTAGACGTAATGAGCCGAGGATAATGGCCTTCTGCATCCTGCCGGCTAAGATCTCTGCCGAATTTCGGCATGCCGGTATGATCTTTAGTTCTGAAAGCAGTGTGTGTCTCGTTCCACCGAGGGCTCCTATGATCAGGACCACTAGCTTAACAGTATGGCCAGGGTAAAGCCTACGGAGCTCGAAGAGCAAATCTCGATATTTCGTCCGTTTTTCCTCCTCCTTCAAGACAATGTTATTCTCCGCGGGAGCCGAGAACTCCACGACAAACATTGTCTTGAGTTGGTGATCGAGGAGTATCATGTCAGGCTTATTAGCTTGTATTTGCCTGACGGTGGGAAACGAGTTATTATTATTATTCAGGTTATTTTCTCAGTTTATTTTTACCGGTGTGTGATGGTTCTTTTATGCAAGACAGAGAAGAAATTCATCTTGTTCTGTCATGCATTTAGGAACTTGCGCACAATATGGCAAGTTTGTAGAATAGCCGCTTTCTGAATGATTTTGATGAGACCTTTCGGAACATCCAATTGCTCCAGATGTTTACTGAGTTGTTTCGTAACTACCCCAGTAACTGATATTATGATAGGTATTACCCGAACGTGGTTTAACTCCCAGATATGTTGGATCTCTATTGCCAAGTTCTGATATTTATCGATCTTTTCTCTTTCTGTCTTTTGAAGGTTGTTTGTCAAAGGGCAACCAATGTCAATTAGGGTAGCTCTTTTGTTTGATTTGTCGATGATTACTATATCTGGGCGGTTGTAGTCCACGGATCGGTCTGTAGTTATTGGTCTGTCCCAATATAATACGGTGTCTTCTGATTCCAGAACTGCAGAGGGTAAGTATTTGTAGAAAGGGGGTGGGTTTTCTACTAGGTTGTATTTCAGAGCCAGCTGTCTATGGATAATCTTGGCGATCTGGTTATGCCTTCCTAAATATGCGGTGTTGGATAATGATGGGCATCCCGCTGTTATGTGTTCAATGGTTTCCCCAGGTAAATTACACTTTCTACACATATCTATAGTTCCTGGCGTTTTCAAAATATACTTCTCGTAGTTTCTTGTGCGAATTGTGCAGTCCTGGATAGCCATAATAAATCCCTCTGTTTCGGGGTGGAGATAACCTTCTTATTATTATTATTATTATTATTATTATCATATTTTACAATAATTTTAGACTTTGCTTACCACTGGAAAGTACAGGACTATTCACCACTGGGAGAACAAATTCGTGGAATCAAATGAATACCTCGCATGTATTTACCGTTAGTAAAACTATGTATATTGATTTCTTTACTTACCATTTCCTGCTGATTATCAAAAAAGAAATTTTGTATATATAAGAAAAATGGCCACCAATTATCTCTGCATACACTAGCTGCACTCTCAGCACTAAATAGCCATAGAGGTCCTGATCCAAAATATTTGAAAATTGATATGGTCACTAGGAAAACCATAAGCATTGCTGGAGTCAGTCTAAAAGTATATGACGATAAATGTAATACTATTTATTACCCTGTAATTAGAAAAGTTGACAGTACAGGGTGTCCTGGAATTCCATTGCCATACGTTGCGATTGGGTACAAGAAAATATTAAAAAAGGTCCTATGAACATCGGTCCAGAAATAAATTAGATATTATTTAATTTTTTCAGATTCACTTTGAGTCCAGGTATGCCGTTTGGTATGTAAACTACTACTATTAGGGGCTATCATAAGCAGCAATCTACTTTGATATCCTGGGGTGTACGAAAAGGCAGATAACTGAATTTTTCTTCAATATATTTCTTATTACGCCATTTTCTGATACTTGGCATTGATATTATGAGTCTGATAGTTTTAACGTAAAAAAATTTTTCTGAAATCTATCGGCAATGTCTACATTTTCGGCGCGATTTCAGACCAAAAAATGCACAATTCCAGTATTATAGTCCGTTGCTAAGAAACTATCAGAAAACAGACCGGAAAAGATCCGCTGCCAAGCAACGATCAAAAAAACCGTACGGGAATGTTACTTTCCCGGACTAGGCCGGGAAAGTAACATTCCCGTACGGTTTTTTATGTATATTTTAGACAGTAAATAAATACATGAAGACAAACCAACTCACATTAAAATTGCATTTATTAGTAAGCAGTTAGATTGTACTGAAGAAATGTGCATTAATACAAATTCCTTAATTTGTAATAATATTGATTGTGATTTCAGAAAAAATAGTAGTGTACTTTGGTGTGAAAGCACATTCCCGGACATCGATGCTTGTTGGCCTTGGCTGGCGCCTCGGCAAATAGTTTACATCGTCGTCCGGAAATGTGCTTTCACACCTAAATACAAAATATACTATATTCTTGCAAAAAATTGATAGATTAACCGCTTTTGAGAAAAACAGATCTGAAGCAATTATTACATAGTCCATTCATCAAAGTTGTATGAACAAGAAAATAACATCATAGTAATCTGTCCAAGAAAGAGCGAATAAACAAAAGACTTTTTGACGTTTAAGTATTTATTTGCAAGTTTGCTTAAGGTAAATGTTATTCAATTGCTGTTTTATGAGATAAAATTTTTAAAAAATTACAAGTTATTCGTTTCTGAAATGGCCTACGTACATTTCATGTACGGTAAAGCAAATGGTTCTGCTTGTAAAGCCTGCAAATTGTGCCACGAAGCTTTTCCAAACCGTAAAATTTCATCAACAGAGTTGTTTTCCGCGCTGCATCGATGTCTTAGGAAAAACGGTACTTTTGCACCAAAGAGATCGAATTGTGGAAGGCCTCGTACTACCCGAAATCCAGAAGCGGAGGAAAAAGTTTTGGGGCAGGTTGCAGCTAACCCAGGAATAAGTACTAGAAAAATAGCGTTACGAAAAGCGTGCCAAGAAGTAATGTCTGCGAAATGAACAGCTTCTCCGACCTACCATCTATAACGTGTTCAAGTATTAAAACCGCGGAACTTACAACCCAGGCTTGAATATTGCCAACGGCATGTATGCAATTTCGTCTAAATCTCCAATTTCTTGAAAAAGTTTTGTTTATGGATGAAGCTGGTTTTACTCGCGAAAGTATCGTAAATTTTCATAATAATGATGCGGAAGATTTTAGAATACGTTTTCTGTTAATGTTTGGATGGGAATTCTAGGGGATCAGTTGATTGGGCCGTATATTTTTCCTCACCATCTGAATAATGCTACATATTTGGACTTTTTGAAAAATTCCTTTCCTGATTTATTTGATGAATGTGCTCTACGAACTTAAAATAGGATACTGGTATATGCGTGATACAGTTCCTTCCCATTTTAATATTTCGGTCCGGGAATACTAAAGCCAAGAGCATAGGGAAAGGTGGACAGGACGTGGTGGACATGTTGCTTGGTCTCCCCATTCTCTAATATTAACCCCTTGGATTATTTCCTACGGGGATATTTGAAGGCATTAGTATATTCTATGCCAATTGAAAACGAAGACCAGCTTCCAGAACTAATAATAAATCAATGTAAAGTAATTACGAACACACCTGGAATTTTCGAGAGAGTGCGATAATCGATAAGAAGTCGTTTTTCCGGCTGTATTGACATGAGTGGGGGTCATTTTGAGCATCTGTTGTAGCTAGTAGTATTTTTTGTGATTGTTTTATTATTACACTGCTGTTGATTTCATGATGTAGTATGTTTTTCGTCATACGTCCCTCGTAAGTATACTCTAATTCCATTGTTTTGTCGACCGTAAATGACGCTTTATGTGCCAAGTACTTGTTGCCATTAGTAACGGGTCGTAATTTTTGATAACGCCCCTAGGGAAATAAAGTAAATTTGGGAAAAGTTTCTCTTTTATATAACAAGTATTAAATGCTTTAACATTTTTGGAAGTAAATCCAGACAAGCCTTACGTGTTATATTTTCTATATCCGACATTACGTTCAAAAATGTGCAAAGCTATTATAACAATATGATTTAAGTGATCTTGACAGTAGTTGTCATTTGAATAGAAGCCACGTCCTAAATTTATTTTATTGACGGTTGCCATGGATATTCCAAGCATCGCTTCCTATGAAATTTGACTCAAATAATTATATTTTTCTCAAGTTTTTTTCTAGTTTAATAATTCATGGGTATGACGAAATAGTATATTATATTACTAGGAGTAGAACGCACTCTTTTTTTGTGTTGAGCCCAGGATTTGCGGCTGAGGCGAAGCCGAAGCCGCAAACTGGGCGAAACACAAAAAAGGCGTTCTACTCCGTGTAATATATACTATTTTTTCTTCAAGCGTATTAAAATGCAAAAATTCATTTATTTATCATAAATGTACAAATATTCAAACTACAGTCTCACATGTTGACACAATATGACAAGTGGATAGTGGCTTTCGGTATTAACATTATGTTACTAGTAAAACAATACCCACTGCGGTGGCGCTTTCGGAACTAACATTATGTTACTAGTAAAACAATGTCCACTACGGTGGCGTTCGGTACTAACATTTTGTTACTAGTAAAACAATGTCCTACTTCTAGTTCTGTTTTTGGTGACATAATTTAAACATTTTAATACGCTTGAAGAAAAAACATAATATGCACCGCTGGTCGTACAGTACGATTTTTTGTCTCAAATACTTGCAAACCTCTGCCCTACGGGCCTCGGCTTGCAAACTGTATTCTCGACCAAAAGAAGTTAGCCGGAGACCGAGACCTTCGAAATTTGCAAAATAAAAGTGGTCTATGCAACTCGCGAACACACAAAAACTGAAGCCATATTCTTATGTAAAATGATCTGCCGAATTCGAATATGGAAATCGCGATTTGATTTGGAATTGCGAAATCGGAGTAAATTACACTTTGCCACTTTTCTCTGAAATTCCGCGAAAATACAATATTTTATATTTCTCATCCCATAACTTTGTTAATAACAATTAACTCGGTTTGAAAATTTGGACACATATATTTTGAAACATGATGAATCGATTGCCATACATAAAATTATACTAAAGATAAATTATCTGGTGGAAAGAAAATATTTTCGCTCGAGTTCACATGAATTTTTCAGTAGCGACATTGAAAAAGCCTGTATCGAGGAAACTTTTTTATTATTGAAGATAAAGTACTAGTATAAATGAGTGAAATGTAGTTTAAGGTATGAATTAATTTTTGAAAAACATAAAATCGTTGTTTACAACAGTTTGGTGGTCATAAAAGTGTAATAAGCTTGTGCGTTGTACGCGCTGCATTAAATTCTGGGTGCACCATGCACCAGATCATGAAATGACACGGTACGGCATTCGTTTCCAGATGTATTCATAAAGTAATATTGATAATATTATACTGGGTAATAGAATTCTTCAGTAGCACATAATAAATACATTTTAATTCGATATATACACACTTGCCTTCACATAAACAGCTCATGGAACAAAGTACATTTGCTTTGGCACAGGAACATGATTTGTTACAAATTAGGTGTTTGCACTTACAAAATGTTTAGAAAATCTGGCTTCGTATTAATTGTCGCCGTGATTGGCATTATGTTGCTCTTTGTCTTGTGCCATCCATATTCAAAAAGGTTTGGTATTTTTGGCTGAACGAAATAGGTAGTTTTGAAAAAAAAATTGTATGACGAGTTCGGAATAATTTTAGGAGCACATTCTTTAGTAATTTCTATGTTATCAGCTGCAGATTTACATAACTGAATATATGTTTTTAAGACTTTAGCAAGTTGGTAGATGTCAGACTGTAGGTGACAAGAAGAATTGGTCTGTCCGGCAACATCCTTTTATCTGATGACTGAGATGTGCTCTTTTCTGGCACGTTCAACACTTTTATTATTTTTGCCGTTGAACAAACATAACTAGACTACTTTGAACCCCTTGCAATTATTAGTAATTTATCTCCGAAATGTTACTTTAATTTCTTTGAAATCTCATCTGAACTTGGATATGATTCAGTCCAATAGATGTATTTAGTGGTATCTGTATGAAAAAGGTGACGAATTGGAGCTATTGTTAAAACTTCAGCATTTACCAATAAAAAATTTTCTAATATTAATAAGGCTTGCAAAAACAGGTCTTTAAATTGAAGAATATTAGTTTTGTTTTGTTTCTTTGAAGTATTAGTTTTTTTTTTTTAATCTAATAATTTTTCATAGGAATATGTATGTCTTGATAAAAAAATCCTCATATACAATCTTCTACGCTTGGCGTGATAAGCGGGATTCTTAGAAATAAAATTTCCTTATTTTCTAAATGAGCTTCCAATGCCACTGATATATTGTCCGATTTAAATGACACAGAGTGTAATAGTTTTGTGTAGTTTTCTTCTGTAACATTTTAAACAGTTTTTGAAGTTCCTGCCTGATACACAATACACTGATCAAAGGCAATGTTGATAAAGGTAAAAAATTATATTTATGAATATGCACGTGTTTACATTAAAAGTTTCTCACCCGATCTCTTCATGTTATACCAATATTATGAATCATAAACCACTTGAAAATATTGAAAATATTATGTATTTTTTTTTAAAGAACAATGTTTTCAATAATGTAAAAAAACTAACAGCAGTGAACTGTAACACTCCTTACTCACATAAAACGTATTCAAATGAAAACTATCTGTTGCCCGATACGGTTAGGGATTGCGAGCCAGCACCGCGCGTATGATTCATGTTACACTTAATATACATTTTATGAAAAAACTCTCCAATTAAAAAAACTTTCTCATTTCAATAGCTACAGCTTATTTGATTGCAGTATGCAGTTATTTTGAAAAATAAAAAAGTTACCTCGATCCACACTTTATCGCTGTAAAATATACAAAAGTACTGTCCCTTTCATTAATAATTATTTATTTTTCAGTCATATCAAAACATATATTGTTTTTGCATACTCCGTTGGAAAGCGAAAGATTTGAGTATTTCAGTACTAAAATATCAATTTGTTATCTCAACGAATAACAGATAGTGGGAACATTAAAAATGCGAAAATAGCGATTTCCGTAAAAAGCATGAAAAAGTGCAATTTTTTCCAATTTCGCAATTCCAAAACAAATCGCGACCTCAAAAATATGTTTTGTGAGGTGTTTTTACATAAGAATCAATTGTCTGTTTTTGTACGTTCGAGAGTTGCATAGCATGTGTCGAATTCAGAGGTCTCGCTCTCCGGCTAAGTGCACTTATGACCGTTGGTACATAAATATTATTGACGATGCTATGGATATTCCAAGCATCGCTACCTTTACTATTTGCTTAGCAAATATGAAACCTGATTCAAATAATTATAGTTTTCCATTCATTTTCTAAATTTTTTTTCTAATTTATTGATTCATGGTTATGACGCAAAATATAATATGCACCGCGGGTCGTACAGTGCGATTTTTTTGTCGAAAATAATTGCAAACCACGGTATAGCGTTATCGCTATAAATAAAATTAAAATCGAAGTAAATATACGTATATTTGTTTTTAATACATGTTCATATTTTATGTGATTTTGGTATTTTTAGTATATTGATATTATATTTTTATATCGAATGTTTTTATTTTTCTTAGCGACTCCATGGAAACTTCTCCATTATGGATCGAGTTTTCCTTTTTGTTTCTTAGCGACTCCATGGAAACTTCTCGCTTTTGGAACTTCTCAATTTCCAGTGAGTGAGTCGCTATAGTCGCTATATACACCCCCTCGTTAAAAAAGAAAATAGTCAATTAATCAACGTGTCGATTGCAAAACGTACTTTTTTAATCGGGGTAGGCAAAGTGTCACATCTGTCAACTAATACAAAAGCCGGTTTAATCCTATCAATATTGACAGTTATGACTTTGTCTCCTTTCTTAAAGGTAAATAACTTATCTGAACGAGATAAAACTTTAAACGGTCCTTCATATAAAGGAGTAAATGAACGTTTTAAACGTTCAATGCGAACGAAAATAAAATCGCAAGAGGCAAGATCTGAACTAACAAAAGTTTTGTAATTGCCATGCGAAGTTGGAGGAACAAATTTTAAATTATTAAAATAAATGCGTAATTTGTCAATGAAATAAGAAATATCTGGGGAATTGTACGATTCAACGAAAAATTCGCCAGGTAAACGAAGGGTTTGACCATATATGAGTTCAGCAGGTGAACATTGCAGATCTTCCTTGGGGTTGTCCTAAATGCTAATAAAATGATGGGTAATTCATCTGTCCAATGTGATGTATTGGCTCTAGCTAACAAGGAAGTTTTAAGTGAGCGATGAAATCTTTCAATTAAAGAGTTGCCCTGGGGGTGATATGCAGTTGTACGTATTCTATGAAAACCTAAAAACTTTGCAAATTCATTAAATAATCTTGACTCGAATTGTACTCCTTGATCAGTCGTTACTGACAAGGGAACACCGAATCGACAAACAAAGTTTTGAAATAAAGTACACACAACTGTTTCTGCTGTGATGTCGCGAAGAGGGTACGCTTCCGGCCACCTAGCGAATCGTTCAATCACCGTAAGAATGTAAGAGTTACCTTTGGATGGAGGTAATGGTCCTACCAAATCTATGTGGATGTGGTCGAATCTGATTTTCGGGATGGTGAAGTTCCCGAGAGCACTTCGCGTATGTCGACTGACTTTGACAGCTTGACAGTTAATGCACGATTTTGACCATAAATTGCAATCTGTGTTCATTTTCGGCCAAAAATAGTTATTTGAAATCAACAGTCTAGTGGCTTTAATACCAGGATGAGATAAGTTGTGAAAAATATCGAATATCGTTCGTCTGTAAATAAGTGGAACAAAAGGTCTGACTCTTGCACGAGAAACGTCACACCAAATAAAATCATTTGAATCTGGAATTTGTATCTTTTTCAAAATGAAATTGGTTTTAGTTAGTGATGATTTATCTGACAATAAATAGTTGAGATTTGAATCTTTCTCCTGAGCTTCACTACGCAACTTTAGGTCAAAGTTAACATTAAGGAAGGGAGAATTTTTAAGTTGAAGTGGTAAAATATCTTGTTTTAAGGAAGAAGTGTCGTAAATACGTGACAAGCTGCCAGCTATTACATTATGTTTTCCTTTAACATGTTGTATTTTACAAGAAAATTGAGCTATGTATTCTAAATGACGTATTTGACGAGGAGATCTTTCTGCTTTTGTGAATAAAGCGTTGATTAAAGGTTTGTGATCTGTAAAACAATTAAACTTTCGACCTTCAAGTATAAACTTAAAATGTTTAATTGCAGTATATAATGCTAAAAGTTCTTTGTCAAAAACCGAATAATTGGTTTGTGCTGTGGTTAATTTACGGGAAAATAATGCTAAAGGAGCAAGAAATCCCTTATTATCTTTTTGCTCTAAAACTGCACCCATGGCAAGGTTAGAACAATCGACTGAGAGAGATAAGATAGTATCGTCATTATTGCAAGGATGAGCTAAAACTACTGCATTACTTATTGCGTCCTTGGCTTTCGAAAATCCGTCTAAACATTGATCAGGCCAACTATTTATCTTTGCAATTTTATCATGAGATAAACTGTTACAAAGAGAATATAGGGGAAGTAATATTTCAGCAAAATGAGGTATGAAACGATGATAAAAATTCACCATACCTATGAAACGTTGTAGTTGTTTGAGAGTTGTCGGTAAAGGGAAATTATTAATGACTTCGACTCTCTCAGTTGATGGTAAAATACCTGATGAAGAGATGTGATGACCTAAAAAGGTTAAATTGTCAACTCCTAAGATACATTTAGATGGTTTAATGTTAATTCCGTATGTGTCTAATCTCTTGAAAACCTTTTCCAAATGTTCCAAATGTTGTACATCTGATTAACTTGCGATTAATATATCATTCAAATAGACGAAAACGAAAGGTAAATTGACAAGTACTTCATTCATAAAACGTTGGAAAGTTTGACCGGCATTGCGTAGACCAAAAGGCATGCGGGAAAATTCAAACAGTCCCAATGGAGTTGTTATAGCTATCTTATAAACGTCATTTTCAGCGACAGGTATCTGATGGTACGCTCGCACTAAATCAATCTTGGAGAAAATAGTGCAGTCGTGCAACTGAGAGCTAAAATCGTGGATATGAGGTAATGGATATCTGTCTGGAATGGTAATCGTATTTAGTTGTCGATAATCTCCACAAGGTCTCCAGTCATTCTTCTCCTTTTTCGCCACTAGATGGAGTGGAGAGGAAACTTGAGAAATGATAGTTTGCAGATACCTAATTCTACCATGTTATTAAATTCTGTTTGAGCTATTTTAAATTTAAGATTGTCTAATCTACGAGGTCGTGAGAAAGGTAAATGACCTTCAGTAACTATATGATGTACAATAGAATGTTTAATAGGTAAATTGTAATCTGGTGAACTAATTAAATTAGGAAATTGTAAAAGTAATTTGTTATATTTATCTGTCAAAGGAAATAATTTAAGTGTATCTAATCTATAATTGTCTAAAGGACTATTTTTAATAAAACAATTAACTGACAAATTAGTCTTGTTATCAATTATTCGAGCTCCTTTAAGATCAACAGCTAAACCAAAATGAGACAAGGAATCTGCTCCGACTATCGGTATGTCAATGTCTGCTATATTGAAAACGAAAGGAAATAATCTACGCAAGTTTAGATTGACTTTTAACAATTTCTTACCGTATGTAAAAATGGTTGAACCGTTAGCCGCGGTTAATATCGTATCAAAATTCTTTTTTAAATCTGTGAAAGCATTGCGTGGCACCACAGATAAATCGGCACCAGTGTCGATTAGGAAGTTCAGGTTGTTAGATTTATCGTAAATAAAAAGTCGACGACGTTTGCTGTTAGAAATGTCAAAATCAGACGTCATAAAATTATCAAACTTCAGTCATCTTTGAGAATTATCAGATTTTTTACAATTCTTACTGAATTTGCACCATTCACCTCCACAACGATAGGCATTGGCACCATAAAGTTGATGGTAGTAACAAATAGTATTGTCTGTACGATCAAATTTATTGGAAACATTATTACGGCTGGGTGAACGATTGCGATTAGTGGTACGAGTTTGTGAATTGCTTCTACTTTTGCAATTGTTGCAGCATAAAGTAGAAGGTTGAGGCTCGAAGGATTGATTGGAAAGTCTGGATTCTAAAGAGTTTAATCGAGAATTAAAAATTTCTTGTTTTTGTAATACTTGATTAATTGAATCATGGAAAGTGATTGAAAAATTTTTGATAGTGGTAGTTAAATCTGATAACGGGGTTGACTCAGAGTCAAGAGGATTTTTGGAGTACGATGCAACCATTGAATTTTGACAGGACTCCCAGATCCGATCCGCAATATCTAGAATCTCTTTTGTGTCTGTTTTCCCTGAAGCTGTAATGGCAATATATACTGTTTGAGGCAAACGTCTTTTCCATAGCTTTATCAATAAATCTTGACTAACCATGCTGAATCCTCCAACCATATTCAGCATGGATCTATAGAAATCTGAAGGTTTCAGATCGCCCATTTGGGAACCTGATAACAGATCATTCAGACGTTTTTCCTCACTCGATGATAAACGTGAGATTAAAACTTTCTTTAAATTTATATAGAGATCCGTTTCCGGAGGATTAGATATTATATCGTATATATTATCTATCACATCTAATGGCAAATTAGCTATAACCTGATCATACTTTTTCTTGTCATTGACAATTTTTGCAACAGAAAACTGTGATTCAATCTGGGTAAACCAAATTTCTGGTTTTGATTTCCAGAATGGGGGTAATTTGACAGACGTGACATAATGGGTTGAGGAAAATCCTCGTCTGAAGGTTGTCTTGGCATAACTAATCGATTGTGATTGATTGATTGATTGACTACTCTCTTAGATAAAAAAGGGAATGTACTTTAACTCACTCACCGACAATGTACAACTTCAGTTGATTGAATTAGAAAATTACCATAAATTATAGGAACATCTATTCAAATTTGGAACCTCTATTCAAAATTCATCGGGAAAATTCTTCTCTTCATAAAATGGTCAATTTGCAACGGTAGTTGATATATTGAATCTCTTCTTGAAATTATTGATAATAATTGTTCCAAAACAGGAAAGTGTTATACTTCGGTAATTATATCTGAGATATTCTTCTATCTTTTGAAGTGGAAATGATTTTATCTCTCCTTCAAATTAATTAAATAACGTAGATTTCATCATGTAAGTTATAGGATAACTTCGGACATATATATCGATCACTTCTGGTAATATATTTATCTCGTTGGACATAAAATTTTCACTTCTGGCATATATTTATGACGTTGGACATAAAATTTTCACTTCTGGCATATATTTATCACGTTGGACATAAAATGATCACGTCGGGGTCACCAAATTTATAGCGTTATCGCTATAAATAAAATTAAAATCGAAGTAAATATACGTATATTTGTTTTTAATACATGTTCATATTTTATGTGATTTTGGTATTTTTAGTATATTGATATTATATTTTTATATCGAATGTTTTTATTTTTCTTAGCGACCCCATGGAAACTTCTCCATTATGGATCGAGTTTTCCTTTTTGTTTCTTAGCGACTCCATGGAAACTTCTCGCTTTTGGAACTTCTCGATTTCCAGTGAGTGAGTCGTTATAGTCGCTATACACGGCCTTACGGGCCTCGGCTTGCAAACTGTATTCTCGTCCAAAAAAAGTGCACTTACGACCCTTGGTACATAAATAACTATACCTATTTATTTCCATTTTAGAACTTCGTCAGATTTAGTTGTAATTTAGAGCACTACGTTGTTTTTAATTTATTTTCGTTATTTCTTACCACTATTAAATATTTGCCATTTTTTTTTGTTTGTAATCGTTTGGATTTTTTCTGCTCTTTTTTGGGCAGTCATTGGCCTACTATGATGTTCTTTTTTTGTTCATACGATTTTGATTAATGGACTATGTAATCATTGATTTAGATCCGTTTTTCTCAAAAACGGTTAATGTTTCGACTTTTTGCGAGAACACCCTTTTTACGTTAAAACTATCAAAGAATCATAATGTAAATTCAAAGTATCAGAAAATGGCGTAAAAGATAAAATATAGATAAATAAATTCAAATTTGCCTGTTGGTACGATCCTGGACATCAAAATAGGTTGCCGATAATTGCTTACAGAATGGTACTAAGCTATTGAAAGCTAAAGAAAGAAAATTTTTTTTCTTGTGCGAAAATCAAAAAAAAATTTTTCATTTGACTTCAATATTCTGGTATCATTCTATTAAGTTTTCTCTAAAAGCCTATTAAAATAATTTTTCAGTCGGTTCAGGTATGTAGGAGAAATTGTCGAATAACGAAATCATTTTCTTAAGCACAACACTGCCACCCTTAAGATAGCCCCTAATAAGTGGTAGTAGTGTCATACCAAAATGCATACTTGGATTCAAAGTGGATCTGATGAAATTAAATAAAATTTACTTTATGGGCGCCATCTTCAAAGGGCTCTAACGCGCTTAGCAAGTATTTGCGGATATGTGAACTTTTCTTTAATATTTCTTTGTACCAAATCGTCTGTTAAAGTATGACAGCGGAATTTTTGTATAAAAGAGCTTGTGAAGTTGTTAACTTATTGAAAGAACAGCAACCTTTTGTAATTGTTGTTCAGCACATACTTCGTCTATATTTATGTTTCCGAGGACAGCAAAATAAATAATGAAAAATCAACGAAACTTATTAATTAAAATAGTATGTTTGGACCTCAGCTCTTCGTTTGTTTCATTAATAGCACATTCTTACTTAACACAGAATGATGTAAATTATATCTCTTTGTCGATAATAGAATAATATATTATGTGGGTTAGATGTCAAATCTGCTATACTGAAAGTTAGCAAAATGTTGATACAGAGTTGAGCACGTCTTCAAGTAAAAGCTATATAAATTACACTACAATTACTTTTGAGTGCTTCAAGTAATTCAAGACATAAAGAAACAACTGACACTTGAATTTGTATTTAGGAATAGTAGTTCGTATTTGTTAAACAAAATTACAGTGCTTAAAATATTTAAAATTTATATTTTACTTCTAATCTGTATAGACTGGCAAGACTAGTTATAGGCTATTATTAAAAGGAGCATTTATTTCTAATTTGTGTCATATTAGTGAGAGATTGTTTAGTCAGTGTGTACAAGTAAAATATTATTTATATAGGATTAATAATCACTATTATTATTTCTTATTTCAACTTGATTATCAAAACAGTTATAACATGAGTATTTTTCTATAAAGAAATTAGAAAATGGCAAAAAATAACTAATATTTGTGATTTTTATAAGCTTTACGAAAAGCGTTAACCATTTAATGACGCGCTGTACGAACGAGTTGAACGTTTGTATGAGTTATTTATAAAATAATTATACTGTTCACTCCAGTTTCATAGTGCACATAAAAAAATTCAAAGCTGCCGACCGAACTAGTATAAGGGGAGAGCGGGACATGCTTTATTATTATACACTATATTAAATAATAAATACATAAATTAATAAATAATATAATGTCGCCTTTTTTTAATTAAGGTTTCTAACTCTTGTGATATAGTTACGCGAATCACCCCTAACTAGAACAGCGTGGAGTTTATTGCCGGCGTTAATACTAGGGTAACAGATAAACAGAGCCGTACTTTAAATTTGTCTGTCAATATCGCGAAGGGTGGATAATGCGTCTACCAATGCATGAGATATTCTTATCTTAACCCAATACAGAGTAAGACTTTTTAATTTACCAGAAAGGTCATTAAGTTCCTACCGAAACTAGGATTCTTAAATCTCTAGTATTATTTTGTTCATTTTAATATACAAAAATTTGAATTACGTAGTACTTTTGTCAGAATGTAATAGCGCCGACTTTGATATTTTTATAGCCGGTTTTTATGTTCACTTTTATTCGCACTAAGAAATTGTAGACAACTATAACTTTTCTTATTTTAGATATTTGGTAAGACATAGTAATATTATTGTATTTTACTTACCTTAAATAACGATATAAGTACATCTGTGGTACGGAGGTAAGTTGGTTTGTGAAACGTCTTGCTTTTTGTTTCAAATATTGGAAAGCTAATAAAAATCCAGATATAAAAAAGAATGTATCTACTGATAAGGGAGCCGTTGTAATGTATAATGAATATCTGCTATTCCTCCACTAAAACATAATATTATGAATTCGACGCGCATTTGAACAACCAAATTACCACCATCTGAGAGTTAGTAAAACTCTTTTAATCATTTCAACATCACGGCAACTTAGTTGCCAAAACGCGCGTTTAGTGTAGTATTCAGTGTATTGATATTTGTAAAAAAAAAATGTAAGTCAGTCCCATTAAAGGTTCTCACTAGTGATGAAAATGATCACGATTTTCCAAATAATCATAATCGCGAATTACGAATAATAATCGTTGTTGTCCGTTAGATCATGCGAGAAAATGACGTAGGACAGGTAAAATACAATCAAAATTAAATATGGTAACGTCAATACAAAGCTACAATGTGAATTAGAAACAATACAATTAATAAAATGAAAATATAATAAATAACGAACGCATTTTTATACAAACAAACTATTATAAGTATATTGTAGAATAACAATAGTTGAAATATATAATTCAAAAAGTCAGTTACAGAATAAAAACGGCTGCCCAAGGAATCACTACTTCCACATCGAGTTTTTCTATCTAAGTCTCTCACAACGAAAAAATTTTGTACTTGGAAATAATTGTTTATGGAACTTTAATAATATAAATATTTGACATCGTCTACCCCAAAGGTCCATAAATGATATGCTACATAAGTAGTGGTGGTGGGGATGGTGAAGGGGGGTGGTAGTGGGGGTGGATGTATTAAAAAAAAATGAAGCCTTTGGTTCTTGTACACCCAAATCACATTTTTTTTTCATCCTCTTTTATAATGGGGTGGGGCTAATGCCAAATTTTTTTTTTTTTTGAGACATTAGCTTCTTTTGCATATACTAATCTCCAATGTTATGGACTCTTACCTGCTTGATTTACCTATTTACCCCCATTTACCCCAATTTACGCTCCAACGCTTTAACGGAATAAGATGAAAATATAGTTTAGCTCCAGATCTCGTTAAAATACATATGTGTGCCAAATTTCAAGTCAATATCTTAAACGGTTCCAGAGTAATCGTGCGCACAAAAAAAGTTACAGACAGACCGACAGAATCAGAGTGCCAAGTGGGCCATTTTTGGTACGCAGAACTGGCGCTGTGGGATGAATCAGACCGACAGACAGAAATTTTTTTGCTCAAACTTAAAATCTCGACGTTTCATGACATTCTAAGCCTATTTGAACAATAAAAATTCTTAAAAATTTTCTTGTTGCTATACTTCCACTGGATGTGGAAGTAAAACAATAACAGTAAAAGTTCTACGGCATTTTAAAACAATTTAATAATGGTAATTGCTTTAATGTGACCTGACAATTTATTGTACAATTTTTTCCCATTTTCCCTTTTCTTATATATAGATAGGGTGTAAATGGGGATTAGAGAAACTGACAAACTGAAGAGAGCTTCTTACACAGTACACCAATATGACATTCCCAGCTCAAAGAATTATCAATATGTATTCCTAAGAAATTTGTTGTCTAGATATTTTCTGTTTATTTTTAAAAGATTACTTTCTTTGCGCTGCATTAGCCCCAGTGTCAAATGTATAAATAGTGTTTTATTTTGATTGACGATTAATTTGTTATTGTGAAACCACGACAGAGTCGTCTAATACATTTAGAGTAGTGTTCTTTAAATCTACTATATCATTGCAAATACTTAATTAAGAAGGGTCCTCTGCATATAAATAAATTGGTCTGGGACTGCCAAAAGACTCTAACCCGATTGAGCAGATACCACAAATTAACTCTGATCTGGACACCGAACCACTCTGGCATGGAGGGCAATGAAATAGCCGATTCCTTAGCCAGGGAAGGTGCGGTATCAAAATTTATCAGACCTGAACCAGTGCTTGGCATATCGGCAAGCATTGCGGAAACAACCACCTTGGCCTGGACCGAGAGGGAAATCCTCCAGCACTGGCAATAACTACCAGAATTAGTTCATTCATTATTCATTACATACCCTCTGAAACCAAGAACTAAAAAACTATTAGAGTTAAATAAGAACTCTAGTTGGCCTATACACTAGGCACTGCAAACTAAATCACCACCTACACAGACTCGGAATAGCGGACAACGCTAAATGCTGATTGTGTTTGGAAGAGGATGAAACGGCAGCTCACGTTCTATGTACCTGTCCTGCTGCAGAAAGAGCACACACACAAAGGACAACTGCTGACAGAGGACTTGGATAACCTCTCACCCAATAAGCTAGTCGGATAAACCTTTTGGGTAAAATATAATTAGGAGTGAGCCACAATAGATCAGAGGGTCGAGGTGGAGAGTCTGTTACTAGCCCACTCACATATCAACCTAACCTAACCTAACCTAACCTAACCTAACCTATGGTTAGGACAAAGTATTCGATACATTTTAATATTCTCGATTTAAGTCCAAATTAAATTTTGATATGGTTAAGTTTTTGAAATCGTGAAACACAAAGCGAAGTTTATTTTTCTTCTTAACATGGTTTAATTTTTCAATTATAACCATAATCGTACGATTATTGTTTTTACAATCGTAATCGTAATCGATAAAACAGGAATCGGTTCATCACTAGCTCGTAAGCCTGTTGAGGACTTTTGAATAATAATTGAAAAATAAAGTATATTATTCCGCGAATACTTTTTAGAAAATTAGTTCTATATAATACGTACATTTACTGTATCTTGTACATTAGTTATTGTTATACTTTGCCAGAATCCAAATCCATGTCCAGCTACAATCCACATCATACTAATCGCTCTTAATCCATGAAAAGTTTGTATCTGTTCTTTAGAATTTTTCGAGACCTGTAACAACTTCCTTCCATTTGATAATACAGAAAATGCGAGATACAACGAATGAGTACAGTCTAAAAAAATATTTGAGTATATGAAATTTAAAACCACATTATGCATAGAAATTGTACAGATAATAGAGCCACTTAATAAAAAACTAAGTTTTTTTTATCCCTTTACGAAATATGTTCATATTCTATCAAAATAATTTCAAATAGATAAGATAAATATTCTAGGAGATATTCATATTCAAATGAAATACTTGCATGATGGAGACCGGTCATGTAACATCACTAGCAACTATGTCGTCTGCCTGTAGTAGACATACTAGCCGTAGCTGCTCAAAAATACCACTTTTGAGAAAAGCAAATCCTTTTAACCATATAACGAACAAGTTGAAATACGTATATTTTCGAACAGACTTTCCTCGAGAAATCGTGCCTGATCCCCCTGTCTCCCTTAAAAGGACTACTTGTATCTGCCTGGACATATATTTTTTTTCATAAATGGGAGGAAATAGAAAAATGATCTTGACGACATTCAACACAGCATGAAATTTTACATAAGATCTTTATTTTGACTTTTACTATTTTCTCATATATAAGGGCCCACACGAGGAGTCAACCGCGCCCAAAATTTTGAATATCAGATTTCCTCTGTGACGAAGATTACACAGATTTTCTCCAGATTTCCTCGGATTTCTTTAAGATTTCCTGGGATTTCCAAAGATTTCTTCGGATTTCCTAAAGATTTCCTCGAATTTTTTTTTTTATTTCTGAAGAACGGGGGGGGGGAGAAATCCGAAAAGCAAAAGATATGAAAATTAAAGATAATTATTTTTTCTGTAGTCTGGTTATAGTTTATATAAGTCATTTATTTAAATAAAGCCGCCAGTGGTGTATAAAGAAGAAGTTGCACATGTAATTGCGTTGGCATCTTAGTAAATAATTTACTATTCTTCTTACAAACTGCGAAGAATATTGTTACGCCTTTTAAAATAACTGCTTCTCAAGGAATCACACTTCCACATCCAGACCTCCTATCTAAATCTCTTACAACGAAAATACTATATGTACTTGCACTTCACTATGTGGAAATAATTGTTTATGGAACTTTAGTAATATTTATTATATTTGAAATCGTCTACCACAAACACTCATAAAACGATATTCCACATAGTGAGGGTGGATGAACTAAAAAGTGTTTTTTCTACGACTGCCTTCGAAAACGACAAATAACGCACAGTAGCCATGACTCGAAACTGTAATTTTTCACACGATGTGTGCAAAAATCCAAAAACACAGTACTGTCATATTTTTCACACAGTCCAGTCAAAAACAGAACTGACACCTTTTATTTGTACTTTTTGAAGCAGGCTAGCCTATTCAGATCTATAGCAACCGACTTATTTAACGACTAAACATCAGTTTTGAAGTCTTCAAACCACATCACTTTTAAAGAAGTTTATTAAAAATAGTTGATTCTGCAGTCGTAGGAACGGTATTGTAAACAACACGTTTGAAAACATCTTTTCATACTCATTCGACTTGTGAAATTCGCCTTTGGCTCGTTCCACCAAACTGTCTCACTCGTGTGAAACGATTCGTTTTCGAAACTTGTTGTTTAAAATACTAGGCCTTTGGTTTTTGTACACACACTAAATCACAATTTTATTTTTTTCACCCCAATTAATAACGGGGTGAGTTTGACTAATGCCAAAATTTTTTTGAAACCTTAGCTTCTCTTATATATATTAAATACTGATTTTATGGACTCTTACTTGCTTCATTTACCTATTTACCTCTATTTACTCCAATTTACCCTTCTAACCTTTCAACGGAAAAATATCAAAATATAATCTAGATCCAGATCTCATTAAAATACATACGTGTACCAAATTTCAAGTCAGTATCTTAAACGAATCCAGAGTAATCGTGCGCCCAAAAATATTACAGACGGACAGACCGACAGAAACTTTTTGTTTACTCAAATTTAAAATCTCGACGTTTCATGACATTCTAAGCCTATTTGAACATTTAAAATTTTCAGTTTTTTTTTTATGGTAGGTACTATACCTCCACTGGATGTGGAAGTAATTATTTCAAAGGAGGAGGGAACATGAGGCCGGTTTTCGGCCTAATTTATTTTTGGACAATAATAACTGATTTTTTTTATTATTATTTACTATTAATATCGAATCGATTCCATCCCAAGTGGAAGTATCCTCCACCCACCTCCTCTTTTTACCTCCCTAAACTATTAAATAAGCAGCATTCAGTAACAGACCTACTAAGATGTTTTTACAAGTCATTGAAATATTTTAACATGACTGTTGCTCAATAAGAATATTTTTCATTTTGTACGTGTTTCCGTTGTTTTGAAAGAGGTGGGAGCGGGGTAAAAAAATATCTTGTTTGTAATGGAAATAAATAGTTCTAGTTACACCATTTTATACCTGATAGCGGTTTATGGGTTGATGTTATTGGGGCAGAGGATGGGTGAGCGGGTGGGGGTGAGAAATTAGTGAGGGGGTGGGCAAGGTGCATTTTTTTAAAAAGAAATATGACTGCCTAAAGGTACTTCACATTTTTTAAGTGCAAAAACAACTTAGTAGATCTGTTACTGAATGCTGGTTATTTAATATTTTAGGAGGGTACAAAAAGGGGAGGCGGGTTGGGGAAAGTTCCATTTGGGGTAAAATCGATTCAATATTGATAGTAAATAATAAAACAATGTTTTTCAGTTATTATTGTCCAAAAATAAATTAGGCCGAAAATCGGCCTTATGGGCCCTCCTAATTTGTCTTTTTATTCTTTCTTAAAACTCCTCGCAAAAAATATTGGGGCATTCCAGCTGTTTTTGGCTGTCATCCAAACGTGACAGATATACAAAATTATATTAGCTTTTCTAGCAATTGATATATAATTTGTAATTGTTTAAATAAAGCCGCCAGTGACGTACGTGGTGTAACGCCACCTAGTTTGGTTTGTTACAACTTAGTTTAAATTTTAATAGAATTAGTTGCACACAGTAGCCCATGCGGGTAGTAGCGGTAATTCCCTCCCAGATGCCTCATGCATAGCGACCAAACGCTTGTCGGGAACGCGTGCAAAAGGAAGACGAGAATTTCGGTCCTTTTTGGTTAGCGGCGTTGAATGTACAACTCGTGTTTAATGTCTCGTTAATATTATACAATTTTTGTTTATACTTAATTGGATAGATCCCTACTGAACATTTAGAAATTCTGCTTTGGCACTTTAGCAATTTAGAAATATAACATTAACACCTAAACTTGCAAAATTTAAGTAATATTTCAAGCAATCAATACATGAAGTGGTAACATGAAAATCAAGCACATGTTACATATCCTAGCACGTTGGTTTCCTGCATTATATATTTATGATTTACTAAATGTTCTGAAATGTTCGATGAAAACGTTGCTTTTACATCTACGTAGTGAAGACGGCCAACGAATTTCGATGATTACTTGTAATTTAATCACGTAAAGGTGTGCAGTCACGGCGTCCCCTGCAGATTTGTAAGATAACCTAGCTGATTGAAGTGGTAAAAGAAGCATGGAACCCCGAGTTTTAATGGTGTATCCCTGTCGACTTTTGGATCTGTCACCTAGCAGTATCCAGCTTGTAAAGATTTTCTACTGACGTCTGGCGGACACATTTGCTCAAGTTAAGTGTTCTTTTACTAATTTCTTGTGTTCAAATATTACCTCTCCAATAAGTATTTGCAAATTTCAACTGTAGCGTATTTACTGCTAAGGCAGGATTTATTTTGTTATACGGTTTTATAATGGGTATAATGGTGGTTATTCTAGTGTCTAATTTATTAAGTCATTTGGGTGACAGACAAAAACAGCAGGAATGTCCTACTCATATTTTTTGCGAAATGATTTTACAAAAGGAAGAAAGGGTTTAAAAAAATATGAAATAATGTTTAAATTGTGCGGCCATACGTGCAATTTTTTCTTTATACGCCACTGACGGCTTTATTTAAATAAAGGACGTACATAAATTAGATACCAATCGATGGAAAATATAACGTTCTTATCTTTTTACATCTTGTAATTTTTTTATTTATTGGTCCATTCTGGAGTTGTATCCCAACACGGTTCCTTCACTTTGCTTTACATAAGAGAAAATAGTAAAAGATAAAATAAGAATATTATGCAAAATTTCATGCTGTATCGAATGGCATCAAGATCATTTCTCTATCTCCTACCGTTTTTGAGAAAAAAAAAATAATAAAATATATATATACAGGCAAATACAAGTAGCCACTTTGAAGGGGGGCATGGGGAGCAGCCATGATTTTTCGAGGTGGGTCTGTTTGAAAATCTATATGTTTTAACTTATTCTATGCGTGGTTAAAAGGATTTGGTTTTGTTCAAAAGTGGAAGTATCAAACGCCTAAGTCACGTGCGGCGAAACTATTAACTTTATTTTTTTAACTGCTTTGTCGACTTTTTTGTAGTTTTTATATCACATCAATAATGCGCGGTATTAGTTATTCAAAAATAATATGATATTGTAAGTATAGAAATGAAGGAAGTCTTTAGTTCTTAACACGATACGTTATAAATTACCGTCAATGTTGTCGAATTCGTCTAATTAAAGACAACTTCTGTTTTATTTAAGCTAAAATCTTGGCAAAATAATACGTATTGTCACTGCACATATTTAAGTATTTAAAGATCTACTTACCAGATTGCGTTTTGTATAAGTAGAAGTCATATGTTGTGGAAATAACCATTAGTAAAATCACTATTACAAATATTATTCTGAAATAAAATTAGATTAGTGGAAACACTGATTAAATTCAATTAAATAAAATTATACAAATATGATGCCTAGAAAATACTTTGTATATAAAAAAATTCCATATAACAATAGATATGTAAAATGAAATGTGAATCGTCTTCTGAAGTTGCAACATAATTGTATTATATGTACAGGGTGGACCAAATTACATTGAATTTGGGGTTCTCTCTAAAACTATGGCAGATAGACAAAAACCTGAGATCGATTTTCGAGAAACAAATGATGGCGCTAACTGCGATCGTCTAGTTTTTTCGACTACCGAGCTACAGAGTGTTTTTGGAAAATTGGCATTTTATCCAATTACCAAGTGTCGAATTGGAAATCGAGTAACACATTCTTAAGGTACTTTCTTGAGTAGAATACGTTGCTGAAAATTATGCATGCCTCAGTTTTCGAGATATAGACATAACTTGTGTTTTTTTAAATGGAACACCCTGCAAATTATTTCATTATTCGATCACAACTTAAATTAGCTATCCAACGATATATCATCATATGTCTATTAAAAGTGGTTAATTTTTGAAAAATTTAATATATTTGTAAGGAAGCCATGGAAAACTGTTAACAACAACATTTCTTATAATTTAAAATAAGTTCGTCAAAAATAGGAAAAACTAAAAATTGATTTAGCTAACTGGACATTAATAAACAACAAAGTAGTTTAGATGTTTTTTAATTTTTAGGATATAATGGTCCTATTTTGTGGCCAGCTAGATCTCTCGACATTTGGTTTTGGGGTTATTTAAAAATATTATATAGAGAGAACCTTGTAATAACATAGCAAAATTGGAAAACAAAACATTAGTTACATTTCGAACAATAACTCCTGTCATGATTAGAAATGCAACAAATACTGTAAGGAGAAGGTGTCAAAAATGCATAAATGTCAATGGAAGAAAATTCGAACATTTATTGTAGTTTAGTTTTTCATATTTTGATGTATCGTTGGATAGCTAATTTAAGATGTGATTGTATAAGGAAATAATTTACAGGGTGTTCTATTTAAAAAAACAAAAGTCATGTCAATATATCGAAAACTGAGGCATGCATAATTTTCGTGTCATCAGAAACGGATTCTACTCATAAAAGTGCCTTAAGAATGTGTTACTAGATTTTCGATTCGACACTTGGTAACTGAAATATAGAGGTCATTCAATAAAGCCAATTTTCCAAAAACGCTCTGTAGTTTGGTAGTCGAAAAAGATAAACGATCGCGGTTTGAGCCATTGTTTGTTTCTAGAAAATCGAGCTCAGGTTGGTTTTTGTATATCTGCCATAGTTTTAGAGAAAACCTCAAATCCCATCTAATTTGGTCCATCCTGTACATCTGAAATTAATTTCTAAAACACAGAAAACATATTGATATTTTGTACATCTGTAACTGGTTTTCATTATTTTCTGTAAATTATCACACAGTCAAATATCTTCATTTAATTTTAGAAACAGAAGCAAAAGAACTATTGGATAACCAATGAGTTGGAGCAAATGATTATGGAGAAGAAACAGCTTTATGAAAAATGGTTGACGACCCAGGATGCTGAAGACAGGAAGCAATATGCAAGAGCCAGCAGAGATGTAAAAAAAATGGTAAAAAGGACAAAAAATGAGTAGTGGGAAAGAAAGTGCCAGGAGGTAGAAAACAGTGTAGGTGGAGCAAGATCAAATGAAGGTTGGAAAATTATAAACAGTTTAAAACAAGAAAATAAGAGTAAGACAAATATGCAAATGAGAGCGATGAAAGAATGGGAAAGTTATCACTTAGATATGCTAATTGAACAAAAAAATGAATATAAAGACGATATATACTGCGTCCAGGGTGAAAATAATAATGAAATAGAAGAAATAAATGAACAAGAAATAAAAAGAGCTCTGAAGAGTATGAAGTATAGTAAGGCCCCAGGTCCTGGAGGCATTTCTATAGAGCTGGTAAAACATGCCCCAGAAGTGGCAATAGAAACTTTAAAAGATATTTTTAACAAATGTCTAATACAAGGAGAAAATATTCCTAAGGAATGGACTGAAAGCTATCTCTCTTCAATACACAAGAAGGGATCCAAAGCACAGTGTAAAATTATCGAGAGATAAGTGTTACCGCTAGCATAGGAAGGCTGCATGGACGAGTAATAAAAACAAGAATTGAAGGGCAAATCAATGTAAGAGAGGAGCAAAGTGTATTTACGGCTAGACGAAGTTGTATAGATAACATATTTACTCTTAGAGAAATAGCTGCAAAAAGGATGGCTAGAAACCAACCAACACATCTGATCTTCATTGATCTCCAAAAGGCCTACGATACAGTACCAATAAAACAATTTTTTAAGACGCTAGATGAAATTAAGTTAAATAAGAAATATATCCTGGCAATTAAACAAATGTACATACATCAAAAAATGTATATAAAAATGGGTAACAGGCTATCGAAACCGTTAGAACTAACAAAAGGTTTAAAACAAGGATGTTGTCTCTCCCCGACACTCTTTAAAATATATGTAAATCAAATATTAACGGAATGGAAAAAAAAGTGTCAACCAATGGGCATAAATGTAAATGATGAATATTTACACACTTTTATTCGCGGACGATCAGGTCATAATAGCCAATGACGAATACGACATCGAATATTTGATGAAAAAATTAGAAGAGACATACAGAAAACATGGCTTGATGGTAAATTTTGAAAAAACAAAGTACATAACGGTGGGAGAGAATGACGCGCACATAGAAATATCCGGAAATGAGAAGAATATAAATATCTGGGAACAATTGTAGGCTCGGAAGGAGATAGGAAAAGGGAATAGGACAAGCTAAGCAAGTCCTCAACAAGATAAACCCTGTGTGGTGGTCAAAAAACATTGAAAAGAAAACCAAAAAGAGAATTTACGACACGACAGTCCAAAGTATACTGTTGTACGGATCAGAAACCTGGGAAATAAGATACAGAGACAGACGACGACTGGAGGCAGTCCAAATGGATGCAATGCGTAGAAGCTGTAGAGTCTCCAGACAGGAACATATACGTAACGAAGAGATCAAGAGAAGAATGAAAGTAGATAAGACCGTGGTAGAAGAAATAGAAATCCGTCGCCTAATATGGTTGGGTCATGTAAAACGAATGCCACTAGACAGATGGCCAAGGAGAGTATTAGAGTGGCATCCGCCAGGCAAGCGAAAAAGAAGGCGATCAAAAGAAGAATGGATGCAGCAGGTAGCAAAAGACATGCAGAAAAGAGGTCTGACGGAAGATCAATGTCAGGACAGGAATGCGTGACGTTTAGGATGTGGGAAACAGTCGACATAGTGCTGTAGCAAACCCAATTTGTATATAATTTTAGAAACATATATTCATATTTGCTTTTTAGGTTTTCACCAAAAATAAAATTATTTTATGAAATTTCCAATCGCAAATCAGAAGGAAATATAATTTCGAGATTGAGATAATGCCGGTGGGCTAAAAGTACCATTAATAATAATAGAACCACTACTAATATCTTAAACAACTTTAACTCATAAACGTCACCGATTAGTAACGTATCGTATTCTTCCTGTTACAAGTAATGTTCGAAGTCAGATATGGAATTAAGTAGAATACAAAATTGACATAATTTATCTAAAATATTTTCTTTTAAAAGTAAATCTTATTCTGGAACGTATTAAGCTTACAATACTTGGAGACAAATGTCAAAAACTGTTGTTTATGAATTTACATCTAAACAAATATGACCTTTCCAACAGAGCAATACCTATAAAAATAGCAGGCAATTTTCCTATTATGGCAGAGAGGTAACATAATTGACGAATAACAACTATTTTTGTAGCCTTGGAAAAAGAATGATCTTATGGTTTTTCAATTTTTGTTCTCTATAATACGGTTTTAGATATTGGGTATTGTGTGATATTTTATACCAGGAATAAACTTATTTTGTGTATTTATTAGTATATATGTATCTGTGAAGTTGAGTTGCCTTGAAAAGTTTCCATTAACCACAGGATGTTAAAGTTTTATTCAAGTGACTACAGTACTGTCGTGACTTTATTTTCCGCAAAACGGAATCAATACTAGTGGTAAATTGAATGCCTAAAATTTTTAAACAACCTTCAATTTTTCTTGTAAAGAGTGCATGACTAGTACAAGAAAATAAAATATGAGTCAAATCAACTGGAGAAGAATTATCACATGGATAACATGGGATAACATGCTAACATGGAAAACATGGATAACATGGATAACATGGATAACATGGATAACATGGATAACATGGATAACATGGATAACATGGATAACATGGATAACATGGATAACATGGATAACATGGATAACATGGACCACATGGATAACATGATAACATCTAATGCTGCCTAAAGTCATCCATGATTCAATTCAAGTCAAGAATTGTAATTTGGTGATTGAAATTGAATTAAATTTAAATATATGAGGAAATAGATTTAAGGAGGGTGGAATAAATTAAAGAGTAGGGAATATTATTAAGTATTAAGCAAATCACAACTTACACACTTTTTTATTTATTACAAAATTACCTACTTTCTGTATATTGTTGCCCTAATCGTGGGCACGCTAATATACTAATTAGGTAAATACTTTAAAACACTCATTATTGGAGAACCGATCAAAACAACTACTCTTCTAGCTAATACTGACGAAGTATTGAATTGCATGATATGATTCCTAGCATTTTAATGAAAAAAAAAAGAAGAAAGAAAACGTTGAAAATATTTAAATTATTTATTTAAATTCAATCATTCATACTTTTTCATTTAATATGAAATTATCTATTTCCTGTATATTGGTCCTTAATCTAGTCACGCTAATATACTACTTAGGAAAACACTTTAAAACATACATTATTGGAGAACCAATCAAAACAACTACTCTTCTAGCTAATACTGACGAAGTATTGAATTACATGATGGGATTCCTAGCATTTTAAGGCAAAAAATATATTGAAAATACTTAAATCATTTATTGAAATTCAGTCAACAATTATTGAACCTTTCTATTTCAACTCTAGAAAAGTTGTACAAGTTTTTTCGAACTCGTTAGTTCTCATCAGTGGAGTATATAAATCGCAAAACGCCCATTACATTTATGATCCAGAATTTTGGTGCGAAGCGAATGCTTCCCTATTTATAAATGAGAAAGTAATAATATTGAATTAACCTTAGCTCTTAATTATGCATTTTACTTGTTTATTAAAAAAAATAATAATAATTATCTCCAATTCAAATCTTTTTTAACTAGAAAATTTAGGAATATCATATAAATTATAAAAAGATTTGAAAACAGAAAAAAATAGAAAACATAAACTTTATGTGAACTTCGATTTATTCAAATATTGTACGGTTAATGAAATGAATTTATCAGAAACTAAAATAGTTTTAACTTACATTGTGACTATATCTGCAGCTGTTATTTCTCTGCCAGTTTCAACAGTTTGACATAAGGCATCTTGGAAAACAAACGGTAAACCTTCCATTAAGTTATTTGTTATGGCAGTAAAATCTTCGGCGGAACAAGCGTCTGGCTTACATATTGATAATTGGTAAAATGACTGCAATATAAGTACTATTTTATATTTTAAAAACGAAATATTTTTAGTATATATTTATTGAAACATAAATAATTAATATACGATAATAGAATTTTTAAATTCAAGAAACATAGTATTCCCAAGAGTTCACGAACTAACCCCAGTTGAGTTAGCCCCATGGGAAATAATAGAACTGATTAAATTTAAGAAAGACGACACAGCCAATATACTAATAGTATCAGAATTTCAAAGGATCACAGATATACACTCTGATTATGAAATCATTTACACTGATGGCTCGAAGACAAACAAGCTAAAAACGTACTCTTCGCCAATTTACTGACCTTTTTATATAATTGTTACACATTCTATAGGATACTCTTCGCAGTTTTCTTGTAAATAATGTTAGTCTTTGGACATCCTAAATTTTGTGATACCAACTTTGTTGTGAAAAGAAATATATGAGAAAAATTGAAAAAAATACATCCAATCTGTCTGGGATTTGAACACACGATCTTTGGATTGCAAACAACAACAACAACAATAATATTTTATTTTAAGTTCAAGCACAATATGTGCCTCACCGGATCCTAGCCCGGAGCCAGCCAGACAACCACGGCGAACATCGCCGAGGTGGGTGTGAGGCTGGGTGGGGTAGGTCCGACTTGGCTTGGAAATAAATTCGAGGGGGGGTGCTAGAAGCTCCTGTCTGCCACGGGCTGACTTAAAAACTAGATTAAAATTTTTGATGTGTCCACATGGACCTAAAAGTAACTTAAAAATAAACACAACACTAAGAACACTAAAATCGTAGGCGAGCGCACTTCGTAATTTTGAATGTTGATACGGGGAACACAACTAAACGAAAAAACCCGTTCGAACAAATGACGACCTTGTGGTCTGATCGCCGACAAGGAAGGTAGGGTGGAAATAAAATTGTGGTTTAAAAAATTAGGATTTACATAAGTTTTCGGCCTAGAGGGAATTTAGAGAGACAAAAAAGAAATGAAAATAACAAAAAGGATAAAAGAACAAAATTGTACAAACATAAATGGGAAGAAAGAGGGATTGGAAAGATGTAAAGTTGAGGAAAGATAAGAGTAAGCGTAAGGGAAAGATGTAAAGTTGAGGAAAGATAAGAGTAAGCGTAGGGGTATTGGTAAGTTATCGTAGAAGAAAGTGTGGCTAGGGGAGCTGCCGAAAGATAGGCAACGCCTGGTATGGTAGGGGGTGTCTTATATCGAAAAGTATGGCATTATGCTGTCTGATTCGGGTAATGTTGCGGGTAAGCGGGCTACCGTCCAGTTTAAACTGGTAGAATTTTTGCGAAGTTTCTTGGACGTAGTCCGCTAGTGGGGTTATGTCCTGGCAACGTGCATAGAGATTTCTGAGGGAGGTGTACCTACCAGAATCTGAAATGAGGCGCATAAATTTGTGTTCTAATACTCTTAACTTCCACATTGTCGTGGCCGGGATGCTGCACCACACCGGCGCCGCGTATGTGATGGCCGGCCTGATTACCATCGTGTACAACAACTTTTTATTAGTCCTGTTGAGTCCGCTACCCCGTGCCAGGAGCGGATACAGACTCCTGGACATGGAGTAGACCTTGCGTATCGTCTCATTAATGTGTGTATTAAACGTCAGTCTTTTGTCTAGGTTCACCCCCAAATACTTCACGCACCGCTTAATTGGAATTTCTCTACCCCCGATCGAAAGTGGCGTTAGAATCCGGTTTTTTGTGAAGCGGCGCGTGAATAGAATCGACTCTGACTTCTCGGCGTTGATCCGAATTTTCCACTTGTTGTAATATGCCGTGGCACGGGCCATGTGCGCTTTCAGCAGCATATTAGCCGCCTGTGCGTTATGCGAATGCGCGTACATGGCTGTGTCGTCGGCGTACTTGGCAAGGTTCGAATTCGGGAACTCCGGGAAGTCGGAGACGTACAAGTTGAACAAATTTCAATACAATCGGACTTTTCTTTCTTAAGTTATTGTGCTTAAAAGAAACGTGACGGACGGACAGACGGACATTTTGAAAGTTGTTCAGAATTCATTCATTAACACAATGATATGAAATTTTCTCTACGACCGATATTTCCGGTTTTAGAAATGTGCCGATCAAATGCAATATACTCTTCGTTATTGCGAAGACTATAATAATGGTACTAACAGTGCTACAATATGTAAGTTTTTCAAATCTATTACGTGATATACCAATTTCATCCAGAAATTTGATTCTTGTCGCAGGTGCCTAATACAATCTCAGTCTAGAAAAACGAAATATGCCAATTATAATATGCAAGGCTACAAGTTTTCTAATTTCACGCTCATTCGTATTGATGGTTTTTCCGATTTTTTCCACCATTTCAGCAAATATTTCCTTTGGAAAGTATTTAGAGAAATGCGCGTTTGACTGTCATGGGTATTTTCATTCTTATTGTCAGGTGGAATAAACACAATTTTTTGTGGTGACGAAACTGATGTGATCATCAGATCGACGCGACCGACTGATGATACAGATAACTAGGCGCAAACGTTTTTATAAGGCACAGTTGCTTTTACAACTCACGGTGCCAAGTGGTTTCTAAGGGGACGGCGTAACAAATGTATTATCAGAAAAAGCATAACAAAACTAATCAGCTTCAGCAATTGAATGGAATGTGACGTTATGTGTTTTTTCTTCAAAAATTCATTATTTTACTTAACTTTATGCTTTTGGTGGTAAGGGTTGAAATTATTATTTTCTTCTTATTATATCAAATATATATAATTGAATAAACGATTTGAAGAAAATTCCACCTTGATGTTTCTATTTAAAAAAATTGCTTTTCACAAATTTCTAAGTCCCGTCGGCATGGAAAGGAATATGTCTAGAGATCTGAAATTTTGAGTATGTAATTCTTAAATGAAATGTAAACTTTCTGGGGGGTGAGACCGAAAAAATTCAAAATATTTTTCATCAAATGTAAATAAGGAACACCCTAGAAGTATGTATTCATTTTTTTTTCTATTATTTTGATATGATATATAAACCTTTGTGTTCCCAGAATATCTGCCCACAGAGCGTACAAACATTCCGCAATAGTCGCCTATATATAAAATGTGCAATAATTGCAATCTACTGGGAAGTCGGTAAATTTCTGTGCAGTCTTAGTAATATAAGGGCCATGTATTTGGAATAAATGATTTTGTTTCACTTGTAACATGCCTGTTACAATTTTGGTCATTAACGAAAATCAAATTTTATTTTTACCATTCTTTTAGCTTTAAGTAATAGTGTTAAACGCATAACAGAACATTGATTCATTTTGTAATTTTTATATTCGCCATTAAACATCTTCTGATATATCACTGTCAGAGCTGTTGAAAGTACCCAATGAAAGTACTTGAAGTACCAAATACCAAGTACCTGACAAAGTACTTGCTGCTCCAATTCCCAAGTACTATGACCTGAAGCAAAGTAATTCAAATACCAAATACTTGTCGAAAGTACTTCAAGTAAATCGCAAGTACCGTATTTCAAATATTTCAGATTATTTGAAGTACTTCACTAGGTACTTCAAATCTAAAAGTAGTTCAATTACTCTAAAGTATTTCAAATACTCAAGTATTTCAAGTACTTCAACATATTTCAAATGCTCCACAGTTCTTCCAATACCCATAATAAATTTTATTTTTTAAGTTTTTCTCTTAATAATTTGTTATTATTATTATTATTTATTAACAGCTTTCTTTAACTCAGCATCATTCAAAAACAATAGAAAAAATAATTTATTATTATATAAATTTAAAAACCAATAAAAATAAATATTGCTGCGGTCGATTTCCCTTCAAATGTCAGGAAAGTAATAAAGAAAATCAACTTATACACTATCGGAAAATGTTCGCTTTGGTATGGGCAATAAGAGCAAGCGAGAGTAAAGCAACTATTCTATTCTTTTTTATCATATAACACATCCTACAATCGTGCCACCTGCTTTCCCCACCACATGTGCGTGGGCAGCCTGTCTGTGGAATTTCAATTTGTTTCCGCCTTGATGCTTGATGAATCGTGTCACTATTTGCTCCTATGCTAGAGCTCTGATAGACGCCTTTATTGTGGGCGGTCGGTTAAGTCGTTGAAACTATGCAACACCTAAGCCAGGACTTTCCGATACATATATAAAACATAGTAATAATTTTAGGTAAGTACAAGTACAAATAATAAAATTGAGATCTATCTATTTCCATTAGCTTTCAATAGCACCCAATTTTCGAAATTTCCATTAGTTAATGCATTTCTTCTAGGAGCATTTATAATTTCAATAAATAAAAAGAGTCTTTCTACAGCTGATGATGCAAGGCATGTATTAAACCGATAAAAAACTGTTTTTACTGAGAAGCAAGTTGGGTGTCAGAGTCATTTAAGTATTGAAAAATTTTTAATTCAATTCTTTTTTTATCACTGGCTTTTATACAGTGTGTTTCACTTGAAATGGTAACAGCCCAATAACTTTTTATTTTTTTCCGATTTGAATCAAATTTTACTTAAGTATGGAACCAATTAGGATCTACTTATGACCAGAAAAGCATTCGCCTTCTACAAATGCAAAGCCACCTGCAGTACCAATATATGCGGGGAAAATAAAAAAATCATATTAGGCATATTTTTATCGGAAAATTTTGTTAATTAAACTTGTTCAGAATTGTCCAAAAACCGTAAGTCCAAAATGTAATCAAAATAAAAAAATGTATACATTTTGATTAATATAATGTCCAATATATATTTACACCATTTGAGAAGCCATAAAAAAAGCTTTTTAATTATATACATGGTATTTATCGTAAAAAAAAATTGTCTAATTTACTATAAATTTACAATTTATCAAATTATCCATGGAAAACAAAAGTATGTAAATTAAAATAAACAATATGTTAGTTCTGTCAAGATACATGTTAGTATCAAATTTTACTTTATTTTAAACAAAATGGAGAATTTCAATAATTGATATATATTTTTTCTACTCCCTTATGTAAATTTACTGTTTTCTGTACAGTCTGTAGAATGGATAAGTAGGCAATTCCAGGTAACTGAACGGATATATTTCATATCAGTTCTAAGATGGATATGAAATGAAACGGACCAATCACAGTTCGTGTATTAAGTACATATGCAACTATTCATTTTAAAATCAAATTAGTGCGTAAGCTGTCAAAGTAACTGTCAGTGTGTATTTGTGTAATATATTAATGTTTAATAAATACTGTAGTTTTTTAAGCTGGTCGTAGAAAAAGTATGCTGTACATACAACTCGAGTGGATTATCCATATCACACTCAAAAGATTTGAGCACTCCGCCTACGGCGTCGTGCTCAAACTTCTTTATCGTGCGATATGGATATCAAATCCACTCTTGTTGCACAAACTACTATTTCGGACTACCATGACTTAATGTAAGAAAATATAAAACTTATAATATCTACTATAGTTTTTAAGAAAAATTCCATACGTCATATATCATTGAAAAAGGTTTTTCTATGGCCTTTCTAATGGTGTAAAAATATTTGGGGTATTCCGTTTAAAAAAAACCAAAGTAAAGCTCGTATCTCAGAAATTTGACTTTTAATTGTTTTTCTGAAATGATTTTTGGAAAATAAACGTGATTTCTCATAACTTTTATTTTTAAACGTTTTTACGTAACTCCAAAAATAACGAAGTTAAATGAGGTTCTAACGTTCGCGTGACCACCCTGTACAGTTGACTATAATAAGGAACTTTAGTCTAGTTAAAATAAAAAACACATTCTTAAATAAATTAATGTTCTGATACTTAGTACATACTAATAATAATATTTTTTTGTTTTTATGTGCCTTTGCTATTTTTCAAAAAGTTTACCGTCCCTGGATTTTTCCGCCCTGGGCTATAGCCTCTATAGCCAACCCCCTAAATCTCCCACTGCCCACATAATGTTAACACTGATTACTGAATAAAAACAGCTATGCCGTAACAATTCTTTAGTGAAATTTGTTTTTTAAAATATCTAAAACATGGAACTACAAGGACTTCAAATACTTTTAACTAATTTAAATATCAAAAAACATATTTCAAATACTATAAATTGTTAAGTCTAGTACTTCAAATACCGGGACAGTACTTGAAATACCGGAGAGTATTTGAAATACCAAGCAAAGTAATTCAAATACCAGTATTTCTGAAAACCAAATCCCAAATCCAAATACTCGAAGCAAAGTATTTCAAATACCAAGTACCAAATACTAAGAATCGAAAGGATTTGAAGCAAAGTACTTCAAATACTGAAAGTATTTGAAATACTTTTTTCAATTACTTTTATTTGAAGTACTCCAGCTCTGATCACTGTACTATAAAAGTATTTCATTATTGATATCTGTAAAGATTTTCAATTCAGGTTCATAGCAAATTAATAATTTCCATTTTAAAGTTTGAATATAAATTAGTAAAGTTATTAATATTTAAGGCAACAACTAGTGGGTGGTAATGCTCTAGGATTTGAGTAGGGTTCAGCTACCCACAGTTTACCTTATTTCTAGGAAATCTAGAAAATTTATTTTAAATTCTGCACTGCCACAAATCACACGCAAAAAAAAAAGTATTTGATACAAATAGGTCGGAAGTTTTAAAATGAAATGATTAACACAAATCTATATTTATTAAATGTAAATGTATACATTTTTGTGAAACTTAGTGAAAAGTTTATTGTAATCTAATATTTTTCTTGGGATATATATTATTTGTGAATATATTACGATTATGGGAAATGTTTCGTAGTTTTAAATATTAATATTTTATACATTAACTGTAACGTAATTAAATAGTTTTCGCAAATCTATATTTATTAAATGTAAATGTATACATTTTTGTGAAACTTAGTGAAAAGTTTGTTATAATCTAATATTTTTCTTGAAATATATATTGTTTGCGAATATATTACAATTAGGGGAAATGTTTAATAGTTTTAAATATTAAATTTCATACATTTTCTTATTCCATATATTATGTTATTTTTGTTTTAAAACCTTCGTACCTTGAAACAAAAATCTATGTAATACTTATTTCAACTATATTTACATTATTAAGGGAAATGTAGATATATCAATTAAAACGTAATTTTCTTGACAGAATATTATTAAATTTAATATTATATTATAGTAGTTTTCGTTTCAATATCCATTACATTTATCGCACACTCCTTATCGGTCGCGGTCGCTGGTAAAGAAGGTGGCAGGTAGGTAAGCCGTAGTGTCGAAACTTGTTGACTTGTTCAATTGTTAGTTGTTAATTATACATCTTTACTTACTTCCTATTATCTGACTGATGTACTGTAATCACATTTCATATTCCTGATGTATATACACAAATATCAACGGAGTTTATGGCCGATCGACCAATACTAATGATAGCATGCGTTGATATTTGCTTACATCAGGAATATGAAATGCGAATGTGGTATTAGTTAATCGTGCTTTAATCGGAATAAAAAATACAGTCCCGTAACCTATGATAACCTTTAAGGGGTCTACAAACGATCCAACCAACCAACCGACCTTCTCGGTACACTTTGAAGATTGCCATGCGAACTCGTAAAATTGGCGGACCCAACATTGTCGGTTCGCTTTGAAGTCGCTGAAATTTCAGCTGACTAGCTTGCTTTTACGAGTTTTCATGGCAATTTTCAAAGTGTACCGAAAAGGTTGGTTGGTTGGGTCGTTTGTAGATCCCTTTAATTAAACCTTTATCACTGATTAGGTCAAATATATGCTTATTATTAATTCAAAACGTATTGGTTTGAAGTTAAAAAATGTAAAATCTCGGGATAAATAGGTTTCTTTATATTAATTCTATAATACTCTGAAGATAGAGATACCACAGATTTATCTTAAAACTTTTTATTAACGGTAAAACTATACGTAATTAAATATGAAACAATATATTGTTAAAACAAAACTGTTCTAGTTTTTACCTAAAACTTTAAAAGTTAATTACAATTACGTAATATTCTTCTATTAAATATTCGCATATTCTGATGTTAAGAAAAAAGGTAATTCGATTTTAAAATACAGTGACATTAATCACAATTATTTCATATATTTGAATTAAATAGTATATATTCACGAACAGAAATTAAATCAAATAAATTATTTTCTTGGATGAAGAAAATATATTCTTGCGTATATATAAACGTGCGATGCATTAAAATTAAATGTTTTATTTTTAAAACAAGAATTTATTTTTTTCCGTGCAGTAAAGCTCATTACAAGATATCAACCAGACATTGTCTACTTTTGACATATCTACGTTTATTTTGTGCATCATCACTGATTGAGGTAATTTGATTTCATTATTATATTCACCATAACCAGAGGTACCTTCTGTGTATAATCCAAGCTATCACCATGTGAATATTTTGAAAATACTAATTTTTGGTTTCCCTCCCACAAAGGGAATTTAAATATTTTTTGAATAAACCTCACATGGTTTATTGAGTTTGTACGAAGTCCACTGCTGTATCCACGTGTTGGAATAACGAGTCAGTAGAGACAAGTCCAAGATTGTATGTAATTGCATTCAAATTCAGTTAATCAGTCGTCAGAATTTAAGTCGAACTATAATAGTAGAGTGCATTAATACACTTATTGTGACTTCCGTGGGGTTTCGTTGTTACGAGCTGAATTTGATATAAAATTAATGATGATATACTGATGTTTCAAAATCTCAAAGCCGTCAAAAAATGTCCTACTAAAAAGGTCAAAAGGTCAAATAATCAGAAAACGAGTTATTTCTTAGTGAATTAGTTGTTTTGATATTTCTACTTTTGAGTAATAGCAAATCCTTTTAACCATAAATAGAACTAGTCAAAATAAGTAGATTTTCGAACAGACCCACCTCGAGAAATCATGCCTGCTCCCCTTGCCCCCCCTCAAAGGGGCTGCCTGTATCTGCCTATATATTTTTTTTCTCAAAAACGGTAGGAGCTAGAAGAATGATCTTGGCGCCATTCGATAGAGTATAAAATTTTGTGTAAGACCCTCCATTTGCTTTTTGCTATTTTCTTTTTTTTTTAAGACCCCACAGCAAAAAAAAAGGGTGAGGAGCTTTCTAACAACGACACATAATGACAACAAATCAAAATTCTACAAGATATAAAAAATAAAGACCATTATTTTTCTATCGATTGGTATATTATTTGTATATATTATTTGTTTATATAAAGCCGTCAGTGGTGTACAAAGAGAAAGATGCACATGTGCATAATGAATTTATTTAAATTAATTTATTATTGTTGTTACAAACTGAGAAAATATTGATTGTACCTGTTTGTACCAAAATTATTACATTATTATTGTTTTTAACAGCAATAATAAATTATTTTAAATAAATTCATTATGCGCATGTGCATTTTTCTTTTTGTACGCCACTGACAGCTTTATATAAACAAATAACATATACAAATAGTACCAATCGATAGAAAAAATAATGGTCTTTATTTTTTATGTCTTGTAGAATTTTGATTTATTGGGCCGTTTTAGAGGTACAGCCAAACATGTGTCGTTGTTGGAAGGCTCCTTACCCTTTTTTTGCTGTGGGGCCTTAAAAAAGGGAAAACAGCAAAAAGCAAATGGAGGGTCTTATGCAAAATTTTATACTCTATCGAATGGCGCCAAGATCATTCCTCTAGCTCCTACCGTTGCAGCCCCTTTGAGGGGGGGCAGGCATGATTTCTCGGGGTGGGTCTGTTCGAAAATCTACTTATTTTGACTAGTTTTATTCATGATTAAAAGGATTTGCTATTACTCAAAAGTAGAAATATCAAAACATCTAATTCACTAGGAAATAACTCGTTTTTTGATTATAATGACCTTTTGAGTAGGACATTTTTTAACGGCTTTGAGATTTTGAAACATCAGTATATCATCATTAATTTTATATCAAATTCAGTTTGTAACAACGAAACCCTCACAGAACTTATTTTTATGCGTATATTTGGGTACTCTACTATAACGCTTATCGGGTCCAGGTGGGAGCACACTGTATTATTCCATGCTGCTTGAGTCGAGGCGATGTGGTCCACGAAGCCTAGCAACTTAGCAGAGGATTGGTAACAGTTATTGAGTTCTATGTTCTATGAATAATAAAAACCATTTAGTGTTTTTTAATTCTACTTGTACTTGATATGTCCAATATTAGTCAAAATGCATAAGGATATATTGATCTGATCTGCCAAACATACCACTTTTGTTATTTAGGGGTGTTTTTTGGGGTTAGGGATGAAAAACGAGCCAATCTGAAAATTCTGATTTCGGATTCAGATTCAGCGGGTCAAAATATATAAGGATACATTAGTTTGATCGGCCAGACAGCCCACTTTTTTCTTGTTTTGGGGTTGGGGATGAAAAACGAGCCAATCTGAAAATTATGGCTTCGGATTTGGATTCAGTTCGCCAAATACATAAGGATACACTAGTTTGATGCGCCGGACAGAACACTTTTTTGTGGGACTGTGTTATTTTTTTTTTTTTAACTATTTAACGTCGGCCTATTTCCGCTACCAGGGCCTATCACCGACGCCAGGAGACGAGCTACCCCCAACCTGGAAATTTTGCCGAACCTCTTTTACTTGCCTAACATTTAATAGACAAGGGACCGCCTGCTTTACATCCCCTCCGAAGGATGGTATATCCACTACGTAATCCTCATCTGAAATTATGTAACTTCCGAGTATACACCGATATACAAGCCTCTAGAAGGTGGAGCGAGAACGCTGTATTTCCCAAGATAGGTGGGTCGCCCATCCAAGTACTAACCGCGCTCGACGTTGCTTCAACGGAATATCGACTGATATTCACATTGAAGTCGCCTCTACGATCGCCCCGTAGACTGTGTTATTTAAAACCTCATTTATTGATGAAAAAATGATTTATTTAATTTTAATGTCCCATTTCCAGTTCAAATATTTCATTCGAGGTATGATGAACATATGACTACGTAAATATATGAAAATACATTTTGTTACGTTATATTTTTATTTTTACACTGACTTCAATTAATAATAGGTAATAAGACCAAATTCTTATGCCATATTGGAATCCTCCAACTATAGACCTCCAACATTACTAAATGTTACTTATAAAGTACTGCCGGGCATTATATACAACCGAATGAGAAAGAGGTATTAGGAAACTATCAATGTGGATTACGTCCAAATCGTTCAACCACACACCAAATGCTCGCTATAAGACAAATTCTGAATGAAGCATATGAATTCGACACACGCCTATATAATTTATATATAGATTTCAGACAAGCCTTTGCAGCATCAATAGAAACAAAATGCGCAATGATCTCCTAATACTCGGAATTCCAAAGAAACTGGTGCAACTAATCAAAATGACTATGGCTGGATCCAAGGCATCAGTAAAAGTTGACAACTAGTGTACACCCATTTTCCACCGGTGTTAGGCAGGGAGATGCATTATCCAGCATACTGTTTAATCTGGTACTAGAAGCAGCACTTATAAACACACGCGGATACATAAGGGTAAAATGTACACAAATATTTGCATACGCAGAAGACATTGCAATAGTAATAGTATAGAAAATAGCGTGCAAATTCGACGACGAATGGTTACCATCTGCCAGTCGGTAATCGAAGAGACCATATAAATACAATTTTTTTTCTCTCTGGAACTTTTTGGTATGGTGGGGGATAGGGAGGGTGGGGCATTTATTTTTAAGTCGAATGATTATCGATATCTGTCCGCATAGGTAGTTAGTATATGTACTTCACATACCCCAGTTACGCTGGCAGACGAAACTTCCGAACGGCGTGCGCGCTAACCGGAAAAAGAAACTAAAATTTTTTTTTTTCGATGTGAACTTCTATGCGATTTTGAAAGTTTTCTTTTATTTTTTTTTGCGCCATCGTATTTGTAGATATCCATTATACATTGCGAAAAATAATTTTTTAAGATCTGAATCACCACTGGAAGAATTTATGAAAACTACTGTAGGAAATAAATTATGGTTTTTCGATCACGTCACTAATGATTTAATAAGAACGAGAGTAACTCACTTTACGCGCTGGTCACCATTCCCGGTGCATTTATTATTTATACCATACCATTTCACCTTATAATTCATTTTCAAATATGTAGGACAAACATACTTACATTGACGTCTGATATATTGCCAAATATATCTGGAATCAAAAGTCCTCCAGTACAGTGCTGCCCCAAAATTTTACCATCTGCATAGTTGTAATCCACGCTCATACATTGATCGAAATTTCCGTAATCCAATCTCGAGGCATATCTCAAACCAGTAAATGGAAATTTTGATGTTGCATCCAGCACTACAACAAAAAAATATCTATATTATATATATACATAAATAAAAGAATACTCTGACTGACTGACTCATCTATCAATGCACAGCTCAAGCCGCTGGGTGTAGAAACTTCAAATTTTGCACAGAGGTTCCTCGAATGACGTAGGTATCCACTGAGAAGGGATTTTTCGAAATTCGACCCCCCAAGAGGGTGAAAAAGGGGGTTGGAAATTTATGCTTTTTCGGAAACTGTCAGATCTAGATGAGTGAAATTTGGCAGAAATATTTTTTGTTGAAATCTATTAGATACGAGTAAGACAAAAGTTCGATTTTCGCTTTTCGAAGTGGTCGATGGTAGATGGTAGACACATACGGAGCAAGCGGCCATCAGTTCGTTAAAGTATATCATTTTGACACTGAAAATGATGTCTATAATTAAGTCATTTTCACACGTCAGAAAATAAAATATTATTGTTATGTTTCATATATGATGTTATCATTTCCAATGTCTTCAATGGTTACAAGGATTGGGAAATCTGTGAATTTTTACTTTTTTTACGAAATGGCTAAAGAAAATTTAAGTACCTATTAATGGAGAAGTTGTACAACATACTGTTGTCCCAATTGTAGGTGACGGAGCCTGTTTATTCCGATCTCTTTCATTCTTAAAGTACGGCTCACAAGAAAGACCGTTGGAGGTTCGTAAACAAATAGTCAGCTTTGTGTTAGACAATTGGAACGAATTTTTAATTATGTCCCATAACAGGGCAACAATTACTCCACATGAGCTGAGGTATCTGTATCTTTGAAATCGCGTAAGTCAGAAACGTGATATTGCAGTTACGGGATCTTCTGAGGAAATAAGGAAACACGTAGTCGGCGGTTTTCAAAAAGAGACCGCCCTCCGAACGGGTGAACAGGGAGAGGGATGTTTTTAAGCATGAAATTTGACACATACCCACCCATGTGCTCTATTGTCGATTAAAATAATTATTTTTTTCGATGGGAAGACGGCTTCCTTAAAGGCAATAAATGTGCAGTGGGTTAATATATCAATGTTCTTAATTCCACGCAGACGAAGTTCCACTCGAACGAAGTTCCATGCGGACGAAGTTGCGGGCATCAGCTAGTCACTGATAAAATTACACAAGTACATAATGCTGATTTTAGACTATTTATTTCTCAATATTCATGTATTTATTTAATTTTTCGGGCAATATTGATCAAACGAGATGCAGGTTATTAATGAATTTAAAAATATTATAGCCAGTAAACCCTGTTGTCCATACATACAAGACAAAGTCCTTAAAGAAATGGCCGTTCGCATATTAGAGAAATATCTGAATATCAATACCTAATACCTTATACCTAATACCTGATTTGCAAGATGTAGAAGACGACGAAATTAAATTACGAATTAACTTATATCATGTAAGAAATTATAATGGCATAAATGAAACCTATAACCCACTTAAAGAAGAATATTATAATCTTAAGCTAAAATCTATTATTATTGAAACTATCAATAATTATGAACAATGTTTAAGTGCAAAATAGATAGAAACCCCTATCGGTTGCAACTGCAAGGTCCTCTACTAGCCACAAAGTCATTTAAAATCCTAGACATAAACATATTCACATACCAACGTAGTAAAAACCTAACTTGTATAGATTTATGTTCCATATATGCCCAATCGTACCACATTAAACAAACAGTTTCTCACCATTCTTTCCAAAACTAATTGTTATGGACAATGCAACACATTTCTCGAATAGTGTAATGAAAGAATATGCGAGAGTGCACGGTATCGAATTACATTTTGTCACGCCTTATAACCCTAAATCGAGCGTATGCATTCTACTCTAAACTTAGAATTATAAATATTAAAAACTCAAGCGAAACGCCCGCAAATCCAGTATTAGCCGCCGTATTGATATACAATCAATCAATACACACCGCTACAGGTTTCTATTCTATACGATCCATACCTCATTGAAACATCATTTAATCGAGACATGACTATATACTGTCGCGTGTTTCCACCCTTAGGAAACTACCCCTTGCAAAATCCGTGGGTTCCAAAAATTATAACAAGAGATGTCCACTAACACACTTTATTAAATATTTACTGGATACTTCACAATACTATTATTAATTTAAATTCACTTTACTGACTAAAATCACAATGTTTATTACTTTGTTTATCTTTGAACTCTTAACCTCACTTTCTATACTTCCTGAACTTTCTGAACTACTCGCTGAGAATGCGTCTTTTATACCTAAAAATGACAGATCTCGATTTTTCTGTGATGACGCCACCATTCTCTAGATCATTCCAGATGTCACTAGAACTAACTTCTTCTGGTAGGTTTCTCGAGTAGGTGCAAATACACTACTTTTTAGTAACCAACATAACCTTAAATTTTAAGGGGTTGCAACATATTACACTGCCCCCTCCTTAAGCCTGAACGTCCCGGTCAGGCAATTCAGCCTCTTTCACATACTTCGCCAGTCTATCCAAGTGTACGATCTTCATCTTGGACTTTTTGTTTCGTTGAATACGATAGACGACATCATTAATTCGGGTAATAACAGTATAAGGTCCTTCCCAAGGAGGTTGAAGTTTCGGTGACTTCCCTTTCTTCCGCTGTGGGTTGTACAGCCAAGCCAGATCCCCCACCTTGAATCCCCCTGTACTGGCATTCTGATCATAACGAGCCTTCAAGCGGTTACTAGTTCTGTTCATCTGCTCTCGATCATTCTTCGGCTGTTCTCGGCTTCCATTTCTGTAGTTGCTCATCGAAAATAGTTCTCCACGGGCAGCACAATTTTTACACTTGCGACACCAGGCCTCCACATCCTGGCGACTATTAACCCAATAGAACTGTTCCCGTGCTCTACTCAATGTCTTGTTTATGCCGAAGTGTCTGTTGGACGTTTCATTGTGCGCTTTCTGGAGTACTTCTGGTACACGACACCTGGGAATCACTAAACGCATGGCAACCTGCTTCCCATCTGGGCTTTCCCATGCTCTCCTCAAAAGCCCATCTACGACCGTAAGTGAATCCCATTGTGACCATAAAGCCTTCAGCCCCATTTCTTTGTTGGAAACATCCTTCCATGCTGGACGCGTTCCCTCTTCTTTTGCTCTCAACATGGGTCCGATTTCTACATCGCGCAATTGCTCTTGCCTCAGAGTTTTCTTTGTCCAATTGTCTGGAAGATCGACCTTGACAATGTTGACTTCAACAATGTTCGGCAATTTTCCCACCTGAGGGTAGCGCTTGCAATCTTCCTTGCCTGGTTTTCTGGATAATACAGGAGTTTTGCCTGCCTGCGTTGTCAACAGCCTGGTTTTCTCGCATTGGTCGTTCTCTTTTGACAGAATAAATTGTTCGTTTCCAATCCTTAGGACTCGCTTTCCTACGTCAACAATAAATCCATACTGTTCCATGATGTCTAGCCCCAAAATGAAGTCATCCGTGATGTCAGCCACGATGACCCTGTGGTCGAACCTCAAATGCCCAATCTGCAAACCCAGGTCTACTTCTCCATAAACCGTAGCCCTGTTCCCCGTAGCTGTCCGGACGATCACTTCTTCATTTTGCCTCTTGGTAATCTTTATGCCCGATATAAATCCTGGCCGTACTATTGATGATGTAGTACCTGTGTCGATGGTAAACAAACATTTTCTTCCGTTCACATATCCATGCAACAACAGACTGCTTGCGATTTTTCGAAGCTGGGAAATCTTAATTTCTCTGGGGGCACTGCATTCCCTAGCTAGAACAACCCCCCTGGTACTGTTTTCCTGCTTCTCTTCAACATTCACAGCATTTACTCGACTCTCCGAGTTCTGCTGTCGACAGTCTCGTTTCATATGGCCCACCTTGCCGCAGTTGTAACATTTAATACCACCACTCGGCTTTCCTTTATTTTGTTGTTTTTCTTGCTTTCCGAGGCCATCCAATTTATCGCATAATTTGGTGAATATTTTCTGCATCTCAGCCAGCAAGGGGTTCTGGCTCATTTCTGGTTGCGATTCTTCAAGAGTCACAGCTCGCACTCTCCTTGGAGTATCCCTGTAAGCGGCTTCTATTTCGAGTGCACGCACCAAAGCTTCGCTACTACTTTGGTGTCTCGTCAGCCTCAGAACTCGCCTGACCTCTTCGTCCCTTATACCATCTAAAAAGGCCCCCAAGGCTAATTGTTCCTGGAATTCTTTAGGTGCACTCGGATACGCCAGGTGTGCCAGTCTCTCTATCGCAGCTTCAAATTCTTGTAAACTTTCTCCAGCCTTTTGTGTTCGTGATTTTAGCTGGGCTTGGTATACTTGGGCGAGATGTTGGTCGCCATATCTCAAATCCAATGCAGCTTCCAAGACTTTGAAGTCCCTTTGTTTATCCACTGGGATAGTCTGAAGCAACTCTGAGGCCTGGCCCCTTAACGCCAGAACTAATGCCATGGCCTTTTCCTCGTTATCCCAGTTGTTCGCACATGCTGCTGCCTCAAACTGCCTCTTTTTCTTTCTGACGTCTTATTTCCTGATCTTCCATAATTTTCTTTAATTCGTCCCTTTCTTCTTGACGCCGTTTTTCCTCCTCTTGGCATCTTCTTTCTTGCTGTTCTTTTTCTTCCTGACGTTTTTTCTCCTGTTCTTCTTTGTCTTCCTGCCGTTGCTGCGCCATCATTTTTTGGAATTGTTCGAATAAGTCCTGTATTTGTTTATCGGATGCCATACTTCTTGTTGTTACGGGCATACGATGAAAATAAAATAAATTTAACTGTCACGTCACTATCGGTAATGGAACTTTCCAGACAAATCTCGAATTAGCACGAAAAAGTCTTATTCAGAGTCTTTTGTCACTATCCAGTTCAGAGAATTTAATAATCTCCACTAATGTCCAAATAGAAAAGTTCTAGAAATTTTTCACGCACTAACACAAATAAATGAGTCTTTTTCAGTGTCTCTATCACTTCTCAGTTCAAGGGATTTAATTATCACACTAATGTCCTAATAAAATGTTCTACAATGTCTCAAAAATGCACTTAACACTATTTTCCTGTTCGAAAATAACCCTCGAACAATGTCCAGTAAATTAGTCCTGTGTTAGCACTAAACCTCGAGAATACTTCTCGAACACTCCAGCACAACTTCAGAGCTCCTCTTGTCATAAAATTCCGCTTTCTGACACCAATTTGTCGCGTGTTTCCACCCTTAGGAAACTACCCCTTGCAAAATCCGTGGGTTCCAAAAATTATAACAAGAGATGTCCACTAACACACTTTATTAAATATTTACTGGATACTTCACAATACTATTATTAATTTAAATACACTTTACTGACTAAAATCACAATGTTTATTACTTTGTTTATCTTTGAACTCTTAACCTCACTTTCTATACTTTCTGAACTTTCTGAACTACTCGCTGAGAATGCGTCTTTTATACCTAAAAATGACAGATCTCGATTTTTCTGTGATGACGCCACCATTCTCTAGATCATTCCAGATGTCACCAGAACTAACTTCTTCTGGTAGGTTTCTCGAGTAGGTGCAAATACACTACTTTTTAGTAACCAACATAACCTTAAATTTTAAGGGGTTGCAACATATTACAATACGAAAATTATAATCCGAAAAGAAAAGACGAAATTTTACCATTCAATGATGAACTCTATAATGAGCACAAGCAACGAGCCGAAAAACGACTTGAAAAACATATAATAACAAAAACAAGCTAAAAACGTACTCTTCGCCAATTTACTGAGCTTTTTATATATAATTGTTACACATTCTATAGGATACTCTTCGCAGTTTTCTTGTAAATAATGTTAGTTTTTGGACATCCTAAATTTTGTAATACCATCTTTGTTGTGAAAAAAATTATAAGAAAAAAAAATGAAAACAATATCCAACCTGCATGGGATTCGAACACAGGACCTTTGGATTGCAACGTGAAACTTTAGCCGCTGCACCACCACATATTGCTACGAAAATTGATTGTCTGTGATATATATATATTTTTCGACAATCATGCATATTTCACCTCGTACTTCTATGAAATATATTAGTAAAATTCATAAACAAAAAAAAATGTATTATGGAAATAATATTTCGTAAGATTTCTATTTTAGTACAAGCGACAAAAATTAAGAGAATATTTTTTTTTTTAATTAAATAATTAATAACTTTTTTATTTATTGATCGATTTTCTTCAAAAACAATAAGGTTCTTCCTCTAGCTAACATTACCTTACTTTCTAAATCTAAATACAATCGGACTTTTCTTTCTTAAGTTATCGTGCTTACAAGAAACGTGACGGGCGGACAGACAGACGGACAGACGGGCAGACGGACAGACGGACAGACGGACATTTTGAAAGTTGTTCAGAACTCGTTCACTAACACAATGATATGAAAATTTTTTCTTTACGAGCGATATTTACGATTTTAGAAATGTGCCGATCAAATACAATATACTCTTCGTTTTTGCGAAGAGTATAATAAGGAACCGCCTATTAAAAAGGTATCTGACACTATCGCTGTTAGAAATCCTAAAAGAGGAAAACACGAACCTCGCTATAAGATAGGCAAATATACAAAACTGATACCACGTAAGAAAAATAAAATCTTAACAAAAACTAAAAAAAAAAATATTTAAATATCCACGCTAGAAAAATGAATAGAATAAGACAGAGTAATTTGTTACAGAATCCTTCTGCCGACTCTGAGAATACACCTTCTTGCACTTCAGGTTACACCCCTTCATATACTCCTAGGACAAGGGACAATTTTTAGTCATTACCACAAATAATAAGTTGAGAAGATGTAATATAATTATATTATATTTGGAATACTAAAGTTCATTTAATAGGTCACTATTAAAAATATTTAGAGTTTGTTATACGTACTTGTTTCAAATAAATTTAGGTCTTTACACACAACTTCTAACTGTTCACTACATTTTTCACTGATATTGGCAGTTGTTTCAAAATTTAAGCAAACATAATCCATATCAGGTATTGTATAACTTTTATACGTTAATAGAGGACTTTGGTTAATATGCGTTTTGACTACGGCTAAACTTAACCAAATCAAAAGTAATTCACCACTCATTCTGTTACTAATTGTAAGATAACGCGCGTTCAACTGAAACATCAATTTAAATAGCTCCTGGGATAGATGGAATTTATAGAAATATATCAATAAGTATGCCGGAAATCAAAACAATCCCATGATTTTCTTATCGCTTAATATATAATAGAACCAAACATGATAAGACAACAAAACACCAAATCGGATCAAGAAATTCACAACAGTTCACTTCAATAATTTGTTATTCATTAAATTGCGAGATTGAACACAAAACTCTGAAGAACTGTAAAAGAATAAAATCTTCAGTTTAATTGTCAATTAATGTCAACTGAATAATGACTTCAAATAATGGGATTATCATAAATCGACAAAATTCAGAATTGGTCAACAAGCTGAGAAATATATTGATGCCTGAGTTGGAAGAACACTGTGATATTACATTGTCAAAAACCGTAATTCCTAAAATAATAATTTATGGTACTGAAAGAAATGACATAGTTGACTTTAGATTTATTTCGCATATAGAAAAAATGTCGGCGTCTTTGATCTTTACCGCACCATCAAACACGCCGACATTTTTTATTTGCAGAATAAATCTGAAGTCAACTATACTACTGGATAACACCTCTAGTCGATGACATTATAAAAGCCACTAAAATATCGTCTGCTCAGACTAATTTTATGTTTAAAATAGTTAGAAAAATAAATAGTGATGGACTTGTTAACCTCATCGTTGCTATTAACAAGGACTATAATTTCAAAAATGCGTCACCTCGATGTAAACTGAGGCAGTTGTCGCGTGAGTCAATCATATCACATAAAAAGACGTAAGACGTAAGACGTTTACTGGTACAGATTGTACCAGTAAATTTCCAATTTGATATATATGTGCTGAAGGGCATGAGCCAAAGTATATGGTTCTAATATTGAAAAATGTACAAATTGTATACGTTCAAACAACCCATTTTAAAGAACGTACAATGTAAACACAGAGCAAATTATAATAAGTGTCGGTGGTACTTAAACAAACTAAACACCATCAAACAACAATTCCTTGCTTCTCTTAATAGCGACTAGCAATTAAGTTTGACTAATAATTTTTGTGTTCTCAATCCTAATCTACAAAACAGAAGTATTGTTATTTGAAGAAAACATCGATGTGCATTGTATCACGGAAACTTGGATTCAACCGCAAGAAATTGTACACACACATTTTTTTGGTTACAATATATCAAACTATTTTATAATATGCTGCATTAAAAAGATTTGTCGTTTTAATAAAAATAGTGTAGAAAATAATTTAGGTTTGAAAAATTTTGGCGAAGGCGCCGGGAATTCTACATAAAAATAAGTGAAAAAAAAATATTCGATCAAATTAGCTAAAACATTTTTTACATAAAGTATACGACTTCCTAATCAAAAAACTTTAATTGAAAAACTTTGACCTCTAATACGCCATCAATAAATTATAGTTCGAGAAGATACAGAATTTTACAAGAATTTATAGCTGTATCTCGGAAACTAGACATAGGATCGAGTTGGGCCCATAAGAGTTTTTGATCAGAAAGTTGGAATCTACAACATATTAAAAAATCGGCCAATTTGATCGGGACCACTTTTCCATAAGACTAGACTATATACTTACAAAGGACAATGTTAAAAATTGGCGATTTTTGACCTCTCCGGGCAACGAATGTCGATATCAAAATTCGATTCTGTATGGTTCATAGAAATAGAAAATGCATAGTAGACACCCTAATTTTCCGTGGAAAATTAGTATACTACCTTCAAAGTATAAAATCCACCCTCAGACCAGCAGTGCTAATGTAATACAAAAATCAAACAAAGGTGTCATTGTAGTGACGACTTATATATATTTATGGGTAAAATTACTTCAATAGGCATCTACAAGTACTTGAAATTATTTGTAGACCATGTACTACCCTCAACTATTCCAACTAGAGGGTGTCAAGCAAAAGAGACGTGTAGCAAAGATTGGCGATTTTTTGGCACTGATGGGAAACGACTTTAGACCCATAATAGCGATTATTTTGTTTATACATACCGTACGTGTAATGGCAAGTTGGACATGGGAAGTAAGAATTGCAACATCGCGTGTGCCAGTTGACTAAAATGAAATAACAAGAGCTGGGGTACTTCAGCAGTCGAGTGCCGACAGGCGGGCTTTGCTGTTGCTGGGTTGTCACATCTCTCGCGCTACGTGGATGTACATGCCCAATCCGCAATTACACGCACTGTATAAGTAGTGCACACTAGAAACTCCCGTTATTAATTTGTTTTTTAAGAGAGTGAATAAATATATCATCATTGGAGTATACATATATTATCATTATTTTCACATTACAGTGATCATTTTTAGCCCTTTTTAAGAATCTTAATATCTGTAGGATAGTAAAAAAAATACTCCCTATGAAGCACTTTTTTATTTAATACCATCTAGGTTTGTCAAGTTTCTGTTAAAATATATTTTAAAAAGTATTCATTTTAATTTAAAAACCAGTGCAGCAGCACTGCAAAATAGATTTGAAATACCTATCAATAAAAATAAATACACGGAGAATAATATTTTTACATGCTGCATCTTTATAATCTACTCATCCTATAACATATCTCTCTTTTATCTATATTATAATTATAATTGTCTGAATTCAATCAATAGTTCACGATGAAATCTAATTTTTGCAAAATCGTATATTATATACTCATAAATATTATCTATATTTTTACAGAACTTACATTTCTCAAAAAATTCTTCTTTCATATTCTTTGATTTGATAATTTGAAATTGTTAAAATGAACTGTAACATTTGTAATAAATCACTCGCAAAAAAAAGAAGAAGCGTTGACTTTCATGAAGTTTGGGGTTGGTTTTTGTACTTTCAATTCTTCCTGCAGTTTGCAATCGCAATTTTGGAGGTACATTCATACCTCAACGTTACCAAAAATCGCCTACTCATCTCTCTTGCTTGCCATCCTCTAGATGGGGTAGCTTGGATAAAACATTACGCACAAACAATTTTGACTTTTTGTAGTCACCTATTGTTGCTATTTTACGTACAAACATAATGAAGTCGTCTTACTCCTACTACTTTTCCTGGTTATTTATAATTCTTACGTTTCCGTTGCAAGTTTTGTACTTTACGGGTAGTTCAACAATTTTCTCGCTTTATGGGAGTTTCTAGTGTGCAATACTTATATGTATAAACAATATACAATCGCTATTATGAGTCTAAAGTCGTTCCCCATCAGTGCCAAAAAATCGCCAATCTTTGATACACGTCTCTTTCGCTTGGCACCCTCTAGTTGGGATAGTTGGGTGTAGTACATGGTCTACAAGTAATTTCAAGTACTTTTAGATCCCTATTGTTGTAATTGTTTGTAATTTTACACATAAATATATATAAGTCGTCACTAAAATGGCACCTTTGTTGGATTTTTGTATTACATTACCAGTGCTGGTCTGAGGGTGGATTTTAAACTTTGAAGGTAGTATACTAATTTTACCCGGAAAATTAGGATGTCTAATATGCATTTTCTGTTTCTATGAACCATACAGAATCGAATTTTGATGTTGACATTCGTTGCCCGGAGCCGCCTATTTTTAACATTGTCCTTTTAATAACGAAATTTTACAAAAAATATAGAAGATTATCGGACCATTCCGGTAAAAGATTATTATCGATATGAATATCCCACAAAATGTAAACACGTATACATTCAGGCAATTTTGCAAAAACAATATTTCAAAGTTTAAAGAGGCTCTAAATATGGAGGCGTGATATAGTGTTTCTAACAATCAAACAGTAGAACCCGAATATGCAGCTTTCCATGATATAATGCAGAATCTGCGTTTTAAATTTGTTAGTAAAAATGTTGTCTTTAAAAATGACAATAACTGGATAACACCAGGTATTTAAGAAGCATCAATGCACTTAAAAGAATTATTTACGTTACAAAAAAATGGTTATAATTTCCGCTGAATATTACGAAAACTATAAAAGGATTTACAATCAAGTTACAAAGCACTCCAGAAAGATGTATTTTGACAACATAATAAAAAAACCGCAAATAAATCTAGAACAGTATGGAAAATAATTAATAATTTATAAAAAATTACTTAAATCAAAACTCAAACGGAGCTGTCGAAGCTGAAGACAATAAGCAATTAAATGCTAATAAACCAAAAGTCTCGAACGAACTTAGTTCTCATATAATAAATTTACCAAAGTCCTTTGACACGTTGCAAACAAACACAACTCAAATTCCAGTATTACCTAATAGTAAAAGCAAAATAACGAGATGCACAAAGATCAGACTTGCCAACAACCTATCTCCATTTCTCTTTACGTCTCTGAGACATAGATGGTAAGGCAAGAAAACAGATTGATGCTTTCGAGATATAGATCTGGAGACGTTTGCTATTAATTCCCTGGATTAACCCGATTCTATAAGAAATATGTCCCAAAACAACTCTCCAGCATCGTATTCGCTCGAATTCTCTCATTTTTTAGCTACATCAACGGGAGAAAGGACAGTATATAACGATTAATTGTTCAGGGAAAACAAGATCGCAGAAGGCGAAGAACATGCCCTTCAAAATATTAGAATAGAATAGAATAGAATAGTTCTTTATTTACCAAAGTATAGATGTCATATATACATACGCACATATACGTACACACACATACAGATTATACATGGTATCGTCAAATTACAAGCTTAAAAAAAAATACATGAAATACCTGCCAGTAATAAAAATATTTGTATATTTTCACAAACAGTAAAATAGTAAAATTTATGACATACAAATTTAAAATTTAAACACTTTAAAATTATTGATACAAGAAATCTCAATTGTTGCTTAATGAATAATTCAAATATTCACCTATTGTATAGGGCTCTATGACACAGATATAGTTAAATAATTTATTTTTAAATTGGCTAAATGTTTCAATTTCTTTTATGTCTAATGGTAAGTTATTATAAAACTTTATTGCTGAATAGTGTAAACTTTTTTCGGTAAGTGTTAGTCTATGTTTTGTAAATCTGAAAATATTGTCTCTATATCTTGTGTTAAAGTTATGTCCAAATTTATTGTCTATGAATTGATTTTGGTTTTTTCTAAGATAAATAATACATTCAAAAATATACAGCCCAGCCACTGTAAGATACCCATTTGTTTTGAATAAATTTCTACAGCTATCAGTAGATTTTAAATTAAATATAACCCTTAAAATTTTCTTTTGCCATATAAAAACTTTCGACAAACCCGAACTGCCGCCCCATAATAAGATAGCATATTTAATGCGTGAGTATACTAAACCATAATAAGCTGTTTTAAGGGCAATATAGTTAAGAGATTTAGCTAAAACTCTTATGGCATAGCATGATTTGCTTAGAATTGTGCATAAGGATTGAATGTGCATATTGTACTTTAGATTTCCGTCTAGATATAGTCCCAATAATTTAGTGCTCTCAGCAAATTGAATTTCTTTATTATTTATTACAATTGGATTCACTTTAGGGAAAGACAGTGTGGATGCATTAAACAGTATGCACATAGATTTTTCAAAATTGAGCACTAATTGATTTTCAATGAGGTATAGATGAATATGTCTTATAACTTCTAAACATTTATCATTCACACTGTCACTCTTATTAATGGGGATCAGAATTGAACAGTCATCTGCATAATTTACTAGTGAGTTTGTCTCTGGAATGGCGGAAGATATGTCGTTGATATAAATAACGAACAATATTGGACCTAGTATACTTCCTTGGGGGATACCTGTATTGACATTTAAACATGTTGAAAAATATTTGGCATGATTTTCTTCAATGAGAACTTTTTGTTGGCGATTACAGAGATATGATCTGAACCAATCCAAGGCAACACCTCTCACCCCGTAAGTCTCCAATTTTTGTAGAAGAATCTCGTGGTTTAAGGTGTCAAATGCCTTGGAAAGGTCCAGAAACACTCCGCAGGCCTGGTTCTTTGCCTCAAGTGTTGCCGCTATCGATTCCGTCAATTCAATTAGGGCTGTCTCTGTTGATTTGTTTTTTAAAAATCCATGTTGTGATTTATTAAGAAGCGAGTGTTTGTAGAAAAAGTTTATTAATCTATTGTTTATAACTAATTCAAGGAGCTTCGAAAAAGATGAGAGAATATTTATGGGCCTATAGTTGTCGTAGTTATTTATGTCCCCTTTCTTATAAAGTGGCAGAATGAGTGCTAATTTTAAATTTTCAGGTACAATTCCTGTTAGCATCGACATATTTATGATTTGAGCTAAAGGACCAGCGATTACTTTAATACATTTTTTTAATATTGTTGTTGGTATTCCGTCATTTCCTGCACTATATTTATTTTTGAGTTGACTAGATAAGCTGATAATTTCATCCTCATTTGTAGGATTAAAGTAGAAGGAATTCGGATTTTTCTGGAATTTACATACATATGACTCATTATTATAGAATTGATTGTTCAATATAAGTTTAGGGGCTGCGTTAATAAAATGATTATTAAAATCGTCCGCCATATTTTCTATATTCACATTAACCGGTAATGTCTTTAAATTACTTTTTGTTCTATTCGTTAGATTATTGACTATATTCCAAATTGTTTTAGACTTGTTGTCGGTGTTATTCATTTTTTCTACGAAGTAGTTTTGTTTTGTTTCTTTTAACAATTTGACATATGCTCTGTTGTATTCTTTATATAACTGTTTGAAGTGATCATTTCTATTTGATAATATTTGCAGCGTTGAGACTTTTTCTTTGAGATATTTAATTTCTGGTGTAAACCAAGGCAATTTGTTTTCTTTGATAGTCTCCTTTTTGAGAGGAAAATTAAAGTTGAAACAATTTGTTATAATTTTTTATTGAACTAATGTCACCAAGGAGCTGATGGAAAAATAACAGGCAACAACGGCGAGTGGCGTGTTCCCGTCAGACGTGCTTTGCATCAAACGGAGGCCGTCTAGAATGATGCATGGATCATAAAAATCTGGTAAGACGTTGTGAATAAGAACATAGGCAGAAGAGGAAGAAGAAGAATTTTGATTATCGTAAGTTGTATGAGGAATTTTTGAAGAAAAATCGTCTAAAGCTGAAAATACTAAACATTACCAGATTTGAAAAAAATTCAGAAACAATTAAATTAAATAATTAAATTGCTCTGATGGGCAACCTCTTAGTCAAAGCATGGTAAACAGAGTAATGTCAAAATTCAGGGAATATGGGCATGTACACAATTTTCCTAAATGTGGTTGGTCACCACCATAATGTTTTTGTTGCTTAATGTTTTTGTTGAGCAAGCCTCATTACACACTTAGAACATTGCGGCTTATGGTAATGTCCACTGTCCACAAAATACTCAACAGAGCAAAGTACTATCCTTATAAGGTATGCCTCGTTCATGAACTGATACAGTTGATAGAAGAATTCTGGGTCCTTATTTCTTCGACGAAAAAAAGTTGTCTGGTGAAAACTAAACAAATACAGGCAGTTATTGTCGTTTTTTTTTTTTGTAGCATATTTGTAACACTGCATGTCCCATTTCATTTTACTCCCACATCCACGCAGTGGACTACTTTCTTTTATTATTTTTAGTGTGTAAAGCATATGTTTATGGTAATAATGAAAAAAGTAAAAAGCGTGAAAAAATAGTACATTACTCAAAGAGAGTGTAATGAAATGTATTACTCAAAAGAATGACGTTTACGGCACGAGCCGAAGGCTATTACAAGCGAGTAACATACTATACTTTTTCCACAACTACTCATCAGGAAGTTGCACTTTAAAGTAAATTTACCGAAAATAATTTTTATGGAAAACTGCGAAGACGCACATCGTAGCGGTCATAATTTTTTTTATATTTTTAGCATGAGAAAAAACAATTTTTAGCTTAGTCCATAACCTTTAATTTGGTTTCTTAACATTATTATTATTTTGTTTCCATTTCTGTTAGGTCTTAGTGATGTTACACGTATGTCCTGCGCATCTATCTTTGCGCTATTCGCTATAACCTGCTTAATCTCCTCTTCCATGACTGCTGGATCAATATCTGAGACGAGAACGCCAATATTCTTGGCTAAGGATGTCGGTCTCGGATGACTGGGGCCGGGCAGGACTATTGCCCTTTACCCCAATACATCGCTGTAGACCGGGGACCAGCCTCGTGCAGGGCGGGCGAGCTTACTTTACGTCGGCCCCACTCACAAATGTGAGCGGTGCAGACGATTTCGGCCCACCTCCCTGGGTCCTGGCTCGTTGGACCTTGCTGGCTAAGGCCTCTTCTGGCGTTCTTCTGTCTTCGTCTTCTTTTCTTCGCCAGCTTGTTTGCCCCCCGGGGGGTAGTCGTCGGTCTGTTGGGTGTTTTGGGTTTGTGGCGGGAGTGACTGCCGGTACACAAGATACCAAGAGGTATCCTGTCATCCGGATCATCGGTAGGGTAAGGATGAGCTGTGTAGCTCGAGGAAGGGCAGACCTAACTGCTTTGGTAGCATTTTTGGTCTGCCCGGAGCTAGGGGGACTACTGGTACTGGACGGTTGTTTGTCCGGTACCCGCAGGGTCTTGGGTGGGTGGTTGGGTATCGTCATGTCTCTTCCGTGGAGGTGGATCGTCGGTTGGTGGTATGCTTCTCATACTCACCCGTTATCCAGGAGCTGCACCTTCGGCCGCTTGTGCCTCGGAGCATCTGCTGGGTCATAGTCAGTTGCCTCCCTGACTAGTGGGTTCCCATGCTCCTCGGCAAGGGCGTACATCTTTCTGGCTCTCTGCTTGATGATCTCAGTGACCGGGGTGTATTCCAGGTCCCTGTAGATGTCCTCGTTGCGGATGAACCAGGGTGCGTCGACGGCCGATCTGAGGGCGACGTTCTCCACTCTCTGGATCTGATGGAGGTAGCTCTTTGCTTGGTAGCCCCAAGCTACCGAAGCGTACGTCAGCTGAGGCCGGATGAGGGACCTGATAAGCGTGAGCTTATTCCTCAGGTTGAGTCTGCTCTGTCTACCCGTCATCGGGTAGATTAGGGCTCTCGTCCTCCTGGCCTTCTTGACGATGGCCTCCGTGTTCAGTCTCCATGTTAGGCCTTTGTCCATGACCACGCCAAGGTAGTTGGCGGAGTCGTGCCATTGGATGTCCTCTCCAAACATGGAAACGTGACCTGTGGGGTTTTGTTTTCTTACCTTCTTGAAGAGTACCGCCTTGCTCTTCTCGGCGTTGACGGCTACCTTCCATCTGTTGCACCAGTCCTCTAGGAGGGTGGCCGCCTCCTGGAGGTTTCTGGTGGCTAGTCTGGCACTCCAGGATCTGGCAGTCAGGGCTGTGTCGTCGGCGTAGAGGGCCATGGAGGTCCTCTCCGTCCGGGGTAGATCGGATGTGAAGATGGAGAACAAGTGGGGGGACAGCACTGAGCCTTGGGGGACTCCTGCCTCCATTGTTCTGTACGTGGACACCTTGTCCACGATCTTCACCCTCATCTGTCTCCTGTGGAGGTACGATCTCACTAGCTTGACGAGTGCAATGGGGTAACCCATACTCATCATTTTGGCTAGGAGACCGTCGTGCCAGACCCTGTCGAAGGCTTTGGCAACGTCCAGGAACAGCGCTGCCGTGACCTGTCTCTGGTTGAACCCCTTCGTGACCTCCTCGGTGAGGCGGAGCACTTGGAGTTCTGTGGAGTGCCCTGTCCTGAAGGCGAACTGCTCGTCTGGGAGGACTTCCAGCTCTTCTGTCTTCTCGGCTATCCTCTTGAGTATGACTCGTTCGGCTACCTTACTCATCGCTGGGAGTAGACTGATGGGCCTGTAAGAGGAAGGAAACGTTAGGTTCTTACCTGGCTTTGGGATGACTATGACGTCGGCCTTTTTCCACCTGGATGGGAAGTGTCTCAACCTCAACATTGCGTTGATGATGTTGACCATCGCCGCTACTCCTTTCCGGGGCAGCTTCTTGAGGGCGATGTTCCCAATGCCATCACATCCTGGAGCTTTCCTGGGTTTTAGACTCCTTAGGATCTCCTTGACCTCCTCGGGGGTGGTCGGGGGGATGTGGTCCTCATCTGGCAGACGGTTCATCCTACGTATCCTGCGTCTCACGTCGTCCTCCCAGTCCTCGTCCTCATCATCGAGTTGGTTTTCCCTACACTGCAGTTCCAAGCTGTCGGCAAATGCCTCGGCTTTTTCCTGGCGAGTGTAGACAACACCATTCTCTCCGTGGATCGGGGGCATGGGAGTCCGACGGTTCCGCAGGGCCCGTTGGGTGGTCCAGATGCTCCTGTCCTGTGTGTCCAGGGATTCCAGGTGGCGTTGCCACCCTTCTTGTCGGTGTTCCTGAAGGGCGGCCTTGACTCTCCGGCTCAGGGTGTTGTAATGTCTCCTGTCCTCCGGGAGTCGGGTTCTCTGGGCTCGTCTCTTGGCACTTCGTCTATCCCTTATCAGCTGCCTGGTTTCCTCTGGGAGGTTTGCCAGGGGAGCTGGTGCTCGCCTCGTTTCCGTCTCGGTGGTACTTACCCTTAGTGCCGCCTGGATCTGGTCCTCCAGGGAGGCGATGGCCCTCTCCACGTCTGCCTCGGTCTCGAGTCTGGGAATGTGTGCGATGTTCCTCTGCAGTTCTGCACGGAACACTTCCCAGTCCGTCCTCCTTTTGACGAAAGTTGTCGTGTTCTTGTAGAAGAACGCACTACCGGGCGTCAAAATGACGCGACACCAATTTATTTCTCAGGGGGCGCCAGTCGCGTATTACCCCGTTCTTCTACCTCCCAGGCGGGTTCGAGATAAGATGACTTCGGTAGCCGAAAAGCGGGACCAAGGCTGCACTACCACAGATCGGAAACTACGCTCTCTCTGGACCCGAATTCCCTCGTTAGGGGTTTAGGCACCTCTTAATTTCCTGAATTTTTGCATAAAAAAATCCCAACCGAAGAATTTCTCTGCGGAGGGATTAGTTTTGGTACGCGAAAATCGCGTTTTGGTCCATTAATAACGGAATATATTTCTCAAAAAACGCATAAAAAAATCCCTATCGAACCTCCGTACAACAACCAGAAGGTCGAACGTTAATGCGAATTAACTCGACACATCCGGTTTTCTATACGAAAGTTCCAGGGATTATAGACCGTCAACAGGCCTCAAGATCAATTAAGAAACATTAGTTCAAAGAATCCGTTTATTTAACAGAATTGGTTATACAAAATTCTCAAGAAAGAATCGTGCCTTCCCCAATCAAGGTAGTGACTTTCAGACCATACAAGCGAGAGCGCTCGCGCTAACGATCGATTAGGTAGAAAAGATTCATACGTACCTTCTCAGAATCAAAATGCGAGCTTTTAGAATCATTTCAGACTCTGGGTAAATGAATAATTAAGGCTGACTGAAATTAACTTAAAAAAGTTTTACTAAATGAATTTAGTTTCGCTAGAGACTACCTAGCTTTAAAGTTCTTGTATCGTGGAAATTCACGTACTCAAACACATTCTGAGGACTTATTACTGCATAAGTTGAGTGGCGTTCGATCAGTCCACGACTTACTAACCCTTATCACAGTCGATTAATAATATCGATTTGGCAGCGTCTCACCTTCGAGCGACTATTAGGCAAAATTGAATTTTTGGATTTTTATGCACAAGGCGTTTTCCTCTATAACTTTGTCATTTGAAAAGCCCCGTTATTGGCTTTTCTACCATCGCTTTGTCTGGACTACTCAACGCGCTCGGCCAAATTGCGAGCCGCTGGGTCAATCCAAACTCTTTCCATGCGAGAAACCGGCCTTGTACATGTGCATTGATTTTTATCAATTTTTGCTTATCGGCACTACGCCGGCTTTGACAAAATCTTCTATTTTGCCTTTTGGATGCAGTGCATCGTTAAAATTTTATGCTCATACTTTAGAATTGGGCTTTCAATGATCGTACCTCAAAGGTCAATGTCTTTGGTTGAGGAATAAAAAATAAAAAATAATTTAAAGTATATTTTCGTGGTACTTTTTAAACTGACTTCGTGGTACTTTTGAAAAATCCAGTTTAAGACCAATTTTAGCGTACTTTTGAAAAATCGATTTTCGAGCCAAATTTCAAGGTACTTTTGAAAAACTAATCTGCGGGTGAAATTTTGGCGTACTTTTGAAAAATCGATTTTCAAGCCAAATTTCAAGGTACTTTTGAAAAGTTAATCCGCGGGTGAAATTTTGGCGTACTTTTGAAAAATTGATTTTCAAGCCAAATTTCAAGGTACTTTTGAAAAGTTAATCTGCGGGTGAAATTTTGGCGTACTTTTGAAAAATCGATCTTCAAGCCAAATTTCAACGCAGTTTTGAAAAATTAGTCTGCAAGTGAAACTTTGGCGTACTTTCGATAAATCGATTCTTGGGCCAAATTTTGACGCCCTTCCAAAAATATTATTTTTCAAAGTCCAATTTATGGTACCTTTGAAAAAGTATATTATTCATAAATCTTTGTCATTATATACTTCTACTCTGATATTCTGAACCAAAAACATTTTTCCTAAGTGAAAATTCGGTGTTCCTTCGAATTTTCGCCTGGTCATTTCCAACGCCTTATAGAACCCAAAACGGTCCTTGTGGACTGATCTGCGCCTCTGCAGACTCCCGAAAATGTCTTTAAATGAAATTTTTTTGCCTAAGTCGAATTTTGATTATGTCTTCAACTTAGGACGATTTTGGAGAGTTCTACAACACTCCCCTCCTTTGGTTGAATCTTTTCTACTCATCGATTGCCTTTAATTTCCATATTCACTTGTATGTCTGTATGCCTTCATTTGACGGTCTGACCTATGGTACAGATGTTTTTAAAAATAACGGCCTTAATTGGGGCAGACGGCTGATTCGCCTATCTAACTTAAAATAAATACATTTTTTAAACAATACGACAAGTTGATACAACATTTTTATCAACTTAATTACACCCGCGTCGAGGTGCGAAGCGAAGCGAAGCGTAGCACAATTTTGATTAGCGTCCACTCTCACTAACTCGTTGCACTCGCTTTTTTGCCTTGGTCTCGCTCTTGCTTAACTTCGGTCCTTTCTAGAAGAGGCTGTCTATATCTCCATGCCGCAGCTTGGACGGTCCTCGCCTTTGAGTTCCAGACTTCACCATGCCGCGCCCTTGCGACAGGCTGGGTCATCTTTCCATTTTTGCACATGGAAAATGCAGTTCTGCAACTAGATTGACTTTTTAGCAAGTCGTCGACTGGAACGCGTCGACTAACAAACACAATGTGTTGTTTTTAATGAAATATTTTTCTAACATGAATTTTGTTAACTTATAATGGTTAGAAATTGGTTCTTCGTAAGGTAGATTGAATCGGCTTACGATACTCGTGCGGTCATCACTACTTTGTGAAAAAAAGTATAAAAAAAAAATTGAAGCGTCTTCTTGAGCGAAGAACGGCTTCTGAAACTCGTCTCGTAGTTTCTCCTTCGTAAGGTAGATTAAATCGGCTTACGATACTCGTGCGGTCATCACGACTTGTGAAAAAAGTATAAAAAAAAATTGAAGCGTCTTCTTGAGCGAAGGACGGCTTCTGAAACTCGTAGTTTCCATTTGGGGTATACGTTAATTTTGTTGACTTAAAATGATTAAAATTGAAGTTGTCTTCTTGCATAAGAAAAACAGCTTCCGAAACTCGTACTGATTCGTACTTATGCCTACGTCCATTACTCGAACTTGGCGGCTCTCGCTCTTGAGAAGCTAGGCTTACCGGATCGCGCTCTTGCGTCGGGTTCGCCGTCTTTCCATGTCTGCTCATGGAGTAGACTTTAAATTTTCGATTCGACCGCATATAGGTCAAAATCGCTACTTAGAATTTTGAGAAAAAATATAAAAAAAAGCGAAAACGGCTATTAGCCGTGGTCGACCTCAGAAATATCTAGAGGTGACTCTTCTATATCTGGCTCATCTCGAGCATCTTCGGGATCTCGACTTATTACATCCGGCTCATCTTGAGCACTTGCGGGAACATTGATTTGAACTAGTGTGGTATCGCTACGTCGCTCTGACCTGGGCGCGATCTCATTGTCTGATGAGGAAGCGTCGTCACTAAGATGAATTTCATCCGGACTATCTTCTGATTCTTCAGACAATTCCAATTCAACATCGGGGTCTCCCTTAGGTGCCGGCCTGATGGCATCGACATGTAATCTCGTCGAAGTTACCCCCTTGTGAATGAGGTAAACTTCATTGGACAATCTCTTTAAAACCTTGTGTGGCCCACTCCACGATGGTGTGAAGGTATGATCCTTCCTGATCCTTTTAGTCATTACCATATCTCCCACTTTATATACGATCGGCGTTACCGCCACTTTGGGCGCGTAACGCCATTGGTAATTTGTTTGATTTTTACGAATCTCCTTGACTCTTTCAAGGCGGGGAACGTCCGCTTGATTACGACGCTCTTGTCTATAAGCGAACATATTCCAATCACCAATCTGTGGTAATTCATAGCCGAGTACTACGAAACTGGGCGTATGCCCCGTAGCGGCGTTTTTTCTTGTTCTCAAGATATATGCCATCTGACTAACATGTCGATCCCACTCGTCGTTGGGTGAACCATATAATAAGGTTTTTAAGATCTTCTTAGCTTCTTGCACCCTCCTTTCTATTGGATTGGCCTGTTGGTGGTAAGCTGCTGTGAAGAATCTTTCAATATTGTTACGTGTACAGAACGTATCGTAAAAGCCGGAATTGAAGTGGCCTCCCTGGTCGGAAATGATGACCCTCGGAACGCCATATCTCGCCACTAGTTCCTCTTCGATAAATTGTGCTATTGTTTTTCCACTGACTTGGGTGAACGCCTTGGCTTCGACCCACTTACTAAATACATCCTCTACCATTAATATATATCGGTTATCTGCATCTTTGGTTCGCTGAAGTGGTCCGATTACATCGACGCTTAAAACTTCGAACGGATGCGATGGAGCATGGCTTCTGAGAGGAGCCTTCGGTTGTGACTGTCTGCTTTTTACGGAATTACAAATAATGCACTCATTTAAATATTTGTTAACTAGTCTCGACAAATTATTAAAATAATAGCGGCCCGAGATGATTCTAACAGTTTCATCGCGGCCGGGGTGACCTACTTCCGGTCGGTCGTGAAAATGAGATATTACTCTCATGACCATACGTTTTGGTACGTATAATTTTTCTTTAACATTTTCGCCTCTTGTCCAAAGTGTGCCGCCTATCACTTGTCTTGTATTGACGAATTTCACCTCTGCCTCGGTTTTATCTGCTTGTCGCACTAGAGTATTCCATCGTTCGATTTGGTCTTGGATATCTCTGGAGTGCGTTTGCGCTTCTCTGACCTGATCGTTTAATTCCAATGTGGTAATCACTGATATTCGTTCCTTGTACGAGAATTTTGGTGGGTACATTCTCTCCTCTTCGTCGTCTGCTTCGACGTTTGGGCCTTGAGGATTCCTGCTAAGATAGTCAGCCAATATATTTTCCTTGCCGGGACAATGTTCTATGGTGAAGCTGTATTCCTGAAGTAATAATGACCAACGAGTAAATTTCGTTTTCTCGTCCTTATGCTTATTTAACCATAGTAAAGCTCGATTGTCGGTTTTGACTATAAATGGACGGTCTGCCAAATATATTTTGTATTTCCTTATATAATTAACGACGCTCAAACATTCCAATTCATTAATATGGTATTTTCTCTCCGTCGGAGATAACGTATTACTAGCATAAGAGACGATGTGCTTCTGGTCATTATCCCCCAATTGATATAATACTGCAGATAATCCTATTAAGGATGCGTCCGTCTGCAGTATGAACATTTTATTGAAATCTGGCCGGTGCAGTCCTAGAGGTTTATTCAATACTTCTTTTAGTAAAATAAAAGCTTCTTGGGCTTCCGGATTCCACTTGAAGCGCCAGTCTTTCGAGAGTAGTCGGGTCAAGGGCTTTGTAATTATTGCAACATTAGGGATATATTCACGTACCCAATTACATAAACCAAGGAAACTCTGAAGCTGGCGCCTCGTCGTAGGGGCCGGATAATTTTGTATCTGTAATATGTGTTTTTCTAATGGTTGAGTGGTGTTGGCATTTATTTGATGCCCGAGATAGGTTATGCTTGACGTGGCTACTACACATTTTTCCGGTGACACCTTTAAATTATGCAAACGCAGGCGTTCAAAGACGGCTCTCAGATGGTTTACATGCTGTTCTATATTTTCACTGTAGATGATAATATCATCGAGATATACTTTGCAGAAATGATGCAAGTAGCCGGTCAATACGTCTCTTGCCATAAATTTTTGGAATGTACATGGAGCGGTCTTCAATCCGAAAGGCATCACGTTAAATCGGTAAGATGCTCCATCTAATGTTGTAAACGTAGAATAGTTTTTTGACGACTCCTCAAGAGGGATTTGCCAATATCCGCTCTTGAGGTCCAACACCGTAAATATGTTGGCGTTTCCTAGATCCTTTATACTCTCGTATATCTTTGGTAAGACGGATGCTTCGTCTTCCGTTACTTCATTTAAGTGACGATAATCAATGCAGAAGCGAGGCTTCTTGCCGGGCCTTTCAATTATAATGGGAGGCGAACTGTACTGAGCGGTACTCGGTTCTATGACCCCGGCTTTCAGCATCTCTTCAATTTGATCGTACATAACTTTTTTCTTAGTAGGAGACATAGGGTAGGGTTTGATATTGAACGGGCGGTCATCTTTAATTTTTATTTTATGTTTTGTTGTCACCGTGGTAGCTTGGGTAGGCACCGCGGTGAACAATTCAGCAAATTCCTCGAATAGAGGTTTTAAATTATCGTTTTCGATGATCAGTTCTTCGGGAAGCCGGCATTGCTTCCTTGCCTGATGTGCCGCTTGATTCCAGAAGACGGTTATTCGCTCTTCGGTGCCGACGTAGACACATTTACGTTGATAATCGAATACGACATTGTGAGCATATAAAAAGGGGGCTCCCAGAATGAGCTCTTCGTTTAAATTTTGAATGACCTGAAACGTGGTCTGAAAGGGTACATCTAGTACATTAACGTTTATGGTCGTAGTCCCGAGGGATTCTACTAAACCATCGCCACAAGCCATAACAAAAGTTTGGGGAGCTGTAAGTTGATCAATGTCGTTCAAAAATTTCGGTTGGATAATATTCCTTGTCGAACCTGTATCCAATAAAGCGTTAACCGCTCGATTATTAATTATAATCTTAATGCGAGGCAGAGGGAAAGCGTCGTTGGTTTGATTGATAGATTCTAATGGAGTGAATCGGTGGGGAGATAGGTTGACTTCTTGATCCTTAAACAGGTAATTAAGGTCAGGAAGGTCATCGAAGTTTTTTTTTAATTTAAACTTCTTGCTTCGGAGCTTCCCCGAGGGTCGCTTCGAGCCTGCTGGGGCCTGGTAGGCGGGGCTGGTACAGTTCGGCCTGGGCCATCGCCTCTGACCCCCGCTTGGTTTCCCGTATTCATATTACGATAGGGATTGTTTGGGCATTCTGCATGAAAATGCCACTGCTCCGTTGGGCAATATCTGCAAGGGCGATACGGGACTCGGGAGTTCCTTACGTCTCCAGTACCCCTTCTCGGTATATCCCCTCTAGGCAGCGAGGAAATACTATTTGCAAAATGCACCCTTGGTGCTGGCGGATTATCTCTTCTTTGAGATCCATTGAATGGTGTCCTAGATGCACCAAAGGAACTGGAGGACGGCTTCGTTAAGGCGGAGGGTTCCGTTCTCCAGTTACTGCTCGATTGCTGATTCCCTTGAGCTGAAGCGGTAGAGGTGGACGCTTCTCGGTCTTTGCTTTTCTTTGCATTTTGCAGAATCTCGAATTCTTTATTCTCATCCATGATTTTAGCCATTTGTTCGGTCATCGTCACTAGTGTATTTGTATCTGGTATGACGGCACTCTTTAGGAGCATTTTCATATCAGGTCTCAATTGATTGAAGATGGTAGCCGCCTTCATCGCCTCCGGCTTAAACGGATCGATCCTCTTGAAGAGGCATACCTTCCTTGAAATAAATACTGACGTATTTTCCTCGGCATCTTGTTTCTTGCCATATAAATTAGCTACTGCTTCGGTGAGTATTTGACCTGAATCATAACGGCTTCTGAACCGCTCGAGGAATAGAGGATACGTGGTAATTAGGGTTCGATATTGTTCGAACCATTTCTTAGCATCATCTTTGAGCTGTTCTGATATTTTATATAGTCGGTCGTTATCCTGCGTAATTCGTACTCGGACGAAAAATTCCTCCATTTGATAAATGAAGGTTTCAGGGTCTTCGTGTTCGAAGCCATGAAATTCCGCATTTGGATGCTTCGACCGATACTTATGCTCGTGCGTGGCTTCGCTTAGAGCTTTGGCAAGACCTGCTGCCATTTGGGCGAACACTTGTTCTGAGGAGGGCTGTATGACTCCTTCAGTGGTACTCGGGCCAACCCCCGAACTACCCAGTACATCCTCCGCGCACGGCCTCTCTAACCCTCTAGAGACGTTGTCCATCACAGATGTCGGCTCGTCGTAAAACTGGAAAGGCGTTGATTCATCCATATCCTTTCCAGAAAGCCCTGCTGACTAACAACGCCCCACGTTGGGCGCCATGTAGAAGAACGCACTACCGGGCGTCAAAATGACGCGACACCAATTTATTTCTCAGGGGGCGCCAGTCGCGTATTACCCCGTTCTTCTACCTCCCAGGCGGGTTCGAGATAAGATGACTTCGGTAGCCGAAAAGCGGGACCAAGGCTGCACTACCACAGATCGGAAACTACGCTCTCTCTGGACCCGAATTCCCTCGTTAGGGGTTTAGGCACCTCTTAATTTCCTGAATTTTTGCATAAAAAAATCCCAACCGAAGAATTTCTCTGCGGAGGGATTAGTTTTGGTACGCGAAAATCGCGTTTTGGTCCATTAATAACGGAATATATTTCTCAAAAAACGCATAAAAAAATCCCTATCGAACCTCCGTACAACAACCAGAAGGTCGAACGTTAATGCGAATTAACTCGACACATCCGGTTTTCTATACGAAAGTTCCAGGGATTATAGACCGTCAACAGGCCTCAAGATCAATTAAGAAACATTAGTTCAAAGAATCCGTTTATTTAACAGAATTGGTTATACAAAATTCTCAAGAAAGAATCGTGCCTTCCCCAATCAAGGTAGTGACTTTCAGACCATACAAGCGAGAGCGCTCGCGCTAACGATCGATTAGGTAGAAAAGATTCATACGTACCTTCTCAGAATCAAAATGCGAGCTTTTAGAATCATTTCAGACTCTGGGTAAATGAATAATTAAGGCTGACTGAAATTAACTTAAAAAAGTTTTACTAAATGAATTTAGTTTCGCTAGAGACTACCTAGCTTTAAAGTTCTTGTATCGTGGAAATTCACGTACTCAAACACATTCTGAGGACTTATTACTGCATAAGTTGAGTGGCGTTCGATCAGTCCACGACTTACTAACCCTTATCACAGTCGATTAATAATATCGATTTGGCAGCGTCTCACCTTCGAGCGACTATTAGGCAAAATTGAATTTTTGGATTTTTATGCACAAGGCGTTTTCCTCTATAACTTTGTCATTTGAAAAGCCCCGTTATTGGCTTTTCTACCATCGCTTTGTCTGGACTACTCAACGCGCTCGGCCAAATTGCGAGCCGCTGGGTCAATCCAAACTCTTTCCATGCGAGAAACCGGCCTTGTACATGTGCATTGATTTTTATCAATTTTTGCTTATCGGCACTACGCCGGCTTTGACAAAATCTTCTATTTTGCCTTTTGGATGCAGTGCATCGTTAAAATTTTATGCTCATACTTTAGAATTGGGCTTTCAATGATCGTACCTCAAAGGTCAATGTCTTTGGTTGAGGAATAAAAAATAAAAAATAATTTAAAGTATATTTTCGTGGTACTTTTTAAACTGACTTCGTGGTACTTTTGAAAAATCCAGTTTAAGACCAATTTTAGCGTACTTTTGAAAAATCGATTTTCGAGCCAAATTTCAAGGTACTTTTGAAAAACTAATCTGCGGGTGAAATTTTGGCGTACTTTTGAAAAATCGATTTTCAAGCCAAATTTCAAGGTACTTTTGAAAAGTTAATCCGCGGGTGAAATTTTGGCGTACTTTTGAAAAATTGATTTTCAAGCCAAATTTCAAGGTACTTTTGAAAAGTTAATCTGCGGGTGAAATTTTGGCGTACTTTTGAAAAATCGATCTTCAAGCCAAATTTCAACGCAGTTTTGAAAAATTAGTCTGCAAGTGAAACTTTGGCGTACTTTCGATAAATCGATTCTTGGGCCAAATTTTGACGCCCTTCCAAAAATATTATTTTTCAAAGTCCAATTTATGGTACCTTTGAAAAAGTATATTATTCATAAATCTTTGTCATTATATACTTCTACTCTGATATTCTGAACCAAAAACATTTTTCCTAAGTGAAAATTCGGTGTTCCTTCGAATTTTCGCCTGGTCATTTCCAACGCCTTATAGAACCCAAAACGGTCCTTGTGGACTGATCTGCGCCTCTGCAGACTCCCGAAAATGTCTTTAAATGAAATTTTTTTGCCTAAGTCGAATTTTGATTATGTCTTCAACTTAGGACGATTTTGGAGAGTTCTACAACATTCTCACCGTCCTTTTCTCCTAGTTCTAGGAGAATAGGGTTGTGCTCGGTGGAACCTTCCATCATGGCGGTGATTTCGGCTTCGAGGGTCATCTCCTTCAGCATCGCAATGTCCAGCACATCCGGCCTGGTTACACCATTGTCATGGGTCGGTGCCTCCGGCCCAAGGACCAGCAGGTTGCCATCCTGTCTTCCCAGAAATCGCAGTAGCTCTCGTCCTCGAGTGTTTGTGATCCTACTGTGCCATTCCGGGGACTTGGCGTTGAAGTCGCCGATAGCAACCGTCTGGGTCCCTGGGGGGAGGACCGAGTCCAGGTCTGCGTCTCGCAGCATGTTGTGGGGTGGCTGGTAGCAGGAGACCACTCTGATGTCGCCATTTCGTGCCGTGGGCACTACTACGGCTGTGGCCTCCAGGTTCTCCATCTCCGGGAGCAGGATCGGATGGTGTGCGATGCTCGTCTTAACTAGCAGGGCTACTCCTCTCATTACCCTTCTGTGGGGCCTCGTCCAGTCCTTCCTGTATACGTGGTAGCCTGGGAAGTTGACAGCCTGGTCTGGTCGCAGCTTCGTTTCCTGCAGTGCCATGATGTCTATGTCGCCCCTGGCTAGGAGCTCCTCCACCTCGAGCTTGCGTCCTAGCAGTCCATTGACATTCCATGAGGCGATCTGCAGGAAGCCTGGTTTCACCTGAAACATCATTAAACGTTAGCGAAGGCTGGCATTTGTGCAAAAAATGTGCTCATTGCTGAGCACATTTGTTGCATCTGTGCGAGCACCGCTGCGAAGTTCTGGACTTCGGTGGGTGCCCGCTGTTTCTTGACGGGGGTGGTGGTCTGCCCCGTCGTGCCCTGCGCAATCCTTGCGTAGCTGACGCCACTGGTGGTTGGCGTCTTGGCTACTGGCCTCTGTGGTGCCCTGGGTGTCTGCTTCTGGGAGGGTCCAGCTGTCTTCTTGGGGTACTTTGGGCACCCCCTGTAACTCGCTGGATGTGCCCCCTGGCAGTTGGCACACTTGGCTGGGACATCTCTGGATTTTTTACACTCTCCCGAGTGGTGTGGGTCGCCGCATTTCACACACTTGGCCTGGGCTGTGCACCTGCCTTGTGCGTGACCAAACCTCTGGCAGCGGTGGCACTGCGTGATAGCTAGGGCTGCTCTCTGTCTCTCCGTTCGGACAACCAGGGAACAGCACCTGTTCACGTTGAGGATCTTCTCCTCGTTGAGGGGAACCTGGACCAGGACCAGGGGGATCTCCTTTTTCGTCCTCCGGGATGTCATCCGTTGGACAGAGGTGGGGGAGTAGCCTTGTTCCTGGAGGTCCTCCTTCACGTCCTCGCAGCTTACGCCGCTGGGGATGCCTCTGATGACCACTCTCAGAAGCCTCTCTTCCGGCAGCGCGTAGGTGTGATATTCGCGCTTTTCTAGCGCGAACATCTTGGTCATTCGGCGGTAGTCGTCCGCCGTCTGGGGGGTGATGGCGATCCCTTCGCCGACCACCTTGGCCTTGGTGTATTGGATCCTGGCATCCTTGAGCCTGCGGCTCACCTCTGACCAGGAATCCTGCTTCCTCAGAATCACTGGGGGGATTTTGGGAGGCTTCTCTGTGGCCTCGGCTTCCTTCTCTGGGTTGGCTTGGCTGGTGGACGGGGCCGCCTGGTTGCTGGGCCCCTCGGAGGCCTGGATCGGGGGGGTCTGGGACGTCTTTTTCGCCCTAGTTTTGGTTACTAGGGTGAAGTCTCCGTCCTCAATGTCCGTTTCAGCCTTTCTTTTGGGGGCCTCTTTTTGGGCTGTTTGGGCCTGGGTGGGTGGGGGTTGGTCCTGGGAGCTGGGCTGGGGCTGTGGGGCCTGCTCTATGGGGGTCTGTCTGGCATGGATGGCTCTTAGGGCGTCCATAAGTTCGCCGTGTTGTCTCTCCAGCTTGTCGTTGACTCGCTGGAGTTCGGTCTCTAACCTTTGGATCTGGGCCCGCAGGGTTTTGTTTTCCTCTATTAACTGGCACTCGAGGTCGGTGTATGGGCCTGGGGAGGGCTCTCTGGACGACCCCTCGCTCATTGCCATGCCGTTATCGCTGTCCATACTGTCCTCCACAGTATGTGTTATTGCCCTTGTCTTATCCTCTATCCTGAAAATAAAATCTGAAAAAGAATGATTAGTAATTAGTGGGAAAGGAATTGGGAAGGTAAAAACAAAGTGTCCCCAGGCGGGGGACTTTATTTATCTTTTTACACTAGTGTCTTGAGAAAGACAACTAGTGTTTCTCCTCTTCTCACTATTCTCCTATTGCAGCGCTTGCACACGCTACAATTCGCACTCACTGTGGGGCTGCCACTTCGTTGTTCACTGACTGCACTGGGAAACTGCACTACTCACTAGGTGGTCTGCTCGCTTCGGTGTCCGGGTGAACTGTGTGAGACGAGAAGCGTGGTTCCCTTTCTCTTTATATGCACCACTGTGTCTTTTAGTTGCGTTTGGATTTCTTCCCTTAAGCTGGCCGCTCTAGCTTGGGCACCTTCTACCCTAAGCAGTAGGTACCCAGTAAACATAGCAAGTCCGGCAAACTGCCGGGCGAATGCATTTATTGCCGGGCAACTGTCGCTTGTCGTGTAATGATGCTGGCCCTGTGTCTTATAAGTAACTATAAGGCGATGATAAATATGCTACATGTAGGTAAATATCACATGTTTTTGTATTAATGTAGGAAAAAATATGAATTATATATACCAACACCAACTAGCACTGGCAAGTGCAAATTCACAATTGATGAGTCATCAACACAACACAACGACAAAGTTTCGTGGACAAGGCTCATGAATAGCGTTATTGGTTATTTTTTCGAGTTTTGGAGTTTTACTTGTTTATTTATTGAATAGTCTTTATTGTCATGAAGAGGCAAGTAATTAATGGCTTTATAAAATATATGTTATGTTCAGTTTATGGATAAATTATAATTGTGCCATGATTTGCTTGAAGGTTATGTTTACAATTTTTTGATTAATTTAATAAGTATTTTAATTTTATGTTTTATTTTCAAAACGAAATTAGGTATGATTTTCTATTTATTTTTATTTTAAGGTCTGTCAATTACACTTTCGGCAGGATAAAATTGAAATTGAGACAAGCGTATGAACACAGGAAGGGAAAAGACTCACGGCTCCATTACGTCACCCCCGTTTGATAGAAAGTTTGCTATACTAATTAATACTTAACTTCTTTTTAGTTAATTTTCTTTCTATCATGTGCGGTACCTAGTCAGTTTTCAAATAGTGTTCAGTATATATCGAAGCCCAATAATATTCATCGGGAATATATATCCTACAGATGATGTTGATTATACTGTTTTTCTAGGTTTGGTATATCTATACGTTGATAGTGGTGATTGATTTGTTGGAATTTTCAGCAGATAGATGAGATAGTTTTTCAAATTAAAAAGAAAACTGGAGTCAACATACATCTACTTTTATTATGGGCAAGTGAGTATACATATTACATAACATTAGAATTACTTGCTGTAGCTTTCCCACATTTGATTAATAATTTTTGTTATGTTTACAAAACACACGTGAAAAATTTTCAAACATTACTCTTTTAACAATATAAAAAACAACCCCTGATGCCATTGAAAATTAATGACCATTACCCTATATTTTTTTGAGATGTCGGTTACCAAAATTCCAAAATTTAGACCTTCCAAGTGTTATTTTCGAGGTGTTTTTTTTTTTACTTTTGATTTTACATTGGCCGGATCTACACTTGTTGCGTATTTTGTATTAAATTAAATTCTTTATTACCCATTATGAATATATTACTTGCATATTTGGTAAGTCAAAACTAATACAAAAGTAGTAGTAAATATGGGTAACATATTTAAGTATAGGTCATATAAATTGTAAATATTATAAAAAGGTACAACACGGACAGTACGAATGTATGTATAAGGTACAAAATATATTAAAATCACAATATGCGATATGCATATTAAACAATTCCTAATTGTCTGAAATTTTGTTGCATAACATTAAAACAAATATTCTGAATCGTACTGCTTTGAACCTGTAATATAGACTACCTATTGGGTTTAAGTGGACATGTTTACGTTTTATTAAATTTTAAGGATTTAAATCCTCGAGAATAAAAATGTGCGGTTTGTTTTCTTAATATTGCATACTATCAGGTCAAAAAATAAAGAAATCCGGAAATATTATGTAACAAAACTTGTTTCAGCTGTAATACGAGGAAATCCAATGGGAAATAGTATAACAGGTTTGGTACGATCTTTTGCTAATCGGGAAGAGGAAGAAAATAATTAAAAGCAAAGGAGAACAGAAATAAGGAGAAGATATATACGTTGGAATATGAAATGTATTTATTATTTTCAGAGAACTGCGTTTGGATGATTTTTACTGTTAACGTATTGAATAAATTTTAATTTTTTCTTAGTAACTTGGACTCAGTTCTTAAGAAATAATGTATCAAGACTTCATAGAAATGTACCGGTTTTCATTTTTTTAGAAGAGGCAAATCTAAAAACCACGATATGAGTATATTTATTTAATCAAACTTTCAAATATGTCAGTTGATAATTCTAATCAAGCAGTATGTGTTACGTGATGTATGTGGTTATTGACATACATGGGTAATATGCAGGGCCGCGCCGTCCATAAGGGCAAGTCGTGCGGCGCACGACGGCGTCGCGTAACTTAAGGCGCCGCGAGTTTTGAAATTTAAAATAAAATATAGCTGAATTAGGGCTGAATTATTCAATAGACAAACTAGGCAATTACCCAACGCGCGAGGGGGCGCTCCAGCAGTTTAAAACTAACTAATTTTATCTCCCAATGACCGACGGGCGACGTCGTACTGGACACCTTGTATAGGCCATATGCTGGGCCACTGAAGTAAAGTCAAATTTAATTTAACGGCCCATAGTAGAAGTGTCGACACTGTGATTTCCATGTGATGGCACAATGCCGGCCAATATATGCCGGCCCAATGAAGTATGCCAGTAACAGGCCAGCAATTCATATGCTGGGTGTACGACATAGGGCCAACAAAAACCCGCGGATAAATGTTTGCTGGGTTTCCTTCTACTGTTTCTTTGATGGTCTTGATTTTGACTCCCAGTTTATCGATATCTACTTTGATTTTGCCTCACCCTGTATAAACGGAATAAATATAGCATTTCCTAATGCTGCTAGTTTTTAGCATATATAAAGAACCGCGCCGTTTTTTTGTGACCAAAATAGAACAAGGAAAAAGCGATATTAACGCGACGGCCGCGGGTAGGCAGAAAGATAAGAGAGATCTGCAGAGACCATCTATTAATTTAGTTTGGTAAATAATAACAACGTATTGTGTGTTCTGGAAAGTTCAAATTCAATAATAAAAGTAGTTTTGAAACGAGGCCTAATAAGAACTAAGGTAAATCAATTTATTTTATACAGTTAATTGCTATAATTAAAAGTATCTCAATTTTATAGTGATATTTCAGGTATTGAACGTCAAATTTTCATTTTAGGCCTTTATATACACCTTAGATAACTCTTAAACAACTCTTAGACACCTATGAGAAAACTTGTTGAGTAGTTATTGGATAACGATTGCCTAATATTGGTTACTGGAAAATTATTAAATATCCCTTGGAGAATTTTCGTATTCACGTGGCGTTACAACGCTTTACAACTTCTCATTTGGTAATAGCTCGGGAAGTATAGCGAAAGTAAGGCAACCTTCATCTGAGATGGCCAGGTATTTATTTAATCTTTAATCAAATTGAGGGGACCATATTTGCTAAGCGTGGAACTACCCCAATCGGATAAAGAAGCCGTCATAAGTGTAAAAATTAATTTTCTTGAAATACACTCATTACAATTTTCTTATTGGTTTTACACGATTTTATGTAAGAGGAAATTGCAAAAAAACATTATTTTGTTGTGAACCATAAAACAGCTGTTTAGTGGGGGATGCACTACTTGTTTTATTATTTGTTGAATTTTGACGTTAAATAAGTATTTACACTAAAACACCATAGATTTACCAAAAGAGAGACTGACGAGTTTTTCCGTATTATTGTTGTTACTTTAAAGTGTGTTCGTTTAGTATACATTTTTAAATTGTTATTAAAGTAAATAATTTAATTTTTTAAATTACTTTTTCACTGATTGCAGTGATATCCTTAGTTTAATCATTTGTTGCGCGTGTATATATATATTTTCAATTTTGTTGTAATTTTTACGAATTTTAAATTATTAAAGGCTTTAATAATTTGTTATTAATTAATTTGTCTATTTTGTTTTCCCCCTCTGTCGATTTAATCGGCTGGCGCCCATACAATAGTTTACTTCACAAGTTCTAATTTACCGGTATTGTTTAAATATAATTTTTAATGTAAATAAAAGTTTCACGACCCTGAGGAGCAACCGTGGTCCCTAAACATTTTAATATTTAGCATTGTCATCGGCTAATGGGAACGCCACACTACGTTCTCCTTTATTGTCTTCAGGAGATCCGCATATTGTCTGCCACGTTTCCGAACAATAATCGTCTGTGTTTTCGGCAAGTTCTGTTTACGTGCGATACTCCGTTTGCTCTTAGGTATCAGAACTTTTAATTTCATATCCAATACTGTAGGATCACTTTCGAATACGTATTACAGATTTTTCCCGCAATAGTTTTTATCCAGTCCCTCAGCAGCTACGAAAAGCCTATAGGATCAGGTAGTTCTTATAGTCCACTGCAAGCTTGTAAAGGCCAATCGATTTTCCTCTATTTTTGTGGGCAGCAGGTATACGTGTTGCTTGTTTTCGTAGTCCTCCTGTTTTCTGCTAGTCAAGGTTTTTACTGATTTAATCAAGTATTTCAGCTGACCTTCCCTTAGTCTTTCCTTAATTAGATCGTAGGCCTCTGGGTGCTTCTTCCTGACTTGTTTCAGCACTCCCTTATCTTCAGTGTCATTAGGATCCAGTATAACCACCAAGTCATACTCCGATAGGGCCATTGCAGGATTTCCAGTTTCCATTATTATTTTCTTGATAACGTCTTTAGACCACGTCAGAATATTAGTCAGGCCGGCGAGACCTGCCGATTTCTTGATCGTCTCCAAAATCTCTATACATTCATTCGCAAATGGAGGTTTCAAGCACCAGGAAATTAATGCAAGTGATTAAAGTCTTTTGCAAAACATAAGGAAGATTTGCCACTTCTTTTATAATTATTTACCATTTACTATTAATTGTCATAAAAGAAATTACTACAAAGACAGCTGCAAGGATGCTGCTATCTTTGTAGTACCACAAATGCTCCTTATGTTTTACATTAGTTTTACTTCCACATCCAGTGGAAGTATAGTAACGACAAAAAAAAATTTGAAAATTTTTATTGTTCAAATAGGTTTAGAATGTCATGAAACGCCGAGATTTTAAATTTGAGCGAAAAAAATGTATGTCTGTCTGTAACTTTTTTTTGTGCGCACGTTTACTCTGGAACCGTTTAAGATATTGACTTGAAATTTGGTACACGTATGTACTTTAACGGAGTTGGGGGGTAAATGGGAGGTAAATAGGTAAATCAAGCCGGTAAGAGTCAATAAAATTGGTATTTAGTGTATACAAGAGAACTTAAGGTTTCAAAAAAAATTCCCCATTACCACCCTTACCCCGGGATGGAAAAAAATTGTGCTTTAGTGTGTGTACAAGAACCAAAAACCTCAAAATATTTTTTTACTTCATCAACCCCCACTACCACCCCCTATCACCACCCCCACCCCACTACCGTGTGGGATATCGTTTTATAGATTTTTGGGGTAGACGATTTCAAATATTATATTATTAAAGTTCTATAAACAATTATTTCCACATACAAAATTACTTCCACATCCAGTGAATACGTATAATAAGTATACCTAGTAACGACAAAAAAATGTTTGAAAATTTTTATTTTTCAAATAGGTTTAGAATGTCATGAAACGTCGAGATTTTAAATTTGAACGAAAAAAAATTTCTGTCTGTCTGTCGGTCGGCCTGTAATTTTTTTGTGCGCACGTTTACTCTGGAACCGTTTAAGATATTGACTTGAAATTTGGTACACGTATGTACTTTAACGGGATCTAGAACTAGATTATATTTTCATCTTATTCTGTCCAAGGGTTGAGGGGTAAAATGGGGTAAATGGGGGTAAATAGGTAAATCAAGCAGGTAAGAGTCCATAAAATTGGTAATTAGTGTATACAAGAGAAGCTAAGGTTTAAAAAAATTTTGGCATTAGCCACCCCCATTACCACGCCTACCCCATTATTAAAGGGGATGAAAAAAAAATGTGATTTAGTGTGGGTACAAGAACCAACAGCCTCAAAATATTTTTTTACTTCATCCACCCCCGCCCCCCATCACCACCTCCACCCCACTATCGTGTGGGACATCGTTTTATGGGTTTTTGGGATAGACGATTTCAAATTTTATATTATTAAAGTTCTATAAACAATTATTTCCACATACAAATTTTTTTCGTTACGAGAGACTTGGATAGAAAATCTGGATGTGGAAGTAGTGATTTCTTGGGCAGCGGTTTTTTATATTGGAGACCGTCCAATTGCACTGGTTAGGAACGAGTTCTGCTAGTCTTCTAGATTGTCTAGATAGGATATTGCTGGTAAAAGTGGAATCTTTCAGAAATTTTCAACTCTGGCTGAGAAGGGCCTGGCATATATGAGATTTTCTGGTCTGCTCATCTGAAATGGTTTGCCGCTTTTGGAAAATCGCCAACCCAGGATGTTATTGTTTTTGTTTTTTAATATATGCTAATTTAAATACGTAAATTGATTTTATCATTTTCAAACTCCGTCAGTGTTTAATCTGAATGAAACGTGATCACTTCATGAATCATGTCATATGGAACTGGATAAAAAAATCTTCTTTCGTTGGAATTAGTTATTCAAATTTTATCTTAAATTTATCATAAACACTCTTAATATTTTAAGTGGAGTCGTTAAGTTATTACGAAATCTATTGATAAGAATCTACTATCTACAGTTCTTTCTGTTGGGGATTCCTAAAATTCATATTTTTATTTTGTAAGTGTTTAACATATAAAACTGAAAGCAGAGTATGTCTCTGTAAGTTTTTTATATTTCAATATGGCGAATTCAAAAACGCCGACCGAAACTCAAAGGTTTAAAATATCTTAAATTAACTTTAAAGGAATACGATTAATCGGCAGATGACTCAATGACAGCTGTTTGTTTTCTTAAGGTCTCAAAATCTGTGACGTCATCGCACGCGACCCTTACAGGGCCTCTATTTTTGATGACAGTAGAATAGAACAATCAAGAGAAAGTGGGCGTGTCTCTATTGAAATTCACAAAATGTTATTCTTAAACTAATTTCTATCGTTACTTCTATCAAAAACTGATGAACATTACTCCCTGATGCTTCTCTTGGTTATTTTCAAAGGAACAGTCGGGGAATGCCTCCATTTTCTGTTTTGCTAACCTAGAAAAGTGAATGTCGTCAAAACTGAATGTTTTGTTATTTCGCTTTTGGTTAATATTTTTGTGATTTTGGACTTAATAGTAGAAAGATGAATCTGCATAAATAATATATTGGGACGAAATAATCCACAACGTGAATGATTCTCAAGAATTCCTAGAGAGTGGGAGAGAGATTCTTCATTACGTTTGAAATTGTCTCGGTAAAGGTTATAACAAAATATGTCATTTTATTTGGAAATAATTATGTATAAATACAGTACTGTATGTATTTAACTATAGAGATCAACTGTTTTGTTTTCTTATTAAATTCACCAAAGTAAAGTATTAAATCACGTCACATTATTGACGATAACTTATTTTTGTTACATGTAATAGTATGGTTCCATATTAATTTGTTTACTGTAATTATTCCTTTTGATAGAGAAATTGCTTAATAAAGTATAAGCTATCTTGTTCAGTTCCCGTAACTTCACTTAAGAGACATACACATTTTTGTTAACTTCAAACCATATATTTAAATGCTTATTGTGTCCATTTGCAAGTATTATTATTAATTCAGAGTACTGCACGTCACTGGTACAGTTTGTTTCCTTATAATTTGTCGACTCTTCATCCTTTAAGGTTATAACCATTTGATGAATACCTGGAATAGTAGAGACACTAATTCACCGTATTAATCGACGGGATAATTACACTTATCTAGTGATGTAATTCTCATCGCTTACCTTAGCTTCTGTGGATGAGATTTTATATTTCAACTCTGACAGTAAATCCTTTTTGTTTTGGTAAACGCATCAAGGTCTCTATTCTTGACGGTAGTAGAATAGAACAATCGAGACAAAGTGGGCGTGTCTCTATTGAAATTCACAAAACGGTATTCTTGAACTTATTTCTATCGTCATTTCTATCAAAAACTGATGAACATTACTCCCTGATGCTTCTCTTGGTTATTTTCAGAGGAACAGTCAGGAAATGCCGCCATTTTCTGTTTTTCTAACCTAGAAAAGTGAATGTTGTCAAAAACTGAACGTGTTGTTATTTCGCTTTTGATTAATATTTTTGTGATTTTGGACTTTAAAGATGAATGTGCCTGAAATAATACATTGGAACGAAATAATCCGCAACGTGAACGATTCTCAAGAACTCATAGATGTTGAGACAGAGATTCTTGCTCACAGAGATCAGTTCTTATTATCAAATAAAAAATGTATGCAATGTGTATGACTAAGCCCGTTTGCCATGCAATGTAGGGTATAACAATCTCTATTGTAGTAGGCACAAGATCTGCCCTGTCTGTGCAAAATATCTTTTAAGTAGGTAATAATATAGCATTATTTTTCAAATAATAATACCTACTTTGGGCTCAACTGTTGCGGCTTATTCCCTAATATTTTATTCCTTCCTTTCTGTTCAAGAATACAGTTTAATGCTTGCAATAAAATGGCAGTAGAACAAATCCGGGGAACGCTCCCCTGGGAACGTTCTATTTTATCACGGTCAAGAATAGAGGCCCGGAGGTTATGCTTATAAAATTCGGTTGTAAGAATAAGTCTTTTCGCTCGTAGTTGTTTAATTAAATGTTATGTGAAAAAGTAGGTGCTCTTATATTAAAACACAACTGGCGTCCCAACGTGTGCCCTGCGGTTCACAGGTTAGTAATTAATTTGCAACTACAGTCCGACAATAGAGAAAATATTTTCAGGACATTTCGTCCCGCGTCACATGAATTGACACTGTGTTAGCAGTTCTCTTCGTAAAGAAAATATTTTCAGGACATTTTCGTCTCGGTCACGTGTATTGACACTGTGTTAGCAGTTCTCTACACAAACAAAATATTTTTAGGACATTTTCGACTCATTTTCTATATATTTTCGCTGTGCTAGCGCTTATTTATAGAAATAAAATATTTCAAAGGCAGTTTCGCTGCAGTGAAGCAGCGATTATTCGGAAAAGACATTTTTAACTATTGTGCGGAATAGTTTGGACAATTTTTGGCTGAACTGAGTAGGTCACGTCAAAATATCCCTTATGAAACAAAAGCTTTACGCATTACCCTAGCAGATGGAATGCAAAGGTCAGTCGTGACTCAAATATTTAACGTAAAGGTTAATGTTGGACATAAGATGATTCACACGAACCTGATTGCCGTACCTGACCATAGAGATAGCCGAACTTTATTTGCAAGACGCAAATATTATTGTGGACATGCCACGCAACTGTTGGTATTTTGGTGAGAACTCACTCCTTACTCTTTCATGAAAGAGGCTAATATTAGCTCAACCTATAATACCATTGACGTGGTATCCTTACGAGATAATGAAGGTTCGTCTCTGACTAATGTTGACGTACCTAGTTCCACTTTACAAACGTATGAAGATAGTTTCATACCCATTCGCGGAGCATTGCATTATTTTAACTGATGATGTGCCAGTAGCTGTGCCTCCCTATAGAATATCTGAACCAAAGAGGGAAATTCTACGAAAGGAATTGGACACACTGTTGCACGATGGTACGATTGAGGAGTGTGATTGACCCTACGCTGCTCCAGTCTTTTTGGTTCCTAAGAAAGATGCAAGTATCCGGTTATGTGTGTATAATCGGGGACTCAATGTCGTAACAAGGGATGACAAATATCCGCTCCCGCGGATCGATGACCTTCTACACATGACTAAGAAATCTACTTATATAACCACCCTAGATTTGTGGTCTGGATATCACCAAATATCCGTTAGGACCTGTGATAGAGACAAAACTGCATTTGTAATGTTTCGTTAAAATCGGATGCCTTTTGGACTGAAAGGTAGTACCGCAACATTTATGAGACTTATGGACCGTTTCAAAGCGGGTCTCCAAGATGTAAGTTTAGTTGTGTACCTGGATGACTTAATTATTTTGTCTGTCAGCTTCGAGGTAAGTGTACCTTCCTTCAGACTGCCTCATGGTTTCAGCGGTTCATCGAGAAATTTTCTGAGATATCTCGCCCTCTAACTGCCCTCACGAAAAAGAATGCCAGTGGAATGGATTCATAGGCAACAAGAGGCTTTTGAACATTTGACAATATGTGTCACTTCTAGCCCAATTTTAAGACAGGCAGATCCTAGACTTCCATATATTCTTCGCACCGATGCAAGTGCATATGCACTTGGGGCATGTTTGCTCCAGGGGGAGGGACCCGAAAAAAGGCCTGTGGAATTTGCTGGTCGTCTGTTAACTGAGAGCGAAAGAAATTACTGCGCGACGCAACGTGAAGCTCTTGCGGCAATATGGACCATAGATAAGCTTCTTGTATACCTAGTTGAAGCGATCCTGTCTCCAAGAAACACCAGACAGAAGCCTACAGCCTTCCGGTTCAGAAAACGGAAAAAGATCCTCCCAGAAGCCCTACAACCTTCGAGGCCCCAAACCAAAGTTACTTGTTTTGAATCCCACACGTGTTATTCAAAGGGGGAGATTGTAAAAACTGAAAGTACGCCACTGCGTAACTAGACAATGTCAGCCGTTGCAGTTTTAGTAAAAGTTTTCTTGTAAAATTAATATACCTGTCATAAGTCTTTTCGCTCGTAGTTGTTTAATTAAATGATATGTGAAAAAGTAGGTGCTCTTATATTAAAACAAACCTCCCCACACGGTGACATTTCGCAAGGTTGACGTAATAGCGTTCGTTTTAGTTATTCTGCACATCAATCGATTCGATCGATGGTAGGGACTGCTGAATTTAACTTTTGTCTTTTATATACCTTTACATATTTTAATCGATAATAATAGTTTTAACGATGTGTGTTGAAATGCAGAAAAACAATGCAATGACTTGTCAACATAGGGACTTGTTGACCATTATGCCTCGTATTAGATTAGTGAACTAAGTAGGTGAGGTACATACTAATCGAATGGTCTTCGATCACGACTTCTACTTCTATTTAAAACCAGTCTTCGTAAATTTATGTCGTCCTTTTTGTAAACGTTATTTCTATATATGTGTATGCCAAAGGTTTATGTCATTATTAATTTCCCTAGAAGCTTATTAACTATTTTCTAAATTGTTTCCAATATTCTGGTTGAGCTTGCGCAGTATAAGATCTTGCGACACTTGTTGAGTGGTTAGGGTTTTCCGTTCTTCTTCTTTGGCGATCCGTAGAAGCAAGCACATCGACATATGTGAGGAAGCAGTACAAGATATTTGTTTGATGTATTATCCATAAATAATTTGAGTGAGATTTGTAATTGTTTGTTAGTAATTATTGGGATCGATTTATCTACACAATATTATTTCTTGGCAAAGCATATTTTGCAGCATATTGCTGGATTATGGCTATACTCACCGGCTCCGGCCACATGTCGATAGTAGGCGTATATTTAGGCCGAGGAGGAAGTTTAGACTATTATTGTCGTTAGGCGATTTATTATAAATTTTAAATATTTTAGGCAACTTGTAATGGGTGGTGTTATTTTTCTTGGATATGATTCTTGGATAATTTGTTTTTTTTTTTATATGGGGATTATTATTTTTTAAATTTGATGTCGTGACCCTTCTACGTAGAAAATAATTTTTGAAGCTTATATCGAAGACGCAGAATGTTGTTGCTGTTATGGATTTTAATTGATGGTAGCGATTTGGTTTGGTTTGATCTCGTCCCGAAGATAAATGGAAATTTATTCAGCGCACCTTTCCAATCTTTTGCTTAGGATAAGTGTTCCACTTTATCCATTTATATTTTTCTAAATTGACACACACTTTTTTGTAATTGATAACATGTAAATTTTGCATATTTTTTAAAATTTTATTACTTAGTTAATTTCTGTCGTTGGCTTAACAAATAGTTCAGTTAAGAGAATTGATTATAAATGTAAATATAGTTCAGTCAATCGTATATTAACATATTATTTGTTTAGGTCAACCGTAGTGTTGGTAGGTAGGTAACCAGTGCACCCCCTCGAGGAGTCGTCACCTTGCCGCGGTGAGGGGGCTTAAGTAGCTGCAATGATGGTCAGACCTGGTTTGACCTGAGCAGGGAAAACTAAGAACGACTCATAAAGCAATTCCATGGAAATGAAACCCATAGAAAAGCAGATTACGGTGCAGGGGCCCGGAACCCCAGTACCGGTCCAGGCAGAAGGTGTTGGAGCAGGCCTCACTGGACCGTCAGCCAACTACTGCGGCTCTCCCCTGGTGGACTCCCAGGCCGGGGCGAGAAACATTACTACTGGACAAGCAGGAGAGAACCCCTTTGCCAGAAGGGATTCCATAGTTAGGAGTCCCCCTAAAGCAAGAGAACAGGCGACCACTAGCAGTCAGAAAACATGTTCCCCGGTGACACGATCAGACACGGGGTCAGGCAGAGATAGTTCCTTCCACAGACGGGACTCTATGCGGAGAACACCTCCCAAAGAAAGCTACAAAAAGATAGCTACCGTCAATCAAGCAAGCAAGCGGAAGAGAACGGAAAAAACTCCTGAAACTTCAAGGAAAGACATAGTAACAGCGGACATATTTAGAAGCATCATTGGGAAAATATGCGGACAAGTCAACCTTTTAGACAAAACTTTAAAGGATATGTACAATCCCAAAAAGGAACTGAAGGATATAGCCGGTAGACTGACTCTGCAAGTAGAGCGGCTACAAAGTGAAGAGATAAACGAATGGCTCGAAGGAATATTAGAAGACGATAAAAGTCCTGAAAAGACTGTGCAGGACCACAGCAAAAGCACAAGGTCGATTAGCACACAGACCTATATAAATAAAGCTACAATCGGCACCCAGTATGATGGACCGGAAAGCGAAAAAGAGAAGGAAGGGAAGGAAGAACAGCAGGCCATGGAAATAAACAAAAAAATGGCGAGCATTGCAAATGAAACGGAGCTTCTAGACCTCCTAGATCAAACATGGCCTGAAAGAGTGTTTCAAGCAACTGATCTAAAAACGGGCAATCCCTTAACAGAACCAGAAGGGGACCAGGCTGTATATGTAGAAAATTCGAACATGGAAAAGGGAATCGAAAAGAAATATAAAGAAAGATACCCCGACCTAGCCGAACAGCTAGCAACAGAAGGTCAGCACGTTCCGTATATAAGACTTATTACGGAAGTCCCCGAGAATGACGGGTATAGAAAAAAAGAAAGATATGTGTTCGGACTCACGGCGCAGACAACGGTGGATGAAACAAACAAAATATCCACTTTTATGGGAGCAATGCAAAGACTGAAAGAAATCGCAGGCAAGAAACAAAGACAAAGAATTCATATACCAGCTCCAGACAACATAGATGCAGAAAAGACGAGAAAGGTGATTGAATGCGTATTCAGAGGAACGGATACCAAAGTCACAATATACGGACAAAAAGGAAATGAGTGGAAGATTCAGGGAAAGACGCTGGAGAAGAAACGACAGCCAGCCAGAACTGCGATGGACACGGGAACAGTCATAGTGAAGTCGAGAGGAAAGGAATATGCAGATATTCTTAAAACCGTGAAAGGAGAAATCCAAAAGACCAACTATGAAGTAAAAACGGTAAAGAAAAGCAAGGAAGGGGACCTTATAATATCGGTAAAAGGAGGACAAGAAAGCGCCAAAAAAGTAAAGGAGCTCATCACAAACGGGATGCAAGATACGGAAATTGTCGTAAGAGATAAAACTAAGAAAAAGACACTCCATATTACCGGCATAGACGGTATAACGACAAAGGAAGAGGTTATGGATGCAATTACACAAACCGGAGTAAAGAAACCCGAAGTAATTGTGAAATCCATGAGACCGGCATATGGTGGCAATCAAAATGCCACAATAGAAATATGTGAAAGTGCAGCACAAAACCTAATTAAGACCGGAAGAATAAAAATAGGTTGGATTAGCTGCCGAGTGATAGAACGGGTTACGCCCGCTAAGTGTCACAAGTGCCAAGAATATGGACACGCGGCGCGAAACTGTCAAGGCCCGGATAGGGAAGAAAGATGTCTAAACTGTGGAAAGACAGGACATAAGGCAAGAGAATGCAACGACAAAGCATTTTGTCCAAGCTGTAAAAAAGAAGGCCACAGAGTAGACAGCATGAAATGCCCAATCTACAAAAAACTAGTAGATCAAGAAAGGCTAAAACGAAGGGGAAGGAGGACCCCAAGAACGTAAATACCCTCACAAAATGCAGCCCAACCCTAGAAGAGACGAGCCGGCACGCCACAAAAAAGGCCTTAGGGTACTGCAATGCAATTTGAACAGAAGAAAGATGGCACACGACATCGCTTTTGCCACGGCTACAGAGAAAAATGTAGACCTTCTAATTGTCACAGAACCCAACAAGAAAATAATAGAAGGAAAAGGCTGGATTACCGACCACAGGAAGGACGTAGCCCTATACATTAGAAATAGGCAAACAAAAGTGTCTAAATAGATCAGTTTTTATTATCAAATGAAAAATGTATGAAATTGTTCCGTCTGACTAAGCCCGTTTGCTAGGATTTGATAGAGAGGGTTACACCTTATATTGGAGTAGGCACAAGAAGATCAGCCTTGTCTGTACGAGCTGTACAAAATATATTTTAAGTAATAATAGATAACATTATTTTTCAAATAATAATACCTACTTTGGGCTCAACTTTGTTCTTATAAACACATATTGAGACAAAACATTCTCATCTCTTCTCAAAATATAATAATTATATTGCCGCTTATTTTTTTATTACACCGAATATTTCAAAACACTGCTTCATTTTCAGGTTCTCGCAGCTCTGCGTTTCTTTGAATATGAGTGTTATGAAGTATGGTTATACAGATAATCGATGTCGATTGTCAAAAATTGCTTGTCTATGATTGGTGAATAAGTTTGGCAACGCTGCGGTTTATTCTCTAATATTTTATTCCCTCCTTTCTGTTCAAGAATACAGTTTAATGCAATAGAATGGCAGTAGAACAAATTCGGGGAACGGTCAAGAATAGAGGCCCAGGAGGATAGTGATGAATTGAAATGTCATTAGTCTCAAGCGACACATGTCACTGACCGACGTTGATTTGATAAGCCTCTGTAAAAATCATTTTAAATTACACACCCACCAAATTTAAACGACAATAGAATCTGCTGTACGCACTGATCACGTGCGTCTATTACTATCCTCCTTTTTCGGTAAGGTATAGGTAATTTCGCCACAATAAGATATTTTTGTCCAGAGACCTACAATTTAGCGTAAATTCCAAACCACGATTCTCGGCTATCAACTTAACCTAACCTGAGTCATCTCACCGCCTTGCTGGTGAGTCAACGGTCATGAGGTTATCGCTGTAGACAACCTGTGGTTCATCTCATCGCCTTATTTAGCTAAATTCACTGCCGGAGATTGTCTCAGTTGATGGCCTACCGACTATTAAATGAGATGCTCCAAATTTCGGACTCAATCAGCGTTGCTTTACTTCACTGATCGAGTGCCGAAAAAACCAGCGACCGTACCTCATCGCTCTTTGTGGCTGGAAAGAAATAGTACAGACGAACTTTTAGGTGCAGAAAAGCTTAACTACATTACATAAATATCCTGTAATGGCTAGATTGTTTAAATAACGTGCTTGCTAAAACTTCAGATGAACAGGATCAAGGAGATGCAACATATGTAGAAAATAGTATATTATTATATGAGCGATTATGATAGCCATTGTTCACGAAGATAACGTTTGAGCCCACGAGCCGTAGGCAAGTGGCGCAAATCATCTGAGTGAATAATGGCCATAATCGCGAATGTAATACTATGCTTTTTCTACACCTATTAAACAAATAAATTAGACTGAAATTTGATAGCTTTAATCGATACCTATACGTAATAAGTCGAAAACGTAAACAAACAATATGGCGGTATGGCGGTACACTTGTCACTGTCACCCAAGTTGATTGTCAGCCGCAGCAGCAAGAGTTGATCGCGGTCGATTTCAAATATCATTGAATCAGCGAAACAATTATTTTTTAATTTGTATTTGTGATTGGCCGGTTGCAGTGAATTATGAATCGATAATTCACTACAGTGAATTATGGGTACGATTTTTCACCAAAAGAATGCTAATAATTGTCATATAATTAAATAGGTGTAGAAAAATATATTTAATTTATAATGGAAATTGAAATATAAATTGTAGCTACCTACTGTTTCTTAATTTAACTTTTTATAGGTTTTGTAGTTTTGTGAATTTCACATTATTCGGATATTATATTTATTTCATTGCAGTTTATTATTTTAGAGTTTATAATACCAGATTCGAGAGCAACTGAATTAAAAACCCACAGCTGCAATATTTTTTATATTACTATTACGAAAATAATATTTATCAAAATATTGAGAGTGAACTAACATTTAATTTAATAAATTAAGTATCATTATTGGGAGTAATTAATTCCATCAAAATTAATGCTAGTGTGGTGGATGGTTCCTCAATAGTTGATATTTAATTATGCATACCGCACTGTATTCCATATATACTTCATATAATAAACCTAGTAATAATTCAGAAAAAAAAATCCTGCATTATGGAAACACGCATTACTTGTTGCCAAAAACAATCATCCCACTAACTTTTCTGATTTTAGGCCAATTAGCTCGCTATCTGTTGTATCTAAAATATGGGAGAGATATGTTCATATCCAAATCATTATGTTCTTAGGCAAAAATAAATTAGTTTCAAATACACAATCGGGATTTCGAAAAAACTATTTCACATCAACAGCGTTAACACATTAAGCAGATGATTTTCTTAGAAACATTGATATTGGAAAATATATATGTTTGGTACTGACAAATTTTTCAAAGGCTTTTGATACCTTAGACTATTCTATGCTATTGGCAATACTTCATTATCTTGCTTTTTCCCAATTTGCAAGAGATTTCATGAAAAATTACTTAAATGAAAGGAAACAAGCTGTAGTTATAGACGATCATGACACTCGAATTATATCATGAGAGGGAGAGAGTACGCGCTCATGTTAGTTTATATGTATGGCTAGTGTGTATTTCTGTGTACATACATAAAAACGAAATAATAAGAAAACATAAGCGTCAATATATTCAGATTTTTCATGAGATGCATGCGCATGCGCAAATATACTGATTACGGTGACTGAGGTGTAGTCTAAAAGTAGTTGAGAACTGACTCTGAGTACCTGTATCCATTTTATTACATTCATGTATTACAAATAATTATTTTATTTTAGTTTTGCCAGGTTAAAGCACTACAGGCCGAAATACTCAATGTTGAGGTTTCTGCGCTTGGAGATTTTGTTTAAGATGACATAAAAAACCAGACAGTTTCGATTTGAATAAGATTATGGCGGGGTTCTTTGTGATCCTTATTTCATTTCTACCTGGTATGCTTTTCAATCTGAATCAGAATGTAACCATATAATAAACTATCCTTAGCATGTAGTGGATAAATAGTGATACATTTCCTATAAAGATAGTGACTCATAAATGAAATAATATTTTTATAGTATTGATAAATTTTAAGTGTTTTCAAGATATGAATAACAATCAAAATTAACATTTATTAATCAAAAATCTATAATCTACGTATTTCTTTCGTAATCTTGCCTTCGCTTGAAAATGAAGAATTTGAAATTAACTTTAAATTTTTAATACGGACGGACAAACAGGCTTTTATTTTATTAACCTCCCCACAATAAAATTGTGGGAGGTTACTACAATTAGTCCAAAATCGAAAATTGAGATAACATCAAATCTTTACGTTTTGAGGTCCCGGGAACCCAAAAAAATTGTTTTTGAAAAATGTCTGTGTGTGTGTATGTGTGTGTGTGTGTGTGTGTGTGTGTGTGCTCTGGTGCCGCTATGCTTAAGTGGACATTAGCCAAGATATAACCCTAGTTATGTGGACTACACGGTTTGAGTGGACATACACACGTCCACAGGACTTTTTTTGCTTATACTCGTATTAGAGCGGACTCCCGACTCCAAAAATTCAATTTTGTAAATACGTTGACGTCAACCTAGCTTTTCGGTTATCTATGCACGTGAATATAATCACATGACTCCAAGAAAATTACTTTTTAAAAATGTCCACAAAACTGTAGCAATAGTTTGGTGTGTAAACTTTTATACAATAACTATAATTGTACGGCTTCAGACAGTGCTGCCTCCACGATACATCGACAGTTTTAAATGTATATTATAACAACCGTTTCTAAATAATATTTTTATGTTGCACAGTGTGTTAAATGTGTGGACTTTAGGTTCATTATTTTTCAAAACAATTTATTTGAAGAATTGTAGGTAGATAAGTAGTTTTTCCACCTTGTTAGATACCATTATTAAAAATGATGGATCGAAATATATATTTTTTTAGATATGAATGTTGAAAACATTCAATTATTTCAAATAGTAGTTTAGAAAATTTAATTTTATTTTAGGAGGTAAATCTTCCATAAGTAAAAATATTTTGTGAAAGTTCAAAAAAGCTGAACCATTTAATTTCATCGAAATAAAGGGCCCAATTAAATGATTACCCATTATTTCGATTCAACTGTTTATAGAAGTTATGCTGACCCAGTTACCAAAGCGTGAGGATTTTTGTCACTCCATAAATGTTGGTTATTCCGTGTCAAGTAAAATAGGACTTATAAGCAAATAATATTGTTTTCGTAAGATTTAAAGGCTTCCTACAAATGTCAAGTCTTAGCGGAAATTCACGAGGGACAGCATTTGTGTCCTTTATAGCTGATAGGAGTAAGCTCCTTGTCAATTCAGAATACCACAAACTGATGATCTTATTATGTTGAATTGAAAAGCAGCCCGTCTGTTACCACATTCAGGATATTCACCAAAATAATCTACTATTTGTTATACGACCACAATTATAACTTTTTGAAAAGATCTGCTTCCTCTTAACTTCGCATGAATACTATGAAAAGTACGAAAACTTGAAACAACGCTATTGCAAACTTCTCACTATGTCTTCTTGATGTCAGAGAATTTCTTGTACACTTCACCATAAATTAAATGTATCTCTGCATACTATTCCAAAGGTACGTTACCAAAAGTAAGCATATTAATCTCTCGTTAAAAAATTCTCAGCACTAAAAATGAATTATCTAATTATAGTGCCAAGAAACTACGTAATCGTGTGCAAACTAAAATTTTATGACAGCCTACTAAATGATTTAAACTATTCTAATCAAGTGCATTGCTTTGGATTGATTAGCTAGATACACGTGAATTACAAGAAAAGTGGCTGAAGCACCATTTTTAGGACCGGAACCGTTCTGTGGCAGCTTACATAATGGAGGAGGTTCAAAAATGGGAAAAGGAACAAAAGAAATCCTACTGAAGGAATACTCCAGGCCAAAGACAAGCGAAAAGGTTTATAACATATTCGACAAAGGATGTCACAAGACTTCTCGAACTCGAAAAGTCCGACGGCTGATCACATGTTTTCTAACTAGCCATTACCCCTTGATGTATAACAATAATAATAACACACCACAGGTAATACGCTGAAGGCTCTGCAAGAGCCTTCTGCGGGAGAGGCTACAAGTTTTTGAGACAAGGACATACAAACTCAATTTCCAAGTATACTGAGATGAATTTCCTCTTCCGAAAAAATCCCAGTGCCTTGGCCGGGAATCGAACCCGGGACCCCTCCAGTGTGCTTACCTCTCAACCAAGCAGTCATATATATCATCTCAAGAACATGGGCATGGCAGATGATAAATGCAGATACTGCGAAGCTGCAACTGAGATTGCGGATCATATACTAATTCAAAGTACTAATACGCATTAGGCTAAAGTACCTAGAACAGGCGGAATTAACGCATGAAGACGTAGGGAAATTAGCTCCTAGGAAAATCACAAGCTTTGCAGAAAGGTCTTGGAGTCCTGGGCAACAACTAGTTGTAGGCTAATTCACAAAAAAACTTTTAGGTCGAGGTGAAAAAAGGCTAACTCAGGGCCAAGCGACCTCTTAAACAATTTACAATCTACACGTAAATTATGTTTTCTCAAAAATTGCAAAAAAATGTTCAACAGAAGGTTCTAAATTAACTTATTTTATTGAAATAAAATGAACATACAAAAATATATTTTGAGTAATTTAAAGGGGTTAATGTTAATTTCGCCCATTTCTAAATAATCTACATGAATGAGAAAATTAATACATGATTTTATTAATGAAACAGATGTCTCAAATCTGTTTTTTCTTCAATTGATAAAATAAATTGATATTGAGATAAAAATTAAAAACCGTTTTTTGGCACAACCCTTATAGTGGAACAGAAAAGATTGATTCTAAAAAATATATTTATGAAGAACACATTTTAATTTCAATAGAGAAGAGGAATTTCAATTTTTTGTAATCTTATTACAGTAACCCTGTATTTTGATTATTACATATAACAGAATCATAGAGTTTCTTCATCAGCTTCTTAATGACATCAGCCCAATCTTAATAATAGAAACAATTGCTGTTGTGTCATATACAACAAAAAGACCAAAAATAGAAACACAAAGGCAGCTACGGAACGTGATTCGAAATTATTGCTTTTATCGCCACTTCGCAATGTAGCTTTAGGAAATGTGATCTAGGTGAGATAATGTCAGGAAAAAACTATCAACGGTTGGAAAATAAGGTACCCAGTACTCAATTGGCACTTTTGAGTAGCGCCACAAAGAGGGTAGTTAGCAAATAGAGCTCTATGTGTAGGCAAATAAATGATGGAGTAATTGTGGTCCAATATTTAATCGTTTCCTTTTTTGAACTTTATGACAATTCCTGAATTGTTGAAATTTCGAATAATACTTTAGCTGTGACTAAAAGTAAGTACTTATATCACATTTTATAATGTTTTTCAGTAAATCTAACCGTTAGGAATTTAGTGGAATGTTAAGAAACAAGTCATTTTAATAAATGGATATACTTTTTTTTAGATTAAAGTTTTGGAATTTTATACGTCCTAGATTTCATAAAATGTCCATTTATTGGTGATCAGTACACCTAGACGAACATGTGTCTAATTCTTTGTAAAAAACTGATTGTTGGGCAAAATTCCATCATAAACAACGTTCTACTACTCATTTGGAACAGAAAATCTTGAAAATATGTGTGTATGTCCACATATTTATTGTGTGGACACTCATATAGTAATGTGTAAGTCCCCATAATATACACACATCTTGGATTGTGTGGACCAGGCCACACAAGTGAGTTTCGTTAAAAACCAATAGTAATTTTGAGTGTTTAAATACGGCGGGAATATCTGCTAAAACCTTGAAATAAGTTCTATGGGGTTCCATTAATAACTATGAAGTCCACACAAGTCCAGTTATTGCAGGCGTCCACATAAGCATTGCGGCACCTGTATGTGTGTGTGTGTGTGTGTGTGTATGTATGTTAGCACGATAGCGGCGAAGCTACTAAACGGATTTGGATGAAACTTTGCATGAGGGTTTCTTTAGTGCTCCAGAAGATCTGAAAAGGTTTTGGTTGAGATCGGATTACGTTTAGTGCCGTTTTGGCACAACAAGTTGTTTATTTTATGATTACTTACAATTTGTAATTGAACCATTGAAAAGCAGTAAAAATTCCGATTTCAACGATATATAACACTTGCACTTTTTCGATTTGGTTTCCGTGAAAAAAATTAAAAAACGGAAATTTCACTTGTTTTGTCCTCAAAGCAGTGATATAGTACAGGGTGATATTCTAATAATGACAGAGGTGTTGAGTGATTTCGGCTGATAACTCGGGAACGGTTGAAGATATCGAACTGAAATTTGAAACGTAGGTATAAATATTGTAGACGGACGGATTACGAGTGAATTAATAATACACCTACGTCACATGACGTCACAAATAAGAAAAATTGGTGCAGATATCGACTTAACTGGAAACATCCAATTAAAGTTTGAAACGTAGGTGGAAATATTGTAGATGGATGGAATACGAGTAAATTAAAAATACACCTACGTTCTGATGACGTCGTAAAAGCATAAAATTCTTATAACAGGCGATCTGATGATATCAAAAAAATATTTCTACAAGACGAGTCACCTTTCAGAAAAATGCCAAATGTTTGAAAATTGTCAAATTTTCGGAGTAATGTCACTTTAGAAAAATGTCAAATTTTCGAAAAAATGTCAAATTTTCAGAGAAATGTCACTTTTCAGAAAAGTGTCAAAAATTCAGGAAAATGTCAAATTTTCGAAGAAATGTCACCTTTCAGAAAAATGTCAAATTTTCGAAAAAATGTTAAATTTTCAGGGAAATGTCACTTTTCAGAAATATGTCAAATTTTCAGAAAAATGTCACTTTTCAGAAAAATGTCAAATTTTCGAAAAAACGTCAAATTTTCGAAGAAATGTCATCTTTCAGAAAAATGCCAAATGTTTGAAAATTGTCAAATTTTCGGAGTAGTCACTTCAGAAAATGTCAAATTTTCGAAAAAATGTCACATTTTTAGAGAAATGTCACTTTTCAGAAAAATGTCAAAAATTCAGGAAAATGTCAAATTTTCGGAAAAATGTCACTTTTCAGAAAAATGTCAAATTTTCGAAGAAACGTCAAATTTTCGAAGAAATGTCACCTTTCAGAAAAATATCACCTTTCAGAAAAATGTCAAATGTTTGAAAATTGCCAAATTTTCGGAGTAATGTCGCTTCAGAAAAATGTCAAATTTTCGAAAAAATGTCACTTCAGAAAAATGTCAAATTTTCGAAAAAATATAACTTTTCAGAAAAATGTCAAATTTTATTAAATGGATTCAAAGGAAAATTCCCAAAAAATACTACGGGTCCATTTGTGGTATAAGTTCTCTGCTAGTGTGTTAAAGCGTGCAGACCGTATGCTGAGTATTTTTGACGTGTCAAGTGCATCGAGAGATTACAAGTTTTTTCGACGTTTATAAAGCCCACGGATGGTGTGAGAGGCCATCCTGAACCGCTTACAAGCCCTACAAGTGTAAGCAACCCCACCGGAACGCTTTCGGTGAGTTTTTTCCAATAAAACTTTAAAAGTGACAGTGATCTTATATTTTAAAAACTATTTCCGCTACTTCCGACATCCCGCCGGAAATTCTTCCGGTAAGATAACCTAAAAATAGTACTACATAACCTAAAAACAATTTAAGACATTGGCACCAACCTAAACGTTTTTCAAAAACCAAATTCCCCATAGAAACATTGGAACCAAAAGTTTGACAGCTATCACTTCCCCGACCGATTTAGTGAAAAATTGGTCGAGGCCAAAAGATAAAACAAAATATACCAACTCAAACTTAAACGAGCCACCATGAACACTACCCTGGCTACATCTGGCAGGGAAACTGTCCACCAAGAGTTATATGGTTTTTTCCAAAGTTGGCCATCCCTGCCATCCATCCCATTACCAACGAACAGGTTTTTTCGTTTAGTTGTTTCCCGTATCAATAATCAAAATTATTAAGTGCTCTTGCCTACGAACGTTTTTATAGAATTGTGTTTATTTTTATATTAATTTTAGGTCCATGTGGACACATTATAATTTTAACCTAGTCTTTAAGCCTGCCTATAGAAGACAGGAGCTACTTTTCTATTTTTCTCCAAGCCAAACCGGACCTACCCCGTCCAGCCTCACACTCGCCACGGCGGTGTTCACCGTGGTTGTCTGGCTGGCCCCGGGCTACGATTCGATGAAGCATATATTTGTATTAAAAACATTGAATAAAATATTAATGTTGTGCAGACTATAAATTTAACACTCAAGTTCTTAGGTCAAAATCCCACCGAACGCAAGACTTTTTTTCTGATTTAATACGAAAAAAATATTTCAACTTAATAAATATAATTAAATGAGATCGTTCATATTGTTTAGTGCTCTTTTCGGCTTCAAAGATTCACCGGGTGGGGAGGTTCCAGCCGCTTCCAGTAGCTGCCGATTTTTTTTCAAATAGTTTACTTTAAAGAATGCTATTATACACATTAAGTCAGATAAGATGGATTCATGAGGATCGAAGTAACATGAATACATCAAAGAAAAATTTGTCAAGGGTTGCAAGTCGACTTCGAAAAACCATTTCTCTCTATATATAATATTTAAAAATAACACACTTTTAAACTCGGTGATTTGAAATTGTGGATATTGTATAGCGTACATGTTATTGCATTGATAAACAAACGCTTCTTATCAATAGATTTAATAACTTGAAGACCACTTAAAATAATTGTAATATTTTTGATGAATTACAGATAAAATTAGAATATAACTAATTCCTATGAACAAAGATCTTGATTTGGTTATAAGATGATATGATTCATTAAACGCTAACATCTTATTCAGAGTGGAGATACTTTACCTGAAAATCGAATTATACACCCAAGGAACAATTTTAGTTTCTTAAATGTATACAAGGGTGCTATAAAACTATTTATAAAATGCCTTGAAAAATCTATTTTGCTGTAACAATATCCTTAATACCATCATAAAGCGACTTGTAGACTAAAAGGGCCCACCCTTATGAAGGTTGTTAAGGCCTTTTTAAATTCCATCATAAAACTCCTTAGTGAGGCATAGTGCTGCTCTTGAAAACCTTGTTCGGGCCGTTTTAAAACCTTTCTTAAAACCTATTTTAAAGCTGTCAGAAGCTTTTCCATTAGCTTCCTGCATTTATAGAAAACACCTAGAACTGGTTTTTAAAACTCTTATAAGTCCATATTAGAACTGAGAAGCTATAAGAATGTCCACGAAGGAATCCAAATAATTTTATTATCGCATTTATTTTTTATAAACTGATTTAAGCAAACACACCATCAGACTTATTGAAGATAAAATGGAATTTGAAATGTATAAAGCGTAGAGTACTATAACCTCTCTAAGGCCGATTTAAATGGTAATAAAAAGCCATCAGGTATGACAAAAAAATTAAAACCAACGGCAGTTTATCGTTAAACTACATAATAAAGGCCCAAAAAACAAGAGCCCCTCAGAAATAATCATGATTTTAATATCCATACAAAATTTGCATAGACACACGTAATCAGCAAATTTAAAAAAGTGGGCTGCTTTTCGGTTCCCACGGTAATTTTCAGTCGTTTCTTGTAATTCTACCTTAATTTGCTAACGAAAAAGTGATAATTATTGATAATTATAATTGTGAGATTGACCTTGAATATTTTTATATAACAAGAAAAACATGGCCGGCCAACTAAAAACCTAATTGTCATTTTACAGTCCTCTCCAGTGTTGCCAGGTCTAGTGAAATTTCACTAGATCTGGTGATTTTTTTTAAATCTAGTGATTTAGTGAAAACTTTTATGAAAATGCCCATTTTTAATGATTTTTGAATCATCCAATTTATTACCCTCTACTGGTAGGTAGACAAACATTAAATTCGAGTTACGATGCATTTAATACAGAACTGTTCACGTTAATTGCTACCACGATCAGTAAACTCAACGGTTACCTCGATCAGCAGCTCTTAGACGAGAGAGACGCGCGGAGCGGGGAATCGAATGAAAGAGACAGGCATATCTGATTTCCGTGCAAAAGACACAGACAAAGATGCCTGTAGTGTCTACAGCTGACGTAAGCTGTAATTGTATAGTTTATTGACCGTGAATCGCTACAATCGAATAGCCTGTGTTCGTTACCCTCTAACGTCTCGTAGACAAACCGTACTTTCTAGTTACAAACCATTTAATACAATACAGAATACGTAGTCTGGCAACGAAATAATCAGATAGAGGACGCTCAAAGCTATGCTGTGCACAGACAGCTCAAGAAAATTACGTGTCCTACAGACACTGTAACTTTTGAAAATTAAAGATGAGAGCTTTAATTTCAAATCTAGTGAAATTTTAGTAAGATTTAGTAACTTTTTAAAGCGTCGTCTGATAACTTTTAAAATTTTGATCTGGCAACACTGATCCTCTCATTAAACTATATATTCTAATAATGGTAATGACCTAGAACATTTACTGAAAATGAAGCCCTTTTAGCCTTTTTGTATACTATCACAAATAATTCCATGGATCACATGGACTTGATAAAAGCTGTAATAAAACGTTTGGGACATTGACATTTGATACAAAAATCTTAAAACTTAACCTCAAAATAATTTGTATGTGTGTGTGTTTTAACAGTCCTTTTAAAATGGCCACTCTTTTTTATTTTCTTCCACCTTTCGAAAAAAGACTTAATTACACATCAGTAAGTCGTGAAATGCTTTTAATTTCACGGTTTCATCACAATATTTATCAAGGATGTTTTAAGAGTCTAGTTTTGTAATGGCCTTTAATAAGTACTAATAGGCATTGAAAATGTCTAGTTTTAAAAAGGATTTAAAATGCATTTATTGCAAATATGTTAAAACCATAAAGAATAATTTAAATGGAATTTAAGACGTTCATAAAACTAATTATCTTTATGGAGAGTTTTATGTAGGTTATGATAAATCCATTACAAATACAAATTATCCTAGAAGCAAATTAGCTTTATAATTAGGTTTTACAGAATGCTTTAAAACTTACTATTAAGAGCAAGTATACTTGAAGCCTAAAAGGCCTTAACTACAACATCAATAAAGCACATGACTATTTCCCAACCCTGACAAACCTTTCTTAAAACCTCCTCAAGTCCAAATGACTTTTAAATTGTTCCTTGGGCAGTGTGTCCCAGGATGGAGTTGACAAGAGGATTGATTTTACGACGAAGGATCATTCTATATAAAAAATTCTGCTTGTCGAAAAAATGAATTTACCATATAAAAATCTTAGATCAGATGTACAGGGTGTTAATAAATTAAGAAAACATCAAAATGCCTCAAGAGAGAAGTACCTTTATTTATTATTTTGAACAAAATATTTATAAAAAAAGTTCCAAAATAATACAAATTATGAAGTCTAAATTTTGACTTTTACATTTATGTCAACTTACATTTTTTTTCAAACATTAACGTAACATAATAACATTAACTTCAACGATTGTGGAAAAACAATTTATTCTACATAGCCTCCTCCTCCTCCTCCTCCTTTTTCTGTGGGGTGTTTTAAAACAGAAAGTTTATGCAGATGACCTGCCGCATGATCGAGAAACACTAAAAGCAAGAATACAAGACGCGGTGAATGAAGTGAATGTACCCTCAACCATTCGTAAGGTCTATTGTGAATTTATTAAAAGGATGGAGAAATGTGTTGAGGTTGGCTTAGGCTTTATTTTGGATTATACTTTGGAAATTTGGAACTTTGTTTTATAAACATTTTGTCCAAAATAATAAATAAAGGTACTTCTCTCTTGAGGCATTTTGATGTTTTCTTAATTTATTAACACCCTGTACATCTGATCTAAGATTTTTATATGGTAAATTCATTTTTTCTACCAGAAGAATTTTTGATAAAGAATGTCTTTTCATCGTAAAATCAATAATAGAGATGTTTTTCCTCTTGTCAACTTCATCCTGGGACACACTGTATATGACATCATATTACGAACATTTTTTTCCATTTTGCATATTGAACAACTAGAGTAAACAATCTTCGCCTATTTATTGAACTTTTTACATAATTTGTGCACATTATGTAGGATGCTTTTCGCGGTTTTCTGTAAATAACCCTAACTATTTGGTGTTAATTCCCGGGCATTTTTAATATCTCATCTTCTACCTGGTATTTCAGATCCGGACTTATCTCATTTAAAATTAACTCGTTTTTATAGATTCCAGGTTTTATATGTGTGCAAATCGCTGCAAATCGTTGGAAAAATGCCGTTCCTCTGGGAATCGATGAGTTTACCCTTAAATGCACAATGTATTAAAATCAAAATGGTTGAACATTTTATGTGCTGTTTCTCAAATGACCGATTCAAATGAAAAAGCTTGAAAAGAAAATTGGCATACTGCTCGTATTTGTTTTTTCCCTTGTTTTTGTATTTTATATTGTCTAGTGTATATGTCACTGCTTCATACTCTATATTTATTTTTTTTTGTACGTTTCATGTATACTATGTGCATTTGTTATCAACCCACTTTATAGGGAATTATAAAATAAATCATAAAAAATATGAAAAACAATGATACATAGGAATAAACCTATAATTCTAGGCTTATTCCTCTTTATCATTGTTTTTTTATACTTTTATGATTTATTTTATAATTTTATCTTTGCACTGTATATTCTGCAATTGAGTATTTGTAATTGGGTATTTGTACCTATTGGAAATAAATGCACTATTTAGTTATTCAATTATTTTTTTATTTCGGGTTGGAATGAAAGTTGTATTATATTAAGATCTTCTTCTAGGCACATCTTCACTCTTAGTTTCTGTTCCGTCATATACAGTTTGTGGTTTCTTGTCTACAAAAAATAAAAAAGAAATATACAGTATTTACATATTACAGAAGTATTTATGTTTCTTACCTTGTACATGTCCTCTTCCAAGGAAATGCTTTTCAATTATAATTATAGGTGACTCAAAAGCCAACGTCCAAAATAAAGCCACAATTGTTGATACAGTAAAATGACCACACCAAGAATAAAACTAAAAAGTTTTATCATTAATCCTTAATACATATATTGCAAAACAATTATAAATTACTTAAATAAAAATATAATGTTACATGTTTCTATCCTTTCTATACAGATCTATAATATATCCTCCTTCAGTAGAAACATGCATAAATAAGTAAGTGAATAAGTTGGTAGTTCGTCAATAATCTGAGAGATGACGCGGCATCTATAAAAATCTAGAAAATTACCGACTCTACTAGAACATTGTAGAATGTTGTAGAACCAGTTTCCTATGACTATACAAAGAGAGTGAGTGGCCGAACAGGACAGTTCAGTTCAGATAATAAGTTTAGAAAGATCAAGAAGAAGTAAGCAAGGTGATCAAGTGACTGAATGAGCCTTTCCCGCATGACTGAATTTTACTATTTCACTATGACCAAATATGGGTCACAAAACGTCTAATACGACGTTGTCCATGAGGAGATGATGAAGTAAATACGTAAGTACACACAAAATGTTACGACCTCTTTGCAAAGTTTTAGAACAGAATTAGAAAAAAATTACAATATCTGTTCAATAATTCCAAATTCGCTTTATAAATAATTATTTAACCAGCAGAAAATACTCACAGCATAGTAGTCGGAGAAGTAGAGTTTGCTTCTAGTATTCATATAGAACAATCTTAAAACAGTTACATGCACCAAATATATACAATATGTTAGTCTTCCAAGCACTTGCATTAGTGGCCCACTTAATATCCAGTTGACGAAACCTAAAAATATTTATGCTTTTCGAAGAATTCTAAAGCAAACTATTTTTAATTAAAACGTTAAATATTGTCTTTCAAAAAAAAAATTGTTAGTGTCATACGTTTAAAACACTCTAATTGAGAAGTAGAATGTGCTTCATCTGTGCTTTTCATACATGCTTGGTGATCCGCAGTATTCTCGTCTGGCTTCTAGTGTGTAAGACTTTTTCAAAATATAAGGAACATTATCGGCTCTACAAAGATAGCGGCGTCCTTGTCGCTATCATTGGCTAGAGCCAAAAAACACCCCTGAAATGGGGTAAAAAGAATATTAAACTACGAGAATAGTTGTTACGTCTTAATCAATCGAATTATACAAATTAAGGTTAAACAGCAGCGTACATATAATAGATATGAAACACACCCCCAGGGAGGGGCGAAAACTAGCCCCCATATATAAAAAAATCGATCCAAAACAGCAATGACTGCTGAAAAAGCTCAAAATGTTTAAGTTTTGTTAAAGTGATAAGAAACTGCATCAGGTCCGACGTAATCTTCATAAACTGCCCCTATAGAGTTGAGAACAACCACACCCAAGTTTAAAGGACACGAGAAAAACAAGAAAAAACGTAAAATGCAACAGGATTTCTATTTTCATGGATACTATGATTGGCTGAAATTGCGTAGTACTCTAAAATAGAACTAGAAACTTACGTACCATCAACATTCTACAGTGTCAATCTTCAGAGGGTGTGAAAACTACCCCCTATGTAAGGTTTGACTATAAAAAGGTACAGTGACATCTATAAAAATTCGAAACACCTGCGTTGGGTGGAAGAGAGAAGAAACTAGACTATGTTCGACGCTGTGCTTGAAAACCACCCCCACGGGATTGACAGACGCCACCTCTATAAAAAACAAACTATGGAAATGAAAAGAATAAGCAACAGTATAGCTTTTTCGTTACATCTTGAATTACGGTAGTTTACATCCTTTCTGGTGGTGTTACTTAATAACATTTATAGAACATGACTTTCAAACTTTAAGTGTACAACACGATTTTTGCCAATCACAGCATCCATAAAAATGTAAATCCGGTTAGTTTCTCTCTGTTTTTCCAGCATCCTACAGGTATAGGTATCTCGCAACTCCGTGGGGGTGGTTTTCAAGCACATTGTCGAACAGAGTCTAGTTTCTTCTCTCTTCCACACAACGCAGGTGTTTAGAATTTCTATAGAAGTCACTGTAACTTTTTATAGTTAAATCTTACATAGGGGGTAGTTTTCACCTCTGAGGGTTGACAGTGTAGGATTTTGATGGTACGTAAGTTTCTGATTCTATTTTAGAGTACTACGCAATTTCAGCCAATCACAGTATCCATGAAAACAGAAATCCTGTTGGATTTTACCTTTTTTCTTGTTTTTCTCGTGTCCTTTGAACTCTAGAGGTGGTTGTTCTCAACCTTATAGGGGCAGTTTATGAAAATTACGTCGGATTTGATATAGTTTCTTAACACCTTAACAAAACTTAGACATTTCAACAGTCATTGCTGTTTTGGATCGATTTTTTTATATATGGGGGCTAGTTTTCGCCCCTCCCTGGGGGGTGTGTTTCATATCTATTGTACGTACGCTGTTGTTTAACCTTAGTTTGTATAATTCGATTGATTAAGATGTAACAACTATTCTCGTAGCTTAATATTCTTTTTACCCCATTTCAGGGGTGTTTTTTGGCTCTAGCTAATGATTTTGGGGGTGTACGATTTTTTTTGACCCCGGATTCGGATTCAGCGACCGAAAATACATAGGGATACATGGGTCTGGTTCGCTGCTTTGAATTTTTTTTTTGTGGGGCTGTGTAGCAAACAGCACATAAAAATTAGTAAAAGTAGCCGCAAATGCCCCTTAAATTTTGCAAAAGGCTTACACACTACAGGCCGGATGACAACACCGACCGAGGAAGAGCTCCCTTGAAATTCAGTTTATAACAATTTATTCTCCACAATTTACGGAAAATTTTGATTTTTATTATTTTTAATTATTATAGAATTTTCCTTGGTCCAATCGTCCATGTTTGCAAGAAATACATGAGCACTTCAAGCAATGTTCCAACTGCAACTGAGAATGCCTGTGTCTTTTGTGTTGTTACTTAAAAACCAACACCAAGAGGATTAATCAGTGAATGAAATGAATCACGAAGAATGAGCGTGCGTCGTTCGCAGACACATCCTAACTACACGAATTGTTTAGACGAATGTTGCATTATAGTGCAGAGCTAGGTGACTTTTCGGCATTCACCGTTTTATGCACAATGAGATATTTTTATCGTTTTATGGATGATAACGATTCATAAAATATATTTCTGGCTGTACACCTCCCATCAGATAGATCACCGTTTAAAATTCAGTGAAAATATGTCATCGTCACAAGGCTCATTTTTTGGTATACGCATTATGTCTAAAATAAAGATCACTAGAAAGAATACGACATCAGGAAGCGCAGCCAAAAAGGTCAAAGTTGTAAAACGCAAGCCGACCGGCTTGTGTCCTAATAGTCTACTCATTAAAGACATAATAATAGTGTTTTAGAGTAAAAGGTTGCGGAGTTTTGAAACTTGGCAGGAGTGTAGACTTGGAGGTCCTAAATATGCACTTAAGTTTGCGTCCAAAATCAGTTTTTGGCATATAACTCGGTTCTTGTGGGTTTAAAAAAAATTCTTATAAGTTGAAAGGATAAGATTTTCTACAAAACAGATGTCATAATTTTTTTGTCATACAAATACTTTTTGAGTTACTGGGCCGAACAGAAGGGCGAACTTTTTAGTTCCGTAAAAGCGACATTTCCATGGTACTTTTTACCATTTATCCACAAACTAGTGTACCTATACCCTATTTTGTTATTTCAAAGAATCTGTATCGGAAAAAAAAGCGATGAGGAATTAAGTTTGACATCATATCCCATATCCCATATCCCCTATCCCTAATTAATGAGGAAATCGCCCGGCCTTCAATGCTATGGTTCTTGTGGCCTTTTTTATCACTGCAAATGTGTAAACATCACAGCCGATCAGCTAAGTGTATTAAGAACAATTCCAAATGCCGCTTGGAAATGTCTCAACTGTCAGGATGTATCTATCGTACCTAATTCCCCTACGGTGGCAACGAAAAGCAATGATGTAATAAATCAGCAAAATTTACTTTCAATTATGAAGGATATCAAAGCCGAGCTAAAAGATCTAAGAGGTAAGCAAGATGAACTTTTAACTTCTGTATCATTTTGCTCCGATTTCGAGATGGCCATAAAAAAGTCAACGAACACATTATGACAATTGAAAACTTAAAAGCAGATAACAAAAACCTAAAAGAAAACGTAGCGTCTTTAAACACGAAGCTTAATGAACTGGATCAATTCTCAAGAGTTAACAATTTAGAAATACAGGGAGTTCCCGAAAAACGAGATGAGAATTTGTTTAATATAGTTGAAAAAATTACTAATTTTTTGGGAATAAGGATTAATCCTAACAACATCGAGTCCGTCCATAGAGTACAATCGTTTAATCCTGATACTCCTAAAAATATTATCGTGAAGTTTCTCTCAATTAAATCCAAGAATGAAATTTTACTTGTAGCAAAAAATAAAAGACTATCCTTACATACTACCAACCGAGCTTTGTCTGTTGAAGAAGTTTCTCATAATTTATATTTAAACGACCATTTAACCAACGAAAATAAACTATTATACAAAAAAACCAGGGAGGCCGCTAAAGCAAAGGGCTACAAGTACGTCTGGGTGAACAATTGCAATATTTTTGTCCGAAAGGAAGATGGATCGAGAGTGAAGCTAATTAAAAACTTGAACCACGTTAATACGTTGTAAATGCACCTTTTCCTCAGTGAGTTTATTTGATACTAATCCTTTACTATGAATTTATCCGTAATATATCAAAACGTAAGGGGTTTAAGATCCAAAACTCAGGACTTTAAATTAAATGCAACAAACTGTAACGCGGACTTAATTATCATAACAGAGACATGGCTGAACAGTAGTGTAAACGACAGTGAGCTCTTCGATTCAAATTACTCTGTATTTCGTCGTGACCGTGAATCCTCCTCTAGTGTCAAAAGTGATGGTGGTGGGGTGTTAATCGCAGTGCGTGGGGATATGCAGGCTTTAGTGCGAAATGAATGGCAGAGTCAGGTGGAAGACCTATGGATTTCTATATTAGCCGAAAACAACACGAAAATTCACATATGATGTGTATATTTACCTCCCTCTGATGAATTTGCTATGTCTTGCTTCATTAACAATCTTTACCATTTGTTTAATAAAGTTTCAGATGATATAATACTAATCTGTGGTGACTTTAATATGCCAAATATTTCTTGGATTTTAAACAGTAATTCATATTTTATTCCAACTAATGTTGACCAAAAATCTAGTGTATTAATCGACACGTTTTCCTACTATGGATTAATGCAATTTAATTCTGTATTAAATATTAACAATAGAATGTTAGACTTATTACTCTGCAACAATAATTATATAAAGGAAGTTAATTATTGCAATAACCCATTAGTAAATGAAGATGTTCATCACAAGTCCATTGAATTTATGTTTTCTTGTCCTCAAATTAAATTGTTAAAATCCGTTCTACAAAGTACGTATAATTTTAAAAGAGGTAATTATGAAGCTATTAATAATTATTTAAATAACATTCAATGGGAAAATTTATTTTTGAATAAAAATGTAAATAATTCTACAATAATTTTTTACGAGAAAATTAACTACGCTATCAGTAACTTCATTCCTAAAAAAATAATAAATAGTAAATTTCCTTTTTATTTTTCTAATAACACTATTAGAACCATTAAAGAAAAAAATAAAGTTCACAAAAAGTATAAAATTTATCGTAATGAAAATGATAAAAATTATTTTCGTATATTAAGAAGTAGGTCTAAGCAACTGATAAGATCAGACTATAATAATTACATCAAGTCAATAGAAGACGATATACCTAATAATGTAATAAAATTCTGGCATTTTGCTTCTGCTCAGAAAGGTCAAACTAATATACCAGGTGTTGTGAAATTTAATGATAAATGTGCTCAAAGTGGCTATGAAATCTGCCAATTATTCTCAGAATATTTTCAAAGTGTTTATGAGCCATACGAACAAACTGTAGTAGATTTCAAAATCTGCGAGAATAATAAGGTTAGTTATGTCAGAACTAACCAAGAAGAAGTCCTAAATATTCTAGTTCATTTGGATGAAAACAAGGGGGCTGGTCCAGATGGAATTCCTTCTTATTTTGTAAAAAGATGCGCTCAGAGTCTTTGTGAACCGCTCACCTTGATATTTAATAAATCACTTGCTGAAGGCGAGTTCCAAACTTGTGGAAAATTGCAAATGTTGTTCCTATTCACAAAAATTCCGACAAAAACTTAGTTGTTAACTATCGGCCGATTTGTAAACTAGATATTTTTAGTAAAGTTTTTGAATGCATTGGTCATAATTATTTATTTAACTCTATTAATACCTCAATAATTACAGAGCAACATGGTTTTTTTCTAAGAGATCAATTGAATCGAATTTGGTATTATATTCTGAATATATTTTAAATGCTATGGATTACCAAATCCAGGTCGATTCCGTGTAGACCGACTTCAGTAAAGCATTCGATAAAATAAATCACAATATATTAGTCAGTAAATTGGCTGAAGTTGGCGTGCATGGGGATTTCCTCAGATGTTCACATCTTATGTATATAACAGGTCACAAATAGTAATGGTCAAGGGACATAAGTCATCTCCATATGTAGTCACCTCAGGAGTACCCCAGGGCTCGAACCTCGGACCGTTGCTATTTCTGATCTACATAAACGATATCCATACTTGTTTTAAATTTTGCCAATTTTTGTTATACGCAGACGACCTAAAAATATATTCCCATATAAATAATATAGCTACCTGCACCTTATTCCAAGAAGATTTAGACTCTTTTTATAAATATTGCATTAAGAACAAACTATTTTTAAATTTTGAAAAGTGTCACCATATCTGTTTTACACGCAATTTAAACATATTCAAGTATGACTACAATTTCAACAACAAAACGCTAAAAGAAGTACAGCAAATAAAATATCTTGGAATAATCTTCGATTCAAAAATGACCTTCTTTCCGCATATAGATTACGTAATATCAAAGAGTAATAGAATGCTGGGTTTTATAATCAGAATATGCAAAAAATTTAAATCATTGCCATAAAAACAATTTATTTTTCACTCGTACACAGTAAGTTAAATTTTGCTTCAACAATCTGAAACCCAAAATATTTACTTTACAAATCTCGGTTAGAATCTGTGCAAAGTAGATTCGTGAGATATTTAAATTTTAAGGCGACCGGAGAATACGACTTCCAGAGCAGCAGTGCTCTGTTAAGGCGTAATCATCATATTGCATCACTAGAAAACAGAAGGTCACTTGCTGACGTATTATTTTTGTACAAATTGATCAATTCTTTAATTAATTCTCCTGACTTATTAGCTATGGTAAACTTTCATGCTCCCCCTCGTAATCTAAGAAAATAATATTATGTTTCATGAATCTTATTATAGAACAAATGCCAGTCAAAATTCCCCTTTAAATAGAATGGTTAGGACTTACAATTCAAATTTTTTTGAAATAAGTGTATTTTTTTTATCATTAAGAAGTTTTAAAACTGCTATAAAAAATACTATTTTAACCTAAATGTTTTTTTCTCTCTGTGATTACTCTGTGGTGTATTGTATACTCTAATTTTAGTTTATAGTTTAGTTTAGTTGTTAAATTAGATCTAGTGGACACTTGTTTGGGCTATTTAGCCTGTATGTGTCCCTTTCCCTGTAATAAATAAATAAATAAATAAAAGGCAAGCGAAAGGGAATGAAATCTTCACTGTTGAAGACATTTTCTCCGGTAAACCAGCCTGTACAACCCGATAACAACATCTTGCAAAATGTTCACAGGCACTATGGTCCCAACGCAGTTGTAGTCTTTGACGGTTATCCAGAGAACGCAGCTAGCCGGAATACGAAAAGCGCAGAAAGATATCGACGCCCTAGAACACATGTATCCACTGATGTTATTTTCGATGAAGCGATGATTCCACCTATTTCGCAAGATAAATTCTTGTCGAGCGAAATTAACAAAAAAAATTTACTTTCCATGTTAGTTACATAGTTTGAAGAACAAAATTATATAGCAATGCAGGCAGTAGAAGATGTGAATGTGCTCATCATTCAGACAACCATCGACATGTCATCTGCTGTTGCAAAGAACATTTTGCTTTTAAATTCAATCAATGGTTGTGACACAACTTCTGCCTTTTTTAACCAAGAGAAATTGAAGTTCCTCAGTTTCCCGAACAAAAGCGACGCGTTGCTTGAGGCTATAGCAATCTTCCAAGAACCCGAAGCTGATGTGAATGGTTTCGTTACAGCTGGTGAAGCGTTTTTACTAGAGATTCTGAGCAGTATGGCTGGTGGAAAACAATGAACGGGCTCAATGCTCTTCGAGCTACGTCAGAAGCAGCCCCCTACCCAATTTTAAAATCAATATCCTGTAATAAAGGCTCTGCAGAAACATGTGGATGTCGAAAAACAGGTTTAAAATGCTCAGTGCTGTGTCTATATTGTAACGGAACAGCATGTGAAAACATTCCCGATTTGGTAGTGGATTCCGTTCCCGAAGACTCAAGCGAGGCTGATGACGACCTTGATTCATTGGAGTGGGTGTTGGAGGAGTGGGGAGACGAACAGGATTTGACAGATAGTGAAATTAATAAACCAGGGATATTCCGGAATACAAAACGGCAGAAATGTGCATATAACTTTGGAGTGTGGATTAAGCATACTGGTGATACTACGTTAAAAAAAGCGCACCGCTCAACTCTACCTCACGGGTGGTATGGAAAAGAGTTGATAGCCTATTATGTTCTTGTTATATTACTGCACTAAACTACTTCAGGTAGGCTAATTTTTAAATAATTGGTATAAAGTACCATGAAAATACCGCTTATATGAGTTTTTTAAAAATTTGCCCTGTTGTTCGGCCTTGTATCTCGGAAAGTATTAGTCTGACAAAATAAAATTGTAGGAGCACTTTTGTAGCAAATTTCTTCCTCTTCAACTTTCTACGAGATTTTTTTCTTCTAAAACTCACAGAAACCGAGTTATATGCCAAAAACTGATTTTGGCCGCCATTTCTTTCAAGATGGCGGTGCGAGCGGCAGTTGCTTGAGGTCGCAAACTCAGGGTCATACTAAGAGCCACCACTCATGCCAAGTTTCAAAACTCCTCAATCTTTTGCAACCCAAGAAGTATCTAATGCCAAATATGAACTTCTTATGGCAACAAAAAGGAGCCTTGTAACGGTGACATGATTTCTTTGTTTTTTATATCTTATAATATGGCCAAATCGTCATATAAGTTCGATAGAATTAATCAACGCGTTGAAAATAGTTTCTAAAAAAGCCACCTAGCTGCCATGCTGTTACATGTTGCATTACATATTCGATTCCTATAATGTATACGCACCTTAATATATTCGGAAAATAAATGGGCAAAGAATAGTTCGCATTCGTTCTATTGACAGGCATATCGACATTAATAAAAGTGTTTTAAAATGAGGATATTATTAACGTTATATACAGCATGAGTGTAGCAACAATAATAATATATTAATTAGAATGTTTATTTTACTCGTTTTTGATTTTTCCTAACCCCCTCCCCCCCTCATCATTATGAATGATTTAAAAAAAGTATTAAAAATAAAATTTCAGTAAAACCCAAAAAACTGTAGCTCCTATATTACATCTGCTAGGAAAAAATATTTTCAAATGGCGGAAATCATTGTAAAGAACTGCTTTTAGGTGGTCTACGTATCAAAATTTGAAAGAGCACCGAAAAGAACCTATGTCGCCAACTATCCTCAAAAAATGAAAAAATGGAAAAACTACACTTAGAAAGTCTGCTCCTCAATTTAGAATAAACAATAAAAAATACACGAATAAACGAAGAGGAGATAAGAAGGAGTGAAAAATCTGCAAATTATCTTAAGAAGGCTGGATTATAAAGGGTATAGTTGTAAAAGTTACGGCTAGATAGACTGCCGGAATATGGGTAACGCTTGGCGGCTGTTTTTTATTCGAAATGGAGCGTTATGCTCTCTAACTTGTGTGATGTTGCTTGTTTACGGACTGCCGTCCAGCTCAGAGTCGTAAGATTTTTGAGATACCTTCTGAATATAGTCCTCTAATTATGTCGTGACAACGTTGTACATATGTATAAGTCTCTGAGGTGGGTGTATCATGATGAATATGAGGCGAGGCGCATAAATTTATGTTTCAGAAATTTTAGTTTCTTGAAGGTCGTGACCGCCATCCTGCACCGGTGCCGCGAGTGTTATAGACGGCCTCACTATAACAGTATATGTTAATTTCTTGCTGTATATATTGAGTCTGAGCTTCTTAGCCAGAAGCAGATACAGATTCCTGGACAAGGAATAGACGATTCATATAATCTTGTTTCTGTGCTTGTTGAACGTCAATAATCACGTCTCCAAGTGTACACCTAAGTACTTCACACATTTTTTAATTGAAAAGTTTCTTCACACCGAAATTTATTTTGTAAATTTGCGTGTGAAGGCTATAACTTCTCGATATTTGCTAGAATCTTACACCGACTGCAATACGCCGTGACGAGGGTCATGTAGACCTTTAGTGATTTTTTGAACAAGAAAGTGTTACTTAAAATATCAGAATTATCAGACACTTGTAGTGTCAATAATGTAGATATTGACTTTTTATGGCTCAAAGTTCATGTTGGATTATTACTTCCTATATAGTATGGCCAATATCAATTGAGAATGCGACGTTGGTCTTCACCTCGGTGGTACTTTAACAGGCGGCACAGATCACACTTTGGCGCTTTATCGGCCTTTTCTATGATTTTCCAATTGACTTTAGACTTAGTATATTTATAGTTTGTAAGTTATAAAATTAGTTAACTATAGTTACCACGTTGATAAAAAAGAAATACATTTTTTTAAGTATTTATTGGATGGAGCAAAATCATATTTTTTACTATATTTTAATTACAGAAGAAGTGAAGTTTCTGTACATATTTGAATTAAATTACCACGTAAAATCAGATATAATGTTGCCAGATTCTTGTGTGATATTTTGAGTCAGTGCAGATCTAAATTATCGCGTACTAAGTTGATTTTAAAATGTGCCTGATATCTCGTAATGAGCAATTACACAGCCACATACACAAAAAAAGTTCAGACCCAGAAACTAGACATACCAATCTTTATGTATTTTGTTTTGATGTATGTTTTTTCCCGGATTTCGACATTTTCTTGCCAGTATCGGTCATACAAAAATAACAGCTTTATTTAGTACTTGGATCGGATCATCTAACTGGTCTCACAATCTTTAAATATTTACTGTCTTTAGTATTGTTCCAACGCTGAAGCATAATTCTGCAAGAATTACAAATAGTATTTGGTGCTTACTTGACTTTATCAATATTTCCCTGCACATTAAAGCATGTTTTATATATACTTTTTAGATTGCTAGTAAAAGACCTCCGGGATTCAGTAAACTCAAAATGGTCACAGACGAAACAGAAACAATATTTCATTCCATTGCATAGATGCTGAGCTGTCGTGTGGATTCAGCATCAATTCTAGAAATCTTTAAAACTGGTAAACTTGTAGCACTATAATACTCAACAGTAGCCAAACCAGCCACTACTGAAGAGCTGCGATCGCATGATGACGACGCCTCCGGGCCCGCTTGCTCACCCTGACCAGCCGCCGAACTGGGCTTCCGAAGCCCTGCATCGTAATATCCTTACCTGTTTTTGCCATGAAGGCTCCATATGATTACCCAGGAATTTCGCCGGAACAATTCTGTTGCCCGCCTTCACCACGTGGAGGTATTCTGGTCGCAAAAACAAGCAAAGATTCAAAGAAACAGGAAACATTTCTGTTTTCATTTCAAAACCATTTTCATGTTTGATGAAAGCGCACTCATCATTATGTACAACATTCGAAATTTCATAAAAATTTAGAAAATCTAGGCGCACAAAAATTTAACATATATTATTAATCCAGTGTATATAATGATGAGTTTCCACAGAGCTTTAAGCAAACATGAAAATGACTTTGAAATGAAAACATAAATATTTCCTGTTTCCTCAAATCTTTGCTTGTTTTTGCGATCAGGACACCTCCACGTGGTGAAGGCGGGCAAGAGAATTGTTTTGGCGAAGTTCCTGGGTAATCATATGGAGCCCTCATGGCAAATACATATTATGATGCAGGGTTTTGGAAGTCCACTATCGGCGGCTGGTCAGGGTGAGCAAGCGGGCCCACAGGCGTCGTCATCATGCGACCGCAGCTCTTCAGTAGTAGGTGGCTTGGCTACTGTTGAGTATAATGCTACATATTCACCAATTATAAAGATTTCTAGAATAGATGCTGAATCTACGACAGCTCAGCATCCATGCAATGGAATGAAAGATTGTTTCTGTTTCGTCTGTGGCTATTTTGAGTTTACTAAATCCCGGAGGCGGAGGTATTTTACTAGCAATCTAAAAAGTATATATAAAATATGCTTCAATGTGTAGGAAAATATTGATAAAGTCAAGTACTATTTGTAATTCTAGCAGAATTATGCTTCAGCGTTGGCACAATACTGAAGACAGTAAATATATAGTGAGTCCGGTTAGATGGTCTGATCCAAGTACTAAAGAAAGCTGATACTTTTGTATGACCGATACTGGTAAGAAAATGTCAAAATCGAAAAATAACTCCGCTTCTTTCGTACTTGAAGCATAATAAATATTTACCTCCATGTCCGTGATAACAAGAATAAACTATCCAACTTATTCCTATACACCAGGCTGGTCTCATCAAAGAATTAAAGACTGATTGACTTTCGTATCCATGATTCAATGCGACTTCTTGATAGCAGATTAATATTGCTACCATCCCAAGAAGAATAACTGTCCAAATTACTATATTTACAACCTAAAAATTATTTATTTCCGTTCTTACAATCATAACAGTCATAAATTAAGTTCAAGTGTGCTTTAGTGACGTCTTAGTTCTGTCAAAATGTCAAGTTAATGAAATTGTATGTAAATGACACAACTAAGACGTCACCAAAGCACACTTTTCAATAAATATAATTTGTCCTTTCCAAATTAAGTTTGTTTTCAAAGAATTCTTGAGATCTATGCGGCAGTTTTCTCGAAAATGGTTAGAATTTCAAGTTATATCAAGTGTACCTTTTCTACGTAAAAATGACTCCTACATGAGATTTTTTAGTCAAAAGTGCCACTGCGTTTCGTAAAAAAAAGAGAAAAAATATTCATCATCGGGTATATATCAGGCGCCCTCCACGGGCTAGCGTGATGTAATATATAAATTACACAGCCCAAAAAAAAAAAAAAATCAGACCAGCAAACCAGACCCATGTATCCCTATGAATTTTCGGTCGCTGGATCCGAATCAGATGTCAATAAAAATCGTACACCCAAAATCATTAGCTAGAGCCAAAAATACCTCTGGAATTGGGTAAAAAGAAGATTAAGCTACGAGAATAGTTGTTACATCTTAATCAATCGAATGATACAAAGCGTACATAAAACACACCCCAGGGAGGGGCGAAAACTACCCCCATATATAAAAAAATCGATCCAAAACAGCAATGACCAAGTTTTGTTAAAGTGATAAGAAACTGCATCAGTCCGACGTAATCTTCCTATTTAAAGGACACGAGAAGAACAAGAAAAAACGTAAAGTCCAACAAAATTTCTATTTTCATGGATGCTATGATTGGCTGAAATTGCGTAATACTCTAAAATAGAACTAGAAACTTGCGTTCTATCAACGTCCTATAGTGTCAACCCTCAGAGAATGTGAAAACTACCACCTATGTAACTATAAAAAAGCTGCAGTGACCCTTGAAAAAGCTCGAAACTAAAATAAAAAGATGTTATAAAAAGAAATAATGAATCGACTGCCGTTTATGTTTTGTTGGGGGAAGGGGGGGAGGTTTCAAACACAGCGTCGAATTTAGTCTAATTTCTTCTCACCTCCACAAAACGCAGACGTTTCAAGTTTTTTCAGAAGTCACTGTAACTTCTTATAGTTGTTTCTTACACGGGGGGTAGTTTTCACCCCCTAGGGGAGTGGAATTGAATAACGACAGTAGTACGTGACTTTTTAAGTCAACCCACGCAATTTTAACCACACATAGCATCCATAAAAATGGAAACACTCTTAGACTAATGGTTTTTTTCTTGGTTTTTCTGTGTCATTTAAGATAAGGAGTGATTTTTGGCAGCGCTGTTGAGGTAATTTTCAATAATTGAGCCAAAACTACTGCAGACTCTTCTCACCTTTACAAACCTCCAGAGTTTCGAGATTTTTCGAGGGTAACTGCAGCTTTTTTATAGTTAAATCTTACATAGGGGGTAGTTTTCACACCCTCTGAGAGTTGACACTGTAGGATGTTGATGGTACATAAGTTTCTAGTTATATTTTAGAGTACTTCGCAATTTCATAACGTCCATGAAAATAGAAATCCTGTTGGATTTTACGTTATTTCTTGTTTTTCTCGTGTCCTTACCTGGTGGTTGTTCTCAAACCTATAGGGGCAGTTTATGAAGATTACGTCGGACCTAATGCAGTTTCTTATCACTTTAACAAAACTAAGACATTCCGAACTTTTTTAGCAGTCATTGCTAGTTTAATAAATAAATACCTATTATTTCTGAATATTGTCTAAACGTTGGTTGTGGCATTTTCTTAAATTTTCTCTATTCTTATTGGCTTACATCATTGTTAAAAAATATTATTTTGGGTATTCAGCAGATAACTTTCAAAAAAAAACATTCGATTCTTTCATATACCATTGCTGCAAGTCTGACCAAAAAGGAAGATCAACAAGACGGTGACTTGTCGACTTCTTTCATACACCTACCATATCTAAGATTCAGCATGAAAAGCATGAATAAAACGACTACTCTTTCTATATATTGATGATTCAAGTCTGATCATGCTAATATATATAATATTAAGTATCTCTAGGCCTACCTAGAGGATACTACATCACATTCAAACGTTTATTACATTTCAAAGTCAAGAAAATACTAAAAAGCACAAAGATAATAGTTATAAATTTCGCTCACAGCATGCATGTCCAATAAATGAAGTATTTAATATATTTTCGATGGATTAATGCCTTTAAACATTGTACAATCTTTTTCGTTCTCTTTAAAACTCGTCAGAAGGATATAAGTCCAATTCAAAATAAAAGTTAGTATTAGAAAATAAAAATGAAATATTTTCATGTCAAAAAACTGACATCTATTTATTTGACAAATATATTAAAAATAACAAAAAACAAACATTCCTTTAGAGCCCCAAAACTCGTCTAGTTTAATAAATAAATACCTATTATTTCTGCTTACATCATTGTTAAAAAATATTATTTTGGGTATTCAGCAGATAACTTGCACCAATGGTATATGAAAGAAACGAATGTTTTCTTTGAAAGTTATCTACTGAATACCCAAAATAATATTTTTTAACAGTCATTGCTGTTTTGGATCTATTTTTCTATATATGGCAGGTAGTTGTCGCCCTGGGGGTGTGTTTCATATCTATTGTAGGTACGCTGCTGTTTAACCTTAATTTGTATAATTCGATTGATTAAGATGTAACAACTATTCTCGTACCTTAATCCTCTTTTTACCCAATTCCAGGGGTGTTTTTTTGGCTCTAGCTTGTAGTGCGCCCAAGTTATCGTTTATTGTTTAGAATTGGTTTTGGCAATGTAATGTAATTCTTTAATTTAGATTTAATATGTGTCATGTTTTGACACTTAGACAAAAAGGTTTTTGATTTTGAATGAAAGCTGTCATTCGAAGGTTGTAAGTTAATTAAGAATTGGCTGCTGGACGATTGAAGGTAAATATAAAGTCCCTGCTGTACCGAGAATGTATTGCATTTCCTGATCAAGTTGATGAGCGTTAACATTTCGACGACGACGCGCATCAGAGACTCTATAACCAGGTGCATCATCGCTATCTAGAATAACAGGTACTATCATTTGACTATTGTTCAGTGCAATTACTAACCCTTCGGGGCTTAAGCGAGAAACTTATTTAAGTGTTATTTACCCTCTAGGGTAATTATTTGCCTATTTGTAATAATTACATTGTTTATAATTATAACCTCACAATTTGCATCTATCACTTCTATTTTCTCTGTAGCTCCCCCCCCCCCCCCACCTTTTATAAATATATTATAATATAGCTATTCAAGGTACAATTAATCAACCCTGGAGAATCTAGAATACTGCAAGCTAATGATTTTGGGGGTGTACGATTTTTTTTGACATCGGATTGGGATTCAGCTACCAAAAATACATAGAGATACATGGGTCTAGTTCGCTGATCTGAAAATGTTTTTTTTTTGTGGGGCTGTGTTATTATTTCTTAGCTTTAAAAATGTTTTCCTGCCAAATTCGAAGAAAATCGGTCAAGGGGTAGTTGAGATATTGCAAAAAAAGAAAACAAATTACAATGTTGATACATTGTATCTTTTTCCACAGCAACAATTTAGTGCAGGCAAATCCAGTTTTGAGTATGAACTATCTGGGGACAGCTATTTCTTTATCGAAATGGATAGCTCTATTCATGTAGAATGAGGATATATGTGTCACAAAAAATCCCAATGTGAGCTAAAGCCACCATTTAGAAAAAGAAGGACATATCTCAGTAACCATTGCTCCGATTTTAGATTTCTTTTTTTTGTTCTCTTCCGCTTTTCATGTACAGTCGAAAGTGTTATTACATCTTTGGGCATAAAATAGAAGATAATTGAAGAAAATAAGACTTGAGTTCTTGGAAATATACAAGGTGTCCAGTTAGTGCTTCCTAGGAAGATTGTGCAAAAACGGGTAACTTTATAAAAAAACTTTTTTAACAAAACTTCCAATGTTTCGTCTCTACTACAACGTGAAATCATTTTCAATTATACAAGGTGTCACAAAAAGGAGTCACACAAGAATGTATAATTTTGTTAATGGAATATCCTCTAATTTTTTGGCGTCAGTTAAGCCTCTAAGGGTCCTGAATTAAACCCTAAAATTTTTTGTCAATCGGATGCAGCGTTGCCAAGTTATATTTTTTTCCCTTTTTATCTGGCAAATTACAAACATTTTTTTGACTACCATATCTCCGCGATTTATTAATTGTTTTTTCTAAAAATGTAAGGTGTTATTCGATAATGATGCATTTACTGAAAAACATTTTTGAAATAAATTATTATTATACCGGGTGTCCAAAATATTTATTTACATTTCTTGTTATTTAATTATTATTTTTCTCGAATTTTTTAAATGGAATGCCTATATTTTTTTACATAGATGAATAAAGCATAAAATTTCCCACATTCTAATATTATACACTTAATTTTTATTTCAAACCGTTTTTGAGATATGATTATTTCAAATAAGTTTTGCGTAAATTGAGGTGATTTTTATTTTAGCATTAAAATCTAGTATGGCTTTGGCCTTTTGTTTTGTGTTTGTTTTTCACTCTATGACATTTCTCTAATGTGTTTAAGATTATCTTGACTAAGTTGAATTAATATTGTTAATATTTAAAAATACGAATTATAATTATTGTCAATAGGATTTAATACCTATGGTAAATGTTATGTTATTTGTGAATGTAATGGGAATTGTTTATTGGCATCAAGAATGTATGGTAAAAAATATCCCTATAGAAGATATCCTAATGTGAGGTCTCTAGAAAATTTGAAACAACGTTTTGAACGTACTGGAAATTTTGCATATGAAAAGAAGGCGAGACGACGAAATGTATTGTAATGAAGAAAATGACTTGGCTATAACTTTAGCGGTAATCGAAAATCCTACGGCAAGTGTTCGGGAGTTAAGTAGGGATTTAGAGGTCAGTGAATCTAGTGTTTCCCTATGTCTTCATAAAAATAAGTTTCGCCCCTATCGAGCTCAGCTGCATCAAGACTTTTGGGATGTGGATTTAAATCGTAGATTAAATTTTTGCTAGTGGGCTCAAAACCAAATTGGAGAAAATGAAGTATTTTTCAAATTTGTATTGTTCACGGATGAATCAACGTTTCATCGCAACGGATTTGTGAATAGGTCCAATTTCCATTATTATGCCAGAGAAAACCCTCATGTTGCACAGAAAAATCAGAAACAGAGTTTAAATGTAAGGGGAGGAATCGTACATGATTATGTTATTCATCCTCGCTTTTTTGAGGGAAATGTGAATGGAGCAGTCTTCTTAGATTTTATGCAAAATAAGTAGAAATGTTCGTCAGGCCATCAGTAATCAGTTTCCTGAAAGGTGGATAGGAAGAGGAGGTCCAATATTTTAATAAACTGTTAAATAATATCTAATTTATTATTCTATTAAATTATGTTAGGTCTCATTACATGGCCGCCTAAGTCACCCGACCTGACTTCAGTGGGTTTTTTCTTTGGGGATTTGTGAAGTCAGACGTTTATAAAGTGGAACCAACGACTCGAGAAGATATGATGGAAAGGATTCGTCGGTGTTTCAATCGTATAAATGTTGATATGTTACACTGTGTAAGATGCTCATTTATCAAGAGACCTCAGTGTTACCTGAATCAAAATGGTGGACATTTTGAGCAGTTGTTAGGTTAGTTTCAATATCGTGAAAAAAAAATTATTGTTCAAGAACCGTCCATAAAAGAAAGTGTACGATATCAAAATGTGAGAAATTGTAAGCTCATCCGTTTAAAAAATTATAGGCATTCCATTTAAAAAAAAATTGAAAAAAATGTAAAGCAAAATATAGATTTTAATGCTAAAATAAAGAGCACCTTAATTTACGCAAAAATTATTTGATATAATCATGTCTCAAAAACGTATGAAATAGAAATAAAGAGATATTAAAATGTGAGGAAATGTATGTTTTATTCATTCATGTAAAAAAGTATACCTAGGCTTTCCATTTAAAAAAATGAGAAAAATAATAATTAATTATCAAGAAATGTACGCAAATATTTCGGACACCCGATATACTGAAGATTTATTTCGAAAATGTTTTTCAGTAAATACATCATTATCAAACAACATCCCACATTTTTAGAAATAACGATTAATAAATCGCGGAGATATACCAGTCAAAAATGTTTGTAAACTGCCCAAAAACAACACGAAAAAATAACTTGGCGAAATATTTTTGGGTGTAATACAGGGCTCTTGTAATACTTTCTTGTGTAACTCGTTTTTGTGACACCTTGTATAATTGAAAATAATTTTAAGTTGTAGTAGAGATGAAACATTGAAAGTTTTGTTAAGAAAGTTTTTTTATAAAGTTAGCCGTTTTGCACAATCTTCCGAGAGAACACTGACTGGACACCTTTTATACCTTATTGTACATTATTAAAAATGAATACAATTTTATATATAAATAACTATTACTCCGTTAATATTTGAGTTAGTAACATCGGCCAAAAAACAAATGAAAGCTAATTGTGTGCTCCAGAACTTTTATTAAAATTATTTTTTCAAAAATTGATTAGAAATTTCAGTACAAACGTCTCGAGTTTATAAAAGTTTAAATTTCTGTAATATTTAAATTATTTTTTAATTTCCTAAGTTTATCGTTTAATTTATCGTAAAATATGTAATCATACTTTCTGTAAAATGTAAAGTGAGGAATGGAACAAAAAAAAGAAATCTAAAATCGGAGCAACGGTTACTAAGATATATGATTTTAAAGAAAATGTCTCTGGCGGTCATTTTTTCTAAATGGCGGCTTAAGCTCACGTCGGGATTTTTTGCGACTTTATATACTTATCCTACATTAATAGAGCTATCCATTGCGATAAACAAATAACTGTCCCCAAATAGTTCACGCCAAACCCATTTTACACTGAGATTTGCCTGGTCTAATTTACTAAAGTGTGTTTGGTTATATCCTCATATTTTGGTCCAAAGAATCTACCCTTAAACTATGGCCTATTATTAATGGTCCACCCTGTAGAAACTGAAGACGATACATCTGTGATTTAAAATGTTATGATCACGTGAAACGTTTTTTCGTTATAATTTGTAAGAGCGTTAAATTCATAGTATTGGTTCTACGAATTTTATGGTGTCATCAGTGGACCAATTGACCAAAAAATATCAAAAGGTTTAAATATTCAGTGTACAAAAGAACCGACGTCTGTCAGCAGAAAATTTAGACTGTTAATTTAATTCGTTGAAATAGTTAAATATTTATTTATAAAAAATATGCTATAGCATCATTATTAACAAATCATTTTCTTTTATTTCAGGGCAAATATGCCACATATTAGCATTATCCGATCTATTTAAAAATTTTCAGGAATTATGTATTCGCGAAATAGAATGATTCTGAAGATCGTGCTGAAAAAATCTCGAAACCCTATACTTACAGATTTATGTGAACTTTTCACCATATACAGAAATGATTTGTCTTGCTTTATCCTCATAAATACTCCTAGCGTCATCCCAATAAAATAGTTAATAAATCTTGTGTTAGAATGGCTACCACTAAAAGCAAAAACTCATTAATGTTTATTTTAGAACAATTAGTGGAGTACACTTAGATGAAAAACTTTTTACAAAAATGATCTTGACAGATGACTTGATGCTGTTAAACGTGCCATACAATAAAGAGAATAATGCAGTGATCACAAAACGTTTGCCAAAACGCCGTGTAAAAAAAAGAAGACAAATTAATTAAAAACACGTTTATTAGATTTATTCAGTCAGCATTGACGCTAGGTAATCCGATAAATATATTTTAAAAATTTATTTGCGTAAACATATAATATAACATGAATAAGTTTGTTTAGCTATGAATTAACATCATATAAGTATTCTGTTCTGGCACCTGTTAGACTTTGGAATGGCAAGAACAAAAACAGTTCATGCATCTAAAACTGCAAAAAATATTTTTTCTTCAAACGTCAGTAAAACATGACGTTTCTTAACACATTTCACGACATTAAAGTTTGACATTTCAGACGGCTAGGCGTTGCCATTAACAACGGAAGTAAAAGTACTTTTTCTGACGCTGTGAGTGGCAGAAAAAGTAATATCCATAGCAACGCGTATTTTATTTAATTATTTAATACGCCCGCCATGCGATATTAACACAATGCGTTTTTTGGTGGTGAAGTTCGAGACTTTTTATTTTTATTTTTTTGGAATTCATGTTTAATTTGTCTTATGGAAATAGTTGGATCAACATGCACTAAAGCTAATACATTAATTTCCGTTTCTTCATCCTCAATAAATTTTTCTTCGATTTCTATATCAGGTTCAGTTCTAAATTAATGCTCCAACCGAGCGAAATAGTTTTTCGGTGGTTGTTTTCTTTCTGGATATCTCTGTTCATACAGAGTTTGTGCTCTAGCTGCATTACGTTGAGTCTCTCCATAAGTAATCAACACGTCAACTTTTCAGCTCTTGAATATTTTTCAGTCATTTTATATTAATTTATTTGGTTATACCAAATTCAATACACTTACTTCAGATAATCAGTGAGTAATGTCAAGAATAATTCAATTGTTGCGAATGTCTGTCATTTATGGCTTAGAATTCACTTAGCTTTTTAAAAACTTTTATTTTTGGTTTTACAAACTTTTTTATATTATTATATTTGGTTAGATATAATTGTTACAATGGTTAATATGCTTGGTACAAAGATTAAATGTATACTGACTGCAGATGCGTCTCTTGGTCATATTTATAATATACTTTTATCAACGTAGGCACATGCATGTCTCGGAATTATGCTATGCCAGCGTTTCACATGAGAAACCTTTGTTTTAAGAGGAAGTTGTTATCGCTTTAGATAAGGTATATCAAATTATATCACGTACCGAGATGAGGATAGAAAGTTACTTATTAGATAAGATACTTATACGTTTGAATGGATTAATACGTTTTGTTTAGCATATAACATGGCTATATGCAATTTTGGATTTAAATGTAGATAAGTACCTTATTAAAATGTTGGCGCTTACCTTTTTATTTTTACAAAGGATATAGTTCAGAAATAATTAATGGTAAAAAAAAATTAAAATGTATGAATTATTATTTCTGATTGATAAAAAAAAATAGCACAACCCCATTAAGAAATTTACCATTTGCCTACGGAAATGAGAATGAAAATTAAATTCTGTCTTTTGAGAGAAATAGTCATACATACCAGTAATTTAGATAACTATTTTATTCTTTACAGAAAAATCTACAACTATAATTCCCATAGCCTACTTAGTAATTTTCTTATGTCGTGTTCATCTGACATCGTTTTGAAAGAAATTAAAAATTGTTCATCTCGTTTATTTTTTTGGAATAGCTGCTGTACTTACAATTTTATGCTTAATAAGAAATCATCAAAAAAATATAGTCATACTATTTAAGAAAAAAAAGTTGATGTCGCTTCCAGTTGAACCGGAAGTGTTATTTTCGTTCCTGTTAGTCTAAATGTAGCCCACATTTGTCTAATTCATGTGTACCAAAAACTGAATATTCAAATTAAAAAACAAACAAAAAAAGTAGGGCGTACTTTGACTCGTGGCCACCCGGTATACTATCGTGATCGTTGTATAAAAGTTTTGTATGTTTTATATACTTTAATTTTATTTTAGCTGTATTTTTATATCTTAAATTTTATATTGTGACTGATATCTTTATTTTTGTTTATGTGATTTATGTGATTTGTATATTCCATACGATAAATAACCCCCTGTGGTGTTACGATGCCCCTAAATGGGGGAACTAAAATTCACTTTATGTTTATTATTGTCTTCGGAATAAGATTTGGTAATTGGATGTATGTGAGTTAAAGTCATCTTATAATGTAGCCGTATTGTAATCATGGGCGTGCTTAAAGAGGGGTAATAGGGTAAATTAATGTAAATTTCTTTAGTCTTAATTTTGTTCTCTTCTAAAGACGTCCTATGATTGTATTATTAAAAATAAATAAAAAGTATTATTCACATTTTGTGTGGGACCAGCCATTTTTAAAATGATAGCTATCGACGTCAGTGTAAATCTTGCATTGAAGTTGACGTGTGCTATTTTGAGAAGCTACTTTAATACGCATCATGGCTACTGCTTTTTCACTTTCCATAGACGGAACGGTAAATAGTACCTGAACTTTATTTAATTTCCTTTTGTATTACAATTTCAATCTTCAAACGGGTAATCCTGAACTTGCATGATTAATAAAATTTATAAATTTTGTGTACACATACACTGACACATTACAACAGTCAAAAGATAGCTTTCATTTCAAAAATGGCTGGTTCCTTAGAAAATATGAATAATACCTTCTTGAAGTATTTTAATAATACAATTATAGTGCATCAGAATAGCAAAAAATGGAAATTGAAAAGAGATACGTTTAAATTTACCATCTTATCTCGTTTACTTACTTACATACATCCAATTACCAATTTCTATTTAATTATAATAGAGCATCCCGGAGATAATAAACATAAAATGAATTTAAGTCACCCCATTTAGGGGGTAGTAACACCCTAGAGGATGATTTTTGGACATGTGTCTTGTCTAAATATATCGTCAGAAATTAGCATCTGAAATTTGTAACGTCGATATATTGACACCGTGTATAGTGTATAGTAGAACGAAGAAGCGAGGAGATAGCGGGTATGATTAACCTTTGTTGGCTTCTTTTGGTGGCTTTAGCTGCTTTATCGGCAAGCTTTTCGACGACCTACCTCTCCAAAATAGTCTTTTCTCAACTATACATAAAAATTCATATTATTAAGGTAGTACTTACTGATCAAAATCTCGAATCAGAAGTTGTAAAGTCATAGGTAGGGCAATAAAAATTAAATTTAAAATTAACAGTCCTGCCATGCACATCATGAATCCTGAGGATTTTCTTACATTTAAAGATAATGGGATTAGGACTATTGGTGATAGTATAAACATTTGCATTTCCGTTGACAAGTACCATGTGTGAGATAAACACTAGAAAAACAAATTAAATAAATGTAAGTTTTACAAAGTTTTGCTTAATTCAAGAACTATGTTAAAGCATCGTTAACTTGAAACTATTGTTTAATAAAAATTTACCCTCAATTAATTAATTTTAAAAGAATAAAACAATAAAAGTAATTAATTTAAAAATTTTCAGGCAAGGGCATATGATTATGTTTATAAAAATGATGGAGAATATAATTTTGCATGAAATTGTAAAAAAATATACAAGGGGTTTCATTTCAAACAAGGAACGAGAAAAGTCAATTTGAAAATATTCAATTTGGGCGCTAAAAATTGAACGCCCTGTGAACTGCAATATATTAACACGTTCGCAATTGTATCTTTAAAGGAAAAATAGGAAAAAGTCAACAAAGTAATTATAAACTTGATACATTTGAAAAATTGCTGCTAAGCTCACCATATTTTTTATCATCGTGTATATTTTGCAATAATTTTAGACTTTGCTTGCCACTAAAAAGTATAGGACTATTTTCTACAGAGACAGCAAATTCATCGAATCATATGGAGACCTCCCATGTATATACCCATAGTAAAACAATCCATAAAGTTCTTATTTACTCACCATTTCCTGCGAATTATCGAAGAAGAAATTTTGTATATATAAGAAAAATGGCCACCAATTATCTCTGCATACACTAGCTGAATTCTCAGCACTACGAGTCCATAGAGGTCCTGATCCAAAATGTTTAAAAATTGATATGGTCACCAGGAAAATCATAAGCATTGCTGGTGTAAGTCTAGAAGTATATGACGATAAATATAATATTATTTATTACACTGTAGTTAGACATATTAACAATATAAAAGAGCAAGTAGATTCTGCATTCTGGACATCACAGTTTTTATCATCTAGAATACAATATCACTTATAATTAAATACAGTAAATACTAAAGTGATGTCGAATACATTTTCTTTGAGAACACTATAGTTTAACAAATAAAACACTGAAATGTGTTTTAAATTTTCACTGATGTGAAAATTGAAAAATTAAAAAACATTTCAATGTTTTATTTATTTCACCAAGTAAAAGTCGAATCTCTCAACTGTAATTTATTTTCCTTGAGTTCTTTTTAGGACAGATTTAACATTTTACATTCAATGCGAAATAGAAGTACAGTCTAGGAAAAATATTTATTTTCCACTGTTTTTCTATGTATGTGTTACAAATAGACATTTTTTTTTAAAGTTACTAAACGTGCTGTAGAAGTTTGTTGGTGGAATACTGAAACACCCTGTTATATATTTAATAATAATCTTATACCATGAAATTCAGCTCTGTGATCTACAGCTTCTATTTTCTGAATGTTTTCGAACAGAACACCCGCAGTTTAAGAGGTGAAACTCAATATATTTTATACATACATTAAAATACATGACTGAAGCAACCTTTTTATTTTTAATTTTAAAGTTAGAAGGAAACATTTTGATACAAAATTTAATAAAAGTGTGGAAACATTTTGAATATAACCATATTTTGAACTATTTGCTTTCGACATATACATTGCATATTTATTTATTTTTGTTAAAATTATAACAGTTCCATTTAATAGTAGAAGATAGTGAAAGCTTCATTAATGGTGTAATGATGATATTGTGTAAAGTATTTTATATAACTTTTACGTAGAATATTTTACCACTTACTTTATTAAATAATAAAGTACCTCTATCATTAGCCATGTTCACCACATAGAACTGTAGAGAACTATAATCCCACGGATGCAGGATGACTGATCAGTCGATGCATTCCTTCGAGAGCATATTAATTAAGTTCATTTGCAGTTGTTTTAACGATAATGTCCATTAAACAAAATAAAATCATGTTTAAGATATTTTAATGTGCCAATTTATATTTTGTTTTTTTTTTATAAAAATGCAGTTCAAGTTCCTGTTTTATATTTTGGACATATTCCAATACACAATAATATTATTCTATTTTACTTACCTTAAATAACGATATAAGTACATCTGTGGTACAGAAGAAAGTTGGTTTGTGAACGGTCTTGCTTTTTGTTTCAAGTATTGGAAAGCTAGTAGAAATCCAGATATAAAGAAGAATGTATCTACTGATAAGGGAGCTGTTGTAATATATAATGAATATCTACTATTTATCCACTAAAAAATAAAATAATAATGGTACACATTCAATTCTTATACATTTGACAGCCAAATTACCATCAATGAATTAAATACTTTTTAATATTCTTTATTTAAGTTCAAATCGAATTCTAATTTTAATTAAGTTTTTGACATTATATAATAAAGTCGTTTTATTTTTTAATTATAATACTAGTCGTACTATTATTATCTTTTCAATCTTAATCGTAATCGGTAAAACAGGATTCGTTTCACCACTAGCTCGTACGCCCGTTGAGGACTTTTGAATACTAATTTAAAGATAAAGAATATTCCGTGAATACATTTTAGAATAACAGTTCTATATAATACGTACATTTACTGTATCTTGTACATTAGTTATTGTTACAATTTGCCAGAATCCAAATCCATGCCCAGCTACAATCCACATCATACTGATCGCTCTTAATCCATGAAAAGTTTGTATCTGTTCTTTAGAATTTTTCGAGACCTGCAACAATTTCCTGCCATTTGATAGTACAGAAAATGCGAGGTACAACGGATGGGAGCAGTCTGAAAATAATTAAGTAATTTAAAACCACAGTTATATAAAAGAATTATACAGACAATATGGCCATTTAATCAAATTCAATTTCAAAATATTTTTTTAAAAAGAATTCTATGTCCTTATTCTGACAAAAAAATCAAATGGATTGGATGATTATTCTAGGAGATATTCGTATTTAAATAAGAAACGCGTTGCCTTTCGTCGTCTTCTTTATGACATCTATGGTGCATCAGCAATGTGCGATATGACCATTAGTTAAGCATCTGAAATTGGGCAACGGTAGACTTGCTAATGGAAATTGTCTATTTCTGCTTTATTCACAAACTAAAATCTTTCAACACTAAACTATTATGAAATTTCTTTCAATATGAAGCCGCAGGAAGTGTTAAAAGGCGCAATGCTATATGACTCTAATGCTTTGGAGAACTTGGATCTTTTGTTTACAAAACTGGCAATTGGAATTGTAAAAACTAACTGAATATACTGATGGCAGCTTCTCAGTTGGGCAAGATTTGATGTGGTACGAAACGTACAAATGAAGACAGACAGACGGAGAGGCATGTTGATACTTTTGAAATGTGAATTTGTAGATATTTGTTAATAATAGTCTTTGGACAGTTCATTGCACCAACAGCTCTTTCCCCAAGAAATATGCCACCTAAAGCGACCCTCAAGTATTGTAATCTAGCCTATCTTATGATTTTTTTTGTCAACAAGAAGAGGAGGGAGTACAGTATACAAAGGTTAATAATTATTCGACATATATAACTGCTTGGTTGAGAGGCAAGCACACTTGACTCTCACCCTGGAGACCTGGGTTCGATTCCTGGCCGTGGCACAGGAATTTCTCAGAAAAGAAATTAATTCTAGTACACTTGGATATTGGGTGTATGCTCATTGTCTCTAAATGTGTAGCGCCTCCTGCACACAGCTCTTCCAGAATCTTTAGGAATAAAGAAAATCGTATTATCTGTAGTTCAGGAAAGATCCGGTCATTAGCCACGAAGAGGATGTCCTGCAAAACGTTGAGGACTTGACAGTAAAGAACTTTGGTGTAAGTGTATGACTAACATGCAACGGTTATGGTGGCGTGATGTTATCAGCAATGGAAGGCCAACTAGAAAAATGCGTGGGTGACAAAACTTTTGTCAAGACGTTGTGAGTAAGAAGAAGTATCAAGTTCAAGTGGGATAAAGAAAATAAATCACTTCAAAATGATTCATCACCATATTCTTTGTCCGATAGTAGTTCACGAAAAAGCGACCTAAAGTTTCATTTTTGCACAATTTTTGATAATTCTTATAGTTTCTTAAACTTTGTTCGACAAATCACACAATGTTTTTTGAGTAGTTGCATCTTTTATACTGATAATGTTTTTTTGTTATGACAAACATGGAGTTACTACTGAATTTTATTGAAATACCTATTAATACGTTGTTTTGTCTATTTATATTGAGTAATCGCACAAAAATTCCATTTGGTCAAATTCATGCAGTATTGAGTGGAATTTTAATGCACTGAATAATATATAGAATGAAACATCAGCCATTACCAAATATTTTGCAGTAAATTGCATATATTGACACATACTAATAACATGTATTATCACCGCACATCTTTAACTATTTAAAAATCTGCTTACCAGATTGTGTTTTATATAAGTAGAAGTCGTATGTCGTAGAAAGAACCATTATGGATATAACTATTGCAAATATTACTCTGAAATATAAAACTAGATTAGTAGAAATGCAGTTAAACAAAATTACAAAAATATGATAGCTAGACATAACTATTGTATATATAGAAATATTTTATCATGGAGCAGTAGATATGTAATATTAAATATAAATCATCCTCTGAAGTTGTAATTTGTATTATATATACAGGGATGTCCCACTGGGTACTGTATCGATCGAAATAGGAAAAAGTACGCACCAGAAAATTTTGAAAGGGGGAATTACCTACTAAAGTCAGTATGGTCAATCCAAAGAAAATAATTATAAGGATCTGACACTTCCGCTTATTTAGTAGAAGCAAAAGATATATGAGAATTCCTGTCATCAAATAGCAAAAGCGCTGAATATGCTGACAAAGAAATTAGCCGGTGCCTACAAACAGTCGGCAATAAAACAAATAGCTTTTACCTATTTTGCGTACTATACCGGAAATCGTAGCTAACTTGCTTATTTTAAATAGAACACCCTATATATTTAAGTTTTCGAAAAAAGCGAAAAATTCTGGGTCGAGAACATGTAGCATACTCTACCCCTAAACCCAGCCGTTTCAGAGATATTTGACATTTTATAAAAAATTTGACCTTTATAACATTTTTCACGAAAAAGATCCTCGTTTGCTTTTTGGCATGCAGAAAGATCATAACGTGAGCTACGCTGTACAATTTAAAGAAATTCAATAATGATATACCAAGTAGTTTTTTACGTTACATTTTATCAACTTCAAACTGCGAAAATTTGTTTAAGTCAAATGAAACACAAACTGTATTTTTTTGCATTAAATTATGTAAAATTAAATTTCCCTTTTTCTCATGTATAGATTGTAGGGCTTTAACTTGCGACTTTTTGAATTATTTGCTATTTTCTTAGAAATTCAATATCGATCGATGTGTCCCGGTGGGACACCTTGTATAGCTGAAATTAATTTCTGGAGCACAAAAAAATTAAATTATTTTGCTAAATTTTCCAATTCTGGAAGAAATATAATTTCGAGGGCGAGGGAGTCCCGGTGTGCTAAGATTACTATTAACAGTTATACTAATACTAGTTATATACTAAAACTAAAACTATACTAATATCCTAAGAAACTTAACTCATAAACTTCATAGATCTCATAAACCACACAGATCTCGTATTCCTCCAGTTACAAGTAATGATCGAAATGGGATATAAAATTGAGATCATTTATCTCAAATATGTATTTTTAATGAACGTATAGAGCTTACAATACTTAGAGAGAAACTTCGAAGTGAATCCTCATCTAGGGAAATATGATCTGTCCAATAAGCCAATACTTCTTCATATAAAAATAGTGAAACATTTTGCAGTGGCAGAGAAATAATCGACCCTTGGGTAACAAAAGTCGTTTTTATGAAGTTGGAACAAGATATTTTATGATTTCTCAATTATTGTTCTTTATAAGGACTTGATATTATGTGTATATTTTATACCATGAATAAAGTTATTTTGTGTTTAAGTGTTTAAACACAGTTTGTGGGAGGTTGCATTCGTTTTAGGAGTTTCCACTAGCCATAGGAGGTTGAAACAAATTTATAATGTGTGAGTAACTGGTATAATAAAAGAAAATATGATTAAAATCGCCTACAGAAGACTTGTCACATGGACAGTAAGAGGTATCTTAATATTTATTTCAAAAACATGTACTGGAAAATATCCATGAATCAATTTGTGTCGGGAATTGTTTATAAATATTATTTCTTGGTAACTGATAATTTCGATATATGAGGAAATGAATTTGGGAAGAATAGGTTTTAATAAAAAAAAGTGGGGATTCTTAGTAGACTAAATATATTCTAATTTTATATTTCCTCAATATTTCCAGATTTATTGATTTTGATCTTAGATGATATCATTGACATTGCAAGTTTCGGAACACTTAGCGTCTTTTCTAGCCGCTTGATCTACAAGTCCATCCGATTATTTATAATTAAAATTCAGTCGATTAAGGATAATGAACTGGGCAATAAAATATGAATAAGATAGAAAATATCTCCTTATTCATTATTACTCAAGAATTAAGGGCGTGGTACAATCGAATTAACGTTCTTTCTGGTAAGTGGAAGCAGGTATCGTGTCTTACTTCGTTTTATTACCCACTTCGTCATCCAAAAAACGACTGCTCAATACATTGTCACAATTAACCATATTAAGTTATTGAGGTCAAAGTAATCTATTTTTAATTTTTTTGACGAAAATTTAAATACACAGTTTAGTTGCAAAATAGGAAAAACCTCTTTTCAATAAAAAATCGCATTTTATTCAAATAAGTTGATAACATGTGGCGCTTACTTTCAGATTAGAAATTTTAAATAGCAACCACGCGCGACAGCTCTTACAGTCGTAGCCGGGGGTGGGTTCGCTTAAGAAGATTTTGCTTTGGCGATGTACTTATTCGTTGGTTCTTGTTTGTTGGTTACCAAAAATGCACGAGCTATTTTCTTTGCGGGCGCCAGCCGATCGCTAGGGATCGACAAGGGAGGGGAGTGACAAAACAAGCAAAATAATTTTAAACACAAGGAATAATCATAATAATAATTTAATAATAAATATATGTACGTGGTACAAAATAAATGACAAACAATGACTAAGTAAATTCTGAGCAGTATTAACACATAAAGGTAAATATAAATAATGAACGATAATAAAATTAAAGTGATCGCTACATCAGCCCTACCAAGAAAATTTAAATGTCTTCGTACATTAGATACGGAACGCGTCCCTATTATTAGGAATTTACTGTTTGACCGCAACCTTACTTTTAAGAAATTTGACAACTCGATGACAATAGTTGAAATTTGAAATTAATAATGGCAAATGATAAATTCAATTCATCTGGAAATGCTACATGCTATTTTGGCGATTGCCCACTTGAACAACAGGTAGGTTATAATAATAAAATAATATAACATGAAATAATGCACAAGCTAAATGTGTGTGACTACCCAAAGTTTTAAAAAAATGCAAAAGTGCACGTCAAATAAATGTGCAATTCTTAAACATTGATAAGAGCTAGACTATGTCTTGTTTTAGGTTTTCTACAAAAATTTAATACCCAAATAACAGCTGTTTAGTGAGTTTACAAGGTCTTACAAAAATAAGTCACCGACAGAAAATAAGAGACTTTTAACGAGTTGACAGGTTTTCGCTGCGGGCTGGTGCTTCTCACTGTTGTGTTAACTTAGGTGGGCCCCTTGGGCTGAGACGGATATTATAAAAAAGATGGACTTACAGTCGTCTCGCCGAGCGAGTTAATCCTACTTGCACTTTATTCGGTTGCGCTTCTTGGTTGAGCTGCTGGACATGACCCAGAAACAACGGCAGGTTATGAACAGTTCTTACTGGACCAGGTAACTTTCCATGTGGAGGCGTCTCACAATATTAATGTGTTCTTACAATGTTTCCACGCAGTGGATGAAACAATGCCTAGCGGGATCCTTAGATAGCTCAGGCTCTCAATGCCAGAAGACTCTACCAGGGAGGATTTTAAAATTGTCTTAGCCTTGATTTGAATGACATAAAATTATAGATGGGTGAAATAATTAAATTCGAGAGTAGAAAAGGAACCTGGAATTAAATGTTTCTCCAGTAAGTATCTAGCAGGAAAATTAAAATCAGTAGCAACCAACTCACCCTAGTTCTTATGAGGTCCTAACACTTCACAAATCAGGAGAGAAATGCCAGGAAATTCTAGATTTCAAAATGGTTACCTTTTTTTTTGCCTCTCAGGTTTTTTGTTCAAAAAAACTTATAACATGCTACTTTAGATTTTAAAAATCCCTGTTTTAAAATGTCAAATCAATATCAAAACAAAGTTGCAATTTAACACTAAAGTTATTTAAATTATATACTTGTCCAAATTACCTCAAATAAGCTGAAGGTAAAGCCAGAAACATTTTAAGAACCCTTGCCTAAATTTATTTTGAAACTCATTGTTTATTAATTTGAACTTGTCATAACCTAGCCTGTTTGTTTCCATTTCAGGTCCTTGAAATTAAAGCTTTAAATTGAAAAGGGACATAGCACACGGGATGACAGGACAAGTCAAATTTCAACCGTTACACACCCCCTTTTGCTGGCAGAAAAATATTTTTCTCAGATAAAATATTTTTCTAAAATCACACCTAAATAAAAAAATTCCCATATTATGGACTACATATATACAAAAAAATTATGCTAAATGTCAAAATCGGTAAGCGCTTAAATGTCACATCCGGGAACCAAGGTCGTCACCTTGACAAGAAAAAAATTGTCTAAATCAGTAACTTAAACTATAATAATAAACAGAATCCCTCTCATACATCAGCATCCGTTCACATTCATACGACTTGCAATCTAGGATTCTTCAACACCATCCAGGAAAGGTTTTAAGTCCTTTACATGCCATTTTCCTAAGTTTTTATTGTCGGCATCATCTACGAGTTCATATACTAGGGGACTTATTACTTTTTTCACGCGACAAAGTACGTTTTTGGGTGCTAATTTGGCCGCAAAACTTTGCACCGCACTAGACAACACATAGTTTTTCTTCCATACGCGTTCTCCCACAGCGTACTTTTCTGTCGGACGCTTCCTTAAATTATAAGTGTGAGCACACTTATCATAGGCCCTCTTCAATTCCTTTTGTACATCAGTGAAAATCTGAGGTAACTGTCCAATGCTCTCAGCATACTTTTCTCGATCGAAGGGATTAAGATTATAATCATTGACCGAAGTCAGGTTTCCATAAAATTTGCCATCAATAGGCACGTATCGTCCGAAGTTAAGATATGTAGGACTAAATCCAGTTGACTCATGTACTGCTGTTCTGAGTGCATAACCAATCTTCGCAATCTCCAGATCCCAATTCTTGTGGTTATCATTCTCGATATACGAACGCACAGCAGAACCAAGCACACGATTCACCCGTTCTACTTGATTGACTTGAGCACAGTACTTAGCATTGAACCATATTCTCGCACCATACTTCTCACACAGTGCCTTAAATTCCTTACTAGTAAATTGCGTGCCATTGTCACACGTGACAACTTGAGGAGCTCCGAACATTAAGAAAACCTCATTCTCGACAAACTTCACTATATTATTAGCCTTGGCTTGGCGCATGGGGTGCAGCAAGACAAACTTAGAGAAATAGTCAGAAACGGCCAACAAATAAGAGAAACCACGGGTAGACCTAGGTAGAGGTCCCCATATATCCACTGATATTACCTGCCAAGGGTAAGAAACTTGCTTTTGTTGACCCATGAAACCAGGTCGAGCAGTATTACTGGACTTCTGCGCCGCACAGACTCGGCAGTGCTTCACATAATTACTTATGTAGGTCCGCATTTTAGGCCAGTAGTACAAAGTTTTCACCCTAGCGCCAGTCTTAAACTTTCCAAGATGAGCAGATGTGGGATCATCATGGCACTCTCGTAAGACATCTTTACGATACATCTTGGGAACAACTATTTTCCACTCCGGCTCATTCAGATTCACTTCCCTCTCAATGGAAATGTGCTTATACAACAAATCATCCTTCAACATCCAATTGGGGTATTTGTTAGGTGTGGAGCGTACCTTGAGAACCATCTTTTGGTACCATTTGTCCTTGACACATTCTTCAGCAACTAATGACAAAACTGATACCTCTGCCACAGGCGCTTAAATTCGAGAGTAGAAAAGGAACCTGGAATTAAATGTTTCTCCAGTAAGTATCTAGCAGGAAAATTAAAATCAGTAGCAACCAACTCACCCTAGTTCTTATGAGGTCCTAACACTTCACAAATCAGGAGAGAAATGCCAGGAAATTCTAGATTTCAAAATGGTTACCTTTTTTTTTGCCTCTCAGGTTTTTTGTTCAAAAAAACTTATAACATGCTACTTTAGATTTTAAAAATCCCTGTTTTAAAATGTCAAATCAATATCAAAACAAAGTTGCAATTTAACACTAAAGTTATTTAAATTATATACTTGTCCAAATTACCTCAAATAAGCTGAAGGTAAAGCCAGAAACATTTTAAGAACCCTTGCCTAAATTTATTTTGAAACTCATTGTTTATTAATTTGAACTTGTCATAACCTAGCCTGTTTGTTTCCATTTCAGGTCCTTGAAATTAAAACATAACTTAAGGCAAGACTTTAAACCAACAATTTTAAACTAATAATTCTTAACCCAACATAACCAAATCAAACCAAATTAAATAAACTTTATTTCGAATTAAATGATAAATAAAAATTTCCTCCCCAAGCACACGCATCGGAGCCAGCCAGACATCCACGGTGCGAGGCGCCGTAGAATTGAAAGGCTGGACGAGACGAGGCCAGTTCAGATTATAAACAACTGAAAATTGAACACAAACTCCTTTCGCAATAAAACGAATTAAAATGTGTATAAGATTAATTAGGTATAAAGAAAAACAACTTAAGATAATTAATGTATGCAAAAGACGCTATTGTAAAATATGTATAAAATGACAGTAAGGGAAAAATCGTTAGTCAAAAAACCCTTTTTTGTAATGCGAAAAAACGTGCGGTTAAATTTTGCCACATAATTTTCTATTAACAATATTCTGTTTAGTAAAAAATTGTTATTAATAATTTAAAATTGTTGCAGTGAAAAGGAATTTAAAAGGACAAAAACAGTGAATAACAAAAAATGACAAAAATTTAAAAAAGGGCAGGAAAAAATTAAAGTTGAAAGTTGTGTGAGTATGGAAGAGTGATTATTGGCTAGTTAAGTTGCCGGAAGATGGGCAACGCCTGATATGGTAATTTGTGTTTTATCCTAAATGGTGCATTATGCTCTCTGATGCGCGTGATGTTGTTTGTTAGCGGGCTATCACCAAGTTTGAATTGATAAAATTTCTCAGATGTAATCTCGATGTAGTCCGCTAGTGGTGTTATATCATTGCAACGTTCATAGAGATCTCTTAGTGAGGTGTATCTAGATGAATTTGATATGGCGCATAAATTTGTGTTTTTTAATTGTCGTCATCGATGCGCTGCACCATACTGGTGCTGCATATGTAAGGGCCGGCCTCAATTAATTTTTTGTTCTGTCTGCTTAGTCTGCTATTCTTGGCCAGGAGTGGATACAGACTCTTGGACATAAAATAGACTAACCGTACAGTTTCGTTAATGTGTTTGGAAAATGTCAGTCTTTTGTCAAGGTGAACCCCCAAGTACTTCACGCACTCCCAGGTTGGAATTTGATTCCCCTGATCGAAATAGGTGTAATAATTTTATTTTTAGTAAAGTTGTGCGTGAAGACCACTGCTTCCAATTTCTCCACATTTACTCGAATCTTCCACTTGCTATAATACGCCATGGCACGAGCCATATATGCCTTGAGAAGCATGTTGGCTGCTTGTGCACTATGGCTATGAGCGTAAATGGCCGTGTCATCAGAGTACTTCGCAAGTTTGGTATTTGGGAATGTGGGGAAGTCTGAAAAATACAAATTATACAATTTGGATGCAAGGACCTACCCTTGCGGGACGCCCGTTCGAATATCCCGCTGTGTAGATAGTTTGTTACTCACTCGAACCTGCAGCGTTCCGCCAGTCAGGTACGAGTGTATAAGTTTGCCGCGGGAAGCGATATCCTATCATTTTTGATATTAGGCCCGGGATCCAGACGGTATCAAAGGCTTTTTCGACATCCAAAAGTACCATTGTGGTACTTCTTCCAGGTTGCATTGTATAGCCACATCATTAACGATTCTCACGATTTGTTGTATTGTGCTCCTTTCCTTCCTGAAGCCGAATTGTTGTTCATCATCAATGTGAAGTCCACTTAGTCTGTCTAGGATGACCTTCTTCACTAACTTGGAGATCGCAGAGAGCAACGAGATTGGCCGATAACTGCCCGCGATCTTTGGGTTCTTATTCGGTTTCAGAATGGGAACGACCACAGTGCATTTCCACATGTCAGGCCAGTGTTGTAATCGTAGAATCGCATTAATGATGTACATGAGCTGTACAATGCCTTTTTTCGGCAGATATTTTAGTAATTTATATTCGATACCGTCTTTCCCCGGCGCCTTATTACTTGGGAGTGCCTTTATTAGCTTCGCTATTTCAAAGGGTTTGACCATGACTTTTAGAAACTCAGGTCTCGTTAATTGGATGTCATGGCCAATAACATTGTTTACGTCTCTTTCAATGCGGTCGTGTTCAGGATTGTTTGGTGTGTTTTCGTTATGTACTCTTTCATAGTTGTCAGCTAGTTCATTCGCCTTCTGCAAGTCTGTTAAGGCTGTCTGTCCGTTAATTTTGGTCAGCGCAGGCATGACTTGGTTCTTTGTGTAAAGTTGCTGTCTTAGAATATGTTACATTTAAAGCGTTCGTGGTTTAAAGTTATTTGTGTAAAATTCTTACCTTGTTTTTAGTAAATTCGATGTTCCGAAATATCGAAAAAAAAAAAAAAATCAACGATAAAATAAAAAAATATTTATCTAAAATGTTATAGTATGGAAATAGTAGATACAGGTTTTCCATGGTATCTTGCATCATATGTTATAAGATGTTGGACAAATGGACAGAACATTAAAAAGTAAAATATAAAAATCCAGCAATATGGAAGGAGCCTGGAATTCGTGAAGAGTGTTATTTTTTAGCAATATAAATGTTCAAGGAATTAATGCTAAAAAAGGAAACTGATTGGTCCGAAAGTTAAGAAGATGACAGTGAATATGAAGATAGTGAATGTGAGTGTTCGATAAGAACTAAAACTACCAATATTTGGTGAAATGATAAACTTAATAATGTTATTAGAAATCTTGGTCTATCTAATGGTAGGGAAGAATATTTAGCGGCGATTATGGAAAAAGACATTTTAGTATCAAGTGGTGCTCATTCTAGCTCATACAGAGAAAGAGAAAAAGACTTTAGAAAATATTTTACACAAGGAAAAGAACACTTGCTCTTATATTGTTATAATGAAGAAGTTGATGAATATATTTAAAGCTATCACATATAGATTTTAGATAAATATTTTTTATTTTGTCGCTGATTTTTTTTTTTTCGATTTTTCGGTACCTCGAATTTACTACAAACAAAACAGAAGGAATTCGCATTATTTACATAGTTGAGCAAATTTCTTGTACTCATAGGAAGCCAAGTTTCCCACTTCACTAGAGCCGCGGTTGCATGATGACGACGCCCGCGGTCCCACTTTCCCAACCTGACCGGCCGCCGATACTGGGGTTTCCCTCCTCTGAATCCTAAACTCTTTCTCTACTTTTGCCATGACAGGATTTTTCTTACCTAGGAACTCAGCCGAAGTAAATCATTGCCCGCCGTCACCACGTGGAGGTGTCCTAGTCACAAAAATAGAAAAAGAAACAGATGGCATATGACAATTAAACAGAATAAAGAAAATTATACGATTCTAAACAGCTCTAAGAAAAAAAAATAAAAAATCATTAAGTGTTCATCAAATGTTAAGACCAAACGATATTCCTCTCTCAACAGAGCAAACTTTGTCCCAACATTTTTTCCTAAAAATGTCACTGTTCCGTAATATTTTCCTTTAGATACCTGAAAATTTAAAAGTTACCCATCTCCGATTACTAGGGTTGATGAGAATATATGCTGAAATGATATTTCTCTATAAAGTTTGCAGATTGCGCTTTAATTCTGACTACATTATTCTCCCAAGTAACACATAAAGTCGCGGGAACGTATCGGCCACTATAAAAACCACGATGAAGTGAACCGCTACCATAGGCTGCCACGTCCCTGCTACGTGGCAGCTATATAGCCGCCACTAAAATGGGAAAAAATTGTTAGTCGCCGGGTAGTGTTTCCGGCCGCTATAGATGTGACTATGTTCAGTTACTATAAAGGATCGGGGTACTAGCGGGTACTACTCCGCGACTCGGCGGCCTAGTAGTAGTGTTTATCTTTTAGCGACCTCTTTGTTTTCTTTTATAATAATGGCGCAGTGAAATAATATTATATTAAAAAGATGTGTACTTTAGGTGCGTGTTTAAAGTACTTCTTTAGTCATTTTTTCAAACGCAAGTTACTTTTTGAAATATTAAATGATAAAATTTCAACGCGCCCTCAAAATAACCTTTTTTTGTAATTTTTTGAGAAAATAATTTAAAAAGGCAAGATTAGAAAATTTAAATATTTATTAGGGAAACATTTGGAATACTTTTAAAACCATTTTTCGTAAAAGTTTATGTTAAGATATTAACATAACCATTGTCTATTTTTTATTAAAACCAATTTTTTTTTCTAAAAATTTTAACAACAACTAATAATGGCCAATTTTAACAAAGGTACTATAAAGTTAGGCCCTCCACCATAAAGTATAGGGGAGTACCCCATTTTACCTCTAAAAGATCCGTGACTTTGGTGACCCAATAGCAACTATCCTGATGTATCAGATTCTATTTTGGAACTATAAAGTACCAACTGGAACTATTTCGCTACCCATGTTGCCACTAAAATGCCACGATACTTTAAAGTTCCAAGTGATGGCCACTGGAACCTAGATTGCCTCTCTATCTACCCAGTTACTTTATTTAAGCATCTTAGTGGCATTGGTGGGTGGCAGTAACTGATTCACTGGTACTATATAGTTTTTGCCTCTATAGAGTAACAATAAAATGATACTGCCTAGTTCCAGTAACTACCCAAATGTTACTTCGACTGTAGGTATTTACAGTTCCAATAAATGATATCGGTGTGGTAACAGTTACTTTAAAAGAACCATAAAAAGTAGCCTTATCTAATAAAGTAGCAATATTAGTACCAAAAACTAAGGCTTCGTAGCAAAACCTAAACCGAGGATTTGGTACCATGTGTGTTACTTGGTGTGTTCAGCTCGTGAAAATACGTCAGAAATTGTATGTTCAGATATTGTGTACAGCAGTCAATTTCGGGCTATGATTCACTCATTTTTGGATACATTTTCATCCTAAATATGGATATTACAAGATATTCGATCATCGCGCATAAATTCTGAGCTTGGATTCGGTTTCAGTGCTCCAGATTACGTATAGATATAGTGATAAGTTCATGTAAGCTTTTTATTTACTTGTTTGGGATTTTTCGGCCATTTTTTAGGTGTTTTTTGAGGTTATGTCAAAATTCCTAACTCATCGGCCAATTCTTACCTCAGATTAGGTCTCAGCGACCCAAAATACGTATGAAAACGGTGGTCAGCTCATTTAAGCTTTTTATTTACTTGTTTCTCAGGCAGAGTGTTTTTTGGGGTTAGGAAAAATGCAAGAGCCAATCCGGCAAAACGGACATCGGGATTCGTGATCGGCGGATCGAAATGCATAGGAATACTGCCTTTTAGCACTCGACATTTTTTTTTGTGTGCCTGTGTAATTATTCAACAAGGAGACCGCCTACTAATACACATTTTTCTAATCTTTTTCTATATTCCAAATCTAACCGTGCACAGATGAGACCACATCATTATTTAACCGCGGCCACAATTTTTGTTGTCTCCGAAATCATTTTGCTAAGAATTAATCTAACTGGGTTAGATCTGGCGACCGTGCTAGCCATTCTATTGTCTATAGCGGACAATTCACCTGTCACGGAAGTGATTATCTAACCATTGCGGAATTCAAATCGTAGAATGTGGAGGACATCCGTCTTATTGAATAAATATATTTTTTTAAATTCTAAATGTTTATTCCCCAATTCTCCCAAAACAAAATTATTGAGATTGTCTAAATAATTTTGATTCAAATTTCCAGCCATAAAATAAGGACCGATTATTCGGTATGTGATGCATTATGCATCAAACATTTACTTTTTAAACAGTTGAGTGTTAGTGGTATTCAGATATTTGTAACTAACCTCAGTATTTATACTTTTCATCAGTTTGAAAAAGGTTAAATAAAACTTTCCACAAAATAAAAAAGCTTACTTTGGTTAAGGTCGATTTCATATTTGTCATTCATGGTCAATTTTACTTGTTTTTTTTTAACAAAGATGATCCCCAGATCAAAACAAATGGTTATTTTCTGAACTGAGCAATTTTACATTTCATAAATTATAAAAAATTGAAGAATGTAAAAATAAAAAAACATACACATTATGTGAAATTCCAATAATTCAAACATTACATTGTTAAAACAGGTATAACAGGTATAACAATGTTTTAGTAACATTGTTAAAGGTTTATTATGCAAATTAATAAAAATTGATACGCTATTTTTCATTTTATATAATTATTATTTCGGGATATGGAAAAATGAAATAATTTTAACTTACATTGTGACTATATCTGCAGCTGTTATTTCTCTACCAGTTTCAATAGTTTGACACAAGGAATCTTGGAAAATGAATGGTAAACCTTCCATTAAGTTATTTGTTATTGCGGTATAATCTTCAGCAGAACAAGCATCTGGCTTACATACCGATAATTGGTAAAATGACTACAAAATAAGTATTTTTTTTTTATATTTTACAAATTAAATATTCATAGTTTAGGTTTACACTGAAACAGTTACAAAACAAGTAACTATTACAATTATTAACGGTCGAATTTACAAGTAAAATATTTGGAAATTGAATCATTAGTAAGTGAAGCCACTGTAATTCTTTAAAACCTCATTCATTGATGGACAAGTAAATTCATTGTAAATGGAATATTCCAGTTCAAATAAAATTAAAAAATTTACTATTAGTTGGAAGTTGATTTTTTTCTAAACTATTTGTATGGTTTTTTTTGTTTGTTTTGGATCGTACCATGCTAATTTTAAGTTTTCTTTATACGAGACGTAACAATAAAGCTATGACTTTTTTCAAAAACTAAAAACACCTTGTGGGACTTACCAGCACAAAATTAAAAACCACTTAAGACCTAATTGTAGCTTCATCTTTTCTTAAGATTTTCAATTTTCATGCACTTTTTATCTTCTCTATTAAGCAAAATATGGCGAGTGGATAAAAAGACCAAATATTTATTTTGGATGTCATTTTCTTGCTACTTAACCATTTGTATAAAGTTAATGACATTAGGTAAGCAATTTAGTAGGCTAAAAAATCGATGGCTGAAAATGGCCAACAGCAAAAACAAAATAACGGACATCTTCAAAAATTGCGATTTTTCTATCCACGTTTTTTGAAAGCAACGACATTCTATGAGAATGTTTCCTTATAGCGGAGCGGATCTGATTTTGAAATGAAACCAACTTTTTTAAAAAATTTTTTTTTGACAGTTCGGTTACACGCGTTCTCTTTTATTATGTTATCAACTTAGTTCAGCTTAATCACGGGGTGGCGGAGGAATTCGCATTTAAAATTCGCAAAAGCACGTTTTTCTTCAAGCGTATTAAAATGTTTAAATTATGTCACCAAAAACAAAAGTAGAAGTAGGACATTGTTTTACTAGTAACAAAATGTTAGTACCGAACGCCACCGTAGTGGACATTGTTTTACTAGTAACATAATGTTAGTTCCGAAAGCGCCACCGCAGTGGGTATTGTTTCACTAGTAACATAATGTTAATACCGAAAACCACCGGTGGCGCGCTATCCACTAGCCACTTGTCATATTGTGTCAACATGTAAGACTGTAGTTTGAATATTTGTACATTTATGATAAATAAATGAATTTTTGCATTTTAATACGCTTGAAGAAAAAATAGTATATATTACACGGAGTAGAACGCCTTTTTTTGTGTTGAGCCCAGGACTGGGCGAAAAGAGTGCGTTCTACTCCTAGTAATATAATATACTATTTTCCACGATAACTTTGTTATTATTGATCTGACGAAAAAAAAGTAAAATTAAAAATTGAAGATCTCGCGGAACTGCATAATCTGGTCTGGTTTTCAAATCGGACGGTAACTTTTCGTGAAATTTTTTTTTGAAAATACTCATTTTTTGCCTTAACACTAATAGTCTAGGTGCCCGTCGACATAATTGCAATTTATACATCCTCGTATAACTCCTTGTACGGCATAATTGCGCCTAGTCTATCACTTTTTTCCTCTGCGAAAATTTTCGAAAACGCGGCGTTCCTCTTCGGCATGAAAAAGACGATTTCCACGCGTCGGACTTGAAAATCGGCAAATATATTTTGTCGGACAATTTGAGAATTGGATTCTACATATGTATATATTTCATATATTTCTACAAACTTTCCGACAAAAATTTGGGAACGTTAAGGGTGTCTGCCACCATAAACATAACATAACATAACTTTAAAACATTTATTGATAACCAGCTGATTTTTTCAAGATTGCTTAATAAAAATATGTAGAATCCAATTTTCGAATTGTCGGACAAAATACATTTGGCGATTTTCCAGTCCGACGCGTGGAAATCGTCTTTTTCATGCCAAGGAGGAACGCCGCGCTTTCGAAAATTTTCGCAGAGGAAAAAGTGATAGACTAGGCGCAATTATGCCGTACAAGAAGTTATACGAGGATATGTATAAATTGCAATTATGTCGACGGGCGCCTAGACTATAATACACAAAAAAGTAATTCGTTAATTTTTCTACGAAAAAAAGAAGTTAGGGGGATGAGACTTTTTTGAGGTAGGTGAAATAGATAGGAATTGATGGAGCCGGAGGATTGGGGTGGTGGGCCAATTAGGGGAGGGGAGGGAGGTAGGGAAAGGAAAATTATTCAACCCACTCGAACTTTTTTCCTGTCTTGCGATTTTCAAAAACCAAAATGAATTTTGTTCGTTATTACGTCTAATATTTGACTGAATAATTTTTTTAAATTTTTTTCAAATAAACTTGTGGGAGGGGAAAAACCTTTTGCATTTTTTCTTAAATGCGTCTTTGAGTACGAATGAAAGAGCTCAGAAGAGAAATTTTTTTACAGGTAAGTGAGATTCTTTTTTATCTTTAATTTAAAAAAATAATTATCGCAATCCAAGCAATAGGAAGGGAGGGAGGTAGGGATTGCATTACCGGTTAACCGGTTAACCGGTTAACCGGTAAACAGGACAAAAAACACACGATGATAATTACCGGTTATTTTAATTTTTTACCGGTTATTTCGGTAAATTCTGAACTTACGATGTGTCACGTATTCAACGTTTCTATTTATGTCAGTGACTAGTATTCACCAAATACAGAGTGACTGTTCCAACACTGAGCACTTTTAACAATAAATAAATAATATTATAAAAAGTAAAATCCAAACACCAAGCCCCAAGAAATACAAGAGAGACATTGACAATATCTTGCGACAGGAAACTGAATATTTCACTGCCTCAAATATTCGTGGAAAACATTTAGAAGAATGTTATTACCAATTCTTATTAATTTATCGACCTACCAATATCGATAGAGGAAGGGTATTTTCAGTTGGTTGTATTTTATGTACAAATATCATACGACTAACAGATACAGCTTTGAAAAACTAGCCCTTTTAATTTGCTATTTTTAAAAAATATTATATTTTTAGATTAGGTATTCAGTAAATGCCCTATTTGAGTTTATGTTTGTAATTTTTGTTATTTACAGAATAATTATTTATTTAAATTTATTTAATTTATATTTTTTCCTTTTGATAAAAAAACCTTTTGTTTGTTCATTATAATAATAATAATACATTTATTTTACTCAAAGTAAAAATGGTACAAATTAAACTGTAGAGCTCTTCTTCCATTCGCCCAAATACAAATAATCTAAATCTAAGATTATAAAAAAATATTAATACATATAAATCTAAAATTTCAAGAAAAAAATAATAATTATTTTATTTGTTAATATTCAGTAATGAATTGTAATAATCTAACAAATGTTACATGTTTTAATAATAATAACAATAATAACAACAGCAGCACTCAGACATGCGAGCAGACAAGGGGAACGGGCAGACTCCACGAAGCGAAGCAAAAAGGTTAAAAGTAAATAAAATTATATCGGAAAAAGAAAGAGAAATATACGCGCACCCACAACGCAGCATCAAGCTTCTGATCAGCCAAAATGTAATTTTTGACAGCTTTAATAATTTTTTTTTTTATTTATATTGTTTATATTCATTTGGAAGTTCATTCCAAAAAGATGAGATGCAAAATACGTAAATGATCTTTGAAAAATCGCAGTTTCATGCTGAGGGACCAAAAAATTTTGTATGTATCTTGTATTATGCAAGTGATCTCGTGATATTAACTTATTTCTTAAGTACTGAGGTTCGTCATTATGAATTATTCGCCAAATAAGTGTGAGTATGTGTAAACGTCTGCGGTTTTCCATGTTTAATATACTATGTTTATTTAGATGTGGTGATATAATAATATGTTGTCTATATGGGATACTGTAAATATAACGCATAGATGAATTTTGAAGTTTTTGAATTTTCTTTTTTGCTGTCGCCGATAATAACTTTCCATATACAACATCACCATAATCAACTAAAGATAATACGAGTGAATCACAAAATTTTGATTTACACTCTCTAGATATGTCTTTCGCAAAACTGTATAATTTTTTCAATAGACTGTAAGCGAATTTCAATTTGGAAAAAGTATGTTTCACAAAGCCTAATTACATTAATTATACGTATATAAAAATGTTTTTTGTTAAATTTAGATAATTTTGTACATGGAAAAAGACAATTGCCATTTTCGCCACCCTAATCATTCATTCTAAAAATTACCGGTAAATACCGGTTAACCGGTTATTTACACATTTATTTACCGATTTACCGGTTATTAAAATTTCCGGTAAATTGCAATCCCTAGAGGGAGGGGGCATAATGCGTTTGCGGGAATAAAGGGTTAAGGAAAAGGAGGGACTTCGGAGCTATAAATCTTTTTTCCATCTTAATATTTTATCAGTCTACCCTCCATCAAATATTATACTTATTACAAATAATTATTTAACACCGTCACGAGTTTTCGCGTCGCATTTCTCTAGTTTTAGGTGTGTATTGTATATATAAAATAATTATTTTTCCGCTTAACTCGCTCTAACTCAAAAACGGCACAATGGACTACTCTCAAATTTTTATCGTGTTATCACTATATATTTGTTAACATAATGTTTTAATATCAATGTCAAATTTTAATAAGTGTAGAAAGCATTATTTTTTTTCTAGGGCTATGTCGAAAATTTGCATTCTCAAATGTAACATGCGGGAAACTTTTTTATCTTTCGAAATAGATACTAAGAAGTAACGAAGATAAAAGATGGACGTAACTTCTTTATTTGAAACTTTTTTTCTAGAATTAGCAGTTTTCGAGAAAACTGCAAATGACTGATTGTTGGCCAAGTACTGCAATTAACTGCTATTAGATTCCACGTTCTTTATGATCTCTTTATCATTAAATATGAAGACCAGATTATGCACTTCCGCGAGATCTTCAATTTTTTATTTTACTTTTTTTTCGTCAGGTCAATAATAACAAAGTTATCGTGGAAAAACGTGTTTTTGCGAATTTTAAATGCGAATTCCCCCGCCACCCCGTGTGATTAAGCTGAACTAAGTTGATAACATGATAAAAGATAACGCGTGTAACCGAATTGTCAAATTTTTTTTTTTTAAAAGTTAGTTTCAAAACTCCTCTTTTTCTCCAGTATTATTTTTATTTTAAGACCCTGTTGAGCAGTATCAGTCTATGGGTACGAAGATATGACTAATTAAAAAAGGCTAGTAAACGGTTTTTAAAAGAACACGTTGAAAGTTATTGAGTAGGTACCTATGAAAAACAGGTAATAAAATCTAATGTCATTAGTTAGTTATTATTGTGCGTGTGTGTGTTTGGGAATAGTTAAGTAGCAAAAGTAACAAAAAAATGACACCCAAAAAACAAAAATTTTGGATTTTTTTCACTCGGTATACCCTCGCTAAGTGTAAAGCTAAAAAAATTGGACTAAACTTGATTAACCTACAAGACAAAACAAATTAAAATCGCATTTAGGAAAAATCAACTTTAAATTCATGGTTTGTGCATCGCTGGATAAGCATGCGTTAGCTGCCTCCGCACCGATCGTGTCGAAATTTTGAGCACATGTTGATAGTAGTGTTAGATGAAATTTCCCAAAATATTATTTTTGGAAAACCGTTTTTACGGGAGTTATGGTGGTAAAAAGAAAAATGTGGAAAATGTTTTCTCTCAAGAACGGATAAACCGATTTTCATGAAAAAAATATATGTTATGGCATAAACGTAGAACAAAATTATTGAGTCCATTTGTTGAAAAAAAAGCGGTGAAAAAATTTTTTCCAATAAAAAAAAAATTTTAGGGGATGTTTTCGAGACACACCCATCATTTCCTCTCAAATAAATGTTTATATGCCCCTTTAAAACATATCCAATTTTCAGAGCGATCGATTCAAAATTGATAATCTTACTACCACGGTCACTTGTGGCCATTACACCGTTTAAATCAGCATCAAACTCGTCAACTGTTGAGTCAAACAAAGTCTAATTTGAAAATCTGAACATTTTGCAATGATGAAGTCTGTAGTCAGCCTAAGAAAGAACCAGTTTTCAAAGTATTACTGTAATTACGGATGATAGCAATGAAGACTAAGAGAAGTCTCATCAATATAGTAACTAATTCGTGAGAGGCAAGAGGAACTCACGCAAAAAAATCAACCCGAATTGTGAAAGGCAAGAGGACTCATAATAAATAAGCACCCTGACTAGTGAGAGACACTGTAACCTCCTCGTAGTGGACTTTGAAAACTAGTTCTTTCGTAGGCTGACTACAGACGTCATCATTGCAAAATATTCAGATTTTCAAACTAGATCGTTTTAAGAATTGGATATGTTTTAATGGGATATGTTTTAAAGGGAACTATAAACATTTATTTGAAGGGAAATAAAAATTTTTTTTTATTTTGAAAAATTTTTTTCCTACGTGGGTGCCATCAAAAGCCATAACATATATTTTTTTCATGAAAATCGATTTATCCGTTCTTGAGAAAAAAATTCAATTTTTCTTTTTACCCCCATACTCCCGTAAAAATGGTTTTCCAAAAATAATATTTTGGGAAATTTCATCTAACACTACTATCAACTTGTGCTCAAAATTTCGACCCGATTGGTGCAGGGACAGCTAACACATGCTTAGCCTGCTATGCCCTTTAAGGTGATATATTAATTCTGATGGTTAGTGCATATAAATTGGAGTAGCTCATTTTACGTGCTGGCCATGTACTCGATGCACACATTACCGATGATAAACTGTTTCACATTATAAATCCTTTCTTTTTCAGTTCCAAGAACAAATATACTTACGTTGATGTCTGATATATTGCCAAATATATCCGGAATCAAAAGTCCTCCGGTACAGTGATTTCCCAAAATTTTACCACCTGCATAGTTATGATCAATGCTCATACATTGATCGTAATTTCCGTAATCCAATCTCGAGGCATATCTTAAACCAGTATATGGAAATTTTGATGTCGCATCCAACACTATAAGAGAAAGTATCACTGATAAACTAACAGAACAAAAGTGCATTATGTTGATTCTAGAATATTTATTTCTCAATACTCATGTATTTCTTTAACTTTTCATGCAAGATGGATTACACAATAAGTAGATAAGATGAAAATGACAGGTTTGAATACAAAAAAATCCCGTTTGGCTTTTTTTATCGCCACATCGCCATTAGCATCTGAGACCACAGTTGTATCATCTGCATATATAAATACTCCCCCATCGGTGATGTAATTCGGCAAACCTATAATATACAAAAGAAACGGCAATGGTCCCAGAATTCTCCCTTAAGGAGTTCCAAGCTCAATTTCATAAATATCGGAGGTACTCTGTTCCATTTTAACTGTTATTTTTCTACTGGTCATGTATAAAATTACCCAATTATTAATGGAACCTCTTGTACCTAGTGCATTCAATTTCTGGACTGAATATGTATGGTCAAAAGTATGAAAAGCTCGTAACAAGTCGAAAAATATGCCTATTACGCATTCCTTTATCTTTAATTTGTCATGAGCATACTGCACTAATTGAACTGCAGCAGTTTCATTTGAAAGTCCTTTTCCATGTTGACTGTCGGTAAGTAATTTATGCTTAATAATAAAGTTAACGAAACGTTCATAAACAGCCTTTTCTAATATTTTGGAGTACGGATTTGTTTATTATTATTGCTAAATAGATAGCTACTTCGTTGCGACATTCTTTAATTAGTCTTGCAGGGGCTTCGTCAATTCCGACTGACTGTTTGTTTTTTAAATTCATTAGGATTTGGATAACTTCACCTTCCGACCAAATCCGATTAAGTAACTGTTTAGTTCAGACATTGTACACGTATTGATATTTGGAGGAAGTTGTTTTTTACACATGTCGCGAAGTGCAGCCCAACAGCATCTGCAATCAATTTTCTCTCAGTTATTATTTCATCCTGTAAACTAATGTTTATGATTTTAGAATAAGTATTTCTGGTTAGTTTTTTATTTACTAATTCCCACACTGTCTTTGGTTTGTTATCAGAATTACTTATTATATATGAGTAGAATTCTTGCTTTTCAGTTTCGATCTTTTTTGTTAATCCTTTTTTCATTAATATATAATTATTGTGACTTACGTTATCACCGGGTACTAATTTTCGCAACCAATTCAATTCTCTGAGCTCATTCGATTCAATCCTCAGACCCTGGGAGTATCTAAAGTTATATTTGTTATTTTGACAGTTTCCCAATATTTTCTTTTTTGAATGAGAAAATAATATCATCGGATGGAACGAGGTTCATAGGTCAGCGTTGAATAACATACGGAACTCCCAGACTGTGATTTGGCTTATGATTCTTCGATGTGTATATTCTTTTACATTTTTTGTGTCAATCATACTAGACCAGTAGAAAAATTGGGCCGAGTGATCAGAAACCAGACATCAATAGTTTCTACATGAATGTTTTCTTTAATATTTGTTACTATATAATCTATTATTGACGAGCTTATACCAGACTGAGCATTAGCGATTCGTGTAAGATGATTTATTAGTGACGATAAATTAAATGAAGGTAGAAGGTCATTACGTTTTTGTCTGAACTGATCTATGTTTAGGTCTCCACTTAGAATTAAACTTTCAAATTTTTTTATGCCATAGGATATGATTTTTTCTAAAGTTTTAAAAAAAGATTTGAACTCACCTGAGGGAGACCTGTATATTGTGACAATACACACATTGTTACTTACTGGCATTTCCGTAGCCTGAATACATTTTTCAATTGATAATGTTTTTATATATTTTATTTCTTTACATTCTATCTGACCTACCTATGCTGTATAGCATGACAGCATCGCGCCTTGTGTCGCAGTGAGCGTATGGAGTAAAGTTTCACTCGCGTCAGCTCCTTGGCAACAAAATAGTGCAACGATTGGGTTGATGAAGCCAAAAAATAACGGCTCCACAAAATAAAAACAGTGGTCTGTTAATGGAGCTGCATTATTTGGACGTGTGAACACGAATCAGGTGTTCATTTAGTTCCATCATCCATAACCTAAAAGAAACTTAAATAACCTAAAAGAAACCTCATAATTTAGGTTATTTTCAGCATTTACTAACAATTGGTGGGTGATGGAGCTAAACGGACACCTGTATTCAGCATATCGAGATACATAGAGGTTACCCAATGGAGTCCCAGAAACAGCTCACTTTTCACTTTTTTTGTGAGTTTGTGTAATATATTTGCAAACGCGGTTTTCTATAAAATGGCGGAGGATCCGGTGATATTCATATAGTACACAAGCACACACACACACAACACACACACACATACTCGGCGCGGCATATGTTATGGCATCTGTGCATCAGACCAAAAAATGGCATCATTCAATCTACTTATGTAGATTAAACTTTGAATGATAATATTTTAACCTGATATAATCGCCATAGCGATACACTCACTTTTGTGGGAGCTAGAGGGAAAATAATTTAAAGTCGATTACGGCATCAGATGCCATAAGTACCTATATATAGACGTATCAATGTATGATGCCACATGCACTGTTACAGTGAGAAAAATAAAACATTATATTTTTGGTAGAAAAAGTGTTGTAATAAAACAATGGATTTCTAAAACAATGTTTTTTTTAACTCACCAACTCTTCAATATTTATGTTATCAATTAAAAGTGATAGATAGAACATATTAAGATATTTTTTATATATTTATTATTATGGATAAAACATTATTATTACATTTTCCGAGTATTTTCAAACTAAAACTGTTCTCCCTGGTTAATAAGAACATTGTTGCTGATGGTGAGAAAACCGATGATGAAAAAAAAAAAAAAAAAAAAAAGAAAAGATGGCAGTAGCGAATATTTTTTGGATATAAGTAGATCCTAATGTGTTCTATCTTTGAGTAAAATATGGTTCAAATCAAAAAAGACTAAAAAAGTTATAAGGGTGTTACAGTTTCAAGTGCGACATATATTTATTACAAGATTTTCTTCAACGTGCTTTGTATGTTAGTTAGTTAGTTAGGTAGTTAGTTAGTGTAGTGTCTCAGTTGTACGAAACCCTGGCACTTGACCTATTTTTTTTATATTGTAATGTCTTATTAAATAAGTTACGTTACATTTATATGTTCTAGTTTTCAATTACAACTGAGATTACCCAAAATTGTCATTTTATAACTTATTCCTTCCAAATAAACAAATTACTTCCACATCTGGTAGAAGTATAGTAACGCAAAAAAAAGTGTGAAAATTTTTATTGTTCAAATAGACTTAGAATGTCATGAAACGTCGAGATTTTAAGCTGTCTGTCTGTCTGTAACCCTTTTTGTGCTCACGATTACTCTGGAACCATTTAAGTTATTGACTTCAAATTTGGTACAAGTATGTATTTTAATGAGATCTGGAACTAGATTATATTTTGATCTTATTCCGTTGAAAGGTTAGGGGGGTAAATTGAGGTAAATAGGTAAATCAAGCAAGTAAGAGTCCATAAAATTGGTATTTAGTATATATAAGAAAAGCTAAGGTCTCAAAAATGTTTTCGGCATTAGCCACCACCACCCATTATTGAAGGGGGTGAAAAAAATAAAATTTTAATCTAATGTCCGTACAAGAACCAAAGACCTCAAATTTTTTTTTTTACTTTTTTTACTTTATACATCCCTCCTCGATTCCCCGAATGTAAAGCTGCGTAATTTCGATATTTTAGGTTTAAAATATCATTTTAACTTCAATAACATGTAACAAATAGTCTTTACCCATCTTCCTGCGTTAAAAATGAATTTTAAAAAAATTACTGCCCAAGGAATCACTACTTCTATATCCAGATTTTCTATCCAAGTCTCTCATAACGAAAAAAAATTGTAAGTGGAAATAATTGTTTATGGAACTTTAATAATATAATATTTCAAATCGCCACCCTAAAAACTTATAAAACGATATGCCACATCGGCAGTGAGAGTGAGGGTGGATAAAGTGAAAAAGAAATTTGAGGCCTTTGGCATTTGTACACACACTAAATAACAATTTTATTTTTTCCACCCCCTTTAATAGTGGGGTGGGGGTAGGTGGCAATGGGGTAGCTAATGCCAAAAAATTATTTGAGACCTTAGCTTCTCCAATATATACTACATACCAATTTTATAGACTCTTAATTGCTTGATTTACCCCAATTTATCCCCAAACCTTTCAACGGAATAAGATCAAAATAAAATCTAGTTTCAGATCTCGTTAAAATATATACAAATTTCAAGTCAATATTTTCAGCGGTTTCAAAGTAATCGGGCGCACAAGAAAAGTTACAGACAGACCAGGCCGATAGACAGAAATTTTTTCTTTGTCAAACTTAAGATCTCGACGTTTCATGTCATTCTAAGCCTATTTTAAAATTTCAAGACAAAATATTTAGCAGGAAAAAGTTATCACGAGTTGCAGTAAATAAATTAAAAAATTGGTGATCCGAAAATTATCGTTTTTGCTAAAAAATTAATATTTCCCCACTCGAGACAAATAGTTAGAAGAAAACGTTGTGAAAATGAAAAAAATCTGCGGGGTTTGTCTCTCGCACATAAGGGTTATTGAAATATTAAAGAAAACGTGAAGTAAATTAAATTTTCAATAACCGCTTCCTCGTTAATACTTACATTTACTTTTACAACATGCTGTATGTTTTTATATTGTAAATTCAGATGTTTACAAGTTTACTACCCGCTGACTATGATTTAAATTTGGATCGCAATCTATAATTATGCACATTAACTTAAAAATTTACCCCATGCAAAACTGTGTTAATAAATAGTTATTTCTTTACATAATGTATCCACAGTAAAGCGATATTATACGTATAAATGGCAAATTATTCTTATTATAAACACAATTTTCTGTATTCTGCTCTTGCCCGTTTCTTTACCTGACCTTACTAAATTACAATATCAATTATTCAATCTTTGTAATTACAGCGAATAGATAATATTAATGTACTTACCATGCTGCATTCGCATACATGTGGCTCATAAAATAAAATGAAACACTTAAATACACACTTTATTATTTATGGCATCACACCGGCTTACGAACTTGCCAACAACTTAGATACGTTATAAAGCGTAAGAGAATTATGCTGCATAGGGGGCAGCACCAGACTACGTGAGATATGATTCCATAGTAAATATGTGTGTGTGAGTAGTTTAAAACACGACATTCTGGCATCATACACAAACAAAATTGAAGGTCAGTGGTATCCGGTTATAATGATACCAGAAACGCTAAAAAATTACTCCAAATTTTATGGCATCGTGTGTATGATGCCATTAAGTCAGCGGATGCTACAATGTAGTGAAATGCACACAATGTAATACAAACACACACACACCCACACACAAAATTGTATGTTTCTGAGACTCCATTGGGACTCCGACGTGCTGAATACGAATCGGGTGTACGTTTAGCTCCCTCACCCACCAATTTTTAGTAAATCCCGAAAGTAACCTAAATTATTTTTAGAATATTTTCGCGATTTACAAAAAAATGGTGGGTGATAGACCTACACCTGATTCGTGTTCAGCACGTCGAAAACTCCTTTCCATTCCATCCATTATATAATTTCTTCAGGGAAATTATAATTTTAAGTAAAAACAAGCTAGTTAGTTGAAATACACTTTTAAAATAACATGGTCTGCTTTCTCCGCTAGATTATGCTGGTTTTGGAATACTATTAAGATTACAACACAGCACTGAGATTACTTTTAAATAAATATTACGTGTACATCCTCAACCTCATGATCTATTTTTTTGAACTCACTAAGTAATGCTTTGGCATCATACATTTTAAGTATATATCCTGAGTATTTAGTCCAGCAGCATATGTAATCCCGCATGCTGCTTAGCGTTACAAGCAAATGGTGAATTTTGTTTTATTTTATGGTCCTTCTGGAACTCGAAACTAGTTGATGGACATCTGGAAATCGTGTCTGATTGGTGGAATGCTCCACCATCATAATCTCTCAAGGAAAGGAGGTTATCTCATAATCATAGTCGATAAAATGAGCATAGAAAGTCCCAAAATTACCCACATTACTGTACAGATATTAAATGAAATCACAAAATAGTCGTCAAAGTGGATGCAAGTGATGAAGGTGGGGGGCGAGGGGGGGGAGTTGGTAAGTTTATTTGGCCGCACAAAAATTTTCATTTCGACAATACGACAGATAATGAGCACAGTTCTAGTTAGTGACACATATAATCCACATATACTCCCTCTCCTCTCCTCTGAGAAAGTTAACTCATATTGCAGTATATAAAGTAACTGGTATATAACGTAAAAAATATAAAGAAATAAAACTGTGGCTGAAAATGTTTTTAATACACAGAAATTTTAATAGAAATACATTGGCTAAACAGTTTAAATATACAATGTTAATCAAACACCACATCGATATCGTCTGTGATTTATTCTGAATCATCCAGTAGGGATATTTCCACAACTTTCTTTATCCGCTTCACATTTGCACATTTCTGTGCAGTAAAGGCTATTTAATAAACATTTACAAGGTGTACGACATTTTCCTCGCTCACATGAACAATTTGTCAATTCTAAAAGACTAGGAGCAGAAGGTAGTAAGCACATAATTGGAGAATAACCTCCATTTTTATCAATTTTCCAAACGTAATTGATTGGCTATGGGAGCATAGGATGGGGTAGTTTGTCCCTATGCCATTCCACGGCTTGACAGTGCGCCCGAAGAATTGCAGGCTCCAGTGTTTCTTTGGTTGCAGGCAAATTTTCTCCTTCAACTTGTTTCTTTTTAAATAGGATCCAACGAACATCACCTAAATTATCAATAATAGTTTGTGGTATGTATTACTTCTAGTGTCTCAAGGGCTAACAATATGTCATTTTGAACTTGACAGAATGTTTTCCAGCAAGACACTTTTCCTTTCTTTGAAAAGCTGCCTGTTATATCTGTTCCGGTTACAGCATGAAATCCAGAAAGAGTACATTCCAGCTAGAGCAGTAACGACTTTGCGTAGCTTATTATCTCTTCGACCCTCTTTGTTGCAAAAAAAATCATTTATTTTTATTCAAATTTTTTATCTGATTAAAGTAAAAGGACTACTAGGGCCTTGCTCATCTTTATCTTCAACATTAAATGGCTTCTCTTCAAATTTTTTTCTCAAAATGTGGAAACTTTTTTTGTGTGTTGTCCTTAGATAACACGATCTGTGCTCTATCAGAAATACATCTTAAAATTAAACAAACGCTATTAGCCTTTGGTGGATGTACAAGATTTTCATTAGTCTTGATAGCGCAAATTAAACATTTTTTAGGGTCGAACTCTTCTCTCTTACATTTTTTAGGGCAACAATATTCAGAAAGTAGGTATTTTCATAATAAATAAAAAAGTGTGTAAGTTGTGATTTGCATAATACCTAAATAATATTCTCTAATTATGTAAATATACTACTGAATCCATTTCTTTTCACTAATAACTAAAACAAAAATATATATTTTGTTAATTTATAATATTGCCCTGTTGTTGTCACAACTTACAATCTTTTAAATAGTTTTAATCTGAAATAAAGAAGCCGTTTCCATTAATCCACGGCATGCACGTGTCAAAAAACAAATAGTTTTTATCGCTACAAATCTATAAAACACGAAACAATAATTTCTCATAGGCATTGCGGTTGGTTCTTAGTACGCCTGTAAGTTTATTGGTCGAGCAAATCGAATTTAAATATACAGTGTGTGCAATTTAATACTGCAATACCCCGTTCTTTTGGAACGTGTTGACCAATTTAATTTTTTTTTAGATATAGTGCTCGACGGGCTTTATTTGACTGTTTTGAAAAATTTGTAATTTTCTCCTCTAAATGAGTCGAAATTTCGAGGTCGACTATTTTGCAATTTTTTATCGGCAAATTGGATAGCGTATTCGATTTGCAATTGTCTCAAATACCTCTATAGGAAATTTTGACTCGATACCTCATATAGGGTGTTTGTTATTCAACAGCAGAATTTAAAGTTTCTCACTTTTCGACTGGCCCTGTATAAAAGACGGTTAGGTTTACTAAAAAGGTAAAGTAGTCATTCGACTTAAGAAACATCAGACACTAAATGAGGAAGAAAAAAGAAAAGTTATTATTTAAATAAATAGTGCTAAATACATTATTCGTTGCTGTACGTAGGCGCCTTAATGAACATTTTTCAAACAAATGGGTTAGACGGAATAGCTTTTCTTTTTTATTCCTTATTTGGTATCTGATGTTGATGTCACTAAATAAGGAAGAAAAAAGAAAAGCTATTCCATCCAATCCATTTGTTTGAAAAATTTTCGTTAAGGCAGCTACGTACAGCAACCGAATAATCTATAGAAGCACTATTTATTTAAAGAATAACTTTTCTTTTTTCTTCCTCAATTAGTGTCTGATGTTCCATAAGTCGAATGACTACTTTACCTTTTTAGTAAACCTAAACGACTTTTATACAGGGCCAGTCGAAAAGTGAGAAACTTGGCTATTGAATAACAAACACCCTATAAGAGGTATCGAGCCAAAATTTTGTATAGTGGTATTTGAGATAACTGCGAATCGAATACGTTATCCAATTTGCCGACAAAGAATTGTCTAATTGTCGATCTCGAAATTTCGACTCATTTAGAGGAGCTTAGTAGGCCTTGAAATTGCGAAAATTACAAATATTTCAAAACAGTCAAATAACGCATATCGAGCACTATAGCTCAAAAAAAAAACATTAAAATCGGTTAGCACATTCCAAAATAACGGGGTGTTACGGTATTAAATAGCACACACTGTATATATTTTTCAATATAAACATCAATACCTCGATCAATACACAATACACTAGTTCTTAAAATTGTGCAATTTACTCAAACACAGATCTACATAGGTAAAACTATTGAAATCACTTACAGGATAGCGCGCGACTACAGTATCAATACGCTCCACTCCTAGTTATGACGTAGAATCACTCTGCAACATTTCTCAAGTGTCCATCAAGAAGATTCGTGTTAAGAAAACCTTATTAAATCCAATACCGTTTTTCATTTGCTTGTAACACTAAGGAGCATACGGAATATTTATTTTTAGCCTTACGCTGCCACACTATATTCAAGTTTAGGCTCGATACTAATTGAAAGCACTGTGTAAAGGACGTATAACTATGTTGTCTATGGAAATAAATGTCGATGAAACATTTTAATTTTCACAACAAATATTGTGGAGCTTTTATTTTCTTGTCCTTGAAATGAAACATTTTCGAAGATGATACATATAATTTATTTAATAACTTTTGGTTTAGGTTCATAGTGCCAGCCGCAATTTGTTAAATGGTCAATTAAATTGTTAAATTAATTTATTACTCATACATCATACCTGTATGAGTAAGTATGATAACATATCCTATACCGTTATCTAACCTAATTACGGAAAATATATATAGAAGATAACGAAAAGGAATATAACAGGCTCACACGTTTCTCGTCTTGATGTCTGCCAGGATATCTTACAATAGACAATACAGGGAGGACCATGGTTGGTAGGATAAATAACATAATGAAAAGTATATGGTACTGAGAATATAATTCACGTGTCACATGGTACATTTCTGATGAATTTCATTGGTTAAAACACAAAAACAAAAGAGCATAATAGGCTATCAAATCGGTGATAATTTTATCACCGCATATTGACTGTCACTTGTTTTTAATGAATAAAATAGTTTACTGTCAAAGTGACAGAAAGTTTCAATAGACGCGTCGAAATCAGAAAATAGTGCTCTTAAGCAGAAAAATGTTTCAACCAGTAGATCACCGTCGATGGGAGATGCTAGCAAGGAAGAGGTTCGAAAGTTAATTGAGAAAAAAACACCAAAAAATACCAAAATTAATAAAGAATCTCAGTGGAACCAGTTCATGGAATTTTGCGCTTCAAGGAGAATCAAAACAACGCAAGAAACTATGATTCCAGAAATTGCATTAATATTAAGAAATTATGCTTGCAACATGAGAAGAAAAGACGGCCAAGAATATAAAGAAGGTGTTGTCAAAACATTATGGAACTAAGCGGCAAAGATTATGCAAGAAAAATTCTTCACTGAATATAATATCAAGTTCAATCCATTTACTGATATGAAATTTAAAGAAGCAAGGGTAGCTCGTGATTCTAAAAGAAAGCAACTGCAGGAAATACAAGAAAAAAGAAAGGTTAGTGCTGTTGTTTTTACACTAGAAGAATGTAAAAAACTGCAAAAAATCTGGGACGAGAATACGCTTGAAGGACTTCAAAGAAAGTTCTTTAACATTGTCGCTAAGGAATTGGCATGGCGTGGTAATGAAGCTGCGTCTGCATCCATTTATCATTTCAAGAAAGGAACTGTCAATTCTGGAAACTTTACTAACCGAATTGAATACAATCCAGTATTTAACAAAACGAATCAAGGAGGGGACAAAACTTGTTGTGATAGCAAATGGTTAATACCTAATACAGTAGATCCTGATGTATGTCCAGTTCGACTGTTTCTAAAACTAATGGGAAAACGATCAGATAATGTAACGACCGATAGATTTTTCCTGACACCATACAGAAATTGGAGATTAGGAAGTACTACAGCATGGTATAAAAACCTTCCCGTAGGTGTTAATACTATCTCCAAATGGACAAAGGAAACCGCTCAAAAAGTGGGAATTTATATCACCAACAAAAAAGTGACAAATCACTCTTATAGATCAACAGCTGTAACCCATTTGGCGAACGCAGATATACCAGAGCAACAAGTCATGAAGATAACCGGTCACAATAACTCAAAGTCCTTAAAGTCTTATTTAGAAATGCAATCCTCACGACATTCTGAAATAGTAAATAAGATGAGAGGGATTGAAACATCTAATAGTGTTTAAGTTTCCCATACCGAATGCTATAATCCACAAGTTGTATATCAAAACTGTACATTTAACGTTCAAAATATGTACTGTAGTAAATAAATAAATAATTATTGTACTGATGTATATCAAAGCTGTACATTTAACGTTGAAAATATGTATTGTAATGAATAAATAAATAATTATTGTATTGATTGTAATATTTACTGTCAAACTGACAGAGCGTTTAAAATTTTTGACTTTTTAAAAAATGTATTTTCTGTTAACGTTCATTATATTCTCTCACCAAATATAACACGTGTTATGATTAATAATCGGTGATACCACTCGTTAAAACCTATAGAAAATTGAACTCGTGCTTCACACTCGGTCAATTTTCATCGGTTTTACCTCGGGCTATCACCGATGATAATCATAACACTAATTATATTATCACCGAACACAACTTAATTCCAGTCTCTTCTAAGAAACCTAAATTATACGTATAAATTTTCAAGCGAGGCGTAGAGGCGTCTTGACTGCATGTATTTCGATACTTCAGTGAAGCACTGTTCAGCGCGGTAAATACTTGGATGGGTGAAATCCATCTTGGGAAACGCAATGATCTCGTCCCACCTTCTGGCGGCTTGTATGTACCAGCGTATACGCGGAAGCTATATAATTTCAAGACGAGGATAACGTAGCGAATATACCATCCTTCGGAGGGGATGTAAAGCAGTCGCCCCCTTGTCTATTAAATGTTGGACAAGTAAAAGATCTCTACTCTTCGAAAGAGAAGAGATTTGGCAAAATTTGCAGGTTGGGTGTAGCTCGTCTCCTGGTGTCAATGATAGGCCCTGGTAGGGAAAATAGGCCGACGTTAAATAAATAGATAAAAAAAAATATCCTATATTCTATAGAAGATGTATTATGAATACTTCGGAAGACGGAATACTGAAATTCATTATTAAAAATATTTGGGCTTTGTTATACGTACTTGTTTCAAATAAATTTATGTTTTCACATACAACTTCTAACTGTTCTCCACATTTTTCACTGATATTGGCAGTTATTTCATAGTTTAAGCAAACATAATCTATATTAGGTATTGTATATCTTTTATACGTTAATATAGGACTTTGGTTAATATGTGTTTTGACTACGGCTAAACATAACAGAAGCAAAAGTAATTCACCACGCATTTTGTTATTAACTACAAGATAGCGCGCGTACAACTGAAACATCAATTTAAATTACACCTGGGATAGATAGATAAAATTTATAAAAATATATCAATAAGTATACCGGGCGTAAACGAAATCAAAATCAAACTATGATTTTTCTTTCGCTTAATATACATGTGAAAATTTGTACATAATAATAAGCAAAATAATTATAATCCTTTCGGTTTCGCCTTAAACTATTTCATGTTCTGACGTACATTTTTACGTTTTTAGATTTAGGAATTAATTGTTTATGATGGTGTCTTGATGGAAAATACTTTGATACATTTTCACAATATTTTTTTTTTTGGTTTTTATGCATGTTTATTGATTTGTTTGAACGTTAGTGTGTTTAGTTCAAATCTGGCAAGTCAATTTTGAACCACTCAACGACGTCTAATTTAGCTGAAATTTTGCATAAAAGTGCAATACTGGCGACAGTATAATAATATGGTACCAAAAAGTGTACTTTTTAGTTTTTAAACCTTAATTAGATCGTATAGTGTGCGAAGGATCCGGTTTAAACTGTAATTTCTATATTGAATAGTGTATCCACTCAGACGTTGTATTCTAATAAATGGCGAAGGATCCGGTGTTATTTTAAGTAAGGAATATACAATAACTAAGACGTAGCTAAAAATTTAAAAATATAACTGAATATAAAAAAAAATTATAAAAAAAACAAGCTTTTATTATTATTTAGGAACAAATAAGTTATGCTGAGTTAATTATCTTAAAAGCTTGTCGCGTAAATGGAAAAAAAACACTTACTTAGGTACTTACAATCTCTGTTAAACAAAATTAATGCCTGTACGAACTTTAAACACGCGACAAGCTTTTAAGACAACTAATTCAACATAAAATATTTAGCACACCTAAATAACAATTTATTTCAACCACAGTGACTGGAAAATGTTTGTCGGGGTTATAGTTCTAGTTGTTATGGGGCGAAACTGGCATCACGTACTTAGCAAACGGGCTCATTTTAGATACCTACTAAGGGCGAGTTATACCAACTAAGTTCAAACCGAGTTCAGCTTCAGTCAAGTCAAGGTTACGATTGTTAAAACAATCGTAACGATGAATTTTGATCTTGGATCAAGCTGAACTCGGCTTGAACTTAATTCGTACAACTCGCCCTTAATCGTTTACATTCCTGCTGCCCCTTGAAATATCCTTTGGAAAGGCCTTGACACCAAAGATTTTATACCTTAGGCCCCCAAGCACCTCACTCCGCCCCGTGATTGGTATGATGCTTTTTAACTTCCACACATGTAAGGTCTTTCTCAACTCCTGTCAATAATAGGTGTCTTCTAAATTTACAAAGCTCTAACCTTGACTTGATCAGTTCTATCTGCAGTCACTGCTTACCTGCAGTGCTCCTTTACTGTCTCATAGCACCATTCATTTAGTATTCTCATTGGATGTCTCCTTGTTCTAGTTTGCATAGGTCGTGGTCAGAGCCATTCCTAAGCACTGTGCTTAGTGCTTGTCTTGCATTTTTGTGCCCGGAACATTGTGCTTAAGAGTACTTCTTAAAATCGGTGCTTAATGCTTAGGGCTTTGAACACTTTGAGAAAGGGCTTAGTGCTTATTAATCCCGCAAAGTGCTCGCGAACCCTTGAAAAGACAAGCAAGCACTTTAATGCTCGGGAGTATTCGAAAGGGCTTGCAAGCACTCGAAAAGGCTCCTAAGCACTTTAGCGCTCGCGAATGCGAAAATGCACTCCAAAACTCCGAAGCACTTTATGACTGGTGAGCACTTTAAAATTTTCGGAATCAAAGAATAATTTCTGCATGCAATTTGTAAATTCACACCAAATTTAGAAAAAAATTTTTAGACTAAAGAAAATTTATTTTATGATGAAGAAAAAATATATAAATAATTATATCAAAACTTGATTTACATCACATCTCGTGCAATAATAATAATAATAATAATAATAATAATAATAATAATAATAATAATAATTCGTAAGAAAATGCTTTATGATGAATTGTTTTCAATCATTACTTTTTTCAAAATAGTCTCAAATAATTGTTGGGTGTGTGCCAAGCCAATGATGGTTTCCTGTTTCATTTTTGCTTGAAAACGGCTGGGATTATCATATTCATTCATACATCATCATCAATCATCATATTATGTTACGTTTTACTTTATAAGCACAGTAAGCATACTTCACGTAAAGATGATACCTTTATCATTTATCATATTATTATTATCTATATTCTGATCTAATCAGACGCGCAAAATGGTGTACCCTCCTACCCTCTCCCTAAAAGCATGATATGAGATGTGATAGTAATAAATTGTCTCTTTCCTTAAAAAATTATTCTCCGCAAAGGTGAAAATCAGAATAGTATACACTATTATAGTGTCCCCCCGGACTAGGGTTGTCAGGCCTAAAATTATAAAAGCCGGACTTTACTTATACATTTTGCCGAACATTTGGTACAAAAAGCCGAACAGAATTCGTTCGCCATAAGAAATAACTAAAACACAAAATCAGTCTTTTAATATTTTTATTCAAGTTGATTAATTTAAAAACAAACGTTTGTTACACAGAAAAAGTCATCGCAAAACATTAAAATGTATCGAGAAAGCAACTTAAAATTAAAAAAAGAAGAAAAAATCACGTTTTAGAGCCTTAGGCAAAAAGCCAAATAAAAGCCGGACAGGCAGGACATATTTTTAGCCGGACGAAGTCGTAAAAAGCCTGACAACCCTACCCCGGACGGACCTAACACCTAATTATACTTATATTTCTATTTCAATATTTCTTGTATTTTGTATTTTTGAAGAAAATGTCACTCTTCATAAAATGTTCTGCTTACTCTGAAAAGTCCTTAGCTATAGTCAGAATTTCGAAATCACATACAGGATGGTTAACAAATAAGGAAACGTGAATTTGTGCCAAAAATAAAGTAAAAGTAAAGTATTTTGTGAGGAGATTATTACAAATTGTTTCTATGTCAACAAAGGTCAGATATGATATTTGAACGTCGTATCTCAAAGTTGATATTTTTGCCAAAATTTTGATTAAAATTACTTTAACAAATTAATTAAAAAAATGAAATATAAAAAATATATAATATTTCTATTGTTGCTTTGTTATCATGTCATTAAAATGCATATTGCATTTCAATTTAAATATTTTAATCATAATTTTGTTGAAAATATCAACTTTTAGACACAACGTTCAAATTTCATATCTGAGGAGTAATTTGTAAAGCCGGACTATTGCCCGAGTAACATGGTTATGATCTTTAAATCTCCACAGATCTGCCATCTGTGGAGCTCGTAGCCGATTTTCTTCAAAAGTACTTACATGTTCTCATATTTTTCCTGCATTACAGTCGAGTGAGTTATAGGTATAGAAACATAGACGTTGGTATTATGGAGTAACAGTGCCTTAATACTTCTTTTCGATGAATCAATGAAAAGTCGCCATCTGTTGCTTTGTAGCAATTTTCTTTCATTTTATTCATGAGTTCGTTAATGTTAGTGCAAAATACCAAATCTTCATCCTTAGAAAAATAGTTCCGAAAGCCTGACTCTCGATTTCGGTACAAGGAATACTGCGTACGTGGTTCTAAGAAATTTATCTGCTTCATTAATGAAGCTAAGAACTCCGCACTGTCCTTTGGCAAGCCTAAATTCCGTACGAGGTCGCCCAATTCGGGCTGTGAAACCAACATTGGGACTGATTTTTTAGTGTTTAGATAAGTCAGTTTCGCTATCGGTATTATCGCTCTCAGGCTCATATTTGTCAACTTCCATCATTTCGATATGTCCAATTACCCTCATATGCTCGAGATCAGTTTCTTTTCTGTCTTTGTTGGATAAAATTGGAGCCTTTACTGATGTCACAGTTTTATAAACGACGTTGAAGCAATCTTCTTTACAAATAGGTTCGTTCCATTCTGATGGACTGGAAAATTTAATGACTTTTCTGTCTCTTTTCCAACGGATCAACATTATTGCCCAAGAATTACAAATTATATTGGGAACCCATGAATGTTCACCAGTATGCAAACCGAAAATTTCCTTGTATGTGACTTTGATGTCATCATCTATTCTTCTCCTCAATGAACTAACTTCGTATTTACAGCAAATGTAACAAAACACATCACGATTGCTATCAAAATCGTGAGATGGATTGTGATTTCTTCTTGTAGTGTTGTACTTTACATTAACCAAGTCACCAATCAATGTAGAGCTGCGATTGCATGTTGACGGCGCCTGCGGGCCTGCTTTCCAACCCTGACCAACCGCCGATACTAGGGTTTCGAGTCCCGGCATCGTAACACGTTTCCTACGTGTGTCTGCCATGACGGCACGAAAGCCATGATCCAGGGACTTTGCCGGATGACGGAATTGCTCCGTTGCCCACCGTCACCATGTGGATGTATCCTGGATGCAAACGCACGCAAGATATAATCGCTTCGCATAGAACCTGAGTTTTGAATTCTTTGAAAAAAAATATCTTCTAGAACCACGTACCAAAATATGGAGATTTATCACTGATATTTTTTATTGATATACTCATGAATGAATGTTTATAAAATTAGAGCATTTTTGGAAACCTGATGGATACGCGTACATATCAAGTTAAATATCTGACATACGTGTTTATTGGAGTTGATAGATTTTTGATTAAGTGGGTTATAGGGTTCTGGGGTTAAGTGGGTTATGAGGTTTAGGAGCTTGAGTTTTCAGATTACAAGTTCATCTTAGGTTACGCGTTTAATATCTTAAATTATGGCCTTTTGGGGTTATGACAAAATCCTGATGTGAAGGGGTTAAATAGACCTCGTATTCGAATTCAAAAACGTGGTCAAGTCCCCGGATCAGATTTTTTTTTGTGGCTGTGAATGATTGTAGACCACCCATAATAGGTGTCTGTCAGGTATAACTTCGAATGGTATAACTTAGAATCCTTGTGGACAATACTGGCAACTGCGAATATGAAATTCGGCGAAGACTACAGTTGGCAAGATCGTCAACTCGCTAGTTGAGCAAAATCATGAGATGCACAAAGATCGGACTCGCCAACGACCTAGGTTTCTCCCTTTTTTCTTTACGTTTCTGAGAGATAGATGGCTAGGGAAGTAGCTAAACGGCGTATTGATGCTCAAGATATGGATTTGAAGATGTTTGCTGTTAGCTCCTTGAACAGCCCATGGCATTAACTCAATTCCCCAAACTTTCGCCCCAAAGGGACTCTTTAGCATCGTATTCTTTCGAATTCTCCCATTTTTTTGCTACATCAACAGGAGAGAGGATACTTTAGAACGATTCATTGTTTAGGGAAAACAAGATCGCAAGAGGCGAGGCGAATACCATCCAAGACGTTGGACTAATGTCACCAAGAAGCTGATGGAAAGAAAAACAGATAACAACGACGGGTGGCGTATTCCTGTCAGACGTGATATGCATCAAGCGGAGGCCAGCTAGAACAACGCATGGATCACAAGAGTCTGGTATGACGTTGCGAATAAGAAAAACACATGCAGAAGAAGTCTATGAATAAATGGAATTAAGGTTATTTTGATGAAACTAAAGGTGCGAGAATAATTTTATTTGTATACATTAATCAAATTAATTATTAGGTTCAGATTAGGTTCCATTCACAAAATTTCACATATTTTCTAATAAACTAAAAAGTAACAGAATTGATTCTTATTTCTTTTCCACTTGGTATACTTTTTGATCTGGACCAGAATGTAATCGTATTCCACACTATTCTTAATGCATGAAATGATAAGTAGTGATATATTTCCTTTAAAAACATCTGGATTATAAATTAAATTTTATTTTAGACACTTTTATAGTATTGATAAATATTATCAAATGTCTAAGAAATGTATATCAGATCAAAATTAAAATTTATTAATTAAATATCAATTAAACATTTTTTTTGTTACAATATGGTAAATATTGATGTAAATTGTATAATGAAATAATTGAAAATTAAAAATTAAATCAAAAATAATAAAAACTTTACTAGATACAACTAAATTAAATGTGTAGAATTACGCCCCATCCGCAATCTGAGAGTATTAACTATTTTTCTAAAAATCATGAAATTAACCGAATGTGGAAGAATTGAAATTATTTATATGATTGGTGTTGGTAACACGATGCACACCCAAACAGAAGTAGTTGAATTGTTCAATGTAACTCACCCTATTGAGTTAAAATTTAAGGAATTTAGAAAACTGGTTGGCCATCACCACAAGAAGAAGATCAGCTTAATGCTTTGTTGACAGTTCAAGCAAGTCCTCATTCCACACTTAAGAATATTGCGGCTTGTGACAGTGTTCACTCTCCACAAATACTCAAGAAATCATAGTACCTACTATCCTTATAAAGTATGCCTCGTTCATGTTTGAAAAGAATTTTGATCGGCGAAATCAGTTCAGCGAGCTACTGCAAAAATTATGCAATAATAATATAACTTTGTAAAAAGGATAAGTTTTTCGTAGCTACCGTGAAACTACCTTTATTTAAAATAGCCATATCAGTAGGCAAAATTGTTGTTATTGCGCTGCAGAGAGCTTCACTGGATGAAGGCGTATCAGACTCAGAGCCGTCAAAAATTGAATGTGTGGTGTGAAACAGTTGATAGAAGAATTCTGGGTCGTTATTTCTTTGACGAGACCCTAACCGGTGCGAGGCATTTGCATTTTCTTCAAGACACCCTCCTCCCAACACTGGTAATATTGTATTCAAATCAAGAAGAACTCGATTTTCCGAGAAAAGACTTTTCGTATGTAAGAAGTACGCTCTTTCAAATTCCGCAAGAAAAATGAGCATTGCCATTTAAAAAACCGGTGCCCAAGGAATCACTACTTCCACATCCAGATTTTCTATGCAAGTCTCTCACAATGAAAAAAATGTTGATACTATATTTGCACTCCACTATGTGGAAGTAATTGCATATGGAACTTTAATAAAATATTACTTGAAATTGTCGACCCCAAAAGCCCATAAAACGACATGCCACAACGGTAGTGTGCGTGAGGGTGGGAGAAGGTGGTGGTAGTGAGGGTGGATGAAGTAAAAAAATTGTTGGGGCCTTTGATTCTTGTACATACACTAAATCAGAGTTTTATTTTTTTCACCCCTTTTAATAATGAGGAGGGAGTGGTAATGGGAGTCACTAATGCCAAAAAATGTTTTGAGACCTTAGCTTCTCTTATACTAAATACCAATTTTATGGCTTGATTTACCTATTCCCCCCATTTAGCCCAATTTACCCCTCAACCCTTCAACGGAATAAGATAGGGCAGATGGGCAAATCGACCAACAGACAGATTTTTTTTTCTCAAATTTAAAATCTCGACGTGTCATGACATTCTAACCTAGTTGAATAATAAAAATTTTCAAAATTTTTTTTTTGCGCTGCTACACTTCCACTGGATGTGGAAGTAAAAAACATTATATCAATAAACACTTTATATAATAATTCTTGTATATTGCTGTCTGGCATGTTTCTATGTATGTAGCGTTGGACGTTACTTTTACTAGATGGTGGTACCAGAACCATATTATATCTCCATTTAATCAACATAAGGGCGGGACATTGGTGAATACAATAGTGCACTCTCTCTCTTTATGCGTAATGCGATTAGTCAAAGAATGCCTAAGAACTATTTACAGTGAAGACTCTCACCAGTTTTGGACTATGCATTACAATACCTATTGTTCAAGGTACATTGGTTTTTTGATTGTCATTATCTTTTAAGTTTCTGCAGCTGCGACGGTTAAATAATCATACCTACTTTGTATTTTTATTAAACGAGTCGGTTTGGAAATACATATTTATGTTTTTACAATTAATTATTTTTTATTTATTTACTTCCATCATGATTAGAGAATATTATTTTTATTTGACGAAAATAACAAAATTGAAAATAAACACTAAAAAATGACAAGAAAACGCCTGGAGGTAGTTGATGGCAAAACTTAGCACTAAAGATGTTTTATTTACTTTATTTATTCGTAAAGCATTCTTCCTAAATACCACTCGTGTTTTTAAATTTTATCTATAATTTTTTTCTCAACCTAAGTTGCCAAAAGGTAATATAATTCTTTCAAATTGGCAGATTATTATCAAGGGCCCGCTAAAGCACTCGGGATTTAATCAGATAATAAACTGTCAATTTATACTCTATATATTACCAGGCAGCAACTCCTTTTATCGATAAAATTCTAAGCACTAATGATATTACATACGAATATTTTATTTAATTGAAATTATCTCGTATTTTCTAGCAATACCACTACATAAGTATTACATACAAACTTACTTTTTATATTTTATTTTTCAAGAAAAATATTATCAGAGTAATTTAGATTCAAATAAACGACTCTATTAAACTTTCTCATTTTATGTCAAAGAAAATGTATTATTGTCGTTACTTGATTAATTTGAAAGCCCTTTCGCTGTATCCTAAAAAATGCCATATTTCTAAACTCGGTGGTTTTAAATTGAGAATATTGTATTATAGCGCGCAATATAGACAGACGCTTCTTATCAATGGATATTTAATAATAACTTAACAACTTGACTTAAAATATTAATAATATTTATGATGACTTATGGATAAAATTAGAATATTACTAAATCCGTTGGAAAAAGATCTTTATTCGGTTATTTATGACATGATTCCTAGAATAATTCATAAACTGCCAACGTCATGTTCAGAGTGGAGACATTTTGTCTGAAAAGAGTGTGTATGATATCATGTTAAGAACATATCATACGACACTCGTAATGAAGAAAGTATTGTAACCATCTAAAAATTCTACTAATTTTGATTCTCTCACTTCCAGATACCGTAAAATGGTTTACAAAAAATATTTGTGGGTATGTATATATACCCACACAACACAAGGCTGTGCGTAGGGTGTACTATGGCAAATTCTATTTAGTATTTGAGCTCGCCTATGGACGTCCTAGTATGTATGTTTTTCCACACTCCTTTGGGCATTCCAATGTCACTACTTGGTATCAGATAAAACTAATACAAAGAATGTACTGAAATATATACCGGTGTAAAGACGTATGAGGAAATCAAATTGGCTGTTTGTCCACACGACGCCGACGTGCGATATACGGACTCCGAATATTCTGCTACCTCAGATACACCGCTTGATCGGTTCCGAGTTATTGACGGTTCGATGCATCAAAGAGCAAAACACTGTCGTTTTTGTGTGTAGTTTATGTTTTAAGAACGACTGTAGTGGACAGACATCTTCCGTCACGAACTATCGACATCACATGTAAATGTCCGTCATCCGAGTTCGGATTTCGGAACCTGATGTAGTGGACATAAGTATTACGAAGAGGCAAGCGCACAGTTCTAAGGATGAAAATGAATAATAATTATTAGCGGTGGAAAAATTATCGCTCCAGAAAAATATCTAACCACGATTTCCAAAATAATACAGCCCGCGCCTAACTTTAATATTTCTTAACAGGTAGGATTGACAATGTTCTATTATGCTATAGAGCAAACAATCGAGCTAGTGTAAAAAGTTATGGTAATGACGAGGAAAGTTTATGTAAAAGTCTTATTTATGTGTCACAAATATATCTTGATTGTATGACAGATTTTAGAGTAGAAAATTCACTCACATCTCATATGCGTTCATAAATAAAACATTTAAAATCATTTATTTATATAGAAATGTTACAGAATGAAATTAAAAACAATTTTTTCGAATTATATTACAAATCATCTTAATAAATATGTTATAACAAGAAATATAATAGGAGAAGATGGCTGAGACTAAAGTGCTTTTATGAGAATTGAATTTTGAATTAAACGAGTAAATTATGTTGAGTGTGTCTCTGATTTATTTAATTAAAGCGGACTGTATCGTTTAATTGTTTATTTGACTTTACATTTTACATGAACTATTACACACAAATAAGTAAATCGCGAAGAGCAAGAGGTGTATCCTGATTGCTATCTCACATTAGACTGGTTAAATTGGAGGGGAGCGCCACCTTGTACCCTTTGCATTGTCGGTTAAAAAGATATAAATATATTAATTTGTGAAACATAAAATATTTCAGAGGCGGCGCGGCGTGCAGCTCATAAAAGAATTATAAAAACAAAATCTGACAGATTATTAACTACCTTTCAGAGGGTGGCACTTATAAAAAAAAACAAAAACTTTCAAGATGAAAGCGAATCAAATTTTGAGAAGAAAAGGTTTTATGCAACTTCTCATATAAATTGATAGTCTTTAAGTTATAACAACTTGAAAATTGGGATTTCAGCCTGAAAGAATAGGAAATTTTCAAAACGATTTTCATCAAAATATGACATTGAGCGAAAACATGATAGAGACAAATAAGAAATCTACTAAACTGAGGATGAATTTCGTTTTTTTTTTCAATTTCTATAGAATTAGTGGTTTTGGAGATCTGAAAGTATAAAAATAGCAAGACGCATTGTAAGGAAATTTCTGTCGAAATGACGTTACAGCTCCCTTTAACATTTTGTTTTGTTAACATTTAGTATTTTTCACTGTTTTGCAATCAGTTTAAACAATTTGTGAAGTTTTACGTTATAAAGTGATATGTTACAGTATGCGCGGACCTTAACTTAATATTTGGTAGGAAATTATACTTAAAACAATCAGCGCCGCTGTGAAGAATTTTGATAATTGGACGGTAGAATCTTCATCTTTGATTCGACGCTTGTAAAGAGCGGAATGTTCAGATCCTGGCTGGCTTGATAACATGGGGGAATGTATGACTTGTGCATTTATACCATTTTTATTTAATCCTTTCAGTTTCCAATTATTTTATGTAGGTATTTTAATTGAATGCGTATTTTAGGCTTGTGTGTGGACATGTTTTCGAAAATAATTTTATTAAACCGTGTGTTTTGTTTAAGGGCTAAACGTATGTTTACCGGTTTTCGTATCTAACTTGTCATTATGTACCTTAATTATTTAACAATGATTAAATAATTATTATCGGCCATTTGGCAAATTATCTTTTTATCTCTAATTGTATAACGTAATGGTTAAACAATTATAGATTGACCCGTGGTGATCACCTATATCCTCTTTTGTGATTCCTAGATCTTTTCCTGCTATTTGATGCGTTTTCTAGGTGAACTACATATTGATGTGAATGCACTAGAGAATATATTTGTGCGTAGGCACGAGTTGGTTCAGGAATTTATTGTGGAACATTCTGGAGTTTTGGTGGTACCTAAACTGAAACCAGATTCAAGCCCGAATTTGTCGAGACTGCTATCGGAAATATCTATGGTGAGTGTTTTTCTTTCTTTTATCTTAATATCTTTTAAATCTGTAGAGATTTTAACCACTCACCGTACGTACGTCCAGAGAATCCTAGAGTTTGTAGTTTCTGAACTGACTGAGTTTTCTTGTCTTTTGTGTAGCATCATTAATGAATTAATTATATTGCTATATTTTTTTTGCCTGAATTAATCATTCATGTAAGTGTCGATTTCTTATTTTATTCCGGTTACTGGCATTATTTTAAAGTATTTTAAAGTAGATTACCTTTTGTCCTTACCTTATCTTCAATTAACTTTTCTCAGACTTCATCTTAATGAAAGTTATACATAAATTTTTCCTTATTTTTTTTGTAAAATTATGCTAATTACATAATAATTACATAATGGTACAGACTTACCTTGTTTTGATATTTGATTAATATTTTCCATAATTTTTATATTTTCAAGTAAGTCTCGTGTTTAAATTTTCTTTGCCACGGAAACCAATATTTTCAAATAAATCTATATTTTTTTGTAGTCAAAATTTTAACGTACTTAAAGTATCGTTTAGTTTTAAAATGATTATTATCTAGTAATTTTGCAGAGTCAATTTTATTTAAATTTTGGTCATTAACTTTTCTTTGATGCTATTGAAATTTTTATCCTAACTTACAATTTCTGCTTTATAGAGTACCACTTTTTAGAGTTTTTTTGTTTCTCTACATTGAGATTTTTTTTTGCTTCGAAATTGTATATATCTCCGGTCAAGTTTAATTTCGAATCACTTCAAACACTTATTGTTTGTTTTAATCTTCCCTTACTAGTTTTTAAACATATTTTTCCCCTTTTATATGTTAAATCCTTAGACCAAAAGAAGAGGAGTCAGCACAGTAAAAGTCGATGCCTATCATTTGATCTTTTGTGATGAATTTGGTAGTCTGGACAGCATCCACGTTGAGAAAGGACAAAGCTTTTTACTCCACGCTATAAGGAGGTTTGTTTATGGATCCCGGCTCAGCCATAAGTCCCTCAATACCTACCGAGCTTTCGGCAGCTTCCAACCATTGGCCAAAACCAAAGTTATGTAAGATTTTGTACTGCTACTGTCAACAATTTTGGTCAGGAGATTTTTGTAAAAAACCAGTAATTTTGTAAAATTTGTATTCATTAGTTTCTATTCATTTTTTTTTTAATTTTCTTAACTTAACCAAATTAAATTGTGATAATATTTGATTTAATCGTTTTCCATATCTATAATTATTTTTTTAATGTTTAATGTTTAAGATTATACTGTAAAGACATTGTAACTTTCATAGAATATGTAATATACCGGGTGATTCAGTTTGGTATTCGCGGCCCTATATCTTTTTTATTTCAACAGAAAACTACAATAAACCATATATATTTGTAAATCGTTTGTCAAGCTCTATCGAATGACGTCCTTAAGTCATCTCTTTGATCATATATGCCAAAATAACGATAATCAACATTTTTTTTTTCAAATGGTATGCTATACATTTTTTTGCAGATTGTTGTAAGGCTTCTCTTTCTGCATTCAAACATATGAAAAAAAGTATACACTTCCATAAGGAAAATTTCGAGAAAATTAATAAAATACAAAAAAACTTAATTGAAAGGTTTTGTTTCTGATTCAACATAGTTAGCCATGGAAACAATTGAATTTTGACATTTTTAGTAATGTCAAATTGAAAAAACAGTTATTTGTGACTATGTTATTCGTTTTTGTTTTATGTTATACTTCTAAAGAGATTTACACAATGGTATCTTACTACACTAATGAAGAAAAATTGGACTTGGTATTAATTTATGGAGAGTATGGAAAAAATAGTAAAGCAACCAAATGTTTATATCAAGATCGTTTTCGAAATAGACCGGTACCATCAGACAAAATGTTTGCAAAATTGGCAAGAAATATGAGCGAAAGTGGAAGTTTTGAGAAAAAAAGAAGCGTTTTTAAACCCAGAACCGCACGAGATGAGGAACATATAGTTGCAGTTTTAGCCCGTGTTTTCGTAGACCCGCATATTTCTATTCATCACTTAGCGACAGAAACTGATATTTTATATTCTTCAATTCAAAAAATTCTGAGAGACAATAAACTGCGACCATATAAAATACATTTACATCAGGACTTGCTTTCTGGAAGTTACGAAAGACGTCTAAATTTTGTAGCGTGGCTGGCAGTTGCTCAAGAAATGACTATATTAGATCGCATCATGTGGTCAGATGAATCCCGTTTCCATAATAATGGAATAGACAATAGACGTAACTGCCATTATTGGTCGCAGGATAACCCTCAATGGCTTCGATAAACTAATTTCCAAAATATCTGGGGAATTGATGTATGGTGTGGAATTCTCAACGGACAAATTATAGGACCAAAATTTTACGAAGGCACGCTTACTGGAGAAAGATATCTACAGTTTTTAAGAGAAGAGTTGTTAAATTTTATAGAAGACGTTCCATTACATATTAGGCATAACATGATATTACAACAAGATGCACCGCTATATAATACTATAATTGTAAAGAATTACTTAAATTCAGCTTATCCAGGTAGAATGATTGGAAATCGTAGTGAGGCCTGAGGCCTGGGCCTGCCAGATCACCGGATCTCACACCGTTAGATTTTTTCCTTTGGCCATATCTAAAAGAAAGAGTGTACTTTACACCTCTAAATGATGTCGAAGATCTTAAAAATAGAATACGAATTGAATGCCGCAGATTAAATGTTGAAATTCTTCAACATGTATGTATCCAAGGCGTGATAAACACAGGACAATTATATTTAGAAGCGAACGGATGACTCTTCGAACATATGAAGCAATAAATAATGTTTTTATTTTCTTAATTGTTCGTTAGTTGTTTTATTGGTAATTGTTATTTATTATTAGTAAACTTTTTCTTTTAGATAGAACCAAAGGAAAAAATCTAACGGTGTTTAAAAACGTTTCTTTTTTTCTCAAAACTTCCACTTTCGCCCATATTTCTTGCCATTTTGTCTGATGGTACCGGCCTATTTCCAAAGCGATCTTGATATAAACGTTTGGCTGCTTTACTGTTTTTCCGCACTCTCCATAAATTAATACCATGTCCAATTTTTCTTCATTAGTGTAAGATACCATTGTGTAAATCTATTTAGAAGTATAACATAAAACAAAAACGAATAACACAGTCACAAATAACAGTATTTTCAATTTGACATTACTAACAATGTCAGAATTCAATTGTTTCCACGGCTAACTATGTTGAATCAGAAACAAAACCTTTAAATGAAGTTTTTTCGTATTTTATTAATTTTCTCGAAATTTTCCTTATGGAAGTGTATACTTTTTTCACATGGTTGAATGCAGAAAGAGAAGCTCTACAACAATCGGCAAAAAAATGTATAGCATACTATTTGAAAAAAAAAAGTTGACTATCGTTATTTTGGCATATGTGACCAAAGAGATGATTTAAGGACGACTTACAAATACATATGGTTTATTGTAGTTTTCTGTTGAAATAAAAAACATACAGGGGCGTGAATACCAAACTGAATCACCCGGTATATTGTTAAAGTTTTTTGTGTAATTATTCTTAACTGACAACAATATTCAAGATTATTATTTTCCTGTTTTTATTGGTTGTTTAAATATACGTTGATGCCCTTATAGCCCAATACAAGTCACGAATAAAGTTCATAAAAAATATAAAAGACTCATTGACCTGCGTTGACCTCTCGTTTAGGAAAGTGCCACAACCCAACTAAGTGTCGTTATAACATTTTTTAAAGCACATAAAATTTTCTTTATTTTGTGTGTTTTTGATTGCTTCACTATCAAAATTGGCTGAGAAATAGCAATTTCAAGTTTTTTATTATGGGCAGCGTTATGGCTGTTGGTGTTTTACTCGGTAAATAAATACAAAATTTTAAAGAACCACTTTTAAAGTAAATAAGTTTTCCTTCAATTTTTATTGTTTTTTGATTGCTGTGCGATAAATTTACAACAAAAATTGAACTATTCCTCTTATTTCTTGTAGAGATTATGTACTATACCTTAGCCAGGAAAGAAAAATAGTGATGAATTGAGGTGTCAATAGTGTCAAGCGGCACATATCATTGAGCGACATTGATTTATAACAAGTCTTTGTAAAAATTATTTTGAATTACACCCCCTGCAGTTCAAAACGCCAATAGGAACCGTTTCTAGATCAATACTTCGATTTACTTGCTATTTTTATACAATTTTGCAAAAAAATTGTCAAAAACAGAATTCTGTATACCATTGTCTTGAACATAACTCCTCTATTGGGGAATTTATAAAATTCCAATTAGAAGGCTGGAGACAATATTTCTACAAATTCTATTGCTATATCAATTTAAAAAACTTAATTTTTTGACTTATTAGGCTAATTTAAAAAAATACATTGGAATATACTCCCAGTCCATACTGTTCTTGTTCACTTGTTTGCGTAAGGTACGTCCTACTTGCCGTTCATCAAATTGATAATGAATAATGGATTCTGTGGAGTCTCTCTTTTTTTGCAATGCTTTGCTTACGTGGTAATGTTGGCGCAATTATTTATATTTTTTCTCGATTCGTTGAGTGAATCGTTGAATCAACAACTTGTATTTCATTTTCGCCCTCCGAATTCAAAATGTTTGAGATGGCTAACACTGGAGTCGGATATTTTACCTGAAATATAATTTGCATTGGTAATAGGTAACAAGTTGCATATAAATTATTGTCGCTTGAGAAAGTTCAAATGTTTTTTTATAATAATATGTATGTGAATGCAATAAGTTGATATACTATACTTAACCTCGCCCGTTCCGCCATTGGAGATTGTGTTCGGTTTCATATCAATGTAACCAGAGTCTTCCGAGGATTATTGCTCAACTGATTTATTCACGTAGTGGGGACTAGTAAGGACCTCAAACGTTGGAGGATTTAACATTGCCAAATAGTCACTTTGACCATCTTCCAGTCTCTGAATATTCATCATCAAATATGGGTCATTTAGATGGATATAATGCTACAAAAAGTAACTAAAATAAATATATAGTTTCTGGATAAGTATTAACTGGTATTAACTACCTTTAGATCCAAAACCTGACAAATTATTTACTCTACCAAATTTGATAAATACAAAATGGCTGAAATATTTCACAGGTTCTGTTTGACTTAAAATGCTATTTTATGATTTTAGTAAAGAAAAAATAATATTAGAGGTTTGGCGTGCACCAAGGATTATGCTCTGGGACAGATAATCCAATTACTTCATTATACCAGAACACAAGGGACACAAGAAGTAAAAGGCTGATGAACTGGCTCGAGAAGGCGAATCTAGGACTTGAACCCTTTTGCGGTGCATACCATGCATACTATTGCATACGAGCATTGATCAATAAATGGGTACGAAATAAATCTCTGAAATGGTCGAAGTTTTCCACGACAATGAGGATTTCATTAAACAACGGTCGACCAAATTCACAGAAGACTTACTACACCAAAGTAGAAAGACCATTAGGATAATGGACACTAACTAACTGGACACTGTAAGCTTATGAGTCTAATGGGTTTGATAGAGGGTGCCACATGCAAATTATGCCAAGATGAAGAGGTAACCTCAGTATATGTGCTACCCTATTATGAAGGTTCAGCCAGACTGAAACCCAAAGGTCAGAGTCCTTATCAAGGCTGTGGAGTTTGATGTAAAAAACAAAACTGGATAAGGAGCTCAAAGTCAAATTAGAATTGGAGTGCCACAATAGATCCACATGGATCGTGGTGGTCAAAGTCAATTAGTCAGCTCCTTGTTTTTAAATCGGGATTATATGTTTGAGATCGTAAAGCCACTTATATTATGGGTTTGATTCTTGGTACTATTAATTATCTTCAGCGCAAAAATCTTAGTATTTGGTGTTTGTGAAAACTATTTCAGTATCATGCAAGGTTTAGTATTTGGAAAATTAACTTACTGCCGTTACAGAGTCCTCTAACATATTTTCATTTTCCAGCCTTTCCTTTAACTTCGTGAATGACGGTCGAGCCACTGGTACGGGTACCCAACAATCTCTCATCATTTTATAGCTACAAAATAATCTATTAAATTTATTTTACACGCAAATTCTGATGAATAGAAATTAATAACTAACATTTCTTTTGGAGCATATTCTGGTGGATCCATCCGATATCCAAATACCAATTTTTCAAACAATTTCTCGTCCAGGGTAAGGAGTTGCAGCTAACGAGAAGAACTCCCACAGCACGATACCAAATGACCATACGTCAGATTGTGTAGAAAATATTCTGTCTCTGATTGATTCTATTGCCATCCACTTTATTGGCAAAGGACCCTAAAACAATTAAATTGTTTGTCTCTAAATTAAGTAGTTTAATTCTGTTTTAATACATTCATTATTTAAGCAAATACACATAAGAAATGCATAATTTTCAGGCGAAATGCTCCTATTTTTGGACTGATTTCTTTCATCGCGCCATCGTGGAATGAAAAATATAGTAAATCTTCGATCTTTGTACAACTTGACTTTTGTTACTTTCTTCCAGGATGTCAGAGAAAGTTTAAAAATGCTGCTCAAGGAATCACTACTTCCACGTCCAGATTTTCTATCCAAGTCTCACAATGAGAAATATTTGTTTATGGAACTATAATAATATAATATTTGAAATCGTCTGCACCAAAAACCCATAAAATGATATGCTACGTCGGTACTAGAAGTGGGGGTAGCGAGTGGTAGTGGTAGTGGAAATGGATGAACTAAAAAAAGTTTTTTTGAGGTTCTCGAACACACACTATAAATCGCATAATTTTATTTTTCTCACCCCCTTCAATAATAGATGGGGGTGGTAATGGGGGTGTTTAATTCCAATAGATTCTCCTATATATAGTAAGTATCAATTTTATGAACTCTTGCTTGATTTACTTATTTACCCATATTTACCCCAATTTAGCCCCCAATCCTTCAATGGAATAAGATCAAAGTATAATCCAGTTCCAGATCTCGTTAAAATACATATGTGTCCCAAATTTCAAGTCAATATCTTAAACGGTTCCAGAGTAATCGTTCGCACAAGAAAGATGCAGACAGACAGACCGACAGAATGACAGACTTAAAATCTCTACGTTTCATGATATTCTAAGCCTATTTGAACAATGAAAATTTTCAATTTTTTTTTGCGTTATTATACTTCCATTGGATGTGGAAGTAATTTATTTACTTCGAACATTTTGTACAGAAGTGTTTTTTAGAACCCTATGAAGCTGAGAAGCTGATATACATCACACTAGATAACAATTAGACAACTAGTAATATTTCGGTTCCAGGACCTCATGGTAATGTTTCAGGAGAGTGTAAATGTAAATAGAGCCAAGATAGTAAATCATATATTTTTTTCCTACGACCCTCCGTAGCTGAGTTACGGTCCTTTAATGTTACGGTCTGAAAAATATTTTTTATTAACAACGGTTAAACTACTATTTAACACATGTTGGTTGTTTATGGAGTAAATATGAGTTGAGACTCAACTTAATTGTCCGTAACTCAGTAACGAAGAGTCCGAGAGAATTATATGACGTGGCAATATAGTTTTGACCTTTTCTATATGCTTTTAATTTATTGACATGAAGACCTTATATATTTGGTTAAAAAAAATCTTGAAATTTTCACATAAAAAGATCATAATCACTAATATGTTTAGAATACACTTTGATATCGACAACTAAACATGCCAACTAGAAATAGATCCACCATTTTTACACAATTGTTGCCTGCTAGGCTTTTCGTTATATGCTCTATTTAGGTTTGTTTATCGCTCTACTCTTTGCTGTCCGCCCCACGGGCCCCTCACTTATAACACAAACTTACAATGCCCCGTTTCTTGTAACCATCATTTGAATACATGCTTTTAGCCAAACCAAAATCGCATATTTTTACAACGTTGTTGTCAGTTAGGAGGATATTTCTTGCAGCCAGGTCTCCGGGAAGAACCTGGAATATAATTTAAAGATTATAACAAATAACGATGACAAAATTAGGAAACTAAATACCTTCCTAGATGCCAAATATTCCATACCACTAGCCACTTGGAAGGCCCAGATGAGGAGGTCCTTCGTGCAAATAAGTTTCATGTTTGCTTTGTGGTCGCCTTCATAATTTGACATTGCCTCTATTTGAACAGTATTGTTACTCAGTAATACTCCGTCTTCTAGAAATATAGATACTTGCTGAGTTATCTTACCAATATTTAAATATATTCAAAAATAGGTTACCTAGTGCTACTGTGGCTATGTCTGTTTTTGCTGACGTACCGCTATTGGTGTCAGCGTGGTAATACCCCACGTTATTTTTTGGAGGTGGAATTGGATAGATGCTGGTGCTGGTGCTGGAAAACGTCAATGTGATTTCGTTGACTAACGAAGAATGACTATTGCTGAGGAGAAAGTAATCCACTTGCACTTCAACGTTCTACTATATCGCTGAATAATAGAAGGTTCAGTTATTTCTATTTCATGATTCGATTAACTTAATTTATATTTATATGTTCCATATACAGTTTTCGATTTGAAACTGAACAGAAATGAGAGTTAAAAAACAAAGTCTTCATTTGCAACATTATGTATTTTTGCAGTGAAGTTCTTTTGATTGTTGTTATTAATTTCTGTGAACTAGTAGCCAATTTAATTTAAAGTGCAAGAAAATGACTCACCCTGTGTCACTCGACGACGAACATGTACGACCAAAATATTCTTGCCCGATTGAGTCGTCTATTTTACCTGTTTTTGGATCTACTTGGTTCACATAACTATCTCTGTGTCTAAGAAGATAATTTTGTAAGTTGCCAAAATGACAGTATTCAACAATAACCAATAATTCACCTCAAAAACATGTTTTTAAGAGATAAATACAATTTAGAATGTTTGCAATTATTTTTAAATCTCACATAATTTGAAAGTAACGAGGATGAAGTTTAACCATATTAGAAATATGACAAAATCCAGGTATTTGTGTGAAGTTCGATCAAATCTCAGAAATTTAGAGATTTCATATAATGCTTCATTAACAACATGAATAGTATTTTGTAATCATGTTTCACAAAGCACTAAATTTTAAGTAACAGTTCTTGGTTTAAAATATGTTTAATACTTTACAAATGTTGCTAAATCCTTAAAATTACTTACTGTAAATAACATTATTTTAACAATGTGGACCTCTTACTTCTTATCACATTCTTCGTACAAGCCCCCAGTAAATTCACCACATTCAAATGCTTTCCTAAGTGAATCATTATCTTCAGTTCCGAAACTAAGGTTCTGATATACAAATCGCCTGCGTTTTTCTTAACCATTTTCAGAGCTACAGTAATTACAGCCTCCTCTTTAAAAATATTTTTAGCCTTTGGAACTCCAACAGATCAGCTAACTTTTACGAGTTGTCATGGCAATTTTCAAAGTGTACCGAGAAGGTTGGCTGGTTGGTTCGTCGGGTCGTCTGTAGACTGTAATGGGATTTTTGTCGAAATTCCGTTACAGTTCCTTTTATTCATAATTAACTCATTAATACTATGCATTCTTTGTATATAACATAGTTCAATTTATTAATGCAGTTTTTGAAATACCAAACTTGCGCCAGAAATTGTCACGTGATAGCTCACCTAGTCTGAGTGCCGCTGCTTAACATCTTGTAGACGGTAACTTAGCTAATTCAATTTGAGAAAAACGGCTTACCCGAGACTGTGTCGCCCCGGTGGAAGGAATGCAAAAGAGCGCGGTGGGGAGGTATTAAAAATCGGGTCTCGTAACTTACTTCCTTCTTCTTGTTGTGCTCTCCTAGAAAGTTAGGTATGAATACTCTAGTAATTATAATTTAATAATTTATGATATTAATCTAATGATTAGTTGTTAATTTAATGGCATAGTAGTTGTTTCAAATTTCTAGTGATTCTCCGTACAAAATAATTTCTTTATTTTGCTTTATTGAAATATAATTTACCGCATAAATTCTTTACTGGCACGTGGGTATGTTCGAAACTCACCAGTGCAGTTTTTTATCTTGACGCGGAATATTAGACGGGTGACTCCGTTTAAAATTTATCTTTGTGTAGAACAATATCTGCCGTCTATTTTGTTTTTCTAGGTGTGAAAAGAGAAGCAGTGCGAATCTAGACTTTACTGTTTGAGGTGCCGACTATTCTGGAACCTACAAGGAAGGGCCTGGCTGTGGATTTTTTTTCCCTGCTATATGCGAGGTGAGTGGTTTTCATTTTTCTTAAATTTTTCATTGCGAAAAGTAAATTTGCAAACAACTCAGCTTGTGTAAAGGCCTGGTTCCTCTTAAAATTTCGGGTAGAGTCTAGAATCCTTGTGATTTTTTCTTTTCACATTACCTAACTATCTCTTTGCTGGTGCATTCTAGAATTCTTGTATTTTTTTGTCTTGCAAAGAAATACCGAATTATTTTTATCTTTTTGCTGGTGCATTCAAGTAATATGTTTTAGAGCATATTCCTTGTACGGATAATTATTTATTTTTTTTATAGTGGAAACATACTCTTTGTACCATTGATTAACGTTTTTTTTTTTTGCTGGAGTTTTTATTCACCAATGCTTTCTAGGAAGCCATCTTAAGTAAATTTTGAAGCCGTCTGAGTCACAGACGTAAAATTATTCTAAGTCTTTTAGATGCAAACTTTTGCATCGTTTGTAAAATATTAAATTCATTTTTTTTTCCTTCTTTCGATATAGACTAGTAAGGTTGATTAATTTTGTGTATGATTAAATATTAAATACCTTTCTTGTTTTTTTCTTTTCTTAATTATCTTTGTTTAAAATACATTATCTAATTAAATCTTGTGCAGAGAATTTTTTTTTTATTCAAAAGTTTTGGTCATATAATTTTTTTTTGGTAATATTTGCTATCGAACCTTTTAAATTTTACAATTTCTCATTGAAGTCACATAGTAGTTTTTTTATTGGATTTATGTAATTAATTTAGGGAGTTTGCTACCGAGGATAGCTTTCTCAATATCGAAGTTGCTTCACAACTTTAAGTTATTTTTATTAATATTTCCCTGACTGGTTTTAATCATTTTTCCCCTTTTTATGTAAACACTTGGACCAAGTGAAGAGGAGAGACCCAGTACATGTCTTCCATCTTAGTAAAGGAATTTGGTGGTCGTGGACAGCAACATCGTTGGAGTGGACAGAGCTGATACTCCAAAATAAGGAGACTGATAGTGGGATCCCAGCTCTAAATATACGTCCCTCGAAACTACAACCATTGGAAGCTTCCCTCCACATTCTCCTGCTGCAGCAGTTACGTAAGAATTTTTTTTGGAAACTGTATGGTCTAAGTTTTACTGGTCAGAAGAAACATTGTACAAAACCAGTCAACTTTGCTAATTTTTTTCTCAGTCTTTATTATTCAATTTGTTTCATAATTTTTTTAATTTCACCAACTTGTTGAATTTTTGTTCATACTTATTTTAATATCACTTGTTTTTCATTTAATCTTAAATTCTATTTATATATCAATTACACAGCCCCACAAAAAAAAAAGTTCAGACCAGCGAACCAGACCCATGTATTCCTATGTATTTTCGGTCGCTGAAGCCGAATCCGAGGTCAAAAAAATTCGTACACCACCAAAATCTTGAGCTAGAGCCAAAAAACACCCCTGGACTGGGGTAAAAAAAAATATTAAGCTACGAGAATAGTTGTTACATCCTAATCTATCGAATTATACTAATTAAGGTTAAACAGCAGCGTACATACAACAGATATGAAACACACCCCCAGGGAGGGGTGAGAAATCGATCGAAAACATCAATGAGTACTGAAAAAGCTCGAAATGTCTAAATTTTGTTAAAGTGATAACAAACTTCATCAGGTCCAACGTAATCTTCATAAACTGCCCCTATAGGGTTGAGAACAACCACCTTGAAGTTTAAAGGACATGAGAAAAACAAGAAAAAACGTAAAATCCAACAGGATTTCTATTTTCATGAATGCTATGATTGGCTGAAATTGCGTAGTACTCTAAAATAGAACTAGAAACTTACGTATCATTAACGCCCTACAGTGTCAACCCTCAGAGGGTGTGAAAACTACCACCTAAACTAAAAAGTTACAGTATAAAAATGTAGTGTAACAATTCGAAACACCTGCGTTGTGTGGAAGTGAGAAGAAACTAGACTATGTTCGACGCTATCCTTGAAAACCAGCCCCACGGGGTTGCGAGATACCACCCCTCTATCTGTAGGATGCTGGAAAAACAGAGAGAAACTAACCGGATTTACATTTTTATGCTATGATTAGCAAAAATCGTGATGCGCACTTCCAGTGTCCTACGGATATAGGGGTAGCATCTCGCAACCCCATGGGGGTGGTTTTCAAGCATAGCGCCGAACATAGTCTAGTTTCTTCTCACTTCCACACAACGTAGGTGTTTCGAATTTTTATAGAAGTCACTGAAACTTTTTATAGATAAATCTTACATAGGGGGTAGTTTTCACACCATCTGAGGGTTGACACTGTAGGGCGTTGATGGTACGTAAGTTTCTAGTTCTATTTTATAGTACTACGCAAAATAGAAATCCTGTCGGATTTTACATTTTCTCTTGTTTTGTGTCCTTTAAACTTAAGGGTGGTTGTTCTCAACCCTATACGGGCAGTTTATGAAAATTACGTCGGATCTGATGCACTTTAACAAAACTTAGACCTTTCGAGCTTTTTCAACAGTCACTGCTGTTTTGGATCGATTTTTTTATAAATGGGGGCTAGTTTTCACCCCTCACTGGGGGTGTGTTTCATATCTATTGTATGTACGCTGCTGTTTAACCTTAATTTGTATAATTCGATAGATTAGGATGTAACAACTATTCTCGTAGCTTAATATTCTTTTTACCCCAGTCCAGGGGTGTTTTTTGGCTCTAGCTCAAGATTTTGGGGGTGTACGATTTTTTCTGACCTCGGATTCGGATTCAGCGACCGAAAATACATAGGGATACATGGGTCTGGTTCGCTGGTCTGAACTTTTTTTTTTTGTGGGGCTGTGTTATCCATTGTTTTTAATCCATTTTACTTAACTTGTAAAGAAATTGTAAATATTTGTTTTAAAAAACTATTTTTTTTTCTTGTAATATACTGTTAACTTTTAATTATTTTTGTGTTCTTATTCCTACCCTCATGATATTCAAGAACAGACTACCTAATCTTTATAGATATTGATTTTTAATATTAAATTGATAATACTTGGTAAAGGAAATACGCTGGCGTCCAAAAGGCCCAGTACAACTTAAGAAAAACTTTTCAGTGCATCTAAAAAAAAAATAATAACCTACTGACCCATGCTGAGCTAGCAGGAGCTAGGTTTCTGCACCTCTTGCTTGGGAATTTGAATCAATCCAACAAAGTGTGGTTAGAAGACCTTTATATCTACGTCGCGTCGGTACTTTTTTTATACAAGAAAATTATTTATTTGTTATTTGATTATTTTATTTTGATAAAATTATCGAATTTATTACCTCTGTATTGTATAGTTCAGCGAAGAGGTGTTTACCTAAACCCGTGGATACTACAAAAAAATACCCGCTGCACTTTATATAGGAGTCTACAGACGATCCAACCAACCAACCGACCTTCTCGGTACACTGAATATTGCTATGCGAACTCGTAAAAGTGAGCTGAGACGCTTTGAAGACGCTGGAATTCCAGCTGACCAGCTCACTTTTACGAGTTGTCATGGCAATTATTAAAGTGTACAGAGAAGGTTGGTTAGTTGGGTGGTTGGATCGTCTGTACACCTCTTTATACCTTCCGCGCGGGCCTCATTGTTCGTCCGAAAGTGCGAAAGCGAAAAACGCTTTGACCGGCATGTGCCAGCTCAATTTTTTGTGCCAATTAAGGGAATGTCTACTTCTTTTATATGTTCATTTCCAACTACATCAACATTTTACAGGATTATTTATAGGAAAATAGAAACGGAAAGAGATAGATATTATATGTTTCCGCTCCTATAGTATTGCCCCTGCTCTTTAGGCCACAGTCTAAGGGAGACAAAGGACGTTACTAGTTCGAACGAGTTTTTTCGTTGAGTTTCCCGTACCAGCAACCAGAACTGAAAAAGTGCGCAGTGCGCGAGGGCCGCGACCCAAAACATTATGTGCCTAATTTTAAGTTTGTTTTTACTCTTAAAATTAGCCTTAATATTTCAAATCACTTCTTGATATTGTCAAAATAAATTGTTAGCTTTAAGTTTTAATCGTTAAACAGGAGCGCTAACCACTCCACCCCAATTATTGTTTAAGCCGAACCGAACCCGCTCCGCCCACCCACGCATTCACCACGACGCTGCACGCCGTGGTTACGTGGGTCACTCCGGACTGGGATCTGGTCAGGCGCATTACGCCTATTGCACACACACCGATTTTAGAAGGCCGGTAAAAAGTCGGCCATTCACATTCCTTTAGTGACGTAAAGAAGCTTATGGATCCTTTCACACTGGCCGACGACCGGCACAGAGCATACCCGGCGTCGGTTGCTGCCGGCTATATCCACTGCAGGTAGTCCGGTGCCGGGCCGGTCTAAGAAGATGGTGGCGCCCGAGGCCTTGTGGGCGCTTTCACACAAACCGTTTTTTGTCGGTCGTCCAGAACCCCAGCGGACGTGCTTCGAGTTGTTTGTTCGTATACTGTTCACTGTATACTTTAGCGCATCAAATGAAGCAATGGACATGCGAAAATAATTGAAGAATTTCTGTCCATCAATTCTCAGATCTTCAAACAACGTGTAGAATAATTCAACTTGCTGTCTTCTTTCATTGATAGGATGAACCCAATCATGGCGAACACGACTTATTTTTTTACGACGATAGTACAACCACACTGCTACAATTTTCGCGCGATCCATTACAGCCCAGTGGTATCAATAAGAGAACTGATGAGCACCATCGGAAAATAACGGTTTGTGCGAAAAGTTTCATGTTCCGGTAAAATATCGGCCGACTTTTTACCGGCCGACTTTTTACCGGCCGACTTTTTACCGGCCGTCCAAAATCGGTGTGTGTGTGCAATAGGCGTTACTGTATAAGTAACTATTAATTAATTTGCTTTGATTTTGATTTTTTGATATACTAAATGAAGAAGAAAAAAGAAAAGCTATTCTGTTTGTTTAAAAATTTAATTAATCCACCACAGCACAGCAACCGAATAATGTATAAAAGCACTATTCATTTAAAACATAACTTTTGTTTTTTCTTCCTCATTTAGTATTTGATGTTCCTTAAGTCGAATGACTACTTTACCTTTTTAGTAAACCTAACCGACTTTTATACTGGGCCAGTCGAAAAGTGATAAATTTTAAATTTGGTTATTGAATAACAAACACCATATATGAGACACCGAGCTAAAATTTTGTATAGTTATCGTGAAACAACTACGAATCGAATACACTATCCAATTTGCCGATAAGAAATTGCCTAATAGTCGATCTCGAAATTTCGATCCATTTAGAGGAGCTTAGTAGGCCTTGAAAATATGAAAATTGCAATTTTTTCAAAACAGCTCAAGCACTAAAAAAAAAAAAAAATTGTAATCGGTCGACGCGTTCCAAAATAACGAGGTGTTGCAGTATTAAATCGCACACACTCTATGCATTAAAATATCAACTTTCTAATCTTTTTATTTTTCTGTTAAACAGAATTCTATTTATAATAGAAAATGAAAAACTCTGACACGAATTGATTTCTTTCTTTATTTTTCCTAATTTTTCTAAAATACCTATCTTCTTAGATAAATACCTATCTTTTTAGATGGGTATTTTTACCCATTTTGTCAATAAATCTATTTTAGAGTTTTTTTTTTAGATAAGATAGGTACTTTGAAAATATACTCATTTTAATTTTTTTTTCTAGTATAAAGAGAATATAGGTTATCAGAAAACACAAAGATTAGAAATTTATATTTTAATAGATAGATTTTTGTTTCAGATTAGTTATAACTTTTTTTCTGTAGTTTGTTGCATACTCTAATAGTAAAGCAGCCATTTTAGATATTTCAGAAAAAAAAATTATAGATATGTTCGCTTTAGCTTTTCTGATTTATTGAACTAATTTCTAATTCAAAAAAATAAGTTGTGTTAAAACGCCATCTTGGAAATGCCAGCCAAAATTGACTTTCTGTACATTTTGTTTAACTGCTCATTTTACAAAAAATCTCCAAATACAAATTGTTAAACATCCAATTATCTACAATTTTTGTTATCTGCATTCGTGTTATTTGGTCAACCCTAAAGACACACGAATGTGGGACTTCTGTCTATTTATTTCGGTCAGAGATGGGCACGTGACATGATTTTCATCGTGCCACGATTTTCATCGTGCCACGTTGTGTCACAGCATGACACGACGTGATCGTGTAATATGTAAATAGTAAAACACGAAAATTTTCGTGAACGTACGTGATCAAAAATGACTCGTGCGTGAAGAAATAAATATGTAAATTTATTGTTTTAATTTATTTTTTAATAATCTTAGTATTTTATAATGAAAGAAAAGCCAGCGTAACAATATATGCAGTAATTGTTTGCGTCAATAAAAATATTTTTATATAATATATTATAAGTTAAATAAATCACATGTTTCAATTATTATATAAATGTATTTTTCCCAAAAAAAATATGTACAAAAATAATACACTCATCTTTTTTCAGCTCCACAGTAAATGAAGATGACTACTTTGTCGACGAGATCGAGGTGACATCTTAATGTTTTTTTCCTGTGTAGCATCCTCAAAAATGGGGGGGGTAGCTTTGCCCGTGGGGTATGCCGAGAACGCACTCTTATCCCTTTGGAGGGTTGTTATTGGCCATTTACGGGGGTGGGTCACCCCGGGGAGGAATTCCACTATCACCACGGTGTTCAGCATCCTCGAAAACGGAGGATTGCCAAGTAAGAGTCCCTCAAACAATTATAATACGCGCTAACCCACGTTTGGGGATGGTTTTTGGTCGTTTGCGGGGGTGGGTCACCCCAACGAGAAATTCTACCACCACCACAGTATTCAGCATCCTCGAATACGGTAAGAGTCCCTTAAACTATTATAATACGCGTTAACCTCTGTTTGGGGGTGGTTCTTGGCCGTTTGCGAGGAGAAACGAGAATTTCTACCACCACCAATGGTATTCAGTATCCTCGAAAACGTGGGGGAGAACTAATCTGGTTGCATCAGACAATAGTTGGGTTCTCGTCCGACTCACACAATCCATCTATGTGGGAAATTACGACAACGTCTGTCATTAAATGTTGTACCTCCTTCCGTTTCATTTTAATGCAGCTGTATGACGAAAATAGAGAAGTACAACACTGTCGAATGTTTGGCTTGCACTTTTGGAGGAATTGTCTTTCCACCACGGTTTCTTCAGTGACTGTTTTTCAATGGTTTTCTAAGTTCGACATTACGTCGGTTGTCGTTTATCTGTATGGGTCAAATTTAATAATTGGAATTTCCCATTCACGTTACGTGTGTTGCGTACTATTGCTTAGAAAAGAAAACGGCCTTGACATTACATTACTGAGTGAGCCTCTTCGAAAAATTGGAATTGGGCACGTTTGACTCGAAAAGCTGCCAAAACCGTAAGAATTACGAAAAAAATGGACGTAAATAATTTTATAGAGAATAAAATTTTCTATAAAAAACTTAGTGGTGGCATATCTTAAATACTTTTGGCAAGAAGATGGTTAAAAGTCGCGCACTAAACAACTGTAAGATTGTATTCAACTTTCAATCACTCACGCCTAAAGTATGTTTTATAGAAAATTTAATTCTCCATAAAATTATCTATGTCCATTTTTTTCATAACTCTAACGGTATATTGGCAGCGTTTCGGGTCAAAAGTTCCGGCATCCAATTTTACTCGTGTTATTTTTTTTTGGCGTAGTAGCCGGCAGTTTAGATCTTAATTTTTTAATAATTGTATTCACTTCAAAACTGTACTATTTTGTTTGTGAGTAAGTGTACATACCTGTTGTCCAATATAATTTAACTGAGAAGAAGTATTCAGTAAGACTTCAGCCAACACAAATGAATCTACCAGATACTCTGTTGATACAAATAGTTGCATCGATTATATTTGTACTAATTTTGGAGATGACTACAATTGTAACTATAAAATTTGCAAAAATGGTATTTCAGATCATACTGGACAAATGTTAACTTGCGATGTCTCCATGAATCTATATAATGACAAATATGAATATAAGCTCATTTTAAATGATAGCAGCTATCATACATTTCTTTATCATTTAAGTAAAGAGACGTGGAGTAACATATATAATTCAGAAACAGTAGATGAGGGTTTTAATAATTTTATTGATACATTCAATTATTATATGGAAATTAGCTTCCCATTAAAGAAATACAACAAAAAAGAAAAAATTCATAAAAATTGCTTGATTACGAGAGGCATAAGAGTATCTGCTAATAAATTAAAAAACTTGTATGAAATAAAGATAATATTGGATATTAATTATTATAAGACTTATAAGACACTCTATAAAAAAGTAATATGAGCTGCAAAAAGATACCATAATGATAAAATTTATGAGAAAGCTTCTAATAAAAGCAAAGCAGTATGGTCGATTATTAATAATAATATAAATAAGCCCACAAATAATTCAAAAGTAGAAAAAATAAAAATTGGGGATGAGATAATAACAGATAACAAATGTATTGCTCAAAATTTTAATACACATTTTATAAATATGCCTAAAAGATTAAATGAGAAGCTAGATGTGCAAACTAATGAAGACAATATTTTTAAGTTAGATATTAACTATCCAACTATATTCTTGGAGCCAGTAAATGAACATGAAATTGTTAATATAATACATAATTTAAAAAATTACAGTTCTGCAGGTATTGATGATATCAGTTCAAACATATTAAAGAGATCCTATAATTATATTGTCAAACCATTGACATATGTAATAAACGCTTCAATATCTGAAGGTAAATTTCCCACGATTTTAAAAAGTTCCAAAATAATACCACTCTTCAAAAAAGGAGATACTACGACACCAGATAATTACCGACCTGTTGCACTACTGTCAACCATCTCAAAAATTCTAGAACGTGTCATATACAATAGAATAATGACTTTTTCAAATAGAAATAATATATTTTCAAAATGTCAACATGGTTTTCTAAAAGGTAAGTCAACAGAGACGGCAATTATGGACTTTTTAAATAAATTATACGAAAACTATAATAATAATAAACGATCTATCGGACTTTTCATGGACCTTAGCAAAGCATTTGATTTAATAAATCACAACTTGCTGCTTAATAATTTATAAACTTACGGTTTAAGAAGTAAAATTCATGATTGGTTAAAATCATACCTTTCGAATAGAACACAAGTTGTGGAGGTTAATGGAGTAAAATTTGAAACAGAAGAAGTATTGATTGGTGTCCCACAAGGGTCTGTATTGGGCCCCCTGCTGTTTCTATTTTATATTAATGACTTGCCACAATGCACACCTAATGATAATTTAATAATGTTTGCCGATGATACTTCCTTTCTAAGCTGCTACGATTCAGTAGAGGATACAATACATGACATTCACAACAACTTAAAATACTTTACTACATGGTTCCATGAAAACAGATTATTCTTAAATGTTTCGAAAACTGGATTCACTAATTTTACTCCTAGAATTGCTAATATATCTCAAAGTAGCTTGATAAAAATTAATAAGACATCTATTATGCAAATGACTTCTACAAAATTTTTGGGTGTGATTATAGATAATGCTTTGAACTAGGAACCACATACAGACTATCTATCCAAAAAATTGACACCGGTTTGTTATGCCTGATATAGGTTACCACACCCTCTAATAATGCAACTGCTATATCATATTATTATGCTCACTTTTATTCACGGATGTCATATGGCATCATGTTCTGGGGAATGTCGCGCACTGCAGAGAGAATATTTAAGCTACAAAAAATTGCAGTAAGAAATATAGCAAATGTTTCACGACGGACTTCTTGCAGAGATCTATTTAAAACATTTGATATTTTACCTCTAGTCAGTGTATATATACTCAAAACACTAATCTGTGTTAAATGCAATATTAATATGTTTTCCACTAACAACTTCAACCATGAATATGACACTCGAGGTAGTAACAACTTAGTGGTACACATCATAATTCGACCACATATGAACACAACCCACTATATATGGGAATTAAATTATACAATAAGTTATCACTAGAAATAAAGAGCAACAATATGAATGAATTTAAAATCAAGCTAATAAATATGCTACATAAGAAATCGTATTACTCTGTTCATGATTTTTTAAATGAATAGCCCATATAATTAACTTTTTATACTTATTGACAAAACAGTTATGTTGTTTATTGTGTTTTTTATTATTTTATTATTATATACAAATGTAATTTAACTATGTTTATTTTATCTTGTATTTTCTTATGTCTGTATTTTATATCTATATTTTAAACATTGTATTCTGTACTTTTAGTTTTAACCGCATTTTCACTTTGACTTGTCCCATGCCGTTTGTATGGTCTTATGGATAATAAAGAATTATTATTATTATTATTATTATTATTATTATTATTATTATTATTATTATTACAATTTAATCAGTGAGAGAATTTACTTATGTGTCACAAATTATTATCTGTAGCTTTAGTGTAAAAGTAAAAATTCTAATATTTTAAGTTCTCGTCGAGCAGACGAACGTCATGTCTTTATTAGATCGAGCGCTTCTCCGTTTTACAACTTAGGTTGCTATAACTTTGAGACGAACTATATGTGTGTGGGTGTGTTTCTGATCGAAAATTTGAGACGTGCGTGAGTCTACTTTTAACATGTATGTTTCGTGCGTGAGGATGCGTGAGTGTACGTCAGTAAAATCTTTGAAAGTCTTGAGCATGCGTGAGTGTACTTCAACATATATGCTTCGTGCAAAATCTTAGAAGTCATGAGTAAGCGTGAGCGTGAGTCAATATTGACTCACGAGCCCATTCCTAACTTCGATATATATATATCTAAAAAATTGAATAATATTCAATTCATCCAAATTATTTAAAAATTCTGTGACAAAGCGTGTATAATCTAAATATTTTTGTAATTAATATTTAACAATATGTACCACCTGTGATTTGTATGTAGATAACTTTATTGATATTTTTGATGAAAGTTATCTATTCTAGGTAGCTTCTATACAGTATTTCAGTTTCACGTGGGTTCCCTTACAATTAACAACAATATGCGAGGGCAATTGTTTCTGTTCTTGCTAAGTTTAGGTATAGTCAATACTGAAGTTAATCAAACTTTTATATCACAATTTAAAAAATATTCTATACCAGATATAAAATATATGTGTTTAAATTTCGAAACATCTCCCGAAGTTAGTGAAAAATGTAGTAAACAGTTAGAAATTGTGTGTGAAAATATCACTTTATTTACGACAAGTAAGTATATATTTATTTTAAATAGATAAGTATTATTGTTTGCTATTGTTATTTTCTTCTTATTCACAACGTCTTGTCAGACGTCTTGTTGTAACGATTCACTTTTAGTAGTGATGGTTTGCACTATATTTTGGTAATTTTTATATATTTTACTAAAGTCTTTAATTTGTCCATTACTGTACTTTCATTAGAATAAGTCTAAATAAGGCCGGTAGATCCAAAATATGGTAGGAATATTATCCTTTTGACAGTTATCGGTTTCGCGAGAACGCGTCCCCCGCTAAATTGGTTTTGGGCGCGCAGTATTTAAGCCTAGTGCATGAAGATTCGCGGTTCTTGGTATAACATAAGATGTAAATAGTTAAAACTCTAACGAGGGGGAATTTGCCCCAAGCAGTAGCTACTTTGTAGCTGGGATCTGCCCATTATGAAATAAGTTTACGTAGAGATTATTAGATGGTAATTTGCATCTACAATAATAATTCTGCTACAGTGTTCAGCTTCCAATGAACAAACCATCGTAATAATATCTAGATGTTAAGAATAATTTGTTTGCAGCCTGAAATATTAGTTATCTGTTCGATAACGTCGTTTTATATAATAGAAATAATTATTTTAACTTCGTGAGTGAGTGCTTCGAGGAACTGTCTGTAAGTACTCCCTTTTACTTCCACGTCCAGTGGAAGTATAGTAACGACAAAAAATTTTTAAAAATTTTTATTGTCCAAATAGGCTTAAAATGTCATGAAACGTCGAGATTTTAAGTTTGAGCGAAAAAAAAAATTTCTATCTGTCAGTCTGTCTGTCGGTCTGTCTGTCGGTCTGTCTGTCGGTCTGTCTGTCGGTCTGTCTGTCGGTCTGTCTGTCGGTCTGTCTGTCTGTCTGTCTGTAACTTTTCTTGTGCGCACGTTTACTCTGGAACCGTTTGAGATATTGACTTGAAATTTGGTACACATATGTACTTTAACGAGATCTAGAACTAGATTATATTTTCATCTTGTTCCGTCGAAGGGTTGGGGGGTAAATTGGGGTAAATTTGGAGTAAATGGGTAAATCAAGCAGGTAAGAGTCCAGGAAATTGGTATTTAGTATATACAAGAAAAGCTGAGGTCTCAAAAAATTTTTTGGCATTAGCCACCCCCATTACCACCCCCACCTCCTTATTAAAGGGGATGAAAAAAAATGTGATTAAGTGCATGTACAGGAACCAGAAACCTCAAAATATTTTTTTACTTCATCCACCCCCCACTGCCACCCCCACCCCACTAGCGATTTGGGGTATCGTTTTATGGGTTTTTGGGGTAGAGGATTTCAAATATTATATTATTAAAGTTCCATAAACAATTATTTTCACATACAAAGTTTTTTCATTATGAGTGACTTGGATAGAGAATCTGGATGTGGAATTAGTGATTCCTTGGGCAGCGGTTTTTATAAAGATTTGCCGTGTTCCAGTCCGACTCTACGTTTTGTTGCCATCACCAGGAAGTCATGTTTTGTGAGTTTTAGTGCGCGTTTGCCATTTCGTTTATTTTGATTTATTGTAATGCAATTTTGTTGTTTTCTGATTTATGTAAATGTTGCTAACAGCCGATGCTGTTATTTTTGTTGTAAAGTACTCAGTTGTAATCACCGTTAAGATTTTGTATGTTTGCATTAAGTTTAAAGTAGAGTCATGTAATTTTAAAGTTATTATTATTAGTAAATCTGTTGGCCAACAATATAGTTTTGTCGGGTTATTCAAAATTACATTTAGCTTTTTTGATTCTTTTCCTATTTGAAATATTTTTAGAGTATATTGTTTATGCATTTTATGCCTTGTACATAATATTATTTGGTGAAAAGCAAACTCTGTTGCCTGATGTCTCTTGCTCCATTTTTGTGTGTAATATTTGATTTTTGTTAATATATTTGTCTATTTAGATTTTCACGTTTTAGTACCTTTGTTCCTTCTCTTTCGGTTAAATAATTGAATAATATTTGGCTTGGCCCTTGGGTAAACAGGTAAATATTTTCTTGTAGCTACATAGCCGGGGGCTTTCTTTTAGTTTTTGTCTTTTGATTTACCCTTGGAAAAAGCCCAACGTTATATTGCATGTGATTCATGAAAATTATTCTAGTTAGCCTCCGCTTGCTATCATAACTCGTCTGGCGACATCACGCCATCTCTCGCGGTCGCTTGTTTGGCGCACAATGTCATTAAAACTCCCTCCCATTAGCTCCTTTGTGATATTGGTCCAATATTTTGAAGGGAGTCCCTTTCGCCTCTTACCATCTGGTTCTCTCCGAACTATTAACGTTCCTTATTGTCATTTTTCCTGTTGGTGTGACCCAAAAAAATAGGATTGGAGAAAATACGTTACTGTAGAGTCGATTTTGAGGACGTATTTCTTGAGGAATCGAAGCATTAGTGCGATGGGCGGGGAGAATTCGTAACACAGGTCTTCAGACTCATACCGCGAAAGCGTGAATATACCGATTGTCTACTTCCCTAACGGTCCATGTCTCAGAGGTTTAAATAAAGATGGAGGAAACTTCGGTGCTAGCAAGTCTGATCTTTGTGCGTCTAGTGTTATTTCTGACATGCCAAATTTTGATCAACTGGCAAGTTGGTTGGTTGGCTTATTAACATTAACATTTCATTGAAAACTTTCATTTTTAGCAAAATTTCGTTCCGGGAACTTTCAAATGTAGTTATCACAGATATATGTCGCTCCCTTTATATGTAGTGGTACGAGTATTGAGATTTTTAAATACTCGGTTCAGATTTCTGTTTCCCATATTGCTATTTTAAAGGAAGCATGTAACTATAAAGCAAATATTATATGCTTAATATTTCATATATTGAATGAAATTATGTATTGTTCCACACTCGATCAAATATCTGGTCATGTGAATAAGGAAAACAACACTATTAAATAAATAATGAAATATTTTCTAATAACGATATAAAATGAATATTCTTAATTATTCCATATAAAAATGTATTATAGAAGAAATCTGGTTTTCTTTCAAAAGAGGACAACACAAACAATACAATTTGGAATAATTGTACCAGAAATGTGAAATAAATTCCTTAATTCCGCATTGAAATAATTGATCGAATATTTTATTTTTCTTTTTCGTTTTCTGAGATTTTCTACCACGTACCTCATCTCAAAATAATGCCCAAAAAATCTAAAAGCTAATAGGATTATCCAGTTTATTATTGAAAAATAACATCTAGGTCTGTGACTTTTACGTCAAACGAACAGTTAGAGGGCGATTTTGAGAAAAGATACTAACAAGAATAAATAGTATAAAATAATGTATTTTGCAGACATTTCATATATCGAATCTATCTCAAGGCTTCATTAAATTCTTCTAAGTGCTCTGTATCTCAAATACATAGTTTTAAAAATACGATTAGTTTACCCAATGTCCATAGATACTTACTACCTACTTACACATAATAGAGTTGAAGGTTTTAAATTAGATAATATTAAATTTGTTAAGTTCTTCTTTAAACATTGGTAACCAGGTTCTACAAATACCTATCGAAAATGCGACACCCCTTTATCCTCATTCAACATTAATATTTCTGATTCTTTAATTTTCCTTTTTTGCCATCAATCTATTGAAGAAGTTAAGAGTTGTATAACCGCGCTTGTTAAATTAAGATAAATTCGTGTCGGATTGATAACTTATGTTAAAGAACTAATAACTATATCAATAGTTCTGTGTAAACAAGATTGTCCATATGAGGAAATTTTTATCGACTTTTCTTTGCATATGAAGAACCAATAGAATATATTTATAACCTAAATGGTCTTTTACCTTATGATGTGTAGTTTGCCATTCGTTAATAGATATAAAGCTGACCATTGAACTTGTTGCTGTAAATATTTATTTATACAAGTGCATAAAATGATACTTGTTTCCACGAATGGGAAGTTTGACGCATGCAGCTGTAGGTGAGTGCGGCAATCTCGTGAGTGAAATAAAATTAAATTACAAATTAAAAAAAAAAAACCGATACAAAAATATCGACTAAATAATTAATATAAAAAAAATAAATTAACACAACTTTAAAAATTATGAAATAATTTTGATTCCATATACGAACTCTTATGATTTATTTAAATTCAGCTTATATTTTCTTTATGTCCTCGAGATTCGCTTTCTTATACGCATGAATATATCGGGAGCTGCTGTTTTGACTATTTAGTAGTTCGTCTTTACAGCAGCCCCCGATATATTCATGCGTATAAGAAAGCAAATCTCGAGGACATAAAGAAAATGTAAGCTAGATTTAAATAAATCATAAGAGTTCGTATATGGAATCAAAATTATTTCATAACTTTTAAAATTGTGTTAATTTATTTTTTTTAATTTAAAAAACCCCCGACACAAAAATATCGACTAAATAATTAATATTTAGTCGATATTTTTATGTCGGGGGTTTTTTAAATTTGTAATTTTATTTTATTTTATACTTTTTAAACTAAACATATACATACAACATAGCGTATTATTATATGACGAGTCCCACACAGAACTTTTTAACCTTTAAGCCGACACGATCCAATTTTGTATTCTACTAGTCGCACATGGTCTACAAGACCGGTTCTATTATAAATATATTTATGTGTTATATTTAATTTTAATAAAAACTGCATCAAAATCGGATCTCCCGTTGAAGAGATATAAAGCCACAGACAGACAGAGAGACAGACAGGCAGGCAGGCAGACAGACAAACAAACAAACCTTTTTGGGTCGGGGGTTAGAAATTGAAAATTTTTAAAAAGCCCCGATCAATGTATCTAATCGTACCAGTTTCATATGACCGAATCAAAATGAGGCCGACATCATATTCGGCTACCATAATTGTCCGCACATTTTCAATTTTACTTCAATCGGACAATTTCTAGAGAAGTTCAACATGGCGAATTCAAGATGGCGACCAATCATCAAAATTTATATGGCCTAAAACCTTCTCGACAAAATACTCTTCCAAATAAAAAAAGTGCATCAAAATCGGATCACCCGTTGAAGAGATATGAAGCCACAGACAGACAAACGTCAAACTTATAACACCCCCTATTTTTGGGTCGGGGGTTAAAAATTAACTAACTTCAAACTTTTGGTTATTTTTGGGTGGTGCGTTAATTTCTTGGAGAAGTGTATATTCATTGCGTCATTCCTATCCGATATAAAACTTATAGTTTAAACCGAATCCTTCACCATTTCTTAGAATGCAACGTATGAGCGAATACACGATACGATCAAATTATAGTGTTAAAACTAAAAAATTTTGTCCGCCATCTTGGGGCGTCCGCCATATTGAATTTAGTGTGACGTTATTTTATTTCAGTATTCTTCTAAGCAAACCCCTTCATTTGATACCCATATCATGGAGGTGCATAAGAAATAACTGGTTCGCCATATTGGATTTGGAATAGCTAACCATATATTGTCATCCAAACTAAACGGTATGCAAAATTTCAGCTCAATCGGTTGGGGATACCTGTTTTAAAATTCAGTGGCGTCCGACATATTGAATTTAGTGCGGCGTCATTTTATTTTCGTATTCTTCTCAGCAAACCCATATCATGGGGGTGCATAAAAAATAACTGGTCCGCCATCTTTGGGAGTCCGCCATATTAGATTTGGAATGACGTCACTTAGCTAACCATGCATTGTCATCCAAACTAAACGTGTATGCAAAATTTCAGCAAAATCGGTTGGGGGTAACTATTTTAAAACTCAGTTGCAAAATTTGACCCACAAGAACAAGGCAAGTTAAATAAAAGCTTGTAATCAAGATGGGGACCAAACATCAAAATCTAATATGGCAAAAACCTTCTCGACAAAGTACTCTTTCCAATAAAAAAAAGTGCATCAAAATTGGATCACCCGTTGAAGAGGTATACGCGTCAAACTTATAACCTCTTTTGGGGTCGGGCGTTAAAAGAGGGACATTATGCATGAGTTTTATACAATATTTTTTCTATGACAGTCCTCAATTTCCATATTTTGAAAAAAAATTTCAAAATTAGCCTAACGTCAATTCACAAATTCATAATTTGGCGTTTCTAAAGTGAAGATCGTGAGATAACTTCAATTGTTTTCAATGCACTCATGGATCCGGCAATACATAAGAATGAAATAATATTATTAACCTCCCCACAATAAAATTGTGGGAGGTTACTACAATTAGTCCAAAATCGAAAATTGAGATAACATCAAATCTTTACGTTTTGAGGTCCCAGAAACCCAAAAAAGTTGTTTTTGAAAAATGTCTGTGTGTGTGTATGTGTGTGTGTGAGTGTGTGTGTGTGTGTGTGTGTATGTATGTTAGCACGATAGCGGCGAAGCTACTAAACGGATTTGGATGAAACTTTGCATGAGGGTTTCTTTAGTGCTCCAGAAGATCTGAAAAGGTTTTGGTTGAGATCGGATTACGTTTAGTGCCGTTTTGGCACAACAAGTTGTTTATTTTATGATTACTTACAATTTGTAATTGAACCATTGAAAAGCAGTAAAAATTCCGATTTCAACGATATATCACACTTGCACTTTTTCGATTTGGTTTCCGTGAAAAAAATTAAAAAACAAAAATTTCACTTGTTTTGTCCTCAAAGCAGGGTGATATTCTAATAATGACAGAGGTGTTCAGTGATTTCGGCTGATAACTCGGGAACGGTTGAAGATATCGAACTGAAATTTGAAACGTAGGTATAAATATTGTAGACGGACGGATTACGAGTGAATTAATAATACACCTACGTCACATGACGTCACAAATAAGAAAAATTCTTAGAAACTGGTGCAGATTGGAAACATCCAATTAAAGTTTGAAAGGTAGATGGAAATATTGTAGATGGATGGAATACGAGTGAATTAAAAATACACCTACGTTCTGATGACGTCGTAAAAGCATAAAATTCTTATAACAGGCGAATTGATGATGATATCAAAAAAATATTTCTACAAGACGTCACGAATTTTTTTTTTTTTAATTTCCAAGATATATCAAATTTTCGGAAAAATGTCACTTTTCAGAAAAATGTGAGATTTTTAAAAAATGTCAAATTTTCAGGAAAACGTCAAATTTTCGGAGAAATGTCACTTTTCAGAAAAATGTCAAATTTTCGAAAAATTGTTAAATTTTCAGGAAAATGTCACTTTTCAGAAATATGTCAAATATTCAGAAAAATGTCACTTTTCAGAAAAATGTCAAATTTTCGAAAAAACGTCAAATTTTCGAAGAAATGTCACCTTTCAGAAAAATGAAAAATGTTTGAAAATTGTCAAATTTTCGGAGTAATGTCACTTCAGAAAAATGTCAAATTTTCAAAAAAATGTCAAATTTTCAGAGAAATGTCACTTTTTAGAAAAATGTCAAATTTTCGAAAAAACGTCAAATTTTCGAAGAAATGTTACCTCTCAGAAAAATGCCAAATGTTTGAAAATTGTCAAATTTTTTTCACTTCAGAAAAATGTCAAATTTTCGAAAAAATGTCAAATTTTCAGAGAAATGTCACTTTTCAGAAAAATGTTAAAAATTCAGGAAAATGTCAAATTTTCGAAAAAACGTCAAATTTTCGAAGAAATGTCACCTTTCAGAAAAATGTCAAATGGTTGAAAATCGTCAAATTTTCGGAGTAATCTCACTTCAGAAAAATGTCAAATTTTCGAAAAAAATGTAAAAATTTCGGAGAAATGTCACTTCAAAAAATGTCAAATTTTCGGAAAAATATCACTTTTCAGAAAAATGTCAAATATTCAGAAAAATGTCAAATTTTATTAAATGGACTCAAAGGAAAATTCCCAAAAAATACTACGGGTCCATTTGTGGTATAAGTTCTCTGCTAGTGTGTTAAAGCGTGCAGACTGTATGCTGAGTATTTTTGACGTGTCAGGTGCATCGAGAGATTACAAGTTTTTTCGACGTTTATGAAGCCCACGGATGGTGTGAGAGGCCATCCTGAACCGCTTACCAGCCCTACAAGTGTAAGCAACCCCACCGGAACGCTTTCGGTGAGTTTTTTCCAATAAAACTTTAAAAGTGACAGTGATATTATATTTTAAAAACTATTTCCGCTACTTCCGGCATCCCGCCGGAAATTCTTCCGGCAACATAACCTAAAAATAGTACTACGTAACCTAAAAACAATTTAAGACATTGGTACCAACCTAAACATTTTTCAAAAACCAAATTCCCCAGAGAAACATTGGAACCAAAAATTTGACAGCTATCACTTCCCCGACCGATTTAGTGAAAAATTGGTCGAGGCCAAAAGATAAAACAAAATATACCAACTCAAACTTAAACGATCCACCATGAACACTACCTTGGCTACATCTGGCAGGGAAGGTGTCCCCCAAGAGTTATATGGTTTTTTCCAAAGATGACCATCCCTGCCATCCATCCCATTACCAACGAACAGGTTTTTCGTTTAGTTATTTCTCGTATCAATAATCAAAATTATTAAGTGCTCTTGCCTACGAACGTTTTTATAGAATTGTGTTTATTTTTATATTAATTTTAGGTCCATGTGGACACATTATAATTTTAACCTAGTCTTTAAGCCTGCCTACAGAAGACAGGAGCTACTTTTCTATTTTTCTCCAAGCCAAACCGGGCTTACCTCGTCCAGCCTCACACTCGCCACGGCGGTGTTCACCGTGGTTGTCTGGCTGGGCTAGGATCCGATGAAGCATATATTTGTATTAAAAACATTGAATAAAATATTAATGTTGTGCAGACTATAAATTTAACACTCAAGTTCTTAGGTCCAAATCCCACCGAACGCAAGACTTTTTTTCTGATTCAATACGAAAAAAATATTTCAACTTAATAAATATAATTAAATGAGATCGTTCATATTGTTTAGTGCTCTTTTCGGCTTCAAAGATTCACCGGGTGGGGAGGTTCCAGCCGCTTCCAGTAGCTGCCGATTTTTTTTTCTGAAATCGGTCAAAAATGACTACTTTCTCGACGCAATCTCAGATCCCAAAATACGTTATCCTAATATTTTAGTTCATTGCTAAGCACCTATCAGAAAACAATACGGGAAAGTTGCTTTTTCTGAAATCGATCGGCAATGTCTACATTTCCAGTATAATTCCAGTATTTTAGCCGTTGCTAAGAAACTATCAGAAAACAGAATGGAAAAGATCCGTTGCCAAGCAACAATCAACAAAACCGTACGGAAATGTTACTTGTCCGGCCTAGGCCGGGAAAGTAACATTCCCGTACGGTTTTTTATGTATATTTTAGACAGTAAATAAATACACGCCGACAAACCAACTCACATTAAAATTGCATTTATTAGTAAGCAGTTAGATTACGAAAAAATGTTATGCATTAATACAAATTCCTTAATTGATAATAATACTGATTGTGATTTCAGAAAAAACAGTATGTATACTTCGGTGTGAAAGCACATTCCCGAACTTCGATGCTTGTTGGCCTCGGCTAACGCTTCGGCCACCAATTTGCATCGTCGTTCGGGAATGTATTGCTTTCACATCTAAGTACACAATATACTATTGCCGGCCTAGGCCGGGAAAGTAACTTTCCCGTATTGTTTTTTATATATAATAGTTATTTACCTAACAAGTTCCGAAAGTGGTCTTTTATTGGACGAGTAAGCAAATTCGACGAGCCGTAGGAGAGGCCTGGAAGCTTGTGAGTACAGTAAAAGCACTTTTGGGGCGTATTACATACAATATTTTTTCTTCAACTGTCTCTTTAATGAAACCAAAAATTGATATACTTTGACTATTTATAAATATTAATATTAATTGTACTGCCATTGTAGAAGAACGCACTACCGGGCGTCAAAATGACGCGACACCAATTTATTTCTCAGGGGGCGCCAGTCGCGTATTACCCCGTTCTTCTACCTCCCAGGCGGGTTCGAGATAAGATGACTTCGGTAGCCGAAAAGCGGGACCAAGGCTGCACTACCACAGATCGGAAACTACGCTCTCTCTGGACCCGAATTCCCTCGTTAGGGGTTTAGGCACCTCTTAATTTCCTGAATTTTTGCATAAAAAAATCCCAACCGAAGAATTTCTCTGCGGAGGGATTAGTTTTGGTACGCGAAAATCGCGTTTTGGTCCATTAATAACGGAATATATTTCTCAGAAAACGCATAAAAAAATCCCTATCGAACCTCCGTAAAACAACCAGAAGGTCGAACGTTAATGCGAATTAACTCGACACATCCCGTTTTCTATACGAAAGTTCCAGGGATTATAGACCGTCAACAGGCCTCAAGATCAATTAAGAAACATTAGTTCAAAGAATCCGTTTATTTAACAGAATTGGTTATACAAAATTCTCAAGAAAGAATCGTGCCTTCCCCAATCAAGGTAGTGACTTTCAGACCATACAAGCGAGAGCGCTCGCGCTAACGATCGATTAGGTAGAAAAGATTCATACGTACCTTCTCAGAATCAAAATGCGAGCTTTTAGAATCATTTCAGACTCTGGGTAAATGAATAATTAAGGCTGACTGAAATTAACTTAAAAAAGTTTTACTAAATGAATTTAGTTTCGCTAGAGACTACCTAGCTTTAAAGTTCTTGTATCGTGGAAATTCACGTACTCAAACACATTCAGAGGACTTATTACTGCATAAGTTGAGTGGCGTTCGATCAGTCCACGACTTACTAACCCTTATCACAGTCGATTAATAATATCGATTTGGCAGCGTCTCACCTTCGAGCGACTATTAGGCAAAATTGAATTTTTGGATTTTTATGCACAAGGCGTTTTCCTCTATAACTTTGTCATTTGAAAAGCCCCGTTATTGGCTTTTCTACCATCACTTTGTCTGGACCACTCAACGCGCTCGACCAAATTGCGAGCCGCTGGGTCAATCCAAACTCTTTCTATGCGAGAAACCGGCCTTGTACATGTGCATTGATTTTTATCAATTTTTGCTTATCGGCACTACGCCGGCTTTGACAAAATCTTCTTTTTTGCCTTTCGGATGCAGTGCATCGTTAAAATTTTATGCTCATATTTTAGAATTGGGCTTTCAATGACCGTACCTCAAAGGTCAATGTCTTTGGTTGAGGAATAAAAAATAAAAAATAATTTAAAGTATATTTTCGTGGTACTTTTTAAACTGACTTTGTGGTACTTTTGAAAAATCCATTTAAAGACCAATTTTAGCGTACTTTTGAAAAATCGATTTTCGAGCCAAATTTCAAGGTACTTTTGAAAAACTAATCTGCGGGTGAAATTTTGGCGTACTTTTGAAAAATCGATTTTCAAGCCAAATTTCAAGGTACTTTTGAAAAGTTAATCCGCGGGTGAAGTTTTGGCGTACTTTTGAAAAATTGATTTTCAAGCCAAATTTCAAGGTACTTTTGAAAAGTTAATCTGCGGGTGAAATTTTGGCGTACTTTTGAAAAATTGATTTTCAAGCCAAATTTCAACGCAGTTTTGAAAAATTAGTCTGCAAGTGAAACTTTGGCGTACTTTCGATAAATCGATTCCTGGGCCAAATTTTGACGCCCTTCCAAAAATATTATTTTTCAAAGTCCAATTTATGATACCTTTGAAAAAGTATACTATTCATAAATCTTTGTCATTATATACTTCTACTCTGATATTCTGAACCAAAAACATTTTTCCTAAGTGAAAATTCGGTGTTTCTTCGAATTTTTGCCTGGTCATTTCCAACGCCTTATAGAACCCAAAACGGTCCTTGTGGACTGATCTGCGCCTCTGCAGACTCCCAAAAATGTCTTTAAATGAAATTTTTGCCTAAGTCGAATTTTGATTATGTCTTCAACTTAGGACGATTTTGGAGAGTTCTACAACACCATCACTGTTCATTTTGAAATAACTATTATCTGACAGTTTTAAGCGTCATTAATATGTTACCATAGCAACACGACTGTTTAGCGTCGAGTACGAATGTGATTAATGTGATTCATTGTAAAATATAACCTGCAAATTGACATTGACGTTTTGATGATTTATCACTTTACAGTACTAGTACCTGTAATAGCTACTTTCGGCACTAGTACTAGAATACGCTACTTTCGGTACAAAAAATCGTACCGAAAGTACCTACTTTTGAAACGATTGAAGAAAAAAGTTAGTTAACTTAGAAAATACCTGTGTACCTCGTAGTAAAAGCACATTCCCGGACTTCAATACTTGTTGGCCTCGGCTAACGCCTCGGCTCCAATTTACATCATCGTCCGAGAATGTATTGCTTTTACTACTAGATACACAATGTACTATTTTCTGAAATCGATCTCGTCACAATTTCAGACCCCAAAATACGCTATTCTAGCATTTTGATCCGTTTCCAACCAACTATCAGAAAATAATCCGGGAAAATTAACTTTCCTTAGCACCAAGATATATGTATTTATAACCTAAATGTCAGTTGTAATGACAATTGTGTTTTGCCTTATTTTGTGCAATATGCCGTACGCTAAATAAAAATACAGCTAACGATTCAATATTAAACTTGCTACTATAGAATGTATTTTAAAAAAACTCGTTCTTCTCACAATTTTTGATATGGCGGACGTGTGAATAATGCAGTTTTTCTATATGATTGCCGACTTCCCTAATTCTTTCACCTCTTGTACTTGAGTTGAAAATATGGTATACCAAGAACAAATTCACATCTTTCTTCTTGAACAATAAGAAAATAAACAAATATCGATTAGACAGCCTCACAAAAAAAAAGTGATCTGGCCTGTGGACCATACCAATGTATCCTTATGTATTTTGACCCTCTGAAACCGAATCCGAAGTCAGAATTGTTAGATTCGCTTGTTTTTCACCCCAAACCCCCAAAAAATACCCCCAAAATAAAAAAAGTAGTGTGGCCTGCGGTGGTATGGTCCTCCGGACACATCATTTTTGTGGTGGATGTTCTTGGAGGTTAACTTGCCTTGTTCCTTGGGATTGGGGGTGAAAAATGAACCAATCTGACAATTCTGACTTCGAATTCGGTTTCAGCGAATCCAAATACATAAGGATACACTGATATAGTCCGCAGGCCAGACCACTTTTTTTTGGGGGGGAGGGGGGTGATTTTGGGTTTAGGGGTGAATAATGAGCAAATCTGACAATTTCGATTTCGGATTCGGTTTCAGAGGGTCAAAATACATAGGAATACACTGGTATGGTCCGCAGGCCAGACCACTTTTTTAGGGGGGTGTTTTTTGTGATTAGGGCTGAAAAAGAAGCAGTCTGACAATTCTGACTTCGGATTCTGTTTCAGCGGGTCCAAATACATAAGGATACACTGGTCTGGTCCGCAGGCCAGACCACTTTCTTTTTTTTTGTGTGGCTGTGATTATTAAATATTTTAATTATTTCAGTTTATTTCTCTTCATATTTTCTTAGATATATTTTTGTTACAGTATTGGATGCAACATCAAAATTTCCATATACCGGTTTAGGTTATTCTTCAAGATCAGATTATGGAAATTTCGATCAATGCCTCAACGTTGACCATAAGTGTACAGGTGGTAGAATTCTGGGCCAGCACTGTACTGCAGGACTTTTGATTCCTGACCTATTTGGCAACGTATCAGATCCTAATGTAAGTACATTTATTTTTGGGGAAACTTGTGAAATTTATAATAGTTTATCTTAGGTATATGTCTTATGAGCATGGGATATCAAGGTATTAAACATTACATTTATTTAAACTTATCGAAAAAGTCGGTAATTTGGTCATCGTAGTTAGGCACCACGACCATATTAAAGTGTAGAAAAATGAAAATGTTACACCATAACTCTATAATTTCATGTCATTAAAAAAACTGGTAATAGGGAGTAAGCAGAAAATCAAGAAACCTTATATAACATATGATCTAAAGCCCATATCTGCATTCCCATAGGTTTTGAGAAAGAAAATAAAGAGATATTTTAATACAATTGGACGAGAAGTGCTGAGCATATAGTTCCTATAATATCGACTAGGTGATGAACATCTGTCGGACTAAACTAAATTCAGAGTCTTTTTGTGACCTACATTTTCATGATCTAATCGAAATATAGAGCGAGAAAAATACATCACATAAAGGACCCCGCCAAATCCCGGAAATTGGGTTTCTACGAATTTGACTGAAACTTTGTGAACACAGGTGGTTGATGAAAAGTTCTCATAGGCCAAACCCTCTAAAATCTAGTCTGCGACCTACGTAATGTTATTCTATTTGATTACAAAATGAATAATCACACACTTTTTCCCTGACACTTTTTGTGACTTGGGTGTTTGTTACATTTGATACAAAATTTGTAAACCACATCGAATTTACTGACAGTAAAAGTTATAAAACCCTGGATTTTGTCAGTAAAAACTCCTCACATTTTAATAACGCAAATACATTAAAACAACTAAACACTACTCTTGTCAGACTATATCTTCAGCATACTTAATAATATGGTGTCCAGTTTATAATGTATACATACAAAATTTGGAAAGGATTCAACGCCGATTTCTAAAAATCGGTCTTTTAAGACTATCCTGCTAATGGTTACCCACATCAAGAACTACTTTCTAAGTTTTCCTTAGACAGAATATAAAATCGTAGGCACCAGTCACATTTAATTTTCTTATATAAAATGTTACATGGTAACATGATAACATCCACTGTGGATATATTTTAAGTATGCTTAATTTCCAAATTCCTGGGGCTTACTTGCCATTTTCAAGAACAAATGTAAATAAATTTTCTTGTATGCGGCAAATGTGTAGTATAATAATTTGAATACTTTATAGATATTTTCACTTTTTTTTTAGTAGAGGAGAAATCCTACATGCTACCGGGAGTGCCGGACTCCTACCTGGCTAAAACCTCTTCAATCTTCTACACACCCTTTGTCTGGAACCGCTCGCGCATTACTTCAGAGGGAGGGGGGGAATCCTGATCATTTGCTTCACTAGGATCATAAGCCTCATTCTTTTCTTTGTCTTCCTTGTCTCTTAGTATATCTAATAGCATGCTTGCTATATCGTTCCAATTTTCTTCTCCCTCGAGCATCAAGGCAGTCAGGTTCTCCACTTGAAGTATTATGCCTAGCTTATCCTGGTACAAAGTTCTGGAGGCAGTCCATCTAAGGCACCAGAAGATAAGAAGATCTTTCTCCCCAGTAGACGCACTCATCGTCGTCTACCTTACCAATACCTCTAACGTATGTGCGAAAATCGCCGTGACCGGATAGAGCCACCTGGGTCCTAACCATCCATCTTCTTACTACCGAGATTAGCCCCTTCGTCCAGCGGCCCTTACTTCCTTCCCCCCACCTCCTCTGCCATCTATCAAAAAGCTGTTTTGGGCGAGATTCCTGTCAACGCCTTCGAAGATTTTCTTCCTCTGCATGGCCAGCAAGTCAATGGGGGACACGCCTGCCATCACAGAGATTGCGTCTGCAGATATCGTCCTATAAGCACTAGCTATTCTGATGGTCTCCTTTCTGTGTATTCCCTCGAGTTTTTTCCTCGTTCTGCCAATCTTCAAGGCCTGTTTCCATACAGGAGTGGCGTAAAGCATAATGCTTTGTGCCACTGAGCTGAGAATTTTCCTTTTACTCGCACTGGGACCACCCACATTTGGCATGAGCCTGCCTTATTGCGCCACCGTTTCTCCAGCTCTAATGGCTGTCTTGGTTATGTGCACAGAAAAGTTTAGGTACTTATCCAGCCATACCCCGAGGTATTTTATACTGTTTTTGGGTGTCACTTGGGCACCCTGGATTTCAAAAGTGATATGGACCAGTTTCCAACGTCTTGTTAGCATTATTAAGATATCGACTTGAAATTTGGTACACATATGTATTTTAACGAGATCTGGAACTATATTATATTTTCATCTTATCCCGTTGAAGGGTTGGGGGGTAAATTGGGGTAAATGGGGGTAAATAGGTAAATCAAGCAGGTAAGAGTCCATAAAATTGGTATTTAGTATATGCAAGAGAAGCTAATATATCAAAAAAAAAAAATTTGGCATTAGCCTCCCCCATTACTATCCCCACCCCATTGTAAAAGGGGGTGAAAAAAAAATATTTCATCGTAGATGACCATTCTAAAGTTTATTTTAAAGAGGAAGATTAAATGATGTATTTATTAGAAATAAGTTGAAAATTTTTTTGAACCTTATACATAACCTCAAAAGTTGCCAAAAAAGTCATTTTTTAAGTAGCTAACCTAAAATATTTCAAAATCCTGAAATGATGGGCCAATTCTGAAGCCAGATTTGGATTTAACGCGAAAAATTACTTCGGAAATTAAATAATGTTAGGGTTAAAACTTTTAGGTTTATATTAAAGTAATATTTACAAGTCTAAACGCAACTAGCGAGGAGTATTTGGAATATCGTAATTTTCATTCCTTTGAAGGATCTATAGGATGCGAGTAAGATTAAAGATGAGATCAGCATCAATATCCCTGAAGAACAGCTTTTGATCACTTAAACGTTATTTCACTTGAATCTCGAATTTTCACCACCTTAAACCTTGAACTCCTATTTTAACTCCTTAAAAGGGTTACGGTTCATATGTTAAAAACGATTCAAGAAACTTAAGCAATTAACTTATGATCCCATAAAATTAAATTGATATCCAGTTTACATGGACACTACTTCGTTTGTTTGTGACTCTCGACCAAGGAGGTAAACACAGAATAAAGAGAAAAAAAACCGCTGCCCAAGGAATCACTACTCACATCTAGTTTTTCTATCCAAGTCTCTCACAACGAAATTTGTACGTGGAAATAATTGTTTATGGAACTTTAATAAAATTATATTTGAAATCGTCTACCCAAAAACCCATAAAACGATATGCCACATCGATAATGGGTGTCGGGGTGATAAAAGGAGGGAGTAGTGGGTGTGGATGAAGTAAAAAAAATTGAGACCTTTGGCCCTATACACATACTATATTACAACTTTTTTCACAGCCTTTTATAATGGGGTGGGGGTAGCTAATGCCAACATTTTTTTTGAGACATTAGCTTCTCTTGTATATACTAAATACCAATTTTATGGACTCTTACCTGCTTGATTTACCTCCATTTACCCTAATTTACACCCCAACGGAATAAGACGAAAATATAATCTAGTTCCAGATCTCGTTAAAATACATATGTGTACCAAATTTCAAGTCGATATCATAAACGGTTGCAGAGTAATCGTGCGCACAAAAAAGTTACAGACAGGCCGACAGACAGACAGATATTTTTTTGCTCAAACTTAAAATCTCAACGTTTCATACCATTCTAAGCCTATTTGAACAATACGTTTTTTTTTTAAATTTTTTGTCGTTTCTATACTTACACTGAATGCGCAAGTAATATCTGCGATTTTTAGGTTAGGTTAACCCAAAGTCACTTTGCCGCAGCACTACTCTAAAGTACAATGTCTCAAGGGTATTTGCCATTTTTAAATTTAATTTGATTGAAATCTCTACTGTCGGCAGATTTTTGTCCAAAAAAGGGCATATTTTTCCCACTGTGCCCCTAAATGGGGGAACTAAAATTCACTTTATGTTTATTATCTTCGGAATAAGATTTGGTAATTGGATGTATGTGAGTTAGAGTCATCTTATAATGTAGCCGTATTGTAATCATGGGCGTGCTTAAAGAGAGGTAATAGGGTAAATTAATGTAAATTTCTTTAGTCTTAATTTTGTGCTATTCTAAAAACGTCCTATGATTGTATTATTAAAAATAAATAAAAAGTATGTATGGGACCAGCCATTTTTAAAATGATAGCTATCGACGTCAGTGTAAATCTTGCATTGAAGTTGACGTGTGCTATTTTGAGAAGCTACTTTAATACGCATCATGGCTACTGCTTGTTTACTTTCCGTAGACGGAACGGTAAATAGTACCTGTACTTTATTTAATTTCCTTTTGTATTATAATTTCAATCTTCAAATGGGTAATCCTGAACTTGCATGGTTAATAAAATTTATAAATTTTGTGTACACATACACTGACACATTACAACAGTCAAAAGATAGCTTTCATTTCAAAAATCGCGCGCGAACCCTACCAGTGTGACTCCTGTCGGGAGGGGGAGTCTCAAAATTTTGTCATACACGACGTTCCAAAGTGTGGGTCCAAGCACTGAACTTTGGCGCACACCGTTGTTTACCTCCAGTGTGTTGGAGTTTGGTCCTTCGCCGAGATATATTTTCCTGTCGTGGAGATAAGTTCTTATCAGTCATTGGGTGTAGCCGTTTACACCTATTTCACCAAACTCATCTAGAATCTTCTGTCATGAGGCGGAGTTAAACACATTCTTTACACCAAGAGTGATTTTTCGTCGTGATCTGGTCTGTGGTGCCTCTATGGCTAGGTGTATAACTTCGTTTACAGCGTTAATAGTCGACCTGCCCTCTCTAAACCCAAATTGCCGTTCTGAGATCCCGCCTCCAATTTCCAGGTCCAGCTTAAGCCGTGCTAACACTAGGTGCTCCAAAAGCGTCCCTAGAGTATACAGAAGGTTTAGTGGCCTGTACGAAGAAGCTTCTTCAAGAGGTTTTTCCAGCCTTTCTCATAAGTACTGGTCTTGCCACCTTCCAGCATTTGGGAAAGCATCCTGTCTGCAATATGTTGTTCATCGTTTTAAGGATGTAGTCGGGTTGTTCCTTCACCGCCAGTTTTGTGATCTCCGGGTAGATTCCATCTAAGCCCGGTGCCTTTTTGCTTTTTATCTTGTCCGCAGCTGCAAGAAGTTCGCTCACCGTGTATAGTACCATTTCCTCCAGGTCGCGACTTCGACATGGTCTGGGAACAAGATATTTTCACATGCAAACATAAAATATCTGTCTCTAGCTTTAATTTATTTTTGTTCTTTTTTGTTGTCTTGCAAACCATTACGCATTTTAGAGTGTACTTTTTACATTCACTTTATTTTTTATATAACAAATACATTGTACTAGTTTAAGTTAGTTTACTTTAGTTTAGTTAATTAGTTTAATTCACATATATGAATAATATTTATATATCTTTTTGTTCATAATCAAGATATTGAATTATTTTTTATTTTCCTATTTTGTAATTGAGTTTCACCTGTCGAATAGTATACCAAACAAATAAATACAATAAGTAAAATTACTGCTGCTCTCTTCTAATATATAAAAATCTCGTGTCACAGTGTTTGTTATCGAACTCCTCCGAAACGGGTTGACCGATTTTTATGAAATTTTTGGTGTATATTTGGTAGTTCTGAAAATAGGTCGTAGGCTATTTTTTATACCCCTAGGTGATAAGGGTGGCCCTATCCAGAAATTTTATTTTTATTTTTTGGACAAAAATTTATAATTTACATGGATGGCAAAACAACGTTTGCTGGGTCAGCTAGTTTATGTATATGAGTTTATTACTCGATTCTAAAAGAGTGTAAAAATCACCGATATTTGTTCTTGCCGCCACGCCATATTATATCTGTATGCCGCCTGGCCTAATTGTTGTAGGTCAGTTTTACTCAAAGTGCCCCTAGAGGAAAAAGTTACAAAGGTTTTTGTTTGTCTGGTCGTTCGTCGTTGTCCGTGAACCGAAAAAAGAAGAAACACAAAATTAGTTTTTAATTGATCTGTACCTGTTGCTTTTGATGAAGCTCGTTATAGTCCACAAATTTTGTAACATCGAACTCTTACTTAGAATATTTATTTTGCTGAGAAAAACAAATTGTTAAGTTTAAAATAAGCATGTCATATTTTGCAAAATACCTACATAATATTCTCTAAAACTACGACGTTTTGACAATTTATTTAGTTCATACTCCTAAGCATAATAAATATGCTCCAAATTTTTTAACCTCCCGTATATCATAGTGTTCCATTTGCAGTCATTTTATCGGTTATCAATATGTAAGCCAGATGCATGTACTGCCGAAGATTACAATAGAATAGCAAATAACTTAATGAATGGATTACCCCTTGTTTTTCAAGATGGTTTGTGCCAAACTGTTGAATCCGGAAAAGACATTACAGCCTCAGATATTGTTACAATGTAAGTAAAATTATTTTATCATATGGAGTAAAATGAGAATATTTAATTATTTACGTGATCAAATTGATCAACTTTTGTTTCTGAATGCTCATTTTGTCTTCACGTCAGCTCAAAATTTGTAAATGGCTTTAATTTTACTTCATTAATTTACTCATTCTATTTAAATTTCTCTTTCCGCATCATATTACCTTTCAGATGTTGAAGTGTGGAACAACTTAACTACTACTACTACTACTACTTAATATAACTACTTACTACTTAACTACTTAACACTTACGAACTACTTAATATAAAGTATACATAAAGTATACATACAATTTAAAACTAGAACCAATTTGTCCAAGTTTTCTGCATTCAGTTATTCGAAGTATCTGCACGATACAATACTCTTTTAGTTATCGAAGTGATTAGTAATGATTATACTGTTTTACTACATCAAGGACACCGACATTCGTGAATCAAATATTTTCCCACTATGATTTTTTATTTATTTATTTATTTTATTTATTTTTATTTTTTATTTAGTACTAAAAATAATTCGGTGAAATAATGAAGACATGAAAAACAAAAAAAGTTTTTCTTGGTGATCAGAAAAAGCAACTATGTAATACAGTGCAAAATAGCAGAACAAAAATATTTCAGTTTATTTATTTTTACTTACAGAAACTTTGTGGCGTTTCTTCGATTATTTTGGGTACATATAATACAGATACATTAGAATCTGAAAGATTCTATTTTTTTAATTTTATGTGCTTCAAACACTGACGCATTGTAAATGTAATTTTACATTTCAGAGTAATGTTTGTAGTAGTTATTCTATTGATGACTCTCTCCACAACGTATGACTTCTATTTATACAAAACACAGTCTGGTAAGTATGTCCTTACACATTTAAAATAAGTATCGATCATACACATCTGCTATGATCCAATTTCTTAAACTAATTTATTTCTTCTGCCGTTATTTTCACTGATTTCTTTACAACTATTGCTGTTCATAATTGTTACCACGAGCGGACTCGGAAACAGGAATAGCTTTTCTAATTTAAAATTATCTCAGAATTTTAAAGTTCTTGGCTCGTTGTCTCAAGAGCAACTTTTTCGTTTTCAATTTTGAGAGGAAAAATGGTTTTTATTACAGCCAGTTTCACAATCGTTGGATTTGGTTAGGATTTGACCAATAGTTTATTATCAAAATCTGTGACATTAACAGCCAGTTTTACAATTGTTGGTTAATTAATAGTTAGGATTTGACCAATGATTTATTACTGTAAAGGTAAGAATGTCTGGTAAAGTTGTGTTTACTAATAATTATAACTTTCAGGTTCTGATTAGTCAAATAAAAAGATTACCAACGATTGTGAAACTAGCTGTTACTCGTGTAAAAACCGCTGCCCAAGGAATCACTACTTCCACATCCAAGTCTCTTACAACAAAATACTATATTTGCACTCCCTATGTGGAAATCATTGTTTATGGAATTTTAATGGTATAATATTTGAAATCATGTACCCCAAAACCCCATAAAATTATATGCCACATCTGCAATAGAGGTGGGGGTGAATGAAGTGAAAAAAATTCTTGATGACTTTGACTCTTGTACACACACTAAATCACACTATTTTCTCACCACCTTTAATAATAGGGTGGGGGCGGTAATAGGGATGGCTAATGCCGTTTTTTTTGAGGCCTTAGCTCCTCTTATATTTACTAAATACCAATTTCATGGACTCTTACTTGCTTGATTTACCTATTTACCCCCATTTACCTCAATTTACCCTTCAACTCTGCAACGGAATAAGATGAAAATATAATCTAGTTCCATATCTCGTTAAAAAACATATGTGTGCCATATTTTAAGTGAATATCTTAAACGGTTCCAGAGTAATCGTGAGCACCAAAACGATACAAGGCTAACATACACACCGACGCAACAGACAAATTTATTTTGCTCAGACTTAAAATATTGACGTTTCTTGATATTATAAGCCTATTTAAACAATGAAAATTTCCAAAAAATTTTTTTGCCTTAATATACTTCAACTGAATGTCGAACTAATACGCAGAAAATGGCAAGACAAAGATATAAAAAATCGTTGTGTGCCGTAAACTACACGATATAAGTAAAGCCTCTATTACAAGCATTTTGTTGGAGGAAACCTACTACGCATCCATACTACTCAAGGTAACCCACTGTGCATCCAATTTACTCCAGTAAAGCCACTGCGCATTCATACTTCTTGAAGTAACCCACTCGCATCCATTTTACTAGAGGAAACCCACTGCGCATCCATATCACTTGAGGTAACCTACTGCACATCCATTGTGCTCGAGGAAACCCACTGCGCATCCATACTACCTAAAGTAACCCACTGCGCATCCATACTACTTGAGGTAACCTACTATAATACTCGAAAAAAGTCACTGAGGATCCAAATATTCGAGGAAAGTCACTGCGCATCCATAATACTCGGGGAAACCTACTGCGCATCCACAGTAGTCGAGGAAAGCCACTGCGCATCCATACTACTCAAGGTAACTTTAACAACATAATATTTGAAATCGTCTACCCCAAAAACATATAAAACGATATGCTACATCGGTAGTGGGGGTGGGGGTGGTGGTAGAGGGTTGGTAGTGGGGGTGGATGAAGTAAAAAAATATTTTGAAGCTTTTGGTTCTTGTACACACACTAAATCACAATTTTTTTTTTCATCCTATTTAATAAGGGGGTGGGGGTGGTAATAGGGGTGGCTAATGCCAAAAATTTTTTTTAGACCTTAGCTTCTCTTTTGTATACTAAATAACCATTTTATGGACTCTTACTTGCTTGATTTACCCATTTACCCGAAATTTACCCCAATTTACCCCCCAACCCTTCGACGGAACAAGATGAAAATATAATCTAGTTCTAGATCTCGTTAAAGTACATATGTGTACCAAATTTTAAGTCAATATCTTAAACGGTTCCAGAGTAAACGTGCGCACAAAAAAAAGTTACAGACAGACCGACAGACAGACAGAAATTTTTTTTTTCTCTCAAACTTAAAATCTCGACGTTTCATGACATTTTAAGCCTATTTGAACAATACAAATTTTTAAAAATTTTTTTGTCATTACTATACTTCCACTGGATGTGGAAGTAAAATTAAGATTGGTCGTCATGTAATCATTCTTTTACGAATTTATAAATATTTATGATTATTTTTTAATACCGCATTTTGAAGCAGTTCTGCATTTAAAAGGTGTTATAGTACTTATGTGAAATAAGAAAAGAATCTTAGAACTCAACAACACTACTCTGCAAATAAATGTAGACGAGTATATTTCTCAAATTGATAACAAAAATTATTAATAATTGACAAAGTACATCATGTCAATGCTGTGTTGCCTAATTTAAGGGGCAAGGAAATTTCTATTTCCAACAAAAGAAGCGATAGTCAAAAAAATAAGGTAGCTACCAAAATTAATAAATTAGTGAATAAAAAAAATCAGTAAAGAAATATTACTTTAGGCTATCACAACTTTTTAGTATAATTTATCTTACCATATTGGGTGCGTTTAGGGAAGACAACGCTTGGCAATGGTTGCGACTTTAAAATCAAAGGTTGCGAGCAGCGGTTCCCTAAACGACAAAGCTGAAAATGTGCTAATCGTCAACTGTTGGGTGTTTTATGTCAGCAACAAATATTCAGTTTAGTCAGCAGTGTGAAACTTAACTTACTTAATAGTGATATTTATTATCAGCTTGCTTTACACCGTTTGGCGAACTCACAACATTTGGCTAAGATCAGGATGAATAATTATTCTCAGAGATTGCATTCCCTAAACGTGCCCATTAAGGCGTCTTTCTGGAGATTCCCAACAGGTGGCTCAGCAGAAAGGGACACTCTTGTAACTTTGGAATGAAATTTCCAATTATATGATGTAAAGAACCAAAATGGCCGACTTCCGGTTTCGATGCAATTTACATGAAAATCAAATTTTTAAATGAGACAACCTGTATATTTTTGCAAATTTGGATCGTGCTTACCAAAATGCATATAATTTGACCCTCAAATATTATTTCAATTTTCAGAGAAAACATTTTTAAAAAAATTATCAAAACATTTCTTCTCTTAATTATAAATTTAGTACAAAGAGAAGGAGACGTTATGCATATCATTTTCCTCGTAATTTAAAGATCTAATTAAATAACAGGTTGTCCCATGGGAGTTCCATTTAAAATAAAAATAGTATTTGTTGGAAAACCAATATCGTTGAACTTAATGAATAATAAACCATGTTTAATGTTGGTATCTGAAGGGATAATATTTTAAAGGTGCTTGCAGACCGATTTTTAACAATTTTGGCAAAATCGCGACCTTCTATGATTAAAACTAGAAATTAGAGAATATATTTTTTGAAAATTAAAATAATATTCGAGGTTCAGATCATATGTCTTTTGGTTAGCATGATCCAAATATGCAAAATATACAGGTTGTCCCATTTAAAAATTTGACTTTCATGTCAAATATATCGAAACTGGAAGTCGGCCATTTTGATTCTTTACATAATATAATTGAAAATTTCATCCCGTATCAATGCACCAAATTTGAAAAGAATCCATTCATCCATTCAAAAGTTACAGGCGTGTCTCTATCGGCTGAGCCACCCGATATAACATAATATATTGGAAATATACATCATAAGTATTGTATATTGGAAAATATACAATATGAAGTGCTGCTATTAACTTTTTCATTTAAGTAAATTAAGTGATGTCAACTTAAGGGCAAAATGTTATTGAATTGTTTTTATTAAATTATTTCAATAGAAAATACGTGGAAGAAATTTGCAACATTTTATTTTTTATGTAAAAATATTAATTTAGGGCAAAGTATTTGGTTAACAGAGAAGAAATGAAATCATAAAACAATAAATTTCGCAACGTTTTGAACATATTTTGGAATTATCTTCAGAGAAACGTTGATAACTGCATGAAACATGAAGTGGTTCAGTATCAACTTCTTAATGTATTATGTGGCATAGACTTGTAAATATACTCTTCAAGTCCAATTTTTCACAAGATTATATCTTAGTTCAATTTCGAAAATAATGTAAAGCCACAACTGGAAAATAAGGTGATTCAACTGTTTTTGCACTACCTTCAAAAAAACCGCTGCCCAAGGAATCATTACTTCCACATCCAGATTTTCTATCCAGGTCACTCACAACGAAAAAACTTTGTATGTGGAAATAATTGTTTATGGAACTTTAATAATATAATATTTGAAATCCTCTACCCCAAAAACCCATGAAACGTTACCCCATATCGGTAGTGGAGTGGATGGTGACAGGTGGTGGTAATGGGGGTGGATAAAGTAAAAAAATATTTTGAGGTTTCTGGTTCTTGTACACACACTAAATCACAATTTTTTTTCATCCCCTTTAATAATGGGGTGGGGGTGGTAATGGGGTTGGCTAATGCCAATATTTTTTTTGAGACCTTAGCTTCTCTTGTATATACTAAAAATTTTTTTGTCGTTACTATACTTCCACTGGATGTGGAAGTAATATAAATAATATTGGTTTCAAATTTCATGTTACTCAATTTGAATTAATTTCAGAGAGCCGCCATCCATTATATCTTGCCTTTTCCATACTTTCCAATGGCAGAAAATTGTTACAAGTTTCGAAAAATTCTAAACAACAGATACAAACATTCCACGGACTTAAAACAATTAGCATGATGTGGATCGTAGCTGGACATGGATTTTCATTGATGGGAGCTACAAACTTGAGTGTTACTAATGTAGATGATGTAGCAAAAGTAAGTTTTCTAGAATCTGTTTGGACAGAATATGCCTATTTTTTAAAAAAAGTTAAAATCGGCCTTGCCATACTTTGTATCAGATCGCATGTGATCAGCGCCACCTAGCAAGGTGTACACTTTGTAAAGTTTTATTATCTGTATCTTGGCTATAGCAATACATGTTCAGTCAGTACAATATATATATATGTTTTTAGAGTAAGCGTGATGGTTTTCCTTCTGTTTAAAGTACAAACTGGTAAAAGGCAAAAAAGTTATCAAGATAAATAATTTTTCAGAAAATAAGTCACCCAAATTTATTTTTTTTTTAGAATAAGTCAATACTTTATTAAACATAAAAAATATTCCTCGCTTAATACATTACAAATTTTTTTTTTCCAAGAGGAAATTAGGTCTCCATTTTTGTTTTGGGTCTGTTGAACACTGACCCTCTCAGGTATAAAATAAATACTTTAATCCAATCTTGACACATTGGCATCTGCTACATTTATTTTTACATTTACATATTATGTTATTAGTTCGTGAAATTTCTTCAAGGTCATGTCACAGAGTTTGTAGACTAAACAGGCTCATGAATTTCTCCGCTGTTTCTCCACTCCCAGTCGCAAGGATTTGGATCAACTAAATCATGTTAAAACCAGTTCCCCTAAGTGAAGCATTGCAGCATTGTCCCATGTGTGGGTGATATGTTCTCAATCTATCTATTGAACTGACTGAAGGAAATACATCTCACCTCATTGATAGTCTCTACAAAGCTTAGAGCGTTGTATAATAACACCAGGAAGTGACGGAGAATTAAATTGAATTGAAAAGCGATATATCAAGCAGAATGTTAGAATACTCTTCGAAAGCTTCGTCAACTTCTCTGAAAGAGTCCAGGTTTTCCAGGCACAACACTTTCAAATCTGGACATTATTTCTGCTTCCGTAAAGACATGGAAGAACGGAAGTAGATTGAAAACATGGGAGGAATGGTTTTACTCATTTCGTGGATTGGTATACTGATGAAGGTGTATGCCGATCCTGTATTTAATCCAAAGCTCTTTAATATCCTTCGGTTGAGAAAAAGCATACATTGAAATAACAGCACTTCACTGTTCACCGTATTGATATTAATTTTATAGTCTCCATAACTACTAGCATGTCCACCTTACCCACGGACTGCAGCCTCGCTTAAACGGCTCCATCAGTTACACAGCCACACTCAAAAAAATACTCTGTACCATAATTTTCCTATGAATTATGACGTGCTAAAAACGATTCTGGTGTCCAAATAGTTTAATTTCGTTCCGGAATTTTCCAATTATAAAAATATTTTCGTTGTTATGCATGTAAAATATACAAGGAAATATAAAAATATAACACGACAAAACAGTTATCCCATATGTCAACATTGACCTCAAGAACCTGCTATTAAATAGCTTACCTTAGAAGAGCAAAATTTTCGTTCCTTTTAATTTACGCTTTCTCGTCAGTGTTTTTGTGGGACCTAAGAATAAAATATACACAATGCACAAATAAAATAAGCGAATGATTAGAAAATCACATGACACCACTCAAACAAAAAGCGCTAACATTGGGAGGTACCGAACTTAGAAAAATTGAGACTGTGTTGTCCCATCGGCATAAAAATAGGATTAGCACGCAAATAGAATGGAAATCGTCATACCTACGCTAAAATGCATAGAACCTTCCTAAAAGCTTTAAAATGAAACTAAGAAAATTAAAATCCAACTACTATTCATGCAGATATTACAACTTGCAGGCGTCGCGTCATGGCAGGCATTTTGATGACACTATCAGAGGCGCAGAGGACGGCCATCGAAATAAGGACGGAAAATATAAACGAAAACATAGTCACGGCAATCATACAAAATAGAAAGGACAACATCTGCATGATAGGAGTCCACGTACCCTCAGACAAGAGTGCAGGAAGGGTATTCGAACAGCTAACTCAAAAAACCAGAAGAAACGAAAAAAGAAAAATACTCATCGTAATATTGGGAGACTTCAACGCACATATAGGAAAAGACGATCAGACGGAGGAGGATAAAAGCACCATAGGCAAAACTCTACTCCACACATGGTCAAATGAAAACGGAAACGCACTCAAAAATTTATCACACATGTTTGACCTAACAATAAGAAACACATGGGCCAAAAGCCAAACCTGCATTGACACCTGAAGTAATGGAAGCTCAATCTCACAAGTAGATCATATCCTGGTAAACAGAGAGATAAGAGAAAGGATCAAGAATGTTAAAGCAAAATGGGCAGGAGAAATCAATATAGACCACAAAATCCTATACGGAAAATTGGAAATAAAAGAAGGAAAAAGAAGTCAAGGAAACAACAAGACACCACACAGTACCTGGAATATTTCTCTACTACAGCACGAAGACTTTCAGAAGAAATACAGTGAAGAAATAGAAAACCAACTGAAGGAGAAGAATTAGACTGGACATCAATGGGCGCAAAAATAAAAATTGCAGCAAGAAAAACGCTAAAAAGGGACAGATCACCTATGAGCCCGATAAGAAAGGAAAAAAAAAATAACAAGCACGAACAGCTAAAAAAGATGAAGACTACAGGCGAACAACAGCCGACGGGAAATATAAACGAAATACTAAAAGAAGCACTGAAGGAAAAAAGAGAGGCGGAGAGAAACCACGACGAGGAAAATGCAGATCATTCTTCGAAAACATAGAAACACTTCCAACAAGACAACGACTAAACCAAACCTTCAGATATCTGAAAAAATATAGAAGGAACAGCAGTACCCACAGGAGAAGATACATATCAATGCAACATTGGACCAAGAAGCTGGAGGAAGAAGAGGAAGCAACCAAAGAACGAACAAAACTAATAAAAGAAACATACCACTGGCCCTTGGACAAGCTACCATCAAAAGACCAACTGCTAGAAATAATAGCCAGAGCGAGAAGAAACACCGCACCTGGAGTAGATAAAATAAACAACGAGTTAATACCCTACGCCACGGAAAAGCTAAAGGAGCAAACCCTAGAAATCATCACCAGAGTATGGACATAAAACACACCTCTGCATACGGAATGGATCAAGACTATACAAATACCCCTCCCAAAAACCAACTCGCCAGAGACCATAGAAGACTACAGAAGAATAACACTGCAGCATAGGATACAAATACTACGCACAATTTCTGCTCGAGCAACTAGAAAAGTACATTGGAAGACCGCCAGACTACCAGACAGCATTCATCAAAGGCAGATCAATGGACGACCACATGTACACCACCAAGAATACTGGAAGAAAAATGGAGAGAAGGGACAAAACTGCACATAGCCGCTATAGATCTGCAAAAGGCATTCGATACGAAGCCATAGTCAACACCCTGTACAATAAAGGAGTGCCGCACTATCTAATAAATAAGATAATAAAGGCCTGCCTTCATGAAACAACTGCCATACAATGGTTCGGACAAATGACGGAAACCAGACAAAAGAACAGAGGAGTCAAACAAGGATGCCCCCGACTATTCACCAATACCCTTATTGTAATACAAAACACAATAAGGGAAATACCAAATTTTAACGAAGACACGGAAACACTGAGAACCCTAATCATACTAGCTTACGCCGATGACCTAATCGTCGCAGAAGAAGAGCAACAAATTCTCAACTTCCTAGAAAACATAAAACCACATCTGGACATGTCTGGGCTGAAAAATTAATTTCAAGAAAAGTCTAATAATGGAGCGAGACCCATCAACAAAAGTGAGTCGGATCAGTGGAGAAGAATACAAAATAGGTGACTACTCCCTAAGAACAACGAACAAACTGAAATACCTAGGAACATATCTGACGAACCAACTGAAAAGGAGAGAAACAGTAAAGGAGAGAATAAATACAGCATACAGAGTCACAAGAGCAATAATTATGCCGTTCATTGAGAAAAACAAACTCTCATGGGACCTGACCAAACGGCTGTACATAACCATCATACTGCCAACGATGACATATGGAGTTAAAAACGCGGCAACAACAAAAGTCAACAGAAGAAGTTTGAGAAGAGCTGAAAGAGGCATCATCCAATTACTCAGAAAAACAACAAGACAAAACAGCGCCATAAAACATCAACACTACTAGAAGGGAAGATAATCACAAAAAGTATAGAAATGTACACTGAACAGCAGCGAACTAAAAATAGGGAGACCATGTTACACGTGGAAAACAACAATCGAGAGGATCATGAACAAACTGGGAAAGGACCAAACATACTGGGAAAGAAAAGCGAGGGGAAAAATGAATTCCACAAAGAAATCGGAGCTATATATACTCTACCAGAATCAGAAACGGAGGAATCAGAAGAAAAAGAAGAAGAAGACATGTAGAAACAGAAGTACAAAAATAGAAGCACAAACAGCAGCGACACATAACGACACTCCCTCACGACAAAATGCGGTAACGCATCTCACAACTACCTATCCTCCCATCCCACATTCCTTTACCATGCGCCATGGGCTCTCGCTGCTGGCAAAAAAACATGACCTTAGTCCAACCCAGCGTGGTCGTAGCAGGCCCAGCTGTATAACTTGGGAGTGGCAGCAATGCCTACCGCATGCTGGTAAATCAATCAATCAATCAATGAACTGAGGCGCAAAGGACGTCTTTCGATGAATTTTCGAAGCTCAGTACATATATAAGATCTGTACAAAATTTGGCGCTGGTAGCCGGAAGTTGAATATTTTAGCACCTCATCTTACTTAGTATACAGACAATAGCCATATTTATGAAAGATTAGATGTTTTATTCTAGGACTGAACATTTTGGGCTGCGATTTTATGCTGGTTGGTACTCATATATCCGGTGAAGTTCAATGTGAGGGTCCAAGCCACGAGCCTGGTAGCTGATCGCTGCGTCGCGTCGTTGAGATGATCGATGGTGTCAAATATATTTCCAAAATGTAAATAGTAAACTTAGTATACCTGCAGATTTTATTTGTGGTTATAAGTAAAATCATAAACACCATAAAATATCACTGCCGGAATATTCGGGTGTTACATAGGAGATACCTGAAGGGTAAGAATTCGAAAAATTCCGACGGTAAAGGTCACAGTGTATTGGCCTAATTATTGTTTTAAGTGATACTTGACATCGTACAACTTCATGAAATAACACTGTAATACCGGCTAAGTCCTAAAGTTTCATACCCAAAAGTGAACAGAACCATTATAGGATGACTCGTTTATCCATCCATCTACTTGTTCGTCGGTCTATCCATCCGCCTAGCATCACAAATAAGTCCGCCACAATTGATGTTATCTTTAGTATGCGTTTGCCCTTAGTGTTAATATTACTTGTTTCAATTTTTTCAACTTTTTAGTGGAGGCGCACGACATATTCTGGGTATATTACAACGGCTCCTTTGTCAGTAGATACATTCTTTTTCATATCTGGATTTTTACTGGCTTTCCAATATTTGAAACAAAACACAAGACCATTAAAGGAACAATTTTTATCTGTGCCACGCATGTACTTGCACCGTTATTTGAGGTAAGTGCAGGTAATCTAATATATCAATCGGTCCTGCAATCTAACCGAAATATTTATTTATTTATTCGTTTATTCGTTTACTTATTTATGTATTTATCAATATCGTACACAACAGAGCATTTTAGGGCAGGAAATAATGAATACTTACAAAGAAGGAAATATAGAAACAAAAAATAAATAAAATCAGAACAAAAAATTTAATTTGCAGTTAATCCTTTTATCGCAGCGCACATTGCAGCGGTCTTGAAGATTATTATAGTGCCTACGTACAAAAAATGTTTTTGCTATATGGTAGAGACAAAAAAACACTGCAAATAAAATTTGCCATTTAAAAATAACGAAATTTATTTTAAATATAAATATATACGAAACAATTTATCCAAAATGCATAGTACGCAGAGACAAATAGACGTGCAATTAAGGCAATTATAAGCGGTAATTTATAAAAACATAATGCTACGATTCTTGTCCAACTCAAATTATTCGTATACGAATTTAATAAAAAGATTACTACTAACAACAAACGTTTCATCAGTTTTATTACTATTAAAACATTAAACAGTTAAACACGAATAAGTAAATAGACATTACCAATGAACGGAGACCAGAGGCATATTAGTAAACTGAACTAAATTGTACACATGATTTCAAAAAAAAAGTAGTATAACTCTTAGATAATAAAAAACCTTTTTTTTAGTAGTCTAAATTGTTATTTGACAGTAAATTATTGAAATTAACTTAATAATGGAAATACAGATGTCAGTCAGTTGTAATAAAATCGACATAAGTTCAATGATATCAAACGGACATTATATGAGATTACTAAATTTATCAGTAACATTGGTTGTATTATATGAAGTAATAACTATATAAATAAACAGGCTTAATTTTAACATAATTTTTTATATATAACATTTTGAACAGAAATTTAAAACACAAATAAACCAATTACAACATAAATAATGGCAATTAATTTTTAGTCTTTGCTCCACCCCCTTCTAAAATTGCTTGTAGCCTCCTAAGCATTGATAAAACAAAATTTTCTGCAATTTTGATATCACATAAACTTTCCCATGCATCTTCAACCATGACACGAAATTGCATTTTGGGGACAATAATTTAATTTATTTACATGCTTCACCATTATCCCCCCCAAACATTCTAAATTGGATTAATTTTGGGACTTTTAGAAGACCACGGAGTTCTATCATATTATTATCTCGGAGCCATTGGTTTGTAATACGTGCAGTATATATGGAACAATTATCCTATTAGAAGATAAAATTATCATCTGGATTTACTTCTCTTACTGACTACAACATAACATATTCAAGTATATCAATAGTAAAATTGAGATGACCATCAATAAACCAATGCATTCCCATTCTTCTTTGACTAATCCATCCCCAGGTATTAACAGAAGAACGTCCCGATTTAATTGGATCAAATATATCATTTTGATTGCCTACGAGGCCAATAAACACGAATATGTCCATCATTACACGACTGGAAAACTTTTTCGTCAGAAAATATGACTTTTGACCAAAAATCTTCATTGTTCAATATATGGTTGCGTGCAAAAATAATCCTTCCTTGTTTTTTTTTCTTCCGTTAATTTGTATTTTTTAACAGCAGAACTACACTTCAGAATGCTATTTTTAATTCTTCTACAGGCAGTAGATCTTAAGGCAGGAAAATTTGTTTCCAAAACTGCATCAACTGCGGTCTCAAATCGATTTTCCTGAAGATAATTTATAAGGGCTTCATCTTGTTGCTCATTACTTCGTTTAGGCCTGCCATTACAATTATACTGCATTTATTTACGTTATATCCAGAAGCAAGATTGCTCTTATAAACAATCCATTTTCCAATTTGGAAAGAATATTAATCTTCTGAATTTCTGTTAGTTATCATGTTTACATTGTTAAAATAAAGTATACTACTTTTTTTAAATCAAGTGTACAAGAAAATTGTGCACTGTGCTTGTGCACATAATAATACTTTACATGTATTATACAAGAAAAGAGGGAAAAGTACGACGTACTTACGGAGGCAACTCTGTTTACCTGTTTAAATGAAGGACAGGTACGAAAGTTATAACACTACAAACAAGTAGAACTAAACCAATCCGCACTGCACATAAGATAAACGACGCGACGCCGAGACGCCGTCAACAGCTATGATGTATGAAAAAAATCAAGGGAATATAATCTTTATAAATCGCAATTGTCCACTGGTTACAATTGGAATAAAATAAATGTCTTTTTACTTACAATAAGTAGAGGAAAATCAAGGTATTCGCTATAAAATCTACAAAATCAAATTCAGTAGTTGGATATCAGATTTGTAGCTATTAAAATAATAAAATATACACCATTATTTAACAAACTCAACGCGATGACCAAAATATCATATTTTTTGGCGAGAATTTTTAAGCATTAATTCGTGGGGTCGGCAGATAAAATAATATAAATTAAAATAATAAGTATTCCTTAAAACTTGATCTAAGTGCTCGAAAATTTAACAACCACAATCTATTTTGTGTTTTGTATTACTTGTGAGGTGAACTCAGAGGAAACCCAATAGCAAGATAAGTACTATCTTCCATAAATTCTTTAAGAAACGCCTCTGAATTCCCTCTTTGATTTGAATGTTATAATGAGTAGACCAAATAAATGACGAATATTCCTATTTGGATCGAACAAAAGATTGACATAGTAGTGTCAGTGTAGGTACTAATGCCGTTAAAATCATGAGAACGCCTTATAAATTTCAGTGACCTAAAACTTTCATTGGTGGTGGTGTTTATGTGACAATTATATATGTTAGTTTATTATCAAATGTAAGCTTTTTAAGATTCAGAGCTTATTATGTGAAATTCAGGTGGTTTCTTGTAGTATTTTTTCGTGAGATGCGAGGATCTGCTCTCTTTTGCAGGAGAATGTTAGGAAAATGCTAAAAAAAAATTAAGAATACGTTTGAAAACTCACAAAATTTAGTCTGCGTCATTCCCAAGTGAAATATGTTAAGAACCAGCACTATTAGCTTGAGATTATAGTGGTTTTATCTAACTTGAAATAAAGTTACATACTCTGTATCTTAATGGGTTTAACTTGTGGTTGTTACAGGCTAAATATTGTAAGTTATTACGCACTTTTTTAATTTCTCTGAATTTTCCCGGTGTTTTCCCGCATAGCCATGTTAACCTTCTCTTTTCACTGAATAAGTACGAAAAACCACTATTAGTTATTAACTTTGATTCCTAATATATTTCATTTAGAAATGACGCAGGCTAGATATGTTAAGTCATCGGACATTTTCTTGATATCTACATTTTTCCGGCATTTTAACGCAAAACAGCGTAGACCATCGTATTTCAAAGAAAACATTCTATCAGAAACCACCTTAATCTTGAATTATATACTTTGCATCTTAAAAGGTTAAAATTATGATTATCTTATGCAAGATTTTGTGAGTTTTCAAGCATCTTTTTAATTTTTACGCCTTGTCCCAACATTTTCCCGCAAAAAAGAGTTGACCCTATGGGAAAAATACTACAAGAAGAAATCTGAATCTCGCATAATAAGCTATGGATCTTAAGAAGTTTAAATTTTGAATATCACAGACTCGAATTTGTAAATTTTTCCGCATTTTCCTAGAGATTTTTCGGCAAATCGAAGTAGAGAATCATATTCTACGAGAAAAATACTAAAAGAAACCACCATAACCTAAAGTAAAATAGAATGGATCTTAAAAGTTTAATTTGTGAATACCTCAGACAGTACTTTGTAAATTCTCAAGCGTTTTCTTAACTTTTCCACATTTTCCCGCCATTTTTTCGCCACTTCATCGCATTCTACGGGAAAAATGCTATCAAAAACCATGTTCATTTTCCGTTGTTCAGCTTAGGCCAAAATTAGCCACCTTTTAACATCCCCCTTTGTGTTTATTAATAAAAGTTAGAACATTGCACTTCCTTGTGTTCAACTGTAATTTGTTTAAATTACACCATTCATTGATTTATTAAGGACAGTTTGTAGTGCCACACAATCATTAACATCATTTCCTTTATTGCATAATTTCATATCATGTGCGTATTAGAAACAATTGACACCCAATTCTACTGTAATGGCATTAATGAAAATATTGAAATATAGTAGCCCTAACATAAAACCCTGGGGTACACCCTTAGTAGATGTATATTCTACAGAGCGTTGAGCACAGTATTTAATATTGTGATGTCCATTTTCAGGATATGATTTGAAAAATTTCTTGAGAAGCCAAATTGTTGTTATTTTGAATGTAAAATACCGTCATCAAGTCTGCCAAAAAAAATAGTAACTTCATGAGATTCTAAATATAAGACTAAATAATTTAATGGTAGAACACAGGTATTTAATTTGTCACGTTAAAAGTAATATGATACTAACAACTAATATTAACCAAATTCTGAGAGCAGCGTAGGCTTCAGTTTTATTCTAATTATTATTCATTAGAGTATGATTTATAAAATTAATCTTCATTTCATGTAATTTTAGACTTACGCCAGCAGTGCTAATGGTTTTTTTGGTGACTATATCGATTTTCCGATATTTTGGATCGGGACCTATGTGGACGGCTGGAACAGGCAGTTTCAATAGAAGCTGCAGAAATCACTGGTGGCGATTCTTTTTATATATACAAAATTACTATGAAGCTAATGATATGGTGAGTAAAAAAAATCATGACATACTCTTTAATTTACGAGTAAATTGATCACTTTTTGATCACAATGCAAATTAACTTAATCTGTTTATATTTTTTTATTACTCTATAATCATGATTAGAGAATATTATTTAGCTCACGATGTATTCAATATGTCACTTTAGTTAACATATATTTGTAAAAATTTTAGAAAAAATATCCATGCTGTCGGCGAATTGAAAAATGTAACTTGAGATTTTTTTTATTTATTTGCTTTTGTTGTGATTAGGGAATATTATTTAGGTATTAAGCAAATCACAATTTTTTTTTTAATCACAACTTACACACTTTTTTATTTATTATGAAATTACCTACTTTCTGTATACTGTTTGCCTTAATCTTGGCACGCTAATATACTAGTTAGGTAAATACTTTAAAACACTCATTATTGGAGAACCAAACAAAACAACTACTTTTCTGGCTCATACTGACGAAGTACTGAATTACATGATATGATCCATAGCATTTTAAAGGAAAAAAACATATTGAAAATACTTAAATCATTTATTTAAATTCAGCCTTTCACACTTTTTTATTTAATATGAAATTATCTACTTTCTGTATATTGGTACCTTAATCTTTTCGCGCTAATATGCTACTTAGGCAAACACTTTAGAACTCTCATTATTGAAGAACCAATGAAAACAACTGCCATTCTAGCTAATACTAAAGGTTGTCTCGTAAATGAACATTGAACAACTACAAAAAAGTTCGGCGCTGACTGTGGTTCTGATTACCAGTTGCTCATGTACACCTTCTCGTTGAAGCTGAAGACTTATCGAAAGTAAATACAAACAGTTGATGAGCCAGCCTTCCAAAACTTTGGAGAATATACGTGAAGTCAACCCACTGCTTGACGATGATCCAAATATCACCTAGAAATCTCTAAAAGAGAACATCACAATAGCGGCAATGGGAACACAAAGCGACGTACACAGAAATTGGGTAACTTCTGAAATTCTAACTGAAGTAAAAGCTAGAAAAAATATAAAGACTCAAGGTGTCAATACAGCTTTAGAATCAGACTATTTATCGATGAGTTAAGAATACTTATCTACAAGACTGTAAAGAACTGGAGTCACATACTGATCAATAGAAAGGACCTCTGTGGAGAGGTAAGGGTGATTACATGTAAATTTAAACCCAAAAGGTGGTCAATTTAGGACTTCTTTGGTGTATTAAGGACGGGGATCAGATTATTTAGGTTTGGCATCAATACTATGAAAAGCTTTTTGAAGTAGGCCATATTCGGATTATAAATAAACTAAGATCAATGCGGTGGTACGAAGTGTCTTAACGTCGGCTCTTCAGTTGTTTCGGTCAACTTATGGAATATATTATTCGGAGCTCTCAACTTTGCTGTCAGATTGGACACATTTTTTTGTAGAAGAAGGATCCAATGTAAGATAATTTCCTTCGAAATCTTTTAGGACGACTTCAATGCCCTATTACCTACATGAAAGATTATACCACATTCTAAAGTAATCTCAATATTTCTTGTAGAATCTATCTACTATTTGTAGCATTCATTTCCTTAATATTAGACAAATAATTTTAATGTAAAGATTTGAGAACTTGACATAGCTGTAGTAATTAAGTTTACATAATTTAATAACACACATTTTGAAAATAATTATATTTCAAACCAGAAAAATAATATAATAATAAATAATAATTAACACAGACACACAAAAAAAGTTTGGGACTACCCAACAGACTACAATACCTATACGTACTTTGGGGCGTTGAAACCGAATCCAAGGTCATAATTGACCCATCACGTCAGAATTTTGATATAACTTCAAGAAACCGGTAAAAACCTGTCAAAACTTAAGTTAAAAAAAATTAAAAGCCTATACTGCCGTCCTAAGAACAGATGCCGTATCTACAAAAAAATCGTATCTTGAGATTTTAGTCTTAATAGGATCGTGGCAAGGTAAATTAGCTATTTACTAGACAGAAATTCCATATCTGTTTAATAGAATAGAAAAAACGTGCATATTATTTGGCCGTATCTGAAAAATTGGTTAGTTTCCCTAAGACAATATGCGATATGTGCATATTACTAGTAAAAAATGCAGGAACTGCTGGCGCGTCTCTGTAGTTACGGCATTTCCTGTTAGGACAAGTTAGGTACCGCCTTTCTTGTTAGGAAAACAACAATATAAGCCATTTGCAGTTGTGTGGAATGAAGCTGCATCTGGCAGAGACAAAGAAGATATTATAAGCTGTTTTAACGTATTTTTTTCTTAAATATAGAGATGAACTTAAAATTATGATTTGGCTAGATAATTGTTCTAGCTAAAATAAGGCCTAGTGTCTCCTTACATTTTTGGTTAGGATAATTAATTCTACTGAAATCGCAAAGGAAATAATTTTAAATGTTTTTGAACCGGGACATACATTCATGTCGGCAGATAGCTTCCACCATCAGGTGGAGCTATCACTAAAAAAAAGGAGAAGATCTATGATTTTGATGATTTCATAGACACTGTGCAAAAAGCACAAAAGTAAAAAGCAGAGCAAAGATTTCAAGTCTGAAGCACAGATGAAAAAACAAACTAAAAGAACTTATTTACAAATAAAAGCCACTCGAGAGATTTTTTTTTAAGTATAAAACATCATTAGAAAATGAACAATATGAGAAATTGGACTTTTATGCAAAAAGGCAATGACAAAAAATGGCGATGGTTGGCATGGTTTACCACATCTTGATGAACCTCGAGGTTTCCCAAAAATAAAAAAGATATAAAATTAGTATCCGTTTAGTTCCATATTGATAACTTAAATTAAATAAATATTACTAAGTTCTTAATAAGTTTTTTGTTTTTATTATGATTATAACTCATTAATGAAAGATTTGTTTAATGGAGATGTGTAGTTTATTAAAAAAGTGTAAACATATTTTTTTAAACATAATAATTACCATTATTATGTACGTCGTCCATTATATTTACGCACATTTGGCCTTTTCACATTGCATATTTACGATATTAAAGGAGTGGAAAATGCCGTATCTGATTTTTTTAATGAAAGTTGATGATTTTTGCGAAATTTTTCTTCACTAACAATTTTTTAAACTAATATTTATTAAAAAAGTACAAATACATTCTTTCAAATATTGTAAATACTTAAAGGCTATTGAAAAAACTTTGCCCATCATTTCCTCCATTTGACTCTCTCTGTAGATACGGCATCTGTTCTCAGGACGGCAGTATAGTCCAATCAATGAATGCCCAAAAGAGGACTGTAGCGAACATTTAGGGGGGAAGAATTTGTTGGGGGTAGTTAGGAGATAAAAATACTAAAAGTTCCCGCTCCTAGCCCCGCCGCTTCACGGGGGGGAGAGGAAAGGTTCCTTTTTTTTCGCTTATAACTCGGAAACGATGCGTCGTACGGAAAAAGGTAATCTATGCAAAATTAAACGTAATTAAATTTTCCACAAGAATGTTTATATTCATTTTCTTCCTATGTGTTATAGTTTACGAGATACTCGCCAGTGAAAATCGATGATTAATAAAAAAATCAATTATGTATTTTAGGTATAGTACCTAGTCTGTTTGGTTATACAAAACGTTTTTTTGTGTGCCTGTGTAATATTTATTTCTCTATTTCAATGTACCATAATTAAATGTAGATACACAAAATGCAGAAAGCATCAACGTTTAACAGTAATATTACAATTATAATGAGTATAAGGGATGCTGTGTAATGTAATACAAAATATATAAAAAAAGAGTAAGGTTTATCACTTATCTATATAGTTCTTACATTGTTTTATTGTTTTTATTTTAGTGTCTCCTTCCCACGTGGTACTTGTCAGCGGATATGCAAATGTTTCTGTTATCACCGTTAGTCATAATTCCAATATCTTTAGTTTTACAACGATCCAAAAGATTTAAGTTGTCCATGGTAGGATTGCTAATCTTAAACGTATTTTGTACTTTTTTACCTATGGCTCTCAAACTCTTGATTCCGGATTACGACAAGTAAGTATACTTCTACGGACAGTAAATACTAAGAATTTTTCCCTGCAAAGGGAGCAAGCAAGGCAATGTAAGTTTACAAAACAAGAAGGTCCTATAAGAGACTCAAAAGACTCAATTGGTGGTAGACTGAGTACCTTTTACCTAAATGAATATTCATTGAAATTTCATCCGCTTGTCATTAAAAGTAAAAACCTTCAGATGACTTGATTAATCGATGTATTAGTCAAATTTAGAAATATTGTTTTTACCTTGTTATGCAGTTACTCGAAAATATGATTTTTACACCTCAGGGAAACATACTGCAACCGTCAGCAGGGCTGGCTCTAGGGGGGGGCGAAGCAGGTGGCTGCCCGGGGCGGCAAATTCTTCAAATCCACAGTTACCAAAAAATATAAAAAAGCTAGGAAACAATTGTTTCACTAATATAGTAATAGTAATGTTAACTTTATATAAATAATTTGTTGTTGTTAGTTTTTTTTGCATATAAAGTAGGTTACATACATACATTCTGTTTCTTATATGTGATTTTATTTCTTGTCTAATTTCTGTGGTGTGGTATTTTTTTTAAGTTTCAATACGGTTAATTTTTTGAATTATTTTATTTTACCCTTTTAAATACAGTAATCATATTGCTGGAAATCCAAAAATTGCTGTAAACCTTATAATTAAAAAAACAAACCATCAAGAATATTCAGTAGGTGACTCTTAAAATGTTATAAAAAATAACGAACTGAAGGCGGGGTAAAAATGAGACAGACAGGGTGATATCCAACCCAGATTGAAGCGGGGTAAATAAAAGACAAGATGATATCCAACCCAGATTGAAATAAATTAAACTTAATTTTTTATTCAAGTTTTTTTTGTACATTCAGAACTATTTTATGTTATCCAATCAGGTCCTATGCCTACTGTTAATGCGGGAAAAAATATTATTCAGTTAACTCTTTGATTCACTTTTAAAAAAATTTTGAAAGCACCTTAGTACTTTTTTGGGGATTTTATAGTTTCTCTATTTGCATTGTCCGTATTTGGCAGACGTCAACTAGAAGTGTCATACTTCACATTTTATGATCAAGCTTATTAATCTGCGAGTTTTAAATCATCAAAAATTTGGTTTTAACGAAAAAATTAAAAGCGGGATAAAAAAGAGACTAAAGAAAACAAATTGGCAGAATGAAGCAGGCACATTTCAGCTTCCTAATTTAGGAGAAGCTAGCCCAGTTATTTATATAAGAGAGGGGCGGCAAAATGAAACTGAGCCCGGGGAGGCAAAATACCTGGAGCCAGCCCTGACCGTCAGTTAAATATAACGGTCAAGAGGGCCTCTTGTTTTTGACTTTTTAACTTTGCACATTCTTGAGATACTCATCGCAGTGTGTTTGTAAATAATATTAGTTTTAGACATTTTGAACCAACCTATAGTTGGTGAAACATTTTTCAATATAAAATAAAATAAAAAAAAAGTTAGAAGTAATCTCACGCGCGTTTCGAACCCGCGACCCCTGGATTGCGAATCAAAATTGCCAAATTCCATTTATATAACTTTATTTTATTTTTAGCTATTGTTTACATGTCATTTAAGGTATTTCATATATTTTGTGTTAACAATATAATATATATCTACACTGCGTACGTTTTCGCGGTTAAACCACACAAGATAACGCAGCGGCCAGATGTTGGGGCAGAGCGACCTTCAGAATATGTCTTTTATGTTTTTTGAGACGATTTTCTTATTAAGTATTTTTATTTTATTGTATCGTTGAGTTCACCTATATTCACTTTGTATTATTTTTATTTGGGGCTTGTCATATAAGAAGTTTATACAGGGAACATAAATAGAAAAACCCTGCTGCAACTGTAAAGAGTTAAAAACATATCTGCACTAGGTGCATCTTTTAAGAGAATGTATTTTCAGCGGCGAATCAAAAGTGTGATCGCTACACCACCGTCTGTTACTAAATATATGAATTTTATAATATATAGTAACCCAAAATTATATTTCGATAAATGAATATTATATTATTATGAAACGTATATTAGTAAAATTTATAAATAAAACAATAATAGCAAATGATATTTCGCAATATTTCTATTTAATTCCAAGCCATAAATATTAAAATACATTTTTTTTAAATTTTAAATGATCAATAACTTTTTTATTTACTGATCGATTTTGTTCAAAAACAATATAGTTCTTCCTCTAGCTAACATTAACTTACTGTGTAATGTTCAATATAATCGTTTTTTTTCCTTCTTACGTTATCCTGTATACAATAAACGTGACGGATGGACAGACAGACATTTTAAAAGTTGTTCAGAATTCGTTCACTAACACAATGATATATTTTTTTTTGTCTACGTTCGTTATTCACTGTTTTAGAAATGTGCCGATCAAATGAAATATACTCTTCGTTTTCGAATTTGCGAAGAGTATAATAATGATTCCAGCCTGAAACAGACAGAAGTTAAATTCAGGTAAATAGTTCATTGGCCAATACCTTCCGAACAGGCAGGCTTTGATAAAAAAAAAATGTGGTATTAGCGAACAAATTTTGAATTTACAACAACTTGTATTGTTGATTTCTGATAGATCATATTTTATTTTAAGCAGCCAATAGATTCACAGCCGGAAACCAATAGAATACCTGATCATATTGATTGGGAGTCCAGGGGGACGTAACAGTTTTATTGATATTTAAAGGTCTGGCGCGAGTTTTTAAAGTAATTCTGATTTGCTCTGATTTTGCAGGAGGTGTTAATTTTAATATCGGATCAAAATATAGGGTGTCGATTTTAAGCATTTGTAAGGTTTATTATTACTCTCTAATAAGAGTCATCCTATAATTTGACATAACTACCAGCACTGTTCTAAAATTAGCGTCAATATTTGTTTTCAGTGGATACGATACTCATTCAAGATTTATCAATTATTTTATCGGAATGATGCTAGCTGTATTTATGAGAGTTAAGATGGACAAACCATTTCTGTATATGATGAGGAATAAACAAGTAAGTTTAACACAAAATAAGTAAAGAAATAAAGATATACATTGAATAGGATCATATCGAATTGAAAATATATCGACAGTTGTTCTTTTATTTATTCTAAAGTAGCTGTTAATTGTTTATATATTGTAATATTAGGTTCGTTTCAACACCCATTCAGATTCATAAATTGATGGTTCAATGCATGCACTATACATGTGTTTGCGTTCCAACTTCAAAAGGTATGTACTTTGAACGATATATTAGCAGTTGAAATCAACCAACTGAAATATAGACCATATTTGCGCGGTTTCCCAACTATAATTTATATTCACGACCTGTGATAAGAATTATTTATACTTGCTTGCTTAATTTTTATTTGGATATCTCACCCAGATGCCAATTAGTCAAATGTCTCTCACAAAAGGTATTTCACTAAAGGCGCAAGTCAATTTGTAAATAGTGCAGAATCCATTCTGACTGATCTCGAATATTCAAACAGTAACAGAAGTAACGCTTACGCAATAGTTGGTTATGAACCGATTCAGGAGCAATGCGCCAACGCACAGTGGTTTCCCCATAAAACCAAAATAAAAAAGTTGCATTTAAAAATAATTTATGACTAGTCCTAATACCCTGATGATAAGGCTTTGTAATAGTATTATCACGCCTAAAACATACTCAAACTGAAAATGATACCTGGACTAAGACAGTGAATTAACTCCACTGCACTTCAACAAACCAATATTTATTTGATAACAGCAACAGAATTATAACAATATACTTTAAAAATATCACAATTATGATCTGCGATACAATCCCACTACGCTTTCAACGAGCAGCGCAGCGGCCTTTGCCTAGACACTCCGGTGTCCGGGTGCCCACTTAGGGCCAGTTTTATAATATCGGATTAAACCGCGGAGTACGGATTAAACTTCGGCCTTGAAAAAAAGTCTGTTTTATAATGTCCGTAATCTTCAGTTTGCAGATTAAATACGTCACGGTAAGGTTAAACTTCAAACAGTGGATGGAGACCGTTTAAACTGGAGATCTCATATTCATAACCTCATAATTGAAAAAATTCCCTGTTTTTATATGTAATATGATAGATATATTCGAAATATTTGATTATCTATTATTTATTTATTATTATTTACTCTCTAATGAAGAAATTGTTAATGTAATATAAGGTGCTTCAAGTTTCAAGTTAAAACTATAGTTGATCTAACATTATAATACTGGCCCTAACAGACACTTTGTAAAGTAAAGCTTAAAGCTTGGTTTAATACTAAAGTATACGGTTAATCTAATATTATAATACTGGCCCTTAGACGCACCCCTGGTGCCCGCGTAGAGATTCCTCGTCATTGTTTACATTTTCGTTTAAATACCCCGGTAGATGATATGGTATTCACAGTTCAATGTTGACTTTGTATACAAGATATAACTAACCTTGTCGAATCAGCGATTCTCGGTTTTACTTACATGTATTACATGTATTAGTGGAATATTATTGAACTAAATTATATAAAAAATTATTTTTTGCACGTTTGAGTTGTATTACAGAGCGCTAGTTATGTGTTATAGATGAGTCTCTGTACCCACTTCGTGTTTCCTGCCAATTCCTGGAATAGCGATACTTCTGAAAATACTTCTTTTTTCAATTGAATTTCAAAACAGAAGTATGTTGATCAATTTTGTGTAATTTTAATATAAAATTTTTATTTGGTTATAGTACACGCAAATTAGATTAAAAAACACTGAATAGGAGAAATAATTTATAAAGTAATAATATTTGGAATCCGTACTCTAGATAGGGTTAGAAATAGATACCCCCTTTTTTTGCAAAAAGCCACCCCCAACTGGGACTTAACGCTGGTTTTTCACTTTTATCTTGTAAACCATTCGTCGGAAGAGAAAAAAGTATAGGATATAAAAAATTTGTCGTTAAATTGTGCATGAAAATTATCCATTAACCTTGTGGCTTATCCTCACCTATTTCGCGCTAACAGCGTCCGAACAGAAGGGTAGTTTGTGGCGCACTGGTAAAAATCGATCCTATTCCAAGTTTCACAGCGAATATCTTAAAACCGGTTACTTTAATGAGAGAATTGCTCAGCAATGAATTTATAGAACGGAATTTTCTCTATAAGATGCATATGATATTTTCAATGCTGTACGAGAGAGGCCAGTTCATTGTTGATGGTGGCAATTTGATTCATCGTGTAGTACGGCCGAAGCAGGGTAACATTGACGACGTTTATATAGCCTTCGTAATCATTACGGACAAAAAGTGACTGTAGTGTTTGACGGATATGCTGACAACACCTGCAGTACGAAGAGCATCTAAAGACAGCAGCGACTTTTGAAACGCATTTCACCGGAAATTATTTTCAATGAGAACACGCCACTGACTGAGACGCAAAATAAAATGATAAACAATCTCACAAACAAGGGATGGCTTATTTCGCAATTGGTGGAGAGATTTAAAAACGAGGGAATCAAAACAATTACTGCTGTAGACGACGCTGGTGTACTCATAGTTCAAACCGCATTAAATGAATCTCATGAAAACGATACAGTGGTCATCGTCGGACAAGATATTGATCTTCTCGCATTGATTATCGCTCTCGCACCTGAAGATAAAGACATCCGTTTTTTAAGAGTGGCTCAGGGAAAAATAAAAATAATAAAGCTTACAGTTCTCGTGACTTGCAGTCCTCGGAAGTTTTAAAAAGCTGTAAGGAGACAGTTTTGTTTGTCCACGCGTTCAGTGGATGCGATACCACTTCAGCTTTCTTTGGTAAAGGAAAAGTGCAAACGGTGGAATGCGTCAATAAAAGAAAATGTCTCGAAGAGGTTGTCCGTATATTCAAAAACCGTAGCTCAACGTAAAAAGAAATTACAACTGCTGGAGAGCAATTTGTGCTAGCAGTATACAATGCCCAAAAAAGAGACATCTTTGATTCATCAAAGATTCATTATCTGCAATAAGTTAGTCAGTCAATCTAGTACTGCCAGGATTCTACCAAGACTTTCACCAACATCTGAGGCATTACGTCAACATTCTTACAGAGTATTTCTCCAACTTCATGCTTGGTGAGGAGAAAACTTGGAACTAACGGAATGGGTTGAAATAAAGTAGGCAACATTTAAGCACCCATTTATACCACCGAGTTACCAGCACTAATTTTCACCCTAAAGCTAATATCCTGCAGCTGCAAAAAGGGTTGCGGAAAACAATACAACTGTGTTAAGGTTGGATTGCGCTGCTCAACAATGTGCTCTAATTGCCATGGGCAAGGATGTTTAAATTCTGAATTCGAAGAAGCTTTCATCGATGAGAAACCCTTTAATAAGAAAAATTGAAAAAAAAAATGTGGAACAGGCCTACAGGGGAAACCATCTTTTAAAAAAACGCGCCGAGAACTCTACCCCGTGGATGGTGTGGAAACGAGCTCAAATTGAAAAACACAGCTTTGTGGAAAAAAAGGGGAAATACATAAAAATCACCTGCGTCAAAACCCGCTATACATGCAACTTATAGAGAAAATTCCCCCCTATAAATTCATTTCTGAGCATTTTTCTCGTTAAAGTAACCGGTTCCAAGATATTCGCTGTGAAACTTGGAATAGGATCGATTTTTACTTCTGCGCCCTAATCTACCTCTCTGTTCGGACGCTGTTATATTATTAGTGCGAAATAGGTGAGGATAAGCTATAAGATTAATAGGGCATTTTTTATGCAGAATTTAACGAAACATTTTTTATTTCCTATACTTTTTCTCTTCCAACGAACGGTTTACAAGATAAAAGTGAAAAACCAGCGTTAAGTCCCCGTTGGCGATGGTTTTTTTGCAAAAAAAAGGACATTCCACCTCTAAATTTGGGGGGAATTTTTCTGTTATCTTTTTCTAATTCTATCTAGAGTACGCATCCCAAATATTATTACTTTATAAATTATTTCTTCTAAAACATCCAATTTACGTGGACTATTATGCAATATTAGCCCAGGTACTAACTGCATTTTCAGACAATAACACATATTTACAAGTTATTTATTTTTAACTCATCTTTCATGTACGCGGAGCCACTGTGCAATGGTACAAAATTTTAAATACAGATGTTAGTCAGATATGTATTTCGTATATTGACGAATTTTTAAATAATGTAAAAATGTATTTGTAGATTGCTAATTTGGTCATTTGGGTGCTAATTCTCCTTGGAATGCTAACAACAGTGATATGCTATCAAGAAGTGGAGCTATATCATGGATATGAAAGTAGATCAGTTTTTGTATCTTTAATGAGACCCGCCTGGTGCATCGGTTTAAGTTGGATAGTGTATTCTTGTTATCATGGATATGGAGGTAAATAGTGTTCACTAATAATATACTTATATAGTACAGGAAATAGCGTGCAAATTTGACGACGAGTGGTTACCGTCTGCCAGTCGGTAATCGGAGAAACCATATAAATACAAAAAATTTTTCTCTCTGGAACTTTTTGGTATGGAGGGGGGATAGGGAGGAGGGGCATTTATTTTTAAATCGAATGATTATCGATATCTGTCCGCATAGGTAGTTAGTATATGTACTACTTCACATACCCCAATTACGCTGGCAGACGAAACTTCCGAACGGCGCGCGCGCTAACCGGAAAAAGAAACTAAAATTTTTTTTTTTCAATCAACATATGTTACAAACTAATAAACATACGAAAAGGTCATATATAAGAAACGTGACAAAAAAATAACTACATGTGACCCAAGGCACGGTAACACCTAAATGGCTCAAAGCTATTGAGATTTATTGGTACAATAAGGCCAAGCTATTTTTAATTTACTAAAATCGTTATGAGCAACACTTTACCAAAATTACTGAATTATCGAATTAGTTATGAGCAAAATAAGACTAAAATATCACTGAAAATCATATGCTAGTTATGACAGACGGTCCTATCCGCTTTCTTGACTCGGGAAAATAACCTAATTATTTTTACGGTGCGGTGGACGTAGTATTCATGTACCGGATCTCTCGTAAGAATAGGTAATGTGATTCCACTTACCTTTGCTAGTGTCTAGATACCTTTTTCCGTCCTACCGGGGTAGCGTAACTCGATGTGAGGTGGTAGACAATCTACGAGGAGCCTAAGGTACGTGACGAGATCCCCAGTACTATTCAAACACAAGATGACAGGGAATAATCCATCAGCTGGGCACCATACTCCGGACTAGAAGTCGAATCCAGAGTCAGACTGGAAGTCCCTCGTAAAGTGTATAACGTGTCGTAAAAGTTCCAAGTAAAATCGTAACGTAGCAACTCCAAATAACCATAAACTACCAAACGGATCTCAATGCTCGTAACTTAACAAACAGCTTTAACAACCAAATGAGTAGACAAACCAACAAACAAGCAACGAACGAACAAACAACCAACAAACAAACAAACAGCCCTGCAATAAATAAGCTAAATTACAAATCTATTTCAACATTAAGTGGGTTTTCAGAGACGTACCTGAGACGTGATGTGAGCTGAAAGAGGTCCTTTGCCGTCAAAATGGCACTCCAAAGTCTTGCATTCGGACAACGCCACGTGCTTTAGAAAATTGACTTAATCCGGAAATCCGTAGCTGTATCTCCCCAAAACGATACTCAAAACCAAATGGAAATACGACTAATCTTGTCGTGATGAATACTAAATCCCATAAATAGAGGAAACTTACAATATTGCTGAAACTCGTATTCAGACGACTCAATCTTCTAGCACGCCATGACCAAGATAAAATATCCCCCTATCAAAAATCAAGTTCTTCTCACTTCCGACGGTACGTTCAGAATTTCCACTTTACGGTATATCCCACAACTAGAATAGATTTTCCTATATCCACAAATATTATCATAATATACTCCAAAGGCCGTCCTCTCATAAATCTACCCACCAAAAGAAGGTTTAATCAACAATACTGGCCATTGTAGAAGCTTTAAAAGGGCGTTTTTGCAATGCACTCTCTTAATGAATATCTGAACGCACTCATCTAGGTACTTCCTGTATCAAAGCGCATTTAATGGCCGACGTGAAACATCAGGTAGCGCTATTATGCAACCAGTTATACTCTATTAATATCTACAATATTTGTTATTGTTTGTTACAGTCTATTTTCACATTTAGTAATTGCCAGAATTTTAGGTACTACTTCGTTATTTTCACACAACACATTTGTTGTGTGAAAATAACGAAGTAGCACCTAAAATTCTGGCAATTACTAAATGTGAAAATAGACTGTAACAAACAATAACAAATATTAATCACAAAATATTAACATTTTAAAATCCGAATTAAACCTAAACTTTAATTTTATATTTTATTATGGTTTATTGCCATATAGGTCATCGATTTCTCCAAAAGTCTAGAAATGCCACTTTTTGTAGTCTCCTGTGGGCTTGAATTTTCAATTTCGCCGGTGCGATTTACGATGTGCATCAAATGCAATTCTCCCTCTTTCCATAAAAACATACCATGGCCCTTCATCTCATGAATTAAAATTGATCTGAACATTCAAAGATTTCGTGTTGCGAAAATAGGCGCCTCAAGGCGGTTTTTGTTGTATTTAAAATCTCCCTAATTTTTTTTTCGGAAATATGAAGGTTTACAAATGGCGCAGAACGTTTTTAAGACAAAATGTTAAATATTTCTGAAACTATGGCACTCGCACAAAATATGTTAAGAAAAATTAAAGATTACCGGTTAAGCTAAAAATCATTTGTTTATTTTCTCTTCTTCTTAAAAAATAAAAAGTTATGACTGATTCAATGTGCGTCTTCACATTTTTTCATAAATGTATCGCCGTTTCTCACAGTTATTATTTTCGCCAAATTTACATCAAAGTGCAACTTCTGTTGAGTAGTCGTAGAAAAAGTATAGTATTCTACTCGCGCCTAATAGCTATTACTGACTTGGATAAACTACGTAAACATCATCCTCTTGAGTAACAGCGTAATTACAAGCTAGTTGAATAATATACCACTTCGCAATTTCAGTAAATCTAGCATAATAGACAAAACTATCTTTTTATAACCATGCTGAGAAGGAAGTTACTATGGATGAAATTAATAAATATTGGTAACGGAAAACTGATGAAAAGCAACGTGTGACTATTTTGCAAAGAATTAAATTGATTTTAAAATGCCAACAAAAGAATTAAAAAAATATTCAATACGCAATGAATTATTCTCAAACCGTAGATATAATTTAGCATCTTAAGACTTCTTTATTATTACAGAAAATATAAAAAGCACCACTATGATATAAAACTATTTAAAATCAGAACGAGTGAAATCGGTTGAAAGTATTTTAAAAAGTCAAAGTGTTTCCTTTTTCTTATTTTTTTTTCTTCCAGCTTAATTAACCAATGCGGTTAACATAGATAATCGTTATCAAAAAATGTCTATAATAATTCTTGTATCACACCTTTTCGAATTAAATAATATATCTATTTTAACTTCAACTATTTTTTCAGGTATTGTAAACTGGATCTTAACCGGACCAATAATGCAAGTGATTGGAAGACTGACATATTGTATATATTTGTTACATATATTGGTTTTGACTCATAATATGTTTGCTCTTCGAAACAAAATATACTTCTCTGACTACAATGTTGTGAGTATATCTTGCTGCTTGGAAAAATGATTTTTATGCTATCCCTGGTTTACTCTACCCATTTTAGTGCCCCTGGGCATGACCGGCTTTAGTCCTACTAATAGTCTATGTAATGAATGAAAAAAATAGTGTAAATATTTCGTGCAAAGACGAGATTACCCCCCCCCCCCCCCCCGTTTTTGAGGGTGTTGAACACGATGGAAGTGGTGGGAGAAGTTTTTGACCGTCACAACCCTCTGAAGTGGCCAAAAACCATCCCTTTTAACCACCCCCTTTTTTGTATCCCTTTATGGTTTCATATATAAACTGGTCTGGGAAGTGATTTATCGACGGGTTATACTTGAAATTACATGGAAGAGGGTTATAAAGTGGAATTCAGACAGCAGGCCTAGGGGGATTGATTTACCCTCCCTAAATCATTTTTTTTCAAATTATCCCTGCCAGGATTTACAGGTTTTTCGACACATAATCGTTATTCCTGTGCATAATATCCCTTAATTTTCACGAAAGAGAAGGTGGTAGCGACCTAGGGGGTTGCTTCAACCCTTCCAAGGGATGTAAAATTCATTAATTACACTTTGGATCGTCAATACGCCCTCCCCGTTTTCGCAGGCGCTGATCACGATAAAAATATTTACCGGCATCTCCGACTCTCCTCAACCCCTATAATGGACGGAAACTTACCCTCATCCACCAGTTATCTCTAGGGCGATGATTGTGTAGGTTACTGAGTAAGGTAAAATGATTTCTCTATCGGAATATAATAAATTTTGTTGTCAAAGGCAATGCTGTTTATTCAAAGAATTACATGAAAATATTTTTATGACAAAATAAATTATTTGCTTACAATTAATTTAAAAAACCTAGGTCGTTAACAAACGGCATAACAATCCTCATATTCCTCAAAATGCATATCGCACGCGATCTCTTCTCCTTCATCATCGCCCCAGCGATGACTGGTGGATGAGGGTAAGTTTCCGTTACCCGAGGCACTGCACAAGACACTAACGTAAACTTTTCCATTTTTCCCTCCTTCCACACACCATAAGCATCTTTGCATCGTTCAGATTTGGATATTGCACTGCCATAAAAATGTTTTATGCACACCACGGAATATTTTGTAGGCTGCCAATTTTTCCTAGAAATTCTCTTTAGCCACTGTTTCCTCAATTCTGGTTCTTTGGGAAATCTAAAGGCTCGTACGTGACCTTCAGATGAAGAACTGTAATTGCTTGTACAGCCAGGTACACAACATTTATCCGGCATGTTGTTATTGTTTTCAGACCCCAGACCTAGAATTAATTAAAATTATTTTATTGGTTTTGGTAGTAAAAGTGAATTGAATTAAAAATATAGCTTGCATTAAAAGTAAGGTTATACCGTAATCTGACGCACAAACAGTGATTTCAGGTGCGAACGGTGCGAAAGATAGCCATATAATTAATTAAAATAATAACTACTTACTTTATAAAACACAATTTGTGAAATTACACCAACTTCTTATGTATTATAATGCCAATTTATTCGTGACAGATTACTGCACAACTGTCTTGTTTTGCCAAGAAAGGACTGAACCACACGTTGCCACATTTCTATATTCCGGCCTGTTCACATTAAAGCCAGTCGTGCCCTGGGCCACTCATCAGATAATACAGGTCTGAGTCTGGACAAGTATTGATGGTTTCTGGATCTCCCTGTGTTTGCCCGTAAATATCATATCTTCTGCGGGGCAAACCTCTTATTTGAATATATAATCCGAGAGCTACGGGAATAATGTTTACGACATCGCCTTTTAAGGTTTAATCCTTTTAAAATATATCTAACAAAGAGTCAATTAGAGGAAAAATTGTCCGCCGACGAGCAGTTGACGCGTTAATTTGGGATGGCCAATGAAGTGGTCGTCATTTTCTATGTCAATTTACGTCATGCTTTTAAGAATAAATTTTGCGGCAAATAATTTCTTTTAAGGAATAAAATGTAAAAAAAAGTGTATCTCACGTGAGAACTGAAGCGAACGTGGTGGCAGATATGCTCAAAAAGCCAAAAGAATACACACCAATTTACGTCGTTCCTTTAAGGATGAAACTTGCATAAAAAAATAGCTTTATTTATTCATAAACAACAAATGTCTCTACAGACAAAATTTTCGAACGATTACAATTTACCTATCTTTATCTAGCAATATATATTATAAAGTAACTACCTTTGCGGATTCAAAGCATAATGTGTCTGTCTTCGCCGGATTATTTATATAATTGTTGAACATTCTATAGTATACTCTTCGCAGTTTTTTTGAAAATAAGTTAGTTTTTTAGATTTAATTGTTATATTTCCAATTTTAATCATCCCTTGATTATGCTTTCGTGATTGGCGAAACGTTCGTCAGTTTATTATATTGTGCAGTATTTTGTGTTACAAATGTTACAACACTTTTCATGTATTTTTTTTTCGTAAAATGTTTCATAACTTTTATATTTACCAATCGATTTTGTTCCAAAGTGTTATTCCACTAGCTGACACTAACTTAGTGTCCAAATTTCAGTCCGATCGGACTTTTCGCTCTTAAGTTATCGTGCTAACAAAAAAAATGAATGTGACGGACAGACAGACAGACAAACGGAAACTTAGAAAGGCCATGGCAGGTTAAGATAAGTGTCCGTGGCTTTGCAACCTTTTTGCGTGTGGTTCCTTCCAGGGAGGTATCTTTGTGTAAGATACTACCACAAAAAGTTTTTACCTCAAAGACTTCATAATATCTGGGAAAATTTGTTTTTTCCAAAATCCGAAAACAATTTTTTTTCTTAATCAAGTGAACCAATTTGTTTGTGTTTCACATATATTGTGAATATACTCAAGACAATTTATTATTGGTATTTTCATGAAATTTTTTCATGAAGAAAACAAAAATTGATGCTTTTGAATTTTTTGAAAAATGTATATACGTACTTACACGTTAGCGACCACCTCTATTTTTTTACTAATTATACACCATACAATAAGCTATAACATATATTTTTTACAAAACTCTATCGACGGGGTAACGTAGTCAAATTGACAAAGATAATGTTACGAGCTTACACCCCCTTTAGTAAAAACCCTGTATCGTGGGTTCGGAAACTATAACACCAGCGTAACACTAAACAATAATGTATTTACTTACTTACTAATTACAACAAATAAAGAAAGAGAGTATAAATTGGTTAGATACTCGATATATTAGTAAATATATAAATGAACAACTGCTTGGATTACACGTATTGAAAATTTTTTGGAGCAGCCTACGTATTTTTTTGAAATAACGAGATATATTTTTCACAATATATACATTTTCTACAAAGCTCCATCGAAACGGTAATACATAAAAAAATTATGTGTTTAATAATAAGAATACATAATAAAAAACATGTTATGCTAATGATATATGATAATATTAGTCATCTTCATCACTGTCCTTAATTATTCTGCGAATAATTCAGACAGTTTTATTGATGATTTCGGAATATCGTCGAAAAACCTTGCATATAATAAATGCATCTATAAGTAACAGAAAACTAATTTATTTTTTTTTTTTACTTTTTTAACAGGAATTTATCATATGCAAAGTTTCTCGACGATATTCCGAAACCATCAATAAAACTGTTTGAATTATTCGCAGAAGATATCAGTGTTACAATAAATGAGGGCAGTGATGAAGACGACTAATATTATCATATATCATTAGCATAACATGTTTTTTTATTATGTATTTTTATTATTAAACACATAATTTTTTATGTATTACCGTTTCGATGGAGCTTTGTAGAAAATATGTATTGTGAAAAATACTCGTTATTTCAAAAAAATACATAGGCTGCTCCAAGAAATTTTCAATACGCGTAATCCAAGCAGTTGTTGCTTATTTATATAGTTTCTAACCAATTTATACTGTTGTTTTTCTTTATTTGTTGTAATTAGTACGTAAGTAAATATATTATTGTTTAGTGTTACCCTGGTGTTATAATTTCCGAACCCACGATACAGGTTGTTTACTAAAGGGGGTGTAAGCACGTAACATTATCTTTGCTAATTTGACTACGTTATCCCTTCGATAGAGTTTTGTAAAAAATATATGTTATAGCGTATTGCATGGTGTATAATTAGTAAAAAAATAGAAGTGGTCGCTAACGTGTAAGTACGTATATAAATTTTTCAAAAAATTCAAAGGCACCAATTTTCTTCATGAAAAAATTTCAAGAAAATATCAATAATAAATTGTCTTGAGTATATTCACAATATATGTGAAATACAAACAAATTGGTTCACTTGATTAAGAAAAAAAATTTTTTTGGATTTTCGAAAAAAAAAATTTTCCCAGATATTATGAAGTCTTTGAGGGAAAAACTTTTTGTGGTAATATCTTACACAAAGATACATCACTGGAAGGAACCACACGCAAAAAGGTTGCAAAGGCACAGTCTCTTATCTTAACCTGCCATGGCCTTTGTTCAGAATTCGATCACTAACACAATATGATTTTTTTGTTCTACGAGCGATATTTACGGTTTTATAAAAGTACCGGCACCACGTGCTCTACCCCAAATGCCACTAGTGCGCCGAATCAGATTGTCGCATATTTTAAGTTCTCCACTGTCTCTCGCTTCACCTGCATTAAGCCACAATGATGGAACTACGCACAACACTGATAAGGCAGTTTTTATGCATATTTTAGAAAGCAAAGTTGAATCTCCTAACAAAATCGATGTTCAGATTCTCGATGGTTTTTTTTGCTTCATTTGATTCAGGATGTTCCTAAAACCTTGGAAAACTGTCCACTAAAATTTTGCAAACTGTAACTCAAACACAAGCAACTAGTATCCACGTTATATTTGACCAGTATCGTAATCCAAGCATTAAAGATATTGAAAGAGACAAGAGGGGAGAGTTTATGGATATGAATAGTCAATGTTATAAACGGCCCAGATCAAGTCAGACTGGTGGATTTCAATAAATCATTAAGAAGTAGCGAGTTCAGAGAAGCCCTTGTTGATTTTCTGATTCTACATTGAAGTTCTGAAGAAGTGTCTAAATTTTTTTTAAATAAAACCATTTATATTACAAACAAAAACATTAAATTAGTAAATGGAAAAAAAAATTCTCCTAGGAAGAAGACTTTTATTGTCTGCATGAAGAAGCAGATACGCTTTCCATGCAAGAAGAAACCGCTAATATTGTTGTAAGAACAGCAGACACTGATGTGTTAGTCATTCTTTTAGCAAACTACAATAAATTTCGGAACAGTTTCAAGATATGGATGCAAGTTGACACAATAAGAAACGACAATCTGCGATACATTGCAGTGCATACATTATTTGAAAAGCTAGGTGTAACACTATGTAGAGCACTTCCAGTTTTCATTCTTTTACTGCATGTGACTAGACAGCTGCGTTTTTCAAAAGAAGGAAGGAAGTACTGTTGAATATTCTGCAGAATTCTAAAAAATTTCAAAGGGCTTTCCAACTATTGGGAGCAGGTAAAGACCTTGACAGAATAGTTAATGATATTCAAGAATATGTATGTCTTATGTATAGTGTAAAGTCAACATCGTCAGTAAATGAAGCTAGGGAGACATGTTTTTGCAAAAATTACATGCCAAAAAAAGATAGTGAGAAATTTTTAAAACACCTGAAAAGTTTTGATCATAATAATATATGTTACAAAAAATAAAAAGAACCCAATTTGTATCAACAATTTGGTGCAATGCTGACAAGCAATTACCTACAGAGGTAGTACCGGAAGAATATGGGTGGTGCCTAGACGAAAGTGGAAAGTTGACCGTCTTGTGATATGAAGGTGATCAGGCATCTTCAACAGTAGCAAAGTGATGGGTAATGAAGAAGAACTAGAAGCTGAAGAAGGTAAGAATTTAACAAAATCAAATACCTACATACTTCCCTAATTATTACATTATTTCTAGAAGATGACCAGTTGTACAGTGGTGGATGAAAAATTGTTTTGATTTAAAGAAGTTTATACCTAATTATTTTTACAAATGTTATGTTTTCATTTTAATATTATTAATATATTTTATATTTATATTCCAATACTTTATGTTTATCATAACTATTTGTGTTCAAGAATATCAAATATACTTTGACGATATCCTTCATTTTGTATATCTTATATAAATTACCTGCAGTACGGACCTGTCTGTCAGAACAATCTTCCGAAAATTTTATCTGCCATAATATAAATTCTTCGTAAACAATTACAAGAATTTTTCTGTGCAAATTTTGACTTTAAAGAGATGACTTAATTGACGAACATTTTTAATCATTTTGAACGTGTCTGCCATCAGGTTCGCTACAGTTGTAACCTGGCAGACAATTTTTCCTACATTTTATTGCTTACAAGCAATCATTTGACGCAAAATTGATTTTTAATGATATGATGTAAATTGACATAAGAAATTACGGCCCTTTAATTGACCGCTGCTAATTAACATATCATGTCTGCCCTGGCAGACAATTTTTTCTCCAGTTGGCTTCTTGTTAGACATGTTTTCAAGTAGTCCAATCTTTTAAAGGCGATGACGTAAATTTAAAACTTTCAGACTAATACTCAAGGCCCTTACATCAGTCCGGAGCAAGTCAAAACTGGTTCAAAACTGTAAACAGGCACTCTGTGAACTTGGCTCATCCAACTGGGTCAAGCTTCTCTGGACACAGCAACATCGAGGGTAACGAGCGGGCAGACGCTCTGGCCAGAGGATGCTCTCAGATGCCTCTACTGGGTCCGGAGCCTGCTCTCGGCTACCCTAGATCAAGTGCCAATAAGTCAGTAGAGAACTGGACTTTGACTCCTGGGCCTCCTACCCAGGACTCCGGCAAGCGGATCTCAGGGCCCTTGCCGAAGCGAGCAGAACAAATCCTGCGACTAAGCAGGACACAGGTCAGAATCGTGGTAAGTCTCTTGACTGGACACGGCTCTTTCAAAAAACACCTGCACACTATAGGGGTGGTTGATAATCCCGACTGCAGGTTCTGCGGGGACGAGGAGGAGACTTCCATCCACGTCCTTACTTCCTGCCCTAGTCTTATGAACTTGAGGTACAAACACTTCGGCATTGGTTTTCCGGTGCTGGAGGAAATAAGGAATGCCCATATAGGAAGGATTTTGGCCTTTGGGTTAGAATCCAGCCTGAATGGGGGAATTCAATAAATTCGTAGCGGTAGCACAATGGACCACAAGGCCTGAGTGCGGCGACCCTTCGTCACCCCGCTAAAAGAAGAAGAAGAATACTAATACCATTATCCTTAAGTTCTGGTTGAACTGCAATTTGCCGTTGATACTTGAAAGATACCTTGATTTGTTAAAAATTATTGTTATTATTTTTTTAGTTTTATACCTGGTGTGGTCATTTCATTATGTCAACACTGCTGGCAGTATTTTATACACTGGCTTTTGAGTCACCTCTAATTATAATTGAAAAATATTTACTAGGAGGAGCGAATATGAGAAGTAAGATAGGGAGTTTCCACCCAGAAAAAAAATATTCTACTTATTTTATTTTTTTTTAGGTGAGCAAGCACAACATGTAAATGAAAGAAAAAATAGAGAAAATGTATAAACACACATTTTCCATAACTGTTTAATAACATTTATTTAATACTCTAGGACCAATTTTGTTTTTGTACCAAAAAGCATTGAGCAGGCTCTCTATGATAACTGTGTGCATATGCATACAGTTCTAATGAATTAGTAACACTCAGGTTTCGACTAATTAGACTATAAAATAGCTATTCTGTCATGCGATTAAATGTGATATATTAAAATAATTTTACATTAAATAATTTGAAATACATACAGTTTTATTCATGACAGACTTATGCCACGGATACGCTCGCATAAATCCCCACCTTCGCTCCACCATCTCCAGAGGTGGTTTATGAAATTCTGAAATGAGGATGCAACCGTTGTAAGTTTCGAAAATTTCAAGGTCTCCGTATTTTTCTAGCAATCTAAGTTCCTGTGATCCTACATCCATACCGAATTTTCTTCAAGAAAAAGTAAACGAGGCCAACAATAATTTATTCCTTAATTGGCTTCCTGTCAACTAAGAACATTTGTTATACCACCTTACGTTGAATGGCCGATGTTGCTTTACAGTAGAACATATTAGCAACGTTAAACTTGAACGCCGTTTATTTAAACTTTTTACAAATAATTTGTTATAGTTGCCCTCAACTTTATGAGACACGTAAAAAATCTCAAAGCTTTGCCGCCAAGCCCCTTAGGATAGTGTGGGGCATGCTTTATTTTTCTACAGCATATTAAATAATAAATATAATGTATTACTTAATACATAAAATATCATTATTCTCGTGTAAAGTATGTTCTGGCATGATTAAAATAAGAAACAGAAACACGCCTGTATCAATTATGATTTCAAATTATTTTGATATAATTACGCAACTCCTTCCTAAAATATTTGACGACCTAACGCTGGTTATTATAGTTGCTATACTAATCGTTAGGAGGGAGTTGCGTAATTATATTGAAATAATTTGAAATTATAAAACAGCCCCACAAAAAAAACAAAAAAAAAAATTTGGAACTGCTATCGAGACAACTGTATCCCTATGTAATTTTCGACGCTGAATCCGAATCCGAGGTCAAAAAAAATCGTACACCCAAAATAAACCCCTAGCGCTAAAAAACCCTCCCTAAACATGGTAAAAATGACAATGCTCCACGATTAGTCTTAAATCTCAACAAATAGAATTAAATATAAACATTCAAGTATATAACGCATAAACACTACTTTCCATTGAAAATCACCCCCATGAGTGGGTGAAAACTACCCCTTATACAACAGGAAACTTAAAAAAATGCAGTGATTGTAAAAAAAGCTTACGATGCCCAGTTTTTTTGGAAAGAGTCAGAAACTGTATTAGTTTCGATGCGATGCTCAAAATCTACCCCCATAGAGTGGCGGAAACCACCTCTAGATTAAAATTGCAAGGAAAATCGCGGAAAAAAAGGTAATAACAGAAACAATGAACGCCCCAATAAAGAGCCCAACTTGACGTGTTCCGCATTCAACACTGGTATGCGGTTTTCAATGCGCCACCTACCGGCTGGTCAAAAAACTATATAGTCAGAAAATTATATAGATGTTTTTTCTGAATTTTTAGACATTCTTTTTAGAGGCCATATAAATAAGTAATAGTATTTTCAGAGAACTCTTTTTAGGAGTCATCTAAGCAATTTAAATTTAGGGGTGGTTTCCGCCACTCTATGGGGGTAGTTTTTGAGCATCGCATCGAGACTAATGCAGTTATATACTTTTTCTAAAATAACTGGCCATCGTAAGCTTTTTTGCAATCACTGCAGTTTTTTTAAATTTCCTGTTGTGTGAGGGGTAGTTTTCAGCCACTCTTGTGGGTGATTTTCAATGGAAAGTAGTGTTAACTTTGTATTTATGCGTTATATATTTGAATGTTTATATTTAATTCGATTTATTGAAATTCAAGACTATTCGTGGAGTGTTAAGTCATTTTTACCCTGTTTGGGGAGTGTTTTTTAGCGCTAGGGGTTGATTTTGGGGGTGTACGATTTTTCTTGACCTCGGATTCGGATACAGTTGTCTCGATAGCGGTTCCAATTTTTTTTTGTGGTGCATTTTTGGAACTGCTATCGAGACAATTGTATCCCTATAATAATTTTCAACGCTGAATCCGAATCCGAGGTCAAATAAAATCGTATACCCCCAAAATCAACCTCCAGCGCTAAAGAACACTCCCTAAACAGGGTAAAAATGACTTAACGCTCCACGAATAGTCTTGAATCTAAATAAATCGAATTAAATATAAACATTCAAGTATATAACGCATAAATATAGAATTAACACTACTTTCCATTGAAAATCACCTCCATGAGTGGGTGAAAACTACCCCTCACACAACAGGAAATTTAAAAAAAACTGCAGTGATTGCAAAGAAAGCTTACGATGCCCAGTAATTTTAGAAACAGTATGTAACTGCATTAGTCTCGATGCGATGCTCAAAAACTACCCCCATAGAGTGGCGGAAATCACCCCCCTAAATTTAAATTTCAGTTGCTTAGATGTCTCCTAAAAATAATTCTCTGAAAATGCTATTACTTATTTATATGGCCTCTAAAAAGAATCGTCTAAAAATTCAGAAAAAACATCTATATAATTTTCTGACTAGTTTTTTGACCAGCCGGTAGGTGGCGCATTGACAACCGCATACGAGTGTTGAATGCGGATTAAGTATACGTCAAGTTGGGCTCTTTATTGGGGCGTTCATTGTTTCTGTTATTACCTTTTTTCCCCGATTTTCCTTGCAATTTTAATCTAGGGGTGGTTTCCGCCACTCTATGGGGGTAGATTTTGAGCCTCGCATCGTAACTAATGCAGTTACTCATTCTTTCCAAAAAAAAACTGGGCATCGTAAGCTTCTTTCAATCACTGCATTTTTTTAAGTTTCCTGTTGTATGAGGGTGATTTTCAATGGAGCGTAGTGTTTATGCGTTATATATAGACTGACGGTACATGACCAGTCAGGTGCAACGTTTTTAAAATGTATGCCAATCATATGTATGTATGAAATTACCATGAATATGAAAGAAACGCAAATTTTAGGCAGTCGTCACATGCAGAAGGGTGTGCAAATCGATTTTTTTTGTTTTTTTTGTGTTTTTTTTTAATTTTAAAATGGATGCCAATAGTGCCAAACGAAAAGCCTTGAAAAAAAATCCAAAATCAAAATCATCCAAAATCAAGAACACCGAAAAATTTTACGATTTAATGTGCGCATTAACAGTTGTTTTGCGCGCAGAAACTGCATGCTAATGAATCTTCGCTGGATTCTTTTTCACGGCTTATCGTTTGGCACTATTGGCATCCATTTTAAAATAAAAAAAAACACGAAAAAAAAACAAAAAAAATCGATTTGCACACCCTTCTGCACGCGACGACTACCTAAAATTTGCGTTTCTGGCATATTCATGGTAATTTCATTAATATATATGATTGGCATACATTTTAAAAACGTTGCACCTGACTGGTCATGTACCACCAGTCTAATACTGAATGTTTATATTTAATACAATTTATTGAGATTTAAGACTATTCGTGGAGCGTTAAGTCATTTTTACCATGTTTAGGGACTGTTTTTTAGCGCTAGGGGTTGATTTTGGAGGTGTACGATTTTTTCTGACCTCGGATTCGGATTCAGCGTCGAAAATTACATGGGGATACAGTTGTCTCGATAGCAGTTCCAAATTTTTTGTTTTTGTTTTGTGGGGCTGTGTAATTGATACAGTGTGTTTCCATTAATTTCTTATTTTAATCATGTCAGCACATACTTTACATGAGAATAATGCTGTTTTATGTATCAAGTAATACATTTTATATATATTATATAATATGCTGTAGAAAAATAAGGCATGCCGCGCTCTATGCTAAGGGGATTCGCGGCAAAGCTTTGTGATTTTTTACGTGTCTTATACCATTCTGGGCAACTATATCGTAAAAGGTGTAATTCGACAATTTCTCCTACATCCTTGAACCGATTCAAAAAAATTATTGATAGGCTTTTTGAGACAACTTTATAAAATGGTAGTAGGTTCTTGAAAACTAAGAAAAAGAATAAATTTTTTTTTATTGATTTCAATAGTCTGGTATCATTCTATTAAGTTTCCTCTAAAAGCCTATCAAAAAATTTTTTCAATCGGTTTGTGATGTAGGAGAAATTGTCAAATTACTAAATCATTTTCTTAGACACAGCTCCAACTGCACCATTATATATTTTAAAGTTGATTTCCTGTGCATGCAAATATTGCATATCCATTTTTCTAAAGATATGAAAACTTGCCACCCCCCACTTATATCTATAGTACGGGCCCAGAAAGTGCGCTAGCATGTTTCTACCCCCAGAGACATCTGTGGAAATTTCCTCTAAGTTCCATGTATAAGTAACAGAAAGTTAGTTAGTTATTTTGGCAATCGTCCCAGAGATGGAGCTCAGTGTCATCTCATCTGGAAGTTGCAGAAAGCCTACCAGAAAATTAGTAATGGAGAATATTCCAAAGCTGTCATCTTAAGATATAGTCTGGGTGCCAATCAAAAAAGGTAGAAGTAAGGTATAGTAGAGGTTTTTTTACGGTTATCGGCACTTCAGTAGATCTAGTTTAAGAATCCGGTTGATGCCACTCTGGCACCCTTGGGCATTTTGAGATATTCAATATGGCGGCCTATCTAAGGTGCAATTTTTTCAAAATTCTAACTTACCAAATGTTGGCATATGATATAATGATATATCGTTTTCTATGTTTTTCAGGTTCTAGAACACACATATGAGGTCTAAAGAGACTTAGGGGCAATTCCTTCTGTGTTGCCCTATCAAAATATAAAATAGGTGTCGATTGTGGGTGTTAAAAACAAATTTGATACAAAAAGAAACATACCTCAGAAATAAGAAGCAATTATGCTTTACAACAAATAATTTCCCCTTCATTTAATAATTTAATATTAAACTTTCTTCCATAAGGTATTAAAAAGTTATTACTTCCACGTCCAGTGGAAGTATAGCAATGACAAAAAAAATTTTGAAAATTTTTATTGTTCAGAGAGAGAATGTCATGAAACGTCGAGATTTTAAGTTTGAGCGGTCTATCCCTCGGTCTGTCTAACTTTTTTTGTGCGCACGATAACTCTAGAACTGTTCAAGATAATGACTTGAAATTTGGTATACATGTATATTTTAACGTGATCTGGAACTAGAATATATTTTCATCTTATTTTGTTGAAAGGTTGGGGGGTAAATTCTGGTAAATGGGGGTAAATAGATAAATCAAGTAGGTAAGAGTCCATAAAATTGGTATATAGTATTTATAAGAGAAGCTATAAGGTCTCAAAAATTTTTTGGCATTAAAAAAACACAAACAAATCATACCATATTTACCAGCTGCACATCTGGTCGTGACACGGTGGCTCAGTACCATGGGATTGGAAAAAAATGTTTAACGGATGGTCGAGTTTTAACACATTTGGGTAGATTAAGCAGCAATATTGAAGGTGTTTTTCAAGAATGTACAATTTTTGTAGCTTCGTGTTATGAAGTAAACAATGCCAGCAAAATGACTGATGTTAGAACTTCTCTATGGGCTAAAAAGCTAAAAAGCACCACCATTCTCTGGCTCTTCCACCAACTACTGAATGTTTTCAAGAAAACGTAAAAAGGGCACATTTCCAAACATGTTTGTGGTTGTTTGTAATGGATTTCTCTTGACCAAATATAGATGCCACTCAATACGGATGGAAGGCTGACGAGGATAAAATGGAATTACATGTGATCGCCTTGCCAAAAAAGATTCAAATTGACTATTTTTTTGCTTCAAAAATTAATTTATTCTCCGAATCAGCCGCCCTCTTAATAAAGTAAATTAGCAACACTTAAAGATTACTTCCTACATGAGTTTTAACGATTTTTTGGTCTCAAAAATTGCACTTACGACCCTTGGTACATAAATAACTATTTTTATTTTTGCAGTACGGCCAATACGACCAGAGATATTTGCAGAAAACCGAGAGAAACGATGTTTTCGATTTCAATTTTTTAAAAGAACATGTTCAGGACGAAACTTACAGCCTCACTTCTTTATATGTGTACTTCAGATTTCAGCAAAAGAAAACCTTCCCAGACGCTTTCTTTATTTCAAGTTTTAACGTTATTTTTACTCCACTATAACCCTCTTCTGAACAACTCTGATTTTGGATTTGAAGGTTGTCTAATATGCCTTAACATTTTATGTCTATTGGAAATATGTTCATAAAAGATGTGCATGTGCTTTGAAAACTTATGATTTATAAGGAAACAGTGGTGTAACGAAGGAGGTAAACGTAACATTTCACTATATATATACTTTATTTCATTGCATAGGTGTACAGTGGTTTCTGAGACCATTTTTTTGGCCAAAACTAAATTTTCGTTCTAATAGTGAAATCTGTTAATGTAAATTCACCTTATATTTGGTGGTAAGAAACTGAAAGTTATTAGATGTTATTTCTTTGTATGGGAGTTGTACCGGGTGATACAAGGTCGTGGTACACCTCCTTGTTTTTCGTTATTAAAACTTTGAAATTTGGTACAATGTACTTGGAAATTTTTTTTACATAAATAATATTTCCAGTCACTTTGGGTCTTTTTATTATAAGCTGGTCAGAATAATTTCCAACTCTGAAAAAATAAAACCACTGGGCGCTCACGACACGGTGGCTTAGTACCATGGGATTGGGAAAAAAAGGTCATTAAATGTTTAACGGATTATCGGGTTTTAATGCATTTTGGTAGATTAAACAGCAATATTGGGTATTTTTCAAGAATGTACAATTTTTGTAGCTTCGTGTTATGGAGTAAAGAATGCTAGCAAAATGACTGATGTTAGAACTTCTCTATGGCCTAAAAATTCGGAGAAGCCCAACTAAAAGCACCGCCATTCTCTGGCTCTTCCACCAAATACTGAATGTTTTCAAGAAAACGTAGAAAGGTCTGTAATGGATTTCTCTTGACCAAATATAGATGCCACTCAATACGGATGGCAGCAGGCTGATGAGGATAAAATGGAATTACATCCTATCGCCTCGCTAAAAAATATTAAAATTGCCTATTTTTTTTGCTTCAAAAATTAATTTAATCTCCGAATCAGCCGCCCTCTTAATAAAGTAAATTAGCAACACTTAAAGATTACTTCCTACACGATTTTTAACTTCAAATACTAATTCACAGATCTTAAAAACAAACAAAACGACGTGCCACACACCCATATAATGAAATATTTGGAAAAACCTGTTTTTTTTTTACTCTAAGCCAGTCGCTATCTTGAATATCTCAAAATGCCCGAAGGTGCCAAAGTGGCATCAATCGGAATCGTAATGCTGACCCTTTGAAGAACCAAAAACAGCCAAAAAACCTTTACTATACTCTACTTCCAGCTTAGGGTAAAAATCCTTATTTGGCACCCAGACTAATATATAAAGCAATGGAGAAGCCGAATGGGGAGAGAGTACCGTTCAGTAGACAGTTCAGTTCAGATAGCAAGTTCAGAGGGATCAAAAGTTGTAATTAGTACGTAAGACGTAAGTTAATAAATCAGTGTTTAGTGTTACCCTGGTGTTATAATTTCTGGATCCACGATACAGGGTGTTTACATAGGGCTGTAAACACTATTTTTAATGAGGGTGCAAAAGGGCGCTTTCTATTCTTTATAATTAGATATATTTTTTTGCATTTTCTTGTTAATGTGACTAAAAAAGTGTTAACTTAGTTTCCCTCCATCTTCAATAGTTAATAACTTGAAAACGAATAGGCGCTAAATGAATGCAATGTTTCTGAGAGAAAAAAAGTAAAAAAAAAAAACAAGTGGCGTAGGAGCAACTTTACACATCCATGGGTGTGGATGATGTGTTCGTGGTACCGCCAAGTAAAATAAAAGATTCCTGTGGGATTCCCGCTAGCAGTCTATTCGACATGCACACCAATATACAGAGCCTTCATTAATAACCCAAAGACACGTGACCAAAAATTTAAGCAACCAGTTGTACAAAAAATTAAAACAATTTGTAACAATGACAAATGGAAATCCTTAGATTCAGTAGGCCATTCTGCATTAAGAGGCGCTTACAATATACGGCAAAAGATATTCCGCGGATAAAAGCGTTGACTTGAATCAGATGGACGTTCAATTTCGGAGCCAATGAAATGAGCGTTCGGCCGAAACGAACTCTCGGTAAAGATATTTAAAAACGCCTTAGATCCACATATCCTAGAATTTCAGGTTTAAAGCATGACAAAACTAAATAATGAACTAACAGGTCACGTGTCTTTTGGTTATTAATGAAGGCTCGGTATATCTTTATACAAAGAGAAAGACAATAAGCACATGTAGGTATAGTACAACTGCCACAATAATCCTATTTTTTAGTTTTTTCTTTAAACTATCCTGCTCAATGAAACCAAAAACAAATAAAACAAAAACACTTACCAAAATAGCAGTTACAACAAAATTTTGTTTTATTTTATTTGTTTTTAGTTTTATTGAACAAAATACTTAGTTTAAGTTAATAAATAAAAAAATAACATTATTGTGATAGTTGTACTGTACATAATGAGAATATTGTCTTTCTCCAAATAATATAATAATAATAGAAAGACATATGTTTATACTTACCTCTGATAAAATAATAGCTAGTACTTTCAGGTAACTTATTTACTTATTCTTTATTTACCTATTTTGTAGAACTTTTAAACTGTAAGAAATTTGCATTTGCATTTCGTTATAATTATTTACTGGTTGTTATATTTATTCTTATTTCGATTGTTTTATGACTGTTTTTATTTAAATAAAACCTACCTGTTTTATTTTCAAACTACGATCATTAGACCAGGCAAATCTCAGTGTAAAATGGGTTTGGCGTGAACTATTTGGGGACAGTTATTTGTTTATTGCAACAGATAGCTCTATTAATGTAGGATAAGTACATAAAGTCGCAAGAAATCCCGACGTGAGCTAAAGCCGCCATTTAGAAAAAATGACCGCCAGAGACATTTTCTTTAAAATCATATATCTTAGTAACCGTTGCTCCGATTTTAGATTTCTTTTTTTTTTGTTCCATTCCTCACTTCACATTTTACAGAAAGTATGATTACATATTTTACGATCAATTAAACGATAAACTTAGGAAATTTAAAAATAATTTAAATATTACGGAAATTTAAACTTTTGTAAACTCGAGACGTTTGTACTGAAATTTTTAGTCAATTTTTTAAAAAATAATTTCAATAAAAGTTCTAGAGCACACAATTAGCTTTCATTTGTTTTTTAGCCGATGTTACTAGCTCAAATATTAAGGGAGTAATAGTTATTTATATATAAAATTGTAATCATTTTTAATAATGTACATTAAGGCATAAAGGGTGTCCAGTCAGTGTTCTCTCGGAAAATTGTGCAAGACGGTTAACTTTATAAAAAAACTTTCTTAACAAAACTTTCAATGTTTCGTCTCTACTACAACTTAAAATTATTTTCAATTATAGAAGGTGTCACAAAAACGAGTCACACAAGAAAGTATAATTTTTTTAAATAGAACAGCCTGCATTTCCTTAACGTCAGTTAAGCCTCCAGGGCCCTGTATTACACCCTAAAATATTTTGCCAAGTTATTTTTTTCTGTTTTTTTTTTTTTTTTGGGGCAGTTTACAAACATTTTTGACTGGCATATCTCCGCGATGTATTAATCGTTATTTCTAAAAATGTGGGATGTTGTTTGATAATGATGTATTTACTAAAAAAACATTTTTGAAATAATTCTTTAGTATATCGGGTGTCCAAAATATTTGCGTACATTTCTTGATATTTAATTATTATTTTTCTCATTTTTTTTTTTTATGGAATGCCTAGGTATACTTTTTTTACATGAATGAATAAAACATACAATTCCTCACATTTCAATATCTCTTTATTTTTATTTCAAACGTTTTTTGAGATATGATTATATCAATTTCTATCGTCGCTTCTATCAAAAACTGATGAACATGTGTGTGGTGCTTTAAGTAGAGAGCATGTGATTGAAAGAGCTCTGTAACAAATAGTTAAAAATATAGAAAACGAATAAGAAGTTCTTACCAGAAACAGTGCATTTTAGTAAAGTTAGTGGCAAGTACCCATATAGTATAATAATTCTAGCTTTAAACATTTACCTAAGAAAGATATTACAAAGTGCAATTATTCAGTTTATTTGGAGGCTAATTATTCTTATCAGCCCAACATTGATAGGAGATTTTGTTATTGAGTTTTTATACACCATAAATATACAAATTGCTAGAAATCTTTATATGGACTTTTTATACACCAGCAAAAAGCGAAATTTCTAAAGGAAATCGCACACTATAGAAACACTTAGAAGAATCTTTCAATAATTTTAGTATACTTGAAGTATGCCTGAGGAAGTATCAGATGAAGGCAAAACTGTTTCAAATGAAGATTTATATCAACTACTTAAAGCTATAAATACCAATAATATACGTATAGAAAATAGACTTGAACGAATAGAAACAAACTTCTGCAAAGAAATAAAAGAAATCCAGGAGAAAGTGAAAACGTTAGAGAGTGAAAACAAAAAACTAACCAACCAACTTTTCGAAACACAAAAGCAGCAAAAAAAATATAACCTAGTGATATATGGAGTAAACGAAAATAAAACAGACTTACAAAGTGTTATCCAGGATATTATAGTGACAACATTAGAGATATCTTGCGCACTGTCAGAAGTCCGTGACATACATCGCATAGGAAAACCAGTTGAGAATCAAAAACCCAGGCCTATTTTATTAGAATTAATTTCTTATAAAAAGAAGATAGATATACTGAGAAGCGGATACAAACTTAAAGGAACTGGAATATATATAACCAATGATCTAACACCCGAGGAACTCGAAGATAGAAAAATATTAGTGAAATATTTGAAACAAGCGAGAGAGAGACAGTATAACGCAAAAATCTATAAAAATAAACTGATTATAAACGGTGAGTTTTATAGTGTAGAAAATTTATTATGTGGTGAAGACCAAGTATCAAGCGATACTAATGCACAAGAACCATCAACAAGTGCAGACAAAAACACAAGAAGTGCCCCAACTACACCTATTTACGCACAAAAAGTGGGAGAAAACATTGTATTCCAGGAAAATCGTGATGAATTATGTAACGATGAGAAAAAAGGAAGGACCCTGAGAAGCAATATTCAAAATTCAAGCAACACCACAAAAGTCGCAGATAAGAAAAGACCAAACTCAGAGGAAAACGAACAGAAAGAAAACAAAAAAAAGAGAAATTAAGTCATATAACTTATTTCGGAACCGTTAATTATTGTACAGTATATATTTAGTTCTTTTATTATTCATTGTTATTAACATAATATAATGTATATTAAATTTATTTTTGAATTGTAAGAATTTGGAACAAAATAAATAATGAATCCATATATAAAACATTACAATTATGAAAATATTAAAACAAATATTGCAAATGATGTAATTGAGCACAACAACTTGATATCAAACTTAAACTTAAATACCAATATAAGAATTTTTCAAACCAACATCAGAAGTCTACAAAAAAATTTTGATGAACTTTTACTATTGCTCGACCAATTTACAGAAAATTTTGATATTATCATACTAACAGAAACATTTGAAATTCAGGATCTAGCTTTATTTAATGTGAATGGGTATAACACTCTGTATAATGAAGGAAATGTTAACAAAAATGATGGGGTAGTAGTATTAATTAAAAAATGTCTGTCATATCATCATAGAATATATAAATTAAAAAACATAAAATATAACAATAATATCATTAATTTAAATTTACTTGAAGTAGACATAAATATAAACAATAGAAATATTTTAATAACTTGTGTTTATAGGTCACCTAATACATGTCCCTATAGTTTCAATAAAGAATTAAAAAAATATTTAAAGGAAATAAATAAATGTTATTATGCACATATACTAACTGGAGATATAAACATCAATATTTCCTCGGATGACGATTTCTGTCAAGAATATTTAAACATTTTAAATGAGCATGATTTCAGGTCCTTTATAATCAAGTTCACTAGGGTACAAAATGAACAAAAGTCTATCATAGATCATTTCTTTATCAAAAGCACTGAAAGAGAAAACAAGTTTTTTCCTATTATAATTCAAACACCAGTTTCAGATCATTACCCAATTTTATTGTACATGGATATTAATAATAATATTAAGTCTATAACTAACAAAAATTATACAACGCAAAAATACATAGATTATATCAAGTTACAACGCGATTTACAAAAAGAACAATGGACAGATATGTATCAAAAGGAAGACATTAATTTACAGTGGGAAATTTTTATTAACAAATTCACGTACTACATAAGTAAAAATACAAAATGTATAAAAAAAAAGAATAAAACCAAAGGTAAAAAAGAATGGATAACGCCAGGCCTCCTTCAGTCTGTAAAAGAAAAAAATTCTTTATATCACAAAATAAAACAAAATCCAGAAAACAGAGAAATAGTTAATCAATACAGAAAATATAAAAACAAACTAACGCAACTGATTAAAAATGCTAAAAAGCATTACTATAATAGTATTATAGATAAAAATAACAAGTCTACAAAAGAACTTTGGAATGCTGTAAACCAAATATGTAATAAAAGTAATAGCGAAATAATTATAAAAGAAATTGAGTCTGATAATACAATCATTAAAAATGAAAAAAAGATAGCCGATACGTTTAATCAACACTATATTACCATGGGTGAAACTTTAGCAAAGCAAATACAAAATAATATTCATCTTATTGATAACGAAAAATACCTTGAAAATTCGATATATTTGCAACAGACTGACGAAACTGAATTAAGGGAGATCACTAATAGTTTGAAAGAAAAAAAGGCACCTGGATATGATAATATTAAAGCAGAAACCCTAAAAGAGACCCTAAATGAAATAAAGCAACCACTAATTTATCTAATCAATAACTCGCTTGCACAAGGGATATTTCCTAATATATTAAAAGTTGGAGTTATAAAACCCTTATATAAAAATGGCGATAAACTAAAACTAATCAACTATAGACCTATTACCCTAATTTCTAATGTTGCCAAATTGTTTGAAAAGATACTAAAAAATAGAATTGTAAAATTTATAGACAAATTTAATATTATATCCAACAAGCAGTTTGGTTTCAGGGAAAGAAAGTCCACAGAAGATGCTATTGCCTATTTAACAGCTTTAATTTATAAAAAAATAGATGAAAATAAACCATCCTTGTGTGTCTTTGTTGACTTAGCAAAGGCATTTGACACTGTTTGTCACAAGCGTCTGTTATCAAAAATGCAAAATCTTGGGTTCCGGGGAAATGCTTTCCAACTCATAAAAAGTTACCTTACAGGGAGGACCCAATATGTCAGAATTAATGAGACTATAAGTAACTCAAAAATTGTAAATTGGGGTGTCCCTCAAGGAACTATTTTAGGGCTAGTTTTATTTATTATTTACATAAACAGTCTACTTACCCTTAATAGCGCAGGTGAAATTTTAAGCTTTGCTGATGATACCGCTATATTTTATAGTGCAGACACATGGCAGGACCTAAAACAAAGAGTAGAAAATGATTTAAAAAACATCAAAAATTGGTTTGACACAAATATGTTGACTATAAATAACTCGAAAACGAAATACCTTCCATTTACATCTTTAGCGAATAATCTACCTAACTTCGGTCCTTTGAATATAACATCAAGTCTAGTCATTAAGGAAGCAAAATCAATGAAATACTTGGGTATTGTGATTGACAAACACCTTCGTTGGGATTTACAAGTAAATTATGTCACAAACAAAACCAGAGCTTTATTATCACGTTTCAAATACCTAAAACAGTTCCTAAGTATTAGTCAATTAAAAACACTTTATTTTGCATTGATACAGTCACACTTGACTTATGGAATAATAGGTTGGGGAGGGGTGGCAAATTATTACTTAAGTAAATTACTTGTTTTGCAAAAATGGTTCATAAAAATTATATTAAATAAAGAATACACATACTCAAGCAATAGTTTGTTTCAAGAGATGGCTGTGATGGATATTCGACAATTATATGGATGCTCTCTTTTAGTAAACCTGCAAAAAACAAAAAATATAGATTTTAAAAAGCATAATTATAACACCAGATTAAAAAATACAATTACTGTAAAACCAAAAGTTTGTAAAACAGTTGGTATAAAGAACCACACTTATTTGTCCGCAAAATTGTATGATTACTTACCTTATGACATAAGAAATTTGAAAAACATGTTTAAGTTTAAAAAAAAGGTAAAACAATGGATATTAGAATTTCCTAGGGACAGAATAAATAATATCTTGCAAGGCAACTTTTTAATTATTTAAAATTTTTGTGATGTTTTTGTTTATTTTCTTACATGTTTAGTTTTACTATTTATTAATTTATAGGTGCTTTGTGTATGTGCAGTATTATTGTATATAAATAAATATTATATAGAGATAGATATTAGATAGTGTAAAAATGAAATGTTCTCACACTCAAAATCGCAAACAAGTGTCACTAGAATACTTCTGCGAAACCTGAGTGTTTATTTGGTAAACATCTTTATTGTTACATTGTGTAATCTTGTGTAATCTTTTAATTCCAAATAAACATTATTATTATTATTATTATTATCAAATAATTTTTGCGTAAATTAAGGTGCTCTTTATTTTAGCATTAAAATCTATATTTTGTTTTACATTTTTTTCAATTTTTTTAAATGGAATGCCTATAATTTTTTTAAATGAATGAGTAACGCTTACAATTTCTCACATTTTGATATCGTACACTTTCTTTTATGAACGGTTCTTGAGCAATAATTTGTTTCACGATATTGAAACTAACCTAACAACTACTCAAAATATCCACCATTTTGATTCAGGTAACACTGAGGTCTCTTGATAAATGAGCGCCTTACACAGTGTAACATGTCAACATTTATACGATTGAAACACCGACGAATCCTTCCCATCATATCTTCTCGAGTCGTTGGTTCTACTTTATAAACGCCTGACTTCACAAATCCTCAAAGAAAAAAGCCACTGAAGTCAGGTCGAGTGACTTAGGCGGCCATGTAATGAGACCTAACATAATTTAATAAAATAATAAATTAGATATTATTTAACAGTTTATTAAAATATTGGACCTCCTCTTCCTATCCACCTTTCAGGAAACTGATTACTAATGGCCTGACGAACATTTTTACTAAAATGTGGTGGTGCACCTTCAAGTTGTAATCACATATTATTTGTAATGTAATCAGGAATATGCTCGATTATTTGTGGAAACGTATTTTGCGTAAAATCTAAGAAGACTGCTCCATTCACATTTCCCTCAAAAAAGCGAGGATGAATAACATAATCATGTACAATTCCTTCCCTTACATTTAAACTCTGGTTCCGATTTTTCTATGCAACATGAGGGTTTTCTCTGGCATAATAATGGAAATTGTGCCTATTCCCAAATCCGTTGCGATGAAACGTTGATTCATCCATGAACAATACAAATTTGAAAAATTCTTCATTTTCTCCAATTTGGTTTTGAGCCCACTGGCAAAAATTTAATCTACGATTTAAATCCACATCCCAAAGCTCTTGATGCAGCTGAGCTCGATGGGGGTGAAACATATTTTTACGAAGACGTAGGGAAACACTAGATTCACAGACCTCCAAATCCCTACTTAACTCCCGAACACTTGCCATAGGATTTTCGATTATCGATAAAGTTATAGCCAGCTCATTTTCTTCATTACAATACATTTCGTGGCCTCGCCTTCTTTTCATATGCAAAATTTCCAGTACGTTCAAAACGTTCTTTCAAATTTTCTAGAGACCTCACATCAGGACATCTTCTATAGGGATATTTTTGACCATGCATTCTTGATGCCAATAAACAATTTCCATCATATTCACCAATAACATAACATTTACCATAGATATTAAATCTTATTGACAATAACTATAATTCGTATTTTTAAATATTAACAATTTTAATTCAACTTAATCACGATAATCTTAAACACATTAGAGAAATGTCATAGAATAGAGTGAAAAACAAGTGCAAAACAAAAGACCAAAGCCATACTAGATTTTAATGCTAAAATAAGAAGCACCTCAATTTACGCAAAACTTATTTGAAATAATCATATCTCAAAAACGGTTTGAAATAAAAATTAAGTGTATAATATTAGAATGTGGGTAATTTTATGCTTTATTCATTCATGTAAAAAAATATAGACATTCCATTTAAAAAATTTGAGAAAAGTAATAATTAAATAACAAGAAATGTAAACAAATATTTTGGACATCCGGTATAATAATTATTTATTTCAAAAATGTTTTTCATTAAATGCATCATTATCGAATAACTCCCTACATTTTTAGAAAAAAACAATTAACAAATCGCGGAGATATGGTGGTCAAAATAATGTTTGTAATTTGACAAAAAAACAGGAAAAAAATTATAACTTGGCAACGCTGCATCCGATTGGCAAAAAATTTCAGGGTGTAATTCAGGACCCTTAGACGCTTAGCTGGCTTAGAGAGTATTCCATTAAAAAAATTATACATTCTTGTGTAACTCCTTTTTGTGACACCTTGTATAATTGAAAATAATTTCACGTTATAGTAGAGATGAAACATTGAATGTTTTGTTAAAAAAGTTTTTTTATAAAGTTACCTGTTTTTGCACAATCTTCCGAGGAATCACAAACTGGACACCTTGTATATTTCCAAGAACTCAAGTTTTATTTTCTTCAGTTATCTTCTATTTTATGCCCAAAGATGTAATAACACTTTCGATTGTACATAAAAAGGGGAAGAGAACAAAAAAAAGAAATCTAAAATCGGAGCAATGGTTACTGAGATATGTCCTTCTAAAAGGAACGGTTCTGGCGGCCATTTTTTCTAATTGGTGGCTTTAGCTCACATTGGGATTTTTCGGGACTTTTATATCCTCATTCTACATGAATAGAGCTATCCATTTCGGTAAAGAAATAGCTGTCCCCAGATAGTTCATACTCAAAACTGGATTTGCCTGCACTACATAGATTATTGAAAATTATAATATTTCATTGAGCATCACACAACAAACAAGTAAATTAAAAATTATAATGAAAGCGTATTTTGCTTATGTTCATGTAATACAATGCAGCAACCGTTTGGGTTTATATAATTCCGTATTAAAATTGGAGAGATATCATAAACTGTTCAGAAGATAATATTTAAAAAAATATGGTTCGTACTTAAGAGATTGGCTTCGAGTTTTTGGATACACTGTATTCCTTTTTTGCCTTTCGCGTACATGTATTTAAAATAATATACTATCAAACGATATAAAATCAGATTTTAAATATAATAGAGAACGTCATAGGCACACTGTTAATTGTTTAGATACCTATCTTATCAACAGATATAACTTAATATTTGCACTTAAGATACAACTAAGATTTGTAGTGATGTGTAAATAGAACCTAACAAGATAACTCATGTGGAAAGAATAGTATTAATCCAGTAATGACATGAATACGGCTTATACGGGACCTAGGATCAGAAATAATTTAAAAGTTGTTTGACTTGTCAGTCTTTAATCGTTTACAACACATATAATTCCTCACACATATTAGCGATATCGACACTGGTATTTTTTATAATCATTGAACAGGCCCATATGAGATTAGAAAGATTGGGGGAAATACCGTCGTACTTTGACCATAAAGTCATGAACAGAATAGGTTTGAGGAACATATAAATAGCCAACGTAATAAATTTTAGCAAAAGAGGCATAGAGCAAAAAGGGAGAAATTAAATAATCAGCAATAATGTTATTAAATGATGATAAATGCGAATTGTTGGTATAGTCGGAGCAATGGATCTTGGAACTGAAGCCACTAATGCAAGTAGCAATCAAAGACTTTTTTTATCTATTTATTTAACGTCGGCCTATTTCCGCTGCCAAGGCCCATCACCAACGCCAGGAAACGAGCTACCCCCAATTTAGAAATTTTTCCGAACCTCTTCTCTTTCGAAAAGTAGGGATCTTTTACTTGCCTAACATTAAATAGACAAGGGACAGCCTGATTTCATCCTCTCTGAAGGATGGGATATTCACTACGTAATCCTCGACTTGAAATTACATATCTTCCACGTATACACTGATAGAAGGTGGGAAGAGATCGCTATGTTTCCCAAAATAGATTTCACCCATCCAAGTACTAACCGCGCTGAACGTTTCTTCACTGTATCAAAATACATGCCATATTTTTTTTGCTAAATTATTTATTTAGGATAACTATTTCACTTAAAACTCATTTTATTTATTTCATTTCTTCAGTCAACATTCATTCATTGCTTGCCAGGTTACAGACGTGGAAGATCGCGCGAAACCTCGCAGCGGTCAGATATTATGGTCGACGAAAATAGGCATTGTATTTGTAAATTTTTAATTAATGATCTTCCCGATGGTATATCATGTTTTATTTCGATGCGTTTCTCACTCAAACTAAATTATGCCCTAACTTGTGTTATAATATATTAGTGTCGTAGTATGTAGGGAAAATGTCTAAAAAATCCTACTTCTGTTGTTAAATAGCTAAAAACGCGTTATTTCACATATGATTAAATTTCAAGGAAGTCTTTTCAGCAGGAGATGGGGTTAAGTAAAAGTTAAGGACTGTGATTTTTAGGAAAGTGGTTGGAGGGATTGTGTGTTGTATGGTCACGTGTTTCGTTATTCGTCTCATGCAGTTTCGTGTAATAGTTTATGTGTATGTCTTATGTTATCGTGTTGTCGAATGTATGTTACGTTTACTGTTAGTTTAGAGTTGGTGATCTTGTAGGTTAAGAATGTTTGTGATGTCTCGTCGATATATGGTCATATCATTTGCACCCCCGCGAGCCTATGCAAACCCTCGATGGTAATATATCGTGGTGAATTTGTTAATATACGCAGTAGTTTATTTTGCGTGCGTTGCACCCTCATGCACTGCTTGCCTGAAATGAGATTCCAGGCCACGCAGGCATAGATGAGCATAGGCCTAAACATTACATTGTATATGTTTACTTTATCAGTTGCTGCGTCTATAATTAAGGGATATAATTTTGTAAGAGTTGCATAGTCAGTCGAGTATCTAGTGTTAGTCCTAGAAGTTTGCCTGTCTTTTTTTCGGCAATTTGTTGGTCATTTAGTTTAAGTGTCCGTATGTTTGTAAATTTTCTATGCAGTGTGATTATTTCAGATTTCTCGTTGTTAATTTTTATTTTCCATGTCTTGTAATAGTCAAGTAATTTGTCTGTGTGGTATCATATCTTTTACGTAGCTATCTGTCCATAGAAACTGTGCGTATATTGTCGTATCTTCCGCATATAGAAGGAGATTGTGGTAGTGTCGGTTGGGACGTCGGAGATACAAGTTAAACAGGATGGAAGAAAGGATTGTCCCCTGAGTTTAATTAAGACGCCTCTACACTCGCCCCCAATCAAAGACTATCGTTTGTATATTGGCGTCTCACTCCTTATAATCGAGTTTCCTGGAATGAATATAAATATGTGTATCTTCCACAGTCTACGACCTACGCATGCTTTTCCTGCGCGTTAGATTTGAGAGTAATGGTAACGCGTACGCCTAGACTACCTAGAAGTGCATCGACCTCGTGATTCAATCGCAGTAGCGCACGTATTGTTTGTTCTTCGTAACGTAATTAATTGTTTATGCCTAAATTCGCAAGCTAGGAATCTGGCCTTTTATTATAATTGAGTTTACTGACAATACCAATCTGATTCTTTATGTCTAGTCTAGTCAAATTTATTTTTGTTAATAATGGTACGAAATTATTGCCATCCTTTAACAAATTAGTTCAGGCAAAAAAGGATGATGACGCCAGTTCAAAGATCCATTACTCCGACTATATGTATATTTCTGTAGAAGCTTGCTATCAATGTTAAGAGATGAACTTGATATATTTAATATTACTTAAAATTAAAATGGCAGCAGTTCTGAAGTAGTAGTGGTAAGTATTTATATGATATTAAGTGGGCATATTAGATTCCTTTTCGAAACATCAATGAAATACACGATATACAAGATACACCCGTTAACGGTTCTATTGACGTAAATGTCTCAGCAGTAAAAGTTATTTCCAAGTGTAATATACTGAGTGATTCTGTTTTTGTAGATTTCTTTGATTATTTCACCGATTAAAGTTGTGGCCTCATTTTTAAGAGGATTTAACCAATCAAAGATCACTATTACCCAGCAAACACTAATAAGTCTAAAAAACATTTTATATGCTGCAGAACTATCCCTACAGCCGTTCAGCTTATGCATTATTATCATTTTTTTAACTTTTTCAAAGAGTCCTGGTTTGGAAATGTAATAGAGGTGCCAGCGGGTTCAAAAAAAAAGGTCGGTAAAATACTAAAGGTTCAAGTTACTAGTTTGGACGGACTAAAATTTTGAATATTATAATTTCACAAACCACTATCTTATATTGTTTTAATTTAAACCTATGTACGGTAGTTTTCTGGCTTAAAAAAGAGTCCCATTGATATTACATTGTTTTTGTTATCTAGTTCACTTTGTTCCTATTTTTTCATGATTAGTTTTGGTATATACGCAGGATAAGCATGAATAATCATTTTGTTTCACGAGGTATACTTTAAAAAATATGCTGTGTATTGAATTATCGCGTCACATCTTGTTAAATTAATCGCTTCTATCAAACAGATATTTCGTGTCATGATCATAATTATTTTCAAATTGTTATGAAACTTAATTTTTGTCCCCAATATTGTTTGCTTTTAGTTAATTATTTGGAATCAAATTCCATATTGTGGCTCTCAATAAGCTTGCAGTAGGTAGGTTATAATAAATAATAATAATATTGTATAGATTTTTTAGATAATTATACGTGACATAGGATAAATCATTGTACAGATCCTTGACATCTCCAAATAATGTAAACAATTGAATAATACTCATTCATTAATATATAAACAGAAAAACAAGAAATCAAATAAAATAGGTAAAACCTGTACGCTTACGAATAGCTAACAATTGAAAGTTAACCTATTAGTACGGGAGACAGCGCTGCATTTTTTCGAGGAATTTTATGCCGAATAAATTTTGTTTTTATCAGTTGATTAATATTCAATAATCAGCAAAATGAGCGTCAGTCGCCGCATTCGCGGTGGAGCTAGAGGTGACAGCATGTTAAAGTTGTTAAAAAAAAAAAATTATGCTGCGAGTATTTTCGGGGGCGACCTTAGAGGCTTCAATGTGAATATCAGTCGATATTCCGTTGAAGCAACGTCGAGAGTGGGCGGGAGAAAAAAATGTTTGGTACAAAAGTTATGCAATTTTTTTCGTAGAATCAGAATACGTAATCAAAAATGTAGAGTGCTATTAAAAATTCAAAAGTTACCCCCACTCCCCACGGGTGGGGGGTGACAATTGTTCTGCCCAAAAGATGTCCCCCTCTGAATGGAACAACTTTTGTCTGAAACATTTTTCGCTAGTCTCCTTTCCTGAGGAGATATTTCTGTGGATTAATTAAAATGGCCTAACCATATTGTCTAATAAAATCAATAGGTACTTCTGAAGCAAAAAAAATAATTGAGAGCCAAGCTAAAAGTAGTAGTATATTGTTTTGATTATCGGCTTCCAAATGAGTAGGAATTAAGTGGCTTCACACTTAATTTTTTTTGTGTGCCTGTGTTCATTACTTAGATTTATATTTTTAAGCATCTTCTCCCAATTTGACCTTGAAGTAATTTTTACACACGATAATTATGTTAGTGTCAAATAATGTATATTTTTTTGGTAGGGGTTGATATAAAAACAGCACCTTCAAAAATTAAATTATTTTTTTTATATACTAAATGACGTAATAGGAATGTAGGAAAAATGTAAAATATAAAGCTATTTTATATCAACGTCTCCTAATAATTTCAATTAATTATCTTCAATAGTTTGGAAAAAAATTAATTTTAAAGTTGAGGGTTGTTACCCCCATAACTTTGCTAATATAGGGGACAGAGGTTTATTATATATTTTATTGAGCATTCCTAGTCATAAGCAACATTCATGTGAATGAATAGTCCAATAAGCCGCTGGGCCCAATTCCATATACTTAACCGGCGAGACCCTTCGAGATATTAAAAAAAAACCGATGGAAAACACAATCTAAAAAATTAAATTGTTTAGATATACAATACACCGACCTCGCAGAAACTGCAAAACTGAACTGTGAACTTAAGTTGATCCCCTGAACACGTTAAAACAAAAAAAATACTGTCCTGACCAGACAATTCACATTGCGAATTTTTCAATTCTAATTTGGCTCCACTATATGGTTCATATACGTGACTCAATACAGCTAATTATTATTTTTTTGTTGAAAATGATCTCAAAAATCATCTCATAAATTTTGACACGGTATGAAAATGCTCGTAGCATAATTTTTTTTAACAACTTTAACATGCTGTCGCCATTAGCTCCACCGCTACCAGAGTAGCTGACGTTCAGATTCCTGATGTATTAGGGGAAAACTATTATTGCTATGATTTTCAGTCGGTATGAACTGACTTGTTCAAATGCAGCGCTACCTCCCATACTATGTATGTGACAACTATCACAAAATAAAAAACAGAATTTTTAAACTCAAGTGCGAATTGACAGACGAAGAACTAGGCTGAACATTAATAATTTAAAAGATTAAAATTGCAGCTAGAAAAATGTTAAAAATGGGAAGTCATATATTAGTGGATGTGAGGAGTCGTGATTTTCTCGAAAAAAGCAAAATCGTGCTAAAGTTATGAAACCTGTTTCCCCCGTTTTTGAGTGTGCTGAATAGGAGTAACACGGTGAAAAATTTTTAGTCATGCGCATCCCCTCAGACGGCCAAAAACCACAATTTTTTGCTTATTTCTCATATGACAATTTCGCATCGACTATTTTTTTTTATCGAGATATAACAGATGCTGAAAGGCGATGTCAGGTAGTGGATCGCAACCGCTCTTAGAGCTGGAATACACTGTGTCAGGGGTTGTAAAACCGTTTCCTTTGTTATTTCTTGTTAAAGACGTTCACGCTTTCGAGGATGCTGATAAAAAAAATAATTTTACGCCTGTTCGACCCTTTCTTCATCCTTAAACGGACGGAAACCACCCCTGTTATACGTTTCATGATATCAATGCTCATCAGGGCATTCTTGGAGGGGAACGGCTGGAAATTTAGGCGGAGTTCACTGATAAGCAAAGGACAATGGTAAGAGTGAATTGTGACAACACCAGGGGGTTGGTGCCACCCTCCCAGGGGGTGAAAAATTAATTTTCTCTCTCTCTCTCTGTCTCTCTCCATCATTTAACGGATTACCCCCCCTCCCGTATTCGAGGATGCTAATCAAGGAAAAATAAAAGTAAAAGCATTTGATTCTGCTTTCCAATAAGTATATCTGATTGAAGATTGACGGTTTTAAGAAACATGATTTCAAATCCTTGCGAGAAAAGGTTCATTTTTGATGAGGATGTCCAATGGACAAATGATGACTTAGAAACCACTTCCACTCAATATACAGATTAGAAAAAAAAACAATTTTCCACCCCCTGGGGGGCTGGGACCAACCCCTGAGGTTGTTATAATTCACTGTTACCATTATCTTTTGCTTATCAATGTACTCTGCCTAAATTTCTAGCCATTCATCTCCAAGAACGCCGTGATGAGCTTTTATATCGTGAAGCGTATGAAAGGGGTGGTTTCCGTCTGTATAAGGGTGATGGGGGGAGGTTGAACCGGCGTAAAAATATCTTTTCTTGATCACGGTAAACATCTACCCTGACAGGGTAGATTCCACCACAGTGGGAGGTTGCGGTCCACTACCTGTTATATCCCCATGACAAGACAAAGAATCTGTGCAAAAATAGTCGATGTCCAGCTGTCATATGAGAAATAAGCAAAGAAAGGGTGGTTTTTGGCCATTTGAGGGGGTGCCCAAACTTTTTTACCCTCAGCACTCTCGAAAATGGTGGGGTGAAACAGGTTTTATAACTTTAGCACGATTTTGCCTACTCTTCCGATTCCTTACGTCCACTATATATGAGCCCAACAAGAAAGAGAAAACAATAAATGTGAATAGGTAAAGAAGATGAAGACATGAAAATAACACCAGACGTGGAACGTAAACGAAAAATTTAAAAGAAACATTGAAAGAAAAAGGGGGGCAAAGAGAGACTACAAGGAAAAAATGCAGAGAATTTTTCGAAAACATATAAACCCTTTCAATAAGGCAGTGCCTTAACTGAAAAATGGAAGCCCGCCTTCACGAAAGCACTGCAATTCAGTAATTCAGTAGATCGGACAGACGATGAAAATCAAACAGAACAATATATTAGTCAACCAAGAATACCCCTCCAATATTCACCACGGTCCTAAATAAAGGAAACACCAAATTTAAACGAAGACACAGAAACATTAAGAACCTTTATCCAGAATACGCGGATGCTCTTCTGATCTTCGCAGCTGAAAATCAGGATATTTTCAACATTTTACAAAATAAGGAACCGCATCTGCACTGTAATAATAGTGCAAGAAGAATACAAAATAGACGACTACTCCCTAAGAACAACATACAAATTAAAACACCCGAACTTATCTGACGAACCAACTGAAAAGGAGATAAACCATCAAGGAAGAAATTAAAACGGCTTACAGAGTTGAAAGAACAGTTCTACTTTTCATTGAGAAAAATAAAGCACCTTGGAGTCTGATCGAGAGGACATGCATAGACACCATACTGTCAGCGATGACACATGAAGTTAAAAACGAGGCAACAAAAACCAACAGAAGTTGAAGAAGAGCGACTAACAAACAGCAAGCCTAAAGCAACAACATAGGACGTCAACAAGAATAGGAGGGAGGACAATTACAAAAAGGATGAAAATGTAGACAATGAAGTTCTGAGACATAAAATCTGGAATCAAAAAAGGGGAAACAAGATTCAGAAGAAGAACTCTGGAAGCAAAAAAAACGAAGAGAGGAGTATAAACACTATATATCACGACATAATGCGGCAACATATCTCACAAACACCTACACTTTCCTGTACCATGCCTCATGTGGCTCTCGCTGCTGACAACAAGCATGTCCCAAATCCAACTCAGCTTAGATATAACCGGCCCAACGGTATATTTCCTGGGAGTGGCAGTAATCGCTTGTCAATCAGTTAATCAATCAAATAATCAAATTCGTAATGAACTGTTTAACGTTCACAATATTCAAATTAATGTATTTTTATTTCTTAATCATGATAAATATGCTTTACTGTGTCTCGTGCTTTGGCGTATGAGAAAGTGACTTTGTCCGAGGTCTAAAGAGCACATACAAAATGATAAAAATCTTAAAATCTTTACTAAGTTTAGAATGATTACGAGAGATTTTCCATAAGATAGATTCCTAAATATTCACTTATCTAAGATAAAAGCAGTATCTGACAAAGAATCTTTAGTGTTCATTTTCAATTTTATCAAGTATTTTTACTATTATTATACAACTAGGCTATTGCCTATGTACAAAAAAGAGGAAGGAAGAGGAGGAACAATTGCGTAAAGGGTTTTTATTGTATCATCCGTTTGCTGGTCACCTAACTACGATAAAATCACAAAATGCTATTAAATCTAGGGTTGCATTTTTAAGAACGGGGTGAAAGGGGTGGTTTTCTGGCTATTTCAATATAACTCAAAAACTAAGTGGAAATCAAAAAAAAATTAAAAGAATACTTTTTTGTAAAAAGTTGAATTTCCCATCGAAATAACTTTGCGCAACCTCGATAGAACTATTTTAAAAAATGTAAGTAAAAACAAATCTGCAAAAAATGCGAAAAATCGCGAAAATTTATTTTTTTTACATTTTCGCTTATAACTTTTTTCTGAGGAGAGATAGATATAGAAATAGCTTCAGAGAAAAGAGATATTCCAACCGTTAAAATGAGCTGAAAAAAAGTTCTATGATGAAAATGGACTGAGATATTGCCGTTCAAAATTGGTTGTTTTTGTAATTTTTACCGATTTTGCTTTTATAACCTTTTCTTTATAATTATCAATGAATTTTTTTTTATTTTTATTGAGTACAATGCGATTTTAAAGTTACAGGATAACAATAAACATGTTTTTTAAGTTGTAAAACTAATTTTGTTGTCGCAAAGGAAAATAAATAAATAAATAAAAAACGCATAACTTTCGACCATTTCTTTTTCAGTTATTGAGATTTTTTCTACTAAACAGTTCGTGTTACAGAAGTTTTTTTCTTTCCCAACATTATAATGTTCAATTCATAATTAACAACGAGAAGAATCAACATTTCAACGTCAAACAAAATAAATAAAAACTGTGCTCATTGTTAACTAGATTTAATGTTCAAATTTTTGCCAAATTACTTGACAATATCCATTAAGAGCACTGTCCTTTAGACATTCTATTTAAAACAAATTTAAATACATTTTTCGGTTATTTATTAAGTATAGCTTCCGATTTATTCGCAAAAACTATAACCTCCTTTTTTTTAATCTTAATTTGTTAATAACTTTTGCAATAATTAAGCGTAGGTTTTCTTAGACCATAAATATTATTTGAACTTAAGATTTAAATGACTAAAGCCTCAATGAAGTCTAAAATTAGATTGCATATATTCACCAATCAAAAATGTGTATTTTTTATTTATTTTCGGATTGTTATAACGACATTTGCAAACTGTAGATTTATCTTAGTGAGCCACTTGTGATTGATTCGTTTATTGATAGCCCTATTGATATTTTTTACCTCTTCAAGCTGGCATTTAATGAGATATTTAGTGTCACGTTGATTTTCTTACAATTAACAACAAAATGAGGAGGGAAATATTTCTAATTTTATTAAGTTTAGTCTTAGTGAAGAGTGAAGTTAATTATACTCTTATACTACAGTACGAAAATATTACAGTACCGGATCTACAATATGTCTGTTTAAATTATGAAATCGCTGCCGGTGTAAGTGAAAAATGTGCCGAACAGTTAGAAGTTGTATGCGGAAATTTAACATTATTAGCAACAAGTAAGCATAAAATGCTAATAAATAGATACTATGAGTTATTTTTTAAAGTAGTTATATCCAGAAACAATAAATTTACAAAGGAAGGCGTAGACTCCCAAGATTTTGTTACGATAAATCTTTTCCTAATAGAGATGTTTCAATATTCATATAAGTACACAGTTTTACAGTAAATACGTTTTACCGGTACCGCTACCTCCGGCGTCCTTGTTTTTACTATAATACTGCTGCTATTAGGGTTTATTATCGTATCGAAAGTCATTGTCATTCATGTATCTATTATCTATTTTTATATTAACTGAGTATTATTGTTTATTTATTTACATACGCTGTCCTACAGATTAACAAAAGCCCAACTACAGAACAGAAGGATTAAAGTGTAATACAAATAACACGTAATACAATTTGATAATATATGCAACACAGACAATACAATTTTAAACAACAGACACCCAACACATGGAAATTAAAACATGATTGCTTACACTAGACCATATTTGACACTAACTTTGAGAGTTTCAAATTTAAAATCTCGACGTTTCATGACATTCGAAGCCTTTTTGCGTTACTACACTTCCACTGGATGTGGAAGTTATATATATTGGAAACAATTAGAAATATTTCAAGCAAACTTTGGCTCTGACAAAGACACATTTTAGAGACACTTTTGTGCACATATTGGAATCAAGTTAGAACACATTTTCATCACCACTTTGGACACATATCCTATACAGTGTGAACTCTGCATCTAAGCCGTGTGTGGCGTATTTTCCTACATACTTAAGATTGTTACTATAGAAATAATAATAACAAAAGACAAAAATTTATTTTACATTTTAAATTGAAATATAAACATATTTAATGTCGAATAATTTATTTTATTTATTGTTATACTTCATAAATTAGTGACCCCGAAGAACAAACGACAGCCAAACCCATAAATTGGTGTCCCCGAAGAACTAACGATAGCCAAACCTGATTCTCAAAATCGAAGATATCAAGAATTTTCGAAAGGTGCCAACTTTCACCCGACGTTTACGTCCATAAGCAAAAAGCACCTAATAGCACCAAAGCACATCCATAAATTGTTACATACCAAACTTGTTAGGAAGGAGCAATTTCTCATCCATAAGTTGATCCACGAGGAACTTTTTTTTAAAAAGGAAAAGTGAATGCTAATTCAAATTGAACATAAACCAAGCATTCCAACTCGTGTCACAACTGATCAGGGAGTTCAGCTCGAATCAAATCTTTTTCGTGAATTTTCAAAATTTTTAGGTTTCCATCGAATTCACACAACTTCATATCACCCACAAAGTAATGGTATGATTGAAAGATTTCATAGAACCTTTAAAACTGAAAAATCGCCAGAGCTAGGTTAATTCATTGGTTTGATGAACTACCAATTATTTTATTAGGGTTACGAGCAATGCCTAAAGATGATTTACATCTTTAGGCATTGTAGAACTTATTTATTACTTTGCATCTCCCTGGTGTATATTTTATTAAATCACATGCTGATACTAAAGTGCCTTTATTTATTACCAAATTACAAAACTATTTCAGTAACTTACAATTCACAAATTCTAAACGAAACTATTATTTACAAAACTATTTCAGTAACTTACAATTCATAAATCCTAAACTAAACTATTCTCAAAATACCTTTGTTAGTCCTGACATTAAAAATTGTAAATTTGTTTTCATTCGAAAAGATGGACTTAAACCAACTTTATCCCCTTGGTATGAAGGACCTTTTCGAGTTATTTCTAGAACTAACAAAATTATAACAATCCTTAAACGTGGAATAAATTTTACTGTAGCTTTAGACAGAGTTAAGCTTGCATACTTATTGAATGATGTTGTCTATCTACCCGTCGATTCTGACTGTGAAAAAGTCCGTTTTAATATTGATACTTTGGTAAGTTAATTTTTATTTTGCAGGGGGGGGGGGGTATATGTGGCGTATTTGCCTACATACTTAAGAGTGTTACTATAGAAATAATAATAACAAAATTCAAAAATTTATTTTCAATATTAAAATTTTAAATTGAGATATAAACATATTTAATATCGAATAATTTATTTTATTCATAGTTATACCCGTGCCTTTAAAATGTGTCGTGTATAAATGTTCGTTTCCATGTACAATGTGTCTACAATGTGTCTTTGAATACTCCATAGGTAGCTTTAGATAAACATACAAACACGGCAGCGCCTGACAAAGACAAGCGTACATACTAGTGGCATATATATATATTTTTTATTTATGGGTCTATGGGCATTTCCAAAAGAAAATTTTATTTTTTATAAAATGACACACATTCGTTAATTGCAACGAAAAGATTGTTGATTCGGTGAAAAAATCAAGATAATTACTGTAGTTATTTGCTAATCTAGAGAACCTTACAACAAATGAATTGAACCCCCAATTAGTTCTATGAGCTGGTTCGTAAAATGCACTTGCTGAGCGGATAGTTCTTGATGGAACATAAATGTCAAATCTTTCCAGTAACTATGAACAGGAAATATTAAAATTATATTATGATTAATTCAAGATCTCTGTTTCCGGCGAACTTCTAGAGAATTCATATGAAGATCTCTAGTTTCTGGGCATTCTGTCATTGTATCGACTCCAAACACATGAAACGTATTCTAACTGTGGCCTTACAAGTGACAACTAGAGTAGTTCAATAGAAGTAATATTGGTAAAATCACATGAAGTTCAGTTGATGAAATAGTGACTTGGTAACAATTTGAGAAATGTGAGATGTAAAAGTCAATTATGGATCTAGTATTACATCCAGATTTTCAATAATGGAAACATTATATTCCTACGGCAATTAATTAATGAGTGATTAAATCAAATGGATATAATAATAATTTCCATTATCATAACATTAAAAGGTTTGCTTTGTTAATTCAGGAATTAATCTAACCATAAATAACTCCAGACGAAACTGATTAAAAGGTAAATTTTTATCTCAGTTATGATCAATATTTGCTTGAAATCAATGTCATTCTCACGTGGTTTGTTATTTTGGGAATATTTTATGTCAAGTATATAAATAGAAATTAAATAGTTTGATAGACGCTGTATGGCAAAACGTATGTCCATACTTGTGTTCTAGAGTTTAAATAATAACAGGAGTAAAATATAACTACGCAAAATGGTATATAAGCTTTGTGACAAAGAGAGGTCATTGCAGAAGTCTTTTGTAAGGAGCAAAAGGTTGATGCCAGCGGGTTTATTCAATTCCACGTGTTTGAAAAAATTTTAGGAAGAATTCTTTGATATATGTGCTAGTTTCCTGATCGGTGGAAGGAAATTAGTATTATACCTTTACTTAAAATCCGTTATGTGAAATATATGCCGGTCAATCAGTATTCTTCTGGTTATGTCAAAAAGGTTGAAAAAAGTACCTAGTAAATATGTTTGTGGATAGTGGATAGTACTACTTTTTACTAGGCAACCAGGCCACAATGGCGGGCCCATTGCGTCTAGGTATCTACAATTTAGCATGGACTCCAAACCACGGTCCTCGGCCACCAACTTTATTCTACCCTGGGTCATACCACCGCTTTTCTGACGGTTCAACGACCCGGGGAAATATGTTTGTAATTCCAATATCCTTAATCAATACCAGTTCAGATATACACAATTAAAAAATAATTGCTGTTGTCCTGGTTAATTTTGTAAGGCAGAGAATAAACGGCGGCTGATTAAGTTTGCATAGGTATATTTAAACACAATTGCAATTTTTCTTTTTCACTGGCAAAAGCTATGCTTTTTTCTGATGCTAATTTCATACCAATTGAAATAAGAATGATTTATTTATCACCCTGGGATAAGTTATACCATATCGTAGTCATCTTAGATGTGTACTAGTCCTGTTATCACAGTGAGTGTGGGAATAAAAATATTACCGCACTAGTAAAACGTAATACCTTGTAACTTTATCTGTGAATAAGATAATGCAAACGTATCATTAGCATAGGGACGGGCAAATTCTTAGTCCAGACCTGCAAAATGGTCTCACTTAGTAACAGTACTGCCTTTGTGACCTTACTACTGATCTTTTTCATTGCAGTGTTAGACGCAACATCAAAATTTCCATGGACCGGATTAGCCTACAGTTCTAGATCGGATTATGGCAATTATGATGAATGCATGACTGTAGATTATAAGTACGCTGGCGGGCGAATTTTAGGAAAGCACTGTACTGTAGGGCTTGTAATTCCAGATTTCCTTGGTAATGCATCAGACCCGAACGTAAGTATATTTTATACTCCGGCATATACTGTTAAAAATATTGTTTAAATTATAGCTTCATTAAGATATTTTTCACACTACGTTCGATTATGAAGAAGTATAAGCATTTTTGTGGTTAAGTCTAAAAGAAGTTTAAAAATTATAAAGAAATCCTGTTATTAACTTTTGAATATCTTGAAAAATTACCAAGATATAGAATTTCAACGGTGATGGTACCAAATTGTTTGAGAAGACTAGGTGACTGATGTGACGTCATATTACAATATGTGCTCGCGTGCGCCAGTACGATTTCCACACTAGGTAGAATAATTTGTGCCAAAATGGCCAGTCCAAATAAAAGAAAGTCATGTATTGTTCCGAAATGTTTTAATACAATTACAAATATTCCTGAAAAACTGTTTTCTTAGCCTGTTGGCTAAAAGCTGTGTATACTGTTGTGAAAACCATTTTGAAGTAAGTATTTACCTGCCTTAAACTACTTTTGGTACGTAATTACTTCCACGTCCAGTGGAAGTATAGTAACGACAAAAAAATTTTTAAAAATTTTTATTGTCCAAATAGGCTTAAAATGTCATGAAACGTCGAGATTTTAAGTTTAAGCGAAAACAAATTTTCTGTCTGTCTGTCTGTCGGTCTGTCTGTAACTTTTTTTGTGCGCACGTTTACTCTGGAACCGTTTAAGATATTGAAATTTGGTACACATATGTACTTTAACGAGTTCTAGAACTAGATTATATTTTCATCTTGTTCCGTCGAAGGGTTGGGGGGTAAATTGGGGTAAATTTGGGGTAAATAGGTAAATTAAGCAGGTAAGAGTCCATGAAATTGGTATATAGTATATAAAAGAGAAGCTAAGGTCTCAAAAAAATTTTTGGCATTAGCCACCCGCATTACCACCCCCACATCCTTATTAAAGGGGATGAAAAAAAAAATTGTGATTTAGTGTATGTACAGGAACCAGAAACCTCAAAATATTTTTTTACTTCATCCACTTCCCACTACCACCCCCCTATCACCACCCCCACCCCACTACCGATGTGGGGTATCGTTTTATGGGTTTTTGGGGTAAAGGATTTCAAATATTATATTATTAAAGTTCCATAAACAATTATTTTCACATACAAAGTTTTTTCGTTGTGAGTGACTTGGATAGAGAATCTGGATGTGGAAGTAGTGATTCCTTGGGCAGCGGTTTTTTACTTCCACATCCAGTGGAAGTATAGTAACGACAAAAAAAAAATTGAAAATTTTTATTGTTCAAATAGGCTTAGAATGTCATGAAACGTCGAGATTTTAAGTTTGGGCGAAAAAAAATTTCTGTCTGTCTGTCAGTCTGTCTGTCGGTCCGTAACTTTTTTTGTGCGCACGTTTACTCTGGAACCGTTTAAGATATTGACTTGAAATTTGGTACATATATGTACTTTAACGTGATCTGGAACTAGATTATATTTTCATCTTATTCCGTCGAAGGGTTGGGGGGTAAAATGGGGTAAATGGTGGGTAAACAGGTAAATTAAGAAGGTAAGAGTCTATAAAATTGGTATTTAGTGTATACAAGAGAAGCTAAGGTTTAAAAAAATTTTTTGGCATTAGCCAACCATGTCACACGTATGTATTGTAACGAGATCTGGAACTAGATTATATTTTGATCTTATTCCGTTGCATAGTTGAAGGGTAAATTGGGGTAAATTGGGGTAAATTGAGGTAAATAGGTCAATCAAGTAAGAGTCCACGAAATTGGTATTTAGTGAATATAAGAGGAGTTAGGGTCTCAAAAAAAAAAAAAATTGGCATTAGCCACCCCCATTACCACCCACACCAAATTATTAAAGGTGGTAAAAAAATAGTGTGATTTAGTGTGTGTACAAGAGCCAAAGCCATCGAGAATTTTTTTTCACTTCATTCACCCCCACCACCACCCTACCTCCTTTATCGATGTGGCATATAATTTTATGGGTTTTTGGGGTACATGATTTCAAATATTATACTATTAAAGCTTCATAAACAATTATTTCTACATAGTGGAGTGCAAATATAGTATTTTGTTGTAAGATACTTGGGTGTGGAAGTAGTGATTCCTTGGGCAGCGGTTTTTACATTTTATATTAGATTTTGCCCGTGACTTCGAGTTGTAAATTTTTAACTTCTTTACCTTTTCCTAAAACAAATAGAACCGAACACTTGTACTTTTTTGGATATATCGCGGACAGACAGTCACTACTTTTGGTAATGATTTATAGAAACATAAACTTCATAATAAAATAGAAGAATGGTTATCAGAAAGTAGATGATTCAGCAAGATTTTAGAACTATAAAAGAAAAACATATGGATAGCCATCAGTCAACATAAAAATCTATATAAATTTAATGGTAATAAAATAATAAAAACACACATTTTAAAATAGGAAGAAAAGTACAAAGATAAGGAAACTACTAAAATATGTTTGAAATATTAGACAATATTTAGGCCAATGTCAAACATTCAAAATTATAATAATTCTAGATTATTTAATTAATATCCTTGAAAGTGTAAAATAAGAGTACGATATGCTCCCAGTGACCATTTGGTACAATACTACATCTTAAATTACTTTGAGTTCCTTTAGATCTATCTCTGTATACTAGTAAAATTATACCGTTAATTAATGAATACTCTTAACAGTGTAAAAGAGTTGATAAAGCCAAAAAGTATAAATATCTTGCAAGTTGATTTATCCGCGTATAACTAGTACATTGGTCAATTTTTTGCATAACGCATAAACTGCTTATCTTAGAAAAAAAAATTTCAAAATGTGCCTCTATTCTATATCTTTATTGCTTCCTGATTATACTTGGTATCTATTTCAAAAGATAAAAAATTTTTCGCATGCTATTTTTTTTACTCCTGTAAATTTTCATATTTTATTGACATAGTCCAAAAAAAATTCATATTTTCTGAACTTATCAAAATATAACCTTCATATTAACACATTTTTTTAACAAATATGTAATGTAAAAATTCATTATTTCATTTTTGAGTCAGAGCGAGTTTTATTTTAATTATTTTGGTAGGCGACTAGCGCCGTGCCGAGTGACTGTTGTACGTTGACGTCGCGTCGGCGCGCTCATTGTGCGCTTACCAGGGATTTCATACTCTTCGAATTTTCTAATATAGGCTAGTGCATTATTTAGAACAAGAAATAATGTCATCTAAAGCTGAGTCTGCCGAAAATGTGTAGTCTATTTAATCCCTTTCAACATACTAAAAGCCCCCAACCCTCCGATGGGGAAGACCTCAAAAACCAAAGGGACAATTTTTAAGATTTTTCATTTTTCAAAATATCTTCGTTGCCATTGGTTTTTTCAAAAATTATATAGGGATAAAAATTGAAGCTAGTAAATTTTTTTACAAATTGTATGGAAAATGATTTAATTTTATAAATAAAGTGACGCGCAGTAAAAGCTCAAATCACTAAAAGAAATTAAATTCTTTGAAAAGCATCATTCATATTTAATTTAAGTGTTTTATAAAAATGCTCTCTTTTTTGTTCGATAATAATAACTTAATTAATGATAAATAGTATATGAGATAGAGGTTAAGGCCGCTTTCATACGAGGTAACTAGTAGCGGCAACTAGTGGCCGCCACTGGTGGGCCCTTTGGTGGCGATACAGCCAATTTGCAGGCAACTAGTTGCCTCCTCTCTTTTACGACTGATCTCCTAGCCAAAGATAAAGGGAAAAGTACTTGGATAGTTGAAAAGATGATCTCGAATGAGGAACTCCTTCTTCTTGTTATGCTAATCAAGAAGAAAAAGTGAAGGCAAAGACAAATGCAAGTGCATCCTATGCTACCAACAAAAGTGGATACAAGTCTATATTTTATTTTATTTGACGATTTGTGTTTGTGTTTGTTAAGTCCTCTGTATTCACTTTTTCGTCAACCAACTTAGAAATTGATTATTTTTCAGTGTGAAAAATCATGAAACGTCTACTCATCATGCCTTGCAAAACAATATTGATAATATTTTGATTATAATAATATAACATTTACTAAATGTTGAAGCAACAAGTTGAAACGTGTGAACGCTTGCATTTAAAACAATACCCAAACTACGGTGGCGGCCACTGTGACCATTAGCCACCAGTTGCGAGAGTGGGCAACTATCCACCACTGATATCAGTTGTTGTCGCCACTGGAGTTGCCACATGTGAAAATGCTCATTTACGATAATGCTTTACTAGAAGTGGCGGCCACTGGTTGCCGCCACTAGTTGCCTCGTATGAAAGCGGTCTAAAACTTGAACATAAACAAATTTTATTCATTGTACTAAAAGCAATATAGATTAAAATTTAAACATGTACTTAAATAAAAAACTGGCCTTCATCTACTAATAATTCTACGTTACTTTCGTGTTCTTGAAAAACATTGCTTTTGTGTATTCTCTGACTGGCTTCAACTTTTGTCTCTTCTAATGTTTCATTGACTTCGAAATAACTGCAAAAATATATCGGTGAAGTTTCCTCCCTCGGAGAGGTGGGGACTTTTATTACGACAAAAGATCTATAAGTACCAAATAATCCCGAGGAATTCAGCTTTAGGAGATTTTGCTCAATGTCCTCCATGTAAAATATCATAACTGCATTGGACTAATACCTATAATATTAAAACTACCAACAGTAATTAAACAAAATAATAAATAGTGTACTCATCGAAAACAAGGCTTACTCTCATTAAATTTCAAATGATTATATTGACCTAATGCTCAGGTTCATTCTGAATAGGGTCGATACAGTAGTACTAAAGTAGTTCAATAATTTGCACTATACTCAACCGGTGTTTCCTCAATTAATTTGGCATCATCAGAAGAAATTAACATACAGCGTTTAGTTATTTTGAAATAAAGGAAATAAATTATATATTGTATTTCTTTTGCAGGCATATTATAAGTTAGCAGTATGTAAGCCGGACGCATGTTCTGCTACTGATTTCAACACTATAACAAGTAACATGTCAGAAGGTTTCCCCTCTCTTTTTCTGGATTCTCTGTGCCAAACTATTGAAACTGATACAGATATTACAGCGTCAGACATAGTTACAATGTAAGTTGAAAATATTTTCATTTATTTGCTAATAAATTAGTTAAATTTAGCCTTAATGTCAGTTGTGGCGACATTTTGTTAAGAAAATGTGACGACGCTCATTATTTCGGTCACGACTTCTTTGTTTCTTGCGCCACAGAAACAAACAAAGAGTCCTTTGGAAGCATAATTAATTACACAGGTACACAAAATTAAAAAAGCGGTCTTTTTCTGGTACTGCATTAGTTAACCCATATGTATTTCGACGTACTGAACACGAATCGGGTGTCCGTTTAGCTCCATTGACCGCCATAATTTAGGTTATTCTCGCGATTTACTAAAAATTGGTGGCTAAACCTCACTTTTCACTTTTTTGTGTGTTTGTGTAATATATTCGAAAAGGTACGCGATTTTCTAGAAAATGGCAAAGGGTCCCGTGATATTCATACATTACACAGACACACACACAAGAAAAGGTCTGTTTCTGGGATTCCATTGGGCAACCCCCATGTATTTCGACATGCTGATTACGAATCAGGTATCTGTTTAGCTCCATTACCCACCAATTTTTAGTAAATCGCGAGAATAACCTAAAGTATGAGTTTGTTTTAGGATATTTTCGATATTTACCAAAAAAGGGTGACCAATGGAGCTAAACGGACACCTGATTCGTGTTCAGCACGTCGAAATACATATGGGTTACCCAATGGAGTACCAGAAAAAGATAACTTTTTTATTTTGTGTGCCTGTGTTATCTTTAAAATTAGTTGTTAACATTTTTGACGCAAGTGTTCTAGTTTCTGAAATATGCAACATTGAAAATAGCTACTCATTCGCTGTATACAAACGAACACTTCTGTTCAAGTGAAACTAGTAATACTTGTAAATGTATCATGTTTTTGGCTGCAGCGTTTCACTAGTTTTATAACTCCATAAACTTATTTTTTCATCCTTTTTTAAAAATAATAAAAATGTTTAAATATTTCAATACAAAACATTTACAAACAGTTTTTCATTGTTTTTTAATATAACCAGTAAAGTCCTACGGGCAGGAAATTACCACATGAGTAGGCATGATTTCTAGAGGTGGATCTGTTCGAACATCTACTTATTTTAACTTGTTAAAAGGATTTGCTTTTACTCAAAAGTGAAAGTATCGAGGCATTTTCGAGCAGCAAGTCTCTACACCAATAGAATGTGCAATGTTTTTATTTTTCTCTCCTTATATTAACTTATATAATTCAAGATATTTTTAAGCGGGAAAGTTTCCTATTAATTAAATAGAAAAAAAACTGTTATTCAAATATATAATACAGTATTAAATACATTGAATAAAAATAATGATCAGCTGAGTCTGTCATAATGGAAAAGCTGTCAGCTTTTGTTATAAAAACAATGCGCGACTCTCGATACATATGGCCCGCGCGCGGCGCGCTAGTCGTGAAATACGATGTTTATGGCGTCAGCTGACGACATTTCCCCTCTCTTACCACAAGCTGACTCGATTTTTCGTCAAATACATTATACATATTTTTGTATAACAAAATTTGAACCTTGATGAAATTAGTAAAATTTAAACTTTTAATCAACATGTTTATACGCGGACGTACTATCCATCGCCATTTTAACAGCTGACTTGATTTTTTACCACTTTTTAACATTATTAAACAACATACAAAATTTCAACTTTGGTGGTATCTTTTTAGTTCAATAAATTTTTTACGCGTAGGAGGCGCTCCAGCACCTACCTCCACCGTTACTTGTTCAGCTGTCCGCCGTTTCGTGTATATGTACGTAATAAACTATTATACAAATGAAAACCAGCCTTAAAGAAATGATTAGCTCCAAAATGTCGCTGCCTCCCGGACTATATGTGTGCAACAAGTTAGAAAAAGTGTTTTTTTTTTTCGTATTAGGTGTATGTAAATACACCGCATACGGAAAAAAACACTTTTCTACAGACGTTTGGAAAGATGATTAAACCGAGATATTTTTTGAATCTTATTTTTGACATTTATATACTGATTACTTTTTTTGACAATGCTGGGATTTCATTTATGAATTGTAAGAAAGTAAATATTAATATTTATCATGATAAAAAATAATATGTATAGGTATAAGTATTAATTAATTGTTTTTCTACTCCCTTATGCAAATTTGCTGTTTTCTGTACAGTGTGTAGAATGGATAAGTAGACAATTCCTAACTGAAAGGATATATTTCATATCAGTTCTAGGATGGATATGAAATGAAACCGATCAATCACAGTTCGTGTATTAAGTACATAGACAACTATTCGTTTTAAAATCAAATTAGTGCGTAAGCTGTAAAAGTAACTGTCAGTGTGTACTGTCAGTGTGTATTTGTGTAATATATTAATGTTTAATAAATTTTGTAGTTTTTTTAAGCTGGTCGTAGAAAAAGTATACTGTACAACTCGAGTGGATTATCCATATCGCACTCAAAAGTTTGAAGCACTCCGCCTACGGCGTCGTGCTCAAACTTCTTTATCGTGCGATATGGGTATCATATCCACTCTTGTTGCACAAACTACTATATTTTGTTCTAAGAACATTGATGTACAACTTTTTTAGCGTGGAAATATCTTTTCCGCTCTAGTTAGGAAAAGTTCGATTTTTCCTAACTCAAATTAGTACTGAAATATAGAACATTTTCAAACCTCAGTAGAAAATGGTAATTTATGCAACAAGTGCATAAACTGGTACTTTCTTCACGAATGGAAAGTTTGAGTGAAAAAAAGGCACTTTATGCATGAGTTTCATTGAATGTTTTTTCTACGACAGTTCTCAATTTCCATCAACTTCAATTGTTTTCAATGCACTCATGGATCCGGCTACAGATAAGCGTGAAATGTTACTTTATTTCATGCCTTTTACTTTTTTTTACTATGGCCATAAACATATATGTTTTACTCACTAAAAATAATGAAAAAGTATAGTTTTTTTAACAGCCATAGAAAAAATATATTAACATGTCATTGTCATTTCGTTATAACTGTGTTTTAACCATATAATTTTATTTTCCAGAACAATATTTTTAATAGTCATTCTTCTAATGGTCGTTTCCACGGTATATGACATTTACTTACATCAAACAGAATCCAGTAAGTACATAACATTAAACAGCTAAATATGTTTATTCACAATTCATTATTTTTAGAAAGTCATCATCCTTTATTGCTTGCATTTTCTGTACTCTCCAATGGAAAGAAACTATTATATGTTTCAAAAAATTCCAAAGAGCAGATACAAACTTTTCATGGACTAAAAACGATTAGTATGATGTGGATTGTAGCTGGTCATGGTTTTTCAGGGTGGCAAAACCTTATCGTTACTAATGCAGGAGACACGTTAACTGTAAGTATTTAAGGCACCGTCGAACGAATTAAAATTTTGTGATTTGTTAAACTGTAAATCACAAAATTTCAATTCGTTGTATTTCAGTTAGTAATGAAAATATTTTCATAAACTTCAAAACGTATTGTTGTATTTTTATGAAATGTAAAATGCATATGACAAAAAAAAATAATTTTAAACAGGAGTCCCTAGACCTGGGTGGGGGTAACCGAATTTTGAAAAAAATTTTCGCAAACTGCTTTTTCAAAATTTTTTAGGGGTCGTTAGAGAAGTGCTTCTGTTAATTCCCATATTTCGTATGGGTCCCAGGCGCCACAGACGAAAGAAAAATTATTGAAATTTCTAGATCCGCCCTTGGACTGTAACCTGTAGAATCATTGTATCAAAATGTTAAATTAGTACATCTGATATCTTGATTATGTTTTGTATTTTGTTTACGAAAGTATTTGGATTTTCATGTCACCGATCGACGTTAGAAAAGCGATAAATAATAACTTTTTTAACCACAAGTTAATTTATTATTTTTCCAATGTTTTGTGACTGACTTTGTATCATTATTTATATTATTCTTTTAAACTTTTTAGTGGTTACTCAAAAGATACTCAGTATATATCACAGCAGCTCCTTTAGCGGTAGATACATTCTTCTTCATATCTGGATTTTTATTAGCCTTCCAATACTTGAAGCAAAAGCCAAAACCATTAAAAGATCAAGTTTTGTCCGTACCGCACATGTATTTACATCGTTATTTGAGGTAAGCAAAATACATTTCTGACGACAATAGACCTGAATCTTCTAAAACAGATTTTGTATCTATACAGAGTGTCCAGCATAAAAAATGATAGATAAAAGTCATCCGGCATATTGGAGTATTGCCGCCGTCTTTCAAAAGGCTGTGCGCGGCGGCATCGGCGACTCGAAGAGATATTTCATATGTTTTTCGCCCTAACGCTGTTTAGCCAAACCATGAAGTGTTCTTGATATGTTTGGTTTGTCCAGTTTTAAACAAATTTGCATCTTAATATACAAGCAATGTAACAATTGTTGTTCTCATCATTAAATGTATTATTGCAGTTAGACAGAAATTTGGTAACATGGGTGTCATGTAGTGATAATGACAGGAAAAGTGAATGCGATTTTCTTGTACTATTTAATGTGGAAACATTGCCTATTTCTAAATAATTTTGATTAAAAAATTAGATTTGAGATAGAAAAAACTGTATAGAAACTTTTATAGAAACTTTTTATTCTTTTTGGGAAAACATATCATTATGCAAAATATTTGTACGTATACTCCAGACACCTATGCTATTATTGTGCTTTGAGTTTTCTTTCTTTTTTTATAATTTCAACATTATTAATATTAAGTTAAATCATCAAATAATACTGTACTTATAGGCCATTCGGAATAGTTTATTGTGCGAAATGTCGTTTACCTGCAATTTTTTTTTCTTGAAATATAGTTTGGGATGTCCACAAACATATGCCAGCTATCCGCACGCGTGACAGGTGGGGTAACACAATCGTCCATTTTTTGCCATTTTTCGCTTTATTTACAATATAACTCGTAAATGAAGCATTGCTAGAAAATATATCAAGAGATAGAAAAATTGAGAAAATTAATTTTGAACATTTTATTATTCTTGACATTTTTTCAGAAAATTTTTCGTTTAAGAGCTACAGATGAAAGAACAATGCTACTTTTCTATTTTTTAAAAGCTTTTACCTACGATCACTACTATAAATAGTAAAAAAACACACTACCTGCCATCTATGTAAGTTGAATTTTACATATTGTAAACAAAACGCACTGTAAACAAATCGCATGGTAAACAGAACGCACGGGACACGCAATTATAGCTGGCTTATATATCGGTGACGCGGGGTTTAAAAATACAAATGCGCCTACGTAATTTTCAAACGCTGTCAAAACTGACATAATATTTATTTGTTGAATAATATTGTTGACTAGTAAACTAAATCCAGATTTTACTAAATAAATAAATGAATATGATCGTAGGTAAAGTGCAGTACATAATTCGAGTTGTAAAGCAATTACGCACTCATGGAAATACATTTCTTTTCCATTCGTGCGTAATATGCTTCTTACAACACTCATTATAGGCCGGGAGCCCGTGTATAAAATGGCTGACTATCCGGCGAACTTTGAAAATATGAAAAATGGATTGTTCTTATATAAGTTAGCAATGAATGGACCGTCAACTGGTTGGGTAGCGGTGGGGGTGGCTGTCAAAGGGTTGAAAACACGCAAAAAAAATTGAGAAAAAAACTATCCGGCGAACGCTGAAACTTGTATGAGGGGAAGATTATGTTATATAATGAAAGTAGAACATAGTCAGCTGGACGGGCGGCGGTGGATTTACCGTCAGCTGATCGATCAAACAGGTCCAAAAACATGAAAAATTTAAATTATTCGGCGAACTTTAAAATTTGGGTATAAGATAATATTTACACTGAGATTCACGAAAAACATAGTCAGCTGCAAGTTTGTGGGTGGAAAAGTCGTCAGCTGGTACAGAACAGTGCCGAGTGTTGATCACCTGCGAAGCAGCGCGCATCACCTTTCTTGCATCAGCTGACGACTTTTCCACCCACATACTTGCAGCTGACTGTGTTTATCGTTAATCTTAGTATGAATATTATCATATACCCGAATTTCAAAGTTTGCCATAAAGATTTAATTAGTAATATCGATATTGATAACTTAATGTTAGAAAACGTGCGTGCGGTATTCCCGAGTCTCTGTTTTTAATTTGATTAAATATTCAATTTATTATTAATATACATTATTTTATGCGAATACAAATTAATACATTCGTACATTTCAAAATTATATAGGATGATTGCTCAGAAAATTTATTTAGTTTAGTGAAAATAAAAATAAATTTGTTCGGCTTCCGATAACAGATCTTCCTCATTCTCATTTTCATCCAACTTATCACTATCTTGCTGCTCAGTGGGTGAAAGATCATTTTCCCTTTGTCACTCGCATCTAAAAAAAAAATTCTTTATAAAAAATTGATTAAGATTATAATAGGATGAAAAGTGAAAAGCACAAATGATATAATACCTTCAGTATTTTCGGCATCTCGGATAATCATTTCCACTTAGGGAGGTAATTGATCTCCATCAAACCACTTGCAAGTTAAATTTGTTTTCCTCAAGCTGTCACCCATAACCAAGGGATTTAATGTAGATGGCACTTGTTTGTGTGCGTTGTTTCAAATCGTATACATACATACACAGTTCTTAAAACGTGCTGTACAAGTTCCGATTTCGACGGAGGCGAGAGAAAAAGCTTTTATTTGAAAAACTGTACTAAAAAGTAAAAACATTTTTTTTTAAATTCATACACCTGGAAACCAAAAGCTTTGGTGCCGGTCAATTGAGCAAAGTAACTATGCAATAGCGCTATATGACCGTCCCCAAAGCTTTTGGTTTCCAGGTGTATTAATTTTAAAAAAATTATTTTTATTTTTAGCACAGTTTTTTCAAATAAAAGCTTTGTCTTAAAAATATTTTTTTTATAAAATTTTTTGATTTTCTCTTTAAAGTGAATATAACAAATAGTAATACAAAATATATCATCGGTATAATGTAAATTATGTTTAAATGTCCAATTTACAGTTGAAATAAAATATCTTTGCAGATCTTATTTATTTTCCCATCATTTTAATACCTCAATACCTGAAAAGTTTTATTTTTTTTTCTGTTTAACATGCAAATTATATATAGATCTGTAAATATATTTTATTTCAACTGTAAATTGCACATTTAAACATAATTTACATTATACCGATCATATATTTCGTATTAATATTTGTTATATTCACTTTAAAGAAAAAATAAAAAAATAGAAAAATAGCATTTTTCTTTCGTCTGTAGCTCTTAAACGAAAAATTTTATGGGAAAATGTCAAGGATAATAAAATGTTCAAAATTAATTTTCTCAACTTTTCTATCTCTTGATATATTTTCGAACATTGCTTCATTTACAAGTTATATTGCAAACAATGCGAAAAATATAAAAAAATTGAGGATTTTTGTATTTTAAAGTGTGTTGCCCCACCTGTCACGCGTGCGGATAGTTGGCATATGTTTGTGGACATCCCAAACTATACTTTAAGAAATAAAAATGCGGATAAACGACATTTCGTAAAATCATCGTTTTTCCGTCTATTCCGACTGGCCTATTAATAGATATCTCATCGCTTAAATTTTGAAAACGTCTATAGATACTATTCTACAGAATAATTACTTACTACTCTTTTTTTAGGAAAATCATTTCATATAACTTAATTAAACTATTTAAGATAATGTAATAATATTAAGCATCTAATTTTTTGAAATACACTATGTTTATTAATTTTAGGCTTACCCCAGCTATGCTTATGATCTATCTGGTGACCATATCAGTCTTTAAACACTTGGGATCAGGACCTTTATATAGTTATGGTGCAGAGGCTTTCGTTCAACCTTGCAGAGACAATTGGTGGCAATTTTTTCTCTACATACAGAATTATGCCTTAGAAATTAATGATTTTGTAAGTAAAAAAATAATACTTGTAATTAAGGGGGTCGGTAGCTCAGTGGTTAGTGCGTTTAGCTTCCACTCTAAACGTACATAGCAAAGTGAGTTTGAGCCCCACACAGCGAAAAATTTTTCAAAGTAAATTATCCCCAAGGAGTTTTTTGGATTCCACTATAAACTATAGGGCCCCGGTTTCCTTTACTCAGACAAATCTAGATCTTCTAGACTTAAGAAAGTCATTGAGGTGACATGGAAAGTGGTTGAAACAAATTTTAAAACACAGTTTTTTTTAATGTATATGCTCTATTGGCGATGTGCTTATGTTTGTGTTGTTATTTCGAGATATAGACAGGTGCAACGTTTTTAAAATGCATGCCAATCATATATATGAATGAAATTACCATGATATGCCAGAAACGCAAATTTTAGGCAGTCGTCGCGTGCAGAAAGGTGTGCAAATGACTGGTCATGTACCGCCAGTCTATTAGGTGGGTTGAAACGCTAGATGAGAAGTTTCTTTTTCAAAAATTTATGGGAGACAATGCTTAAAATTTTGAAATTACAACTGTTCTATATAGATTCAAGTACAGGAATGATATTCATGTCATCAATGTCATTTACGACATCTAAAAAAAGTAAAAAATTTTCTTTTATTCTGCTATTTTCACTAGATCAAGTGTCAAATATATCAAATCGTTAGAAAATATTTTAATTGTTTAGATATAGTACAATCGAATTGATTTAATTTAATTTTTTTCAGCGACAACATTCCACCTGAAATTTTATTGTTGATTCTTATGCATTATGACCTCCTGATTACGAAAAAAATATTCGTGCCCAAGAATTCCTTGTGTGACAAAAGTTATATGCACTTTTTGACGCGCTTTCACGCATTTTCAACTTATTTGCTTAATATATCTTGTACTAGTAATCAGATGAGAATTTTAAAAATTGTGGCTTATTTGGAATAAAATTCTTAAAATATATAGATCTGTCCGATATGTATTGGTCAATCCGCCATCTTGGAAATAAATAGAAAACACCAAAAATGGCCGAAAGAATCAAAATTGAATATCTTTTCTATAAGAAGGAGTAATTTCACCAAAGAATCAACAATAAAATTTCAGGTGGAATGTTGTCGCCGAAAAAAATCAATTCAACTGCACTAATAGTTTCAGAAGTTTTCTTACTGCTATTCTGCATGTCTCTATTGGGGGTGGTTTTCAGCTTGAAGATCGATGATGCGCTAATCAGATTGATCGAAATTCTTCAGATATTTATTCCAACAACTATCGAGGATATAATGTTTTCTTCCATTCTTTCAAATTTTCGTGGACTTTTGATAGATTATGGATGCGCTATGTTGTTTTTTCTACTCCCTTACTTCAATTCGTTTATTAAACATTCCCTACCTGTACTTTAACGAGATTGATTAAGATACAAATTTTAGATTAAGATTATAACCAATAGAAACGCGGCACACAGCAATATTCTGTCAATATCAGCTATTGCCTTGAACATCTGACATATCTAAAATTCATAATTACTGTTTACCTAGCAAATTTTCAAACTTTACGCTTCTTGCAATTAAAATCAATGAACATGTGTAATAGTGAAAGTTAAATTGAAATAGTAATCCATAATATTTCCTATGTTTAGTTTTCATAATATTTCCTAAATTGTAATCTGTAATTTTCTATTTTATTATGACTGGTCGTAGAAAAAATAGTGTATATAATTCACATTTAATGGCTATTAAGATACTCACATTCATTATGACATTCTCCTACGGCTCATGTCAATCTAATGCTCGTGTCTTTACAGCCATCATTAAATGGTCGTTGCATAATATACTAATATTTGACAACGAATTGTTTACAAAACTGGTCCTCTTATTATACCTATTTGATTTAATCTGACAAACATTTTTAATATAATCATCGTAAAAAATAAAATTTGTAGAGAAATCTGTTTCAGAATAGACTCAACTCAAATATCGGATAAAAAAGTCTGTGTGTCTGTATGCATGCCTGTAAACCGTTTCTTGTAAACACGATAACGTATATTAGAATTACATTTTTAATTCAAATGAAAAACAGCATAATAAAATAATTTCTATTGAAATTAGGCCATATATGTCATACAGAGTGATCACCAGAACTGTGAAAACTGTCATTTTTATGTAAAACCGGTTTTATATTAATTTTAGAGCAAAGTGTTTCTAAAGTTTTTGATTGAGCACACAGAAATATGAAGACGTACAGGATTCCTATCCTGCAATTTACAGAGTGTCTATCAGGTTTGAAGCAACTTTATGTGAATTAGATGATATATGAATTTTACCCTAATATATTATTTTACAGTCACGGTAGTCGACTACGTATTGTATGGCGAATACGCTGGCCGTACTATATATCGCTTACTGGGCTCAAGCCCTTAAAATGTTATTGAGGTATTTTTAATAAGACTATTATGAAACCATATCTATTAAACACGATAATTTCTGTTCGAATTAAAATATTTGTTTCAAATATGATAATATACAGGGTAATTAATTAGTTTCATGTTATTAAAAACATTGGTAATGGGGACCGACTAGACAAACAAAAAACCTTTATGACTTTTTCCTCTAGGGGCACTTTTAAGAAAACTGACCTAGGTCAACAATTTGAATATTAGGGGGTAGGAAACATTTGAGAACCACTGCCTTTTTGGGTCAATGGACGTCTAGTTCCCAATTATACAACTTGTTATAAAAAAGTGCGTCGGCTCGCGGTTTCAAAGCAAAGAAGGGCGGCACCTTTGATGACCGCCTCAACCGATCCAATCATAAAAATGAAAATAATTCGTTATCTCTTTTTTGCAGAACTGCAAGCAAATGATGGGCGTAGAGGTTTAAACACAACACTTTTTTTAATTTAGAACAAAATATTGGAGCTTTTATTGTTTATAATTTATCAGATTTACATGTGATTTATTAACATTTGTAACCTAAATGAGTCTTCTGGGTTAAAATCTTAACAAACGAGTAATTATTGCATGACATTGAGAAATACAGAATTAGACGTCTGAGATACAATAACAGAAAACAATTATGTGTATTTTAAGTTAGGAAAAAATCTGATTTATTTAACGAATTGCCAATCAGGTATCGAAAACTAAAATATTCGATAAATCTAGAACTTACCAATAGATTTTTGTTGATTTACATAAACTGCTCCGCCTGCATCAATACACTTTTCGGCACGTCGAACTAAGGACATACGCACTCCGTTCAACTCATTGGTAAATTAGGATCATTTTTTATGGTTTCTATGCACATTAAAATACGTTGCTGTAATTGTTTCAAAGTGTCAATTGGGTCACGGTAAACCAGAGATTTAAGATGACCTCAAAAATAAAACTCCATCGGATTTAAGTCGGGTGACCTAGCAGACCATGATACTGGTCCACCACACCCAATCCCTCATTGAGGAAACTTCCTGTTTAAAAAATTTCGAACAGCCAGACTAAAATGAACTGGCGCGCCATCATGCATATACCACATTCTTCTGCGCCTTGCCAAAAGTACATCTTCCAACAAATTTGGCAATGTTCGTTGTAAAAAGTTTAAGTATACATCGCCATTTAATCTTGTGGGTAATTCTATAGGTCCAATTATTTTTTTACCGCAAATTCCTGCCCACAAATTAACGCTGAACCGTCGTTGAAAATGCGCCCTTTTTATTACATGTGGGTTTTCGTCTGCCCGATAGTGCATATTTTTAAATTAAACATTCCACTCCTGATAAAACACGACTAATCGAACAAACAGAGAAAGTTTAAAAAATCCTCATTTGCCGCGTATTTTCTCAAAATCCACCTAAAAAATTCCATTCGCCCTGCAAAATCTTGAGGTTCTAGAGCTTGGACACGTTGATAGTGATAAAGGTGTATGTTCATACCGTGTGTGTAGTAGCGGCCTAGGCATGGGGAGTAAAAATTACAACATTGCGTGTGCCAGCTGGCTGAAATGAAATAACAGAGCTGGGATACTCCACCGATGGACGAATTTACGGCTGCCGGTGTTGTCATATCTCTCGCGCTACGTGAATGTACATGCCTAATGGGAAATTACACACACGGTATCTCTTAAAGTCCTCCACACCACAAAATGGGATACTCCCACACGGTTCGCGGTATCGCGGGTGCTTAACGTTGGATCCTCTTCTACGAGTTCCAAAACATGAACCTCCGCTTCAATTACCCTGTCTTCGTGTTATGGACCTCATTCTCCTCCATGTCCATTGAGACGACCTGTTTCCCGAAGACGCTGAACAATGCTTGCAAATGTACGTGCACAAGGATGACGTCGATTAGGGAATCTTAAACGATAAAGCTGTTTCGCAGCAGCTGCATTTCCACGACATTTTCCATACATCGTGCATATCCGCAAGCTCTGGGTAAGTGTAATCTCTCACAGCGTCCAAAATCTGCGTTTTAAAATACCACACTAAACTATCAACTAACGTTGTCAATAAAGAAAATAAAAATAAAAACTTGGTCCAAAATCCAAAAAGCAACATAAAAAAAAACGAACAAGTAAGTAGTGTCTGTACGTAATCAAGAACTTAACGACTGTGGCCCAAAATTCGAAAAGAACAAAAGCGATATACAAAAACAATAAACGGGTTGGACGTGTCTACTTAACGGAGTGCTCACCAGTGTTGCCAGATTATTTCTCAGCTCAACAGTAGAAAGTCTGACAGGAAAACAGTAGATTGCTATATAAACAGAGTAGAATTTTTTAGCCGACTTTATTTAAAAATAATACAACAGAAAATGTACTTATATTTAAAAAATAAATAATATTTATCTGGAACTTTAAAATTTTAGAAATTGCTCGCCTCTGTTTTACCAACAATATGGAATTTTGGTACTAACAGCACGGAACAACATGGCTGTTTCACCGCACAGCTGAAAGTACGGCGGAGAGAGCCTATGCGATATCCAGTGTATATAGATCAGTGAGCGGAACGCTCATTTTCAACTTTAAAAAGAACGAAAACCTACTTAAGAAATACAATGAAAGAAACCTATGGAATTTGTAACTGTGTATACATTGTATTCAAATAAAGTTAAAAATTTTGTTTTTATATTATTTCGCCCCAGAACGAAATCCTGGCTACGCCACTGGAGATGGGAGAACGAGAGATGTAGCAACGGGTTTCAGGTATTGGATTGTTTGTACCTATATTCATATTCGTTGTGTTTGAAGTTCATGATTACCACTATTACCAGCAAATTAGATCGCATGAAGACAGAGCTCAGGGTTACGATTATTTAATTTTATATTAGGGTATTTAAAATTTTTACTTTTCCCATTATTTTAAAATAAAAATGAAGTAGATATCCGCCCATGAACAGTATAACAGTAGAGCAAGTTGCGAAATGGTAGATCTACTGCTAAAACAGTAGATCTGGCAACACTGGTGAACACAGAAACTAAAGTACTAAAGTATTGCACAAGGGAGAATATAGTTTTCTCCAGATCTACTGAGCACTCAGAAAACGCCGACGTCTTTCACCTTTACCGCACCGCTAAAGACCTTACCTTACCTACTTTTAAAAAGCCATAAAAAAGTGTGATGATTATCGACTTGTGTCCTCGCCGACGCGCGTCTCTAACAAAGGAGAGCGACACTTTGATATAGCCGTATTAGCGTATTTGATGGTTAGAGGCGTCGACATAAGCGAAGATAAAAGCCTATCTCAATATTTCAGCAGTTCTCAAACAATATTACTAAAAATTTTCGAAATTTTTGTTTATTTATTTTTTTTTTCTAAAACTATGGGCTTTAGACCATGTTATATAAGTTTTTTTTATTCGCTTAGTCGTTCCCCACCACCAGTTTTTTTTAATGACAAGAAACTAATTACACCCTGTATAACTTATCATAACAGAACACTTCCTACTGAAACTGAGTCATATCCGTTATACATGGTGATGGTCAAAACCGTGGAAACTAACATATTTTATATAAACTATGTGTCATCAGTGTTCCAAAGGTTTTTAATTAAGAACATAAAAATGCAAAGATGTACGAGATATCTAAACTTTAATACACATTGCGTTTTTCAGATTCGAGCGAACTTTACGTACATATTAGATAATATAATAATGTTTTCTTAAAATTTTAATAAGGTGCCAATACGAATGGAATTTGAAGTCGGGCGTTGCCGAATGCCTAATAAGCAATATGGCTTCTGACATAAAAAAAATATATGAAGAAGCGCATGGTAGACTATTACGAAACGAATGAAAGTTGCAGTCAGGCGTTGCCGACATCGAATACCTATTTTAACAACAATAGTAAAATATATGTATAGACTGTTAATCACAGTGGCACCCTTTAAAAGTGATTTGTGCCGTGTTCGTACAAGATGTGAATCAAATAAATATTCGCAGTCGGCCACTCCTTACTGCAACTTCTACTCGTTGATATTGGAACTAGTAGTATACGACGTTACAAAAATATTTCATGATAAAAAAAAAATAACATTATTTACTTATTTGTTTCTAGTGTCTAGTGCAAACATGGTACCTATCAGCTGATATGCAAATGTTTTTGATATCACCGCTTGTCCTAATTCCAATATCTTTAAACTTGAGAAAGTCTTCAGGATTCATGGTGTCCATGGCTGAATTATTGGCTTTAAATTTGTTTTGTATCGCCCTGCCAATTGCACTCCAACTTCTGATAAATAATTATACGAAGTAAGTATAACTTAATGTTCATAGTAAGATTAAACTATTCTCACTCTTAGAGCAGCGATTTCGTAGGTCTATCGTGTCGTTTTTTTTTTGGTTCCCTTGAGTATATCACCGGGCATATGAAATCATATTTTACGACATTTTTTTGTGGTCTCGAACTTTTTAAATCAATAAAAAGTGAAAAAAATGCATTTTTAAAGAAAATTGTTTTTTTTTTGTTTCCACCGCCATCTTTAAAACTATTAAAGGTACCGAAATTTGTTTTGGATCAAATTAAAGGTCATACTGTAGCGCTTTTACCAATATAAACGGTTTGGGTACAATTCGCACTTTCATTTCTCTAAAAATCAGATAAACTAAAAATATATATTTTATGTATTGAAATCTTGGCCAATCGATAAACTTTTTTATTTTTGAAAATATTTACATACATGCAGCGAAGAAAATAAAGCCTAATAATCACAAAAGTTTTTGAAACAATATATTTTTTCCTAAAGTGTACCGTTTGGCAACAGCGATTTTTTTTATCAGCGCTAAATGCGAAATTGGGACGCAATTAATACACCTCGCATGTTAGTTACAGTAACTAGAAGTTTTAATTTCGGAATAATGTCATATTGAACGGATTTCGTTCATTTTTTGGCAGTATAATAGTAAATGCTTCACAGAAAAGTTTCTATATTGTGCGGGGGCTTGCTAATTTATAGGGGGTGGATTCCACCCCCTCTCAGGGGATGGCACTTAAAAAATATATATGTTTATTGGAGCTGAAATAGAATCAAATTTTAAGAAGAAAAAGTTCTATGCAATTATTCACATAAATTGATAGTTTTCAAGTTATAACGACTTCAAAATTGCCATTTTAGCTTAAAAAAAAAGGTATTTCCAAACGGCTTTCGTCAAGTTTCTCGAAAAGTATTACTTTATCGAAAAAATGTTACAGACCAATTACAGAAAGTACAAACTGGGAATTAATTATATTTTTTGTTTATTGATGTAGGATTAATAATTTCGGAGATATTTAAGTTTATATTTGGTAGTGTTCTGAAATTAAATTTAAAGTTTAAAATGCACTTTTTTTCTAAAGCAAGTGCTTTAAATGAGCAAAATAATTTGAGCATCTAGGTAATGCTACATCTTAACGAAAAACTGTATTTGAGATAATTTTTCTAAATTACTGGCTAATTAGATTAACAAAATGGCGACCTTTTTATATAAAAAAAGTATAAATACGCACATTTTTCCGTCATAACTTCTTTATTTCTTATGCTACAGGAACGAGTAAAAAATAATTTGAAAGCGCTATTAATTGTCTTTAATTTCATTTCTTAGCATGCGTGACGTAGGTGTCACGATTTCTGAAATATTTAATATTTAAACTGCATTTTTCGTCTTATAAACGTTAGGACGCCGTTTGTAAACTTTCATATCTCCGAAACTATTAAATCTATGTAAATAAATTAACAAGCTAAATTCATTATCAGTTTATGAGCTTTATTTTTGGTATCTACCTATTTTTCAATAAAACTAATATTTAATTGAGATATTTGGAAAAGGAAAAAAAAATACGTTTCATCGAAAATACCTTTATAGTTTAAACTGTATTTTTTTCTAAAGCAAGTGCTGTATACAAACCAAAAAATTTGAGAATCTACGTCCTGCTATATATTAATGAGGAACAGTGTTTGAAATTCCTTTTTAAGCTATTGCATAGCTTCTATCGCGGGCCTTGAACGCGGGGACCGAATCCAGAAATTCCGTAACGAAAAAACCTCACGCTCCCCACTCCGACGGGCAAGGAGGTGTGGCTTGAAGACCGTGCATCGTCTAACGTCGTTTCAGTTTGGCAGTCTTCGACACGGCGTTGTGTGCGTGCGATTAGACGTATTGTACGACTCTACGAAACTCGATTCGTGCGAGTTTCGTAGAGTCGTACAATACGTCTAATCGCACTTTACTGGAGTACACTGAAGAAGGGTCGAAAATACTTGGTACAAATGGTAATAAATTTCCAATTATCTTGGCTGGCGATTTCAACATTAACTTCGCTGATAAAAAATCAGAGCGGTTGACAACTTTTCTATCAAAAACATTGAATTTGAAAATGAATAATGATCCACAAGAGTCCACAACAAAATATGGGACCACCATTGACGCGGTATTTTCTAGGTATTTAGAGGATATTAAGTCGCAAACTTATGTTTCTTATTTCAGTTATCATAAACCTATAGTTTCAATGATAAATATTCCTGAATAACCAACAGCTACTGTAAAATAATAAACCCCACATGTATTGTAAAATAATAAAAATATTTTAAACAATATTAACTTTTTTTATTTATTTAATAATAGAAAAATTTGTTTTCTTATCGGTCACCACGCTCAAAAAGTGTAACTTGAATTAATATCAAAGAAAAAGCAATACTGCATGAATAAAATAAATAAATAAAATTATAATTGCATAAGTTGATACAAAATGCTATGCAATAGCTTTACCGCGGCAGTCCCCGAGTGCCACACGTCTTTTTTTAATTACTGCTAATTACAGTAACAAAATGACGACGTTGTTATTAAAAAAATGTGTAGACGCACATTGCTTCGATCATAACTTCTTTATTTTTTATGCTACAGAAACAAATTAAAAAAGAGTTGAAAGCTTAATTAATAACATATTATTCTACCTATTAGCACCCTTGACGTAGGTGTCACAGTTTCTGCGATATTTAACTCTCACTCTAAATAATTATCTTATGAACACTTGGATGCCAAATGTAAACTTAAATATCTCCGAAATTATTAATCCTACATCAATAAACAAAAAATATAATTAATTCCCAGTTTGTACTTTCTGTAATTGGTCTGCAACATTTTTTCGATTAAGTAATACTTTTCGAGATACTTGACGAAAACCGTTTGGAAATACTTTTTTTTTTAGCTGAAATCGCAATTTTGAAGTCGTTATAACTTAAAAACTATCAATTTATGTGAAAAATTGCATAGAACCTTTTCTTCTTAAAATTTGATTCTACTTTAGCATATATAAATATATATTTTTTAAGTGCCACACCCTATAAATTAGCAAGCCTCCGCACAATATAGAAACTTTTCTGTGAAGCATTTACTATTATACTGCCAAAAATGAACGAAATCCGTTCAATATGACATTTTTCCGAAGTTTTGCATATTTTTTACCTCTAGGTACTGTAGTATGCAGGGTTGGTCAGATTAGTCGCGTAGAAGTGGCGGTTGTCGAAATTAAGTATTCATTGTTCGGATAAAAATTGTGACAATCGAAAATGTGCTTGTTTTAAGGAAGGCCCAAAATGTTGCAACGGGTGCAAATGTCGTTCCTGTAACAACATTATTTAAGATTTCGAGGCAGATATGAACGAATTAGAATGCTATTAATGTAGGGCTTACATAAACGACAAACTACATATTTATCTATCCAAATAGAAAATTTATTTCAACAATAAGACTTATTTTATGCGTACGTTTTTACTTTCATTCATTTAAAAATGTCTAATAAACTTACTAATTAGATGGGTAGTTAGTAACACTGATTGATATTTATAGATTAGGTATTTATATCTACCTCCTGTCTTTTCATTATTAAAAGGAGACTATTTAATATTTTTTGTACAATTTCTTAATATTAACAACATATGATCAATACTACTGTACAATATATGAAATATTGAACAATAATATTGATCCCCTAGATCTTTTGATCACTACTGGTTTTGTAGTACCTATTGATATAAGTTAAACTACTACATACACCCCGACCGGAACCGTCAGATCGTTGCAGTCGGCAGGCTTGCTACAGCCGAGCGCGCAAGAATATGACTTTGGCCCGTTAAAAAAAAAATCGCTGACTCAATACTATCAACGGGACTTGAAAAATTTTTATCCTAAAAACTTTTTTCAACTATTGGCTTCAATTTGTACGCAGCATGTATATACAAATTTTCATAAATAAATTGTTTTCTCGATTGCCTAAAATTACGCTACTGAAAATAACAAGTTTGAGTTTCCTATTATTTTACCTACTTAAAAAAAATAAATCGGGTTCACGTGGGAAGTTGTTCGAAGCCTTATTGTGTCTGCTTTAATCTAAAAAAAAAAATAGCTTGATAGCACAAATATTTTCAGAGATATAGCGGTGGAGACGTTAAAAAACATATTTCATTAAAAATCAATTTTTTTTGAGTTTTTCCGAAATAAAAAAGTTCTCGACCACCAAAAAATGTCGTAAAAAATGATTTCGTGTACACGATTATCTTACTAAAGAATCCCACTAAGTCTGGTTTGGTTCTACGCCGGTTTCTTTTTTCTCGAAAACTAAGCGACTTTACTTCGAGATTTTACTCTACTATCTCTCCATCTTGATATATCGTAAATTTGATATCAAAGCGAGCTCAGCTCTATGGCCACTTACTTGCGAGACACTCGGTATCGTGTGGAAAATGCATGGGAACTATTCGTAGAAAATATCTTAAAACGACATTAGACCTCAAAATGCTCCAGATATATTGGAAATAATAAATAATGTGGGAGAATTATTACTGATGATTATTGAGTTTGTTTAATTATGTACCAAACAGACTAATGGAAGTTTTCAATAATCGAATATTAACAGTCACTGTTAATTTTAATTAGTAAATTTTTGTATTCGCTACAAATCAAATAAAATGTTTATCACTACCATATTCGTTTTAAAACACTGTTTTATTTCGGCTCCTCTACATTTTCAAACAGAGATTTATTTGCACTAGAACAAAAGAGTTATTCTATATTTTATTGACCATGACTGTACTTAGTTTCAAATATGAATTCTATTACTAAAACTTTCTCTAACCTGTATATTAACCGTTGTTTGTTTTCAGTGAATATGACACTCATTCAAGACTTATTAATTATTTCATTGGTGTTACGCTAGGGGTGTTTATGAGAGTAAAGCAAGATAAACCATTTCTCTATATGGTGAAGAAAGAGCGTGTATCTGTAAGTACATGATAACTTTCTATTAAAAACTATTTTTGTCCGCGGCTACGCTCACATGGACTCACAGTCTCTTTACTAAAGGCTCACCTATATTCTCATCACCTTTCCCAACATCCCACCATCTTCCTATATCGTTCTACCACCTTCACTCACCCACTACACCTCTCTTTGCCATTATCTTCCCTCACTTTCGCCAACTTCTCACCACTTTTTTTAATGAACCACTTTCCCACTACACTCCAACATTCCACTATCTTCCCCTATCTTCCTACCACTGTTTCCAACTCTTTTACCATACTTCCTCATTCTCATCAACTTCTCTGACTTCCGCCCAATCCTCTCCTCTCACCCATCATTCCACAATTTTGCACTACCTTCCCACGACTTTTTCTCACTTTCCTATCATCTTTCTACATTTACACAATCTTCTCTGTCTTCTCTCCGCCTTCCCTCACTATTTCCCACCTTCCCACTACTTTTCCACTTCCTCCACTTTTCCACCATCCTACCAAAATATTCTAAGTCGTCTTTGAGTTATGGTGGAACCAAAATTCAGACAAAGACTTGAGAAAGTAAATTTTGAAAGTACATTTTCTGACTTTAGCATCATTAAACAAATCCTAAAAGGTCTAAAATCTCAGAAAGAATAACATTTTGTTTCTACCATCCGGCAGCGACTTCCACTGGAGCTGTCATTATTTTCTTTTTTAATTAAAACCAAGGAGCATTCAAAGACATTCTAAGTTATGTGTTGACACTTTATGGAAACGCATATTAATTAATAAATAATTTTTGGCGTTACAAAACACAAAAATGTATGGATTTTAAGAATATTTATCTATCAAAATGTATAAATTGTTAAATGTTAAGATTATTATTTCTCATTAGCCTCTATATGGATACCCATTTTATTTTGAGAAAGTATGGCAAATTTGTATAATGTGTCTAAATGAGATCACGATTCTTAATTTGGAATGATTTTAACTTACAATTTGCCTCTATTAGCACGCAGCTACATATCAGACTCGAGTTTCCACTATTTAAATAAGCATTTACTTTAATGTGTCTACATATTCCTAGCGCCATAGCAGATCCACAGAGGTCGCGGCGATCAAGGCCAATCAGCCAGCTTCTCCATTCTTGAATGCAGTTTGAACTTTTGTGTCTAATATTGGTATACATTGTTTCTAAAACATTACTCAAGCACACAGACATACATACACTTTATGCACAAAACAGAAAAAATATGTTGAAAATTCAACCTTGGAAACATTTGCATACATCGGCATATTTAAGGCAGAAAGAGGAAAATCTGTGCCTAATATGAAATCATATGGAAACATAAATAGTCCTAATAATAGTCCCCTAATAATCCTTTTGGTCAAATTTCAGGAAAAAGGTGGTTAGACATATTCTAGATACACTGTATCTAAAGGGTGTCCAGAATAGCTCAGCATAGAAGAAACATTGTACCCACAAGAAACCAAAATGTTGGCATTTGGGTGCAGTGTCTATTTTGACACAATATTTGGTTCCACATCCCATATTTCTACTTGAAGACAGTGTCCATTTTGACTCAAATTTCATTCAATGTGTCAGCACGGTATGTACTCACCATATATTGTGCACTGGTTCAGGCACATTTTGCTTTTTGGGAAGCTATTGGCCAGAAGATTTGTCATGATTAGTTTCATTTTCTGCACTTAGAGAATATACTTTATATTGAAGTAATAGGAAAATAGAGGAAGGCGGTGGAAAGACAGGGGAAAACATGGAAATGTGGGAATATGGTGGAAAAGTGGAGAAATGTAGGGGAATCTGGAATAAAGAGGAAGAACGTGGTGGGAAGATGAGGAAAATTGTAGGATGGTAGAGGAGATGGCGGGACGATAGTGGGTGGTAGTATAGTAGGAGCGATGGTGAAGAACAAGTGGGAGGAACTTCGCAAGCGCATAACATAGGAATAATTTAGCAAATTAATAAAGAAATTACTTCATTTATTTGCGTCTTGCTTCTTTGGGGATAAATAATTAAATTTGAAATTAATTATGAAACTAATATCAATAATAATTGACATGCAAATTAAACAAACTGATATTTTTAGATTACAAATTTGCTGGTTTGGATATTTATCCTTCTTGAAATGCTAGCTATGGTGTTGTGCTACAAAGAAATTGAACTGAGTGATTATGGATATGAAAGTAAACAAGTCTTTTACTTTTTAACGAGAACCCCTTGGTGTATAGGTTTGGGCTGGATAGTTTATTCTTCTTATCATGGCTACGGAGGTAAATAAAGTTGTTTAGTAAAATATATAATGACGTAAATTAGATTGAGTCAGTAACCTAGGACAAGCGCCAGGGCGATAGAAATGAGTCGGCCTCCGAATAAGCCTACATTTTTAATCTTGCTGAATTCGGAGATTTGTTGCTGTTCAATAACAAACCAGATTTGTGAACTGGCGAAAAAGGCGGGGTTTTCAGTTACTTCCGGTGTATCCTACGACAAAAATTGTTTTTATAAAATTTAAAAAAGACAAATTGTATTTTATAAATTGTTGAAAAGTGTATGAGTACGGCACAGCAGCCGAATAAACTGAATAATAATTCCTATTTACTTATAAACTTCCGTTTTTCGCTCTCGTCTACATGTAGCCACATTATTTTTGATTTTTGAGTTATTCCTAAGAAGTTGTTCGGATTCCACTATAAACTGTAGAGTCCAGGCTCCTTCACTCAGATAAATTTAGATCTTCTAGGCTTAAGAAATTTAGTGAGGTGATCTGAAAAACAGTTAAATTCCTTTATCAGTCATCTTGTCACTGATTTTTGTCAACTAATATTTTTGCAGCAGCTGAAATACTTATTTTTACCATTTTCCTCGTTTATACGTTATCGACGTTGACAGATTAAGTTCATGGCTGTCGCATTCAGCGATTCTTATTTGTGTATCTGATTCCGTGCAGCTGTCCTCTGAATTGGTTCGTCGGTGTTTGCGTGTGAGACGAACATTCACAGGATTGTCCATTGCAGAAACCAAAAATAATTGAATATAGCAAATTAGTCCATAGTGGTACACTCAATATGTGTTTGAACACCAAAAAAATTGCTAAAAATTTGTATGAGTTCAAGAGGATGTTCTTTAGGGAAGGGGGGGTGATAAATTATTCTGAAATTATGTAAATTCGCTATGGTAAAAATAATTAAAAAATAAATATGAGTGTAAGAAATAAAATATTATTGTCATGTAACTCTACTGAGACCAGTGTTGCATCTTTCCGTCCTTATTATTTCGCATTCTTTCCACATATCACTTGACTTGGTGGTGGGTCCTTGTTAAGCAGATGCAACTATGGGTGGATAAAAGATGAGATATTGAATTTAGTTTTGATCAATGATTGTCGAGGAAAATTGTCTGGCACTTGTTGAAGCCATACGAAGAGAAGAATGCAAAGAATATGGAAGGTATTTGATCGAGTATTTTCGATAGTTTCAGCGATACTAAACTCCATACTAAACTTTTATACTAAAACAAATACGTTTCAGTTCACTGGGCTCTTATATCGAGACTATTTGCAATAATAAAAAGTTATAGAAAATAATTTGCATCAAATCTGACGATCTTCAAATTTCATAATTGCTAATTTTGTTGGAGGTCGCACTGGAACGAGTTCTTTGAAAAAACCGTTGTTGCTGTCATCTTATGGTAGCGGAAGTATCAAAGATATGAAAATGCAAAGCTAGTATATCATTAAGGACATTAAAATCTACAAATTTTGATAACTCCTAGACTTCTTCAGAGGCAAAACTGCCTGTCCTATATTTAAAACGTCAATCGGTACTTATTAAGGATAGAAATAATAGTACCCAGTCCATTTTTTAATCGAATTATTGCTTGATTATTTTATGTCCGAAAGCAGATATTCTAGAAATAAAATTTATTCTCAGAATATTAATATTATAATAAGTGGTTCGCTTATTATCGACAATTTAATTTTTGGAATGTCACGAATTTCAGGGAATACAGGTCCAATAAGAAAATAATGTGAGTGGTACTTTCCAAAGATCAGGGACTGAGATAAGCTAACCTTTCAAAAAATTGCCGATTCTTAAGAGCACCACAAATTATATTTAGAAAGAGAATATACCTTCGTTTTGCCCCAGCACGTCATGGTTTTCTTAACACCGCAAAAGTCTGTTGGATCCTAATATTGCTTACCCAGCTTATTTAAATAAGACTCTAAAAGTGATTCCACTTTAAAATTTCAATCTAACAGCATTGTGGTAGGTACCTTAGTATTGATCACATAACTTAAAGAAATCGTAAAACCTCATAGCTGCTTAACTCCTGAGGGGTTAAACTCCATAACCCTGGGAATCCGATGAAAACAGTGGGGAATCTTGAATGGGAAATTAATTATGACATAAGAATCTTGTACTTGATTGATTTCATAGCCCTTCAACAGCAAACCTCTAACCTCAAAACCCCAAAATTGCACACTCCATAACCAAATACTGTTTTTTGCTATTAATGGAGGTATTCATGGGCGCAGCCAGGGGGGAGCCATGGGGCCCGGGCCCCCCCCCCAAGCCGTCTTCCATGGGCCAAAAAATAAAGAAGCAGTACAAAGCAGTATCTAAATTATCCCTTGAAATAAATATTTTGTAATTAATGCCAATATTATCTAATAGAGGAATCTACATACACATCCGTTTTCAACCATTTTCTGAAAAATTTTCCTCATCCTCTGTGGAGGCCGGTTCTATTGGCCCCCCCCAGATGAATTTTCTGGCTGCGCCACTGGAGGTATTACAACACCATAATCATATTCTCCCAAAAACTTGCAGAGAACGTTACAGTGTGCGAATGACGCAGTAATGTGTCGGATGACGAGTTGACACTGTCCTCGTCAAAGTCGGAAAGCTCCCATACTTAGGTCTGGGGAGGTATAACGATGGACTCACCTGCGACCGGAACTTGATCCCTAGCGTGCAGGTCTTTTCCAATTTTTATGTCTTCTAAAAATAAAATAAAATAATTCAAATGAATTGATAATCCCTTTTTTTATATTTTTCTATTATATCCCCAGAGTTATGCAGTCATGGATTTACGGTGTTACTGGGTTATGCAGCAGAAGGGTGTGCTGCTGGAGCACTATAGGCTTACTTGATAACAAGGTAATAAAGTTCCGAGGGCACAATCTAATTGATTCTCCAATATAGAGCCTCCTCGGGGTTATGAAATTAGAGGGTTTGCCTTTGAAGAGCTATGGCACCATCGGGTGCTTAATTCCAAGATTCTAATTTTTCCTTTCAGAGATAAGGGGTTACGGAGTTAGGAGGTCATGAAATGCTGAAATTATGGGATCACGAGGTTGTGGATATACGATACTCAAGTAGAAGGATCTGAGGTCATAATCTCATTAATTCCCCAATCCAGTCTGTTTTCATCTGTTTCCCAGGGTCAAGGGGTTACGGTTACGGTTTCTTTGTGTTTGAGCTATGTGGTCAATACTGAAGTACCACAATGTTATTAAATTGAAGTTTTAAAGTCAAATCACTTTTGGAGTCCGATTTAAATGAGCTGGGTAATCAATATTACGATCCAACAGCATTTTTTGGTGTTAAAGAAAACCTGGCGTGCTGGGGAAAAGCGAAGGTCAGATTCGTGTTCAACAACCCAAAATACAAAGGACAGGTATGGTCAGTACCCCAGCACAGACCACTTTTTTTGTGGGCCTGTGTAACATAAAGATAAATTCGATTTTTATTAAAACACAGCCACACAAAAAAAGTGGTCTGGCCTACGGACCAGACCAGTGTATCCTTATGTATTTGTACCAGCTGAAACCGAATCCGAAATCAGAATTGTCAGATTGCTTCTTTTTTTCACCAAAAAAACACCCTCCCAAAAAGTGGTCTGGCCTGCGGACCATACCAGTGTATCCTTATGTATTTTGACCCTCTAAAACCGAATCCGAAGAATTGTCAGATTCGCTTGTTTTTCATCCCTAACCCCAAAAACACCCCCCAAACAAAAAAATCAGTGCTCCTCTATGTATTTGGACCCGTTGAAACCGAATCCGAAGTCAGAATTGTCAGATTGCTTCTTTTTTCACCCCTAACACTGTGTGGCTGTGATGTTTCAATCAACATGAAACATATTTATCTTTATCTAGTTACTTAATTTAATAAAACCATGATTACTAAATGATTAAGTGATAGATATTTGAAAGAAGTTTGAATGGCGAACTTATTCCATTGTTACAATACTATAGTATTGTATTGACACTTATTAATAGCTATGTAACTAGGTAAATTGGTGATTTAAATTGGAGCGAACAGTGTCACGAGACATATGAAATATATTCATATTATAAAACTTTAAGGCTCTCCAGATTTTTTTCATATTCATTTTTTTAAGGAATCGTGAATTGGATATTAAGTGGGCCATTAATGCAAGTACTTGGAAGACTGACTTACTGCATATATTTGGTGCATATAACGGTTGAAGGCACTTACCTTGTTCTTACTCGAGAAAAATCATATTTCTCTGACTACAATGTTGTGAGTATATAATTCTGTTTGATATTTTTTTGTATAGTCTAACTCATTTACTTTATTATATAGTTTAACTTTTGTAGTCAATTTTAGTACATAAATTTGTAACCCAGGACCTTCTGTGAAGTTTCGCTATTAAGTCGATTTATCCGATACAAAATTTGCTACTATAATAGTACAGTCAATCCGGTGTTGAAAAATGGGCAACCGTGCATTTTGGGCAGGTAGCGATTTTTTCTATTGGTTTCGTAGAAGTGTAAGACTGAGTTACCTCAGTGAGTGTAAGACTGAGTTACCTCATCTTGGGGTGTTGTCATTCGGCAGCCACCTTCAAAATAAGGATGCTACTAGACTTTTCTATTTAATTCCGTAAGTGAAAGTCTGGCAAAGTATTTTTGAAGGGCATTTTTGTAGATAATGCAATTATCCACAACTTTTATTAATAACTTTTCGGCGTAATATAAATAATAAAAAAGTTATGAGTATGTGAGAAATGGGTGACGCAGTGTGGTTTTTAACCACTGTGCGTCATTTGTCAGTTCTGCGGGTAACATCGATGCACCCTTGACTTCATCTTCATCAAGTAGGCTTAAACTATCACCATATTTTCATACGTTTCACAATTGCAATTTTGGCAAATGGCAGATCATTTTAAGCCATCCCTCCGGAATCCGCAGGCTGCACGACACTTGCAGTAGGAGAGCTCGCAAACAATATAGTGAACGGTAATGGTCAAAATTTTCACCGTCAGACTCATGAATATGGATATACACTGGTGGCATGTTAAAATATTGAGTCGATGCCAAGGTAGAAGAGAAGAGAAATGGACAAATGATATGCTGAAAAGAAAGAGATTTAACCTACGCTGTTGCCACTTGTCTCTCTAGCTACTTTTAGTCGTCAAGAGAATCCTTCCTCTTTTACTGAATTTTCTTTGTGACACATTTGCGTCAACTCATTCTGTTTCTGTCATTTCTTCATAATTAGACAAAGATTATGTTTTGAGGACATGGGTGAACTATGGATAAAAAAAACGGCACGCCCATATTTGCCTGCCTGTTTAATTTAGACATCCCAATGGGAGGTGCGCACGTGTAGACTGTGGGAGAAGCTTCTTACCTGTTACCGGCAAAGGATACCAAGATTTGACATTGGGGGAGATTGGGGAACGCAAATTATTTTACGCCATGTTAAAATACGCAGCATAAATCTAAATAAGGATAACAAATCGTGATGTTTCTATGAACTACTGTTAATTAAATTATTTTAACAAGAAACCAATTGCAAATAAAACCGTATTAATCAATAATTGGATTTCATCCGATTTCACATTTTCTTTTTACCCCACTTTATCCCAACACTGCAGAGTGTTCGCTTAGACATCCCCACCTAAAATGACTGTGATCTGGAAAAGGGAGAAATCCTATTTATTTAAAGAATTTTTATTTATTTTATTTATGTACCAAGGGAATGCTAGTTTAATTTTCACGCCACATGGCTAAAAATGTGCAAAAATAAAACAGTATTTTAGTTATTTGAGCATTAAAAAATGCATCAAATAACTACCAACCAGCAAACTCCAATACGCGTAACATCATTTTTGACAAGAGTAGTACATCCCAACTCATCTTGAAATGTACTAAACAATTTTTAGGAAACTGCTGTTTTCATCATAAACATCTCAAGCTGTAGGAGGGACAATAAGAGGGGATAGAGAGCGGAACTCTTAACATACACAAGTGCTGGCATCGTTGTTGTTATATCGCTCTCTTTCGTGTACATTATTTTGCTCTTTATATTTCACTCTATCTTATTATGAGGATCGATCCAAGAATTTTGGCTGCCACTACTGTAGATGAAAAAACCAATTTGGCCCTTATTTTGAAGATGGATGCCTAATAACAATACCTCCAGGCGCGGAAACTCAGTGTTGCACCCATGATCTTTCTCCCTACAAAACCCAAAGAGAATCGCTACCTACCCAAAGCACACGATATCATGCCGAATTGACTAGTACTAGACAATAGGCCCGTAATTTTTTTTTATTTTAGAAATCGAAAGTAGAACACTTTTTGAGTCAATTTCCAAATCTTTAGCTTTTTATTAGGATTTTTAAGTCTGTGGCGGGTGTTATTGCGTTTCTCTATGGAAACGGCGTTTGATTGTTTTTTATATTCTTGCTGGTTTAAAATGAGTAATGTTTATGCAAAATGATGTCACAAGTCGGCGAAGCGCTTTATACTGAAACTCAATCTTTAACATTGAATATCTAAGGATTGGATATACATATGAAACTGAAATTTTAACAGCTTATCTAGATGATCGAATTCTATTGAATGCCGAAACAAGAATTATCGGTAACAAGCCCATTAAAGAGAACTATAGTATTAATGTCATAATAATTATAACCCAGAATAAATGAAAAGTTACTAATAGTAGAGATAAAAAATGTATACGAAAAAATAGGAAAAAAAGTATCTGAATAGGCCAAGAAAATACGTGCTTTCTAAGTTTACAGAATCTTCACTAATCATCTCGACTATTTTTTTTAGTTCTATATTTGGTGTGGCACTTTCACTGTATCAACGCTTCTAGCGATATTTTGGACATTAGCTTTTGAATCACCTCTAATAATAATTGAAAAATATTTGCTTGGTGGAGGAAATCAAAGAAGTAAGTATAAATTTGTATAAAAAATAGTAATTTACTGAACAAGTGAAAAGAAAACATAATTTCCTTTTACGACAATAGATAAACTCTTGTATGTGGAAAAATGTATCATTTTCTTACTTGTTTGTTTATGTACAGAGCTCGTATGTAATATGTACGTACAGTATTAACACATTAGCTATTTTACGAAGGAAGTAATAATATAGAGGAATGGTGGATAAAATATGCAATTTTGTCGTATTCCTCTTGGTTTCCTAATTCTACGATTAGGATGTGCATTCCGAATGATATTACCATCATTACTAGAAACGCAGTGTGCTTGCAACAAATGCTGACGAAGGGAACTCTGTTTAAATTAAAGGAGTGCGCCACTTCGGCATGTGTCCAGGGTCATTTATGTACTGGTTTCGAGCTTTTAGCTCTCATCAGCGCAAAGCAGACTCAGACACCTTAGATGCTGCGGTACGCAAATGACTCTGAATACCTGCCGAAGCGGCAGGACTCGTTTACGGAATTCCCTTCACCAGCATTTGTTGTAAGCATATTGCGTTTCCAGTAATGATGGTAATATCATTCAGAACTCGCATCCTAATCGTAGAATTAAGAAACCAAGAGGAGTACGACAAGACTGCATATTTGAAATAGCTATTTTGTGCCAATAACATTGACTTGCACCTATTTGAACTTTTGGACTGGGGCTGAACTTTTCATAACTCAAATTAGTATTTGAATAAAAATAGCTTTTCACAAACACTTAGCGTTAGCCGTAAAGAGAGGATGTTACTAGAGGAAGGTGATCACCACGTGCAACGGATCCATTGACGTTTGAATTTGAAAAGGGCGAAATTCAAAATAAGTTTTACAAAGACTTATCAAGTCAACGTAGATCTATTACGTGTGCTGCTTGACACTTTTGACAGTTCAACTAGTCACCATCCTCCTTTAATGATTAAGACATAATAGAAAAGTACTTTTATCTACAATCGACATATAAGGTAGGCCTTTTTGCTAACATTTTGAAAGCGCAAAGTTGACGTTTACCGAGCAGCTATGAATAATGTCACTTTGCCGCTCTTCTCTTATGACAAAGAGCGGCAAAGTACTATTACGCTCGCTCGAGTGCACCTATCCTTACACAAGTTTGGTCGGAATATTGACGATGTATTTTTTTACAATCAATTATTTTTATTTATTTGCTTTTATCATGATTAGAGAATATTATTTAGGTATTATGCAAATCACAACTTCCACACTTTTTTATTTCTTATAAAAATACCTACTTTCTGTATATTGTTGCCCTAATCTGGGCACGCTAATATACTAGTTAGGTAAATACTTTAAAACACTCATTATTGGAGAACCAATCAAAACAACTACTCTTCTAGCTAATACTGACGAAGTATTGAATTACATGATAGGATTCTTAGGCATTTTAAAGAAAAAAATATTGAAAATACTTAAATCATTCATTTACATTTAGTCATTCACACTTTTTTATTTAATATGAAATTATCTACTTTCTGTATATTGGTACCTTAATCGGGTCACGCTAATATACTACTTAGGAAAACACTTTAAAACACTCATTATTGGAAAACCAATCAAAACAACTACTCTTCTAGCTAATACTGACGAAGTATTGAATTACATGATAGGATTCCTGGCATTTTAAGGCAAAAAAAAAAAAAAAAAAAAAAAAAAAAAAAATATTGGAGATACTTAAATTATTTATTGAAATTCAGTCATTCACAAGAACTATTGAACCTTACATTCTATTTCAACTCTAGAAAAGTTGTACAAGTTTTTTCGAACTCGTTAGTTCTCATCAATAGAATATAGAAACATTCATTCAATAATGAGTGTTTTAAAGTGTTTTCCTAAGTAGTATATTAGCGTGACCCGATTAAGGTACCAATATACAGAAAGTAGATAATTTCATATTAAATAAAAAAGTGTGAATGACTAAATGTAAATGAATGATTTAAGTATTTTCAATATTTTTTTCTTTAAAATGCCTAAGAATCCTATCATGTAATTCAATACTTCGTCAGTATTAGCTAGAAGAGTAGTTGTTTTGATTGGTTCTCCAATAATGAGTGTTTTAAAGTATTTACCTAACTAGTATATTAGCGTGCCCAGATTAGGGCAACAATATACAGAAAGTAGGTATTTTTATAATAAATAAAAAAGTGTGGAAGTTGTGATTTGCATAATACCTAAATAATATTCTCTAATCATGATAAAAGCAAATAAATAAAAATAATTGATTGTAAAAAAATAAATCAAGAATAGGCTTGTAAATAATGAATGAATGTTTCTATATTCTACTGATGAGAATTAACGAGTTCGAAAAAACTTGTACAACTTTTCTAGAGTTGAAATAGAATGTAAGGTTCAATAGTTCTTGTGAATGACTGAATTTCAATAAATAATTTAAGTATCTCCAATAAATTTTTTTTTTTTTTTTTTTGCCTTAAAATGCCAGGAATCCTATCATGTAATTCAATACTTCGTCAGTATTAGCTAGAAGAGTAGTTGTTTTGATTGGTTTTCCAATAATGAGTGTTTTAAAGTGTTTTCCTAAGTAGTATATTAGCGTGACCCGATTAAGGTACCAATATACAGAAAGTAGATAATTTCATATTAAATAAAAAAGTGTGAATGACTAAATGTAAATGAATGATTTAAGTATTTTCAATATTTTTTTCTTTAAAATGCCTAAGAATCCTATCATGTAATTCAATACTTCGTCAGTATTAGCTAGAAGAGTAGTTGTTTTGATTGGTTCTCTAATAATGAGTGTTTTAAAGTATTTACCTAACTAGTATATTAGCGTGCCCAGATTAGGGCAACAATATACAGAAAGTAGGTATTTTTATAATAAATAAAAAAGTGTGGAAGTTGTGATTTGCATAATACCTAAATAATATTCTCTAATCATGATAAAAGCAAATAAATAAAAATAATTGATTGTAAAAAAATAAATCAAGAATAGGCTTGTAAATAATGAATGAATGTTTCTATATTCTACTGATGAGAACTAACGAGTTCGAAAAAACTTGTACAACTTTTCTAGAGTTGAAATAGAATGTAAGGTTCAATAGTTCTTGTGAATGACTGAATTTCAATAAATAATTTAAGTATCTCCAATAAATTTTTTTTTTTTTTTTTTTTGCCTTAAAATGCCAGGAATCCTATCATGTAATTCAATACTTCGTCAGTATTAGCTAGAAGAGTAGTTGTTTTGATTGGTTTTCCAATAATGAGTGTTTTAAAGTGTTTTCCTAAGTAGTATATTAGCGTGACCCGATTAAGGTACCAATATACAGAAAGTAGATAATTTCATATTAAATAAAAAAGTGTGAATGACTAAATGTAAATGAATGATTTAAGTATTTTCAATATTTTTTTCTTTAAAATGCCTAAGAATCCTATCATGTAATTCAATACTTCGTCAGTATTAGCTAGAAGAGTAGTTGTTTTGATTGGTTCTCCAATAATGAGTGTTTTAAAGTATTTACCTAACTAGTATATTAGCGTGCCCAGATTAGGGCAACAATATACAGAAAGTAGGTATTTTTATAATAAATAAAAAAGTGTGGAAGTTGTGATTTGCATAATACCTAAATAATATTCTCTATTGACGATGTACTTTTATAAAATAATAATGCCCCAAAACTGTTGTTCATATAATGAAAGTTGATGTAAGAGTGACAATTAATAACTAATTTATTTATACGAAGAATACGAAGTTTTTAATAATTAATAAAACTTAAATAAACTGACTGCGATTGTGTTTTGTTCATTTATTTGTTTTGTATATGCAAGGCATACTCATAATATGTTGATGAATCGCTGTTTCCAGACAAAATTCAACTTGATTATTCATTATATTTTGATATTTTTAAACGATTGTAGATACAATCATTTGTGTAATTTGAGCGCAAAGTGTCATTGTCGCTCTCGAGTGTTAACTTACACTATCGAGCGACAATGAGACTCTGCGCTCTTAATATACAAATAGCTATTTTCCACTACTGAAACGATTATGTCATTCTGACTAATAATAGCAACTAAAAAGTTGACATTTCGGTGCAGAATTGCAAAAATATAATATAACGCATTTTCTTTATTTTATTTTTAGACAAGCAGACACCAAATGGAAATACGAGTACAAGAGACAAAGAAAATGTTTCCTAAACATGTATTAGAAGCATAATTCATGTCTAGAGAAGTGTATAATGCAAAAGTGCTTGAATGGGATCTCAATTATCTTATCTTATATTTCTAGAATCGTTACCAAAGTGATATATATATTTTTCTTAAATACAAACTTATTCGCAACAGAAACTAATATTTTGTACCTTTATATCGTGAAATTAATATTTTTGACATTTATAATATACCTACTGTTCAAAAGAGGGCAGCAGGAGAAAAATAGTCAATCGGTTCCAACGCGGATGGTATTACTTTTTTTAAATTTTGATTAACTATTACATATTTTTCCGTGTTTTTTTGTCCTTATATTCGTATGGTATTATTATTACTGTATATATATTTTTTATCGCCATATTTTTTGTAGTGTAGAAGAAAAATAAACATGGGAAAATATATTAATGAACTCGTTTTATATTTTATAAGTATTTCATTCTGCTACATACACTCTTTGAGCTTACAATGAAAGTGTTGGTTTTTAAATTGCTCTAAAGGCGTAATCGAAAATTCTTCCGATTTAATTATATAAAGATTGTTTTTAATGATCCAAGATTTTATACAAGTTAAGCAAATCTGCCATTCATAAATCTTATTTGCGGGTACGGTATTAATAAAACGGGACCGTTTTATTAATTATATTATATTTTAATTTTATTCCATTAGTATCCTCAAATATTTTCGATGTCAATAACGCCTTTTATAGACATTACGTGATTATATCTTAATGAACAATTTCTGTTGTTTAATAATATAATGTTTTTTATTGTAAAATATTTCATTCAGTGACCGAAACTGAATTTAAAATCAAATTTCGATTTGCAGCCCCGACTTTGCTAATTAACATTATGTTATTGTTTTTTATATTTATATAAATTAAGAAATACTTCATAATATGTCTCGAGGCAGACATATTTAGCAACTTACATGTTTTCAATGTCCAAGTAAAACTTGACAAACGAACAAAATTAAAAGATAAAACTTGTTTCGCTCAGTATCTTATTGTGCATCACTCAAATTTAATCTTTTCTCAAACTTTAGGAATTAACTAAAAACACATTGGAAGTCTGATATTCATGTTTTTTAATTTCCCTCTTTTTTTCATTATTTTAAGATTATAAGACTGTTAAATAAGTTAGACGAACTCGTAAGGGGACATATTAGACCCCAGAGTTAATCCTGAAAAAACATATTACATGTGGTTACCAATATTTCTTAGTAATAAGGACTTGATTTATTTTCTATCAGGTAGCTGCTTTACAAATATTTATTTTTTCAATCTTTCTTGTTTTCTTTGTGCAAGATTTAATTAACTCTCAAAAATTACTAAAATAAGCATGCTAGTTTTTTAATTTATTAGTTTAAAATAAATAATTTCTGAGGTACTTTTGGTAACTAGGCCAGGCTAGATATGGGTTGGACAACAAAATAATTCGTTACAGCAAACTGATAGCAGAATATTTTAGAACATATCACAACTAAAGAAGGAAAAATAATCCGAACCACCTGCGGTTATCTGGGGTGAAAAGATAGGGGTGAAGAGCAGCCTGATATTTTTCTTATTTTGTTATGTAGTTTGGAAATGTAAAGACTTTATTCAATTGTATTGGTTTCTTTGTATTTGCGACGCTCAGGCTCAGATTCGATCTCTGGGATGTTTGCATTAAATTAAAGAATATTATTAATAAATTCATTGTGTTCTTAAATTATATACCATTGCAATTTTGCCAAGTTTCGCGTTCTTTCGTCTCCGATAAGTTCATATCCCAAATTTAAATAAAAATTATTCAGTTATACGAATTTGATGACGTAGTAAATTTATTTTTGCGTGTTGAACTTTGGAAGTATAGTTGAAGCAATCGCATTTGTGAGCGACTTTGAGAGGCAAGGGGTGCAGAACGCAGAGCCAGATTTAACTATATTGTAAATGGATATAAAATAATAATAATTTATAATATTACACTTACAATATCCCCCAAAGCACTGCTATGAATTAGTAACAAAACTTACTAAAATTATTTTCAAAAACACATGTCCAAATAAAGTAATTTTCGAATTACATCTTCACTACAGTATAACCTCGACTGCGAGGTCCTAACTGCGGTCCTGGGTTAAACAACACACTCACAAGTTTACGCCCACACCAGATAGTTGATATGGAATCGCCGGTATCTTCTGTCTCACTTAATGTAAAAGTGGAGTAAAGACGGGAGATGAGTTGCCGCCTTTTTTATTCCCCTTGCCTCTCACCACACTTCTCACTAATACGATTACTTCAACTATAGAACCCAATACTGCAGAAACCTTTATTCATAATGGGAATATAATTATTCAATCTGTATTTTTATGGGAACTTCATTGACATATGTCACGTCGGGTAATGTTCGGTGGTTATTAAAAATTAACAAATCAAGCGGCTTATGTGAATTTTATAGATAATGAAAATATGACCATTACTCCAGTCAGTAAAGGAGGTGTAGAGTGCGTGAGCAGGGACCTAAGCGATTAATTTAGAAAGTTGTTCAGGGTGTTTAGGGAGTGAATATACTGAAAGTTCTGACGTCTAGGAGGGGGGGGGGGGGGGGGGCACAAAGAAAGACCCACTTTTGGTTTTTTCGCTTATATCTCTAAAATGGTGCGTCATGAAATTCTCTACAACTTTCATTTTATATATTTTTTTCGATTTCGCAACCATTTTCGAGCTACACGCTCCGGAAAAGTGAAAATTTTCGAAAAACAGATTTTTACCTGAAAAATAGAAAATTGTATTTTAAAGATGATTTAAAAAAGTAGGACCTCCCAGTGATTGTAATTGCCACCAGGGTGTCTCCTACATGTTTCCACCCCCACTCTTGCCGCACTTGGTGAGCCACTGCTGCACTTGGTGTTAGGTGCGCCGGGAATGCTGTTTAGCTGCGCTCTCAGTTGGTGGGAGGGAGCTGATGTCAGGCTTAATATTGCCACTGACCACTCATGAACAACTGGAAGCGGTACTGGTTGAGGGAGGTCCGTCTTGCTGGTGCCCCATACTATTAATAATAATAATAATAATAATAATATTTATTAACCACACAAAAGATACACATAGTACATATGGCATGTCAATATAAAAACAAAATAAAACAATATAAACAATACAAAACAGTATGTTATATAAAAACAATACACATATAAATAACAAATACATGTACAAAATTTGTTTTTCATTTTGTCATAAAAATATGTAATATAAAAGTCAAAATTTGAGGAAACAAATCTTCCCAGCCTCTTCAACCTCGCCTTGAGTAGAGGAGGGGTTGTAAAACATCACTGCCGCTTCCTTGATGATTTCTGACTTAGGTACAATATTGAGAAGCCCACCTTGCCTTTCCTTAAAGTTGAAGAGGTAAAAAATCTGTTTTCGAAAGTTTTCACTTTTCTGGAGCGTGTAGCTCGAGCGCGAATTCGAAAAAAGTATATAAAATGAAATTTGTAGAGAATTTCATGAGCTTTCATTTTATATGAGAATTTTTCCCTACGACGCACCATTTTAGAGATATAAGCGAAAAAACCAAAAGTGGGACTTTCTTTGTGCCCACCCCTCCGGCTGACGTCCTAGACGTCAGGACTTTCAGTATGTTCATTCACTAAACACCCTGAACAACTTTCTAAAGTAATCGCTTAGGTCCCTGCTCACGCACTCTACACCACCCTTTAGGTCATTCGTTGACTAGACTACATATAATAATCTACTACATAGTTAAAGGCAGAACAGTTATGGATTTGTCTATTTTTATTAATTATATCACATTATATAACATGACATCTGTCAATGCATTTCTAGTACTAATACAAGTTAAATAAATTTATTAATTTATAAACAAGGACACTGTTTATTTGTAAATTGGTGGCGTGAAAGTGGTGGTTTCGTCTACATCACAATTTTTTACAATACTCTTCCTACTTTTATTGGAAAAAATATTAATTACACAGGCACACAAAATAAACAAAGTGCAAATTTTCTGAGGTTTCACATATATACTCCCATGTATTTTTGACCGCTGAACACGATCCTGATGTCAGTTTTGCTGCATCAGGTCAGCACTTTTTGTTAACCACGGAAAACAGGTTAAGACAGGCCAGAATTGCATTTAAAATATAAGTTAAAGATTTTAAATAAATAGACCATGTATTCGATGTACACGGATGTACTTTAACGAGATCTGGAACTAGATTATATTTTGATCTCATTCCGTTGAAGGGTTTGGGTAAATGGGGGTAAATCGAGCAAGTGAGAATGCATAAAATTGGTATTTAGTATATATAAGAAAAGCTAAGGTATCAAAAAATTTTTGGGCATTAGCCACTCCCATTACCACCCCACCCGTTATTGAAGGGGGTGAAAAAAATAAAATGGTGATTTAGTGTGTACAAGAACCAAGGACCTCAAAAAATTTTTTTTACTTCATCTACTCCCACTACCACCCCTACCCCCACCCCACTACCCAATAAACATTTATATATGTATTGCATGTTATTTTCATGTTTTCTGTGCACTTGAATGATATACATTGCCTGTGTTAAGCATATGCTTTTCACATGGAATTTAAATGCAAAGTGACCGGTCCACACATGTTCATATCATATACATTGCACTATCCGTTTATATATGCAATGCATGGTCTTTTCATGTTCCCATATCCGTTAAGCATATTCTATGCACATGTAATCTACACTGTAAAAAATGATGTAAATTTACCGTCGTTGCGTGTAAAATTCCCATGTATTTTTACCCGCAAAGAAAAATCCTGTCTGGATAAGGGGCAATTTTATTACCCCTTATCCAGACAGGATTTTTTTCCATAGTAAATTTACCCCCAATAGTAATGGAATTTTACCCGCAAAGAGAGTGGAAAATTTTTATTTCCCTTATATTTTGGGGTAATTCCCCATGTTAAATGGGAATTTTCCTGTCTCTTTGCGGCTAAAATTACATGGGAATTTTACACGCAACGATGGTAAATTTACATCATTTTTTACAGTGTAAGTGAAAGGCGATATACTTTCATATTAAATACATTTTATATATGAAATTTTTATTTTAGAAATAAAATACATAAAATAAATATGTGTACTAAGTGTATGTATTATTCTTTATTGTCTCCCTCTTTGTCTCTCAATTTCCTTATTGGTTGTTTATTTGCTCTCTGCTTGGCTTTTATGAGACATTTTTAATGGCTTCAATAATTACGTTGTCCGTAGCTTGTGCAGTGCTGGCATTTTTTCTGATTGCACCTGTTGATAATGAATACATATAAATAATCAATAGGCATGTAATATATGAATCTTAGATTAACTATGAGGATGAATTTTGATACACTAACAGCAAGCGAGTGATGTGATTCAAACTAGTGGGTTAGAACATTAAAAACATTTAAGTTACATTTCTATATAGCACAATAAAAAAGTACACTTGTTTCTACACCAAATTTATGTCCATCGACAGTATTAAATTATAAGTCAGCGTCTTCAAAGACACTAATAAATCAGATATATAACATTTCCGTCTAATAGCAATATTTTTGTGCTACTTGGGAGATATGACCTCGCATGACCTCCATTTTAATATTTTCCAAAATTTCGATTATATGTATGTACATATTCTGTATAATATTTTGTGTTCTAGTCTAAAATAAGACTTATTTGCTGATTTTTGGTTTAAAATTAAAATATTTTAAATACATTTTTTAGGTTAAATAGGTTATTGACATGTTTTCTTTTTACACAAAATGAGGCAACAGTGACCAAATCGTTTATATATAACAATAGCATTCAACACTATTTGTATAAATTGATTTTGTTAAACTAAACATTGAATCTTTTGGTCAAATTAGCAACGCACGAATGGCAGTGATTATACATGTGGGACCCATATCCAAAACGAAGAAAACGTCTTGTCTAACGAGAGATCTAATGGCATATTAATATTACAGGAATTACACAATACACTTGATACTTACTACTTAGAAAAGGGCACAACACAATTATTCTTACAAGGGAAGTTGTTCTTGGGTGGCACTTACTATCCTTCTTGGCGTACATCCGAGTGACCGCGAAATTCAAACTGCTATACCCATGCATGATTAAATTAATAACTGAAATATTACTTGCGGGTGTTTTTTTATATTTGGAAAGAACCTACCAATTTGCATATATATTTTTTTCGACTATATGTTATTCCCTTACGGCAGGAAAATTAATTTATGTATCATAATTCAGATTAATATATACTAAATCGAGTTGTTTTGAATAGGTACCTACATGCTAAAATTAATAAAAAAAATTAATTTCAATAAATTTAAATAAATAATCTTAAAAATCGCGGATGTACTGTTCTTTTAATTATAAAAATGTTTTTATGAAATATGCCTATTGGCTTGTGCAGTGCATATCCATTACATTACAAAAAAAGTACTTTACTTTAAGTATATACACTATATATTCAATGCACATTACAAAATTCATCTACTACTTAGTTATATGCCATGCACATACTTTACATGTTACATAACGTACCGTTGGAATATGCCTTACATATGTAATACATTAGTTCTGCACATCCTATGTTTATTGGGTACCAATGTGGCATATTGTTTGATGAGTTTTTTATATTTAGTAGACGAGTTCAAATACTATATTTGAACTCGTCTATCCCAAGAACCCATAAAACGATATGCCACATCGGTATTGGGAGTGAAGGTAGGGGGATAGATGAAGTAAAAAACATTTTTTTTGAGGCCCTTGATTCTTGTAAACACACTAAATCAGTTTTATTTTTTTTCACCTCCTTCAATAGCGGGTGGGGTGTTAATGCCAAAACATTTTTTGAGACCTTAGTTTTTCTTATATATACTAAATAAAAATTTTATGGACTCTTGCTCGATTTATCCCCAACCCTTCAACGGAATAAGATCAAAATACAAAATGTACATCGAATACACACGCTAAAAAAAATTTGTTTAGAGCAAACAAAATTTTTGTTTGCTCTAAAATTTTTTTTAGTGTGCATGGTCTAATTATTTAAAATCTTTAATTTATATTTTAAACCCTTTTCTGGCCTGTTTTCCCCTGTTTTTCGTAGTTAAAAAAAAGTGATGAAGCAAAACTGACATCGGGATCGTATTTAGCGGTCAAAAATACATGGGAGTATATATGTGAAACCTCAGAAAATTTACCCTTTTTTTATTTTGTGTGCCTGTGTTATTTGCAGAAATAAAAGAATACGGGTCAACTTACTTGTTCTCATTTTTCATCTTATGTATTTATCTAAATGTCATGCAAACGCCCCATTTATTTGATCCTTATTGTTTAATAAATGATATTATAATACAGTGTTGTTTTATTTCTTTGCTGTTTTATTTTAAACAATGTACAAGGGCCCTTTCATAACAGGATAAGTTGTTGTAGAGTAATGGAAAGAATTTTTTGACACTGTAAATTTTTAATACTTACGTTTATAAACAGATATTTTACTGCAGAAATAATTTATTGAATAAAATGGAAATTTCTACTTATCAGCAAAGACAATACGTATTGTCTTTATTATCAGTAACTGAATTTTAAATATTACCAAGTACTAGTCATCCTAGGATGGCAAGTAGCCGCGCAGAGAAAGAAGAAATATCGTCACTCTTGAACAGAGACAGCTAGCTAGCTAGCTTAAGAAGCTTAAGAACTTTAAAAAGTTTGTTTGTCTCTGTCCAACGGTGACGATATGAAAATATACCAAAAAAGAAAAACAGCCGCCCTATTTTAAAACAGAATAGTAAGCAAAATTTTCTCTAGATATATATCGAAAATGTAAAAATTCCGGTGAAAATATAGCAAACACCTAACCACTCTGTGTTTGAAAAATTTTATTTTGTAATCTGTCCTAAGACTACTACTATTTATAATGCACATGAACGACTCTCTTTTTTCGAGGATGGGAAACCACCACGGACTGCTCATAGAGTGTCAGACTCTTACTCATTAAAGCCCCCTCCTCTCCGGGCTCGTCTGTATACTACTCCGAGGACACTGCAGCCTCCTGGGCTCATTGTGCTCACATGAATGTTTTAACAGAACCAGAGACAATACATCTGCCATCTGCCAGAACTTAATCGTAGCTTATGCTGATGACAATTCTGCAATAGTATCTGCTAAATCTGCAACAGAATTGATAAACAAAATAACTCAATCAATTATAAACCTTAATAACTATGTATGTGCAAAAATAAGTAAGCATTTAAAAAACATCGAAATAATGTAATTTCACTTATCTTTTAACTTTTCACGAAAAGAAACAGTTAAGGCAAAAATGGATGAAACTTCAAAATGCTCAAAATTCTTGACTCTAGATTAACGTGAAAGACTGACTCTAATGTTTTTGTCAATATCGGAGAAAATTGTTAGATGAAGTTCCAAAAAATATTAATTATTAATTGATAGAAACAACGTTACAATAATTCGAACATTTCACTTTTTATAAGTACCTCGGATGAAAATGAAGTAATAAATATCACTATTTGATTATCATTTTACTCGAATGCGGCACTACAAACTGCAAATACTGTTGTTAAAAGTACCTTAACAACGTTTTAAAGAAAAATTGACATATTCTAATATCCAATTGAGGTTTAATCGTCTGCAGATGGTCTTCCAAATCGCGTCGAGTAACAGTATTCAAGTGTCTCGGTGTTTGTCGAAACTACTTCTAATAGTAAAATTCATTCTAACCCACCAATCTCACTGTATATTACAGTTACGATATTTTTCTACATCATCATATCATAATCAGAAACCTTCACAGCATTTTACTCTAAAAAGAATATAATAGAACATAGTTTGTATAAAACTTGGCAGTACATGCGTCTCCAGCGATCACCGTGTATGACAAATATGGCCCAATTTGAATAATAAATACCCAAACATGCATCAACGCATGTACGCCAATACCTACACCAGGACCGCCGACAGCATACGCGGATGATCTAATAGACCAGGCAAATCTCAGTGTAAAATGGGTTTGGCGTGAACTATTTGGGGACAGCTATTTGTTTATTCAATGGATAGCTCTATTAATGTAGGATAAGTACATAAAGTCGCAAAAAATCCCGACGTGAGCTAAAGCCGCCATTTAGAAAAAATGACCACCAGAGGCATTTTCTTTAAAATCATATATCTTAGTAACCGTTGCTCCGATTTTAGATTTCTTTTTTTTTGTTCCATTCCTCACTTCACATTTTACAGAAAGTATGATTACATATTTTACGATAAATTAAACGATAAACTTAGGAAATTTAAAAATAATTTAAATATTACGGAAATTTAAACTTTTGTAAACTCGAGACGTTTGTACTGAAATTTCTAGTCAATTTTTGAAAAAATAATTTTAATAAAAGTTCTACAGCACACAATTAGCTTTCATTTGTTTTTTAGCCGATGATACTAACTCAAATATTAACGGAGTAATAGTTATTTATAAATAAAATTGTAATCATGTTTAATAATGTACATTAAGGTATAAAGGGTGTCCAGTCACTGTTCTCTCGGAAGATTGTGCAAAACGGCTAACTTTATAAAAAAACTTTCTTAACAAAACTTTCAATGTTTCATCTCTACTACAACTTAAAATTATTTTCAATTATACAAGGTGTCACAAAAACGAGTCACACAAGAAAGTATAATTTTTTTAAATAGAACAGCCTACATTCCCTTAACGCCAGTTAAGCCAAGGGCCCTGTATTACACCTTAAAATATTTTGCCAAGTTATTTTTTTCTGTTTTTTTTGGGCAGTTTACAAACATTTTTGACTGGCATATCTCCGCGATTTATTAATCGTTATTTCTAAAAATGTGGGATGTTGTTTGATAATGATGTATTTACTAAAAAACATTTTTGAAATAAATCTTTAGTATATCGGGTGTCCAAAATATTTGCGTACATTTCTTGATATTTAATTATTACTTTTCTCATTTTTTTTTTTAAATGGAATGCCTAATTATAGTTTTTTTACATGAATGAATAAAACATACAATTCCTCACATTTTAATATCTCTTTGTTTCTATTTCAAACGTTTTTTGAGATATGATTATATCAAATAATTTTTGCGTAAATTAAGGTGCTCTTTATTTTAGCATTAAAATCTATATTTTGTTTTACATTTTTTTCAATTTTTTTAAATGGAATGCCTATAATTCTTTTAAATGGATAAGTAACGCTTACAATTTCTCACATTTTGATATCGTACACTTTCTTTTATGAACGGTTCTTGAGCAATAATTTTTTTTTACGATATTGAAACTAACCTAACAACTGCTCAAAATGTCCACCATTTTGATTCAGGTAACACTTAGGTCTTTTAATAAATGAACGCCTTACACACTGTAACATATCAACATTTATACGATTGAAACACCGACGAATCCTTTCCATCATACCTTCTCGAGTCGTTGGTTCTACTTTATGAACGTCTGACTTCACAAATTACCAAAGAAAAAACCCACTGAAGTCAGGTCGGGTGACTTAGGCGTCCATGTAATGAGACCTAACATAATTTAATAGAGTAATAAATTAGATATTATTTAACAGTTTATTAAAATATTGGACCTCCTCTTCCTATCCACCTTTCAGGAAACTGATTACTAATGGCCTGATGAACATTTCTACTAAAGTGTGGTGGTGCACCTTCAAGTTGTGACCACATATTATTTGTAATGTAATCAGGAATATGCTCAATTATTTGTGGAAACGTATTTTGCGTAAAATCTAAGAAGACTGCTCCATTCACATTTCCCTCAAAAAAGCGAGGATGAATAACATAATCATGTACAATTCCTTCCCTTACATTTAAACTCTGGTTCTGATTTATCTGTGCAACATGAGGGTTTTCTCTGGCATAATAATGGAAATTGTGCCTATTCACAAATCCGTTGCGATAAAACGTTGATTCATCCGTGAACAATACAAATTTGAAAAATGCTTCATTTTCTCCAATTTGGTTTTGAGCCCACTGGCAAAAATTTAATCTACGATTTAAATTCACATCCCAAAGCTCTTCATGCCCTACTTAACTCCCGAACACTTGACGTAGAATTTTCGATTACCGCTAAAGTTATAGCCAGCTCATTTTCTTCATTACAATACATTTCGTCGTCTCGCCTTCTTTTCATATGCAAAATTTCCAGTACGTTCAAAACGTTCTTTCAAATTTTCTAGAGACCTCACATCAGGACATCTCCTATAGGGATATTTTTGACCATACATTCTTGATGCCAATAAACAATTTCCATCATATTCACCAATAACATAACATTTACCATAGATATTAAATCTTATTGACAATAATTATAATTCGTATTTTTAAATATTAACAATATTAATTCAACTTAATCACGATAATCTTAAACACATTAGAGAAATGTCATAGAATAGAGTGAAAAACAAGCGCAAAACAAAAGACCAAAGCCATACTAGATTTTAATGCTAAAATAAAAAGTACCTCAATTTACGCAAAACTTATTTGAAATAATCATATCTCAAAAACGGTTTGAAATAAAAAAATTAAGTGTATAATATTAGAATGTGGCGAATTTTATGCTTCATTCATCCGTGTAAAAAAATATAGGCAATCCATTTAAAAAATTTGAGAAAAATAATAATCAAATAACAAGATATGTAAACAAATATTTTGGACACCCGGTATAATAATAATTTATTTCAAAAATGTTTTTCAGTAAATGCATCATTATAGAATAACACCCTACATTTTTAGAAAAAACAATTAATAAATCACGGAGATATGGTAGTCAAAAAAATGTTTGTAATTTGCCAAAAAAACAGGAAAAAATTATAACTTGGCAACGCTACATCCGATGGGCAAAAAATTTCAGAGTGTAATTCAGGACCCTTAGACGCTTAGCTGGCGCCGAAAAATTAGAGAGTATTCCATTAAAGAAATTATACATTCTTGTGTAACTTCTTTTTGTGACACCTTGTATAATTGAAAATAATTTCACGTTATAGGAGAGATGAAACATTGAAAGTTTTGTTAAAAAAGTTTTTTTATAAAGTTACCCGAGGAAACACGAACTGGACACCTTGTATATGACCAAGAAATCAAGTCTTATTTTCGTCAGTTATCTTCTATTTTATGCCCAAAGATGTAATAACACTTTCGATTGTACATAAAAAGAGGAAGAGAACAAAAAAAAGAAATCTAAAATCGGACGAATGGTTACTGAGATATGTCCTTCTAAAAGGAACGGTTCTGGCGGCCATTTTTTCTAAATGGTGACTTTAGCTCACATCGGGATTTTTCGGGACTTTTATATCCTCATTCTACATGAATAGAGCTATCCGTTTAGATAAGGAAATAGCTGTCCCCAGATAGTTCATACTCAAAACTGGATTTGCCTGCACTATAATGGTCGCAGCAGAAAAGCAAGATATTTTCAATTTTTTAGAAAATAAGGAACCGTATAGCGACTCACTCACTCACTCGCCTTATCTTATTACTACTGAAGTCAGGAGTTTCTGTGGAGATGAAAAAACAAAAAACAAGAATATAACAAGAAATAAATATATTTTTCGATACGTGAAATTAAATATAAACAATTTTAATATACGTATATTCCAACAAAATTTTATTTTTTATAGCTTTTGCTATAAACCGCATCTACACTGTAATAATAGTGCAAGAAGAATACAAAATAGGAGACTACTCTCTAAGATCAATATACAAACTGAAACACCCGACCTTATCTAACAAACCAACTGAAAAGGAGAGAAACCGTGAAGGAAGAAATTAAAACGAATTACAGAGTTGAAAGAACAGTTCTACCTTTCATTGAGAAAAATGAACCACCATGGAGTCTGATCGAGAGGACATGCATAGGCACCATACTGTCAGCGATGACACATGAAGTTAAAAACGAGGCAACAGAAACCAATAGAAGAAGTCGAAGAAGAGTGAGCTGAAAGGTATACCATCTAAAAAACAGCAAGACTAAAAGCAACAACATAGGACGTCAACAAGAATAGGAGGGGAGACAATTACAAAAAGGATGGAAACGTAGGCAATAAAGTTCTGGGATTATATCATCTGAAATCAAAAAAAAGAAGAAATAAGGCTCAGAAGAAGAAGCAAAAACACAAGGAGATGAGTATAAACACTATATATCAAGACACAAAGCACAAACACCTACACTTTCCTGTACCATTCCTCATGTGGCTCCCGCTGCTGACAACAAGCATGTCCCAATTCCAACTCAACTTACATGTAACCGGCCCAGTAGTTTGTTTCCTGGGAGTGGCAGTAATATCTACTATACGCTGGCCAATCAATTAATCAATCAAATAATCAAATTCGTAATAACATGTTAACATTTAACTGTTTAACATTCACAATATTCAAATTATACGTATTTTTATTTGTTATATATTATACATGTGCTTTACTATGTCTCGTACTTCGGCGTATAAGAAAGTGACTTTGTACGGGGTCTAAAGAGCACATAATAAATGATAAAAATCTTAAAATCCTTACCAAGTAGAATGATTACGAGAGATTTTCCATAAGATAGTTTCTTAAATATTTACTTATCTGAGATAAAAGCGGTGTCTGACAAGAATTCATTTTTAATATTATCAAGCATTTTTACTATTGTTGTACACTTGTGCATTTTAATTCGACTAAAACGTTTGTTAATCGTCTGAAGAATATTTGCTCTAAAATCCATTGAAGACACCATCAGTCAAATAGCTGATATTTTAATGGTAACGCAACTTTATTAGGACACTTTAGGCCCTTTTTGAGTTTCTTGGATATTGAAGACATGTTCTTATGTTTCTGGATGATGGAGTCCTGTTATTTAATATTAGTATATAGGCCAGGCAACGAGATTATAGAGGGAAATTTTAGGGACAGAAAATTTGACTTCGGAACTTCGTTTGGACTAGTCTGGGGATGAACATATCAAAAGTCCCCACTCCTAGGTGGTGAGTGGGAGGGGGCACTTTAAAGGTCCCATTTTTTGGTTTTTCGCTTATATCTCGGAAACTATGCGTCGTAGCGGCTTGACCATTCTATACAAAATTGAAGCTTCTTAGCAATATTTTCTATCTACATTGGCCTGCATTTGGCTTTCCTACTATCGCTTTCTTCTGATTATCCAACGCACTCGTCCAAATTACGAGCCGCTGGTTGAATTTGCTTTATATGAGAAACCGGCCTTGTCAATTTTTACTATTTTTTGCTAATAATTACTTACAAACGCTACGCGACTTTGTCGCACTTGTCAGTTTCACCCTTTTTGTATGTCGCCTAGTTAAAACTTTATATCCATTCTTTTGAATGATACCCATAATGACTGTATCTTCGCTTTCGTCGTCTTTTATGAAGAGATTAAAAAGTTAAAAATATTCACAATTATTTTCAAAGTGTTCCGTAAAGGTATAGTTTTCTTTTCCTTGACCAAAAATTATATTTTTTTTGTACATTTGTCCATGACCTCAATATACTTTCACTCCCATGGCCTGGACCAAAACATATTTTCATAAGTGAAAATTCGGTGTTTCTTCCAATTTTAACTTGGTTGTGCCTTACGTCTTATCGAACGTTTTTGTGCTAGTTTTCTACTCTGATGTCTTTCAAACTTATATGTTATGCTCAAAAATGCCTTTGATTCAATTTTTTACCTAAGTCGAAATTTCATTTTGTCTTCGACTCAGGTCAGGTCGATTCTGGAGGTTCTATAACATCAACAACGAGAAGGATCAACATTTCAACATCAAACAAATTTATAAATAAAAATTATGCTCATTGTTAACTACATTTAATATTTAAATGTTGCCAAATTACTTGACAACATCTATAAAGAGCACTGTCCTTTAGACATTCTATTTAAAAAAAATTAAATAATTTGGCTATTTATTAGAGTTTCCGAGTTATTCGCAAAAAACTATGACCTCCTTTATTTTATCTTAATTTGTTAATAACTTTTGCAATAAGCGTTGGGTTTCTTAGACCATAAACATTATTCAAACTTAAAATATTGATTTAAATGGCTAAAGCCGTAATGAAGTCTAAAATTAGATTGCACATCTTCGTCAATCAAACATAGGTATTTTTTATTTATTCTCGGATTGTTATAACGACATTTGCAAACCGTAGATTTATCTGAACAAAACAATCGTATTGTTATTCTAATTAATGTGAGCCACTTCTGATTGATTCGTTTATTGATAGCCCTGTTGATATTTTTTTATCTCTTCCAGCTGGCATTTAAAGAGATATTTAGTGTCACGTTGATTTTCTTACAATTAACAACAAAATGAGAGGGGAATTATTTCTAATTTTATTAAGTTTAGCCTTAGTGAAGAGTGAAGTTAACTATACTCTTATACTACAGTACGAAAATATTACAGTACCGGATCTACAATATGTCTGTTTAAATTATGAAATCGCTGCCGGTGTAAGTGAAAAATGTGCTGAACAGTTAGAAGTTGTATGCGGAAATTTAACTTTATTAGCAACAAGTAAGTATAAATGTTAATATACATATATACTATGAACTATTTTTTCAATTATTTAATCCAGAAATAAGAAATTTACAAAGAAAACTTAGAGTTCGATGTTTTTATTACAATTCAAGACATTCATGTTTTCCTAAATCTTCAGTCATTAAGGAGGTACTCAGCACTCATATCAGTAAACAGTAAAAACATAATACCACTACGCATCCGCATCTTCATTTTGTTTTTACTGCCGTACTGCTACTACTAGGATTTAATGTCGTATCATAGTCATTCCCGTCCATTGTTTATTTTTATATTTACAGGACTTTGATGTTTGCTAAGGTTTTTATTATTGTGAAGACAAAGGCCAAAAATATAATATAAATAGGACACGATACTCGAAAAGAGAGCCTCGTTTCCTGAAAGGGACAAACAAGATTTCAATTGAAAAGCCTCGTCGTTATTTTACACATACATCAGCAAGTTAGCATTCCAGAATCTCTGAAAAATTCCAGAGATGACTTTTACGTAGATATATTACATTGTAAACACTGAATGAGACATTCCCAAACAATATGAAAACGATACTTATTAAGTAATATTTCATCGCCTTGTGTCATCGTGTCCATGTTTCCTTTATATGTTGAGGTTGAACGGTCTTTTCACAGTATAAATGGATTTTTAATGAAAGGCAGCAAAGTGTGATTCTAAAGCATTTACAGCAAATATGGCTAATATATCTGCTTTTACACTTGCGACTGGTAGTTCAAAATTCATGTACTTACGTATGAGTTGTAACGATGAATTCCCTAATCTAAACATAAATCGGTAATTTTCAAAAGATTAAAATAACTCGGAACATACTAACAAAGATTAATCGAATTCACCGTTACGAACAAACCTTTCTTAGTATCCATGGTATTTTCGTTATTGTGGTAACTAAGAAAATACGTCAGACCTGGCAACCATTTAGTATATAAAGGGACGCAGGAGCTCATTTCAGTCAACCGTCCGACAAAGACACCCCACGGAAGAGACAGGACGATCACCCAACCACCCACCCAAGACCCTGCAGGTACCGGACAAACAACCGTCCAGTACCTGTAGTCCCCCTAGCTCCGGGCAGGGCGAAAATGCTACCAAAGCAGTTAAGTCTGCCCTTCCTCGAGCTACACAGCTCATCCTTACCCTACCGATGATCCGGATGACAGGATGTCTATTGACATTCTGTGTACCGGCAGTCACTCCTGCCAAAAACCCAAAACACCCGACTGACCGATGACACCCCCGGGGGGAACAAGCTGGCGAAGAAAGAAAATCAAGACAGAAGCTCGCCAGAAGAGGCCTTAGCCAGCAAGGTCCAACGAGCCAGGACCCAGGGAGGTGGGCCGAAATCGTCTGCACCGCTCACATTTGTGAGTGGGGCCGACGTAAAGTAAGCTCGCCCGCCCTGCACGAGGCTGGTCCCCGGTCTACAGCGATGTATTGGGGTAAAGGCCAATAGTCCTGCCTGACCTCAGTCATCCGAGACCGACATCTTTAGCCAAGAATATTGGCATTTCAGTCATTTCCTATTTCGCGGATCAAACAAGGTTCATAACCTCAAAATTTAGTACCGTGTCGGATAGACAATACTAACTAGGTGACGAGTGATTCTGAATTCACAATGCTGGCTTATGATTGAGATCTGTCCGATATAAGTCTCCAGAACGAGAATCGACCGATCCTGCGATTGTGAAAGGAGTTACTCGCATCACTTGTTGGCTTGTCTGTTCGATTTCGTTGCTGACTTCTGAAGTCTTATGAACTTAATTAATTGTCACATGACGCGTTAATTTAATATTACTTTGATAGACGTTACGTCAATTATATGCCGGTTTGTTAAACGTCAAAGTAGATAGGTAATGAATGAAGTGACAAATAATCGTTTTATTGGTTAAATATCAAAAGTTTAAATTGACGTAATGAGTGTCGATCTGGTTTCTGCGATCTCAAACAGAATATTCTCTTTTAAAGGAACCGTTAATAAATCACTCAATATAGTAAGGGTTGTCAGGTTTGATTAAAGTCAGGTCTGATATTACTTTCTTCATATGTCGCTATAGTTGTAATTTTATAGTATTGATTTATATTCGTAAATAACTTTGACTCGTTTCTTTATGATGTCCTAATACTGAATAAATCTTGTTAACTTGAAATCGCCACTTGACTTTTATTGAACCATGGAATAACTCCACTGTTTGCTAACCGAGCACAATAATTTTAAATTATTGTAAACTATAAAAATATCGTTATAGAGTATTAGTGTTACATCTACCAATAAATAATTCCAGCCCTCTTCAAGAAAGTGTTACAATAATTGTATCGTATTAAATTTATATATTAAGGAATTCGCCAAAAAAAAACTGCAAGGTAATATATTGGATTATATACTTATGAGTGAAAATTTTTGCTCGATTACATATCACTTAGAGCCAACTCTAGTTTCGACGTCCTTCATCGCCGCGATCCAATGTCTACATTGCATAGTGGTCAAGAGGAGATTACAGATTAATTGCAAAAGTCAAATCTCTGTAGGGAGATTTATAAATAGAATTGCTTGGAATGTCCCGTCTTATTTATATTATATTGTCTTTGTAGTGTAAAGTACTTTATGATATTAAAAATGATTACTGTGCAGCATAAGTTAAGACACTAAACATTACGAAAGAATAGTTACTTCGATATCTTCGGCCGTTCAGGAGAAAATTTCGTTAGTTGTTTTTTTTTAGCTTATGACTCTAAGTTAAATAAGGTGAACAAGAAAAAACGGTTCACTTCACTTCCCTCCTGAGTGTCGGAACCACAGCTCTAAATAAACACACAAATATCACAGCATCTGGCGAAGACAGGTTTATATACTACTATGCTAAAAAATATGTATATTTTTAACTCATTAATTAATGAGTGATTATATCAAATGTATATAATAATAATTGCCATAATCATAACATTAAAAAGTTTGTTTTGCAAATTCAGGAAATAATCTAACCATAAATAACTCTAGTATGAAACTGATTAAAGGGTAAATTTTTATATCAGTTGTTATCTATATTTGCTTGAAATCGGTGTCATTCTCACGTAGTTTAGTTATTTTGGGAACATTTTGTGTCAAGTATATAAATAAAAATTAAATTAGAGTATGACGGGCACCGCAAGTCAAAACATATGTCGATGCTTGTATCCTAGAATTTATATGATAATACACAATGCAACAATAAGAAATTTGACAGAAGTAAAATATAATTATTCAAAAATCGATGATAGTGGAAGTCTACTTTCGTAAATATGAAAATGTTGATGTCAATGGATTTGTTCAATCCCACGTGTTCAGAAAGAATTCATTGATATAAAGGCTACTTTGCTGCTGTGTGTTAGAATATCAGGACGTAGATTGCAGGCCTTACATAAAGTTTGGGCTTTTTTATAACACTCCAGATGCCCGGGTATTTACTACTCCATCTTGACACGCCAATACAAAACCCTCGACCTCCGATCTTAAGCTTGTCGAGTTGAGGAAAACAAGCGCCAAGTCATTAGATATTCCCTGATGTTGTAGATCTTTATAAAATGTCCACGTACCATCTCAGCAGGTTTTCATGCTTTGCATACCTACTTGTGTAGGATCAAGCGCGAGTACTGTTAGTCCGAGTTAATGAATAACTTTCAGAGGTGCCCTAAATAAGGAAACTCCATTGTTTTTTTTTTTCATGCATCTTAATCAAAGAAAACTGGTACAAAGAAATTTAAACTGATTAAATCACGCCTCTCATGTTACGTCCTTCTCTTCAATGTTTAGCGTTTCCGGTCACTCAGTTTGGTATTTCTACAATTTAAAATGAATGTTCAATAAATAGTCAACATAACTATGCATTTGAACTAGGGCGATACCACACGAGCGATTGCAAATGAACTAGATATCAGTAAAAGCGCAATTTTTGCTATCAAAAAAGAGAATATATGAAAATAAGATCATCATTAGGAAACAAAGCTTAGGATTATTCTTAATATCAACGGCGATTGAAGATATTTTATTTATTTGTTTAACAATATTTATTTTTAATAATCCTTTTTTCATTTGATGAATGTCAGACATATACATAAGTTTAATACACTTTTAAAAGAAAGGTCAGTGTACAAACACTTGAAAGTAATTACTTAAATCAAATTTGTATGTTATGTGGCGTTCCCATTAGCCGATAACAATGCTAAATATTAAAATGTTTAGGGACCACGGTCGCTCCGGCTTACTCAGGGTCGTGAAACATTTATTTACATTAAAAATTATATTTAAACAATACCGGTAAATTAGAACTTGTGAAGTAAACTATTATATGGGCTCCAGCCGATTAAATCGACAGAGGGGGAAAATAAAATAGACAAATTAATTAATAACAAATTATTAAAGCCTTTAATAATTTAAAATTCGTAAAAATTACAACAAAATTGAAAATATATATATATATACACGCGCAGCAAATGATTAAACTAAGGATATCACTGCAATCAGTGAAAAAGTAATTTAAATAATTAAATTATTTACTTTAATAACAATTTAAAAATGTATACTAAACGAACACACTTTAAAGTAACAATAATACGGAAAAACTCGTCAGTCTCTCTAGAGCATATAATTTGGTAAATCTATGGTGTCTTAGTGCAAATACTTATTTAACGTCAAAATTCAACAAATAATAAAAAAAGTAGTGCATCCCCCATTAAACAGCTGTTTTATGGTTCACAACAAAATAATGTTTTTTGCAATTTCCTCTTACATAAAATCCTGTAAAATCAATAAGAAAATTGTAATGACTGTATTTCAAGAGAATTAATTTTTACACTTATGACGGCTTCTTTATCCGATTGGGGTAGTTCCACGCTTAGCAAATATGGTCCCCTCAATTTGATTAAAGATTAAATAAATACATGGCCATCTCAGATGAAGGTTGCCTTACTTTCACTATACTTCCCGGGCTATTACCAAATGAGAAGTTGTAAAGCGTTGTAACGCCACGTGAATACGAAAATTCTCCCAGGGATATTTAATAATTTTCCAGTAATCAATATTATGCAATCGTTATCCAATAACTACTCAACAAGTTTTCTCATAGGTGTCTAAGAGTTGTTTAAGAGTTATCTAAGGTGTATATAAAGGCCTAAAATAAAAATTTGACGTTCAATACCCGAAATATCACTATAAAATTGAGATACTTTTAATTATAACAATTAACTGTATAAAATAAATTGATTTACCTTAGTTCTTATTAGGCCTAGTTTCAAAAGTACTTTTATTATTGAATTTGAACTTTCCAGAACACACAATAAGTTGTTATTATTTACCAAACTTAATTAATAGATGGTCTCTGCAGATCTCTCTTATCTTTCGGCCTACCCGCGGCCGTCGCGATAATATCGCTTTTTCCTTGTTCTCTTTTTGTCACAAAAAAACGGCGTGGTTCTTTATATATGCTAAAAACTAGCAGCATTAGGAAATGCTATATTTATTCCGTTTATACAGGGTGAGGCAAAATCAAAGTGTTACAGTTATACAATGTACACTGACCTTTCCTATACCCATCTTTAAAAAGGGTGATAGAAACAAAGCCGAAAACTACCGGCCTATATCTATGATTCCAATTATCTCAAAGATCTATGAAAAAATATTAAAGAGTATGTTATGTGATCACTTCGAGGAAAATAACCTATTTTCTGCTGCACAGTTCGGGTTCCGATGTAACAAGTCGACAACGCAAGCAATAAATAAATTAATATTTATGATTAATGAAGGAGTTGAACAGAACTCATACTGGGCTGCAGAATGTATGACTTAACAAAAGCTTTTGACTGTGTGTCACACAGTATCCTATTAAGCAAATTAAGAATGTATGGTATAAATAGTTGTTTTATAAAATTATCTTCGTACTTAACAAACCGTAAATAGATGACCCATTTCAACAATAATTACTCCAGTACATCTTATATGGACCATTGAGCACCACAAGTGTCGGAGCTTGGCCCCTTGCTATTTTTAACTTATATAAATGACTTACCTTCTTGTATATCAAATGGTGATATTGTGCCTTTGCAGATGATACCACTATGATAAATTCTGACGTAAATCCAAAGTCTCTTCAAGAAAAACTGTGAGACACACAGTCAAAAGCCAAACAATGGTTTGAAACTAGCAGGCTAAGCTTAAATGACACAAAAACGAAAAACATAATTTTTAGTCTAAGGGCGAATGAGCTGGACAGCAGCGAAGCAGTTAAATTTCTCGGAGTAGTTTTGGATGTAAACTTAACCACTAAGCTATGTAGACAAGACATACAAATCTATTACAAAACCTAGCTAATAATGTAACTATAAATGTGGTGCTGATGGTATACTATACTTTGTTTCAGTCTACTTTTGCCTATGCTATTCTATGTTGGGGACATTCCTGTCACGTTGACGAAGAGCGCTAAGATATATGTTGAAATTAAATTATAGAGCTAAACAAAAGTTTATTGAATTATGCATATTAACTGTACCTTCATTATATATTTTTGAGTGCTTAAAAATGGTAAAACTTAATATAGAATATTATAATTCAAATGCAGTTGGGTGCAACTACGAAACTCGTCATAAACAAAATATTTCTTCTAAATTCCTAAGACTACAACAAACTAGAAATGCTGAAAATTATTATGGACCTGTATTCTTCAATAAATTACCAAATCACATTAGTGATCTGTCACTTAACATATATTTACAACAGATAGAAAAATAATTACTAAGTAAAGCTTATTATGGTATAACCAAGGTCCTTGATGATAAAACGTTTTTGAGGCTGTGATTCCCTCTCGGTGAGGCAACCACACAAACATAAAATTGGGTAATAATTTTTGTGTTATTTTGGAGTACAAATATTTTAATGTGTGTTAAATATGTTAGATAGGAGCATTTGTTGTCTTCTATAAGATGCATATCTTCATCTTAAATTTTAAATTGATGTTGTGTAGATGTGTAGATATACATTTTATATGTTGATGTTACTTACTTATTGATCTATTTACTGACTTGTGTAACCATTGTATGATGTATTAACATGAATAAATAATTCTAAGTTCCATGATTTAAGTGTCCATTTTAATGTTTCCTAACACATTTTTGCTGACTTTGAGTATCCTGTTACCAACATTCGAAAAGAATCTTCAAAATTCATGTCTCACTACTGCCTTTATGACATTACTACACCTATTTTTCATTGCAGTGTTGGACGCCACATCAAAATTTCCATGGACCGGATTAGGCTACAGTTCGAGAATGGATTATGGCAATTATGACGAATGCATGACTGTTGATCATAAATATGCTGGCGGGCGAATTTTAGGGAAGCACTGTACTGTAGGGCTTGTAATTCCAGATTTCTTCGGAAATGTATCAGATCAGGACGTAAGTATATTTTGTTCTGCATATACTGTTAAAAATATTGTGTAAATTATAGGCTAATTAAGATATTTTGTAACATTTTTCACACCCTGTTTTATAATGAAGAAGAATAGACATTTGGTCAAGTCTAAAACGGTTTGAAAATTAGAAATAAATCCTGTTTTTAATTTTTGAATATCTTGAAACTGGCATGACTGAGACATAGAATTTCAAAGTTGAGGGAACTCACGTGAAGTCATAGTACAACATGAGCTCGCGCGCGCCAGCACAATTTGCACACTCGGCCGAATAATTCGTACAAGTGACCAGTCCAAATGAAAGAAAGTCACACTATTGTTCCGAAATGTTTTAATGTAACTACGAAAACACCTAAAAAACTGTTTTCCTAGTTCATTCGATTCCAAAAAAATGGTGAAACATGATAAACCTTCTGGGGCTAAAAGCTGTGTGTACTGTTCAGTTGTGAGAGCCATTTGAAGTATTTACCTGCCTTAAATTACTTTTAGTACCTACTCAATTTTTACATATTATATTATACTAGGTTTTGGCCGCGTCTTCGAGTTGCAAATATTTAGACTTCTTTGCGTAAATCAGAGAGAACGGACTTGTGTTTTTTGGCTGTATTACAACCAGACATTCACAACCCCTGATAATAATTTATAGAAACATAAAAGTCATAATAAAATGGCAGGATGGTTAACAAAATTAGATGAAAAAAAAATGAATGGATATCAGTCAGCATAAAATGTATATAAATTTGATGATTGTAAAATAATCAAACACACATTTTAAAATAAGAATTTTACTTCCACATCTAGTGGAAGTATAGTAACGACAAAAAAATTTTTAAAAATTTTTATTGTTCAAATAGGCTTAAAATGTCATAAAACGTCGAGATTTTAAGTTTGAGGGTAAAAACATTTCTGTCTGTCTGTCGGTCTTTCTGTCGGTCTTTCTGTCGGTCTGTCGGTCTGTCTGTAACTTTTTTTGTGCGCACGTTTACTCTGGAACCGTTTAAGATATTGACTTGAAATTTGGTACACGTATGTACATTAACGAGATCTGGAACTAAATTATATTTTTCTCTATTCTTATTGGGATGCTCTACCACATGTATTCTTCTAAACAATGTCTGAAATCTACAAAATAATATTTTATAGTATTTTACTGGAAAATAACCTCTACGCCTGTGACTTTTACGTCAAAGGATCAGTTAGAGGGTGGTTATTGACAAATAATGAATAAGAACAAAAATATAAAAATGACGTATTTTGCTGACGTTTCGAAAAACAAATATATTCTTAAAGCTGTGTATTTAATATACACAGCCCACAAACATTATAATAAGCTTTGAGAAAGGAAACAGATTCGTTTTCCGAAACGTCAGCAAAATACGTCATTTTTATATTTTTGTTCTTATTCATTATTTGTCAAAAACCACCCTCTAACTGGTCCTTTGACGTAAAAGTCACAGGCGTAGAGGTTATTTTCCAGTAAAATACTGGTTAATTGTATTATTTTGTAAATTTCAGACATTGTTTAGAAGAATACATGTGGCAGAGCATCCCAATAAGAATAGAGAAAAATTAAGAAAATGCCACAACCAACGTTTAGACAATATTTAAATTATATTTTCATCTTGTTCCGTCGAAGGGTTGGGGGGGGGGTAAATTGGGGTAAATTTAGGGTAAATGTGTAAATCAAGCAGGTAAGAGTCCATAAAATTGGTATTTAGTATATACAAAAAAATTTTTGGCATTAGCCACCCCCATTACCACCCCCACCCCATTATTAAAGGGGATGAAAAAAAATGTGATTTAGTATATGTACAAGAACCAGAAACCTCAAAATATTTTTTAACTACCACTACCACCCCCTTATCACCACCCCCCACCCCACTACCGATGTGGAGTATCGTTTTTGGGGTAGAGGATTTCAAATATTATATTATTAAAGTTCCATAAACAATTATTTCCACATACAAAGTTTGTGAGTGACTTGGATGGAGAATTTGGGTGTGGAAGTAGTGATTCCTTGGGCAGCGGTTTTTCTTCCTATAATGATATTTTAGAGTGTTTACTTTTTTCACGTAGTGTTAAAGTTCCTAATTTCATAGAATACACACTACTAAAAGGTAAAAGGTAGTCCTTTTACTGTAACCTATTACATGAAATGCTAGGTGTGCGTTAAGCTTTCCGATTGTGATAAAATTTCGTACTATAATTAATTATTCAGTATCCGTTTGATTTGGTCATTTTATGAGACGCATTCGAATAAATTTGAGTCGTCCAACTAGCTGTCCCATTATTTTGGATTATGATTAGGTTATTTTACTTGAATATCTTTTTGTTAAAAATAGAGAAATACATAATAGTGATACTTTCTAATAAGGAACTTCGGACTTCACTCCAAGAAGAGGCTTATACATTTTATTACGTGACAAAATGATGACAGCACAGAATTTGTCTGTTATGTTATGAATATTTTACAAGTCTACAATATTTATTATTGTGATTATTATTTCATTGCCAGCCCGTTTATTTTATTGATATTCTGTTGATGGGCATGGGCTTCGGAACTTACGTATAAAGCACCAACAAGTTCTTCTATGTCTCCACAGGTATGCTACTATCATATTCACAAAATTACATAGTTTTTAAACTATATTCATATTTCAAGCCCCTCAATCCACCCCCTTAGTGTTTAACATTTTTTTAATTTTTTGGTGCATTCACATGTTTAGTGTTATCAAATTCCCAAAGTTTCAGAATTTAAAAATATTATTTATTTTTCAACTCTCTCAGAGATGACCCTTTCAGTGTCAATAATTTTTTATCATTTTTCCGGTCTTGTAACAATTGTATTGAATTTTTGATGGAAGTGCCACAGTTTCTAAGATATTCAACATTTTAAACTACTAAATACTTCATGCTAAAAATGGTCGGATGTCATCTATAAAATTAAATATCTCCGAAACTGTTAACCCTATACAAATATATAAAAAGACAAATTCATTCTCAATTTATAAGCTGCATTTTTGATGCCCTCTCTATTTTCTCTAAAACTAATATTTATTGAGATATTTACAGAGAAACAAGAATGTTATATTTTTTCTAAAATTCCTTTACAGTTTAAAATGCATTTCTTTTCGAATAGTGTGGTGGCTTGGAACAAATACTAGACAGAATCGTGACCTGCTGGATTAAAGCGCCAAATTTTGCAGAGTTCTTATATACCTTCAGTACTATCAATTCAAGGGGGGGTGCCCGATTTCAGTGTCCGCCATCTAGAAATACGACTCTATCTTTGTTTTCTTTGGACTGTAACTGTAAATTTTTGACTATTATTTGGTTTTTACTAAATATCTCCACAACTTCTGGGTTTGTAGCAAAAGGGATTTAATTTAAACTAAATTTGCTACAATTTGAGACCAGAACCGCTTTTGTAACTTTAATATTTTGCGGCGAGATACAAGCTTCCAAAGTTTTGGACTTTTTCAGATTATTATGAAAATCGATTGGGTTTACAGCAACACTATTCGAATCAATTTTAATCTAGACTAAATTTGCTAAAACTTTAGACGAGATCTGCTTTTGTAACTTTAATATTTTGCGAGATAACAAGCATCCAGACTTTCTAAATACGACGCGATCACATTTTTCTTCCAGTGTTTATGGTAGCGGTATTTTTTTTTTTTTTTTTTTTTTTCATTAGGATTGCCTACGAATCGATATTGTATGGGACATATGCAAGCCAGATAGTGTAGGAAACTACACTTGTGAAGAGAGGGAAGGGACAAAGGAGAAAAGTCACAAGGAAAACCACACTCCCCAAAAACTTTGTTACATTCCTGAAGAATTCAGAGAACAAGACAGAACTGTTGACCCTACTAAGTGATGCAGTCGCAGCTCATGACGTAGAAGAAGGTAAAGAAATATGCATCGCCTATGGTAAATCTGTTATTTCAAAAAATAGCAGTGCACCGATGTCCGAAACTGGTCACGAAGAAGCTGATACCAGAATGTGTCTTCATATATTAGAGGCATTGCAAAAGAGGTGCAACCAATATCCTCATAAGTACAGTTGACACAGATGTTATTGTGGTACTAGTAGGCATCTTTTTCGAGGTACAAACTTACAAACCTAATATTCAACTTTGGATTGCATTTGGTAAGGGTAAACACTTTCGATATTATCATATCAACGCCATCTGCCAAGAGTTCGGAGAAAATATATCGCAAGCATTGCCCTTTTTCCATGCTTTCACGGGTTCAGACACTACATCACAATTTTTTGGTAAGGGGGAAAAAGTCAGCATGGAAGACATGGAAAGCAGGCACTGAAGGATTTATCTTCTCTGCAAAACATCCATTTCAGCCAGTATATGCTAAAACAAAGGCATTTGAACTCATGGAACGATTCACATGCATCCTGTACGATGGCACAACAGAACTTGACAGCATCAAGAAGCTCTGAGGGGATCTCTTCACACAAGGAAAAAGTCAAGATGATGCAAAGTCTACCGCCCGCATAGGATGCCCTCATTCAACACACTAATTGCTGCATCTATCAATCTAGCATCTGGTTAACCAGTTTGAAATCACTCCAAAATGCACTCTACTCCGGCTAACTTTGGATGGAAAAGAAACGAAGAGACATGGCAACCAATTTAGATGTCCATACCGAAAGCAAGCAAAAGCTGTAGGGAATTAATTAAGTGCGGATGTAAGGAGGCTGAATCCCTGTGCTCTCAGAATTGCGTTTGTAACAAGGCTGTACTTGCCTGCACAGCTCTTTGTCATTGCAAAGGCCACTGTGAACAACAAACAACAACATTATAAATATAATGTTTATGATTATTTTGTTAATAATTATTCTATAATTTTTTTTATTGAAACGTTTTTAACATGGTCAAATACATTATCTCAGCAAACTGTGATTTTATCGATGTCTTTCTTTACTCATATTGTAGCCTATTTATTTTTTTTTTAAACATTAATAAAATAATGTTTGCTTACTCACATTGTAGCATATTTATTCTTTTTAAACATTGATAAAATAATGTTTGCTGTAAAACTGACTGCATTGGAGATATTTAGCAAAACCGACAAAAATATAGATTTTAGTAATAACCTGAAAAAAGTTCAAAACTTACGAATCTTGTATCTCGCAGAATATTAAAGTTAGAAAAGCGGCTCTGGTCTCAAATTGTAGCAAATTTAGTTTAAATTAAATCCTTTTTACTACAAACCCAGAAGTTGGGGAGATATTCAGTAAAAACCAAATAAAATTCGAAAATTTACAGGTACAGTCCAAAGAAAACAAAGATGGCGTCGCATTTCAAGATGGCGGATACTGAAATCGGGCACTCCCTCCTGAATTGATAGTACTGAGGGTATATAAGAAGTGTGCAAAATTTCGAGCTTTAATCCAGCAGGTAACGATCCTTTCTCTAAGCCAGCACACTATAATGCTTGAGTTATTTGACGAAAACTTATTTAAAGTACTTTTGCAAGCAATAATCCCAATTTTCCAGTCGTTATAACTTAAAGACTATCAATTTATGTGAAAAGTTGAAGAAAACCTTTTCTTCTTAAAATCTGATTCTCTTTTAACTCAATGTTTTTGTTTTTTTTTTTTGGTTGCTACCCCCTGAAAAGGGGTGGCATCCACCCCCTATAAATTAGCAAGCCGCCGTATAATACATAAAACTTTCTTTGATGTATTTACTATTATGTTGCCAAAAATGAACGAAATCCGTTTCATATGACATTATTCCGAAGTTAAAACCCCTAGTTACTGTACCACAAGTGTAATTTAACAAAATTAAAAAAATATTGCACTCTCCGGAATCTAGGCTTCACTCTCACTTTTCAAATGACCTACTGTTTAGGTCGGTCCATTCTGAATAGAGCCGAAACGTTGGTACTAAAGTAATTCAAACACTTGCACTATACTTCACGAATGTTTCGTGAATTAATTTGACATCGTCAGAACAATATGTCATGCAGTGTTTGGTAACTTTGAAATAATGGAACTAAAATTTACTCATGTTGTATTTCTTTTGCAGTCATATTATAAGTTAGCAGTATGTAAACCAGATGCATGTTCTGCTACTGATTTCAACACGATAGCAAGTAACATGTCAGAAGGATTCCCCTCTCTTTTCACTGATTCTCTGTGTCAAACTATTGAAACTGATACCGATATTACAGCATCAGACATAGTTACAATGTAAGTTGAAAATATTTTCATTTATTTGCTAGCAAAATAGTTTTTCCACGAATGATATGTTTATTTATTGTCTACACACGGTGCCCCAAAATTAACGCACATTTTCTTGAAGTTGAAGAAAAATTAAAAAATGAATCGAATTGGAGAGTATCAGAATATAGGATTATATAGGCATTTTGAAGAATAACCTTTTCGAATAATCGATTTTTTCTGTAAAAAGAACGCAAAAATATAGAAAACTCCAATAATAGTTCAAGTGATCATATGGAACACTACCAGATCACATATTAGGACGAAATATAATTAAATCAATAATTTAATAGTATACCGGGTGTCAATGGAATCATTGGGCAAGCCATAGTTTCTGGAGTTTTCAAGGTACAAGACTCAAACTTGGCAGGAGTAATATATACCAAAAATAGAAAATAATGACATTTTTTTATTATTCGACACTTTTCCACCACTTTCGGTATCCCCGGAAATTATCCCAGCTTTGGAATTTTAAACGGAATACCCTGTATATTTTACATTTATAAATTCTGGAGACGATGACAGTTGATAACAGTTTTAAAACAATTTTTGAGACTACTTGATTTTTAGGACCATTTCTATTTTTGCGTCTAGAGTGCTGTGAATGTACTCAAATCAATGTAATGGGCGAAAACGATGAGAAAAAATGTAAACGTCAGATTTTGACTTGGTTTAGTACCTACGACCAACCAATATTTCCAAAATCTTTAATTTGTAATTAAGTCACCTTTTTCAAATGGCAACATCCACTACAGTGGAGTCAAATTAGGATTTTAATGTGAATTGTCTGGTCAGGGCGGTTTTTTTGTTTTAACATATTTAGTAGGTCAACTGTAGTTCACAGTTCAGTTTTGCAGTTTCTGCGAGGTCGGCGTATTGTTTATTTAAGCAATTTAATTTTTTAGACCGTGTTTTTCATCGGTTTTCTTTGAATATCTCGAAATCTATAAGTCCTATGGAAAACAACAAAGAGAAGCAAAATGTTCGTAATGAGTTGTGGAACAAAAGTACATAAACTATAATTCTTTACAATTGTTATTATTATTAAAAAAAAAATTGAACATTGCAAAATTATGCGTTTTTAAACGAATTACTGTTATTTCAAAAATAAAGGATAATTTTCAATGAAATTTTGAAAAAATATAGCTCTTACTAAGTACAATCACCGCTTAAAATTTCAAATCGAAATGTTTATTAATACGGGTCAAATATACAATTGTTGCTAAAACTTTGCACCCTTGTGAAATCCTGCCATCAAATCCGAAAAATGTGTACGATGGCTCAAATTGTAACTTTTTATAAGTACTTTAAGATCACGAAGGAAAAAATATTTTTTTCAAAATTTTAACCGTTTTTATTGCATTTGTTTATAATTTTTGAAATTTTAGTAATAAACAAATTCAAATAACTCTCTGGTTTTTTTATGAAATCGAAATCGGTAAACGATTTATTAAAATAGATTAAATAAGCCATCTTTCAAAAAAAAATTTAATGCTCTGCCTGCTTTTGGAGCTGAGATACGTTGGTTTTTGCGTTTCGATCACTTATAAATAAACAAATTGATATTTCATCTTGAAATTCGCACTGATTATTCTGCAGTGCTCATATTTTTGTCCCAGCTAGTTGAAACTAATCTAGAACTACATTTTTTAAAATTGCATCTAATAAAACGTCTTTGAAATCATATCATAATTCGCGGTTGACAGGTAATATTTCCCTCTCCCACTCATCGTATTTCGCAACTAGGTAACTAAGTCAACTAACGCAATATCTCTCTCGATTTCCACCTTACTGAGATATATATTTTTTAATTAATCGTCTCTTTTCGTAACTTTTGATTATTTCATTTAATTTAACGTGAAATAATTTGTCTAATCATTTTTTGAAATTGCAGTGAATTTTTAATTTATTTATTTTTTGTTTTACTGGAATGTTCTTTCTTTTAAATGTCTTGTTTTTCTTGCGTAGATCCCTTATAGTTTACTTCAACTTAACGTAAACTAATTTGTTTAGCTTTTGTTTATAAAAAAGTGCAATACATTTTTTGTTGCTATAGTTTTTATCGTCTTTTTTTAATCACCTGCTTTGTACATAGATGTCGATTGTTCACTTTAATTAAACGCAAAATAATTTGTTTAGCTTTTGTTCATAAATAATGCAATAGATATTTTTTAAATTTGTGTAGGTTGCACGCTGTTTTAAAAATCTTCAAAGGGGTTTTGTTTAATGAAATTTTAAGGAGGCCGTTGTTAGACGTCGAAAGTTGAAACATTAATAGAGCCACTAAAAGCACGCAAGTCAAAATCTTTAATAAAGTCACATAACAGTTAATTTTATCTAGTGATATACTCATTAAAAAGAAAACCAACCTAACTAAAACTAACCTTAAGTCCATGCACAACATTTTTTTTAAATTTTTAATACCACTGATACAATAATAAAAAATTTCTGTCATCTAGATTTAAATCCGAAACATTCGTATTCTGAGCTAGTCATCAAGTCAAATCAAAAATAAATTTATTTTAAATTATATATAACATATTGTCCTCCCGAGCACAACTGAAAGGCTGGGCGGAGCAAGGCCAGATCGGATTAAATAGGAAATTAAATTATAAACACAATATTCTTTCGCAGGATAGGCGAACTAAAAAGTATATAAGATAAAACATGTGAAAAAAATAAAATAATTGGTACATACAATGCAAAAGACGCTAGTATAAATAAAATATCGCAGTTATATATGGTTTATTCGTGCGGGAAAATTACTAACCAAAAAACATGTTCCAAACAATGCAGCAAAAGCGAGCGGTTATGCCAGACAACACACTTTAGGGTTTAAAATATTTGTTTTCCTGAAACTTTTGATACCCAAAGAAACATTGTGACCTTTTCAAAATAAGTCAAACCATTAGCGATTACGTTAAAAATCCGAAACTCATCAGATATATGTTACATCTTATATTACAGTTTTACACATTGTATAGTCGTTTAAGTAAACATTTTGCGGTAAAATTTTCCAACGAGTCTTAGTTCAATAAAAAGCACATATTTCACTCACTGTCTTTAGAATGTATGCAATATTAAATTACAATTCTTAAATTATACAAAAAGGGCCATTATTAATAATTTTGAATTTTTTTCTAGTTTTATTCTAGTTTTATTCTAAATTTTATTGCAAGCGATTTGGATTTTTATTTTTTGTGATGTGATTACTAGTACCGAAAATAGAAAGACTTTAATGCTGCAACATTAATTATTTAAATTTCATATGAAGCAACGATAAGATGTAATCCAAAATTTCTCATTGCATGTTATTACATCAAAAATAAACTAAAACAGTACAATTCCTGCAGCAGAAGAATCCTTTAATTACCTTTTTTTTATCCTTAATTTAACTCCAAACAATAACTCGTAACAGAAATTAATTAGTTTTTTTTCTATAGATTATTTTTGTGCCCAATTAACCATAGATGCATTTATTTTATTTATCTTTGTGTCTTTGCAAATTATATTTTCTATAATTAGTTTGACTTAACATTGTAAGTATTAATTCTTAAAAACTATATTAAAAATAAGATATTTCAATGAATTACTAAATTATCTTAGCAATTTTTGTCTCTTACGTGAATTTTCATAACAATTATTATCGGCACTCTGCGTAGAATCTGTATCATCACTCGCACGCACCACTATCAAACAGATAATCTTTCTCACTTTCATACCCACAATTGCTTTTTTAGCCGTTTTAATAAATATTTTGATCTAAAATTTTAAATGGTGACTACTCTATAAGAATCACATTCTTCTTAAACTTCATTGAAAATCCATTATTTTTGAAAGAACAATCATTGGTTTAAAAACGTCTAATTTCTATATTTAATTTTCTTTTAATAATAATAACATTTGGAATAAACTATAGCTTATGTACTTTTGTTGTTATAACGTTTTCTTTTGCTGGTTTCCATAGGACCTATAGATTTCGAAATATTCAAAGAAAACTAATGGAAAACACGCTAGATAAATTAAATTGTTATTGTTCTCTTTCTTTTATAAACAAAAGCTAAACAAACAGCATTTAAAAGGAAGAACATTCCAATAAAACAAATATAAAGAAATTAAAAATTCACTGCAATTTCAAAAAAAAAAATTAAACAAATTATTTCACGTTAAATTAAATGAAATAATCAAAATTTGCGAAAAGAGACGATTAATTAAAAAATATATATCTCGGTAAGGTGGAAATCGAGAGAGATATTGCGTTAGTTGTCTTAGTTACCTAGTTTGTGAAATACGATGAGTGGGAGAGGGAAATATTACCTGTCAACCGCGAATTATGATATGATTTCAAAGACGTTTTATTAGATGCAATTTTAAAAAATGTAGTTCTAGATTAGTTTCAACTAGCTGGGACAAAAATATGAGCACTGCGGAATAATCAGTGCGAATTTCAAGATGAAATATCAATTTGTTTATTTATAAGTGATCGAAACGCAAAAACCAACGTATCTCAGCTCTAAATGCAAGGAGAGCATTAAATTTTTTTTTGAAAGATGGCTTCTTTAATCCACTTACATAAATCGTTTACCGATTTTGATTTCATAAAAGAGTTATTTGAATTTGTTTATTATTAAAATTTCAAAAATTATAAACAAATGCAATAAAAACGGTTTAAATTTTGAAAAAAGAAAATTTTTCCTTCGTGATCTTAAAAGTACTTATAAAAAGCTACAATTTGAGCCATCGTACACATTTCTCGGATTTGATGGCAGGATTTCACAAGGGTGCAAACTTTTAGCAACAATTGTATATTTGACCCGTTTTAATAATCATTTAGATTTGAAATTTTAAGCAGTGATTATACTTTATAAGAGCCATATTTTTCCAAAATTTCATTGAAAATTATCCTTTATTTTTGAAATAACAGCAATTCGTTTAAAAACGCATAATTTTGCAATGTTCATTTTTTTTTAAATAATAATAACAATTGGAAATAATTTTAGTTTATGTACTTTTATTAGACAACTCAAAACGAACATTTTCCTTCTCTTTGTTGTTTTCCATAGGACTTATAGATTTCGAGATATTCAAAGATAACCGATGAAAAACACGGTCTAAAAAATTAAATTGTTTAAATAAACAATACGCCGACCTCGCAGAAACTGCAAAACTGAAATGTGAACTATAGTTGAGCCAGTGAACACGTTAAAACAAAAAAACCGCCCTGACCAGACAATTCGCATTGCGAATTTATCAGTCCTAATTTGACTCCACTACTAGTTAAATATTAGTTTTCACGACAAATTCATTGCTAACTTCAAATCGAAAATTGATATTAAGCCAACACACAAGTTAATAAATAATAATTAAAAATTCAAGAAAACATCCCTATTAAGTATCCCTTGGAAATTGAATAAAACGAGATTCAAAACAAGCATTTTATCAACAAAAGAACAGTGCAAATAAAAAGTGAGCTGTGAAAACAAAAAGTTTGACAAATAATAATACTGGTGTATATTGTTCAAGACGGATAAACAGGACAATGGTTAGACAAAGACGGCAAGCAATTTGCAAAATCACTATAGACAATATTTAACAACTTGGCTGATTATAGACCGTTAGTATTAGATATTTAATTGTCTACTTTGACGCCATTTTTGTGCGGCATGCTTTGATTGGCACTTGCCTTATTATGCACTTCTTGTTTATTCTTTTGGGCATTGTTAACTTAATAAGTGTTTGTAATTTGCTCTTTATCGTTAAATTGTTGTTGCTTAAAACATATACAAAAAAATAAACACGTTATTGATTTTTGGAAAATACTACAAAAATTCAAGCAATGCTGGAGATGCCCAAAGGTATCCGAACAGACATCATCCATGTTTTCAATATATTCCAATTGTGAGAAACAAATCACGGAAAGAACTGATGACAATCGTGAAACTTTCATTGTTGATGAAGAGACAGACATCAACGTTTTGGATTTGTAGAAGTGAGTCCTACTGCTACTCCTAGAGAAAGAAAGCAAGAAAGATTCTCAAAAGACCCGGTTACCGCTCATTTAACATCAGCTGCAGCAGCATTTTCGGACAGAACACTTCTTTTTATTTGCTTAAAAAAAATGAATGTTTTGAATCTAGTCTTATTCCATTTCCACTGCATACTTGGCAAGTTTGTATCTGCTACGGTGGAAACGGCAAAGAAATAGACTACTTCCGGTTGATTTTTTTAATTATGTGATCGACTATCCACAACACGTTATATAGAAGACTGTAAAGGATCAGCAGTTCAATAAAAATTTGATGTGCCTTTCTTCACCTTAGTATATCTCCAGAAACATCTCCATAAAAGGTTTCGTTTGAGCCCGTTTTTTGATGATGTTCATAAATTATGTAAGTTTGGTAAACTTTTTCTGCTTTGACATCGTAAAAATGTAACAACGCGGTTTTTTTTTTGGTGTATATTTCAATATTTTTCATAGTACAAATATAATTGTAATAATAAGACAAAATAGTATAACCGTTAAGCTGGTTGAGTGGTGGAATAGCTATGCTAAACTCCGCCAGGACTTAAATATCAATAAAGGCGATTTATTTTTTTTATTATTATTATTATTATTAAGTAAACTTTACGAGAGAGTTCAGCAAACAAAATCTTTTAAAATTAAAAAGTTCCGCAATGTTTCGGACATATACTTTCACCATCGGACAAGTTTCAAAAACTTCACGAATTATCGAATAGTCAACTCGAATCGGCGTCATGATACACTGTTTTCGCTAATTTTCGACACATTGCACCGCAACCGATACAACACCACAAGTAATACAGCCCCCTTTATCCTAGAAGGCCTATTTCTAAGTTCAGATTTGAGTTAGGTATTTAAATACTCATTTTAAACCATTAAGTTAGCTCTTAGATTATACCATCTACAAAGCGTATCAATGTATCACTGCCATGTCATTGTAACTACAGTTTATAGTCCATGAGCTGCCAATATGAAACTCCCCCCCCCCCCCCCTCCCGTGGAAATGTATGACTCACATATTTTTTTGTTGGTATTGGCATCTAGTTTAAGGTATTAGTTGTTTGCCCTTTGTCAATTACAGCATATCCCGAAAAGCCCAGAAAACCACAGAGATATGGAGAAAATGACTTTTTTTGAATTAATTCCCATTTCATTTCAATTTTAAGTTCAAGAAGGTATATTTATAACCAATATCTTGTGCAGAAATTCTTTTCTCAGATTTCCTTGATTTTCCAGGAAAATAACTAGAAAACAAAATTATTAGTTACATATATATATTACAGGGTTATGGGGTACGGGGTACGGTGTTAAATGTTTTTAAAAACTATCTTTCAGACAGATATCAGATGGTCCGAATTAGAGAAACCATTAGCTCTCCAAGTAAAATTGTTATAGGAGTCCCACAAGGCACTGTCCTTGGACCAATATTATTTATCACTTATTTAAATTCTTTAACTAAACTGGATATAAATGGCACTGTCATCTCATTTTCGGATGATACAGTATTGTTATTTCCAAAGATACAAAATTGGCTTAACACTTTCAAATTGTCGTTAAATTTAAATAAAACCCACTACATAGCCTTTTCATTGACATCTGCAAATCGGCCTGAATTTACAAACATTAGATTCAATAACATGACTAAAGAAATTAAAGAAACAGTTCAAACGAAATACCTAGGAATAATAATTGACCAACATTTAAAATGGGACAAACACATTCTTAAATTAACAACAAACATACGTAAACTTATACATAAATTTTATATAATGAGGAAATTTTTAGGAAAAAAATATTAATCATGGTTTATAAAGCACTAGTAGAGTCTCTAATCAGGTATGGCATTACTTCCTGGGGTTGTCTATATAACAATTCACTAAAGCAACTGAATGTAATACAAAATTTCATCCTGAAAGTAATCTACAAAAAAACTTGGCTGTACCCTATAGATTTATTATACTCCGAAGATATGTTGAATGTGCGATCACTATATATTCTTTCTTCTTGCTCATATCTACATAAGAATGATAATTAAAAAAAAATTATCACTCATCAGCATGATACTAGGGTAAAATACAGAGGAACCTTCAAATACCTATCATTAATAAGAATATCAGCTTGAGATCTTTTCAATACTTGGCTCCAAAATTTTATAACCTTCTACCCATTGAAGTCAAGCGATCAAAGAATCTAAAAACATTTAACAAGAAATGTAGAAACATTATAAGTAATCACTACGACTACTTTAAAAAGTTTTTTTAAGGAACCTAAATACAGAATGATTGTATCATATAAATAGCTAAACTCAAATGCTTTGACATTTTCCATTTACCATTAGTAATGCTATAGCATAAGTCCTGTGCATAAGGATTCACTGTGCGTTTGACTTTGTCATTCGCAACTTGCAGTGATTTTCCGCTCGTTGCATACGAAAGAAATTCACACAGTAAATTAGGAGCCTTTATTTCATCTGACGCTAGGAATTCGGCTGAAGGAGGCCAAGGCATTGCAGATGAATTTTCGTATGTCTGCTGGACATGCCGTCTCAAAATCATGTATAATCAGCCTCTTGTGTATTCCTTACGGCAGTGATTATGATAGTGCACCTCACGAGCTATAAAATCTACCTCTTTCAGTTCACGATTTTGCTTCTGCAGCTTGTATATTGGACAATCCCGCGATTTCAGTAACACATTTGGTAAGCAACTCGTACTTTTTTTTCGAAGAAATCCATTTTCGATTCTTGTGGCAAACAATGCAGCTATCGCTCGGAAATAGATTTCCTGTAGGAGCTGATCTGTGGCTTCGCAAAAATCAATTTAGTAATGAAAGTTAAATGGGAATATTAGGAGCAAAAAATAAAGTTTTTTTGTAAAAAATAATTTTCTCCGTATTTCCGTGGTTCTCCATGTTTTTCCGGGATATGCTGTAATTGAAAAGGGGCAAACAACTAAAATCTCAAAGTACATGTCAATACCAACAAAAAAATATGTGAGTCAGTAATTCCCATGGGAGGGGGGATGGGCGGTATATACTAGCCTTCGCTCTATTAATGTATAGTTTTATTTTCCAGAATAATATTTGTAATAGTTGTTCTTCTGATGGTGGTCTCCACGGTATATGACATTTACTTACATCAAACGAAATCTAGTAAGTAAAACATTATACAGCTAAATATATTGATTCACAACAGAGAGGGTCGAGGAAACTTTCCATATTTGATAAAAGTCTATAAAAGTCATGTAAATAATATAATTGTATGCACTTATTTGCAATGAAGCTTGCATCATCACGAATCACATTTCACCATAAAGTAGGCTATCAACATACCCAATGGACAGTTTGAAGGAAAACTTCCTGGAAACGGAAAATTTCCAGAAAGTTTTCTTTCTAACTTTCCATTGGGTATATTGATAGGCTATTTATGATGAAATCTGATTCGTGATGATGCAAGTTTCATTTTGTTACAAAATAAGTGCATACAATTATATTATTTACATGAATTTTACAGACTTTTATCAGATATGGTTTCCTCGGCCCATCTCTGATTCACAATATATATATTATTTTTAGAAAGTTACCATCCCTTATTGCTTGCATTTTCTGTGCTCTCCAATGGAAAAAAACTGTTTTATATTTCAAAAAATTCCAAAGAGCAGATACAAACTTTTCATGGATTAAAAACGATTAGTATGATGTGGATTGTAGCTGGGCATGGTATTTCGGGATGGCCAAGTATTAGTGTTACGAACGCAGGTGATACAGCAAATGTAAGTATTAAAAGGCAAAGTCCCACATAACATAATAGCTTGTATGTTGAAAGAAATCCATTAAAATAAATTTTGGGCTCGCATCTTAAGAAAATTTATATTGAACTTTAAACAAGAGTTTGCAAATACCTCTGAAACTATGAGAAAAAATAACCATAGTAAAATGAAAGAACAGAGTCATTAAAATTGATTTAAGATTAACTCCTTTCCAAGGGTATTGAAAATTGTTGTTGTTGCATAAAATGATATACATTCGGGTCTATTATTATACTCTTCGCAAAAATGAAGAATATATTGTATTTGATCGGCACATTTCTAAATCAGTAAATATCGCTAGTAGAGAAAAAAAATTTTATATCGTTATGTTAGTGAACGAATTCTGAACAACTTTCAAAATGTCCGTCTGTCCGTCCGTCCGTCCGTCCGTCCGTCCGTCCGTCCGTCCGTCCGTCCGTCCGTCCGTCCGTCCGTCACGTTTCTTGTAAGTACGATAACTCAAGAAAGAAAAATCCGATTGTATTGAAATTTGGAGAGTAAGTTAGTGTTAGCTAGAGGAAGAACCCTATTTTTTAACAAAATAGATTGGTAAATAAAAAAGTTATTAGTAATTTAAAATTTAAAAAAATATTTTTTACACATTTTTTTATGGTTTGTAATAAATAGAAATCTTGCGAAATGTTATTTCCTATCACTATTTTTTTTTATACATTTTACTAATGTGTGTTTCCTAATAATCACAATAAATTTACTTATAGTATATATTACACTCATTAACAATTTTAGTAATAAGAAATGGTGGTGTAGCAGCAAGAGTTTCGTCTCACATAAACGAATTAATTGGCCTTGACGTCCAATTGCCGAGACGTAAAGGTCATGGCCAAGCTCTCGGAAGTGGCTGGCATTGTCCGGACACTACCGAATAACAAAGCTCCGGGGAAAGATGGCATCGATTACAGACTACTCAAATATCTCCCGAGAAAAGGTATTGTGCAGTTAACGTATATCGTTAACGCGGTCCTGCGGCTGCAACACTGGCCTAGCCAATGGAAATGCGCCTTGGTCGTGTCAATCTTGAAGCCGAACAAAAACGCGATGCTCGTCGACAGTTATCGACCAATCTCGTTGCTGTCGACGATCTCCAAGTTTGTGGAGAAAGTCATCCCGATCAGACTAGATGCTCTTCAAGATGAACTTCACAACGACGACGAGTGCCAATTCGGCTTCAAGCGGGGCAGGAGCACTGTGCCGCAGGTCGTTAAGATCGTGAATGATGTTGCTGTACAATATAATCTCGGGAAGAGCACCGCCATGGTGCTCCTCGATATTGAGAAGGCCTTTGATACCGTATGGATCCCGGGCCTACTTTACAAACTAAACACATTGGACTTCCCCACATACATAACCAAACTTATTCACTCTTTCCTAACAGGTAGATCGCTGCAGGTCAGGGTGAATAACAAACTATCAACGCGGCGGGACATTCGCGCGGGTGTCCCCCAGGAGTCGTGCCTGTTACCAAAGCTGTACAACTTGTACGTCTCCGACTTCCCGGAGTTTCCGAATACGAAACTTGCCAAGTACGCTGACGACACGGCCATGTACACGCACTCACATAACGCGCAGGCAGCGAACATGCTGCTTAAAGCACACATGGTCCGTGCCACGGCGTGTTACGACAAGTGGAAGATACGGATCAACACCGAGAAGTCTGAAGCCATCCTCTTCACGCACCGACTCACCGAAAATCGGATTTTAACGCCAATTTCGATCAGGGGTAGAGAAATTCCTATTAAACGGTGCGTGAAATATCTGGGGGTTAACTTAGATAAACGACTGACGTTTGACACCCACATCAACGAGACAGTACACAAGGTCTACTTCATGACCGGGAGTCTGTACCCGCTCCTGGCCAGGGGTAGCGGACTTAACAGAAATAATAAAAAACTGTTGTACACTATGGTGATCAGGCCGGCAATCACATACGCGGCGCCGGCATGGTGCAGCATACCGACCACGACAATGAGCAAACTTAAAGTTCTAGAACACAAATTTATGCGCCTCATTTCAGACTCTGATAGGTGCACCTCCCTCAGAGATCTCTATGCACGCTGCCACGACATAACCCCACTAGCGGACTACGTCCAGGAAATCTCCCAAAAATTTTACACCACCAAACTGGGCGATAGTCCGCTAACCCGCAACATAACTCAAATTAGACAGCATAATGCAATATTATTCAATCTGAGACACCGCCTACCATACCAGGCATTGCCTATTTTCCGGCAACTCCCTTAGCCAAATCTTCACCTACCATAACCTTTATAAAACCCTATCCTATCATCTTTCCTAAACTTTATCTTTAATTCCCTCATTCCTTTTCTATTTGTTCGTTTTTATGCTTCTGTTGTTTTTCCCTTTTTGTTCTTTTTGTCATTTTGTTCGTAAATTCTTTTTAGGCCGAGAAAATTCTTGAAAATTATAACATTTTAAACGATACTTTTTTACATTATCATATCTTCCTGGAGGCAGGGAGACCACCAGGCCGCCAGTTCTCGTACGGGTTTTTTCGTTTAGCTTTTTACCCGAGTCAACAACCCAAATTTTGTAAGTGCTTTCCCAAGTGTTGTGTTATTTTTAATTAGTTTTAGGTCTCTGCGTAGACAGCAATTTATAATATTATTATTAGTTTTTAAGTTTGTTTATAACAAACAGGGGAGCTAATCCCCCCCCGTTAACCGTTAAGCCGAACCGGACCTGCCCCGTCCCACCTTACATTCACCACAGCACCACGTGCCGTGGTTGTTTGGTTGGCCCCGGGCCAGAATCCCGCAAGGCACATAGTTGTACTAAACTTAAGAATAAAATCTGTTTTGTTTGTTTTTTTTTGTTTTTTTCGTCTCACAATCCAAGGCTCCCGGGTTCGATCCCTCACATCGTGATTTTTTGGTTGGTATCACAAAATTTAGAATGTCCAAACACTAACATTATTTACAAGAAAAATGCGAAGAGTATCCTATAGAACGTGTAACAGTTATATAAAAAGCTCAGTAAATCGGCGAAGGGTATAATGCTTCCACTAGTTTATGATTATGATCTAGATTAGATGTGGCTGTTTGATCTAATTATTTCAGTAATTAACTTCATAAAAGATTGTGATTGACTTTGTTCGTCTTGCGTTTTCTGTATGGCATATTCCACTATGCCTATTTCGCCGTAAGATATTGTAATTTATTTTTGATAAAACTGAAGTCTAATATTCTCGCTCATACCCTAGAGATATCATACTAAACTACCTTCTAGAAATTTAAAGTTAAAGCGTTACATATCTAGTAAATGATACTGTGGTTACTGCCTAGAGTTTATTTATGAAACAGATAAATATTTTACGTTTGTTGTTGGGAATAACGTTAATAACTAAAAATTTATAAATAATAAATATATCACAAAATTAAAAGTGTAAATAATGTCAACGAAATATCGATAATCTGACTAAGAAAACGTAAAAACACTTTATGTAATAACTAAAGATATTTGCAAAGAAAACCCATTATATCATGTTAGTATTAGTACACCTGACATCATGGAGACCTTTTGTATGTTGTATACGAAAGAGTTTGCATTTCATATTTTTCTCTAATCATCGGCTTTATAAAATACATAATAGTTTTGTTTACCAATCAGTTAATTTTGATATTTTTACAATGTTCTCTGACTGAGTTTATAATATTATTTATATTATTCCTTTAAATTTTTTAGTGGTTACAAAAAAGATACTCAGTATATATCTTGTTGTAGAACTCTCCAAAATCGTCCTAAGTTGAAGACATAATCAAAATTCGACTTAGGCAAAAATTTCATTTAAAGACATTTTTGGGAGTCTGCAGAGGCGCAGATCAGTCCACAAGGACCGTTTTGGGTTCTATAAGGCGTTGGAAATGACCAGGTGAAAATTCGAAGAAACATCGAATTTTCACTTAGGAAAAATGTTTTTGGTTCAGAATATCAGAGTAGAAGTATATAATGACAAAGATTTATGAATAATATACTTTTTCAAAGGTACCATAAATTGGACTTTGAAAAAATAATATTTTTGGAAGGGCGTCAAAATTTGGCCTAAGAATCGATTTATCGAAAGTACGCCAAAGTTTCACTTGCAGACTAATTTTTCAAAACTGCGTTGAAATTTGGCTTGAAAATCGATTTTTCAAAAGTACGCCAAAATTCCACCCGCGGATTAACTTTTCAAAAGTACCTTGAAATTTGGCTTGAAAATCGATTTTTCAAAAGTACGCCAAAATTCCACCCGCGGATTAACTTTTCAAAAGTACCTTGAAATTTGGCTTGAAAATCGATTTTTCAAAAGTACGCCAAAATTTCACCCGCAGATTAGTTTTTCAAAAGTACCTTGAAATTTGGCTCGAAAATCGATTTTTCAAAAGTACGCTGAAATTGGTCTTAAAATGGATTTTTCAAAAGTACCACGAAGTCAGTTTAAAAAGTACCACGAAAATATACTTTAAATTATTTTTTTATTTTTTATTCCTCAACCAAAGACATTGACCTTTGAGGTACGATCATTGAAAGCACAATTCTAAAGTATGAGCATAAAATTTTAACGATGCACTGCATCCAAAAGGCAAAATAGAAGATTTTGTCAAAGCCGGCGTAGTGCCGATAAGCAAAAATTGATAAAAATCAATGCACATGTACAAGGCCGGTTTCTCGCATGGAAAGAGTTTGGATTGACCCAGCGGCTCGCAATTTGGCCGAGCGCGTTGAGTAGTCCAGACAAAGCGATGGTAGAAAAGCCAATAACGGGGCTTTTCAAATGACAAAGTTATAGAGGAAAACGCCTTGTGCATAAAAATCCAAAAATTCAATTTTGCCTAATAGTCGCTCGAAGGTGAGACGCTGCCAAATCGATATTATTAATCGACTGTGATAAGGGTTAGTAAGTCGTGGACTGATCGAACGCCACTCAACTTATGCAGTAATAAGTCCTCAGAATGTGTTTGAGTACGTGAATTTCCACGATACAAGAACTTTAAAGCTAGGTAGTCTCTAGCGAAACTAAATTCATTTAGTAAAACTTTTTTAAGTTAATTTCAGTCAGCCTTAATTATTCATTTACCCAGAGTCTGAAATGATTCTAAAAGCTCGCATTTTGATTCTGAGAAGGTACGTATGAATCTTTTCTACCTAATCGATCGTTAGCGCGAGCGCTCTCGCTTGTATGGTCTGAAAGTCACTACCTTGATTGGGGAAGGCACGATTCTTTCTTGAGAATTTTGTATAACCAATTCTGTTAAATAAACGGATTCTTTGAACTAATGTTTCTTAATTGATCTTGAGGCCTGTTGACGGTCTATAATCCCTGGAACTTTCGTATAGAAAACCGGATGTGTCGAGTTAATTCGCATTAACGTTCGACCTTCTGGTTGTTGTACGGAGGTTCGATAGGGATTTTTTTATGCGTTTTTTGAGAAATATATTCCGTTATTAATGGACCAAAACGCGATTTTCGCGTACCAAAACTAATCCCTCCGCAGAGAAATTCTTCGGTTGGGATTTTTTTATGCAAAAATTCAGGAAATTAAGAGGTGCCTAAACCCCTAACGAGGGAATTCGGGTCCAGAGAGAGCGTAGTTTCCGATCTGTGGTAGTGCAGCCTTGGTCCCGCTTTTCGGCTACCGAAGTCATCTTATCTCGAACCCGCCTGGGAGGTAGAAGAACGGGGTAATACGCGACTGGCGCCCCCTGAGAAATAAATTGGTGTCGCGTCATTTTGACGCCCGGTAGTGCGTTCTTCTACATGGCGCCCAACGTGGGGCGTTGTTAGTCAGCAGGGCTTTCTGGAAAGGATATGGATGAATCAACGCCTTTCCAGTTTTACGACGAGCCGACATCTGTGATGGACAACGTCTCTAGAGGGTTAGAGAGGCCGTGCGCGGAGGATGTACTGGGTAGTTCGGGGGTTGGCCCGAGTACCACTGAGGGAGTCATACAGCCCTCCTCAGAACAAGTGTTCGCCCAAATGGCAGCAGGTCTTGCCAAAGCTCTAAGCGAAGCCACGCACGAGCATAAGTATCGGTCGAAGCATCCAAATGCGGAATTTCATGGCTTCGAACACGAAGACCCTGAAACCTTCATTTATCAAATGGAGGAATTTTTCGTCCGAGTACGAATTACGCAGGATAACGACCGACTATATAAAATATCAGAACAGCTCAAAGATGATGCTAAGAAATGGTTCGAACAATATCGAACCCTAATTACCACGTATCCTCTATTCCTCGAGCGGTTCAGAAGCCGTTATGATTCAGGTGAAGTACTCACCGAAGCAGTAGCTAATTTATATGGCAAGAAACAAGATGCCGAGGAAAATACGTCAATATTTATTTCAAGGAAGGTATGCCTCTTCAAGAGGATCGATCCGTTTAAGCCGGAGGCGATGAAGGCGGCTACCATCTTCAATCAATTGAGACCTGATATGAAAATGCTCCTAAAGAGTGCCGTCATACCAGATACAAATACACTAGTGACGATGACCGAACAAATGGCTAAAATCATGGATGAGAATAAAGAATTCGAGATTCTGCAAAATGCAAAGAAAAGCAAAGACCGAGAAGCGTCCACCTCTACCGCTTCAGCTCAAGGGAATCAGCAATCGAGCAGTAACTGGAGAACGGAACCCTCCGCCTTAACGAAGCCGTCCTCCAGTTCCTTTGGTGCATCTAGGACACCATTCAATGGATCTCAAAGAAGAGATAATCCGCCAGCACCAAGGGTGCATTTTGCAAATAGTATTTCCTCGCTGCCTAGAGGGGATATACCGAGAAGGGGTACTGGAGACGTAAGGAACTCCCGAGTCCCGTATCGCCCTTGCAGATATTGCCCAACGGAGCAGTGGCATTTTCATGCAGAATGCCCAAACAATCCCTATCGTAATATGAATACGGGAAACCAAGCGGGGGTCAGAGGCGATGGCCCAGGCCGAACTGTACCAGCCCCGCCTACCAGGCCCCAGCAGGCTCGAAGCGACCCTCGGGGAAGCTCCGAAGCAAGAAGTTTAAATTAAAAAACTTCGATGACCTTCCTGACCTTAATTACCTGTTTAAGGATCAAGAAGTCAACCTATCTCCCCACCGATTCACTCCATTAGAATCTATCAATCAAACCAACGACGCTTTCCCTCTGCCTCGCATTAAGATTATAATTAATAATCGAGCGGTTAACGCTTTATTGGATACAGGTTCGACAAGGAATATTATCCAACCGAAATTTTTGAACGACATTGATCAACTTACAGCTCCCCAAACTTTTGTTATGGCTTGTGGCGATGGTTTAGTAGAATCCCTCGGGACTACGACCATAAACGTTAATGTACTAGATGTACCCTTTCAGACCACGTTTCAGGTCATTCAAAATTTAAACGAAGAGCTCATTCTGGGAGCCCCCTTTTTATATGCTCACAATGTCGTATTCGATTATCAACGTAAATGTGTCTACGTCGGCACCGAAGAGCGAATAACCGTCTTCTGGAATCAAGCGGCACATCAGGCAAGGAAGCAATGCCGGCTTCCCGAAGAACTGATCATCGAAAACGATAATTTAAAACCTCTATTCGAGGAATTTGCTGAATTGTTCACCGCGGTGCCTACCCAAGCTACCACGGTGACAACAAAACATAAAATAAAAATTAAAGATGACCGCCCGTTCAATATCAAACCCTACCCCATGTCTCCTTCTAAGAAAAAAGTTATGTACGATCAAATTGAAGAGATGCTGAAAGCCGGGGTCATAGAACCGAGTACCGCTCAGTACAGTTCGCCTCCCATTATAATTGAAAGGCCCGGCAAGAAGCCTCGCTTCTGCATTGATTATCGTCACTTAAATGAAGTAACGGAAGACGAAGCATCCGTCTTACCAAAGATATACGAGAGTATAAAGGATCTAGGAAACGCCAACATATTTACGGTGTTGGATCTCAAGAGCGGATATTGGCAAATCCCTCTTGAGGAGTCGTCAAAAAACTATTCTACGTTTACAACATTAGATGGAGCATCTTACCGATTTAACGTGATGCCTTTCGGATTGAAGACCGCTCCATGTACATTCCAAAAATTTATGGCAAGAGACGTATTGACCGGCTACTTGCATCATTTCTGCAAAGTATATCTCGATGATATTATCATCTACAGCGAAAATATAGAACAGCATGTAAACCATCTGAGAGCCGTCTTTGAACGCCTGCGTTTGCATAATTTAAAGGTGTCACCGGAAAAATGTGTGGTAGCCACGTCAAGCATAACCTATCTCGGGCATCAAATAAATGCCAACACCACTCAACCATTAGAAAAACACATATTACAGATACAAAATTATCCGGCCCCTACGACGAGGCGCCAGCTTCAGAGTTTCCTTGGTTTATGTAATTGGGTACGTGAATATATCCCTAATGTTGCAATAATTACAAAGCCCTTGACCCGACTACTCTCGAAAGACTGGCGCTTCAAGTGGAATCCGGAAGCCCAAGAAGCTTTTATTTTACTAAAAGAAGTATTGAATAAACCTCTAGGACTGCACCGGCCAGATTTCAATAAAATGTTCATACTGCAGACGGACGCATCCTTAATAGGATTATCTGCAGTATTATATCAATTGGGGGATAATGACCAGAAGCACATCGTCTCTTATGCTAGTAATACGTTATCTCCGACGGAGAGAAAATACCATATTAATGAATTGGAATGTTTGAGCGTCGTTAATTATATAAGGAAATACAAAATATATTTGGCAGACCGTCCATTTATAGTCAAAACCGACAATCGAGCTTTACTATGGTTAAATAAGCATAAGGACGAGAAAACGAAATTTACTCGTTGGTCATTATTACTTCAGGAATACAGCTTCACCATAGAACATTGTCCCGGCAAGGAAAATATATTGGCTGACTATCTTAGCAGGAATCCTCAAGGCCCAAACGTCGAAGCAGACGACGAAGAGGAGAGAATGTACCCACCAAAATTCTCGTACAAGGAACGAATATCAGTAATTACCACATTGGAATTAAACGATCAGGTCAGAGAAGCGCAAACGCACTCCAGAGATATCCAAGACCAAATTGAACGATGGAATACTCTAGTGCGACAAGCAGATAAAACCGAGGCAGAGGTGAAATTCGTCAATACAAGACAAGTGATAGGCGGCACACTTTGGACAAGAGGCGAAAATGTTAAAGAAAAATTATACGTACCAAAACGTATGGTCATAAGAGTAATATCTCATTTTCACGACCGACCGGAAGTAGGTCACCCCGGCCGCGATGAAACTGTTAGAATCATCTCGGGCCGCTATTATTTTAATAATTTGTCGAGACTAGTTAACAAATATTTAAATGAGTGCATTATTTGTAATTCCGTAAAAAGCAGACAGTCACAACCGAAGGCTCCTCTCAGAAGCCATGCTCCATCGCATCCGTTCGAAGTTTTAAGCGTCGATGTAATCGGACCACTTCAGCGAACCAAAGATGCAGATAACCGATATATATTAATGGTAGAGGATGTATTTAGTAAGTGGGTCGAAGCCAAGGCGTTCACCCAAGTCAGTGGAAAAACAATAGCACAATTTATCGAAGAGGAACTAGTGGCGAGATATGGCGTTCCGAGGGTCATCATTTCCGACCAGGGAGGCCACTTCAATTCCGGCTTTTACGATACGTTCTGTACACGTAACAATATTGAAAGATTCTTCACAGCAGCTTACCACCAACAGGCCAATCCAATAGAAAGGAGGGTGCAAGAAGCTAAGAAGATCTTAAAAACCTTATTATATGGTTCACCCAACGACGAGTGGGATCGACATGTTAGTCAGATGGCATATATCTTGAGAACAAGAAAAAACGCCGCTACGGGGCATACGCCCAGTTTCGTAGTACTCGGCTATGAATTACCACAGATTGGTGATTGGAATATGTTCGCTTATAGACAAGAGCGTCGTAATCAAGCGGACGTTCCCCGCCTTGAAAGAGTCAAGGAGATTCGTAAAAATCAAACAAATTACCAATGGCGTTACGCGCCCAAAGTGGCGGTAACGCCGGTCGTATATAAAGTGGGAGATATGGTAATGACTAAAAGGATCAGGAAGGATCATACCTTCACACCATCGTGGAGTGGGCCACACAAGGTTTTAAAGAGATTGTCCAATGAGGTTTACCTCATTCACAAGGGGGTAACTTCGACGAGGTTACATGTCGATGCCATCAGGCCGGCACCTAAGGGAGACCCCGATGTTGAATTGGAATTGTCTGAAGAATCAGAAGATAGTCCGGATGAAACTCATCTTAGTGACGACGCTTCCTCATCAGACAATGAGATCGCGCCCAGGTCAGAGCGACGTAGCGATACCACACTAGTTCAAATCAATGTTCCCGCAAGTGCTCAAGATGAGCCGGATGTAATAAGTCGAGATCCCGAAGATGCTCGAGATGAGCCAGATATAGAAGAGTCACCTCTAGATATTTCTGAGGTCGACCACGGCTAATAGCCGTTTTCGCTTTTTTTTATATTTTTTTCTCAAAATTCTAAGTAGCGATTTTGACCTATATGCGGTCGAATCGAAAATTTAAAGTCTACTCCATGAGCAGACATGGAAAGACGGCGAACCCGACGCAAGAGCGCGATCCGGTAAGCCTAGCTTCTCAAGAGCGAGAGCCGCCAAGTTCGAGTAATGGACGTAGGCATAAGTACGAATCAGTACGAGTTTCGGAAGCTGTTTTTCTTATGCAAGAAGACAACTTCAATTTTAATCATTTTAAGTCAACAAAATTAACGTATACCCCAAATGGAAACTACGAGTTTCAGAAGCCGTTCTTCGCTCAAGAAGACGCTTCAATTTTTTTTTATACTTTTTTCACAAGTCGTGATGACCGCACGAGTATCGTAAGCCGATTTAATCTACCTTACGAAATGGAAACTACGAGTTTCAGAAGCCGTTCTTCGCTCAAGAAGACGCTTCAATTTTTTTTTTATACTTTTTTCACAAGTCGTGATGACCGCACGAGTATCGTAAGCCGATTTAATCTACCTTACGAAATGGAAACTACGAGTTTCAGAAGCCGTTCTTCGCTCAAGAAGACGCTTCGATTTTTTTTTATACTTTTTTCACAAGTCGTGATGACCGCACGAGTATCGTAAGCCGATTTAATCTACCTTACGAAGTAGAAACTACGAGACGAGTTTCAGAAGCCGTTCTTCGCTCAAGAAGACGCTTCGATTTTTTTTTTATACTTTTTTCACAAGTAGTGATGACCGCACGAGTATCGTAAGCCGATTCAATCTACCTTACGAAGAACCAATTTCTAACCATTATAAGTTAACAAAATTCATGTTAGAAAAATATTTCATTAAAAACAACACATTGTGTTTGTTAGTCGACGCGTCCCAGTCGACGACTTGCTAAAAAGTCAATCTAGTTGCAGAACTGCATTTTCCATGTGCAGAAATGGAAAGATGACCCAGCCTGTCGCAAGGGCGCGGCATGGTGAAGTCTGGAACTCAAAGGCGAGGACCGTCCAAGCTGCGGCATGGAGATATAGACAGACTCTTCTAGAAAGGGCCGAAGTTAAGCAAGAGCGAGACCAGGGCAAAAAAGCGAGTGCAACGAATTAGTGAGAGTGGACGCTAATCAAAATTGTGCTACGCTTCGCACCTCGACGCGGGTGTAATTAAGTTGATAAAAATGTTGTATCAACTTGTCGTATTGTTTAAAAAATGTAATTATTTTTAAGTTAGATAGGCGAATCAGCCGTCTGCCCCAATTAAGGCCGTTATTTTTAAAACATCTGTACCATAGGTCAGACCGTCAAATGAAGGCATACAGACATACAAGTGAATATGGAAATTAAAGGCAATCGATGAGTAGAAAAGATTCAACCAAAGGAGGGGAGTGTTGTAGAACTCTCCAAAATCGTCCTAAGTTGAAGACATAATCAAAATTCGACTTAGGCAAAAATTTCATTTAAAGACATTTTTGGGAGTCTGCAGAGGCGCAGATCAGTCCACAAGGACCGTTTTGGGTTCTATAAGGCGTTGGAAATGACCAGGTGAAAATTCGAAGAAACATCGAATTTTCACTTAGGAAAAATGTTTTTGGTTCAGAATATCAGAGTAGAAGTATATAATGACAAAGATTTATGAATAATATACTTTTTCAAAGGTACCATAAATTGGACTTTGAAAAAATAATATTTTTGGAAGGGCGTCAAAATTTGGCCTAAGAATCGATTTATCGAAAGTACGCCAAAGTTTCACTTGCAGACTAATTTTTCAAAACTGCGTTGAAATTTGGCTTGAAAATCGATTTTTCAAAAGTACGCCAAAATTCCACCCGCGGATTAACTTTTCAAAAGTACCTTGAAATTTGGCTTGAAAATCGATTTTTCAAAAGTACGCCAAAATTCCACCCGCGGATTAACTTTTCAAAAGTACCTTGAAATTTGGCTTGAAAATCGATTTTTCAAAAGTACGCCAAAATTTCACCCGCAGATTAGTTTTTCAAAAGTACCTTGAAATTTGGCTCGAAAATCGATTTTTCAAAAGTACGCTGAAATTGGTCTTAAAATGGATTTTTCAAAAGTACCACGAAGTCAGTTTAAAAAGTACCACGAAAATATACTTTAAATTATTTTTTTATTTTTTATTCCTCAACCAAAGACATTGACCTTTGAGGTACGATCATTGAAAGCACAATTCTAAAGTATGAGCATAAAATTTTAACGATGCACTGCATCCAAAAGGCAAAATAGAAGATTTTGTCAAAGCCGGCGTAGTGCCGATAAGCAAAAATTGATAAAAATCAATGCACATGTACAAGGCCGGTTTCTCGCATGGAAAGAGTTTGGATTGACCCAGCGGCTCGCAATTTGGCCGAGCGCGTTGAGTAGTCCAGACAAAGCGATGGTAGAAAAGCCAATAACGGGGCTTTTCAAATGACAAAGTTATAGAGGAAAACGCCTTGTGCATAAAAATCCAAAAATTCAATTTTGCCTAATAGTCGCTCGAAGGTGAGACGCTGCCAAATCGATATTATTAATCGACTGTGATAAGGGTTAGTAAGTCGTGGACTGATCGAACGCCACTCAACTTATGCAGTAATAAGTCCTCAGAATGTGTTTGAGTACGTGAATTTCCACGATACAAGAACTTTAAAGCTAGGTAGTCTCTAGCGAAACTAAATTCATTTAGTAAAACTTTTTTAAGTTAATTTCAGTCAGCCTTAATTATTCATTTACCCAGAGTCTGAAATGATTCTAAAAGCTCGCATTTTGATTCTGAGAAGGTACGTATGAATCTTTTCTACCTAATCGATCGTTAGCGCGAGCGCTCTCGCTTGTATGGTCTGAAAGTCACTACCTTGATTGGGGAAGGCACGATTCTTTCTTGAGAATTTTGTATAACCAATTCTGTTAAATAAACGGATTCTTTGAACTAATGTTTCTTAATTGATCTTGAGGCCTGTTGACGGTCTATAATCCCTGGAACTTTCGTATAGAAAACCGGATGTGTCGAGTTAATTCGCATTAACGTTCGACCTTCTGGTTGTTGTACGGAGGTTCGATAGGGATTTTTTTATGCGTTTTTTGAGAAATATATTCCGTTATTAATGGACCAAAACGCGATTTTCGCGTACCAAAACTAATCCCTCCGCAGAGAAATTCTTCGGTTGGGATTTTTTTATGCAAAAATTCAGGAAATTAAGAGGTGCCTAAACCCCTAACGAGGGAATTCGGGTCCAGAGAGAGCGTAGTTTCCGATCTGTGGTAGTGCAGCCTTGGTCCCGCTTTTCGGCTACCGAAGTCATCTTATCTCGAACCCGCCTGGGAGGTAGAAGAACGGGGTAATACGCGACTGGCGCCCCCTGAGAAATAAATTGGTGTCGCGTCATTTTGACGCCCGGTAGTGCGTTCTTCTACAATCTCATCAGCTCCTTTAGCGGTAGATACATTCTTCTTCATATCTGGATTTTTACTAGCGTTCCAATATTTGAAGCAAAAACCAAGACCATTAAAAGATCAAGTTTTGTCCGTACCGCACATGTATTTACATCGTTATTTGAGGTAAGTGACATACATCTTTAACAACAATAATCTTAATCTCCTCGATTTTGTGTCTATACAGAGTACCTGGAGTATACGTATAAATATGGTCATCCGAAAGAAGTAAAACAGTCTTACAAAATTTTTACCTTACTTCAACGGTTTCCATTAAATTAAAAATTTTGTAAAAATATGATATTCAGTAACAGCTGTCGAATTAAATCAAGTTCAAGGACCTTTTACGACATACATTTCTCCTTTATAATAGTTATGGTATCTATAATAAATAAGAAGTGAAAACGTAAAAATCCGACCTATTTGGACATTGCCGCTGTTTCATGAAGCATACTTCCGCTGTCGGCACGGACGACTCAATGAGATTGTGGGCACTTCATATCGTTTTATGGGTTTTTGGGGCAGATGATTTCAAATATTATATTATTAAAGTTCCATAAACAACTATTTCCATACACAAATTTTTTTTATTGTGAGATATTTGGATAGAAAATCTGGATGTGAAAGTAGTAATTCCTTGGCAAGCGATTTTTTTTACTAAAATTGTATCAGATTTTCATCCTTGTCAACCACATTCCAGATATTATTTTCCTGTCGTTTCATTTTTTTGAAATATCCAACCTGTATATATTTTAAGAGTTGCCAGGTCTCTTTCTTGGTAGTAGCATGAACTACCTGTCAAATATTATATTTATCCATCAAATAGATTTTTAAATGTGATGCCAACACCAACAGACAGACACACGACAGACATTTAGCTACAAATAATATTTTCTGAACCCTACGCAAAACTGTCTTCATTGTAATCTTCTCCATATTGACTTAATTACAAATTAGTCACCTCTAAATTTTTTCTGCAGCAGATGAGCTACCCCTGAAAATTTTGCCTTCTCTGTCGAAGAATAGGGATCTTTTACTTACTTAACATTTAATAGACAATAGACCAACTGCTTTATATACATTCCAAGGAATTAAATATCGACTACGTAATCCTCGCCTCAAATTATATAGCTATAAATAATTAGAAAATAATTGACTAATTCAATGCAATGCAATGCAATGCAGTTCAAAATGACCAACGTATGCACCATATAACAATAACAAATTTTCATATTCAGTTAATTTATTAATGGGCTGTGTATAAGATGGGTTAGAAACTACAAAACACCTTCATAATATTAAAAAATAAACAAATTAACAAGTAATCGATTGCCGCCACCTAAAATGGGAATAACATGTCGTTCCATGATGAAAAGAGATATTCTCCAAAAAATCATCTTAGAAATGAATAAGACAGTGAAAATTAGTTCGAATTCGTTTTCGACTGAATATGCGATACGCACACGCTGGAAATCGCGGACTCTCACTGATCTCAGCGCAGTTTGATATAGTAGGGGTCATCAATACGTTATAGTTCGAGCGCTGAGATTCATTTATTTATTTCAACTTCTGTTTTATTTTTATGTATGAAAATAACAATTTAGGAACATAACATGTGTGATGACATGCGTGAATAAAGAGCTTTATTTAAAAAAAAAAAAACATCAAAATCGGTCCAGTGGAAGCCGCTGGCGAAGTTTCAAAAGAAAACGGCTTATGTTTTAAATATATAGGTTTAAAATAATGGAATAATATTTAGCATATAATTTTTAAAAATACATTGTATCATTTGATTTCAGGCTTACACCAGCTATGCTTATGATCTATCTGGTGACCATATCAGTCTTTAAGCACTTGGGATCAGGACCACTATACAGTTATGGAGCAGAGACCTTCGCTCAACCTTGCAGAGACAATTGGTGGCAATTTTTCCTATATATACAGAATTATGCCCTAAAAATCGATGACTTCGTGAGTAAAAAATAATACTTGTAATGTGTATACTACTGGCAATGTGTTTTTGTTGTCATTTCGAGGTTAGATGTTTTGATGACGGATGATTCCTGGACGATAATTTTATATTATCAATAATTTACAGGAAACAAAACTTAAAATTTAGAAAGTTAAAGCTGTTCTATACAGATTTAAGTAAGATGTCATTTAAAGATGTCATCTAAAAAAAGTTTAAACTTATTGAAATTCGCTCATGCTCTAATTTTCTTTGATCCTGCTAAATTTGGAGGCAATCTTCACTAGGCCAGGTGGAAGGTAAATTAATCGTTAGAGAATATTTTAATTCTTTAAATAATTTCCAAGTTTTCTTGCGGCTGTCATTTTGCATGTCTCTATTGATGGTGGTTTCTAGCTTGAAGAGGAATGACTGCAATTAGGCAAATGGAAACGCTTCAGATATTTATTTCGACTCCTATCGAGAATATAAGTTTTTTCTTCTGTTTTTTCCAATTTGTATGGGCTATACATGGATACGCTATGTTGTTAGATTTAACAATTCATTGTATGCAAAACTAACCTCCATATTGGTATTGGAGCTAGTAGTATACGACATTACAAAAATATATCATGAAAAATGAATTATATTACTTATTTATTTCCAGTGTCTAGTGCAAACATGGTACCTTTCAGCTGACATGCAAATGTTTTTGATATCACCGCTTATCTTAATTCCAATATCTTTAAACTTGAAAAAATCTTCAGGATTCATGGTGTCCGTTGCTGAATTACTGACTTTAAATTTATTTTGTATCGCCCTACCAGTTGCACTCCAACTTCTGATAAATGATTATTCGAAGTAAGTATAACTTCTTGATGCTCATAGTGAAATTAAATTGAGTGACAAGTATGGCGACGAGTGTAGACGTTGCTCTTGTGAGTTCTAAACCAAACAAATTGGAAAAAGACGAATTAGTTGACATTATAACTATCAACTAGTGCAACTAATGAAGTGCTAAAAGGCTTCGTGAATAATAAATTTGCTTTTGACGAGGTTGCACATAACTGAGAAGTATTTCATGACAATGAGGCATTTTTGCAAATCAATTCTGTAATATTATTAAAACGAATTACTAGAATCTTTTAAATGAAGCTATCTTAATGAAAAAGTTATCACTCCACTTGGAGAAAAAAAATTGGGGAACAAAGTGATTTTATTAATTAATTATTTAAAGTTGTAAATTAATTTTAATGATGTCGAAAAGAAACAACCTACGCCATCTATATCTAAATCACAGAATAATGGTTTAACGAAATGTAATTTAAATGTACACGGCAATAAATATGATGGAGCAAAAACTAACCTCGAGGAAAAATAAGACAGACTCAGAAAATATTTAAGCAGATAAAAACAGGAATATATCAGCAAACAATCGAGGAAATTTCATAGGTGATTCTAATGACATACTGAATTTGTTTTTATCTTTTTGTTTAAAAAATTGTTTTAATGAATATATACGAATATAGGATGCATCAAAATCCAGAATTGATAACATATTTTCAAATAGTGAGGTTAATTTATTAAATTCAGAAATTTTATTAACAGATTTGTGTCCATTTACCTCAATTAGTTTCTTGTGTATATAATTCTACTGTGTGTTTGAGAAAATTTAAAAAACACATGTTCTTTGTTTTTCCAAATATGTAATGTGTGAAAATACCTTATTGATAATGTGTTTACAATTTCTTAAACTTACTCTAAATTACATATTAATAGTGTTTTGTTTTTAGTGAATACGACACTCATTCAAGACTTATTAATTATTTCATTGGTGTGATGCTCGGAATGTTCATGAGGGTAAAACAAGACAAACCATTTCTGTATATGGTGAAGAAAGAGCGTGTATCTGTAAGTACATGATAGCATTCTATTAACAACTATTTTATGCCCGCGGCTACGGTCTCATGGATCCATGAGTGCGGCATTGGGGAGATGGTGGGAATATTACCGTATCTCCACTGCTCCATTATCTTATCATCTTCCCATACCTTCCCACCGTCTCTCACTTTGCCACATATCATCACTGTGTCAGTACATACCCTCACTTTCTCATCATCATCCTCCTCCTTAACTTTTCGCCACCTGCCGGCCATTTTCCACCAGCTTCCCACAATTCACTATATTCCCCTAACTTCTAATCACTTTTTCCAACTTCTATATCACTTTTCCTCAATCCCATCAAAATCTGTCGTTTTCCCACAATCTTTCCTGACTCTCACCTACCTTCCCGTCATCTTCTCCTACCCCTCCCCCCCACCTTCCACTATTTCATCTTACTTTCCCTTGACATATTCTTGACTTTCTTTACATCTTACATTGACTTTCCTCACCCTCCTGCACCTTCTCAACATATTTCACTACCTTCCCACTACTTCTTTCTATCGTATTCCTACATTTCGACTATCTGCACCTATCTTCTTGCCGTATTTCTTTACTCTTCCCCACTCTCTTTTTTGCCACTTCTCTACTGTCTTCCTAAAATATGATGAACCGTTTCCAAGTTATCGTGGAACAACAATTGAGACAGAAAGAGAAATAGAAATTTTAAAAACACATTTTCTGACTTCAGTTATTACCATCACTAAAAAAATCCTAAAATTCCAGAATTTTGGCAGTTCTGACGGTGTCTGTCGCGGTTGTCTGCAAGACACACAGTGTCACCAAAGCTTCTTCCCATCAGCTACTTGATAATGTTGTAGAACTCTCCAAAATCGTCCTAAGTTGAAGACAGAATCAAAATTCGACTTAGGCAAAAATTTCATTTGAAGACATTTTTGGGAGTCTGCAGAGGCGCAGATCAGTCCATAAGGACCGTTTTGGGTTCTATAAGGCGTTGGAAATGACCAGGTGAACATTCGAAGAAACACCGAATTTTCACTTAGGAAAAATGTTTTTGGTTCAGAATATGAGAGTAGAAGTATATAATGACAAAGATTTATGAATAATATACTTTTTCAAAGGTACCACAAATTGGACTTTGAAAAATAATATTTTTGGAAGGGCGTCAAAATTTGGCTCAGGAATCGATTTATCGAAAGTACGCCAAAATTTCACTTGCAGACTAATTTTTCAAAACTGCGTTGAAATTTGGCTTGAAGATCGATTTTTCAAAAGTAGGCCAAAATTTCACCCGCAGATTAACTTTTCAAAAGTACCTTGAAATTTGGCTTGAAAATCGATTTTTCAGTACGTCAAAATTTCACCCGCAGATTAGTTTTTCAAAAGTACCTTGAAATTTGGCGGAGAGTTGATTTTTCAAAAGTACGCCGAAATTGGTCTTATAGAATTTTCAAAAGTACCACAAAGTCAGTTTAAAAAGTACCACGAAAATATACTTCAAATTATTTTTTATTTTTTATTCCTCAACCAAAGACATTGACCTTTGAGGTACGGTCATTGAAAGCCCAATTCTAAAGTATGAGCATAAAATTTTAACGATGCACTGCATCCAAAAGACAAAATAGAAGATTTTGACAAAGCCGGCGCCGGCGTAGTGCCGATAAGCAAAAATTGATAAAAATCAATGCACATGTACAAGGCCAGTTTCTCGCATAGAAAGAGTTTGGATTGACTCAGCGGCTCGCAATTTGGTCGAGCGCGTTGAGTGGTCCAGACAAAGCAATGATAAAAAAGCCAATAACAGGGCTTTTCAAATGACAAAGTTATAGAGGAAAACTTTTTTAAGTTAATTTCAGTCAGCCTTAATTATTAATTTACCCAGAGTCTGAAATGATTCTAAAAGCTCGCATTTTGATTCTGAGAAGGTATGTATGAATCTTTTCTACCTTATCGATCGTTAGCGTGAGCGCTCTCGCTTGTATGGTCTGAAAGTCACTACCTTGATTGGGGAAGGCACGATTCTTATCTTGATGTATAACCAATTCTGTTAAATAAACGGATTCTTTGAACTATTGTTTCTTAATTGATCTTGAGGCCTGTTGACGGTCTATAATCCCTGGAACTTTCGTATAGAAAACCGGATGTGTCGAATTAATTCGCATTAACGTTCGACCTTCTGGTTGCTTTACGGAGGTTTGATAGGGATTTTTTTATGCGTTTTTTGAGAAATAAATTCCGTTATTAATAGACCAAAACGTGGTTTCGGCGTACCAAAACTAATCCCTCCGCAGAGAAATTCTTCGGTTGGGATTTTTTTATGCAAAAATTCAGGAAATTAAGAGGTGCCTAAACCCCTAACGAGGGAATTCGGGTCCAGAGAGAGCGTCGTTTCCGATCTGTGGTAGTGCAGCCTTGGTCCATTACTCGGCTACCGAAGTACATCTTATCTCGAACTCGCCTGGGAGGTAGAAGAACGGGGTAATACGCGACTGGCGCCCCCTGAGAAATAAATTGGTGTCGCGTCATTTTGACGCCCGGTAGTGCGTTCTTCTACAATAACATTAGCCCAACGTTTTGGAGGACGTCCTCTTCATTTCTTGCAGTCCGGTTTTCCCTGGACTATCAACCGTTCGCGTTCTATATTATCTTCCCCCTCATTAATGTGGCCAAAAAATGAGAGGATTCGGTAGAAGAAGTGCTGGCGACTCGATTAGAGACTAGGCTACTTCATATCGAAGGTGATGGGAAGATAGGGAAAGATGGCTGAGAATGTGAAAGGAAGGTGAGAAAGTGGGGAAATGTAGGGGAATGTAGGGGAATGTAGGGGCATGTGTCGCTAAAGTGAGAGAATGTGGTGGGAATGTGACGGTAGAAAAGAAGTGAGGGATCCACTCTAGCATAGAGCGTAGCCGCAGACATAATGCCAGTGAATTATTAACAACTTCACTTGCGTCTTGCTTTCTCAAGATAGATAATAATTAATTTTGAAACTAATTATGGAACTAATCTCATTTTCTTTAGATCACAAATTTGCTGGTTTGGATATTTATCCTTCTTGAAATGCTAGCAATGATTCTGTGTTATAAAGAAATTGAACTGAGTGATTATGGATATGAGAGTAAACAAGTGTTTTACTTCTTAACGAGAACCCCATGGTGCATAGGTTTGAGCTGGATAGTTTATTCTTCTTATCATGGCTACGGAGGTAAATAATGTTATTTAGTAAAATATGTAATTACATTAATTATATTGAGTCAATATCCTAGGACAAGCGCCAGAACGAAAATATTAGTGAGCCTCCGAGTAAGCCGGAAGTTTTCAAACATTTAGAGATTTGTAGTTACTTAACGAGAAAATTTTGTAGCGGAGCGTGGGCGACTGCAAATAACTACTATTTGATTTATATTTTGCTCGAATATGACCCAATTCACATTTACATGGTGTCACTGAGAGAGATAATTTTTTTTACTAAAAATATATCCAATGGCATAGTTATCAACTACCTACCAAATATTATTTTTCCTCATCAAGTAGTTTTATAGATATAGTGCCAACAGACAGACACTACAGATACACACGAACCGGCAGACACAGATAGACTGATGGAATTGAAAGTTTTTAATTTCCGTAGTTTTCATAATCTGAAATGTGAAAATCCAAAGATACCTCCGACATGATAAAACTGACTTTTAAATAAATATTTTAATAAACATAAACAACATGGAAACAAGAACTACCTAATTCTTAAAATCATTACTATTAAAATACTAAATGTCAATGTAACAGATGTTTTAAAAAGTTTGCCTTACAGTCAACGCGCGTTGCATTGTGAAAATTATACTCCTATCAAATTTTACCTATTAAGGACACCCAGAAATGCAATCTTCTGACTGCTAAAAGGGAAGGAAAAGAAAATACAACTGACCAAAAAAGTGGATATTCTTTTATTTATCTTCTACGTTCCCCTAGCAACATATTATTTGTTTTAAGTTGAAATGCCAAATAATTAAGCTATATTGTTTATGACTGTTAAATGTACAATGAAATAATAATCTGATTACTTTTTTGTTTTCATTCTTGTTAATATATTTTGAACAAACCTACATATTTAATTTTAGTTTAAATAATTTAATTCATAGACTATTTTCTCAGCGAGGTTCAGTTTTTGGCAGGATATTTTTTCACTTTTGATTGGTGGTTTGTTAATTTAACCAAATCACTCGAGCTACGCTCATGTAATTTCGTCGTCCAAATTTCCTCTCGTTAAATTACAACACAAATCCCTCAATTTGTAAAAAGCGAAAAAATATCCAACCTATCGAACCTCTAGTGATATTACATTCGGACAATACAACAGTATTGCATTATCACTTATTAATAGCTACATAATGATTTTAATTAGAGCAAACAATTTCACGTGCCATATGAATTATATTCATATTGTAAAACTTTATTGCTCTCCAATTTTTTCCTATTTTAATATAGATATATACAGGGTGTAATTAGTTTCGTGCAATTAAAATAAACTGGTGGTGGGGAACAGCTAAACAAGCAAAAAACCTTATATAACATGGGGTCTAGTTTTGGAGAAAAAAAATAAACAAAAATTCCGGAAAATTTTAAAAATATTGTTTGAGAACTGCTGGAATATTGGAATAAGCTTTATATTATCGCGTTTGGTCGCGCATGACACTCTGACATTTGAGCAGAGAGGTATAAAATGTCGGCCTCTGTGGCAGTGAGGTAAAGATGAAAGACGCCGACATTTTTTGAGTGCTTAGTAGATTTGAAGATAACTATACTCTCCCTTGCGATATTATCAAGCAATATTTTAGTTTATGTGGTTACTTGGTTAAGTACGTACACACGGCCTACCTCGTTGTTTTTGTATGTTACTTTGTTCTTTTTGAATTTTGGGCCAATGTATTTTAGTTAAGATTTATTTTATTGACTTGCCGTTCAAGTCGTTAATAGTGTGGTGGCTTAGAACAAATACTAGGCAGAATCGTGACCTGATGGATTGAAGCGCCAAATTTTGCAGAGTTCTCATATACCCTCAGTACTATCAACACTATTCCAATAAATTTTAATCTAGAATAAATTTGCTACAACTTTAGATTAGATTGCTTTTCGAATTTTAATATTTTGCGAGATACAAGCATCCAGACTTTCTAAATGCTTGGCCTCCATCTTTGAGTAATCACGGGGATTTACGACTGACTGACGATAAATCAGATTTACTGTCCTACCTATCTTCAATTAAAGACCACGATGTACTGAACTTTGATGCCAAAATATTTGATGGACCTGCCATTGTACATGCACTTCCTAAATATGATGCATGTACATTTGGAGAATATATTGATATGGTTTTCTTACCATGGATCAAGAGACAACTTCAGGATTACATAAGAATCGATGGTGTATGGGACATATACAAGCCAGACAGTCTGAAAGAAACTACACGTGTGAAGTGAGGGAAGGGAGGAAGGAGAAAAGTCACAAGGGAAACCACACTCCCCAAAAATTTTGTTACATTCCTGAAGAATTCAGAGAACAAGGCAGAACTGTTTACCCTATTAAGTGATGCAGTAGCAGCTTATGAAGTTAAGAAGGTAAAGAAATATACATCATCTATATTAAATCTGTTATTTCAAAAAATCTCCCGGTGTCCGAAAGTAACCACAAAGAAGCTGATACCAGAATGTGTCTTCTTCATATATTGGATGCATTGCAAAAGGGTGCAACCAACATCCTTATAAGTACACAGTTTTAGTAGGTTTCTTTTTTGAGCTACAAACTTACAAATCTAATATTCAACTTTGGATTGCATTTGGTAAGAGTAAACACTTCCGATATTATCATATCATCTGCCAAGAGCATGGAGAAAATATGTCGCAAGTTTTTCCATGCTTTCACGGTTTCAGACACTACATCACAATTTTTTGGTAAGGGGAAAAAGTCAGCATGGAAGACATGGAAAGCATACCCTCCAGGCATTGAAGGATTTACCTTATCTGCAAAACATCCATTTAAGCCAGTAGATGCTAAACAAAGGCATTTGAACTTATAGAACGATTTACATGCATCCTGTACGATGGCACAACAGAACTTGACACTATCAACAAGCTCAGAGAGGATATCCTCACACAAGGAACACTGTAAAGATGATGCAAAGTCTACCGCCCACACACAATGCCCTCATTCAACACACTAATCGCTGCATCTATCAATCTAGCATCTGGTCAACCAGTTTGAAATCAGTCCAAAATGCACCAACTCCGGCAAACTTTGGATGGAAAAGAAAAGAAGAGACATGGCAACCAATTTGGATGTCTATACCGGAAGCAAGCGAAAGCTGTAGGGAATTAATCAAGTGCGGATGTAAGGCTGAACACCTGTGCTCTGAAAATTGTGTTTGTAACAAGGGCTGCACTTGCCTGCATATTTCTTTGTCATTGTAAAGGCCATTGAGAATAGTAAATAACAACATTATAAATATAATAATAACAACATTATAAATATCATTTTTATCATTATTTTCTTAATAGTTATTCTGTAAAGTTTTTTATTGAAACGTTTGTAACATGGTCAAATACATTATCTCAGCAAATTGTGGTCGCTGTCTTTCTTTACTCACATTGTAGCTTATTTATTCTTCTTAAACATTAATAAAACAATGTTTGCTCTAAAACCGACTGCATTCGAGATATTTAGCAAAACCGACAAAAAATACAGATTTTCGTAATAACCTATAAAAAAGTCCAAAACTTTGGAAGCTTGTATCTCGCAAAATATTAAAGTTTCAAAAGCAGCTCTGGTCTCAAATTGTAGAAAATTTAGTTTAAATTAAATCATTATTGCTACAAATCCAGAAGTTGGGGAGATATTTAGTAAAAACCAAATAAAAGTCGAAAATGTACAGGTACAGTCCAAAGAAAACAAAGATGGCGTCTTATTTCAAGATGGCAGACACTGAAATCGGGCACCCCCCACTGAATTGATAGTTTTGAGGGTATATTAGAAGTGTGCAAAATTTGGAGCTTTAATCCAGCAGGTCACGATCTGTTTGCTAAGCCACCACACTATTAAGTACTTGGTTACGTACAGGCACAACTTACTTGTTCGTTCTTTTTGTGTTGCTTTTTGGATTTTAGACAAAGTTGTTCTTTTTTTTTTATTGACAACATTGATAGTGTGCACGGTGGCCTACAACCAAATCTAAATCAAAGTTGTTGCCACTCGGATTTTTTTTAACACATTCTTAGATGTATATAGGACCAATTTCCACCATATTTAAAAGCATTCATAGCAGAAATTTTTTTGTACAAGTACTTTACTTTTTTTGTTTGATGACACAGCTACACAAAAAAAAGTGGTCTAGCTTGCGGACCAGGCTAGTGTGTTCTTATGTATTTGGACCCGCTGAAACCGAATCCGAAGTTGGAGTTGTCAGATTCGCTCATTTTTTACCTCTAACCTCAAAAAAACACCCCCAAAAAAGTGGTCTGTCCGGCAGACCATACCAGTGTATCCTTTATGTATTTGGTAAATGTACATTGGTCTGAAAAACTGAAAAACGAGCCAATTTGACAATTCTGACTTCGGATTCGGTTTCAGCAGGTCCAAATATATAAGGACACACTAGCCTGGTCCGCAGGCTAGACCACTTATTTTTGTGTGGCTGTGTCATTAAACTAAAAAAGTAAAATACTCGTAAAAGAAAATTTCTGCGATGAATTATTTTAAATATCGTGAAAATTGGTTCTATATACATTTAAGAATGTGTTAAAAAAAATTCCGAATGGCAACAACTTAGGTTGTAGGCCACCGTGTGTGTTTATTGAACGGGGTGCATATATGTCCTTAGTTCGACGTGCCGAAATGTGTACTGATGCACATTATTATCAACGATAAGTTATTGGTAAGTTCTAGATTTCTCGAATAGGCCTGTCCACCACGCTGACACATTGCTGTCACTTTCAAATCGAAGTCGCTGTTTGGTTAGATATAAACTTTATTATTATGAGCTAGTTTTGTGGTTTTGTGACAAATTCAAAAGAATTGTTCTGTTATTGAGGTTAGACCCGATTTTTAGTTTTCGATACTTGATTGGAAAAAATTATGCGCGCAATTCGTTAAAAGAATCAGAATTTTCCTAACTTAAAATACACATAACTATTTTCTGTTAGCTTATCTCGGACGTCCAACTTTTCGTTTTCCAATTTCATGAAATAATTACTCATTTTTTAGCTTTTGACACAGAACACCTATTTATGTTACAAATGGTAATAAATCCTATTTAAATTTTATAAATTATAAACAACAATAAAGGCTCCAATCATTTTGTTCCAAATTAAAAAACACACATATAAACAAAGCCATTCTGTGCTTGCGGTTCTGCAGAAGGAGATAATGAATTATTTACATTTTATAATTGGTATTAGAAGTTCGGTTCAAGGCAGTCCCATCAATGTGCCTCGCTTCTTTGTTTGAAACCGCGCGGCGGCGAGAACACAAATCCGTAATCTTTACACTTTTTTATGACTTATTAAAAGTAAGTAAGAAACTTCGATGATTCGGAACTATACGTCCACTGACCAGAGCTGGGTAATTTCTGGTGAAAAAGTAATTAACAATTACAATTCCTTTTTTTTTCTTGTAATTGTAATTGTAATTAAGTACTTTTTTTATTAAAGTAATTTGGAATTGTAATTGCAGGAAAATTGTTATAGGAATTGTAATTTGTAATTATTTTATTTGAGCTATCTAATTACAAATTACTTCTATAAGTATAATTACTTTTTCCAATTACAATTACTTTAAGAACATGCGTATGTAGTTTAACAAACAAGAATACATTAAAGCAGAATTTTACAGTTGCATAGTTTAAAATGAATCTTAAAAGTTCAAAAAAAGTTACTGACTAAAAACGAGTTTAAAGCCGTGGTCCGCTGCACATTTATTTATGTTTTTTTTATTAAGTACACAAACTTTTGTATTTTTGTTCAATAAACTTTTAAAAACTAAATGTGTTTACTGTTTATTATTATTAGGCATTGTTATTATAGTGGAGTCATAAAATAGCGAGGTTGGGAAATTTTTTAAGATGGATGCAGACCCGGCGGAAATTGTTCGTCATGGCGAGTATAACAAAACCCTAAAATCTTGATTTCCAAACAGGGGTGGAACCGTGTTATTTTTGGACGAAAAGGATTTTTTTGATATTGAGAATAAAAGGATACCATTTTCTTTTTCGTAACTAGTTGTTTAAGTGATCAAAAAAAAAATTAAAACAACAAATTTGACCCTTAAAATGTCCAATATACCCCTTTTCGGCCAAAAAAGCATGGTTCCACCGCTTTTTGGAAATTAAAATTTTAGGGTTTTATTATGCTCGTCATGACAAATAATTTCCGCAGGGTCTGCATCCATCATAAAAATTTTCCCAATCCTTTCCTAAACCGACTCCACTATTAAGCTACCTTTTCTATATATTCATTTAATTTTTCCTGATTACTTTTAAGGTCAAACATTCTGATAACGATTCTAATAAATATTAAAACGCAATATTACCCAACACTTTTAATTAAAATTTTTAACTTACCTTTTTGTCACTATAATTTACTTTATCATAAAAGTAATTAGAAAAGTAATTGCTAATTCCTTTTTTAAAGACATGTGCTTTGTAATTGTAATTAGTTCCTTTTTTAAAAAAGTAATTTGTAATTGTAATTATTTTTAAATTACAAGTAATTACCCAGCTCTGCCACTGACCCAGAAAAGCAGTGGTTCTTAAATGTCTCCCAAGGGCGAGCGTAGAGGCGACTTCAATGTGAATGTCAGTCGATATTGCGTTGAAGCAAAGTCGAGCGCGGTTAGTACTTGGATGGGTGACCTACCTTGGGAAATACAGCGTTCTCGTCCCACCTTCTAGCGGCTTGTATATCAGTTCATACGCGGAAGCTACGTAATTTCAGACGAGGATTACGTAGTGGATATACCATCCTTCGGAGGGGATGTAGCAGGCGGTCCCTTGTCTATTAAATGTTAGGCAAGTAAAAGATCCCTACTCTTCTTAAGGGAAGAGGTTCGGTAAAATTTCCAGGTTGGGGGTAGCTCGTCTCATGGCGTCGCACAGTGGGAAAAATATGCCCTTTTTTGGACAAAAATCTGCCGAGAGTAGAGATTTCTATTAAATTAAATAAAAAAAAATGGCAAATACTCTTAAGACATTGTACTTTAAAGTAGTGCTGCGGCAAAGTGGCTTTGGATTAACCTAACCTAAAAATCGCAGATATTACTTCCACATCCAGTGGAAGTATACAAACGACAAAAAATTTTTAAAAAATTTTATTGTTCAAATAGGCTTAGAATGTCATGAAACGTCGATATTTTAGGTTTGAGCAAAAAAAAATTCTGTCGGTCTGTCTAACTTTTTTGTGCGCACGATTACTCTGGAACCGTTTAAGATATTGAGTTGAAATTTGACACACATATGTATTCTAACAAGATCTGGAACTAGGTTTTATTTTCATCTTATTTCGTTGAACTGTTGTGGGGTAAATTGGGGTAAATGGGGGTAAATAGGTAAATCAAGAAGGTAAGAGTCCATAAAATTGTTATTTAATATATACAAGAGAAGCTAATGTCTCAAAAAAAATTTAGCATTAGCCACCCCTAATACTACCCCCACCCCATTATAAAAGGAGGTGAAAAAAATTATTTCATCGTAGATGACCATTCGAAAGCTTATTTTGAAGAGGAAGATTAAATGATGTATTTATTAGAAATAAATTGAACATTTTTTTGAATCCTATACATAACCTCAAAATTTGCCAAAAAAGTCATATTTCAAAATCCTGACATGATGGGCCAATTCGGAGGCCAGATTCGGATTCAACGCGAAAAATTTCTTCAGAAATTGGGTAAAGTTAGGGTTAAAACTTAATGAAGTAAAAAAAAAAATTGAGGTTGGTTCTTGTACACATACTAAATCACATTTTTTTCACCTCCTTTTATAATGGGGGTAGTAATGGAGGTTGCTAATGCCAAACATTTTTTTGAGATATTAGCTTATCTTATATATACTAAATACCAATTATATGAATTCTTACCTGCTTGATTTACCTATTTACCCACATTTACCACAATTTATCCCCCAACCTTTCAACAGAATAATACGAAAATATAGTCTAGTTCCAGATCTCGTTAAAATACTTATGTGTACCAAATTTCAAGTCGATATCTTAAACGGTTCCAGAGTATTTAGTATATATAAGAGAAGCTATTGTCTCAAAAAAATGTTTGGCATTAGCCACCTCCATTACTACCCCCACCCCATTATAAAAGGGGGTGAAAAAAAAATGTGATTTAGTATGTGTACAAGAACCAAAGGCCTCAATTTTTTTTACTTCATTCAGTTTTAACCCTAACATTATCCAATTTCCGAAGTAATTTTTCGCGCTGAATCCGAATCTGGCCTCAGAATTGGCCCATCATGTCAGGATTTTGAAATATTTTAGGTTACTTAAAAAATGACTTTTTTGTATAGGATTCAAACAAATTTTCAATTTATTTCTAGTAAATACATCATTTAATCTTCCTATTTAAAATAAGCTTTCGAATGGTCATCTACGATGAAATAATTTTTTTCACCCCCTTTTATAATGGAGTGGGGGTAGTATTGGGGGTGGCTAATGCTAAAATTTTTTTTGAGACATTAGCTTCTCTTGTATATACTAAATACCAATTTTATGGACTCTTGCCTGCTTAATTTACCTATTTACCCCCATTTACCCCAATTTACCCTCCAACCATTCAACGGAATAAGATGAAAATATAACCCAGTTCCAGATCTCGTTAAAATACATATGTGTACCAATTTTCAATATCTTAAAAGGTTCCAGAGTAATCGTGCGCTCAAAAAGGTTACAGACAGACAGACAGACATTTATTTTGCTCAAACCTAAAATATCGACGTTTCATGACATTTAAAATTTTTTTGTCGTTTCTATACTTTCACTGGATGTGGAAGTAATATCTGCGATTTTTAGGTTAGGTTAATCCAAAGCCACTTTACCGCAGCACTACTCTAAAGTACAATGTCTTAAGAGTATTTGCCATTTTTTTAATTTAATTTGATTTAAATCTCTGCTGTCGGCAGATTTTTGTCCAAAAAAGGGCATATTTTTCCCACTGTGCGTCGGTGATAGGCCCTGGTAGCGGAAATAGGCCGACGTTAAATAAATAGATAAAAAAAAATGTCTCCTACCTTAACATTCAAATTTTTAACCTAGGTCAGTTTTTTTTTTCAAACTGCCCCTAGAGGAAAAAGTCATATAGGTTTTTGTTTGTCCAGTCAGTCCCCATTACCAGTTCTTTTTTCAATGATATGAAACTAATTACACCCTGTCTAGTGAATATGTTTCAGCGAATCCAGCCGAATGAAATGAAAATTTTTAAATACTTTTATCAACTATGCTAATAAGCTTTTCCTTCTTTTAATGTTAAAAAATGTTTAATTTTTTAAGGAATCGTGAATTGGATATTAAGCGCCCCGTTAATGCAAGTGCTTGGAAGACTGACTTATTGTATATATTTGCTGCATTTAACGGTTGAAAGCCTGTACCTTGTTCTTACTCGAGAAAAATTATATTTCTCTGACTATAATGCTGTGAGTATATACTTCCGCTTGAAAATATTATTATAAAGCCGAAATCCTTTATTCTATTATGTAGCATAACTTTTCTAGTCAACTTTAGTAGATAAATTTGTAAACTAGGATCTGCTCTGAAAGTTCAGCATCAAATTGATTTACTCGGTACTATAATAGTACAGTCAATTCGGAGTTAGAAAATGACCAACCGTGCATTTTGTGTTGGCCGCCTTTCTTCAAAATAAATTTAATTTCCCATAATTTTCTGCTCATAACTTTATTTATTGTTTATATCGAGCAGAAAAGTTACTAATAAAAATTGCAGAAAATTGCATTATCTGCAAAAATGCTCTTTAATAGCCATTTGCGTATTAAGATCAACAATGACAATTTACGTTCGAATTACACACATGATTTTGTCTACAATCATTTGAAAATATCAAAATAAAAGAAATAATTAAGTTGAATTTTGACTGGAAATAGCGATTCATTCAACATGAGTATACAACGGGTCCGTGAAATTGGCCTCTCAACTTTCTTGAAAATCTTTTTGTCAATATTTAGTAAGTTATTTGTATGTATTTGTAAGTAGCAAATTAGAATTTGTAAGTTAACCCTTAGGGATATATAAAAAATCAAATTCTAGAGGCTAACTTCTCGGGAGCCTCGCAACTTTCGATTTTGGATATTTTTTTTTCTCAAAAATTAGTAAGTAATTTGTAATTATTTGTAAGTTATGAACCAGAATTTGTAAGTCTTCCCTTTTAGAGATACAAAAAATTATATCTTAGAGGCTAACTTCTAATAGCCCCCAAAATTTCGATTTTTCAATTTTTCTTGCTGCCAATATTTAGTAAGTAATTTGTAAGTATTTGTAAGTCACAAACTAAAATTTGTAAGTCAGTCTTTTCGGAAGAATTTGATGCATCCCTTAGCCCCTCAACTTTCGATTTTCAATTATTTTCTTATATAAAAAGGTAGTAAGTATGCAACGCATATGTGATCAAGATAAACAGACGAACCTAAAACGCAAATTATTATAAAGTTTGTATTTCTTTTATAAACGAATTGGGAAAATAATTGTTACTCTTACGTCAACTTTCATGATATTAACAACAGTTTTGGAGCATTATTGTTTCACAAAAATAAATTTTCAATTTTCTGATCAAACTTTTGTAATGACAGATGCACGCGAGCGAACATTAAATTAGTTTACCGATCATTGTCATGGAACATGAGCGTTAAAGTGACATTATTCAGAGCTCCTCGGTAAACGTCAATTTTGCGTTGTAAAATGCAAGCTAGAAAGCCTACTTTATATATCGATTGTCAGATCCACGTTAACGGGGACAAATCAAATAACTAATTGCACCTTCATTTTGGAGATCGTAGCCGAATGAGAATACTCCCAAGAACGGAAACTCAGTTTTACACTCGCGACCGACCTCACTATGAAGCCGAAAAATTGCTATTTACCCAAAATGCTCGGTTCATGTTGAATTGACTGTAGTACTAGAAAATTAGACAGATAGTATTATCATAAATATAATCCAGAATAAAAGAAATATTACTAATACTAAAGGTGGAAGATGAATATGAAAAAATAGGAGAGAGTTGACATTAGCATAAGCCACGTGTGTCAGCTCAAGTCTTGAGTATTCTTAGTTTACTGAATATTCACTAATGATCCCAATTATTTTTTAGTTCTATATTTGGTGTGGTAGTTTCACTGTATCAACGCTTTTGGCGATATTTTGGACACTGGCTTTTGAATCCCCTTTAATTTTAATAGAGAAATTTTTGCTTGGAGGAGGAAACCAAAGAAGTAAGTAAACGCTTTCTACAGAAAAGTATACTTATTTAATAAGTGAAAAGGGATATTCTCTTATGCATGTGCATTTTGTAGCAAACGAGTAAGGATGTGATGAATTTTTCCACTCGTCACATGTAAGATTGATTCTATTTTCGTACCAAAAACTATAAAGAAAACTTAAAGAAAAAACTAAATTAGTAATTATCAAGCGGCTGTCATAATCTGTTAAATATCCAATCAATCATTGGATATTTAACAGATTATGACAGCCGCTTGATAATTACTAGTAATTTGTTACAGGGTGACTTACTCGCAATATTTATTTCTCTTTGGAGTTTTTGAAAAAAGATTTTATTTATTGTTTCCATTTTTCGTTTTTTTTTAATATCTAAAATTCTATTGGTCGGATCGTAATGGATCAAAAACCAAATTGTTCGAGAACAATTTTCCTTCAAAACATGAAACTTATTTAAAAAACTTTCTTTTACTACGATTAGAATCCGATATATTCAGCTTGATTCGTGCAGAGTGCGAAATGCTCGGTTAGATTAGGTGCTTTTCGTGGAGACTAATTCCACGAAAAGCACCTAACCCATCTTTTCTTGGTAAATAAAGTTGAAAATTTACGAACTAAAATAATTTACAACTAATAAGTATAAATAAAAACACTTGAGGTTATATTACATTTTTATTTCCAAAGGTGAACATTAATTGTTACAAAATGAAACATTTAAATTAATTATATTTGCCCGAAACTTATCTCCGAATCATCTGACTGGTCATCACTGTCACTTGTTTCATTTTGAAGTAAAAACAAAATATGTATGGTCCATCTGATCATTATCATCATTGGAAAAATAAATTTTAAATATAAGAGATGATCTACCACTGGCAAAGCCAATTTAAACAATTTAGTCCATTACAGTATTTGCATATTTTAGCTTCATTTGTTTGCAAGAATCCACAAGCTATTACTTAAAGAATGCTTTCAATTAATAGTTTGATTTCTTTTGCTCTCCAAATAGACATTAACCTGGTAGTTTTCATCTGTCAACCATAATTTTCCGACAATTTGTCGATATCATTTGTCGTTTATCTCAGGACTCATAATACACACATCGGAAAAGTCTAGGGATATTTGCATAAAGTCATACAAGCCATAAAAAAATTGTATCTTGTAAACCGTACTTCTGACATACTTATTAGTTCATTTGCCCACTTGAACTACGCGTCTTTTTCGGAAAACACGTAAAAAAGATAATAAAAAAAATTGATAAGCACGATAAATGGAAAAAGTAGAACTCCTATAGTCCATAGTTTCGATTTCATTCATTCTGTGGTGTTCTTGTTTAGTAGTTGTATTGAAAATATTGTGTTTTACAATAGAAAGACAACATTTAACTTTAGACGAGCGGTAGGCCTTCTTCAAGCAGGCCTGAGACAAGTCGAAGTAGCTGAGCGGATGGTGTTTCCCAAAGTGTCATAAGTCGGTTATGGAGGCGTTTTAGGGAAACTGGAAGTCCGGCCGAACAACATCCAGGGCGTGGACGCTGTACAACGGCACGTCAGGACACATTTTTATTGCTAAGTGTTAGAAGGCACCCTACAATTACAGCACCTGAATTGGTTACAGTGTTGCAGCCAGAGCATAACATAATCGTTGGTCCGTTGGTCGAGATACTGTGAGAAATCGTCTCCTTGAAGCCAATCTTCGTAGTCGACGACCACTTAGATGTCCACCTCTTTCTAGAGGCAATCGCGCTGCCAGATTAGATTGGTGCCGAGAATATCAACATTGGGATGCAAATGTTTGTGCAACAGTTTTGTTCACTGATGAATCCAGATTTGGATTTCATCCAGATTCTCGTCGGACACAAGTGTGGAGACGATCCGGAAATGTGGAACGTTTAAGACACGTTCAGGAAGTTCACACATACAGAGGCGTTACAATAGTGGTATGGGGCGGAATAATTATGGGCGGCAGAACCGATCTCGTATTTCCAAATGGTTTGCTAACAGGTCAGCAGTATCTGGATAGTATGCTTCAACTCATTGTGCGTTTATTTGCTGGTGCTGTTGGTGAAAATTTCCGTCTAATGCATAATAATGCTCGCCCCCATAGTGCACGTATTGTGACAAACTGGTTGGACAACGAGGGAATTCAATTGATGCCATGGCCCGCACAGTCCCCAGAACTTAATCCGATTGAGCATGTATGAGGCTTGCTTCAACGTAGAATTACTCCATATATGGGCAATATTCATAATGTTTTTTGATTCTGAGAACAGAATGGGCATGTTTACCTCAAGCGAACATTGATAATGTCATTTTGTCTATGAAAAATAGGTGTAGAGCTGTGCTAAAACAACGTGGAGGTCATACTCTCTATTAGTATTTTTTTTGCATATGCGACAATTTTCTCTATAGCACATAAAACTATGATTTTTTTCTTTATTTATTTTTTCGAAAATATTCTGTTCCTTTTATGCAAAACATTAATTAATTACATATTAAACATTTTCTAATTACTCTATAATTTTTGTTTTTCCTAAATCAATTAAGAAAAAAATACGTTTATTTATACTTCATTTTCCGAATCTGTATAACCATTGTTGTATTTGTAAGACCATTCTTAAGAGTGTTCGTAAGAAGCTCCTTTAGTTGGAGAGAGGACTTATACTAGTTTACTGTAGAAATTTTATAACGAAATATCTATATCTACATGCATATTTTGCCTGTCGCAGGCAAAGATAGAGGAAGTTGAATATCTAGGGTTTTAATCGTAGTAAAAAACGGTTTGTTCTTCAAATTACGCGTTTCTTTACATATTTCTAAACATGCGTTTTTTGATTTCAACAATAATTACACAGGCACACAAGAAAAGTCAATTTTCTGAGGTTTCACATATATACTCTCATGTATTTTTTACCACTAAACACGATCTCGATGTCAGTTTTACAAAATTAGGTCATGATTTTTTTGTTAATCACGAGAAACAGGCGAAAACAGACCAGAATAGGGTTTAAAATATATATATATATATATATTAAAGATTTTAAATAAGTAGATCATGTATTCGATGTAGTTTTGACCGCTGAACACGATCCCGATGTCAGTTTCAACCAATCAGGGAAATTGAAGGAAGGCATTTTTAATGGTCCACAAAAAGGAAAATGTTAAGAGATAAGAAATTCATCACTACCATATAAGATACGGAAAAGGGAGCTTAACAGGGCTTTAAAGAAGTTGCTGATAAGTATTTAGGAAAAATAAGAGCGAGGACTACAAAGAAATAGTATTGTAGAAAAATTCGGAAAATTGGGTTGTCTAATGAATTTGAAACTACATTTCCTACATACTCATATAGACCAGTTTCCAGAAAATTTAGGTGATTATAGTGAAGAGCATAGTGAACGTTTTCACCAAGCTATAAAGGAAATGGCGCGTAGGTATTAAGGTCGATGGGATGTTAATATGATGGTAGACTACTGTTGAACATTGAAAAGGGATGTGAAAACGAAAGGAATATAACGAAAAATAAAACCAATACGCAGATCATTTGAAGAGAAAAGAGTACGGTACCACAAAAAATAATAAATCAGGATAAATAAGAAGTCATGACCTGATTGGTTGAAACTGACATCGGTATCGTGTACAACGGCAAAAAATACATCGAATACATGGTCTACTTTTTAAAATCTTTTATTTTCATTTTAAAAATAACAAGAAATCCTGACCTGGTGGAGCCAAACTGACATCATATTCAGCAGTCAAAAATCTATCAAATACATGGTGTACCTATTTAAAATCTTTAATTTATATATCAAACCCTATTCTGGCCTATCTTAACCTGTGTCTAACAAGAAATCCTGACCTGATGGAGCAAAACTTACATGGGGATCGTGTCCAGCAATCAAATATACATCGAACACACGGTGTACCTATTTAAAATCTTTAATTTATATTTTAAACTCTATTCTAGCCTGTTTTCACCTGTTTTTCGTGGTTAACAAGAAATCCTGACCTAATTTTGTAAAACTGACATCGGGATAGTGTTCAGCGGTCAAAAATATATGGGATATATAATATGTGAAATCTCAGAAAATTGACATTTTTTGGTGTGCCTGTGTTATCATTACTTACTTTTTAAGAACTATAAAATTATCTTATTTTATACTTATACCTTCTTCAAGTACACAAATTATCTTTATTCTGTCACATATTTATATTCATAATACATATTTTCTCGGAAAAATTCATTAAAATATGCAAGCTAAGTAATGTTAAAAAAATGAAGTATTACTGAATATTGAAGTTTTCATTTTTTTTAAGTTAAGCAATGCAATTCGCTAAATCCAGGAGAGAAAAATGTGTCCCGAACCATTTAGTTTTCAACCAATTCCGATACGATCAATACAATCTGAAATATTCTAAAATTTGCAAAGCATAAACAAGAAATTATACAATTATGCATTTTCTTTATTTTATTTCTAGGCAAACAACCGCAAAATGGAAATACGAGTGCGGCAGCAAAAGAAAATGTTTCCTAAACCAATTCTGCAAGCAAAATTCCTATTTACAGAAGAGTATAATGCAAAAGTGCCTTAACGGGATCTCAGTACAGGGTTGCAAACCGAAACGAAATCATAGTCGAGGACCAGATCATAAACTCTTCTCTTTCTCGAACCGAACTCAGATATTTTTTTTCTTTAAGAGAAACTTGTTCCCAATATAACCAATATTTTGTATCTTTATATCATTTATCTATTATCATGAAACCAACGTTTTTGAAATTTATTATATACCTACTGTTCGAAATTTGAAGTAGTTAGGTACTAGCAGTAAGATGAAAAAATTCTTCAAATTTATTTGGATTAATAACCTAAAATTCTATACAAGGTGTTAAACGTACCTGCTATATTCATAAATTTTGTTTTCAGGTATGGTATTAATAAAGCATTTTATTCCATTTAGAACTTTTTCAGTTCTAATATTTTTTATTATAAACTGTTTCATCCAATTAATCCCCTGCCAAATGTACAAAGATAGGCTCCCGTGGGCTCCTTGATAATGCAAGTGTGGTAGTAGTCTGAATCACTTTGTTAGGCCTTGAAGAAACATAATTTCGATGTTGGCACTCTCAAAAATGACGCGCATGGTTACTGTGCGCGAAAAACAAAATGGCCGCCATCGAAAACACTTTTTCCAATTTATCTAAGTAACCATTGGGATTACGACAAAAAGTTTCATACAACAAATATTGTTAAATCAATTTTACACAAAAAAGGTTATTATAACTTTTTTATGCAGGACTAACCATTTTCCCAGGAACTTAACTTTTAAAATTATTCCATGGCTTTATATTTATTAATAGTTATTTGTTTGAAATTATCTTTATTTTTTTTTGAGCAACTACGAGTTCTCAGCACTACCGAAGTCATTATTTGCAGTTGACGGGAGTATGCACCATTGTCTAGCTAAGTACAAACTTATGGATTATGGATGCTCTTGAATCAATGCAAAGTATATCTGCCGAAGAAAACGATGATGATCATGCTTTCACCACACCTGCAGTTTTAGAAGAAAATGAGGAGCTACGGGAAAAAGCTGCGATAATAGATGGCATGGCGCTGCTTCACACCTACCACAAACCTAGCACAGTGAAGACACGCCGTGACCTCGGTTTAAGCTTCAGCAAATGGATCGGGAAAAAATTGAGCAATTGCAGTGAGGTCCATGTTGTTTTCGACTCTTACAAAGAAAACTCGTTGAAGAAAGCCATGAGAGTGATTCGGCAAAAAGTTTCAGATTCAATCCAATACAAAATCGGACCAGAAACAAAAATTGGAAGTATAGCAATCAATAAATTCTTGTCCCACGATAAGACAAAGGATGAACTGACAGAGTTCCTTTCCGGTCAGATTTTTCAATTTGGCGTGACCAATAACAAAAGGTTTGTAATCAGTTGGAGGGACAAAGCAGCTTCATCACATGGCGAAGTACGCAGGCGGAGGCGGACTCAAAAATCATATTACATGCAGTATAATTAGCACAGAAAGGAATTAAAACTACTCATGTATTCTCCCCCAATACTGATGTCCTAATTTTGGCACTAAGACGATATCACCAACTTTCGAAAGAGTTTGCATTTTTCCTTGGCCATGGCATGAGTAGGTTTGTTCAGCTAGGTTCAATTTGTAGAGCACTTGAACCTCTGTAAGCCTCTGCACTTCCTGGATTACACGCACTTTCAGGAGCAGATGTAACAGGATCATTTGCTGGCAAAGGTAAAATAAAGTGGTGGAAAACTTTTAATTCTGCAAGTGATCAGCTGCTAGAAACTTTGGCTACATTGGGAACTACACTGTCTCTCACAGAAGATGTCAGGGCTAACTTGGAAGCGTTCATTTGTCAGCTTTATATCCCCAAAACAACAATGACCGACATAGGAGCTGTGAGATGGTTGTTGTTCACCCAGAAACAATGTCAAGAGGAGAACCTTCCTCCAACAAGATCTGCACTGGCTACGGCTTTGCTAAGGGCCCACCTTCAGTGTTTTGAGTGGAATCAGGACCTCATTCAACATCCCAATAACCCACCACCCTCGGATTTTGGATGGAATAAAGTAGGGAGCACATACGAGCCAGTTGCTTGTACCAAACCTTGTGCTCCAGAGCTTATCTTGGAACTTTGTCGCTGCTCATGCTCGCAAAGGCGTTGCTCTCCTCCATGTACGTGTCAGTCGAATGAACTCTGGTGTACCGAAATGTGTAAGTGCGAAGGTAATCTCGCCGGATGTGATAATATGGGATAGTGCGAGCAAGGCGATGATGAAGATTTGGGGCTAAGTGAGATTTGCATTGAAAGTGACGATGATTTTAATTAAAAATGTCATTGTAGAAGTGAAAAGTAATGCTTGTCTGTACTTTGCTATATAAATCTGTAACTACTGTATTTCTATAAGTTTCTTCATTAAACGTTAATTTTTTTTCCCTTTTCTGGTCTTGGATGGATTCCATCAGCCAGCTACACAGATGGGGGAAAGAGAAGGAAGTAAAAAGGAAAACGTTAAAATTATATAGGTACTTTTTCTTTCAATTTCCTATGCCTACCTTTATTTATGTTTGTCATGTTTTAGTTATAATTATTGTTTCCAGTGGCCTGAGAAATAGGGTCAAATTTGTTAATATGCACTGGCAAATCTTTCATCATTATACATATTAGTTTTTATTATTGGAAACTATAAAATGCAACTTTTAGAGAGAACGGTTAGTTCTACATAAAAAATTGTAATAACCTTTTCTCTGTATAATTGATTTAGCAATATTATTTACATAAAACTTTTTTTCGTAATCCCAATGGTTACTTGGATACATGGGAAAAAGTGTTTGCGGAAAGTATGTTTCTCCAAGGTCAAACAAAGATATTGGAACCACTACCATATTTGCATCATCAAAGATTCCACGAATGTACATTTGATAGGAGATTAAATGAGCCAAACTAAATTTAAAATTAAATTTTGATTTACAACCCTGATTTTACTACTAATTAACATTGTTATTATTTATATTTGTATTAATAAAGAAGTACTTCATAACATATCTCAAAACAGACATATTGAGCAACTTACAAGTTTTTAAAGTCAAGGTAAAACTGGACAAATAAGGTATTAAGAGAATAAACTTATTTTCGTTCAGCATTTATTTCATCACTCATATTTTATTTTTTCCAAACTTTGAGAATGATTTAAAAACATGTTGGAAGTCCGATATTCATGTGTTTTGTAATTTTTCTTTTTTCATTATATTAACATTATAAGACTGTTGAACAAGTTAGATAAACTAGTAGGGTGACATATGGCCCAGAGTAAATCCTGAAGAAACATGATTATCCACATTTCTTATTATTAACGAATTCATTTATTTTTCATGAAATAGCTGCTTTTAAAACTACATATGTTTGCAGTTTTTTCGTTGTCTTTATTCGAGATTTAATATAATCTCATAAATGACTAATATAAATGCAGCTATCCTTTCTCAATAAAATCTTTTATTGCACTATTTTTAAATAAATAATTACTGAAACATAATATATTATACATCAAAGCAGTGTGTTTTTCCTAACATACTTTTAATAAACACTTAAAAGATCAAACTTATATTTTTCTTATTTTGTTATGTGATTTGCAGAATGATATAAAAAGTTTATTCAGTTTTCTTGGTTTTTTGTTTTTGCAATGCGATGCTCAAGCTCAGGCTCGAACTGTGGGGCATTTTAGTAGAGCCTCGTAAGTTATTAAATGATATTATATATTTTTTTTCTATTTTTTGACTTTTATTTAAAGAATGCATTTGAATATAAGAATCCCAACATAATAGCATAAGTTGTAAAGTAACGTTAAGAATTATTTTGACACTAAATTATATTACATTTATGTATCTTATAAGCAGATATTTTAATGTAGCAATAACTTAATTAAATAAAATAGAAATTTCTCCTGTCCGGGATCTCCTTTCTCATTTTTAAATATTACCAAATACGAAAATATACCCAAAAAAATCAGGCGCCCTATTTTAAAACAGAATAGTAAGTGAAATATTTGTACCTATATGAATGCAGCTAACCACAATGTGCTTTGCAAAATTTTATTTTAGTGTAAAGATAATTGTAAGAGAACCCCAAATCACAGCCCAGTGAAGGTTTGGGATTGAGGAATTGGAGCATACTTATGACGGGATAGACACCTTAAGAAAATTGTTTCTTCTTGGTCAGTACCAAGTCGCTGCTTCGAAGCCTGCATATTGGCTTACATTTATTTCTTTGACCCATCAGCCAGTATCCCATGATTTTTACTAAAATCATAGCACTTGTAACAAAAACTATTCCAGCGCAAACTACTATCGTTATCCATTATAAACAGGGCCACACTAAGGATTGGCGCGCCCCTAGGCTAATAATATCTTTGCGCCCTCTTATTCATAGGCAGAGTTACAAAATTTCAAAATGGAAAAACGTTTTTTGACGAGCGGGGGCGCAAGATGGGCAAAGCATTTTTTTTCTCGTAAATGAAAATTGATTAGCAGGAGGGGCGGGTGTCGAATTGGAAAAATATTTTTTAACGAACGGGGGGTGCAAGATGGAGAAAAAAAATTTCCTCGAAAATGAAAATTGACGAGCATCAAGATTGGAAAAAAAATGAACGAGAAATAGGCTCGAGGCATCCCTCGTGCCTCCACGCATTGGTGCCTAATGGATAATCCGGCCCTGATTGTAAACGTAAATAATGTAATTGAAAAATTATATGTGATCTAATGTTATGATAAATGTCGGCACAGCTCCTCAATATCAAAAGAAAAGTCAGTATTCTCCATCAAAGTATACAAAGTTTGAGGAACAAAGTATTAGAATTTTTATAATTAATAGTTAGCAATTATATGTTTAATTTAACTATTTTATGAAGTTAATACTTCAAAGCATTCTTTGTGTAAAGGGAAATCTTAATAAAACGCTTATTTGTAAACATAAATTACTTGAAAATGTAGAAGAACCAACCACACAACGTCTGAGTGACGCGGCACCAATTTATTTACTGAGGGCGCCAGTCGCGTTCTCCCTTATTCGTGTATGGTTTTCCACTCCCAGTCGAGTTCAATAAAACGTATGAGATGTTTGATAGCTAAGAAATAGGCCAAAGCTGCACTATCGCAGATTACTAACGACGCTCTCTCTAAAAATTGTTTTTTTCTCTCGATTCACTTTTTCTTATTACTTCCACGTCCAGTGGAAGTAGAGTAACGACAAAAAAATTTTTTAAAATTTTTATTGTTCAAATAGGCTTAAAATGTCATAAAAAGTCGGGATTTTAAGTTTGAGCGAAAAAAAATTTCTGTCTGTCTGTCTGTAACTTTTTTGTGCGCACGTTTACTCTGAAACCGTTTAAGATGTTGACTTGAAATTTAGTACACATATGTACTTTAACGAGATCTAGAACTAGATTATATTTTCATCTTGTTCCGTCGAAGGGTTGGGTTAAATTGGGGTAAATTTGGGATAAATGTGTAAATCAAGCAGGTAAGAGTCCACAAAATTGGTATTTACTACAAGAGAAGCTAAGGTCTCAAAAAAATTTTTGGCATTAGCCACCCCCATTACCAATGGGGATGAAAAAAAATTGTGATTTAGTGTATGTATAAGCACCAGAAACCTCAAAATATTTTTTTACTTCATCCACCCGCACTACCACCCCTTATCACCACCCCCATCCCACTACCGATGTGGGGTATCGTTTTACGGGTTTTTGGGGTAGAGGATTTCAAATATTATATTATTAAAGTTCCATAAACAATTATTTCCACACACAAAGTTTTTTCTTTGTGAGTGACTTGGATAGAGAATCTGGATGTGGAAGTAGAGATTCCTTGGGCAGCGGTTTTTACCTAATGGCGAAGGATTTTATACATAAAGATCTCTGAATTGTCTTCATAAAAAAATTCCTCTCAAGCTTCCGGATTGTGACCGGGGTTATTGAGATGAAAACTTGTGGGGTCCTGAGATCCTCAATTTACTCAAATCCGGCCTATTAAACGAAAATCCTTGAGGGACAAGACTTACAACAAGTCATTCAATCAATAAAATGCAATCGTTCAAATAATACCATTTATTGATTAGGTTTAAAATAGGTGCAATGAAATTATGCAACATCCTATCTAATAAATTGCATAATTTGAATAGAATTGCCTCCCCCAACTAGGGCAAGGTCGACCACCTCTTCTAGAGAACTTTTAATACTAGCATATAATGGAGAGCGTGCACTGGCAATCGATTGGGTAGAAAAGATTCACGAAACTTTCCTAGAAATTGATGATAGAAATTGATGAAAGCATTTTTTGGGTTTTTTTATGGCTGACTTGAAATAATATTAAAATATTTTACTTTTAGAATTTTGTAATGCTTCTGATTAGCTCTAAAGGCTCTTCATCGTGATTATATCAATCACAAGAACGGAGTTCCATATGAGTTAAACTATATATGAGTTATACAACTTTCTGTCAGTCTCACGACGTATCGGTCCTCATATAGGTTCAATATAGAAGATGTGATACGAGCGACTTTTTGGCAAAATGGCTTTTTGTCTTACTTATGCACAAGGTGGTTTTCTCTATAACTTTGTCATTTGGAAAGACTTGCATTTGATTTTCCTACTATCGCTTTGTAACGATTCACAGCCACACAAAAAAAAGTCTGTGCAGCAAATTATATGGATTTGGTGTATTTTTCAACTCTGAATTCGAATCCGTAGTTCAAAAAAGATCTATCGTGTCAGCTTTGTTTTTTAGTCAAAAACGTCCCTCAAAATGGTGTATAATCATAGAAATAATGTAATAACTCCTAATGAAGTGTGAAAAATGGTAGAGGTTTTATAGTCGAGAGTAGAGAATATAAATTCGAGCCACAGTAAGCTAGCTCTATAAATTAAACCGAAATCCGCCTTTATGCGGGGTAAAAACTACCGCCAAAACTCAAAGGACGCAGGTGAGTGTGAATAATATGTACAAAGGCCAATTTTTGTATCACTTAGTGCAAAATATTTGATTCTGGTGCGACAACCAGCCATTAATTTCAAGGAGTAGAGACTCAACCTTATGGAGGGTTAAAACTACCCCCACCCCCATAGGTTTCAAAACGGGGAAAGAAATTGTAGTTTTAGAGAGGGTGAACAAATATAAAGTGAATTCATTCCAACCACCGACACATGACTAGAGTCTACACTTGGTAAGGGCTATGCTCAAATGATGCATATCGGAGCTATTGAAATTCGGAAAGGGTCAAATACTTATAGCTCATCCTGCTAAATATACAAATTTGATCTTAATAAGGTTTAAAATTACCCATATTGGGGAGGGGGAGTAAAAACTACCCCCAGACGGACGGACTTTATTACTTCTAATATCCTGGAGCAAAAATTCAGGCATTTGTAGTTTTAGGCAGGGTAGATAAATATGGAGTAAGTTCATACATTAAGCATTAACCAGTTGTGTTTTATTTATTATACCATGCCTATTCAACTGTTCATTTATCTTAACATTTATCAACTTATCTATCTTTTAATCCGTGTGAAGCTATTCTTTTTCCTATTTGTAATTTTTCCTATTTATTAACCCTTTCTGTACCGGACATGAAATGGCTATGTATGTTACTAGGACCGGGTTTTTTTGCATGCTACAAGGACCCCTGCCGAATATATGCGCCAGGTATAAAAAATAGAACATACGCAGAAAATTCATTTATTTATAATAATATTTTATTAAATTAAAGTATTTGTAGTGTATTATGTTAAAAAGTATATATTTAAAAGGTTTGTTTTGTATGGTACACTTCAAAACAAAGCTGTACGCACAGACCGACACATGTACCTAGACTCCCTTCTTTTTTTACCTGAAGCTTGCTTTGGCTACAAACAGTACATCGTCGAACCTTATTATTGGGTACCAGGGCGGGAAAATGTCGGCCTATAAGCTTCTCAGGATTTTTGGTCATAGGTTTTACTCGGCTTTGTGTGGTGTTTTGTACCTGAAATTAGACAAAGAAATCGATAGGCAAAAGTGCTCTCATTAACTAAAACTTAACGCTCAATAAGTTGTCTTATGATTTTCAACTGAAAATCTGCTAGAGATTCTCTTCCTGCATTCTGTGTTTGGTACAGTGCATGTGCGTTGAGCATGGCTAGGTCCACCATATGAAAAAATAGCTTTCTGTACCATTTTACAGTTTTTCTAACGCATTCTGTAGAGCTTATTTCAATCAAAATAACGAGATTCATGATGTTGAGTAAATTTGCCGTATTTATACGGCAGTGAGCCAGGTGGTCCTGTCTTAGGTACCGTATTTCTTCGGCATTGGGCCAACGGACACAACACGAAGCGACACAATTATGCGGCCGTGGTCCTACTAAAGGGTATAAACTTAATATCGTCACATATATACGAGAATGGTCTAAATATACAATATAACCCTGAACACATATATACGGCAGTGGTCCTGAGGGACCATTTAGGTATTGACTAAAATATACGGCGATGGTACGGAAAGGGTTAATACCAACATCAGCGATCATTTTTCACAAGCAGCACAGTACAACCACGTTATAAATTTAAATGAATATAAAACGCTTCCAATAAAAAATTATTTTAATAAAATAAATGGAAAAAAGTTTTTAAAATTATTAGGGAAAGAAACTTGGCATGAGATTTATGGAAGCTTAGATGTAGAAAAAGGTTGTGATATACTGATAACAAAAATAAATGTCTGTATGAGGCAGGCAACAAGTGTTGTAAAAAATCGTCATTTACAAAGGAAAAAGGCATGGATCACTAATGGCTCAGTAACATCAATAAAAAAAGAGATAAATTATTTCAGAACTACATTAAAAATCCTAGGAATTATGAATTGAAAAGAACTTACCTAACCTATAGAAATAAATTAAATACTCTTATGAAAAAGACAAAATATGAATACTTTAAAAACAAAATAGAAAAAATAGAAATTGCTCAAAGACACTGTGAAATGTAATTAATGAATATACTAATACGAACAAAAAAGAGAATTCTAACACTGATAAATTAGTTTTAGAAAATGGTGATGAGGTAACTGATAAAATACTGATAGCGAATGAATATAACCAGTTTTTTTCTTCCATAGGAAGACAACTGGCTTCCAAAATAAATACGAACAATGTTTATACGGGTATGGAAGAACGAAGACTAACTGAGTCAATATTTTTAGAACCAACTGATCCCGGAAAAATTAAAAAAAATATTTTACAAATAAAAGACAAAAAATCTCCAGGACCAGATGGAATCACAAATGAAATTCTAAAATTATCGGCGTGTTATATTTCAGAACCAATCAGTTATCTACTAAATCTGACAATAAAAAATGGTATTTTCCCATCAAAATTAAAATATGCCACCGTAAAACCATTGTTCAAAGGAGGTGATAAACATAAACTTACCAATTATCGACCAATATCTCTCACATCTGGTGCAGCTAAAATTTTTTTAAAAGTCTTAAAAATTAGATTATTAGGCTATCTGGAAAAAAATAAAATTTTAAATGAAATGCAATTTGGTTTCCAGCAAAAGAAGTCTACTCAAGATGCAATCGCCAAACTTACAACCTTGTTGTACGCAGCTTTAGACAATAAAATGGCATGCCTGGGTGTTTTCGTGGATCTGGCAAAGGCCTTTGACACAGTGAGTCACGGGCTTTTGCTGGATAAACTAGAACATCTAGGAATAAGGGGAAATACCTACAGTATCATTAAAAGTTATTTATAGGATAGAAAACAACTAGTGGAATTTGACGATATTCTGAGTGGCGATGCTGTGGTAACATTTTCAATTATTTTAAATCAAATGTACTAACTGTAAATATAGCAAAAACCAAAATTGTGCCTTTTACAACGTATGAGAAGTACTTACCTGATGAAGATAATATAAAAATTGATAATGATATAACGATAAATCTGTCCTTGTCGGTGAAATATCTAGGTATCTATGTTGATTCATTTTTGAGGTGGGATGTTCATGTACGTTCGGTAGCTAATAAACTTAAAGGTCTAATATTCAGATTTAACCAATTTAAAAACTTTCTCTCTAGTTCTCAATTAATAACTTTATACCGAGCACTTGTCGAATCGATACTACAGTATGGGATTATTGAATGGGGTGGTATAAGAAAAACACATTTAATGCCATTGGATATTTTGCAGAAGAGATTCCTAAAAATTATTTTTAAAAGACCATTCGGATACCCGTCTGATTTGTTATATGCCGAATGTAAGATATTCGATTTACGGCTACCTTTCTTTAAAACTGCCATGGTTTTTATGTATTCAAATCGAAACTATACACGAGCAGTCAGTCATAGATATGAAACGCGCAATAGAACAGCAGCTAATTTAATTCTACCAAGAGCTCAAAAATCGATAGGACAAAGAAGCTACATTGCTCCCAGAATGCGAAATTGACTACCTGATTTCTTGAGAAATGCAAATTCAATTAATCTATTTAAGAACAAATTAAGTAAATGGATCCTTACCAGAAACAGATATGAAATTCATTCAATTATAGATTAGTAATACTTTTTTAACTCTCTTATTAACTTTGCCCTTATGTAACTTTCCCATAGAAAAACAATATATATGTGTATGTGTATATGTGTGCATATATATATATATATATATATATATATATAGGTATAGACGGTATATTGTGTAGCCCGATATATCGACAGGTCGTTCATAAGCCCGGCATTTCCCGAGTGTAAAAATGAACAAATTTATTAAATATGGCGATTGTTATGAATCTTTTCTAATAGGAAGCCACTAGGGGTAGCTAATTATTATTTTTCTTTCAATTATATATACATGGCATATTTCAGAGCCCGGATATATTTACTGATCCTTTCAAAGCCCGCTGTATATAAGAATATAGCTAGCGTTCGTTCTCCGTCCCAGCGATGTTGCCAATGTAATCGGGCCTCAGTAGGTTATATTTTTATAATATATATTTCTTTGATGCATGCATCGTCACGAAGCACAATATAATAGGAGTACTTGCTATACTGCGCCACTACTATTACTGTTTACAGTAGAGACGCTAATGGAGGGCCAGTTATTAAAGGAAATATATTCATTCTTTGAACGCCAAAATAATATAACAGTTACGTTTTTTATTATTCATTGTTACGAATTTGAAGATATATTAGAAGAACCTAATAAAATATTAGGTTATTTTTTTATGCAAATAGGCTTTAATTATTAATAACTGATAATGTAATTACTCCGTGGTAGGCCTATAAGTATTTAAATATTTTGAATTTGTCCTCATTTTTTGTTTTCCACTTTTAAAGTATTGCCTTATTAACAGTAAAATAAAAATATGCAGGGGTAGAAATTAAATTACGTTTATTTACCTAACATAGATATATAAAACGAATTGTTTTAATAGTACAGTAACATCAGGTATAATAGTAAAAGGATCCCTTGATGCAATTTTTCTTTTGAAAATATACTTATTTTGAGATAGCAAGTGACCTTTGTGTTTCCGAGTATATGGATCAAATATGAGCAAAAAATAATTGCCATCAAATAACAACAAAGCATGAAGTTCTCTTTGACGTATTTATAAGTTTTTATTTAATTTTATTTCACTGTCACTATAATACTTATAGGCTTAATTTTGAAAAAGTTATTACAATGACCTTTACTACGTACCAGCTGTCCCAAGTTAACATGAATTGAAAGTTGCATTATATGAAATAAGATTTCAGATTCAGTTTGTCCCACTGTGCAAACAATTTCTTCAAAAATTAAAAAATATATGTTTACAGTGTACAGATAAACGTATAGGGACAAAAAAGTGTCTTCTTTACAAGAGCTTTCAAACAAAAAAAAAGAAAATAGAAATCGAACCATTAGGAGCTGAGATAAAAAAACATTCATTGTGGCTAATGGCAGCCATCTTTAATGGTCGCCATTTTGGTGTTGCACGGATTTTAAAGTGGCTCCCTATCTGGAAAGTTACCTTTTGGCATCAACTATGACCACAGAAAGTGGAACATCCCAATCAAAAAGTGCAGATTTTTGGCTTATATAGCCATGTACCCGACGTACTATAAAGCATAAAGTTCCCTTTTAAGTATGGCAAGCAAAAATTTAATATTTTCTTTTATTGATTATATGTTATATGCTTGCACTAATAAAAATAATAATTATTATTATAGTACAGTAGCTAGAGCTAAAAATATGCAAAACTTCGGAATAATGTCATATTGAATGGATTTCGTTCATTTTGGAAGTATAAGCTTCACAGAAAAGTTTCTATATTGTGCGGGGGCTTGCTAATTTATAGGGGGTAGATGCCACCCCCTCTCAGGGGGTGGCACTTAAAAAATATATATATTTATTGGAGCTGAAGTAGAATCAAATTTTAAGAAGAAAAGGTTCTATGCAATTTTTCACACAAATTTATAGTTTTTAAGTTATAACAACTTCAAAATTGCGATTTTAGCTTAAAAAAAACGGCTTTCGTCAGGTATCTCGAAAAGTATTACTTTATCGAAAAAATGTTACAGACCAATTACATAAAGTACAAACTGGGAATTAATTATATTTTTTGTTTATTGATGTAGGATTAATAATTTCGGAGATATTTAAGTTTACATTTGGCGTCCAAATGTTCATAAGATAATTATTTAGAGTGAGAGTTAAATATCTCAGAAACTGTGACACATACGTCAAGGATGCTAGTAAGTAGAATTGGTTATTGATTAAGCTTTCAACTGTTTTTTTATTTGTTTCTATAGCATAAAAAACAAAGAAGTTATGACCGAAGCAATGTGCGTCTACACATTTTTTTTTAAACAACGTCGCCATTTTGTTACTGTAATTAGCCAGTAATTAAAAAAAGGAATTTCAAACACTGTTTCTCATTAATATATAGCATGACGTAGATGTCAAATTTTTTAGTTTGTATACAGCACTTGCCTTAGAAAAAAATACAGTTTAAACTATAAAGGTATTTTCGATAAAAAGATATTTTATTTTCCTTTTCCAAATAGGTATCTCAATAAATATTAGTTTTATTGAAAAATGGGTAGAGACCAAAAATAAAGCTCATAAACTGCTAATGAATTTAGCTTGTTTATTTATTTACATAGATTTAATAGTTTCGGAGATATGAAAGTTTACAAATGGCGTCCGAAAGTTTATAAGTCGTAAAATGCAGTTTAAATGTTAAATATCTCAGAAATTGAGACACCTATGTCACGCATACTAAGAAATGAAATTAAAGACAATTAATTGCGCTTTCAAATTATTTTTTACTCGTTCCTGTAGCATAAGAAGTAAAGAAGTTATGATGTAAAAATGAGCGTATTTATATTCTTTTATATAAAAAGGTCGCCATTTTGTTACTCTAATTAGCCAGTAATTTAAAGAAATTATCTCAAATACAGTTTTTCGTTAGGATGTAGCATTACCTAGATGTTCAAATATTTTTGCTCATTTAATGCACTTGCTTTAGAAAAAAATGCATTTTAAACATTAAAGGTAATTTCGAAACACTTGGATACCAAATATAAACTTAAATATCTCCGAAATTATTAATCCTACATCAATAAACAAAAAAATATAATTATTTCCCAGTTTGTACTTTCTGTAATTGGTCTGTAACATTTTTTTTTAATAAAGTTATACTTTTCGAGATACTTGACGAAAGCCGTTTGGAAATACCTTTTTTTAAGCTAAAATCGCAATTTTGAAGTCGTTATAATTTAAAAACTATCAATTTATGTGAAAATTTGCATAGAACCTTTTCTTCTTAAAGTTTGATTCTATTTCAGCTCCAATAAATATATACAGTGTGTCTCACTTTTCATCGCTACACCAATATCTCGGCCATTTGTTGGTCGATTTAGATCAAATTTGGTATACTTCTTTTGCTTCAGATTGTAATTAAAAAGTTATTTAAAAATTTTTTTTTCGAAATTAAATACGCCTACTATGATCAAAAAAATTTGGCAAAAATTAGGAATTTATATCAAGAAAATCATATCTAAGATTTCAATAATAATCACCCTACTATTCGAGTTATTTATTGTCGGATATTTACATAACTTGGTAGTGGTGTAATAATGACGTTAATTAAGCATTAGGACACATTTTTTATCCAAAACACTATTATGAAATGAATATTTGAAAAATGGTGGCTATTTTTTAAAATACTTAGAACTCGGCATACCAATATCTTTGTTAACATGGAGTGCTTTGGAATGATTTGATAATTCTTATTATTTCAATTTTATCAGCAATAGTTAATTGTTGTGCAGCCATGTTTAAGTTTAATTTGACATTCGATGCAATTGTCAAATCTATTCCAAAGCACTCCATGTTAACAAAGATATTGGTATGCTGAGTTCTAAGTATTTTAAAAACCGCTGCCCAAGGAATCACTACTTCCACATTCGGATTTTCTATCCAAGTCACACAACGAAAAAATTTTGTATCTGGAAATAATTGTTTATGGAATTTTAATAATATAATATTTGAAATCCTCTACCCCAAAAACCCATAAAACGATACCCCACATCGGTAGTGGGGTGAGGGTGGTGACGGGGGGTGGGAGTGGGGAGGTGGATAAAGTAAAAAAATATTTTGAGGTTTCTGGTTCTTATACATACACTAAATCAATTTTTTTTTTCATTCCCTTTAATAATGGGGTGGGGGTGGTAATGGGGGTGGCTAATGCCAAAATTTTTTTTGAGACCTTAGCTTCTTTTGTCTATACTAAATATCAATTTCATGAACTCTTACCTACTTGATTTACCTATTTACTCCAAATTTACCCCAATTTACCCCCCAACCCTTCGACGGAACAAGATGAAAATATAATCTAGTTCTAGATCTCGTTAAAGTACATATGTGTACCAAATTTCAAGTCAATATCTCAAACGGTTCCAGAGTAAACGTGCGCACAAAAAAGTTACAGACCGACAGACCGACAGACAGATAGACAGAAATTTTTTTTCGCTCAAACTTGAAATCTCGACGTTTCATGACATTCTAAGCCTATTTGAACAATAAAAATTTTTTTGTCGTTACTATACTTCCACTGGATGTGGAAGTAAAATAGCTACAATTTTTCAAATATTCATTTCATAATAGTGTTTTGGATAAAAAATGTGTCCTAATGCTTAATTAGCGTCTTTATTACACGACTGCCAAGTTATGTAAATATCCGACAATAAATAACTCGAATAGTAGGGTGATATTTATTGAAACCTTAGATATGATTTTTACTTCCACATCCAGTGGAAGTACAGTAACGACAAAAAAATTTAAAAAATTTTTTATTGTTCAAATAGGCTTAGAATGTCACGAAACGTCGAGATTTTAAGTTTGAGCGAAAAAAAATTTCTGTCTGTCGGTCTGTCTGTAACTTTTTTTGTGCGCACGTTTACTCTGAAACCGTTTGAGATATTGACTTGAAATTTGGTACACATATGTACTTTAACGAAATCTAGAACTAGATTATATTTTCATCTTGTTCCGTAAATTGGGGTAAATTTGGGGAAAATAGGTAAATCAAGCAGATAAGAGTCCATAAAATTGGTATTTAGTATATACAAGAGAAGCTAAGGTCCAAAAAAAAATTTTGGCATTAGCCACCCCCATTACCACCCCCCACCCCGCTACCGATGTGGGGTATCGTTTTATGGGTTTTTGGGGTAGAGAATTTCAAATATTATATTATTAAAGTTCCATAAACAATTATTTTCACATACAAAATTCTTTCGTTGTAAGTGACTTGGATAAAAAATCTGGATGTGGAAGTAGTGATTCCTTGGGCAGCGGTTTTTTTTTTAAAGGAATGAATATTTTTTAACGAAATTTGGTATACAAGGGTTTTAGGTCATGCCGAACAACATTCTGTAAAAACAAAAACCCTATCTCAATCGCTAATATAAATTCCCAATTTTTGCCAATTTCTTTTGATCATAGTAGGCGTAATTAATTTCGAAAAAAAAAATTTTAAATAATTTTTTAATCACAATCTGAAGCAAAAGAAGTACACCAAATTTGATCTAAATCGATCAACAAATGCCCGAGATATTGGGGTGTAGTGGTGAAAAGTGAGACACACTGTATATATATATTTTTTAAGTGCCACCCCCTGAGAGGGGGTGGCATTCACTCTCTATAAATTAGCAAGCCCCCGCACAATATAGAAACTTTTCTGTCAAGCATTTACTATTATACCTCCAAAAATGAACTAAATCCGTTCAATATGACATTATTCCGAAGTTAAAACCTCTAGTAACTGTACTATTAGTGCAAGCATATAAAATACTTGTGCCCGACATTAATTAGTCTTGGCAGATCATGCTCTTAAAAAGGAATTTGTGTGATATTCTTTTCTTTTCTTTCTTTTCGGGTTCAAAAGTTACTAACAGTAATTGCAACAAAATATGCTTTTTCCTTTGAAAATTAAGCAAGATAGGGCAAAACAATATACGTAACTTTTCGGTAGAGCATAAAATTCTCTCGTATAATGATTATAATAAAAAACGGTACATTTGATAGTTAAATTATCGTTATTAAAGGTAATATAATATTTATATTTTATTTTATATAATTATATATAATTGTATAAAAATTTTGTTTAATAGTTTTCTCATTCTAATGTAATACTGCGTACAGTCATAATATGTTTTCTTAATGTATATGGGGAAGCTAGTTTAGGGTGACCTCTTCCTTTTGTGTGTAAACTCTTTTGTGCACCTTTTTTTCTTACATTCTTCTACCTACATTCAACTTAAATCTGGTGACAGTTGCTTTCTTGCACAGAGCAATAAAACAATTAAAGCGTCTCAAATGCCAAAAGAACTGTTGCCAATGGTATACAAAAGCTACACAACGCCTGTTTAAAACAAGATAGAGTTATATTACAGTATTTAGCCATAAATCGAACTAAAAAATTATTAGTCCTAAATTACTATGACGAAAATAAAATGTATAAATGAAGTATAAAGAATTATTTTAGAATTTGTTAAAATTAATTAATCAAAACATTAGAATACATTAAAACAAATTAACTGAGCAGTTGGAAATTTAAAATAAAATGAAAGTCATTGTTTATAAGAAATGCTCTAGTACAGAAAAAATAATTTTCAATTCCGTAAAAATACATGGCGAAAACTGCAGTCCTAGAGATAATGACGTATACTTCACGAAAAGAATTATTTGTAAATGGTACAAATTTTGTTCTTTATTTTTTGAATAGACACGTGATATTTTTAACATCAATATTTTATAAACAACTCGAAAAATAAAGCAATAAAAGATATAGTTTCACTCACTTTCGTTACAGATTTATGCATTATTACACTATATTTCTTAAATTATACAGACAGTAATTTTTATTGGTTTTTATTTTCTTGCTAGTTAACAAATTATCAGAAAGTTTTTTGTCTATTTTTATTCAATGCTTAGATTTAGTTCAGGACTTCTTATTGCACTTGTTACCACACCAAAATCAAAAACAAACTAAAATAATAAAATCGCGGCAGAAAGAATTCCTTAATCACCTTTTTTGATGCTGTCATAAAGTTGTTTAGGGCAAACGCTCTGCTCTTTTCCCACTAATATTTTCGTTAGTGTTTTCTAACTGTGATTAAAATATACCTTTTTTTATCTAAATATGTAGGTATATTATTTGCCTACATGTAATAAAACAAGAATAGCAGTAGGCTATGTTTTGATTCTAACATGTGTTAAATAAAATGGACATTTCGGACAGAACGCTTTGGTTATGCAGACAAAATTAATGTTTTGAATCTAGTTTTTGTCAATTTCCACGGTATACTTGATACGAGTATTTTCTCGATTTTTAAATTATTATTCACAAAAGAATTTTCATGTTTACGTATACGGTTGTTTTTGTTATTTTTTTCTATCTAAAAAAAATATAAACACATTCGGCGATTGTTAATAACAAATTGTTTATTAAATAAACAAATAAATTCACAACAAAAAAAATATTTTTTCCACCTTTTGAATAATTGCAAATAATAAATTTAGGAATAAATTTTTTTCTTAATAACATGTTTAAATAATGAAAAAAGACAAAAGTGATTATAAACAATTAAAAACAATTTTTAAGAATTTTTTTAAATCTAATATTCTATAACAAATAAAATGGCAGAAAAATATTTTTCAAAAATACGTAATTTATCTATTTGTTTGTAAAATTTGTTTAAACAAATAGCAATAAAAATTTTAAGTTTACGTAATCTTATAGTATTTTTGAATATTAAAAAAGTAAGAGTAATTAAAATTAATAAAAAAAATTTTTTTCCTTTAAGTTTTTAAATAATAACATAACTTTTATGAATTTTAAAATTAATATCTAATAACAAAAAATATTTTTACTTGTTCCGGACGGTTTCAGAGCATCGTAACGCCTTAGTGTTCGCTGCGCGGAGCTCTATTTTCAACATTAAATTAATATTATTAATAATCTCGTTAATAATAGATGTAGAGTTTCGGGAGTCGGGACTTTTTTATTGGAAATTTCTTCCTCTTTAAGAATCTTTCTTTCTTTAAAATTTTTAATAGTTTTCGAGTTATTTGCAAAAAACGGAACTCGTTATTTTTTCAATTTTCATTAGTTTATAACTTTTGCAATTGTTTATGTGCGGGTTTGAAACTTTTGCACATTTTTCTAGACGTCATTCCGAATCTAATGCAATCAAGGTAGGTGCATGACGTCAGATGCACCATGCAGGGAGACCGACTACAAATATAAATTCAAATAACCATCATAAAAATATGTGTGTTTATTAATAAAAAAAACCGCTGCCTAAAAAATCACTACTTCCACATCTAGATTTTCCTGCCCAAACCTTTTACAGCAAAAAAATGTCGATACTATATTTGCAATCCACTGTGTAAAAATAATTGTTCATAGAACTTTGATAATATAATATTTGAAATGGTAGTGGAGGTAGTAGAGGGAGAAGCTGTTGGCAAAAAATTTAGAGGCTCTTGTACACATAAATCACAATTTTATTTTTTTATTCCCGTTAATAATGTGGTAGAGGTGGTGGCGAGTGCCAAAAAAGTATTCAGGCCTTTTGTTCCTTTATACACACTAAATCACAATTTTATCTTTTTATTCCCTTCCATAATCAAATTCAATAATTTGAGCAAAAAAATTTTTTGTACGATTACTATACTTCAACTCCACTACGTGGAATAGAATAGAATAAAACGATTCAAGTTAGCCCATCAAAATTGTGTTTTTTTAGAGACCAGGTAGGCTTAACAGGGAACCAAGACAGATCACGTCATAGAGTTAGGTGCACCATACAGTGAAGGGAACCTGACTTAAAAAACCGCTGCCTAAAGAATCACTATTTCAACATCCAAGTCTCTTACAAAGAAAAAAAGGTTGATACTGTATTTGCAGTCCATTATGTGGAAATAACTGATCATAGAACTTTAATAATATAATATTTGCAATCGTCTACCACAAAAGCCCATGAAACAATATGCCATATCGACAGGGGGATGGTAGTGGAAGGTATAGCTGATGCAAAAAAAATTTAGGCCTTTGGTACTTATACACACACAAAATCACAATTTTATTTTTTTTCGTCCTTTAATAATGGGGTAGGGATGGTAATGGTGGTGATAGTGGAAGTGGCTGATGTCAAAAAAATTTTGAGTAGGTACTACTACTTCTCGTACATACACTAAATCCCAATTTTATAAACTCTCACTTGCTTGCTTTGCCTATTTATCCCCCCATCCCAAACTTCAACGGAATAAGATCAAAACATAATCTATTTCCAGATCTCTCTATAATACACAGGTGTCCCTTTTGAGTTAACATCATAAACGGTTCCAGAGTAATCGTGCGCACAAAAAAAAATTTCACACAGATTTTTTTTTGCTCAAACTTAAAATATCGACCTTTCGTGGCATTCTAAGGCTGTTTAAAACATTTCTTTTACCTTTATTATACGTTCACTCCACTATGTGGATGTGGAAGTAGTACCAGCTTATAGTGATTATGGACAATGCCTATCTATCCTTATAATATGTAAAACATCATTCTGCATAATAATAATTATTGTTTAATGACCGATATTTCTCCATGAAAATTTTAGTACTAAAATTATAATAATTAAATATAGTATTATTGAATACTGAATGCAAAAAAACACAATCCTAATTTAGGAACATTTATTTGAATTTCTGTATTACACTTCAAAAGACATTTTAAGATGTTTAAGATGCTAACAACTATTCTTCTTTCATAACACTGTACCATGTATTTTATAATTCTTAGTAGGCATATGAATTTTTGAATTTAGATAAATTGTTCGAATATGATACAATACTTGTGTGTAAATTCTTTTGTACACAATAAATGTTCATTTATTTATTTATTTTATTTACTTAAAACTGTACCGGCCGCCAAATCATAAAAAATGAGGTACAGAGACGCTTGTAATTTTTTTAATACTCTTCTCAGTCATTTAAAATGCAATTAAAAATCTGAAAAAGCACATCATCTGTAGGTTCCAGAAAACATTTTTCAAAACACAACGGATTTTTTAAAATTTATGTTGCTATTTAAATAAAAATGAAATGTTTCCTATTGTCACCGCATTTTGCGGTTTTCGGGTCTTGATATAATCTTATAGAAATATATTTCTAACCATCATCCATCAATTTATAAAAACAAATATGTTTACTCACGTAACGGGGTCATAAAATTATGAACAATCCAAAAAAAAATCCGCGAATTTACTAGCCGATGAGTTTATGCATTCGTCAATTAACAAATAGAGCTTTTGATATGAAATTGGAACTGGCAGAATTTTTATTTTCACATGAAAAATAGTTACAATGATGTTAAAAAATTGTTTATATTTCGGTGAGCACGTGGTCATACGCTACAAGCGACCTGTTTTATATTTATTGCCGTACGCCCCGCTGAGTTAAGCGGGTGCCTTTTCTCTGGTACCTTTCTACATTCAACTTAAATACATCTTACAATGTCTGACACATGATGCTTTCTTGAATACAGCCCAATAAAACAATCAAAGCGTCTCAAGTGTCAAAAGAATTATTGAAATTATTGGCCTGTTTGAAGCACGATGGAGTTATATGACAGTATAGTACCTAACGGTAGGAAGAATCATGCCAATATGCACCAAAAAATTATATTTTGTAAACTAGTGCCTAAAGATTTATAAAGGAAACTACGGAAATAGCAACAAGAAAATATGGGGACAAAATAAATTGAGAAATATAAATATATCATATTTTTGATGATGTATCTATTTTATTGATTCCAAAAAATATATGTTGTGATAATATGATATAGTAGTTAAAGATTGTACTAAAGACATGCAGTGAGTGTGTCAGAACAATGTGATGTGAAAAGAGAAAAATATATTAATTTTTTATTTTAAATGTTCCCATTATCAAATGTCTTTTTTAATTATCTATATCTATTGAGCATTTTTTCGAATTTAAATCGGCCCAGCCGTTCAAAAGATATAAATTATTTTCGAAATATTGGTATTTTTGATTACCCCTAATGGTGGAGTCACATTAAGCATCAAAATAGGTGAATAAGGAATTATCTGGCTGCAGCAGTCTTATTGTTTGAATTTGTTGCCAGTATATATAACAGCAAGTGTATGAGAAGTTTTACATTAAATCGGTCCATTGCTTGTAAAATTTTAACAATTTATTTTTAAACAGTGAAATTTTCTGCTATTTTCTTTATTATCTCCGGTCCTAGCAATCGTATCGCAATAATAAAAAGAGCCATTTGTTCGCAATAAAATTTTAAATAAGACTAGGCCTATGAAAAACTTTCTGATAATTTGTTAATTTATAAAAAGTAATAATCACCAAAAAATTGCCTTTTTTGGTTATTTAAGAAATATAACATAATAATGAATCAATTTTAACGAAAGTTGGTTTAACTATGCCCATTACTGAAGTAAACCCTCGTGCCACAATATTTATTCAAACGGTTAAAAACCAATAATAATTTCGAAATTTTCATCGCGTTTAAATGCATCGATTTGTAGGACAATTTATTTTTAAAAATGTAGGTTTTTAAATGTATTTTACAATGGTATTAAGAAAAAAAATCTTCATTTAAACTATTTTTTTGAAATTTGTTTATGATTTTCAAAATTATAGTTATAAACAAATTCAAATAATCCTGTGGATTTTTTATAAAACTAAAAACGCAAAAGAATTACGAAAATAGATGAAACATTTAACATTTTTCTAAAAAAAAAATTATCTACTTGCATTTGGGGCCAGGATACGTCAGTTTTTGTAACTAAGTCGCTTATAAATAAACAAATTAATATTTCTCCTTAAAATTGGGACCTGTTATTCTTCAATACCTGTATTTTTGTCTCATTTAGTTGAAAACAAACCAGAAGCACAATTTTTAAAAGATAATGTATAGAGGCCCGAAAGTCGGGCCTTTGGAAATTATGTTAGAGATCCGATAATTGCCAATTAGCTCTAAACGTTATATTACTGTTTTACAAATTAGACTTTAGTATTTTAGACGATAGCACGTTTTTACCAAGATGCCGACGTTTAGGGTTCAACTCCTAACCGCGAATATTGTTTTTTTTTTTATTGTATCAGTGATATTAAAAGTTTTACAAAGCTGTGTCCACGGACATAAGAATATTCGTTCAGATTAGATTGGTTCCTCCTTTTCGCGACAAAAATTAAGAAAATTATAAAAAATAAATGTGGTTTATGTTTTCATAACCACTCTATTCAATATTATTTCAAAAATTGCAATTTTAGATTATTTTCAAATATCAGAGACAACGATGTAAGCTTTGAAAAACAACCACTCCAAATTTCAAAAAGAAATATTTTTTGGTTTATTTATAAGTGACTTTAACGCAAAAACTGACGTATCTCGACTCTCGACCTCAAATGCAAGCAGACCATTATTTTTTTTTAAAGAAATGCTATATATTTCATGTATTTTCATAATTCGTTTGCCGCTTTTAGTTTTATAAAAAAGATCACAGGGTTATTTGAATTTGTTTACAACTACAATTTTGAAAATTATAAACAAATTTCAAATAAACGGTTTAAATGAAGATATAATTTTTTTCTTAATACCATTGCAAAAAACATACAAACATCTACATTTTGAAAAAAAAACATTTTCTCCTACGAGTCGATGCCCTTAAGCAGTAAGCGATGGAAATTTCGAATTTATTATTGGCTTTTAGCCGTTTGAAAAAATATTTTGGGTTAAAATTTCGCAAGAGAGTTTAGTTCAATAAAGGACTTTCATTAAAATTGATTCATTATTACGTTGTTTTTTAAATAGCCAAAAAAGTACTTTTTGTGATTTTTATATATTTATTTTTAAATTAACAAATTATCAGAAACATTTTTCATACACCTAGTCCTATTCAAAACTCATTGCCAACAATTCCCTATTTTTATTTTTGTGACACGATTACTAGGATCAGAGATAATAAGGATAATAGCAGAAAATTTCACTGTTGAAAAATAAATTTTTAAAATTATACAAGAAACAAAACTGCCTATAGCACTTATACACAAAACAAATTAAAACAATAGAATAGCTACAGCCAAACAGTCCATTCAAAATTTATAAGCGATTTAATACTAAAGACTAATATTTTATGAAATTGTAAGCAGTCAAAAAAAAAATTGTTGAGAACTTGACTTCTCGCACATACCCTAAAACCCAATTTTATCGACTCTTGCTTGCTTTACCTATCTACCTCCTTGTACCCCCCCAAAGCTACGGAATAAGATCAACACATAATCTATTTCCAGATCTCGTTGTAATACACAAGCATACCAAATTTTGAGTCAACATCATGAACGGTTCGAATTGTTTGCACAAAAACAAATTGCAGACGAAATTTTTTTCGATCAAGCTGAAAATATCGATGTTTCATGACATTCTAAGCCTATTTAAAAAAAATATTTTTTTTACCGTTACTATCCACTAAACTACGTGGATGTGGAAGTAATACCAGCAGTCGTCATGAACAATGCCTATCTATCCTCATAATACGGTAAAACGTCATTCTGCGTAATTATTGTTTAATGTTCCGATATTTCTCCATGAAAATTTTAGCACCAAAATTAATAGAAATGAGGAATATTATTGAATCATGAATGCAAAAAACCACAAACCTAATTTAGGGACATGGAAACATTAATTTAGTACAACAAATGGACAAAGCCAATGTATTTTATACTCGATTTTATATTTTGTTCTTATTATAATTTTTCTCTTTTGATATAAATGCTACCTACTTCTTTTATCGCTCTATTTGAAATTATGTATTACAATTCAAAAAACATTTTAAGATGTTTAAGATGCTAACAACTATTTTGCTTTCATAGCACTGTACCACATAATTTATAATTATTAGAACGTATATACCAATTTTTGAATTTAGAAAAATTATTCGAATATGAAGAAAGAACTTTCATTCAACGATTGTGACTTCATAAAGAAAGTATTTAAGAGGAAATAACAATCGAAGGTTATCGAGCCACTGCAACGATGCCAAATATCGGGCTATATAACGAGCGATGGATATCAACTGTATAAGAGTCTTGGATATACAGGAACAGCGCCGCCTGACTCAATAATGCTGAACTAAAAGTGTATCTCGGAACATGAAAATATGACTTTTTGAAGCCCACCTCAAAATTTTGTAGGGAGGAAACAAACATGATTTCTGACCATTTAGTGATGATATACACGGGGGTACGTTGATGAGCCCGACCCCGGGCTTCACAGGGTCAAATCGGGCTGCACTACAACCGCTCAGTGTATGAAACGGGCCTGTATATGACCGTGCATATCTCTATATATATATATATATATATATATATATATATATATATATATATATATATATATATATATATATATATATATATATATATATATATATATATATATATATATATATATATATATATATATATATATATATATATATATATATATATATATATATATATATATATATATATATATATATATGTGTGTGTGTGTATATGTGTATATATGTATATATGTGTGTGTACAATGTGTGTCGGTTACGTGCACATATCGTATTGTGTTAATAGTGATGTTTATTGTTATTTTAATTTTAATTTTTATAAATATTGTATGTATACAGGTGTCTCCAGCCCATGGGCAGGTCCTTAAATAGACCTATTTGGGCTTTTTCGGAGATTTTACATCTCCGGATATTTATTTATTTACATGCTAGTATTTTTATGTACCATTTTATATTTACTGTATCTAGTATGTAAATAAAGTTTATTATTATTATTAAAATTATTATTTCATACTTTCGACCATCAATCCAAATACTTTCTTTTCTTATGATTTCCATCTCTTTTTCAAAATATCTTTTCCGTGGTTTTCTTTTCTTTTTTTTAGTCATAGATATAGGATATATCTCTTCAGTTACCATTTCTTTCGATCTATATAAACTATATACCTAAATTAACTAAATTTCCGTCTATCTATTTCCGTCCGTATGTGGGGGGTAGTTTTTATAACCATAGAGATGATTTTCAATCTTATTAAAAAGATTGGGTGGTTGTCGTACCAGATTATATATTTGACACAACAAGCTACAAGTATTTGACCTTTTCCGGATTTTAATAGCAGCCATATGTAACATTTGAGCATAGCTCTTACTACCCATTAAGGGTAGTCTCTAGTTATGTATTGGTGATTGCAATGAATTTACTCCACATTTATTCACCCTGCCTAAAACTACAAAAGCCTGATTTTTTCCCGTTTTGAAACATCTGAGGTTTTAACCTTCCATGGGGTTGAGTCTCTACCCTTTGAGAGTAATGGGTGGTTGTTGCACCAGAGTCAAATATTTTGCACTAAGAGATACAAAAATTTAGCCTTTGTACATGTTATTCACACTCACCTGCGTCTTTTGAGTTTGAGCGGTAGTTTTCACTCCCCATAAAGGCGGATTTCGGTTTAATTTATAGAGATAACTTACTGTGGCTCGAATTTATATTCTCTACTCCCGACTACAAAATATCTCCCATTTTTTACACTTTGTTACGAGTTATTACATTATTTCTATAATTTTACACCGTTTTACGGGATGTTCTTGACTAAAAAACAAAACTGACACGATAGATCTTTTTTGGACTACGGATTCGGATTCAGCGTTGAAAAATACACCAAATCTATATAATTTGGTCCGCTGCACAAAACTTTTTTTTTGTGTGTGTGGCTGTGTTATCCAACACACCCGTCTAATTGACGAACCGTTGGATGATACAAATTTGTTTTATTCGAGAAACCGGCCTTGTCCATTTTTACTAATTTTTGCTAAGTAATTGCCTATAGACGCTACGCTCCTTTGCCACATTTTTCAGTTTCGCTCTTTCAATATGTCGCATCATTAAAATTTTATATTCATTCTTTTGAATGATATCCACAGTGACTGTATCTATGGTTCCATTGTGTTTCGTGAAGCGATTAAAAAGGTAAAAATATTCACTAATATTTTCAAAGTACATTTTTTATGTACTTCCTAAAAAGTATATTGTTTCCTTTTCCTTGTCCATAAAAATATTTTCAGTCCAAGTCCAACTTTAGCGCACTTTAGAAAAGTATAATGTATTTTTATCTTTGACCAAAATTATACTTTTATTTTCAGTATACTTTTCTCATGACCATAATATACTTTTACTCTTACGGCCTAGACATAAACATATTTTCCTAAGTGAACATTCGGTGTGTCTTCGAATTTTCACCTAGTGGTGCCTTACGTCTCTGCCGCGCTGATGCCTATCAATCTTGTATGTTATGCTCTAAAATGTCTTTAAATGAATTTTTACCTAAGTCGAAATTTTTATTTGGTCTTCGACTTAGGTCGATTCTGCGATATTCTATAACAAAACAGCTCTGTTTATCGAAATGCAATAATAAAACCTTTTTTAATTATAATTTTATGAAAATTATTTTTTTTTATAAAAACTTTTAAAAATATGAAAAGATTAGGGGTAAAGTATTGACAGCCACCCCCTGCAACTACACCTTAAGCAGAAGAGAAGGTTTGACTGACCTATGTAAACTGGTGTTTAGAGAAGCTATATCTAAATTTAAAATATGAATTTTATATTTTACGGCGGACAGAAAAACTGATATTTATTATACCCATTTAAATGAGTATAACTCCATTATTATCCACTTTCAGAAATAATTTTATATAAAACAGTACATTTATTTTTTAATGTACTATCAACCACAGAAATATCTAGAGATAACTTTGGTTCACAGTGTTTAAATAAATCAGAATATAATTATATTTGATCTTATCTATATTTATCTGTCCGAATAATTGTTTGGCATTTCCCGATAAGCTGGGAGCTTGAAATTAACATAGAGGTAGGGAGTGTCTTTACGACCTCCAGAAAATTTAAATAATTCAGAAGGACAACTCCAATATGGATGCTAAAACACAATCCTAATTTTACTTTGAAATGAATGTTTAATAGAACTATTACCAAACAAATTAACCCAATAGTGCCCGAGTAATTTTTTTTTGAAAAACTTTTGAAAAAAATATTGATTGACCTTCATTTAGGGCCCCAAATCACATTTTATTTATTGCTGTGCATTTATATGATATATCATATCATAGGAATATACCTGTAGAATATTATTTAAAAAAAATATTTATTATAGTGCAAAATATTCAATAAATTTAAGAGAAAATAGCAGAATATATTACATAGAAGGGGTATGATATCTTCGAAAGCATATGTCTGGATGTAATCCCGTGTTACATTTGACACAAGAAAATTTTGTACATTTGCCACAATAACCACACAAGTGATCAGTTTTATCATATCTGACCTCTTTCAATATGTTCCTACCACATTTTGGTTTGGGGCCAGCTAAATGTTCAAAGGCAGCTAAAGTTGTGAGAACAATTCTCCTCAAAAACTGCAAAAGGAACACTTTTGGATAGACAAAACGATAAAGAAGCCACATATTGACTACCGATCCATTCTAGCAAAAGCGAATCATTGCCCAATACCATTTGCGAGATCTGATTCGTATACGATAATAATATCATTTTATCGAACATATCCACACTTCCCATTCCTTGGTTATAGAAACTTATAAGTGTCGGTTGCCTTTTATCAAACCAATGTCTTTGTTTTTGATGTTGGTTGCGATATTCACTAAACTACGTGGATGTGGAAGTAATACCAGCAGTCGTCATGAACAATGCCTATCTATCCTCATAATACGGTAAAACGTCATTCTGCGTAATTATTGTTTAATGTTCCGATATTTCTCCATGAAAATTTTAGCACCAAAATTAATAGAAATGAGGAATATTATTGAATCATGAATGCAAAAAACCACAAACCTAATTTAGGGACATGGAAACATTAATTTAGTACAACAAATGGACAAAGCCAATGTATTTTATACTCGATTTTATATTTTGTTCTTATTATAATTTTTCTCTTTTGATATAAATGCTACCTACTTCTTTTATCGCTCTATTTGAAATTATGTATTACAATTCAAAAAACATTTTAAGATGTTTAAGATGCTAACAACTATTTTGCTTTCATAGCACTGTACCACATAATTTATAATTATTAGAACGTATATACCAATTTTTGAATTTAGAAAAATTATTCGAATATGAAGAAAGAACTTTCATTCAACGATTGTGACTTCATAAAGAAAGTATTTAAGAGGAAATAACAATCGAAGGTTATCGAGCCACTGCAACGATGCCAAATATCGGGCTATATAACGAGCGATGGATATCAACTGTATAAGAGTCTTGGATATACAGGAACAGCGCCGCCTGACTCAATAATGCTGAACTAAAAGTGTATCTCGGAACATGAAAATATGACTTTTTGAAGCCCACCTCAAAATTTTGTAGGGAGGAAACAAACATGATTTCTGACCATTTAGTGATGATATACACGGGGGTACGTTGATGAGCCCGACCCCGGGCTTCACAGGGTCAAATCGGGCTGCACTACAACCGCTCAGTGTATGAAACGGGCCTGTATATGACCGTGCATATCTCTATATATATATATATATATATATATATATATATATATATATATATATATATATATATATATATATATATATATATATATATATATATATATATATATATATATATATATATATATATATATATATATATATATATATATATATATATATATATATATATATATGTGTGTGTGTGTATATGTGTATATATGTATATATGTGTGTGTACAATGTGTGTCGGTTACGTGCACATATCGTATTGTGTTAATAGTGATGTTTATTGTTATTTTAATTTTAATTTTTATAAATATTGTATGTATACAGGTGTCTCCAGCCCATGGGCAGGTCCTTAAATAGACCTATTTGGGCTTTTTCGGAGATTTTACATCTCCGGATATTTATTTATTTACATGCTAGTATTTTTATGTACCATTTTATATTTACTGTATCTAGTATGTAAATAAAGTTTATTATTATTATTAAAATTATTATTTCATACTTTCGACCATCAATCCAAATACTTTCTTTTCTTATGATTTCCATCTCTTTTTCAAAATATCTTTTCCGTGGTTTTCTTTTCTTTTTTTTAGTCATAGATATAGGATATATCTCTTCAGTTACCATTTCTTTCGATCTATATAAACTATATACCTAAATTAACTAAATTTCCGTCTATCTATTTCCGTCCGTATGTGGGGGTAGTTTTTATAACCATAGAGATGATTTTCAATCTTATTAAAAAGATTGGGTGGTTGTCGTACCAGATTATATATTTGACACAACAAGCTACAAGTATTTGACCTTTTCCGGATTTTAATAGCAGCCATATGTAACATTTGAGCATAGCTCTTACTACCCATTAAGGGTAGTCTCTAGTTATGTATTGGTGATTGCAATGAATTTACTCCACATTTATTCACCCTGCCTAAAACTACAAAAGCCTGATTTTTTCCCGTTTTGAAACATCTGAGGTTTTAACCTTCCATGGGGTTGAGTCTCTACCCTTTGAGAGTAATGGGTGGTTGTTGCACCAGAGTCAAATATTTTGCACTAAGAGATACAAAAATTTAGCCTTTGTACATGTTATTCACACTCACCTGCGTCTTTTGAGTTTGAGCGGTAGTTTTCACTCCCCATAAAGGCGGATTTCGGTTTAATTTATAGAGATAACTTACTGTGGCTCGAATTTATATTCTCTACTCCCGACTACAAAATATCTCCCATTTTTTACACTTTGTTACGAGTTATTACATTATTTCTATAATTTTACACCGTTTTACGGGATGTTCTTGACTAAAAAACAAAACTGACACGATAGATCTTTTTTGGACTACGGATTCGGATTCAGCGTTGAAAAATACACCAAATCTATATAATTTGGTCCGCTGCACAAAACTTTTTTTTGTGTGTGTGGCTGTGTTATCCAACACACCCGTCTAATTGACGAACCGTTGGATGATACAAATTTGTTTTATTCGAGAAACCGGCCTTGTCCATTTTTACTAATTTTTGCTAAGTAATTGCCTATAGACGCTACGCTCCTTTGCCACATTTTTCAGTTTCGCTCTTTCAATATGTCGCATCATTAAAATTTTATATTCATTCTTTTGAATGATATCCACAGTGACTGTATCTATGGTTCCATTGTGTTTCGTGAAGCGATTAAAAAGGTAAAAATATTCACTAATATTTTCAAAGTACATTTTTTATGTACTTCCTAAAAAGTATATTGTTTCCTTTTCCTTGTCCATAAAAATATTTTCAGTCCAAGTCCAACTTTAGCGCACTTTAGAAAAGTATAATGTATTTTTATCTTTGACCAAAATTATACTTTTATTTTCAGTATACTTTTCTCATGACCATAATATACTTTTACTCTTACGGCCTAGACATAAACATATTTTCCTAAGTGAACATTCGGTGTGTCTTCGAATTTTCACCTAGTGGTGCCTTACGTCTCTGCCGCGCTGATGCCTATCAATCTTGTATGTTATGCTCTAAAATGTCTTTAAATGAATTTTTACCTAAGTCGAAATTTTTATTTGGTCTTCGACTTAGGTCGATTCTGCGATATTCTATAACAAAACAGCTCTGTTTATCGAAATGCAATAATAAAACCTTTTTTAATTATAATTTTATGAAAATTATTTTTTTTTTATAAAAACTTTTAAAAATATGAAAAGATTAGGGGTAAAGTATTGACAGCCACCCCCTGCAACTACACCTTAAGCAGAAGAGAAGGTTTGACTGACCTATGTAAACTGGTGTTTAGAGAAGCTATATCTAAATTTAAAATATGAATTTTATATTTTTACGGCGGACAGAAAAACTGATATTTATTATACCCATTTAAATGAGTATAACTCCATTATTATCCACTTTCAGAAATAATTTTATATAAAACAGTACATTTATTTTTTAATGTACTATCAACCACAGAAATATCTAGAGATAACTTTGGTTCACAGTGTTTAAATAAATCAGAATATAATTATATTTGATCTTATCTATATTTATCTGTCCGAATAATTGTTTGGCATTTCCCGATAAGCTGGGAGCTTGAAATTAACATAGAGGTAGGGAGTGTCCTTTACGACCTCCAGAAAATTTAAATAATTCAGAAGGACAACTCCAATATGGATGCTAAAACACAATCCTAATTTTACTTTGAAATGAATGTTTAATAGAACTATTACCAAACAAATTAACCCAATAGTGCCCGAGTAATTTTTTTTTGAAAAACTTTTGAAAAAAATATTGATTGACCTTCATTTAGGGCCCCAAATCACATTTTATTTATTGCTGTGCATTTATATGATATATCATATCATAGGAATATACCTGTAGAATATTATTTAAAAAAAATATTTATTATAGTGCAAAATATTCAATAAATTTAAGAGAAAATAGCAGAATATATTACATAGAAGGGGTATGATATCTTCGAAAGCATATGTCTGGATGTAATCCCGTGTTACATTTGACACAAGAAAATTTTGTACATTTGCCACAATAACCACACAAGTGATCAGTTTTATCATATCTGACCTCTTTCAATATGTTCCTACCACATTTTGGTTTGGGGCCAGCTAAATGTTCAAAGGCAGCTAAAGTTGTGAGAACAATTCTCCTCAAAAACTGCAAAAGGAACACTTTTGGATAGACAAAACGATAAAGAAGCCACATATTGACTACCGATCCATTCTAGCAAAAGCGAATCATTGCCCAATACCATTTGCGAGATCTGATTCGTATACGATAATAATATCATTTTATCGAACATATCCACACTTCCCATTCCTTGGTTATAGAAACTTATAAGTGTCGGTTGCCTTTTATCAAACCAATGTCTTTGTTTTTGATGTTGGTTGCGATATTCACTTGGCTATTGTCATGCCATCTGGTGAGTTGAATACCACTATTAGAGTCAATCAGAATATGAGAAGTCCCTCGCTTTTCTTTTTGCAGCTCTTTCAAAAGAGCTTTCTCTATACTGTCAGAGCGGATGGTACCAATACATTGAATTTCAATATTTTGCAGAAGTTCAAGTAATGGTAAGGAGTTGAAAAAATTATCCAAATATATATATATATGTGGGGGAATATATCTCATACAAAGTGTCTGGGTGACACTGGATCCCAAAGTTTTACCCTTGATTCTATCCCCACTGCCCTTGTAAGGGTTGAATTTCAAGTACCCCTAGGGGGGGGGGGGGGGGGGGGGGGGGGGGTTGAGACACCAAAATTTAAAGCCATAGCGAATTGGTTTTCCCTTTATAAATTGTTTCATATTGTTACGGCCAAAATAAGACTCCATAGCCTCATTCAATGAAAAAGAAGTTCTGAAATAAAACTAACATTCATACCGCCATCTGCCTACCGTATGATATATCATACGAAAAGGTTTTTCCGCTGCAATTCCAGAAAGAATCGATATGACTATGAAATGGTATAATTACATCCTATAATATTAATAAAGAATTATTACATGAATAAAATTCAAATAAATTACATCCAAATGAAAATTGTGAGACATAATCTTACCGTGAGCTCATTTTCTGCTGCGTAGAAATTTACTGCTTATAGAACGCTCAGTTATAATTTATTCAAGTATAAAACCATCGAATTTTTTGTCCTAAGCTTATTGTCTATATATGCAAATAACACTTTAGATGAATAAAATTACTGAATTTATCACACTCGATTTGTTTACACTTCATTATAGACAACCTAACCTCAGTATGATAAATCATACAATAGGCACTATTGGGTTAAAGTTGCGGTCGAGTATTGTTGAAAAAATGTTAATTATACAGAATACAGGTATTTGTAATCGACCACGCCTGACTGCAACGTCCTCTCGTTTTAATTCAACTTCATCTTTTGAAATAAACACCAATGTTCTCATGGATTTAGGTCCTATTACACTTTCTCATAGTCTTAATTTAAATTTATATTTAAAAATAATTTTAATTCGTCAGCAAAAAGCAGTTAGTTACTAAGCTTAATACTGGTGGATACGTCTCTAAAAAATAATAAAAACAAAATGGGCCCTAAGCGACTACCTCCTAACAATAATAATAATAATAATCACGGCACGGTAGCTCAATCGGTTAAGGCGTATATTGTCCCGATCCTGAAACCGAACAACCCCCCCCCCCCCATGAACTGAGGAGTTATCAGCCAATCTCCCTTCTTCCCTTCTAAATACCCTTTGAAAATTGGACGAAAGGGTAATTTTAGGTCACTTAAACAGATTCGTGGAAAAAAAATCCCTTTTTCCAACGCAACAGTCCGGATTCAGGCCGGAACATACAAACAACACCTGCCTTATGCAAACTATTAGGTATAGGCCACATTGCAGAGTTTCAGTAAGGAACAATGTAATGTTGCCCCTTTAATCGACATAGAAAAAGCGTTTGACTCCACGTCGAGAAACGGCTTGATACATTTATACATTTTTAAAAATTATAACATATGCTGGTACAGGTAAATAACTCCTCTCTCTGAAAACTAGGCTCTCCGCAGAAGTTCCTCAAGGGTCCTTGCTTTCACCTAGCCTTGATAACGTTTTTTTTACTGCCGATATCCCTTCCTACCCAAATACGTCCCTTCTACTGTACCCCGACGACGTTATTATTTACGCGAATAGCTTCTACGCACAAACCGCAACCCAAAAAATTCGTACCATCTTACACGACTAATGACCTTCTACAACCCCCTTCCGAACAGCCTTGGCTTTGGGTTTGGTCACTGTATGTGTTGTGTTGTGTTGTGTTGTGTTGTGTTGTGTTGTGTTGTGTTGTGTTGTGTTGTGTTGTGTTGTGTTGTGTTGTGTTGTGTTGTGTTGTGTTGTGTTGTGTTGTGTTGTGTTGTGTTGTGTTGTGTTGTGTTGTGTTGTGTTGTGTTGTGTTGTGTTGTGTTGTGTTGTGTTGTGTTGTGTTGTGTTGTGTTGTGTTGTGTTGTGTTGTGTTGTGTTGTGTTGTGTTGTGTTGTGTTTGTTGTGTTGTGTTGTGTTGTGTTGTGTTGTGTTGTGTTGTGTTGTGTTGTGTTGTGTTGTGTTGTGTTGTGTTGTGTTGTGTTGTGTTGTGTTGTGTTGTGTTGTGTTGTGTTGTGTTGTGTTGTGTTGTGTTGTGTTGTGTTGTGTTGTGTTGTGTTGTGTTGTGTTGTGTTGTGTTGTGTTGTGTTGTGTTGTGTTGTGTTGTGTTGTGTTGTGTTGTGTTGTGTTGTGTTGTGTTGTGTTGTGTTGTGTTGTGTTGTGTTGTGTTGTGTTGTGTTGTGTTGTGTTGTGTTGTGTTGTGTTGTGTTGTGTTGTGTTGTGTTGTGTTGTGTTGTGTTGTGTTGTGTTGTGTTGTGTTGTGTTGTGTTGTGTTGTGTTGTGTTGTGTTGTGTTGTGTTGTGTTGTGTTGTGTTGTGTTGTGTTGTGTTGTGTTGTGTTGTGTTGTGTTGTGTTGTGTTGTGTTGTGTTGTGTTGTGTTGTGTTGTGTTGTGTTGTGTTGTGTTGTGTTGTGTTGTGTTGTGTTGTGTTGTGTTGTGTTGTGTTGTGTTGTGTTGTGTTGTGTTGTGTTGTGTTTTGTTATGTTATGTTATGTTATGTTATGTTATGTTATGTTATGTTATGTTATGTTATGTTATGTTATGTTATGTTATGTTATGTTATGTTATGTTATGTTATGTTATGTTATGTTATGTTATGTTATGTTATGTTATGTTATGTTATGTTATGTTATGTTATGTTATGTTATGTTATGTTATGTTACGTTAAACTGATTCAAGTTATAATTCAGAATTGCCTATAATTTCAATTTTATTAAAACTACTTGCGTCGTGAACAAAGAGCAGCGGTAAATGGTGTTCTGCACAATATAGAAATTAATTTGTGGATTAACACAAGGTACTGCATTGAGGCCATTTCTGTTCAATATGTATATTAATGAGATACTTACTTGAAACTCGCCAGGAATATTGGTACCATTTTTCAATGATACAGCTATCATGTATGTTACTAACACTTGATCATATAATATATCGCAAAAGCAGACAAAAAAAACATAAAATTATTTTAATATTAATGTAACGAAAACTAAGATTTTGCCGTTCACAAAAATACTTGCCAAATTGTAGCAACACAACATTAAATGACACACTAAAGGTATGATTTTTAGATTCTGTGACTTCTGTAATTTTCTCTCAATCCCAGAATTTAAAATTCTTTACCATGCCCTCATTGAATCCATACTTCAATATGCAATCGTTGGTTTTGGAGAGATAAGAGAATCCTAGGCAATAAGCTGGATAACCTTTTAAAAAAGATTTCTAAAAATTATATACAAAGAACCTTTGAGGTATTCATCAGATTAGCTTTATGCCAAAATAATCTTATAGATATACGATAATTATTTTATAAAGTAACTTTAATACTTCTATTTATAAATAGACAATATTCGTCACCAGTTATTCTTGCGCATAATACAGGAAGTAGAGCAGCTGCTAATGTATTTTGCCACGAGCCAACAAATCTGGTGAACGAAGATATATTATGTATATAGGCCCAATATATCCAGATCATCATGCACACCGTCTGTGTGATTGTGCATCTGGGATCTGTCTGTCGGTAATATTTTATCTCACTGTGTGAACTTTGAATTTTAAATATAATATCTGGATGGTATAAGGTATAACGCTGTTGAATAATAGTGAAATCGGTGCAGCAGGAACGTCTCCAAGGAGGACTCAAAAACAATTTTTCGTTGAAGCTAGAAATATTTCAAATAAAAGTAGTTTAGGATAAAATATGGCATCGAAAAGGTCCATTGCAAGTTTCTCTTAGAACATCAAGAAGGCTCCAAGGTAGACCTAAAAATATGTCTTTATCGAATCAAAGAACTATTTAAATGAAAATTGTTTAGGATGAATAATTGAATCGATAAGGTATTTTACACATTTCTCTTCAGTGCATCAGGAAAGGCTCCGTGGGGGTGTCAAAAACTATGAATGCTGAAAAAGTATCCGAGACCGATTTTTGTTTGCCTGTGTGAGAAATTAACTTTTAGCATCATATTTTTTATCTGCCAGTGTAGTATCCGCTTGTTTTAAGTGGAATTAAGGGTTTGAATTATCTACTGAACGAGATTAGAATAAAACGCAATAAAACAATCAAGTGGATATCTCTATTATTACATACTCGAGGAATTATCAGGTCAAATACCACTCAAGATTTTTATTTTGAATTGGATAAATTTTAGTTAACTCTTAAATTTCGTTGTAATTTTGAAAATATATAACTCGAACAAGCTGTGAAAACCCCTGACCTATAACCCCGTGTTTTATACGACAAGTTACTCTTAATATAGAGGGTGGTTCATCGAAAACGAAACAGGCGCGTTTTCTGCTTGTATGATCATTTTTTCAAAAAATGCTCGGGCCCGTCGAATTTATTATTAAGGAGACACTTCTATTATTGCCGATCGCGCCAATGTGACATACTTCCCAGGTGAGACTGCGAAGTATCACTTTGATACCCTAACAACGGCGGCAATTACGGTACGGTTGCTCGGGCGCCAGTTCCTAATCAAGTGGAGGAACACCACTACCCCACTACCATCAAAGTGAATTAAACGGTGGCTGGGTGGGAGAAATCGCCAAAATCGGTGCGCAGTAGTATCTAATGACGTTTCACGGACTTCTGTAATGACTTCGTCGAATAATTTTAAGCGAACGTCTAAAATTTAGCACGCATGTTACTCCACACACTTACCTAAAATTGATATTTATACCTCACTAAATTGTAATATTTGTAACACGACAGCTGACCTCGACCAAATATTTTTCTGTTGTACAAAATATCGAAATGCCTCTGCTACATTAGTTAACAATATTACAAAAATTTGCGATATAATGGCTCCGTTTAGTATACTCTATAGGATCTAGAAAAATGTATACACATAATATAGGTTTCTGAGAAGAGACTGAAATTAAGCTGTAGGTTATCTTTGTTACCGTATGTTTTTCCTTATGTTATTTACCCTACCGACTCAGAACAAAGTGAAATATGTCCTGATAGACCCCAACACGAGAAACGTGTGACCCTGTTTTATAAATTTTCTTCATCTTTTTTTTTATATATATATATATATATATATATATATATATATATATATATATATATATATATATATATATATATATATATATATATATATATATATATATATATATATATATATATATGTGTGTGTGTGTTATATAAAATTATACGCTTATTACCAAGACTTAGTCATAACAAACCTTCACAGGTATATCATATTACATGATAACGACTTCTCACTTCTCTTATTAATCGCTTATCTTAGAGATATTATGTTTCACCTTTGTTTCTCACATTTTATGCTGATTGTCGAATTGCATTTCCTTTTATTGTTTATAATTTATTATTTGTGGCATATTCATGATTTCTTAGTTTGTTGGGTATTTTGCCACTGTAAAAATATTTAAAAATTTTTATGAAATAAACCTCTGCGCCAAAAGGATCAGACAGAGGCACGAGAAATGTGCTTTACTATTGACTGATTTTTCGTCATATAAGAAAGTGATTTTGGACGACATGTCCACGGAAGATACGAATCTTTGGCATATTAAAGCAAGTACAATGATAAAAAAAAGTCCTTACTAAGTTTAGAATGATTACTGGAGATTCTCCATAAGATGAGCACTTAAATTTATACTTATTAAAAGATAACAAATTTTTAGTACTCGATTTGAATTTTATCAAATGTTTTTATTATTATTATACAAATTATGTGTATTTTAATTGTATTAAAATGTTTATAAACGTCAAAATATATTTACTGAAGAATACGTTGACTTTATCACTAATAAAGCGACTTACTGCCCATTAAGCCTTTCTTGGCCTTTTTACTTTGTAAAATACGCTTCAAAAAATCAACAGATCCGAAATGTTCTGTTGATTTTCCCGGTGGTAGTAAAAACTGAACCTGCAGTAAGGAAAGGAGCAATCTCTATTACCAGTGTTGTTTAATACTCCATTTGTAAGTATACTTTTGTTTGTGGCGTTATCAATGTTTAAACTGCGAAGTCATCTACAAGTTATTTTTACGTTCTTGATGTAATCCAGTCAGTAGAACAAGAAAATGAACTTTGCCTTAGAAAAGGTGGAGTAGAAATGATTTTGATATACGCTATTTAAGTCGAGGCCCTGATGAAAAATACAAGTTTTCGACCTTGAGTTGGGGAGGCACGAGCCATCATGTTGATTGAAAAGTGCAAAAAATTGGTTTATTCAAAATAATTCGACAACGTTCGGTCCTATGAAAGAAACGTTCGAGACAAAGTTGAAGAAGACAAAATTTCCTACATTTTTTTGTATTACATTTTTATTGCAAGTCTAATATGTTACGAGATACAGCGGTGAAAAATGAGGTTTAAGGAAGTTTTTTTTTTAAATCGTCAAACTCTATTTTTCTTTGTAAATTACGTTTTATTATTTTTAACGTTTTTCTACATCACAATGAGAATATGTAGGGAAACCTGGGAAACTATCTAAAATTTCAGTGATTTCTCTTGTTATATGCATTTTCTTACGGCCACGATGCAGTAAATTTCAAATTTCATTCTCTGTTTTTTATAGTAGATGTTTCCTAGAGCATGTATAGACCACCGCATCGCTGATCGAATTGTTTAAAGCGTAAAGAATCTGCTGAGAACATTCCGTTTCTCCATGGGTTTAGTGGCTGCGACATCATAGTCACACTTTAGCTAAGGAAAACTAAAATTTTGTTCGCTTGTTCAAAAACAAACAAGGCTCAATGATATTATTGGCATCTTCAAATATTAGGGTGCCAAACCTGAAGACATTGCAGATGCTGAAGCACGCTTTGTCGTTGCTTTGTATGATGGCAGCATGGATAAGGAAACTTTGGAGGAAGTCCGCAATGATCTTTTCATACAATATACAACAAAAAGTAAATTTCATCTTGCTTCTTTGCCACCTACAACGGACGCTGTATGGGCTTAGGCGTGGGCTTAAGGCGTACCACCAAGTCCAAAAATAATATGTAATCCGTAAATATCCAATAGACTGAGGCTGGAAACTTGACGCCAATGGGCTCCTTCCAGTAACAATGATAAAAAAACCAGCACCTGAAACCTTCTTAAATGTCATTTCATGTAAATGCAAAAAAAAAAGTTCCGGCAGAGCGTGTGGCTGTAGAAAAGCTGGGTTGAAGTGCTCCATTGGTATGGATTCTGTAATAATGATTCATAATGAAAATACACCAAAGGTTCGTATCGAGAGCAAGAGCGAGGACGAAGATGAAGAAATTTTATTAATGGAGGCCCATATTGAAAGAAGTAGTGACGAACGCTGTATCTCATTGTTACATATTGGACTTACAAAAAATATGTATATAAAAAATATGTAGGAAATTTTGTCCTCTTCAACTTTGTTTGGAACATTTGTTTCCGAGGATCGAACGTTTCCGAATTATTTTGAAAAACCAATTTTTGCACCTTTCAATCAAGATGGCGGCTCGCACCTCTCCCCTCCAAGGTCGAAAGCTTGTATCAGGGTCTCGACTTAAACAACATATATCCAAATCATTTTTACTCCACCTTTTATAGGGCATAACTGATTAGACTAATGATGAACAAAATGACCTGTTCAGCAAATCAGTATTTGATCCTAATTTCATGCTATGCGCTATATCAACAATTTTATGTTGTTTTACCGATGCAATCTCCAGCAGGACACGTCACCACAAACAACAGGAACATTAAGTGAAGCGACACAGCTGGATATTTACGAGGTGACACTAGATAAAGAGCTGTCGTGGAAGCTGAATACCGACGACATGGTAAAGAAAGTTAAGGGTGCGTGGCTACCCAACAGTGAGCATAGATAGTCAGCTCAACTTCAGAAATAGGCGAATGCTTATAAAAACGATAATGAAGCCGCAACTGGCCCAGGAATAAACCGCAAATTCATTTTTAAAGCGAATCTAAGCCAGAGAGATTAAAGTGCGCAGATGTGGTTTGGGAATAAAATCGACATCTTCAGAGACCTAAAAAGATAATTGAGGATTGGGCCAAAACGGTATACACCAGTACCAGCAAACATGGGAATTAGCAGGTCAGACAGACAACGGACTATGATCAAGGCAAAAGAGAACTAATTTTCATATTTTGGATAATGGGCAAGCATCTTTTCAGACAAGTATCTTCTCAGGTTGTCCATGGAACAACAGAACCTTTAAGAAGAGGCAATAACACGACAAATACGCAAACCCATCTAGTATCCGAACCATGAAAGCTAAGGTACCGACTACTCAATATCCGTTCTTGGCCTGTATAGGCCCCAAACGCTAAAACTTCTGAAATTGAGTAGCAGTTTTGCTCTTTTTTGTAAATAAGTTATGAAGCGTTTCGCTTGCCTTTGGCCGGCCCTAACTTGTATGGCTTCGGCGTGGAGCAGGCGAGAAGAAAAAAGAAAATAAAAGTATTAAAACATTTTATTTTCTTTTGGGGTCCTCATGAATTCGATTCAAAAGTGGTCTAAATGATAGCTTATGGTGATACTTTAAAGTAGGCAAAATATCAAGTTGAGCATAGTTTTTGTTTTGGAGATATGGCGAGTCGAACCTGTTAGTTGACCTGTTCATGACAAGATGAATCCAACATTCTTGACAGTCCCGTTCGTTATGTTCAAGATTCTCAAATACTCAAAGTGTAATATTTTCTATGTAAAATCTTCCGTTCTTTTCGAATCTATCATTGTATTTTATCAAAAACGTTGTTCAAGTGAGGTATAGCCGATTTTACAGGAAAAAATCAGGATTTCTGCTGATAATATTCGATTAATCCGTACTTTTATACTGGAGACTTAGCAAATCTCGATAGATACTCCAAACCTTGTATCCAACGGTCTTTGAATTAAAAAGGAAATGTATATTTCTAAGAAAGATTAGGTTTAGTTATATTATTGAAATGTATTTCAAGCCTCTTCACCACATCACGGTACTAATCCAGGAAGAGGTTTATGTTTTTTATTTTTTTCTTGTTTTGTTGTTTTTTTTTCATTTTTTTTTTTTTTAATTCACAAATATATTAATTTCTGAAGCGAATCTTAATGGCAAGTATATTTAAGTATGTGAATCTGCTTCACGTATTGAAGTAGATACATCACAAATATCTGAATTCGGAATATGAACTTCTTCATACTATGCATAACCGAGATACCAAACGATTGTCTACATGGCTACAATAACCGACGGTCCTTGAACCACTTTCATAGGCTCAGTAATACTCACAGATTAAATCTATTCAAGTCTTTGCCTTATCGACTAGGATAAAAATGTGATGATATTTCCCACTACAATATCGGGATTTCATGTAAGCTTTGATCGGTAAAGGATCTTCTACACACTCAAAGAAAATGATAGGTAAATTCAACCAAAAAGAGCATATGAAAACGCGCCTATCTAGTTTCATAGTTAAATCAATTAGTAAAGAATAGTCATACAACTTTATTTCGTAAACAAATAGTAGTTTAATAATCATATCTTCTTGTAACAAATTAAATAGTACAATGACATTTTTTTATGTTCACTAACCATTTTCAATTTGGTCTACAATTAAATAGTACAACGACTTTGTTTTTTGTTCACCAACTAATTTTTAGGTTGATCTACACTTTATTGTATGATGAAGTTTTTTTTTGTTAGCCAAAATCTCAGTATTGAGACATCAGACCACCCAAACCAAAGATTAGAGGTCGTTTATAAGATCCATCCAAATATATCGATGATCCCTGAGAGAATTTGAACACTGCAATCATGTTATTAATTTTCTATAAATTCATAAGAGTGCAAGATAATGCATGATGGATTATTGTTAGTGATTTGTATGTGGCGTCATCTGGGAATAATTTCTGTAATAGACTACGTGGTAAGCAAGCAAATTTTATGGTAATTCTTTTAGAACTTCTAGAAGACGACAATAATATTGGTTTGTCTACCAAGTACAATAGTACAGAGAACTAATACTGGGTTAGAATTACAATTCGATAATAGTTAAAAATAAAATATATTATTATCTAGTTTAATTTGACAGAATTCAACAAATTAATAGTCAGACGAACAAAATAATAGTCTTATTCATCTATTTTTTAAGTTAATGTTTGTTTTGTTGTACGACAACTTTTTATTAATTAAAATAACAATCACCTCTTGTTTAAAAATACCATCAATATAGTTTGGTTTAACAAAATTAACGATATTGTTAGTTAACCATTTTTTTTTGTTGAATTTACCCATACTATTTCTTTGAGTGCACCAATCTCATACCTAGCATAATCCAACGTAGCTGTTCGGTGTCTCTGTGGCGGAAAAAACTTTTGCACTAAGAAAATGCCTTCATTTGCTTTGCATAGATAGTAGCTGCATTTTTAATTTGATAAGGGCCTAAACTTAAGTGGTACAAGTGATCTAAGGTTAGTCTAGGGAATTGCAATCTTTAATTGTTCTCGTCATATCTCCAAAACAAAAACTTTGCTCAACTTGAAATTGCGCCTACTTTAAAGTATCCCATAAACTATCATTTAGACCACTTTTAAATAAAATTCATGAGGTCCTCAAAAGGGGCGAAAAATAGGGTTTTTTGGGTCACTCTTTCTCATAAATTCTACACATTCAAACTGAATGATGGTCCACTAACAGATAACAACTCAGACCAGAGAGCATAATGTCCCTTTTCGATTAAAGCACACCTTGCTATATCAGGCGCTGTTCATTTTCAGGCAATCTCTATAGCTACACTCCCCCTCACCGATATTATTTATGACTTTATTTTTTTCCTTCTTTGTTTCGTTCTTTTCTTATGATTTTTGTTATTCTTCTAAATGATCTCTTCCTAATCATCAAATTTATTAAAACATAACCTTTAAAAAACATTTAAAATCTTAAATTAAGTGATTTGGTATTTGCTTTTGATTTAGTTTCTTTTCCTATATCAGCAAACTAAATTCTTCTTTAGTGTGCGCCATCTTTTATTAGCATATAAGTTTGTTAATCCATTCGGATATTCAAGCCCCTCAACCCTTTTTTTTAATTCGTCCTCCTACGGGCGAAGTCTTGGTTTTATTCACTTTATTTTGTTAAATTGATCCGACTCCATCCCGCATCCCGTTCAGCATTTTAACTCTCACGACGTTCTTCAGAACTATTGGTGGAAATACATTGTATTTAGTTTAATATTAATAAATCTGTGTTGAATTGAATTGGTCCGATGAGCGACGTTTTAACATCTTGTCTTGCAGGATCATCTGCAATAGTCTTACCTATGTTGTGACGAAAATAGTGGATACTCATTTTAATCATTTACTCGTAATTTGGTTTTCATTTCGTGAATTTTGGGGAAATCTGTTTAAAAAAGGATTGATTTACTGAATAATCATTTTCTTAATACAACTTTAATATTTTTCGTCATACCTCCGTCGTAAGTACTCTAATTCCATTGTTTTGTCGATCATAAGTGATGCTTTATGTACCAAATACTTGTTGCCATTGGCAACGGATCATTATTTTTCATAACGTCCCTAGGGAAATAAAGTAAATTTGGGAGAATTTTCTCTTTTATGTAACAAGTATTAAATTAAATGTTTTAACTTTTTTGTAAGTAAATCCGGACAAGCCTTACTTGCTATATGTTCTATATCTGACATTATTTTCAAAAATGTTCAGAGCTATTATTATAATAATATGATTTAATTTATCTTGATAGTTAGTAGCTGTCATTTGAATAGAAGCCGCGTCCTAAATTTATTTTATTGACGATTGCTACCTTTATTTACTATTTACTTAGCAAATATGAAATCTTACTCAAATAATTATAGTTTACCACTAGTTTTTCTCAAGTTTTTTCTAGTTTAATGATTCATGAGTATCACGAAAAATATAATATGCATGATTTTTTGGTCTCAAATACTTGCTAATCTCGGTTCTACGGGCCTCGGATTGCAAACTGTATTCTCGACCCTTGGTATATAAATAACTATTATACAAGGATAGTCTTCAATTGACTAGATAAATTTAGAAACATCTTTGTCAATCAATAATAGGTTTTACTTTTATTTACCTCGAATTTATTATAACCATCTACAAGTAGTAAAATCTGATCAAATCAATGGTTCTTGTTATTCTAGTTAACGTGTGCCACTTGTGATTAATTCGTTTCTGATATTTTTTATCTAGTCCAGATGGCACTTTAAGAGATATTCAGTTTCAGGTTGATTTTCTTACAAGTAGCATCAAAATGAGGGGGGAATTATTTTTAATTTTATTAAGTTTAGCCTTAGTGAAGAGTGAAGTTAACCATACTTTTATATCACAGTACGAAAATTTTACAGTACCAGATCTACAATACGTCTGTTTAAATTTTGAAATCGCTGCCGGTGTAAGTGAAAAATGTGCCGAACAATTAGAAGTTGTATGTGGAAATTTAACTTTGTTTTTAACAAGTAAGTATAAAACTCTAAAACGCATAGATACTATACACAATCTCAATATCTTTACGTTATTTGTATCTAAATAAGAAATTTACAAAATCTAGAGTTAGAGATTACAAAATATATGAATATTTTTCTGAAATGAATTACAGGACAATAGACTTAGTAGTAATTTTCTACCGTACTGTGGTGTTGAAGAAGATGATGTAATAAACACAAAGATGATAGAGAGATAGAATGACATGGCGATCACAGATCGTACAAAAAGAGAAAGACAAAATGAGATAATTAGTTGCAGTAGTACTAACGCATGTTTTTAAGTAAACATTGCACATGTGAGACAGATACAGGGTACCTATAGTCTACAGTAACAGTACAAGGCGTTTAATATCAGAGGCTACAGGAAATATTTTTGAATATGAAGGATGCATTTTGAGGAAACAGGGTCTTCACTTATATCCCATATTTGTGCATTACGAGGAATTCCCTCTCATTTTATGAGCTATCCCATTTTTAGAATATCATTCAAAAATAATAGCAAGAATTTCGTCTTGCGAGATCGATGAAATGACATTTTTTTGTTCCTGCTTTGCGTCATCGACATCTTATGATAATTAGCCGTAAAATAATAAACTCATAAAATTGTTAGATTTTTTTTGTAGATGATTTCATTTAACTAGTCACATACCTAACTCAAAGGTAACTTAAATAATACATCATTTGAATGTTATTCCATCTGTTTGTTAACCGGCTTCCATTTTATGAAATTTTATTCAGTCATTTGTTTATCTAGTATTCAGTCATTTTTAAAGTACTTAGTTTAGTCCGTTGACATATTGTTTGTGTTATTGGAAATAGTAATTTTTCAACTTTTATTTTATCAATTTGACCATTGAATAATAAACACCCATATGAGACATAGAACTGAAATTTTGTATAAACATATTTGAGTCAACTGCAATTCGAAAACGCTATCCACTTTGATGGTAAAATTTCCTAACAGTCGATCTCGTGCACAATAAGTTTGTGCACTCAGAAGAATTAAAAAATTACTCATACAAGTTAAAACAACTTAACTGGTTACGAAAAACTACACCTGATCAAGAAATACATAACAGTTATAAGAATTTAAAAAAAGAAATGCAAAAAACATATGAACAAGAAAAGAAAGATTTTCGGGAATAATAACTAACTCAGAAAATAAACCTAAAAAAATGTGGGAATTACTTAACATTACATAATAATTAAATCGTTCTGAAATTAATTCTAAAAAAAAAATACCCTAAGAGTGGATAATACACTAATAGAAAAAACAGCGAAGTAGCTAATTTTGCAGTATATTTTGCAACCTCTATTAAATAATCAGTTAACACAAAAAAATCAAGATTTTACTAAATGTGAAATAAACACTAAAACCATGTTTTTTACTCCTTATTCGGTACACGAAGTGCAAAACATTATTCGGCAACTTAAAAACAAAACCTCAACTGGATTAGATGAAGTCCTTATAATATTAATTAATGAATGCTGTGAAGAACTGTCAATTTATATTAAGATATTATTAATACTTCAGTAACTACGTGAATATTTCCCAAAAAATTTAAACTATCTAAAACAACTCCAATATAAAAAAGGCAATGCAGAGGAAGTGGAAAATTACCGTGCTGTGGTAACATTAAGCCCCTTTTCAAAAATAATTGAAAAAGCCATGTATGACAGGATTATCATGTTTCTGAATAAATATAATTTATTAAATAACAACCAGCATAGTTAATCTCAATAAAACAGTATGTGTAGAATCTACGGGCGTGTATAAGAAATCGCAAAATTTTACTTTTCAATATAGCGAAACCCAAATAAATACTGTGTCAAATACTAAATTTTTAGGCATCCATATAGACTCCAAATGTCAGTGGATTGAGCAGGTAAATCATGTTTGCCAAAAACTGAATCAAGCTTATTACTCCATATTCACCCTGAGAACTAATTTAAATGAAAAGGCTCTAATCAACGTTTACTATGCAATGGTGTATTCACATATAAGTTATAATATAGTATCGTGGGGATTGCCAACAGAAGCTCAGAGGGTGTTTGTATCTCAAAAACGAATATTACGATTAATTTTTGGCTTGAAGGCAACTGAATCGTGCAGAGTTATTTTTAAGACAAAAAAATTACTAACCATTACTGGAATATATCTCTTTAAAAACTTAATATCTGTTCACAAAAATATTGAGAACTATCCTAAAGTTGAAGAAATCCACACTTATTCTACAAGAAATAACTCTAAAATATATTTTAATAATTTTTCGTATATAAGCTATAAGAAATCTCCAGATTTGCCGGCAGCAATTTTTATAATATTTTACCGAATAAATTAAAAGAAGAAAAATCAGTGAACGTTTTTAAAAACAAATTAAAAAAATATGCTAATAGATGGATGTTTTTATGATATAAAAGAATACGAAAATTACGCAAAGAATCTAATTAAAATTCATACTATTTGGCTCAACTTAACCAATTTTATGTTTGTTTGTCAATACCTACTGTGTTTAGTGTATAGGTATTATTTTTTTTTTATATTAACTTGTTTGTACTTTATGCAGCACTAATGTAAAACTTTTTTCTTTTTTAAGTAATGATATCTGACCTAGTCGGTTAAATTATAATTTGACTTACCTTACAATTGTAAAATTGGAAACAAAAGGTGAATAATAAAAGTAAAGTAAATAGAAACTCTAAACAGATAAAATCCACCACCTTAATTGGTTGGGGATGGGTGTAAGAGTATTCTGTAATCATATTATTTATAACCTGATAGCCATTTGACAAGGAGTTTTAGTTTTTTAAAAATAAATAATCGTATATTAGATATTGTAACTTACACCATTCTTATGAGTGGTGACGGGTGGGGTAAACAAGGGGGAAGGGGGAGGGCAGGGGTGAATTTAAAATGTTTGCTTCTTTTTCTACTTACCTAACGAAACTGAGTATTTTGAAAGAATTTCCTGCACTAAAACATATTGTTTTGTTGCAAGTTCTAATATCAATTTCAATTTTCAATTTCAATACCACCCCCAAATAAGGGTTGCTTTTTACTGTCCTTCCGATGTTTTTAACCAATTCTGATGACAAAATTCGTATTTAGTAAAAAAATATGTTTTTTAGTAAAAAAGATAGTTTCCACACTTTACCATGGATGGGCCAAAAAAGTCCCTTTTTTAACATTGTTCTTTCTACCCACTTAGGGGCCCTTCCAAATTATTCGAAAAGCTCAAGTACTATGTAACAAAAAAAATTAAATCAGACAACACCTTCCACCATCCTACTTAGTAGCGAATATCGAAATATTTAGTTGAAACGATGCACTTTTCTTGTGAAATAACTAAACGTCTTTTGATTGCAGTGTTGGATGCTACATCAAAATTCCCATGGACAGGATTAGGCTATGGAACAAGAATGGATTATGGCAATTTTGACGAATGCATGACTATTAATCATGAGTATGCTGGGGGGCGAATTTTAGGAAAGCACTGTACTGTAGGGCTTGTAATTCCAGACTTTCTTGGAAATGTATCAGACGAGAACGTAGGTATATTTTGTTGTCCGACATATACTCTTTAAAAAATACGTTATTAATTATAGTTTATTTAATTAGTGTGTATTATACTGGAGGCGTGTTAAATTGACATCTTCAGTACAATTTGTCATATAGTGGTTCTTGATGAGCATACACCACACCTTTTTTATTTATTTAATCGAGAGTACTTGTAAATCTAAGCTACGATATTTTTTGCATTTCCTTACAGCTACTGACCGAAATAAATCAAATTAAATGTTCTTAAAGAGTGACCTCAAAAATCGCCCATTTTCTAGCCCTCGAATTTTGTTTCAAACTAAGTGCTAAATTATTAATAATAAGAACATCCTAAATACAAAATTTCAAGATGAGAATATGTTTGATTTTTGAGATATGAGGGATTGAAATGGTGATATGCGTGATGCTATCAAAAAATACACAGCCCCACAAAAAATGAATAATCATCAACTATGGCACAGCAATCAAGATATTGTTAGTATTTTTCGACGCAAAATTCGCATCTAATATCGACGAATCCGTATTCCATTGATTAATTCAGAAGGGCCAAAAATATCCCCTATATAAGGATGAAAATAGGGGAAAATGATCCTATTGAGTTATATAGCTTCCATGAACAGAAATATAGTATAAGTCTATTGGCTGAATGCATGAACGAAGGTGTTGGCTAGGGCTTACACAAAGTAATTTAGACACACCTTTAAGAGAGTGAAAACTACCCCAATATTACACAAAACTACCCTAATATTACACAAAACTACATAAAAGCTCCAATAACTGGCGAAAAAGCTTGAATCCTCTAAGCTTTATTAATAGGAATGAACCATAAATCTGTTACGACCTAGTTCACGAAAACAACCCATCACATGGTGCAAAACTACCCCTCATCTTGAATTACGAATCTGAGTCAGTAAAAAGATAGTGAATATACCAGATATTGCATTTTGATTGCAGTGTGTCTGGATTTGGAACGATAAACAATATCCCCACAATAGTTTTTATACACACCTATGAAGGGATGAGAAAACAACGCACATTGATATAGGCGATCTCGCTGTGAGAATATTACATCACAGTAAATTCTGTCACAAGGATAATAAAGGGCGCTCTCCATAAAATTAATGTCCTATTGTCTGTTTTCAAACTTCAAGTGAATTTTATAAGGTGGGAATGCGAGGAGGTGAGCGAGGGGGTGAATATTAGAGACATCGCCGTCGCTGTATCACATTAGCGAAAATCCTGTAGCAAGGGTTTTCAAGAGTGATCTTTAGGAATGTCATGGCCTCGTGATTCTTTCTCATCGCTCTAGAGAAATTCACAGGGATTAAAGGGTGGAAATCTGAATAATTTTACGATCATTATATTGTACAGAAAAAATTCTGACATAAAGATAAGTAAAGTATCCCATTCCCGAACGCCATAGCCCGTTTTTCTCAAGTGAATTTTATGGTGGGGTAAAAGCGCGAAAGAATGAATATCGGAGCAATCTCATAATTGGTGCATTACTTAAAAAAAATACTGATGTAGCGGTTTCCAAGAGTGCTTTTCTCTTATGCCAGGGCTTCTTGATTTCTTTTCATCCCCCAAATGATCCCGACGGGGGCTTAGGGGATGAAGATCCACCAATAAGTTTTCGTCCCTTTCTCTTACCCCAAATCAAAATGCGATATCTGGTACATTCACTATTTTTTCCCCGACTCAAGTTCATCACGATTCAAGATGAAGGGTAGTTTCTTATCCTGTAATGGATTGTTTTCGTGTACTAGGTCGTAACAGATTTATGGTTCATTCCTATAATTAAAGCTTAGAGGATTCAAGCTTTTTCGCCAGTTATTGAAGCTTTTTTGCAGTTTTGCATAATATTGGGTTAGTTCACCCTCTTAAGAGTATGTATCAATTACTTTGTGTAAGCCTTAGTCAACACCTTCGTTCATGCATTCAGCCAATAGACGTATACCATATTTCTGTTCATGGGAGCTCCATAACTCAATAGCATCATGTTTCCCTATTTTCATCCTTATATAGGGGATGTTTTTGGCCCTTCTGAATTAATCAAAAGATATACGGATTCGTCGATATTAGATATGAATTCTGCGTCGAAAAATACTAAGAATATCTTGATTGCTCTGCCATAGCTGATGAGTATTCTTTTTTTGCGAGGCTGTGTATTTTTTGATAGCATCTCGCACATCACAACTTCAATCCCTCATATCTCAAAAACCAAACATATGCTCATCTTGAAATTTTGTATTCTGGATGTTCTCATTATTAACAATAATTTAGCACTTAGCAAAATTCGAGGGCTAGCAAACGGGCGATTTTTGGCCTATTTTTTGGGTTACTCTTTTAATTGTATTATGCCATGAGACTAAATCCCTCTAAAACACAAGCCACCAATGACAACGAAGTCGGAAATGCCATTGTGACCAATTTTCCATTTAAAGATCTATATTTTATTTAGCTATTTTATACATGTCAAGGTATATTGCATTTATTTCAGTTGTGTATATTAAGCCGGTCCCACACACATTGCGAGTACTAACGAGCACAAACATTTCCGAGTATGTTCAAGTACGAGAAACGAGCTATCGGAGCCCCCAGAGAGACGCCTTGCACTTTGCAGTAGTGAGTTGCACGCCTTTTTGAGTAGTTTTGTCAAAGCCAAAACCATGAACGAAAATTCACAGATTAAAAGCAGTGCTGCGTACGTTGTGGTAGTGGGGGATATGTCGCACGACCACTCCATTATTTATAATAATAAAATAATTTTAGAAATTCTTTTTCCGTAAGCACTTCTGTTTTTATTCGCTTCCGCAGGTCAACTGATGAGGATAAATTAAAAATCGACTTGTATAGACTCGCAATTGATACGATGCGTGTGGGAGCAGCACGCCCATCGCAAATCCAAGTAAACACGAGTATGAATTCCCTTTGAATCGGTACTTTACCGACAACCACGCGGGTATAGGCAAGTGCGAGTGCGATTAGCAAATATTCGCGAGCATCTCTTCCCACACTCATCGCAAGTGCCCGTACTTGCAAATATTCGCAATGTGTGTGTGCGACCAGCTTTATTTGAATAGTTATGTGACAACAAACGCGAAAACCACGCGATGTCACACGACGACCAGATGTTGTGGCAAAAACGCTTCCACACGATCGTGAGAAGAAATGATGCAAGTTTCTTTACAGCTCACTTGCGTTTTTGTTTTATATTAAATTAAAATACTGAGACGACTCAAGCTTTTGTCTTTTTATCATATACGATGTTTCGTATAGAGAAAATGTTAACCCCCATTTAAAACCTATTTAAAATAGTCAACATATAAAAACTTTTGTTGCACAAAGTGCATGATTTTTATGGAACAGTATTTCAGGGAGGGATTCAAGGGGGATATAAGGGCCGTGGTGACCGATTCACGTCTGCCAATCTAACCTAACTCTTCAGTTCATATTCGTCCTCGTATACAGGTAATGTCGGTATGACGGTAACTAGTGTTTCCAGTTCAATATTTATTTGTAATTTACCTATGTCTCAGTTGTGTAATATTTGTGTATTTTTTTAATTAAATATTTGAGTATGTATAATAAAATGATAAAACTGTCAAATGCGGAAAATACAGTATCATGAACGCAAAAAATATGACAACATAGTTTCATCTGCTAAAGAAAGCCATTTATTCATTGGTTGTTTAACTGGCGGCAAATGTTAACTATGCTGAAACTAAATCATTTATTTTCTGTTTTGAAATTTTAAAATCAACCAGTATATAAATAGCGGTTACACACACAAGTGTCTCTTAACACACGCGCACATACAAGTCCACTAAATATTTATCTATTGAGATAGTCGACTCGATAAAACTTTTAAGTTCTTTCTAAATGGTCACGAAAAACCACATTTTTAGCCATGTTGCCTTATTTCCAACGCCAATGCACGACCTATTACGATTTTTTTATATACCCACAAAGTTACAGAAACCATATTAATGATTTTATAAAAAATATCTGACGATAGCGTTGATGAGAACATTCTAAAACGCATTTATACCAAATTGCATTTAAATGCGCCAAAGGGTAAATATCCCTAAATATATATAAATAAAATAAATGTATTATTGAGAAAGTTTTAAATAACACCTTTCAATTTTATACAAAAAGCTCGAATTATACCTTGAGAAAAAAACAATAGAATGTGGAAAGAAAAAAAACTTAATTTTGAATAAGAACAAGTCATAATAGTTATTTTTGTATCTAGGGTGCAAAATACGACTTTGGTGATCAAGAACGAAAGTTTTTTTACGAGGCGTAGCCGAGTGAAAAAATCGTTCGAGATCACCAAAGTATTTTGCACTCAAGATGCAAACAATATTTTTTTTACAACTTTCATTTGAAACTAAAACCATTAGTTAAAAAAATCATACTGTTTTTAAAATAAAATAATTTAAAAAATTCTACTTTCAGTTGATTTATTTGATAAAACAATAAATATTTTTGAACTAGATGTTTGTTTAATTCTCGTGTATACATTAAAAATTATAAAAAATAGGCAGTAATAGTAAGTGATGTGCATAATATTTTGCACCCTAATGCGCAAAATATTTTGCGCACGGTGTCATGGTAATGCAAAAAAAAATAATGTCAATGAAAAAATGTCTCATTTTAGACACTGACATTAATGCGCAAACATAGCCTTTTTTTGACAGTTGTAGAAAAACTTATTTTTTCTGTATGCATTTTTATTAACCCGATACATTTATACTCCCAAGCCAATCAATTTTCAAAAGAAATTAGGTATGCTTTGAAGAGCGCATTACAAGCAAACTTCGGCCAAAGAAAGATCTGTTATTATTATTATTATACGTTAATTCTATAGTCCGGTAAACTCAAAGGTGGCGTATGTATGAGTTGGTAACACGACGTACGATTTGATATGCGATGCGCATAAAGCTATGGCAGTGACATAGAGATGAACTAGTTGGGTATGTCTTATTCTCTTAGTTTATATGATGAAGCGACCTTTGGACGCGCCAGCTAGAGTTTACTCGATTATAGATAACTGGTACTTTCCTTATTGTAACAAAGAACATTAAATTTTCCATAAATTATTATTCTTAAATACTCGTCTATTAAAAAATATCAAAATAACACATGAAAATTCTTTTTTCACATTTTCTCTGATATTTCCATTAAGGGTAATACATTTTTATAACGTCTTCCTTGCATTGGCAATTACATTCTGCAGTTCTTCCCTCTAAATTTCCTGGCGCTCCTGTCGAATTCTCTTGCAGTTCAGCTATCTTTAATTGGTCTATTTCAAAACAATTTGTTCTTGCGTTTCTCAGAGGTAGTAATCAAGTGCATGAAATCCGGAGATCTCGATGGTCACTTAACTAGATAACTGCTACATCCTATTCACCTGTTGGGGAAATGACACCGCACAAAGGTAGAGGAAAATTTCGTTCGGTCAAAATTTTTGGAATTTTGGGAAAAAATTCTCCTGGTTATACCGAACAAAATTTCTCATAGATACAATGCGCAAGATTCAATAGTTCGACCGCCAGTGGCCTTTCAGCTCTAAAAACCGCTTCCCAAGGAATCACTACTTCCACATCCAGATTTTCTATTCAAGTCACCCACAACGAAAAAATTTTGTATGTGGAAATAATTATTTATGGAACTTTAGTAATATAATATTTCAAATCCTCTACCACAAAAACCCATAAAACGAGGTTTCTGGTTCTTATACGTACACTAAATCACAATTTTTTTATCTCCTTTAATAATGGGTGGGTCTGGCTAATTCCAAAAAATTTTTTGAGACCTTAGCTTCTCTTGTATATCCTAAATACCAATTTTATGGACTCTTACCTGCTTGATTTACGTATTTACCACAAATTCACCCTAATTTACCCGCTTCGACGGAACAAGATGAAAATATAATTCTGGTTCTAGATCTCATTAAATTACATATGTGTACCAAATTTCAAGTCAACATCTTAAACGGTTCCAGAGTAAACGTGCACACAAAAAAAGTTACAGACAGACCGACAGACCGACAAACAGACAGACAGAAATTTTTTCGACGTTTCATCTAAGCCTATCTGAACAATAAATATTTTTTTAAATTTTTTTGTCGTTACTATACCTCCACTGGATGTAGAAGTAAAATATAGAGTTCTTATAAACCGATTAGATTATTTTATATTTCTATTTCTATTTTAGTTACTTTAACCCCATTCGTTTATTAATATTATTAATAATTCTCTAGTTATACTTTTCCCTATAGAAGTTGGAAAACTTGCTCGTAAGTAAAATATTGCAAAGTGTGTAAAATTTACAATTTTAATCCCCAATAAAATAAGTACCCTTTAATGCATTTAATACTTATTTATGTACAAGGGTTGTAAGTGCACTTTTTTGTTCGAGAATAAAGTTTGCAATTCAAAGCCCGTAAAGCCGAGATTTGCAGGTAGGTATTCTAGACGAAGAAATCGCACTGTCCAACCCTCGGTGCATGTCATATTTTTCGTCATACCCATTAGGGGAAACTGAAACACCCTGTGTGCTTAAAAGATGCCTATTATACACCTAAATAAGTGACTAAAATCAGAGCTCCCAAAATTGACATCTTCGGCTGCCGAAACCGCGTCAAAATTTTGGAAATCCAAAATTCATTTTTTAATTAAAATTTTGATCACATTTTCACCAAAATCATAGTTTATGTTATTATTCTTACATATAACTAGTTTTTAATGAATTTGGTAATAAATGAATGATGTTATCAAGATGTATACTCATTTATATTTTCAAATAACGCTTCAATTTTACGTTGCGCACTCCCCACTTCTGATTGACGTTAATACACAACACGCATCACACGTGACACACATTCACAGAATCCCAGTAGGCGGAGTGTTTAAAAAACGGAGTCTTTCGAGGTTTAGAATCGGATCTAAAGAAACCATTGCAGTGGATGATTTGTTTACTCCTCACTAACGAATTACCGCTGCGACACCTAATGAATCATTTAGACGGAAAAACTAGGCAAGCAAAAATAGGCAAGGCACTTGAATTGTGTGAAAACTTACCTGTGGTAGACTTTGAAAAAATTGAGACTTCTTTTTACCTTTGGTTGATTTGAAAACGCTAAGTACTAACCAAAAGTACATGTATGAAATGTGTCAGGCAATTTCCAGCAGAATTTTAAGAGACGATTCAGCTCTAAGAGCTCCAGGGAAAATATCTCACGCCAGATGGCTTACCACAGCCAACGGAGTTCTAAGATTATATGTTTCCAGCATAGAGCCCTCTTAAAACCTTAAAATATTGACTGAATTTATAGTCAAGGTGTATGCCTTATGCTGGTTTGAAATTAAATGCCATTGGTTTTGTAAATATGGTGCTCGGCACTTATTTAGCATTCAGAAGATCTCGCTACCTACTTGATGAACTCAAGGAAGTAATAGATTCCATAATTCAGAGAAACGGATATTTTGGCAATTCAAAAAACCTTTTGATGACAATGTTAGGAGGTGATAAGAAATACATTCGAGAGTTGGCCTTAAGAAGAACTTTGAAATGTAGAAAATCAACTATAAGAACCGAGGGTATCGGGGTATTTCGGGTGAGTAAACTAAACTTTGATTGTCAAGATTATGTGGACTTAATTGACTGGCAGAATGTTACTATAAGCGAGCTCCTGTTAACAATGAATATGTCAAATGAAGAATTAACCATCATGATTTCTCTGGTTCCGGATGAAATACCATTGGTAAAATTTCCTTGCCATTCGCAGACAGTGGAGCGATGCATTAAACTAGTTACTGGAACCTCTCTAGCAGTTTATGGCACCGAAGCACGAGGCGGGTTCATAAGGGCTCGTACCAAATTAAGAGAAATCTCGCCGCAATTTGAAACAAAAAACAATTTTTACGAGTTCTAGGACAAATAAAATAGAAGTTTTTACTTCACGGGCGGGATGGTTAGGGTGGAACTCGAGATGCAGCCACATCCACGTAGTGAGTTCTGGGTATTTTTTGAACAAAAACTAGCTGATAGTTGCATGTTTGGGTGTTTTATACATTTTCGAATATTTTTGTTTTTTTTCCAATTTTCAAGGTCATTTTGGCAGCCGAAGAAATCATCTTAGGACATCCGGATATTTTTGGGTGACTAAGAATCTCAAAACGCATCTTTTGCATACACAGGTAACTTCGTTTTAAAAAATTTGTTTTTTGTGCCTACTACTTTCGTTCCACCCTAATATCCATGAATAATTAAATTATAAAAAAACTTGAGAAAAACTAATGGAGAACTATAATTATTTAAGTCAGATTTCATATTTGCTAAGCAAATAGGTAGCGATGCTTGGAATGTCCATGCAAATTTGGAACGCTAATTTTATTCAAATGACAATTAGTGTCAAGATAAATTAAATCATATTATTATTATAGTTCTGCGCGTTTTTGAAAATAATGTCGAATACAGAAGATGTAGTAAGGCCTGTCTGAATTTACTTCCAAAAAAGTCTCAAAAGCGATACGAGCACACATAAATTATTCTCCCAAATTTATTTTATTTCCCTAGGTACGTTATGAAAAATAACAACCAAGACCCGTTGTCAATGGCAACAAGTATTTAGTACATATAGCGTCACTTACCATCGACAAAACAATGGAATTAGAATATACTTACGAGGGAAGTATGACGAAAATGAAATTTGCTACAAACCCGTTCCAAAATATTCTTATTAACCCTATGTTGTCAAAGTTTGAATAAAAACCATCCATAATATGATTTCTCGAATTTTTGAGGATATAAAAAATATGTAACAGGCCGTGCACCGGCATCTGGAATGAGGTTATATGGCCCAAAAGTACGGCCTTTTCTGCTCTAAATAACAAAAAATTGATTATCTCAAAAGATAAAGATTTTATGGGATTGTATCCTAAGTTAGACACTCTGAACAATATAGAATCTTATCCGTACAAAAATAACTTTTAATATAGTGAGACATTCTTATTCATAAATAAAGGAACTAAATGCTAACATTTTGTATTTCTTTTGCAGGCATATTATAAATTAGCTGTGTGTAAGCCAGATGCATGTTCTGCTGCTGATTTCAATACAATAACAAGTAACTTGTCAGAAGGTTTCCCACCTCTTTTTCTAGATACTGTATGCCAAACTATTGAGACTAATACAGAATATACTGCATCAGACATAGTCACAATGTAAGTTTAAGATGTTTCCATTTATTTGCTAGTAAAATAGTTAACTTTTAAACAGTTATGCAGTGTTTTAATTCTTAATTTTACACGATTGTCAGCATTTGTATGCACAGTATCCCAAAATTAACACACGTTTTGAAGATTGATGAATAAATGAAAAATGTTGATGGATAAAATATATTCCACTATCATATATAAATGTTTTTTACATAGATGGGTAATCAAGTTATGATTTAAAAAAAACACGAAAATATTGAGAAATTCAATAAGTAAAACAAGTATATTAAAATACTTATCTACCGGGGATAATCTTTTAAATCATTTAAATTGCATGTCACTTGCATGAAAATTTTGTTACATTAAAATATTACCGATATAAAACAAACAGAAAAACATTATCCGTATCTGTATACATGAAATAGTTTGTCTTCGCTGTCTGAATAATCAACATATAACCTAACCACCTGGACCTACAGGTCTGAAATTTGGTAATATGTTGCTTTTAATTTGGCCCAATTATAGATATTACTTCAAACTTTGTTATTTCTATGAGTGAAACATATATGTCTTCTAGTACTTTAATATTTAGCATTGGTTATCTGTGTTGTAACTTCCAAAAACCATCATTACCATTATTTTTGAAGCCAAAAGTTACTCAAATGTACAAGGAATCCCTTTCTATGTATTTTTACTCACATCTTTATAGAAGGGAGGATTAGAATAGGTCTGAAAAAATATTTCGTTAGATAAACTTTATTAGAGAAATCACAACGAGTTTTCAACATCTTCAGACAGATTTCAAAAAAGTTAAATGTCACAACGACCACTTAAATTTTAATTCGATCCGGCGAGTCATCATACATTTGTTTTCAGACTTTTCCGCCATATTATCATCAACTTCACTTTCTTGTTTTATTGAATGTCTTATGATTGAATAATAAAGCACTCAAGTTTCATGAAAATCATAATATAAAATACATTGTAAGTGGACAATTGAATAGAGGATTTAAATGCTCATTTCAAATGATTAAAAAGTAACTCGAACTATAACAGGGTTTTTCAAATAATTCAAGAGAAAAATTTTAATAAACGTTACTACACATGTTACCCATGTTGCTGGTGTAATACTTATGAAAGCACTTTATATTTTCCTTCATATTCTGGATTATTGTTGGTATATCTCTATAAGCTATTTCCGTCACGTATCTCCATAAAATGTTATAAGATCTGGGAATCCAGAAGAGAGTTCAGTAGGACAATTCCTGCCAATTCATTTATGTGGATACTTATTATTCATTACCATTTCATTATAACTGCCGTTTAATATCTGATTTTGTTTTCCAGACTAATATTTGTAATAATTATTCTTCTAATGATCGCTTCCACGGTGTATGACTTTTACTTATATCAAACGCAATACAGTAAGTATAAAAATTTATAGCTAAATATATGTGCTCACAATTTACTATTTTTAGAAAGTCACCATCCTCTATTGCTTGCATTTTCTGTACTTTCCAATGGAAAAAAATTATTACATGTTTCCAAAAATTCTAAAGAACAGATACAAAGTTTTCATGGATTAAAAGTGATTAGTATAATGTGGATTGTAGCAGGCCATGGTTTCGCGGAATGGTCAGACGTTAACGTTATGAATGCAGACGATGCGAACAGTGTAAGTATTATAAAAAAATAATTTGTGATAGCTTGTATGTCGCAAGTACCTTTAAGATATTTTGGGCTTTCATCACAAGAAAATTGAGCTCCATACAAATATTTTCGCGAAAACCTGAAACCGGGCTCTACCGGAAAGATCTCATTAAATACTGATACTATGAAAATACAGATTCAAAAAAAGAGGTTTAGGATTTAGTACGTTACAAGGACGTGCTATAATATGCTATATACAGTGTGTCCTCGGTTACTGTTTGCGATAGATGTAATATTCCAAAAAAACATTAGTACGGCTTTGATTTTCTGCAGTCTCGGCCTGCTTGACGTAAAATGAATTTTTACCAAATTTCAGTTAAAATGGGATCTATTTCGCGGAGTTAGTCTAAGAAGAAAATAAATGAAAATAAATCATTGCAGGTAAACTGGTCTTTCTGTTAATTTTACGGAAAAATATTTGGCATTGAAAGTTAGAGCCATCTGCCAACTTTCATAGCATTTGAACAAAAAAAAAATAATAGTAATAATAATAATAATAATACCTCTTGAAGAAATTAGAACAAGTTACAAGGAATTAAAAGAAGGGTGGAATTATGTAGTAATTTAGGTGGGGTACTATTTTAAAAGGTTTCTAGTTGAATTCGTTGAAATTGTTAATTGTGTTAAAAGATAAAAAGCTATTTACTTTAAGTGGTATTATTTTTTTTTGCTCAAATGCAATGACAGTTGGCATATGGCTCTAACTTTCAATGACAAATATTTTATCCAAATAGAGTATTTCCGTAAAATTAACAGAAAGACCAGTTTACCTACAATGATTTATTTTCTTTTATTTTCTTCTTAGATTAACTCCGCGAGTTATATTCCATTTTAACTGAAATTTGGTAAAATCCATTTTACGTCAAGCAGACCGAGACTGCGGAAAATGAAAACCGTACTAATATTTTTTTGGTATCGCAAACACAATCCGGGGACACAATGTATAACATTATCATTTTTTTACAATTAATTATTTTTTATTTATTTGCTTTCATCAAGATTAGAGAATATTATTTAAGTATTAAGCAAAACCCAACTTTCACACTTTTTTATTCATTATGAAATTACCTAATTTCTGTATATTGTTGCCCTAATCTGGGCACGCTAATATACTAGTTAGGTAAATACTTTAAAATACTTATTATTGGAGAACCAATCAAAAACAACTACTCTTCTAGGTAATACTGACGAAGTATTGAATTACATGATAGGATTCTTAGCATTTTAAAGGAATAAAATGTATTAAAAATATTTAAATCATTTATTTAAATTCAGTCATTCACCCTTTCTTTATTTAATATGAAATTGTCTACATTCTATATATTGGTACCTTAAGCTGGTCACGCTAATATACTACTTAGGAAGACACTTTAAAACACTCATCATTGGAGAACCCATCAAAACAACTACTCTCCTAGCTAATACTGATGAAGTATTGAATTACATGATGAGATTCCTAGCATTTTAAGGCAAAAAAATATATTGAAAATACTTAAACCATTTATTGAAATTCAGTAATTCACAACAATTATTGAACCTTACATTCTATTTCTACTCTATAAAAGTTAAAGTGTCTTCCTAAGTAGTATATTAGCGTGACCAGATTAAGGTACCAATATACAGAAAGTAGATAATTTCATATTAAATAAAAAAATGTGAGTGACTGAATTTAAGTATTTTTAATATATTTTTTTGGTTTAAAATGCTAAGAATCCTATCATGTAATTCAACACTTTGTCAGTATTAGCTAGAAGAGTAGTTGTTCTGATTGGTTCTCCAATAATGAGTCTTTTAAAGTGTTTACCTAACTAGTATATTAGCGTGCCCAGATTAGGGCTACAATATACAGAACGTAGGTAATTTCATAATAAATAAAAAAGCGTAAAAGTTGTGTTTTACTTAATACCCAAATAATATTCTCTTATCATTTTTCTTATAAAATAATATACCATTGATTTAATTTACCACCGTAAGGTAAGAATTGCTGCCATTTTCGAGTATACCGCCGAGCCGGCTATATGTACGCTAGGTTGGATTAGACTCATGCTTGTTGCCAACAGCGAGAGACACATGACCCATGATATGGGAATCTGGAATGGGAAATGTAGATATTTGTGAGATACGTTGCCGCATTTTGTCATGAAGGAGTGTTTTTAAGCTCCTTTTCTTTCGTGTTTTTGCTTCTAGATTTCTACTTCTTCTGTAGGTATATCTTTTTCTTGTTCTATCCCAATGTGCTTGGTTCATAATTCTCTCAATGTTTTTATCCACGTGTAGAATGATCTTCCTATTTTGAGTTTGTAACTGTTTAGTATTAGCACTTTCTTTGTTAAATGTGTTGGTTCCCTTCTTTGGACGTGTCTCCAGCAATTCATTGCGTAAGCTTTGATCCTTTTCGTAACTATTTCCCTCCTATAGTTTTATGTCATTGCTTTAGCCTTAATTGTTTTGCAAGTAGTTGGAAGATGTCTGTTTCAACTCTTTTCAGGCTTCTTCTGTTGGCTTTTGTCATTACCGCGTTTTGACCCCACATGTCATCGTTGGCAGTATGATCGCTATGTATATCCTCTTCAGGCTCCATGGTAGTATATCGTTTCAACTCTTTATAATTTCTCTTCTTTTAGTTGGCCGCTCATATATGTTCCTAGATATTTGAATTTGTTCGTTGTGCTTAGTGCCTAGTACTTAGTCACTTATTTTGTATGCTTTTCCGCTGACCAGATTCTCTTTCATTGTCGGGAATAGCACCATTTAGATTCTTCTTCCTTGTGATGATTAGGAGATAGTCAGTGTGTTTTCTTTAAAATTAGACGTTTTCTTTACTGTGCTTTGTGTCACTTTGTTTAGAACTGTGGGAAATAGGAGGCATCTGTGGCAATTTACTCGCCTCTAAGTGAAGATCCTTTTAAGTTGCTTATTCTCAAGTAACCAGGGATATAGGAAAAACAGAAGAACAAGATTATTATTATATAAAAATATCAAATGTTTTACATTTTCATAAAATGAATTAAAATTACTTATATATTCCTATACTTCTAAAATCTGTATCAAGGATTTTATTTAATAATATGATAATTATAGTGCAACCACTATAGCATCCTTGCTTGACTCCTATATTTTTCTGTTTGGTTTCTATTGTCTGTCCTAACCATTGAATGACAGTGTTTTGGTGACTTCAGACTATTATTACCCTCTTTATCTTTATCAGATAATGCGGTAAAATGTTGACTATGGCCTCGTGGCTGATAGTGCTGAATTCCTTCTGGAGATCTATCGGGACTGTGTGTAGTTTTTTGTCTCTTGTCTCAATTTTTCTACCAAGAATCTTCTTAATATTTCTAACCTAAGCTGCAGTGTTATTCTTCTGAAATCATCTCTACACTGTGGTTAGTAAATTTTATGAAATGGTGTTCGTATAGATGTGTTCTATTCCATAGGTAGAGGAGTGATTTTCGTCCATGCTCTGCTAACAATTTCTAAGGTATGCTGCTTTAACCTTTCGGTCCATAGTGCATTAATTCATTGTTTATTTTGCAGTGGTATGTATCTTCTCATATGTGTATTATCATTTCTTCTGTATTTTTTTAGGTGCCTGAAGATTTGGGTTTAATCATTGTGCTGTTGGAAGATTTGGATGTTTTTGAAAAATATCAATTTTTTCTCCTTGTGGTTTCTCTATGCTTCTCTTTTTCTTTCAGTGCATCTTTTAATTTCTCGTTTATGTCCGGCATTCGATGTTGTTTATCTGTTGCTACTTTTTTAGTTGTTCGTATTATTTATTTTTTATGTGACTTTTCCCTTTTCGATGTTTTTCTTGCCGCAATATTTATTTTTAACTTACTGTTGTTCAGTCTAGTTCTTCTTCCGTCAGTTGCTTTTCTATTTCCTCACAGTGTTTCTTTTGGATATTTTTATGCTGGATATTCCAGGTACTGTGTATTTTATTTCTTTTACGTATTTTCTCCTTTCTTATTTCCGGGTAGTCTTTGAAACGTATGTTTTTCGTCCTTGTTTAGAAGAATTATAATGATAGTTTAATTCTTGAATTTACAACTTGATAGGTTTATGTAAATAAATTCGTTTATAGAGCTCTTTGTCTCTAGCACAACCAGATGTGGGTTGTCAGAAAATTATAGAGATTAAATTTATGTTTTAATTAGATCTTCATTATTGATTGAATACGTAATTATTAAAAAAAAACATTTTAGAATTTCTTCATTTCAGAAGAAGGTTATCGAAATAATGCAAAGATTTAAAATTAATATTTTCTTAAATGGATTTTTCTTTTGATTTTTCATACGTTGTATTATTTCGTAGCATTTGACTCCGTTAACAGAGATATACTTTTCAGCAAGTCAGAAAATATTGGAATAAGCGGTAATCTATTAAAATGGCTAACTTCTTACATGGAAAATAGAAAATTTATAGTGAAATATAATGAGGCTGAATCCTATATACGTGATGTTTTGTTGGGTGTCCCCCAAGGATCAATCCTGGGGCCTTTATTATTTGCCATATACATTAATGATCTTCCTAATTATATAAAAACAGGACTCATAATTATGTACGAAGATGACACAACTATTTATGTATCAGCCACATGAAGCTATCAAGAATGTTGTGGATGAAATGAATGATTGGTGTAACAGAAATAAATTAATAATAAATGAGAAAAAACGGTATTTCTAAATTTCAGTATAAGAAAAATTATTTCATTTAACTCTCTACCAATAAGCACCACTTCGATATTCTTGGGTACCTATATAGATAGCTCACTCTCGTGGAAACCTCAGAGTAACCATGTCTGTAGTAAATGAAACAAAGCATATTTTGTCATATTGCAACTAAAAGATACTCTAGGTGAGGAGGGACTCATGGATGTTTACTATGCGCTAGCTTATTCTCATCTACCTCTCAATGTTTGTGTCTGGGGAAGGTCTAGCTAATTATATAGAATTTTTGTACTACAAAAAAGAAGTATAAGGCTGATGTTCAATTTAAATTATAGTGAAAGTTGCAAAAGTACATTTATTAAAAAGAAAATTCTAACTGCACCCTGTATTTACATTTATAAATGCTTAATATACGCAAAATCAAACTTGCATGAATTTGAAACTTTAGATAACAGCCATGCGTACAATACGAGACACGGGAAGCTGCTTTCGATTCCGCGGCATAAAACAGCCAAATTTAAAGAATCACTTCATTATAATAGTATAATACCTAAATGAAAATCTCAAAAATCTTCAGCTATCTAAATATAAGAGGCAAATAAAAAAATTACTCATAGAAAGTGCCTTTTATAACATCAATGAGTTTTTAGCTTTATGCTTGTAATTTTTCTAGTTGATATTATGTGTAGGATTTTTTGTACATTTTGATTATGCATTTATTTTCATCTCTTTCTAAATTATGAAATAGGGAATTTTTATATTTTTTACTTTTGTCATTTTATATGTATATTTTCTTGTATGTTCTATACTATAATTTATGTTTTGTAGGTATCGTGATTTGGTACTTATATATTTATCCTTGACTTGGCACATAATTATGTATCTATTTATTGGCCAATAAACTATCTACATATCTATCTATTTATCTGTAACATCGATTGAACTATTTTTTTTATATACTTTAGTTTTACATCAAGCAGGACTGAACCCCCAAGTATCATTACAAAATTAGGAAATTTTTGTTTGTCTTGTTACGCCCATCCTGGGACCTGGAACACACTATGTATTATGTTTAATGATTCATTTTCCTTATATCACTGAATGTGCCAATTAACTAATGGCTGGTAATACTAGACAAACTGTGGTCCTTAATTGTGCGTGTATTTTGCAGATTTCCAAATGATTTGCTGCAATTCAAATTTAAATCACGCACAATAGTCCAGTCGAATTAGACATCATAAAAAATTTCGCGTACTGCGGACTTTTTTTGTGAAAGTTGTTTAAGAGGGCATAATAAATAAGCACAGAAAACTACACCCTGCTACACCATGTGCGTCCTCTATTTTTAGGGGTTGAAACTTTGAAATTTTACTTATGTGTCCATATCTGTTTCCCTATTGCCCGTAGGGCTCTTTACCAAGTTACACTTTTTGAAGATTCATTCCTCCTCTACATAATTTATATATAACACATTTGCCATAGGACAAACGGTTTTGGCTGTACGAGGCCGAAAAGGTCGCGCTGTCCGAATTTGGGGGTCTTCTGTACAGGACAAACGGCTATTATTTCCAATCTACAATACTACACATACTAATGCCCTTAAGTAGGGATGATGATTTGTGAAAAAACTTTCATCGAATACCGCGCGGTTTTCATGATACGGGATGTTGAAATTTTGAAAACTCCTTTTTTAAAAAAAAAGTGAACCTACTTTTTTTCGCCCATTTTTTTTTTCATGCATGTACGACCCTAATATAAGAAAATTTACGTTGGTTTCATTTTAATACATTTGTTGGTTTAGGAGCTAGACAGCAAAATATGCCAAAAATGGCTATTTTGGTATTGTTGCATTAAAAAAAACAAAATCAGTATAATTCTGGTAATTGTTTTTGTTTATCCTAAAAGTCCAATTCATTGCGCATAGAAAATGTGTTTTTGTATTTAAGTAGGATCAACACTTATTGTGTAATAACGATTTATGTCATGTGTTCTCCAGTCTCCTATTTCACAATTTTTTTTGCGGCCTTATGGTTCATAGTACGGCAGAAAGCATTATACACGTGGACAGGGCACATAATAGGGTGTTAAAATGGGTCTCTTGTTAAAATGCGATAGGACGTACCGTTTTCGAGTAAAACGCACTTGTTTGGTTATGTTTGCTTTGAGTTTTCATTGTGTTCTGAATTGCGATCTGATAAATAAATTCTACATTTTGGTGTTTTCTTTCTTAGGAGTTTGTTTTTTTAAATCATTTTGATGAAATGAACATATAATAGCTGTTTCTCGAGGAAGGTAAAATTACTGTGGATTTTGTTATAGACACAAAATAAGTTGCAATGATGATTCGAGACAAGCGTGAACCTTCAAATGGGGGGAGTGAGAACCCCCTATTCCATCCGAGTCCCTTCATTTTTTCATTAGCAATGTCCCTCATAAACAGAAAAAGCAAGAAGAAAAAGTAGTCAGCGGTGAGTATTTACTAGTCAGTCGATGAAAAGTGTGATCTGAAATAATTTTTTGTAAACAAGTGCGTTTTACTCGAAAACGGTACGTCTTATCGCATTTTAACAAGAGATCCATTTTAACACCCTAATATGTGCCCTGTTCAGGTATACATTGCTTTCTGCCCTACTATGAACCATAAGGCCGCAAAAAAAATTGTGAAAAAGGAGACTGGAGAACACATGACAAATCGTTATTACACAATAAGTGTTGATCCTACTTATATACAAAAACACATTTTCTATGCGCAATGAATTGGACTTTTAGGATAAACAAAAACACTTACCAGAATTATACTGGTTTTGGTTTTTTTAATGCAACAATACCAAAATAGCCATTTTTGGCATATTTTGCTGTCTAGCTCCTAAACCAACGAATGTATTAAAATGAAACCAACGCAAATTTTCTTATATTAGGGTCGTACATGCATGAAAAAAAAATGGGCGAAAAAAAGTAGGTTCACTTTTTTTTTAAAAAGGGGTTTTCAAAATTTCAACATCCCTTATCATGAAAACCGCGCGGTATTTGATGAAAGTTTTTTCACAAATCATCATCCCTCCTTAAGGGCATTAGTATGTGTAGTATTGTAGATTGGAAATAATAGCCGTTTGTCCTGTACAGAAGACCCCCAAATTCGGACAGCGCGACCTTTCCGGCCTCGTACAGCCAAAACCGTTTGTCCTACGGCAAATGTGTAACTTGGTAAAGAGCCCTTCGGGCAATAGGGAAAAGATATGGACACATAAGTAAAATTTCAAAGTTTCAACCCCTAAAAATAGGGGACGCACATGGTGTAGCAGGGTGTAGTTTTCTGTGCTTGCTTATTATGCCCTCTTAAATAACTTCCACAAAAAAAAGTCCGCAGTACGCAAAATTTTTTATTATGTCTAATTCGACTGGAGTACAAGGCAGTTTCGTATTTCTGTAATAGTGAGACAGTAAATATATGGGCGTTCTCACATTAATCGACTCTTATTTTCAGCACACTGTCAGATATAGGGATTTATCAGTCCATTAGTAGTACAGTAACTAGAGGTTTCAACTTCGGAATAATGTCATATTGAACGGATTTCGTTCATTTTTGGCAGTATTATAGTAAATGCTTTACAGAAAAGTTTCTATATTGTACGGGGGCTTGCTAATTTATAGGGGATGGATGCCACCCCTTCTCAGGAGGTGGCACTTAAAAAATATATATATATATATATATATATATTTAATGGAGCTGAAAAGAATCAAATTTTAAGAAGAAAATATTTTATACAATTTTTCACATAAATTGATACTTTTTAAGTTATAACGACTTCAAAAATGCGATTTTAACTTAAAAAAAAAAGGTATTTCCAAACGGCTTTCGTGAAGTATCTCGAAAAGTATTACTTTATCGAAAAAATATTGCAGACCAATTACAGAAAGTACAAACTGAGAATTAATTATATTTTTTGCTTATTGATGTAGGAATTTCGGAGATATTTAAGTTTATATTTTGCATCCAAGTGTTTGGAAATTACCTTTAAAGTTTAAAATGCATTTTTTTTAAAGCAAGTGCTTTAAATGAGCAAAACAATTTAAGCATCTAGGTAATGCTACATTTTAACGAAAAACTGTATTTGAGATTATTTTTTTTATATTACTAGCCAATTGGAGCAACAAAATGGCGACCTTTTTATATAAAAAATATAAATAGGCACATTTTTCCGTCATAACTTCTTTATCTCTTATGCTACAGAAACGAGTAAAAAATTATTTGAAAGCGCAATTAATTGTCTTTAATTTCATTTCTTAGCATGCGTGGCATAGGTGTTGCAATTTCTGAGGTATTTAACATTTAAACAGCATTTTTCGTCTCATAAACGTCATTTGTAAACTTTCATATCTCCTATGTAAATAAATAAAAAATCGAAATTCATTATTAGTTTATGGGCTTTATTTTTGGTATCTACCCATTTTTCATTAAAATAATATTTATTGAGATATTTGAAAAAGGAAAAAAAAAATTACGTTTTATCGAAAATACCTTTATAGTTTAAACTGTAATTTTTTCTAAAGCAAGTGCTGTATACAAACGAAAAAATTTGAGCATCTACGTCATGCTATATATTAATGAGAAACAGTGTTTGAAATTCCTTTTTTTATTTACTGTCTAATTACAGTAACAAAATGGCGACTTTGTTATTAAAAAAAATGTGAAGACGCACATTGTTCGGTCATAACTTCTTTGTTTTTTATGCTACAGAAACAAATTAAAAAACAGTTGAAAGCTTAATTAATAACCTATTCTTCTGCCTATTAGCATTCTTGACGTAGGTGTCACAGTTTCTGAGATATTTAACTCTCACTCTAAATAATTATCTTATAAACACTTGGATGCCAAATATAAATTTAGATATCTCCGATATTCCCAGTTTATACTTTCTGTAATTGGTCTGTAACATATTTTCGATAAAGCAATACTTTTCGATACTTGACGGAAGCCGTTTGGAAATACCTTTTCTTTAAGCTAAAATCGCAATTTCTAAGTCATTATAACTTAAGAACTATCAATTTATGTGAAAAGTTGCATAGAACCTTCTCTTCTTAAAATTTGATTATTTTTCAGCTCCAATAAATACACATATTTTGTAAGTGCCACCCCCTATAAATTAGCATGACCCCGCACAATATAGAAACTTTTCTGTGAAGTATTTACTATTATACTGCCAAAAATGAACGAAATCCGTTCAATATGACATTATTCCGAAGTTTTGAATATTTTTTACCTCTAGGTACTGTACAGCGAAGCGAGTAGATGGATGGTGTAAGAAAATACTACTATAACAAAACAGCAATATCATCAAAATATCGCTCTGCATATCGTGTTTCCAGACAAATCTCGGCTATAATTTTTTTAAACTCATTGCAAAATGTTTTCTTATTTTTGGCCCCCGGAGACCGTTAGCCCCAGTGGCTTTCGCCACCTAGCCACCCTGTCCAGTCTACGCCTTTAAATTATAAAAAGCATCGCTCTAAAAAACCTTGTAAATCCAAACAAAATGCACTAACCTCAAATCCAACTTTATCGCGAGTTTACAAAAGTAGCATTAAAATTCAGTTTTTCTGCTTCTCCTGTAAAATTGAATATTTTGGACTTACGAGGTTTTCTTATTAAGCCGATCATACATCGTTTCTTCCATTCAAGAAATACTTCCAAATTTGACAGTCTAGACATTCTTCCTTAAATGCTATTTTCGTCAATGCCGATTGTCTATCCATGGAATAGATATTTCATTTGTTATTGGAAAAATCTCGTAAATAAATAGAAGTAGCGTAAAAAACTGTAAATAATCTGTGTGTAATAAAATTAAAAGTGTTAGCAGAATAAAAATGATTTGACTCAGACAACACAGAAAGGCCTTTGTCTAACTAAATATATTTAGAAAAAATCTACCTAGTCATTATTTGAAAATATTCATATTTGAACTACATATATATATATATATTGATGACTTTTAGTTAAATTTTAGTACTTGGAAATTTAATTACTTTGCTAGTTTTTTTTATACTTTTACAGTATTTTGTTGCTCAGTTTGAAACATTATTTCTTTACACTTTTCAGTACTTTGGAAAAAGATATTCATTTTATATCACAACAGCACCTTTATCGGTAGATACATTCTTCTTCATATCTGGATTTTTACTAGCCTTTCAATATTTGAAGCAAAAACCAAAACCATTAAAAGATCAAATTATGTCCATACCACACCTATATTTACATCGTTATTTGAGGTAAGCAATATACATATTTAACAAATATAACACAGCCCCACAAAAAAAAAAAGGTCGTGATCTGGATGACTGAGCATGGTATTCATATGTATTTTTCCGCTCTGAATCCGAATCTGAGATCAAAAAAATTCGTGTACCCCTTAAATTTATGTGAAGAGCCAAAAATATCTCTTAAATAAAGGTAAAGTTATGAATATCAATATCATTACGGAAAGGAGTATGCATGTGCACTTTGAAACCCCCATGCTCTCATTTATTATTATTATTCTAGCTTACAAGCTCTTGAGAATGCAAGGGAGACATGGTGGAGGGTGAACACAGACAAAAAACTAACCCCTAACCCTCCAAATGCACAAGAAGTATTCGAAAAACTTCTAAGACCGGAAAAATGCACTCTGGAGTTTTTCAATCTGAGAGAAGAGAAATCTGCCAACGGTACTGAGTTTGCACTTAAAGCAGATAAAGATGAGTGGGAAACAGGAAGGCGCAGAAGGATGTGGCAATTTAATTTTTTTCAGTGGGAAATTTATCGAGCTCTCATACACCTTCTGTTATCACTTCTCCAGCCCTTGAACATTTACTCCACCTTCTCTGGCTTAACCTTTTACCCGACCTCTGCGTTCTATACTTTAATTGAACACGCAAGTGATACTACAAAAAAAAGAGAAGAATAGAAGCTATAGCAGCAAGAGAGAGAGAGAGAGAGTAAGAATGCCAGATGCATACGGAAAGTTTGTGGGTCAGAGTCAGAGGATGAACCAAAATGTATGAGTAGAGAAGCATGAAAAAGAGTGGCAGAAGATCCATCAGTGATCGAGACAGAGTGATAGAAGGGAAGGTAAGTTTGCAAGAAAGTGACAGAGTATATAGAGTGTAAGAGAAGCCCCGAAGAGAGACAAGAATTTTAGAGATTGAAGATAAAATGGAGTGTTTGGATGAAAAAAATATGATCATGAGAGAATTCATGAAATAGAAAGAACAAAGAATACAGGGAGTATGAGGCCGGAAAATGGAGACTGAGAGACATGGTGTCGGCGAATGCAAGAGTATGCGGCGAAGACAAGAAGGCTGAGAAAATAAGTGAGGAAAATTTTGAAGAAGTGTGTTGGAAAAAGTTTGTGTTCAATTAAAGTACAGAACGCAGAGTCGGGTAGAAGGTTAAGCCAGACAAGGCGGAGCAAATGTTCGGGGGTTGGAGAAGGGATAACAGAAGGTGTATGATAGCTCGATAAATTCAGCGCTGAAAAAAAATCAATCTTCCCACATCCTTCTGCTCCTGCTTGTTTCTCACTCATCGAGGGATGTTCTTTGCTTTAAGGGTTGGTCTTGGTGTGCAAACTCAATGCCGTTGGCAGATTTCTCTTCTCTCAGATTGAAAAACTCCAGAGTGCATCTTTCTGGTCTTAAAATTTTTTCGAATACTTCTTGTAAATTTGGGGGTGGTTTCACCCCTTAGACAGGTACGAGCAAAGCGGCTGAGGGCTGTTCTGCACAGTACACTGCGACCATTGCGCAGTAGAAACAAGAAAAATTGCTCTCCCACATCTTCCTCCAACCCCGTCCAGCAGAAGGTAGTTTTCACCCTCCTCTAGAGGATTGGTTGCCCTTGCATTCTCAAGAGCTTGTAAGCTAGAAGCTTTCATGACGCAGAATATAGAAGGGGTGTAGAAGGCGTACCAACCCCTACGGGGGGAGGGGTGTCACGTCCTTGGCAATAATAAATGAGAGCACGAGGGGTAAAAAGTGCCCATTCATACTCCCCTCCGTAATGATACTGATATCCATAACTTTACCCCTGTTACCCCCATTTAAGGGATATTTTTCGAAAAATACATAGGAATACTATGGTCAGTCATCCAGATCACGACCTTTTTTTTTGTGAGGCTGTGTAATCTTAATTTGCTTAAGAAAATTTTGTATCTGTATTATTATTTTCTGAGTATTTTCTATATAATTTCGCCATTTGTAGAACAATTTATTAAATGGCTCTTAGCAAGTTAATTCACATACTACAATTATAGTACATATCTCGTAGCCCTACATTCTGAAAAAATCTGTTCCAAATCATGTTCCATATACAGAAAAAAATATATATAACATTTTATCCCAATTTTAAAAAGTTGCACTCCAAATTGATCTTGAAAAACTGACAGAATCAGTTTATGCAAATAAATAATATATTTTTGGAGCAGTAATCTTGTACAGAGTATGCATTAACATTATTTGAAATTTTGTAAAAACTTTAGAAATCACGTACATTGAATTCCTTGCAAATTTGGGTTACGGTTGCATAAAAATATAATATATTTACTTTACTTAGGGAACAATTGTATTAACAGATTAAGTTAGTTTTTACAATTTGTGTGAAATTTTTAAATACATTCTGAATATGAAATCCACAAATTGTATATTTTCTTTGTCAATTTTGTAAGTCACTTGTAACAATTTAATTGTTACTTTAAAAAAATATATATAATAATAATAAGAATATGAATAATACTATTTCAAGATCGAACTTTTATTGTGTCACCAAATATACAACGACCAAATAAAACATTTTTCCACAGCATTGTGCAAAACTTTCCAAAACGATTTATCTCCTATAAGGACTGCCTTCCTCTTTAGGAACTTATTTCGTATAACTTAATTAAATTATTTAAAATAATATTAATACCATAAATATTTATATTTATTTAAAAGAATGTATTTTAATATCTGCTTTTAGAATTACACCAGCTATGCTTATGATCTACTTGGTCACCATATCAGTCTTTAAACACTTGGGATCGGGACCTATATATAGTTACGGAGTAGAAAGTTTCGCTCAACCTTGCAGAGATCACTGGTGGCAGTTTTTCCTATACATACAAAATTATGCATTTAAAATTGACGAATTTGTAAGTAAAAAATAATAGTTATAAGTATACTTTAATGTTCTATATATGTTAGCGTAAACTGGATTGTTTCTAGCGGGGTGGGAGTCGCGTCAGATAATAAGATAGAGACGAGAAGCTTCTATTCTCAATAATCTTTAGAAAACAGCTCAAAATCCAGTTTAAAAAATCCCCTATGTAGATTTTACTGACATATTTTTAAGTATTAAAGAAAACCTAATGAGTTTTATTTTCTATTTTAAAGGGTTTAGCCGGATAAGCATGACGAGTCGGCCCCCAAATGGCAACCTATATCGAAACTTATGTTTTAACATCGACTTGATGTATGAACGTGATTTATATCTGTTTTGCCGCCGTACTCCGCTTTGTCCTTGAGATATGGAAAAAAATGAGCGCATGCATGACTATCGTTCAAAGAGATATATCTCGAAAACTAATTGAGCTAGAGAGGTAAATCCAACGGGAGGTTTCAGGTAACCTTAAAGAGTATATTTTATATTTTTTTTGAATTTTTAGAATAATTACGCACATCATTAAAAAATAAATAAAAAATATAATAATTAATATTTCCGTATTTTTTATGACTTACAATCACTGAAATAATATATGTTGTAATACTTTATATGCACTATTAATAATAAAATTTGCGTTAGAAAAAAGTTGGTGCAACACTTCGAAAAAAAATAAAATTCGACGCGCACTACATCATATAAAGATACAAACTTGACATGGGACACACATATAAATATTTTATGAATTGGAATTATTGTTAGAAGAGAAATTTAATGAAAATATAAATAATTGTCACGTAAATATCTATTTCATACGGCGCACAGTGGCACGAACTGTAGTTTTTTCGTTCAAGATTGTCTAGAACACTTCGCAACCGATTGGGATAATTTTTTTTTTTTAAATACTCGTTATTTAATTTCAAAAAAACGTAAGAGAGTCGATTTTTGAAATTATTGAGCTTAACCAAAATGTCCATTTTTTATTTAAATCTTAAAAAGAACATTTTTTTTTCTCTAAACCAATTTACATTAATCTTGTTACTCGGGGAGTTTTTGAGGTCGCTGATTACGAGTTTGATATCCAAATTGTCATAAACCAACCTACAAGATGGCGGAATCAATGGCGGCTATAAAATGCTAAAAAATTACAAAAAATTAAATATTTTTGTTAAAGTTTATGCCGAGAAGTTTTGAATATTTTTTATAAATACAAGTTCCAGGAAGAAATTCAAGATGGCAGATCCAATGTGGCGGCAATAAGATGACAAAACTAACTTAAAATTAAATTAAACGCATTAAACTAAAAAGGCTTATTAAAATATTTAAGAAGGAGCAAATTTTCTGAAATTTTCAAATATATCCAATATGGCTGCCATACATTAATTATCAATCATAAATATGCGATTCAGTCCTCCATTAATTTTAAACATAACCCCAAGTAGGTCATATTAATATTTTTTTTATCTGCTAATAATATAATAAACACCTAACGCCAAGAACTTTAAAACAAGAATATTAAACCTAACATAACCTAAGCCTAATAGAAGCTTAAACCAAGAACTCTTTACCTAACATAACCTAAGGCAAGAGTTTTAAACCATGAACTTTAAACCATGAACTTTAAACCTAACTTAGTGCAAAAATGTTTCGTCATTTATTTTTAAGTTAGTTTTATCATCTTATTGCCGCCATATTGGATCCGCCATTTGGAATTTCTTCCTGGAACTTAAAATTTAGTCTATTTTAACTTAAAAGTACTTATCAGAAATATTCAAAACTTCTCGGCATAAACTTTAACAAAAATATTTAATTTTTCATAATTTTTTAGCATTTTATAGCCGCCCTTTTGCAGGTTGTTTTATCACAATTTGGATATCAGATTCGTAATCAGCGACCTCAAAACCCCCCGACTATCAAGATTTATGTAAATTGGATAAGAACAATTTTTATTAAGATTTAAATACAAAATAGACATTTTGGCGAAGCTCAACAATTTTGGTTAGCATAATTAAAAAATCGACTCTCTTACGTTTTTTTGGAATTAAATAACGAGTATTTAAAAAAAAATTATCCCAATCGGTTGCGAAGTGCTCTAAATAATTTTGAACGAAAAAAATTACGATTTGTGCCACTGTGCCGTATGAAATAGATATTTACGTGACAATTATTTATATTTTCATTTAATTTATCTTCTAACAATAATTCCAATTCAAAAAATATTTATATGTGTCTCCCATGTCAAGTCTGTATCATTATATGATGTAGTGCGCGTCGAATTTTATTTTTCTCGAAGTGTTGCACCAACTTTTTTCTAACGCAACTTTTATGAATAATAGTGCATATAAAGTATTACAACATATATTATTTCAGTGATTGTAAGTCATAGAGAACACGGAAATATTAAATGTTATATTTTTTTTTATTTTTTAATGATGTGCGTAATTATTCTAAAAATTAAAAAAAAATACAGAATATTCTCATTAAGGTTACTTGAAACCTCCCGTTGGCTTTACCTCTCTAGCTCAATTAGTTTTCGAGTTATGTCTCTTTGAACGATAGTCATGCAAGCGCTCATTTTTTTCCCATATCTCAAGGTCAAAGCAGAGTACGGCGGCAAAACACATATAAATCGCGTTCACACATCAAGTCGATATTAAAACATAAGTTTCGATATAGGTTGCCATTTGGGGGCCGACTCGTCATGCTTATCCGGCTAAACCCTTCGTTTGGAAGTCATCTTATTGATACAATCATGCGAAATCATATTTCGCGCCTCCTCTGAACAAAGTTTTAGTAGCACGACAAATGTACAGAAAAAGATACAAAATTTCAACGATATTCTTTTTCTATTCTTGACAGAACAAAAGTAGCTACGTACAAACTTAAAGCTTATAAAATTATTCGCAAGAGAAAATTGAGTTTATAGATTAGATACTTTACGGACACTGTATTGTTAACTTAAACAGTTAGTAAATTTGTTTACCAAACTAGTGTCCATACTGATAATAGAACTAATAGTTTAGTTAAAAAGATGCTAGGATAAACTAATTACAATATTATTTATTTCTAGTGCTTAGATCAGACATGGTACTTATCAGCTGATATGCAAATGTTTTTGTTGTCGCCGCTAGTCCTAATCCCATTATCTTTAAACTTGAAAAAATCTTCAGGATTCATGGTGTCTATGGTAGAACTACTGATTTTAAATTTATTCTTTATCGCCCTACCAATAGCTCTCAAACTCCTTATAAAGGATTATAGAAAGTAAGTATAGTAAGCATAAGTCTAAACTATTGGCACAAAACTATAAACTAATGGCCAGTTTCACCCATTGTATAATGTTCTTAAATCTCTACGCTCTACGCCAAAGTTTCCATCTTAAGTCGAATAGCAATCAATATTTTAGGTGAGATAGCGTTTATCTTACTAAGACCTCATAAACAGAACGCATTTATAGGAAAGCGTTGAAGGGTAACTAGTTTTATTTTATTAAGTCCAAGAAAAATGTCGAAATTCTGTTAGATTCCGTGAAGAAAGTCGGAATTTTATTAATAGTCCAGTCAACGAATGAGTATAGAGGACATGGAGGGGGCAGAATTTTCCTCTTCAGAAATGTGTTGGGGGTAGTTAGGAGGTAAACATACTAAATGTCCCCGCCCGTAGCCCTGCTGTTTCATGGGGGAGGGGGGTGGAAAGGTCCATTTTTTTATTCCTAGCGTATAACTCGGAAACGATACGTCGTACGCGACAAATTTCTTTATGCAAAATTAAATTATATTAAATTTCTTACAAGAATGTCTATATTCATTTTTTTCCTAAGTGGTATAGTTTCCGAGTGGTATAATTTCCAGCGAATGTCGATAATTAATAAATTAATTAATTACCTATCTGAAACCTAAACGGTTTACCGTGGTCCAGTAATAAAACACAGTCACAAAACAATCTTTATTTTACAACACGACGTATTTACTAACGTAATATTTTGTCGAAATCTATACGTTTCCTTAAATATACAGTGTGACTCACGTAAAATGAGGACATCTTTATAACTTTTTTATTTTATTTTCGATCTAAATCAGATTTTACTCAACTACAGAACAAACTAGGATCTACTTATGACTAGAAAAACATTCGCCTGCTACAAATGCAAAGCCACCTGCGGTACCAAAATATGAAAAAAAAAATAAAAAATTATATTAGGCATTTTATTATCGTATGTAATATCACTAGTGCTTAAAATTTTATCGAAAATTTTTTCGAAAGCGTGTTGCCTGGTAATATAAATAGTGCAAATTGGCAGTTTATTATCTGATTAAATCCCGACCGCTTTAGCGGGAGGCATTTAATCTTTGATAATAAACTGCCAATTTGCACGAGTTGTATTAACTAGGGGCAACTTACTGACATTTCTATGGTAAATAAAACGAGTTGAAACCTTAGATATTATAATATATAGTCTGGCTTAACACCTTTCAGGCGTTTCTGAGGTGCAATATGACGAGGAACGATAGAAAGAACACTAATTTATTCCCGATATCCCGCCTATTTATTACTATACACTCATGGTTCCGAGATTGACATAGAGAGCGCCATCTAGCGCTACCGCTACTAGAGTTATATTCCATAATAATTGTTCATTGATTCATATTTACGAATTTAATCCTTATTTTTAACTTACGAAGTTTACAAATTATGTTGAGGTTTGCTTCGTTAGGCAGAGTGAATTTTAAATACAACAAATTAAAATATTGCACAGCTTTGATTCAAAGTTACTTTTTGATAGATTACCGTATGTAAGTAGGTACCTAGGTATATTTTTAGTGTATTTCCAGAGCGAATGCGTTTACTTGACATTTATAATAAATGATTTGCTTAACTTTGTAACTACATTATTGAGCTATTGAAAGCTGTACTTGACTTGTTCCTGTATTATGAGCTAGGTATATTAAGTACAATCTTTGTATATTATTGTTACCTGATTGAAATGTAGGCAAATTGAAATAGTTACAGATAGGCAAGGGTTATAGCCTATATATTTCAGACAGGCTTCTCTTTGGAACTGACGATTGTTTACTATATATGTGGTGTGTTTATGTTTACTAGTACATAATACAATATTACAATTTACAAGGTAAGTTAACAATTAGTAATAAGCTAGAGAAGATATTTATAGATAAAATTTAAAAGTGCGAGTTCCCTATTTGCGGAAAATATTTCACGAAACAAAACGTCAAAAAATTACCGCAGTATTTGCCGCTGCAGCGACATAAAAAATTAGAGCGATAAATTTTGCATGTTGGTACTGTCAAAAGCCGATCTAGCTTGAATTACCACTAATAATAACATTTGATTGGTGCAATGTTGTGAAAAGACGGGCTCTCATTGGCTATAGCGTTAATGAGTGAAATAATCGTAGTGATGTTTACTGCAATATTTTATTCATAAAACCTATCAGAGGAAAAGTTCCACCCACCAAATGCAACAGCTAGGACTGAAATAAATTCTGTTCCTGCATGCTTTTACTGGCTGCTATTCAACATCTGCAACATTCCGGCACAGTAAACTTGGTTTTATAAAACTTTACATGAGGTGACTTTGCATTTGTAGCAAGCAGATGTTTTTCTGGTCATAAGTAGATCCTAATTTGGTCTATATTTGGGTAAAATTTGATTCAAATCGGAAACAAAATAAAAAAGTTTTAAGTGTGTCTTCATTTTAAGTGAGTCACACTGTATATTTAAGGAAATGTATAGATTTCGACAAAATATTACGTTAGTAAATTTAATATAATTTAATTTTGCATGGAAAAATTTTTCGCGGACGACGCATCGTTTCCGAGTTATAAGCGAAGAATCGAAAAAAGGTACCTTTCCACCCCTCTCCCCCCTGAAGCAGCATGGCTAGGGGCGGGGATTTTTAGTATGTTTGCCTTCTAACTACCCCCAATATAATGCTGAAGAGGAAAATTCTGCCCCCCTTCATGTCCTCATTCGTTGACTGGACTATAAATATATTCCTAGAAAATAATCCGAATTTTATTAAATTCCGAGGAAATAGTAAGAAGCTTTTAATAATAATAGGGTGGAGGTGGTAGTGGGCAACAAATCTATAGGTAGAGGTAGTGATTTCTTAGGTAGCAGTTTTTTATTCTTATTCTGGTAATTTGTCAAAGAACACTGTCTAACTGTTGCTTTGCCGTAAAAGTCACAGATATTGGTTAGTTTTCAGTAATATACTGGATAATTATATTATTTTGTATAATTAGAGGACATTAGAAGAGTATGGCAGAGAATCTCAGAAAGAAATAGAGCAAAATTACACCGTATTATCGAACAGTGAAATAAATAAATGTGCTTAATTACTTCCACATCCAGTGGAAGTATAGTAACGACAAAAAAATTTTTAAAAATTTTTATTGTTCAAATAGGCTTAGAATGTCATGAAACGTCGAGATTTTAAATTTGAGCAAAAAAAATTTCTGTCTGTCGGTCTGTCGGTCTGTAACTTTTTTTGTGCGCACATTTACTCTGGAACCGTTTGAGATATTGACTTGAAATTTGGTACACATATGTACTTTAACGAGATCTAGAACTTGATTATATTTTCATCTTGTTCCGCCAAAGGATTGGGGGGTAAATTTGGGTAAATAGGTAAATCAAGCGGGTAAGAGCCCATAAAATTGGTATTTAGTATATACAAGAGAAGCCAAGGTCTCAAAAAAAATTTTGGCATTAGCCACCCCCATTACCACCTCATTATTAAAGGGGATGAAAAAAAATTGTGATTTAGTGTGTGTACAAGAACCAGAAACCTCAAAATACTTTTTTACTTCATGCACCCCCACTACCACCCCCTATCACCACCCCCACCCTACTACCGATGTGGGGTATCGTTTTATGGGTTCTTGGGGATTTCAAATATTATATTATTAAAGTTCCATAAACAATTATTTCCACATACAAATTTTTTTCGTTGTGAGTGACTTGGATAGAAAATGTGGATGTGGATGTGGAAGTAGTGATTCCTTGGGCAGCGGTTTTTTATCGAGCAATTGATGATATAATTATTAAAACTTCTAAATTGGATATTAACATTTTTTGTTTTCAGTGAATACGACACTCATTCAAGACTTATTAATTATTTTGTTGGTGTGATGGTTGGTACATTTATGAGGATAAAGCAAGATAAGCCATTTCTGTATATGATGAAAAGAGAGCATGTGTCTGTAAGTATATGATAATATTTCATTAATCTCTTTAATAAATTCAAAATGAGAGAAGGGCGATTGAACTTATTCGATGGCCCTTGATCGGTTTTAAGATTTGTGGACTGCCAACAAGGACAACTAAGATATCACTATGTAAAAGCAAAATATCCAAAGAAGTCAAAAACGTAAACATTCGTTAAAAAAATTTGAGGATTTACATTATTTTTCGAAGAAAGATACTTTCACTTTTAGTGACTTCCGATGATACAATGATCCGAAAGTTTTTCTATTGGTGGAATAATTTGAAATTAATATGACGAACCGTCACCGTCTGAAGTTTTAACTTTTATCTGACGTCAGATATTTTGACGCTGAATATATTTCCGATGTCGTATCATTTTTATTGACATATTACGTGTTTCGAATCATCAAAATGTTAAAAAACGTGGCGAAAACAAATTTAGTCATAATTGTTATTTAATTAAAAAAAGCGGAAAACACTGAAGTCCTTTTCCAAGAAATGAGCCATGGTAATGATAAAAAATATTTTAATTAGGTATTTCATAATGTCTGCCAATAATTTCTATAAATAATTGAATGTTAACTGTTGAACAGTTGTGGACTGTTCGAAAACTATTCTTAAAGTTACTAAAACCAAGCTTAGATATCACTAAAATATACGATTATTGGATAAAACATTTCGGATCCATGTGAATTGATATTTTTCTTTATCCCATGAAAAAACATATGATTCCGATATCGGATGTCGGATGAATGAGAACTTACCTTTAGACGCATAGATTTCTTTCATTAAATTTTTATGTGTTTTGACAGAAGTGACAAAATACACAATGAAGAGTGAGACAATATGGATAATGCCACAAATAAATAATTATAGAAAATATTTGCCATAATTTATTCTATTAAGATAGTTAAGCTTGACTATAAATTAATAACAACATTGTTTCACTGATTTGAACCTTGCATGTTTGAATAAGAAAATTAATTTAGCATCATTATCAAACTTGCATCGCCTAGATAACAATAATAACAATGAGGAAGACGCATGATTTTTCTATGTCGGAGATGAACAAATGTCTGAAAAACTGCTTCGTCGTATTTTTGTGTCCTTCTTTTATATTCCCAGCTTACATAACATATAACACATGTGATGGAAAATAATAAATATATGCGCTATCGCATTTCTTCATTCGTACTCAAGTTAAATAAACTGAAATTTTTAGATTACGAATTTGGTGGTTTGGATATTTATTCTTCTTGAATTGCTGGCCACGGTATTGCTCTATAAAGAAGTTGAAACTCATTATGGATACGAAACTCAATCAGTATTAATCTCCTTCGTGAGACCCGCCTGGTGTATTGGCTTAAGCTGGATAGTTTATTCGTGCTATCATGGCTACGGAGGTAAATAACGTTATTTAATAAATGTATATGTAAATTATTTATATTATTGTGTCAATATGCCTATAGTTTCTATTGTTATTTATAAAGGCTGCTCTTTTCATTTTCCATTAAATTGAATCAGCAGACAACTTAGTTGAATACAATGGTATCGATAATAACACAGGCCCACAAAAAAAAAAGTTATTTGAACTGGACATCTGAATATACCTTTCTTTAGTATTTTTTCCCGCTGCTTACGAATCTGAAGTCAGAATGGGGGATTAATGCACATATTACAGAGAAAAACCCGAAGAACTGTCAAAAAATGCATTTTTTATAGTTTCTTGGGTGGTAAAATATGCATGTGGCGTGTTCGGCTAGGCTGCATGTTTTTTTGCCCTACTGACTTCGAATCTATTGTTAGAACCCAGGGCTAATTGTCAAAATATTGAGGAAAATAAAAAAAACGTAAAAAATTGCATCTTTCACGGATGCTATGTTTTTTTATGGATATTACGTTTTTTTCACGATGGCCTACGTACACCTTTTTTGAGTAATTTTTCCTGCTGATCACAAATGTTGAGTCAAATCTGAAGGTCAGTGATGAAAATACTGAGAAAAGTCAAAAAAATGGTCTGCATATACCTTTATCGAGTAATTTTTTCCGCTGATCACAAATCTGGAGTCACATTTTGGGGTCAGTGATGAGAACACTGAGAAAAGTCAAAAAAATCTGTTTTTTTCAGGATACTCAATCATTGTGCGTGATATATAGTATTTCAATTTTATATGGGTTTTCGTTTTCGAGCGCGCTTATCTTCAAATGATCTGTATAAGGGACTTCTTGGTCGTTTCGTTCCTTTTGTTTTCACTTCTCTTTGTAGCATCCAGCAGTAATCTGCTAACATGTTGTCATCCCATTTACCCTGAAATCGACGTTCAAAGTCTTTTAAATCTTGGTGGAATCTTTCTCCTTGATCTTCGCTGAAGTCGCCGTTATTTTCTGGAAACTCATCCAGCTGTGAATCGAGAAAGTGCAATTTCAAACTCATCATAAAACCTAACTTTTCGTAATTCTTTGTCATTTTTGATACAATGTTTCTGTAGTCTGGATCTTTGGTATTACCGAGAAATTTTGTGGACACGTCTTTAAAACTTAAACCATGCCGCCTTTTCTACTTCATTCATGGAATCACTGAATTCTTGGTCATTTATATAAATAAACTGCTTGTCAGCACTTCTAAAATTCTCACTCCTCCCTTGCACATTAAGCTTGGGCTAATGAAACAATTTGCGAAAGCTCTTAACAAAGATGGTCAATGCTTTAAATATTTGAGTAATTTGATGAGTCACAAATCTGATGCTAAATTGAAGGAAGGTATCTTCGTTGGGCCTGAGATTCGAACTTTATTTAGGGACCAAGAATTCGTCGATTCTATGAATGAAGGAGAAAAGGCGGGGCATGGTTAAGTTTTAAAGAGGTGTCCACAAAATTTCTCGGTAATACCAAAGATCAAGACTACAGAAACATTATATCAAAAATGATAAAGAATTACGAAAAGTTAGGTTGTATGATGAGTTTGAAATTGCACTTTCTCGATTCACACCTGGATGAGTTTCCAGAAAATAACGGCGACTTCAGCGAAGAGCAAGGAGAAAGATTTCACCAAGATTTAAAAGACTTTAAATGTCGATTTCGGGGTAAATGGGATGTCAACATGTTAGCAGATTACTGCTGGATGCTACAAAGAGAAGTGAAACCAAAAGAAACGAAACGTCGAAGAAACCCCTTATACAGATCATTTGAAGATAAGCGCGTTCGAAAACGAAAACCCATATAAAATTAAAATACAATATATCACACACAATCCTGAAAAACCAGATTTTTGACAGTTTTTTTGATTTTTCTCAGTGTTTTCATCACTGACCCTATAATTTGACTCCAGATTCGTAATCAGCTGAAAAAATTACTCAATAAAGGTATAAGCAGACTATTGGAACACGCGTTCATGAAAATACGTGACATTTATGAAAGAAACTGTTTTTTGGCAGTTTTTTTTAGTTTTTTCAGTATTTTCATCGCTGACCTTCAAATTTGACTCAACATTTGTGATCTGCGGGAAAAATTACTCAAAAAAAAGGTGTACGCAGGTCATCGTAACATGCTATATGAACATGAAAAAAACGTGATATCAAAAAAAACATAGTATTCGTGAAAGAGCGATTTTTTGCGGTTTTTTTTATTTCCCTCAACATTTTGACAATTAGCCCTGGGTTCTAACAATAGATTAAGGGTCAGTGGGGCAAAAAACATAAGAAAAGTACATGCAGCCTAGCCGAATACGCCACATGCATATTTTACCACCCAAAAAACCATAAAAAACGCATTTTTTGACAGTTTTTCGGGTTTTTCTCTGCATTATGCATATTAACCCCCCCCCCCCCCCCCCCCCCATTCTGACTTCAGATTCTTAATCAGTGGGAAAAAATACTAAAGATGTCCAGTTCAAATAGCTTTTTTTGTGAGCCTGTGTTTGCAATTATTTCCATGACAGAAGATCTCACAAATGCAATGAATCTACTGAGAGCAGAATGACAACCAAGATGCCCAGATGGTAGCTGTTCCTCTAACAGTAAAACATCTCCTGGCTGAGTGTCCCAGTTACACCATCCACATAAATCGCGATACCGGTAAACTAATAACTTAGCTAAAAGCTTATAATCTCTACTATAAAACCCGCTTTTGAAACAACACATAAGACAGAACAGAAATGACGAAAGCTAAAGGCCTAAGCAGTTGATGTTGGAAAAAGAAAAGTGTTCTACTGAATAAATTTAATGAAAAATCGGCTCTAAGTGTGTTAGTAAAAATAACCATTTCTTAATCGAATTATTCTACTGGGGCTACCTAGGTTTGTAGGATTTTTCTTAAAGGGACATGAAGTGAGAGAAATAAATGCTTTAATGAAAATTATTAAGAGATCGTTTTTAAAGCCTATGAAATTATCATTAATTTACAAGTTGACTCGTCAGTTTTAGATCAAAATTGAGTAATAAACAGCGTTTTGAAATTGGGACCTCTTTTCACCTCTTGAAAAAAGTATATTTTTACTCGTTATTTTTGCAACTTACTCAAAGACAATACACCCTACGCACAGTGTGAAATTAATGAGTTTTCATTTTCAAAATTCCACTCCACGCTCAATTTTTGATCAATTTGGATGAAACTTGGTACAAAATGTTTGTGAAAGCTGGCCTTTTATCAGGTAACTGCGGGTTTTACAATTAAGGTATTATGTGCCAACTGTCAGCTGCCAAAACCCCGCGAAAATTAGGTATAAAAATTTTGAAATTTTCATAATTTGTGTACTGTAAGCTTGTTTAAACTGTTGTTTATGACTTATATGAATGTTTTTTGGGTCGCTGATTAGGAATTTCAGGGTAGAATAGTCTGGAAATGTGTGCAGCACCCTCAAATTAACAAAGAACTCCCCTTTTAAACACTTGTCTTACTGGGAGTCTTAAATTATCACATTATAGTTATTTTTTACTAGTAATTTGAAAATTCATTAGGCTTGATTATAATTTAGCAAAATTTTAATATAATGGTTAATTACCAGCGGTGAAAACTATCCCTAAATAAAAAAAATGAAAATTACATGATATAATTTTTTTTAACTTTTTGCCTTAAACCAATTATCATCGGATGAAATTTTGACGCATTTTCCCTGAAAAAAAAAATGTATTCATCTCCTTAGGGTGTATAAAATAATACTGAAAACCCGTTCTGCAACTTATTTTTCAAGTTAATTGTTATTTAAGGGTAGTGACACCTTTAAATAACAATTAACTTGAAAAATAAGTTGCAGAATGGGTTTTCAGTATTATTTTATGATTTTGGATGAGTCAGCTGACAAAACATTTAGAAACAGTATTTCACCGTACCAAGGGTTGAAACCACCTTTAGTTGAGCGTAAACATTTATAGGAAAGATAACTACCCCTAAATGAAAAAAAAAATGAAAAAAACATGATATGATTTGTTTTAACTGTTTGTTTTTGAATTGAGTAACGAATGGCATTTTTATTTTAAAAAATTATTTTCACATCCTTAGGGATAATAATTATTATTATCTAAGATGGTATTATAGTTAAGACATATACATTTGTATTTTTTTAATCTCTGAAAATAATGCAAATCAGCCCCTTGTTCTTTGTAATATTGAGTAGTACCTAGAGTACTACTTCAAAATTACCTATTCCAAAGAAAAATAACAAATATTTTTGTCCCAGTTAGTCATTTACCATCATTTAGTCTAAATAAAGAATGTAAATAGCTTTTTATAATATCAAATATTTGTTTGTTAGTTATACAATTTATGATACATATGTTTGTATTGGTAATATATGGGCATTTCTTTATTTCTTCGAACAAATAAAGATAAAAAATAAGGCAAAAAGTTGAGTGCAAAAAAGGTAAATGTATTTTGACTTCAAGAATAACATTAAAATTTCAGAAAATTCCCTACTAAATTTTTCTCCTAAACCTCCTTAATATAATTAATAAAAAAGCTATTTTTTTGAAGCTATTTAAATTTAACAACGGCAATTAATAATTAAAAGTGTAATCTACATCTTTATTTAGACTAAATGATGGTAAATGACTAATTGGGACAAACATATTTGCTTTTTCCTTGGAATCGGTAATTTTGAAGGTAGTACTCTAGGTATTGTAGTACTTAATGTTACAAAGAACATGGGGCTGATTTGCATTATTTTCAGAGATTAAAAAAATGCAAATGTATAAGTCTTAACTATAATACCATCTTAGATAATAATAAATTATTAACCCCAAGGATGTGAAAATAACTATTTTAAATAAAAATGTCATTCGTTACTCAATTCAAAAACAAACAGTTAAAAAGAATTATATCATGTCTCCCTGGTTATTTTTCCTATAAATGTATACGCTCAACTAAAGGTGGTTCCTTGGTACGGTGAAATTCTGTTTCTAAAGTTTTTGTAAGCTGACTCATCCAAAATTATAAAATAATACTGAAATCCCGTTCTACAACTTATTTTTCAAGTTAATTGTTATTTAAGGGTAGTTTCACTCTAAGGAGGTGAATAAATTTTTATCAGTGAAAAGTTTCATCCGTTAATTGGTTTAAGGGCAAAAAGTTAAAAAATTTGTATCATGTAATTTTCATTTTTTTATTTTATTTAGGCCCTTATATTAAAATTTTGCTAAATTATAATCAAACCGAAGGAATTTTCAAATTACTAGTCAAAGAATATGTGATAATTTAAGACTCGCAGTAAGAGTATTGCCAAAACAGACGTTTAAAAGGGCTGTTTTTTGTTAATTTACGGGTGCTGCGCACATTTCCAGGATCTTCGACTCCAAATTTCGTAATCAGCGACCCAAAAAACATTCATATAAGTCATAAAAATCCGTTTTAAAAAAGCTTAGAGTACACAAATTATAAAGATTTTAAAATTTTTATAATATTCGCGGGTTTTGGCAGCTGACAATTGGCCATAATACCTTAATTGTAAAGCCCGCAGTTATCTGATAAAATGCCAGCGTTTACAAACATTTTACATCTAGTTTCATCCAAATTGATCAAAAATTGAGCGTGGAGTGGAATTTTGAAAATGAAAACTCATTAATTTCACACTGTGCTACGTCAAAGATACTTCGTATAAAGTTAAAATGTTATGAAATCACCTTCATAAAAAGTCAGTGTTGCTATGTAACTCGTTTATAGTTCACCCAATCAAAAAAAAAAAAAATAATAAGACAATTTTTATTTGTGTCACTATAGTCATCTTTGTTGTATGGTGTATGGTGTTACAGTTGCAGTTGGATTAGATTAAGTTTACGAGTGGGTCATTTAGGCTTCTCTTCACCACGACCTAAAAAGATCTTTTGTGAATACTCTTTGATCTATAGGTCATATCCCACATGGTCAAGCTACGATTCCCTACCACCAGGAGCCAACACTCAGTGATAATGTTGGATCACCGTACGCAGAACCCCAACGGCCAATAATCGTCGCCCACAGCCGCAGATTGGAAACTTATACATATATACCTATCCAACTCTAAGATTTTAAGGAGTCAACTTTCCCATTTCCGCAGAAGTCAATAAATACTACCTTTTATGAGGCCTGCAGACTTTGATGGATCTGGACATTGCATATGCCAAGAATATATTGTGCTTCCATACAAAAGCGACATATTTCGATCTTACCTGTGTCCCTTTTTTGAGATGGCATCGCAGTGAACATGAGCATGCCCTGCAAAAAGGCCTGTTATTATTAATTATGGTTTGCTAAGATCGAATAGCTCTTTTGCACTTTTTTGCGAATAACTTAAGAAGGTCTTCGCTTGACTTTTAACTGCATAAACTCCAGCAAGAGATTTTTTTCATCCTCTCTTGTCTTACCTCCTCTGTTTTGTGATATTTTGCTCTCCCACCGAATGTCTGCAGTCCAAAGCATGATGATTTAACGCCTTATCATCGAAGATCGTCTGTAATCTTATTCACTTTGATTCCTTCATGTCCTGACCAGTTGCTTTACTATTTGTAGACATTACCAGACAATTTTGTACTCAAAAGTAAATGAACTTAGTGCCTTAAATCCTGTCTGGCTGTCTGAAGGTCTATTCTTGTTCCTCGTGTACCTTTTTTGAGCCATGTATGCCGGCACCTATCTATCTTAGATCCATCTGTGTACAAGATGAGTGACCCTCTTTCAAGTTGCAATCCTTCATACTTGGCGGTCAGAAATCACAACTTGAAATGTTCACTTGAAATGAAACCTAAGCGGTGTGGAGTATGTGCGTTTGGTCATTGATTCTAACGGACGTAAGTTTAAAACAGTTAGATGAAATATTAGAGTGCAATCTGCAAGCACCGATAACTGCGACCCTCTTCACGTGAATATGTAAAAGAAACAGATTAAGTAAGGCGTCCATTGCTGCTCTTGGACAAGTGCTCATTTTACTAACAGGCTAACAATTACTGCTTTTAGCGACTTGTTCTGTGCCGTTGGAGACTCGAAACTTCTCTTTTTTGATACTGTTTTTTACTGTTCTTATAAGGTATTATCAAAGACTCTGTGTCTATGAATACGCAAATAGTTACTTCTTTTACCACAAACGTCTTGTCAACACTATTTACAAGAATATAAGGCATTTATTGTGGATTTATAGGCAAATTGTTTTTTATCAGGCAGTGCTTTTGATAAAATTTCACTTCTTAGGTGTTCATCCAAGATTTTCTCCATTGTTTTCAAGAGAAAGGAGGTTTATAGGGCGATAAGACTTAGGTTGGTCGATTGGTCACTTTCCTGTTTTTAGTATGACGCAACTTTTACTTCTCTAGGCTTGGGAGATACAGCCCAATTTTTAGCTGCTTCTAACAATTTGAATCAGCAAGGGTAATATCTCTTCAATTGTTTGCTGAAGCACAATTGGAATGATACAATATCCTCCGGGCGATTTGATCTAATCTTATTTGGTGTGAAGAAAAACTCATTTCTTGGTACGTAAGATAATATAGTCCCATTTCAATCTAGTTTCCCCTTCTCCGACAGCGGTAGAGTGGAAAGGAAGTTGGTAAAAGCACTCTTACACTTTTCTCTCTGCTTTTCGTGCAGCTGTAGTTTGTAGTAGATCTATTCCGTTTGAGGAATAGGTGTTGATAGAACTTTTTGGAGTCTGATAACTGGAGGCATTTCACCGATCCTCTCACAGAAATCTCTCCAAGATTTCTTGCGGCATTCTATTTTCATAACCTAATAATGTATTAGTACGGATGCTAATAGCACAAACCGAAACAAATTACATTGTATTTGTTTGGATTGTTTTTTGTAACAATTTTGATGAAAACTGTATTGTTGTGATGTTTATATTTAGTTATTTAAGGCTTCGTATATAAAGACTAATAAGGCATGTTAGTTACGCCACTACGTATGAAAACTTTATTTTTCTACGATTGTCTTGAAAGTCAAATTCTTTAACTTCAAAATGACTGTGGGAAGTGTCACTTTGCCGCATGCCGTGCGGCAAGAATTTTTTGTACAATATTGTTTAAATTCAAATTTTCTAACTTCAACTTTTTTTTATTTATTTATTTACTGCAAATTTACAATCTACTTTAAAAGAAAATACAAAGTAATAAGTAAATATTTTAAAGAGGATTCGACTTGAATCAGGCACCTTCCATTGATGGTCGCTGAAGGTTCACCTGGCTAGGTCCTCTGGCCAAAATCTCCTTAGCCTCCTTTCTGCGAGTGGTTGATGAAATAGCTCATTTATGAGGTGGTTATTATGATCAGTATTTCCATTCCCGTATTTGATCGAGTATGGAGTTATGACATCCTTAATAAATGGAATGTTGAGATCATTATGTATAGTTTGATTTGAGACATACCATGGGGCATCTGCTATCATTCTCAGAGTTTTTGATTGGAATGTTTGAAGAATCTTAGTATTGAAAGGTTTACTACAACCCCATAATTCTATACAATATGTCTAGATTGGTGTTAATATGGTCTTGTGTATAATTAATTTGTTTTCTAGGGATAACTGTGAGCTTTTGTTTATTAACCAGTGCATGTTGTTGACTTTTAGATCTAGTTGACGTCTTTTCATTTGGATGTGTGTTCTTCAGGTTAATTTTTGATCTAAATGGAGCCCGAGATATTTTATCTCCGATTTTACTGGTATAAGAGCGTCATTTATTCTTACTTGCGGACAAGTTTCTCTTCTTGTGGTAAAGGTTATTTGTGATTACTTATTAGTGTTGACGTTAATTTTCCAGTGTTCAAGCCAGTGTAAGTTGAGGTGATTTTGCAATTTTTCGGATGATCTTACTAGATCAGAATCTGATGACAGAATTGCGGTATCATTAGTGTGTCATTTGTTACCGGGACGTCTGCTGTAAACATTACGTATAAAAAAGGCCCTAGAACACTGCCCGTGGTACACCAGATTTTATAAGGTGAAAATCAGATCATCAACTTTAACTTGAAAGTAACGATCACTTACGAAGGATTTTAAAATTAGGTATAGTTGGTCAGAAAGATGCATTTTCAATTTGTATAATAGTCCCTGATGCCAAACTTTATCAAAAGCTTGTTGTATGTCAGAAAAGACTGAAGCACACATTTTCTTTTCTCCCAGGCACTCTTTGATTTTATTTACAATTCTGTGGCATTGCTGGATGGCAGAATGATTATGTCTGAATCCAAACTGGTGTTCAGGGATTAAATTATTAGTGGGCACTGCTTTTTCTATTCTGTTGAGGATGAGTCGTTCGAATACTTTGGACATAATAGGTAAGAGGCCGATTGGTCTATATGAGTTGATTTCCGTTGGGGGCTTTCCAGTCTTTGCAATCATGATAATTTGCGCATATTTCCACTGAATGGGAAAGTAACATAAACGTAGCATTCTATTATATATGTTTGTTATTAGTGCAACTGCTTTTCTTGGAAGGTACTTTTCTGATACTATGAGCTAGTGTCCTGGTGCTTTATGCGAATTAAGTAGTCCTATTTTCTTGCGAATTTCTGTTAGTGAGAAGGGTTTTATTAGAGGTGATAACTGGCATGGAGAGTTTAAGTAGTTTTCAATTTCGACATCGTTATTGATTTGGGGTGTGGTGTATACGCTGTATACACCAAACTCGTTTGCCTTTTCAATACTTGTTCTTGCCCAGGGTCTATTAAATTTTCTAATTGGGTATAGCAACTATCGGTGTTTTAAATTTCTTTGTAGCTACACGCCTCGATTACATCTTCACAAATTTAAAATTTTGAAAGACTTTAAGGGAAATAACTTCACAACCGTAGAAAAAATAGTATGTAACACACATGTGGCAAGCTTCATTGCAAAACTCGTATGAAAGGAACACTCGCTGTGCTCGTGTTTCTATTTTCATACATCGTTTTGCAATGAAGCCCTTGTCAAACTTGCAATGTACTACTCTAGCTTGTAGATTGTTTAAGGGGTAGCTTGGCACCGGGTTGGCCTTTCTTCACCTCGACCTAAAAGGTATTTTATGAATTACCCTGCAACTAGTAGTTGCCAAATATTCCAATACTTTTTGCAAAGCTTGCAGCTAATTTCCCTATGTCTTCAGGCGTTAATTCCGCCTGTTCTAGGTACTTTATCCTAATGCGGATTAGTACCTTGCATTCACAAAGTATATGTTCCGCAGTCTCAGTTGCAGCTTCACAGTATCTGCATTTGTCATCTTCTGCCATGCCCATGTTCTTGAGATGATATCTCAAGGGGCAAAGGCCAGTTAGAAGGCCTGTGATCAGCCTTAGGTCGGACTTTTCAAGTTCTAGAAGCCTTGTGGCATTCTTTGTTGAATAGGTTATAAACTTTTTCGCTTGTCTTTGGCCTGGAGTATTCCTCCAGTAGGACTTCTTTTGTTCCTTTTCCCATTTTAGTACCTCCTCCGTTATGTGTCCCTTAGATAAGCCACAGAACGGTTCGGGTCCAAAAAATGGGGCTTCAGCCCCTTTTCTTGCGAGGCTATCAGCCAAGTCATTGCCTTCTATTCCCTCATTCCCTGGCACCCACATCAAGGTAACCTTGTTGTTTTTTGCCAGCATTTAGGCTCTACTACGCCCACACCAACCCCTTCGTCCATCTTGGATCCATCTGTGTATCAGATGTGTGACTCTTTCACCAACCGCAGTACTCCGACTCTGCCCGCCTGACGGCTTTCAATCAGCACATCAAATGGGCAGTCAGAGTCATGCTTTATTGGCATTGAGTCAGTGGGTTTGGTCATGGATTCGAATTGGATTAGCTCCAGAATCCTTAAGTGATCAACCAGGTCGCCTGGTCTGAATTTAAGTGCCTGATGCAGAATTAAGGCATTAAGTGCTGCCTCCTTCCTTACATGCAAATGCAGAGGAAGCAAGTCCAGCATTGCCTCCATAGCCGCTGTGGGACGAGCGCATTGCTCCTTTAGTTCCTAGACAGGCAAGGCGTTGCAATTTCTGCAACTTTCCTTGTGCTATTTTCTCTTCTGTTTTTGGCCATCATACACATGATGCGTAGGTAACCATGGGTCTCACAACCGAAAGGTAGGATCAATGTATCATTTTCGGTTTCAGACCCCAAGTCTTACCAAACAGCTTACGGCACGTCCAAATAGCCGTCGTTGCTTTGGTAAGTGTCCTTTCTAAGGGCCGGTTTATCAATATAGGGTTAAATTTGCGTGTTAGCTAGCCCTGGGCTAACTTTAACCTTGGGGCAAAGTGCGTGTTAAACCGGCATCCGTTTATCCACCACATTGTATGTGTGGGTTAGGAAACCCATGAATAACCTAAGGTTGGTAACTCTGCAGAGTTGCCAGCTTTAAGTAGATCGTGATTGGCCGAAAAATGAGTGATTTTCTGTTTGTTAGCTTTTTAATTTTTTGTTACTAAGTTAAGAGCATTTGTTTGCTTTTGTTTAAAAGTCACCTGACAGTGACAGCAATGAGCAACAATAATTATAATATAAACTAAAATATTTTCTGGTCGATAGTTACATTTTTAATTTAAGAAACAAAGATACGCAAAGGCCCCAATTTTTCATCATCAGAGCGGTTGTTATTAAGTAAAATAGCAAATAATTAGAAACACGTCGCAGAATAAATCAAAACTGATGCAATATCTTGCAGGGACAAAGAAGCTGAACGACTTCCACAATACAATAAAATATTTTATATTTGCTATTTAGCTACATTAGAAAACTAAGTATATCTTTCGTATTCCAAAAATTCTAAAATATCTGTTTCATCATCGTTTATTTCGTCTATAGCTTCCATTTTAGATAATTTAACCAAAAAATTCCTTCGACTGTTCACCCAACTATCAACACCAAATATAAAATTTTTAGGTTAACCTCGGGCTAACAGAGATAACCCCCACCTTGAAGCTCGGGCTCTGACTTTAGCCTAGGGTTACTTTTAACCCGACTTGATAAACACTTAGCCTGGAGTTAGCGTTTAGCCCCGGGACAAACTAACCTAACCCTGCATTGATAAACCGGCCCTAAGTGTGAGTTCCAGGTAAGTTTTTGGTCCAGAATTACTCCTAGACACTTGACTTCACTGGAAAAATTCAGTACTGTTCCATTTAACATAGGAGCTCTCAAATTTAGTTTTCTCCTTTTGGTGAATGGAACAATAACGGTTTTGCTCGGATTGACACTACGGCCCTCTGACAAGCACCATTTAGATATTATGTTTAAGGCAATTTGCATGTGGTTACATAATCTCGAATTCAAATCAATTCAATTTAATTTAGTAAATATATAAATACTTCTAAGTTATAACTTTAATGTCAAAAGAAGTTTAATTTTTTTAGGTATTGTGAACTGGATATTAAGTGGGCCATTAATGCAAGTGCTCGGAAAACTAACTTACTGTATATATTTGACACATATCACGGTTGGAATCTACTATCTTATTCTTGCTCGAGGAAAGTCTTACTTCTCTGACTACAATATTGTGAGTATATTCTTCTGTTTTGGAAAAATATGGATGAAGCCTAACTCCTATAGTTTATTATGTGTTGTAACTTTCCTTAATCAATTTTAGAGAATATAATTATAAAACAAGAATCTGTTCTGAAATTTCACTATCGCCTTGGCTGTTTGACTATAGAAATGCAGACAGAACCATAAAACTGATGTCATATTATGACCCAGAATAAATAAAATATTACTGCCAATAAATATAATTTGAATACGAAAACATAGTAATAAAAGTTTAGATTTGGATAGGTCACGAAAATAAACATACTTCTTAAGTTTTCTCGAGTGTTCTTAGTTTATAGAATCTTTACTAATGATCATATTTTTTTTAGTTCTATATTTGGTGTGGCACTTTCACTGTATCAACACTTCTAGCGATATTTTGGACAATGGCTTTTGAATCGCCTCTAATTATAATTGAAAAATATTTGCTTGGAGGAGGAACTCAAAGAAGTAAGTAAACAATTTATACAGAAAAATGCGATAATTATTTTTAATTTTTTTTTAGGCAAACAAACACAAAATGGGAATACGAGTACAGCAGCAAAAGAAAATGTGTCCTAAAGTGTTATTATAGCATCATTCATATCTCCCCAAAAGTATAAGGCAAAAGTTCTGGAATAGGATCTCAATTCTGGGTTGCAAACCGAAATAAAATCATAATCGAGGATCAAGCCATAGCTGCTTTTTCTGGAACCGTTACCAAAATGTTTTTTTTTTATCTAAAAATATACTTGTTCGCAACAGTAGCTAACATTTTGTACCTTTACATAATTTATCTAATAATATGGAATTTGTGATAAACTGGAATTTTTTATATTGTCTCAAAATTTGAAATGGGTCATTACTCATGGCATGTTGACTTTTAAGCTATTCTATCAAGAGTTACCAATCTTGATCAATTACCCCTTTAACAAGTGTTATTGCTGGCAGGCTCCCCCCACCTCTTTTTTTGCTGTGGAACCTTACATAAAAGAAAATAGTAGAAAATAAGAGTCTTGTGCAAAATTGAATGTTCTATCGAATGGAATCAAAATCTCCTCTATCTCGTATCGTATTTGAGAAAAAAAGATGCAATTAGCCCCTTTCAGTGGGGAGGGCAGGCGTGATTTCTCAAGGTTCGAGAATCTATTTATTTTAACTTATTCTACGCGTGGTTAAAAGGATTTGCTTTTACTCAAAAGTTGGAGTATCGAGGCATTTTCGAGAAGCAAGTAACTAATTATTTGTGCCATAAATATATATTCATTGATTTGTTATTTGAACAAATTAAATAATACCGTAAAAACATCAATGTATTCAGTATTGTCTAGGGTGCCCCTTATTATTATATGACCAGAAATTTTTTCTCACATTTTGGGGAGTGCCGGGCATAATTTTATTCCAATGGATGTAAAGATAGGTCCTACCAAATTTTAGCTCGATCGAACACTGTTAACCCGTCGCGTTTGGCGACCTAACGTAATGAGAATCTATGCGCAAGTGTATTCGCAATGCTTTTCTATTGCAGAATCCACAGAACCGTTTAATTAGCTGTGATTTTGTAGTATATCGAAGGAATAAAAGTGACATAAAAAATTATCAATGAAAACCGGCGAATGACATAACCCGGGTAGCTAGGAGTGACTGGAGAAAACAATTACAGAATTCTCTTAGTTGAAATTAAACAAGTAATTAATAAATGGCATCGATTATGTATGCATTCATGTGACTACGTATATATTAAAATAATTATTCCCACCTATATTCAGTAAGATTTAGACAAATAATCACTGTGAAAAATAATTTAAAGAAATATTTGCTCCACTTGCCCTCAATGCGCATTTGTTTACTGTTTGACTAGTGTTGTCAGTACTAAAAGAGACGCCCTTTTTTGTCAGATTTTGTATTTCTTCTAGATCCCTTCGATCTACTTGTACTGCAGTACATAGGTGTGCCAGATATTCCAGATGCTATCGGTGCTGAAATGGCTTCGGCGGTTTTTGAAACGTTGGGAAATTGGGATTTAACAGAAAAGGTACAAGCATTAACTGTTGACACCACTGCTACAAATAAGGGTAAAATTAAAGGCGCTTGAAAGCTGTTAGAACAAAAACTTGAAAGAGATATATTGTTTTTTGGTAGCCGTCACCATGTTTTCGAACTTATTTTGGCAGCAGTTTTTGAACAAAGCAAATTGACTATTTCAGGATCAGATATTCCATTATTTAAAAGGTTTAAAAATTATTGGTCTAGAATCAACGTTCAAAGTTTCGTTCCAGCTGTGGTCAACCCTGAAATCAAATACATTTTTAGCGATCATACTGAAACTATTCTAGAAAGTATAAATGATACAATTTCTAAAACGTTTCCACGAGAAGACTATCGTGAACTATTGAATCTCATAATAATATTCGTAGGAGGCCGTTCCTCCCGGTGGAATAAAATTTAGAAATCCGGGTGCTTACCATATGACCAGGTGGATGGAAAAAGCCATATATTCCTTAAAAATAATTTATTTCGAACAGAATTCGATTTAACGAAAGGCAAGGAAAAACCACTTCGCCAAATAACATGCTTCATTGTAAAATGCTACGTAAAATGCTGGATTTATGAGTCAGAAGCAATGTCTGCTCCACTAATGGATATTAAATTTTTGCGAGAATTAGATCAGTAAAAAGAAATTGATAAAAATGTGGCTATTGGGAAATTTATGAACCATTTGTATTATTTGACTGATGAATGTGTCGCCTTCACACTATTTGATGACTCGATTACTGAAAATACAAAATTGGCACAAAAAATTTTAGAAGAAACAGTAAATGTAGGAAATGAAAACAAAAGTGAAGATGAAACAGAAAATAATCTTAAGAAATTGCCAATGAGGAAAGAAGACATTTCCGAATTTTTAAATGATAAAGTTTTAATAAAATTACTTAGTAATAAGTCAATAGATTTATTTCATAGATTTAAAATAGACAATTTTTACACTTGCATCCATCCAAATGGAAAAATTCTAATGAGTATAAACAAGGACAGCTAGTCATTGGATAATTAAAATTAATAAATGACTCCGCCGAACGGGAAATAAAATTAATTCAAGATTTTAACGAAAAGTTACAAAATTCGAGTATCAAAACCAATTTTTATTGCAGGTGGGTCATTTTTTCATTGATATTTTCAAAGTCTCTACAAGATTCGTTTTCTTAATATATTTGTCCCTTTGGTTTTCTTTTTAGACTGTCCAAGATTACCGCCGTAAACATCCTCAGGCAACCAAAGAAGTATTGCAGAAAACTTTCGAAATGTAGAACTTTAGATTAAGGACTAGTTTTAAAACTGTGTATTCTTAAATCAAACAATAAATAAATTAATAACTTGACATGTATTTATGATTTCTAAAAAGTAAACCAATTTTAAAAGACGATGTAGGGCTAAAAATAAAATAAAATCGATAAAAAGTTAATTTTTGATTTTTGAAAATTTTAGGCCACGAGCGCGACGTGTTACTTATATTCCATTAAGCTAAAAATTGGTGAGGATTTTTTTTAAACATAATGGAACAAAATTCCGCCCGGCACTTCTCAAAAATTAAAACTTCAAAAATAAGGGGCACCCTAGTATTGTCGGATAATAAAATGATTGATTGCATTGTCAGTGTAGGGCATTAACCTTCATTTCTTGTAAGTTTATACACAGATTAGCTCATTAGTCCAACATAAGGAATATCATTAGTTTTTACCTCAGATGACACGGGACGGATATATGCTTCTCAGGTGTAAGTTTGTCTGTTATTTACACATAAATATACATAACCAATTCAGTGACTAATGACCTAATTTTATGAGCTTTATATGTTATAATTATATTTATATTAACATTCCATGTTAGTATCCATTCTTTATTATAGAATTTCTAGACAAACACTTGTATTCTATACGAATAAGGGGAACATGTTAATGTGGATACGGTCCTATCTGTAAAAGAGGAAAATGGTAGTAAAATGTTAAATTTTCTATAAAATGCAGATCTAGGCGCGTCACAAGGCTCAGTACTGGGACCTATTTCTTTCACGAGCGATCTTCCACAATATTTATACACTGGTAAAGTTACTATGTCTGTGGATGATACCTTAGTATGTGTTTCAGCTTCGACTCCATATGAACTCAGTTTAAAGAAAAATCGCGCATTCGATGAAATAAATGCATGGACATAATATAACAAATTCACCACTTCATAAAAAGTACAGTAAAAGTCGACCTTCTCTATAGGGGGTGCTCACAAATAATTCCCGGCAAGTTGATTTTTTCAGGGTCGATGGAGGGGTGTCTCCCGAGTATCCGACCAAAAAGTCACAGTAATATTCTATACAACTTTGCCTAATGTAATTTTTTTGTGACTTTGATTTTGGACCACTGAAAACATTCACCATATTTATTTACTGTGGTTCAGGAAACACACAAACAAAAGGCTGAAAGCTGGTTTTTGCAGGGTTGATTGAGAACTGAACTGTCTCCTGAGTCTCCAAAAAAAAAAAAAAAAAAAACTGGTTAAAGATTCAGGAGACAGTTTTCAATCAACCCTGCAAAAACCATCTATTCAGCCTTTTGTTGGTATATTTCCCGAACCATAATAAATAAATATGGTGAATGTTTTCCCATATAATGGGCGCTGAACCGTCAAAAATCAAAGTTACCAAAAAAAGGGGGAGGGTCAATAAGGCCGGTTTTCGCCCCCCCCTCAAATTTGGCAAAAAGAAATAAGAAAATGTTTTTTAACACTCAGGGTCAATTTAGAGTCGATTTGACCACAAACGGAACCAACCCCACCCCCCTCTTAGGGTCATTTCAAGGTCAAATTATGAAAAAGCCGTGAAATAAACTCGCCATTTCGGAATGAGTAGGCTTATTCTGGGACTTCGATTTAATATATAAAAAGGTTTTTTGGGTCGCTGATTCCGGGTCCGAGGTCAGTTTGTCTACAGTGTGTCCCAGGATAGATGTAACAAGAGGTGTAATGGACCAAAAATTTTGGAATTTTGGAGTGGTATTTGGGGATTGAGTCCTGCTTGTTGTAAAACTAAAGTATACCAAAAATGACTTGATTTGGTGTTCTACAGCAAAGTTGTAAGCAAAGTTGTAAAAATCACCACTAATAAAGTACCTTTATTTTTCAAAATATGAAAAAATTCCACTAAGAAAAGTTATTTAGAATGCAATTTTATACCCCTATACCTTTCAGGAATATAAAATTATTTTTTTGAAACTTCCCATTTTTTCAATAAAGTATTTTATTTTGAACCATTCAATTAAAACTGCATAGAAATTATTTTTTGCGAATTAATATTTAAAGTAGGCTATGAGAAAAGCAGATGATTAACATTTGCTCCTACACAGCTTTAAATATGAATTCAACTCTTAATTCGCAAGAAATGGGAAGTGTCAAAAAAATAATTTTATATTCCTGAAAGGTACAGGGGTATAAAATTGCATTCTAAATAACTTTTCTTAGTGGAATTTTTTCATATTTTGAAAAATAAAGGTACTTTATTAGTGGTGATTTTTACAACTTTGCTTATAAACACCCTGTAGAACACCAAATCAAGTCATTTTTGGTATACTTTAGTTTTACAACAAGCACTCAAATACCACTCCAAAATTCCAAAATTTTTGGTCCATTACACCTCTTGTTACATCTATCCTGGGACACACTGTAGACAAACTGACCTCGGATCCGGAATCAGCGACCCAAAAAAAACCTTATATATTAAATCGAAGTCCCAGAATAAGCCTACTCATTCCGAAAAGGCGAGTTTATTTCACGGCTTTTTCATAATTTGACCTTGAAATGACCCTAAGAGGGGAGTGGGGTTGGTTCCGTTTGTGGTCAAATCGACTCTAAATTGACCCTAGAGTGTTAAAAAACATTTTCTTATTTCTTTTTGCCAAATTTGAGGGGGGCCGAAAACCGGTCTTATTAGGCAAAGTTGTAGAGAATATTACTATGTACAAGCTGGAAAAAGAGAATTTCAAAAAAAAAGAAAAAATAAGAAACCACCCCTATTGCCCTAGAAGGGGTGTGGACTCTGACTTTTTGGTTGGATACACTCCTCCATCGACCCTGAAAAAATCAGCTTGCCGGGAGAAATTTCTTTGAAAAATTATATCTCTATTGGACTAAAAGATATTTGATACTTTGCGTCAAAAAAAATTTAAAAAATCTGTAGTTTTAAAGCAAAATCATTTTCCAAGATAAAGCGTTTTATTCTGTACAAGAGTTTCTGTCTTTAAATATTATAAACATAATTTCTTAATTCAAATTATAATGATTTACCATTTACAATGAATATCTATCTATATTTACCTATCTATTTATTTACCTAGTTTAAAATAAATATAAATTTTTCTTATTATTATATATTTTAATATCAATCATTTGGTAAAAAAATTTTTGGACCTATTCACTATACAGTACATTCTATTTAAATTATGCATTTGTTTAGAGAGATTATCATTCACTACCTACTTCAATAAATATATACGAAATATAATTGTACTAAAAATTTTCCTAGGTGGTAGCGCCACATTATCTTCATCAACATTAAGTGTGTTATCGAAATCAAGGATTAATATATATCTTTTCTTTTTGCTTCTACATCAGCATTTCCATTCTGAAATTGCGGTTGTTTTCCTAAAAATAATATTGGATTAAAAATCACGTTTCATGGAAAAGGTTTACTTTTACCTTCTTCTTTTGATTTTCCAAGCAAGTGTTTCTCAATTATAATTAAAGGTGATTCAAATGCCAACGTCCAAAATATTGACACTATTGCGCTTAGTACAAAATGACCACACCAAGCATAGAACTGAAACAATAATCCTTAAACTTAATTTAGATTTTTAGTTAAAAGAAAATATTTTTTGCGTTTAATGAGAATATACTACAAAAAACTAGATTAATAGGAAAAAAAGCAATTAAATACTTAGATTTTAATTTTTGTTAGTCAGTTACTGCTCTGGAAATCCTCCTGGATCTACCTCCTCTCCACATCTACTTGGAGAGAGAGGCCAGGTGGGCAACATACAGACTTCAACAAGCGGCAAATAATATGCCGCAGGCTAGCACCATGGAACGCAACAGGCTGTCAGATGACATGGAGTGTCATGGCATCCTGGGAATGCTTTCAGATGTGATGCCTACCGCGACCAACTATGAACTGCCTTTTACCGTCCTTTTTCCTGGAAGAGACGAATGGGATCGGAATAGGATCGGAATAAAACTGACCTACAAAGAGCAGACATCTGTTGGTTTACAGACGGCTCCAAAACCCCTGAGGGAGTTGGAGCTGGAGCATACAGTCGCAACCCAAAGGTAAGAATCACTTGCCTGGGTAACTATGCGACTGTCTTTCAGGCAGAAGTTCATGCCATTGAACTGTGTACAAGGAGGCTTGAGCAGATGCATCCTAGACACAGATCAATAAAAATCTTTTCAGACAGCCAAGCAGCTCTTAAAGCTCTTGGCTCACATCGCTGCAATTCTAAATTGGTCTGGAATTGCCAAAAGGCTCTAGCCCGATTGGGCAGATACAACAAATTAACTCTGGTCTGGATACCGGGCCATTCTGGCTTGGAGGGCAACGAAGCAGCCGACTCCTTAGCCAGGGAAGGTGCAGTATCAAAATTTATCGGACCGGAGCCAGTGCTTGGCATATCGGCAAGCACTGCGAAAACCACCATCTTGGCCTGGACTGAGGGGAAAATCCTCCAGTACTGGCAAGAACTACCAGAATTAGTTCATTCAAAGGAGTTCATCACATACCCTTTGAAATCAAGAACTAAAAAACTATTAGAGTTAAATAGGTTACACCTAAGAACTCTAGTTGGCCTATACACTGGGCACTGCAGACTTAACCACCACCTACACAGACTCGGAATAGCGGACAACGCTGAATGCCGACTGTGTCTGGAGGAGGATGAAACGGCAGCGCACATTTTATGTACCTGTCCTGCTGCAGAAAGAACCAGATTCTCACTTTTTGGCAAAGGGCATCTGCTGCCAGAGGATCTGGACAACCTCTCACCCAATAAGGTAGTCGACTTTATCAAAAAGCTGAACCTATTGGGTGAAATATAATTAGGAGTGAGCCACAATAGACCAGATGGTCGCGATGGAGGGTCTGTTACTAGCCCACTCACATATCAACCTAACCTAACCTAACCTAGTCAGTTACTTGACTAATATAAAAATATTTCCTTTTCACTTTCTTTTTCAAGCAGATATTGATGATTTTGAGTCAGAAAAATGCATTTGCGTAACATATATCTTATTTAATAGCAGAATGTACTTACAACATTGTAGTCGGAGAAGTAAACTGTTTCTCGAATGGACAAAATATAATACATTATCACCGATCCGTGTGTTAAGTACATACAATAGGTTAGTCGTCCTAACACTTGCATAGATGGTGAACTTAGTATGCTGTTTACGATACCTGAAAACACAGTTTTTATTTTAAACTTTAATTAAAGTTAAGTTAAAAAAAGACCTCTAGTAAGTATGAAAAACGCTTCAAACGTTCAATTTTGTTACTATTTATCTGTTAGAAGAGGTAACAAGAAATAGAGTATTCTCACTTTGGGTGGATGTTTAATGAAAAAGCAAAATACAAGTTTTTTTATTTCTCCAAAATACGCAGTAGAAGCCCATAAAAATTGAATCAAGTTTTCCAGTGAACAACACTGAGTGCATATCGTGCCCACGCAAATGACTACATGCACTTCATGAATTTTACAATAATAACGTTCATTGGAACGTGGGCTTTGTACCACATTATCGATACAATTCTAAATTTTTCATGGACTAACCTTTTCTTTTATGGTGCTGGTTACGATAATCTCATCCTCGCTATCTTATTCTTTTTAGATTAATCATACCCACCATATTGCACTCTACGAGTGCACAGTGACAAAGTGCCACTGACTCATTGAAAAGTAGATTATGTGCACTCAAAGAAATAGTATGGGTAAATTCAACAAAAAAAAATGGTTAACTAACAATATCGTTAATTTTGTTAAACTAAATTATATTGATGGTATTTTTAAACAAGAGGTGATTGTTATTTTAATTAATAAAAAGTTGTCGTACAACAAAACAAACATTAACTTAAAAAATAGATGAATAAGACTATTATTTTTTTCGTCTAACTATTATTTTGTTGAATTCTGTCAAATTAAACTAGATAATAGTATATTTTATTTTTAACTATTATCGAATTGTAATTCTAACCCAGCGTTAGTTCGCTGTATTATTGTACTTGGTAGACAAACCAATATTATTGTCGTCTTCTAGAAGTTCTAAAAGAATTACCATAAAATTTGCTTGCTTACCACGTAGTCTATTACAGAAATTATTCCCAGATGACGCCACATACAAATCACTGACAATAATCAATCATGCATTATCTTATACTCTTATGAATTTATAGAAAATTAATAACATGATTGCAATGTTCAAATTCTCTCAGGGATCATCGATATATTTGGATGGATCTTATAAACGATCTCTAATCTTTGGTTTGGGTGGTCTGATGTCTCAATACTGAGATTTTGGCTAACCAAAAAAAACTTCATCATACAGTAAAGTGTAGATCAACCTAAAAATTAGTTGGTGAACAAAAAACAAAGTCGTTGTACTATTTAATTGTAGACCAAATTGAAAATGGTTAGTGAACATAAAAAAATGTCAATTGTACTATTTAATTTGTTACAAGAAGATATGATTATTAAACTACTATTCGTTTACGAAAACAAATAAAGTTGTATGACTATTCTTTTCTGATTGATTTAACTATGAAACTAGATAGGCGCGATTTCATATGCTCTTTTTGGTTGAATTTACCTATCATTTTCTTTGAGTGTAGACTGCGACTATTTAGAGAAGATAACATGTCATAGAATGCGCAGAGACCGATATCGTTACCGCGTGCTCGTTGCCTAGATAACGATCCTATTTTTACAGCTGCATGGATGTCGCACTGCCTTCTACCATTAATATTTAAATAAAAACCGCTGCCCAAGGAATCACTACTTCCACATCCAGATTTTCTATCCAAGTCACTCACAACGAAACAAATTTGTATGTGGAAATAATTGTTTATGGAACTTTAATAATAAAATATTTGAAATCCTCAACCTCAAAAACCCATAAAACGATACCCACATCGGTAATGGGATGGGGTGGTAGAGGGGGTGGATGAAGTAAAAAAATATTTTGAGGTTTCTGGTTCTTGTACACATACTAAATTACAATTTTTTTTCATCCCGTTTGATAATGGGGCGGGGGTGGTAATGGGGGTGGCTAATTCCAAAATTTTTTTTGAGACCTTGGCTTCTCTTGTATATACTAAATACCAATTTTATGGACTCTTACCCGCTTGATTTACCTATTTACCCCAAATTTACCCCAATTTACCTCCCAACCCTTCGACGGAACAAGATGAAAATATAATCTAGTTCTAGATCTCATTAAAGTACATATGTGTACCAAATTTCAAGTCAATATCTTAAACGGTTCGAGAGTAAACGTGCGCACAAAAAAAGTTACAGACCGACAGACAGACATTTTTTTTTTCGTTCAAACTTAAAATCTCGACGTTTCATGACATTCTAAGCCTATTTGAATAATACAAATTTTTAAAAAATTTTTTGTCGTTACTATACTTCGTATGTATGTTATCTTCTCTAAGTAATTTCACTCTACCACATTACCTATAAAATTCTGAATTTTTGATACACTTGTAGCGTTTTTCAATGACGGGACTCTATGACACGAGTTCGGACTTTGTGAGTTTCTTATGTTTCACTTTCAAAATTATTTTCGTGCAATGTGCATTCAATGCAAATTTTTGATACGAGCTCTGGCACCTCGTGCAATCGTAGAGTGCAATATGGCACGTATGATTTATCTTGAAAAAATAAAAAAATGTACTATACTCTATGAATTTTTGAAAAGTTCCTCGAATAGTAGTGATTATGAGATTATAGTAACCAGCGCAAAGAAAAAAAGGTTAGTGTACGCTTCAATGAGTAAGTAGTGCGAAGGGATGAAGCGATTTGCAGATGGGTTATATTGCAAAAAATATCCCACTCAAAAATGAAGTTGACGTATCTGAGTGTTTAAAAAAAAACTACCCTACAATCCGTCTATTTTTTCTATATCCCACTCTGCATGTTTAATATAATTGGTTACAGAACACAGCCTTGTCTGAAACCTTTACCAACTTTACATGTTGGATTTATAGGCTATTGCCTATGTACAAAAAAAGAAGGTTGAAAGGAACTAAAACGTTAAAGGGTTTTTACTGTTTATTATGTTCAATTGACCCCAAGTTATGAAAAAACCGCGGAGTGCTACCATTTGAAGTGGTGCGTTTTTGAGATCGAAGTAAAAAGGGCCACTTTTCATTTTTTTTTTGCTCGAAAACTATGAATTTTTTCTATAAACACGTCAATAGAGAAGTGTGTAGAGAATTAAATTTCCAATCGAAATGGCACCTTCAGAAGTCAAATTTTTTTCAAAGAACAAAACAAAAAAAGCGAAAAAATGCAATTTTTTATTTTTTTTTAATTTCAGCCTGTAACTATTTTTCGGGTACATTTAGGCATATGCATTGCTGCATAACAAAAAAATCTGACGTTTTACCCGTTAAAATGAGATTTTGTAAACAGTTTTACGATTAATAGTGACCAAGATATAGCGTTTCAAAGTTGGCAACTTTTAACTTTTTTTGCTAATTTTTACTATTTTTTTTCAAATTTCGTCCTGTAACTTTTTTCTCAGTGAATTTAGGTGTAGACATTATTATATTAAAGTGAAAGCTGACTTTACGCCCATTGAAATGGTGGCTGGTAAAAGTCTCTACGACAAATAGAAACCTAGATACAACCTAGATTACTTTTATTAACCTTCTTCCAATTTTTACGTTCTTTTTTAAATTTCGGCCTATAACTTATTTGTCAAATGCTTTAAGTACAGATATTGCTACACTGAATGACCTCGCAACATTCTTGTTTAAATGGTCTGCAATAGAAGTTTAACCCATCTTAAAGTATTGTTTTTTCTCCTTATTATCCTTATTCTTTCCAAAATCCAAGTAGCAAAAGACAATGTTGTCGTTGATGCGGATACACTATTTAGAAGGATGCTGTTATTCAAACCAACTGATTCAGAATTGGAAGAGTATTTTGATTTTGAATTATCTCCATATCCAACGTCAATCTTTCAAGAGGGAATCATGAGAAAAAATAAAAAATCGGATCTTTACGATTTTTTCGAACCTATAAATGATGTTTCTCTCTCTAACATTTATTACATTATCGATGGTGGATTTTTATTGCACAAAATAGTTTGGAATACCAACGATACATTTGAATAAATCAGTAAAAAATATATTCAGCACTTAAAACATTTTTACACGAATTGCACTGTTGTGTTTGATGGCTACTCTAGTGATTACGATAATACAGGTATGAAATCTGCAGAAAGATTACGCCGAACCAAGCAAGTTGGGCCAGGAGTTCAGATTAACAATTAATCAAAGCCATTATCAAAACCTGATAAATTTTTGGCAAATAAAAATAATAAAAAAAAAATTATTTCATATTTAGTTCAAAAATTTGAAGAAAATAATAGACTGGGCAAGCTGAAGAGGATGCAGACGTACTAATTGTAAATACTGCAAAAGATAAGGCATCCCAATCAGAAAATGTTGTTATAGTTGGTCAAGATGTCGATCTTCTTATTATCCTATCATTATTACCAGAAGAAAATGAAAATATGTATTTTTTTAAACCTAGTATAGGAAATGTAACTGTCAAATTATGTAACCATAATAGTTTCAAATTTAATCATCTACAAAAATACCTTGGCTTCGTCCATGCATTCAGTGGCTGTGATACAACCTCTTCCTTTTTTGGTATTGGAAAAAAGAAATTCTTGAATTTCATTAATAAGAATATTTTGCTTTTGGAAAAGTATTTCAATGAATTTTTGTGTGAAAATGCAAGTCCAGCAGCCATCGGTTCTGCTTCTGAATGTATTGTAACATTACTATACGGTATGAAAATTGATGGCCAAAGCACCTGTCGCTATAAGTTATTTCAGAAGTACTCAACAGGTGCGAAATTCTCATTGTCCCGATTGCCTCCAACAACTGATGCTGCTAAACATCATGGTTTAAGAATTTACTTGCAAATGCAACATTGGAAAGGAAATCTCATCTGGGGTTGGAAAAGTTCAGAAAATGGACTAGTACCAATTTTGACAACTAAGCCTCCCGCACCACAAGTTTTGCTGGAAAAAATAGCCTGTAAATGCACCAAAGGATGCAGAGGAAACTGTGGTTGCAGGAAATTGGGAATGAATTGCTCCATTTTTTGCAAATAATGTATGGGAATGAACTGTGAAAACGCTGATGTACCTCAAATAACGGAAGACGATGTTTACATAGATGCGGATGAAGAAATCGACTTTGATTTTGAAAATATGTTAAATCCAGCATTTGAATAATTTCATAATGTAAGTTATTAATCTAAGTTATTTGAACAAAAAAAAAACACGTGATATAATAAAGTTCAGAAGTGGAAAAATGTAAAAAGTTATTTTTTAACTACAATAATCTACTATATCTAGACTGAATCTTGGTTACTAGTGATCACATAAACTTCTATTGCATACCATTTAAACAAGAAAGCTGCGAGTACATTCCATGTAGCAATATCTGTATTTCACAAGTAAGTTATAGGCCGAAATTTAAAAAAGAACGTAAGAATTGGAAGATAGTTAATAAAAGTAACACTCGAAACGCTGAATCTAGGTTTCTATTTGTCGTACAGACTTTTACAAGCCACCATTTCAACGGGCGTAAAGTCAGCTTTCACTTTAATATAATAATGTCTACACCTAAATTCACTCAGAAAAAAGTTACAGGACGAAATTTGAAAAAAAATAGTAAAAATTAGCAAAAAAAGTTAAAAGTTGCAAACTTTGAAACGCTATATCTCGGTCACTATTAATCGTAAAACTGTTTACAAAATCTCATTTTAACGGGTAAAACGCCAGCTTTTTTTGTTATGCAGCAATGCCTTTGCCTAAATGTACCCGAAAAATAGTTGCAGGCTAAAATAAAAAAAAAATAAAAATTGCATTTTTTCGTTTTTTTTGTTTTGTTTCTTGGGCGTATTTTTGTAAAAAAAAAAAATTTTGACTTCTGAAGGTGTCATTTCAATTAGAAAATTAATTCTCTACACACTTTTCTATTTACGTGTTTATAGAAAAAATTCATAGTTTTCGAGAAAAAAAAATATGAAAAGTGAACCTTTTTACTTCGATCTCAAAAACGCACCACTTTAAACGGTAGCACTCCGCGGTTTTTTCATATCTTGGTCAATTGAACATAATAAACAATACTAATATATTAACGTTTTAGTTCCTTTCTACAGTACATGGACAATAGACTATTAGTATTATCTATTATTAACAAAGCAAAATGTTCGTCATATAGACGGCGAATAATGAAGACTACATAATATCTTAATGTTCCGGCCTCTAATAGTGCAGTCCACAATTTGTTCCAATATACTTGCCAAAAGCCTTACGGTATCTACGACACAAATATTTCTCTCTTCGATAATTTTGGCATATTCTGTGAAGGATTCTCACTCCTTGCTAACCATGTAATTTAAGTGCCTTCTCCGCTTTGTCCATTTCTAGTTTTTGTATAGCCTCTATTTTTAGCATTGTAGATTCACGTACGTAGTTCTACTGGCAGTCAACTCACTCAAATTGATTATTTTCGAAAAACTTTACGCTTTTCAATATTTTAATTTATTCTTTTGATGCGTACAGCATACTAGTAATTCTTCTGATTTTGAATCATGTCTGTCACATAAACATAAAATAAATAGTCAGTCATTATTAAATTTTATTTTCGTTCCGCTCCCAATTTTAACAATAAATATTACAATAAAAATTTACGAGACAGCTATCAAGGAGTATTTTGTACAACTTTCGGCTCTTTTATTATTAGTAAAATAAATAAATGTACAATATAAAGTAGACCTTGGAATACTTTTAATAATGGAAAAAGAATAATTATTGCAGCCTTCAGTCCACGTTCTACAACAACAGATAAGTATATTTTCAACTTAATACCTATATTATACAAAAAAATGCATTAGAAATCCTGTAGAGTTTAACAAATCGAGACTTTAATCATATATGAGGTAATATAACGTTCAGTTGAGATTGTTGTTTCTCCCTTTTCAAAAATATTTTTGAGGCAATCGTCTCTTACAAAACATAGGCACTACAAAATTGAAATTATTTCATAAAATATCGCAAATTTTGACAGAGGTCATGTTTGAATCAAATTACAACAAATCTGAGTGAGCTTGATTAATTTTGCAAAAAGCTCCTTAGATAAAATCTATTACTAAATTAAATATACAAGTGATACAGTGGATATTCTATGCACAAAATAAAGCCGAGTAATTTTTTCCTATGGCTTCAATTTTCTACTGCTAATAATTCACTAAATTTTAGTGTAGTCCATCTGATTATTTACAACTTAAATTAGGAGATATACAGGGTGAGTCATGAGGAACTGTACATACTTCTACCGTAAGTAGAGGCACCTAAGACAAATACCAAGTGACTATTATAAAGTTTTTGTTCCCTTTCTTTACTATCATACAGAGTGATTTATGAATTTTGTCCAAAAATTGTTTTAGTCATAACATTTTAACGGTTAATCCGATTTGCCTCATTTTTTGCAACAATGTACACCGTTGCCTAACAACCGTCATACATATCCAAAATTTAAAAAATCCAGGGACGGTTTCAAAAAAATTTGTTGGATTGCTTCGTATACGATAGTTCACCCTGTATATGATTTATCTAAAACTTGATATGAAATTTATATAGGATACAAATAGGTAGTAAAACCTGAGTATTTGAAATTTTTGTCACACACTCAACAAATTTTTTATTAACGATCAATTTTCGAGTCAAATGAAAAGTTTGGCAAAATGGAATATTTTAATGTATACTAATATTTATTAATAAAAAAATTTAGCAAAAAAGACTATATCTACATACCTCGTGCCTAGGTTTAATAAGTACCATCATTTTAATCAATTTCCAGGCCAGGTCTTACATGTTTATTTACAATAGGTGTATGTATTTAAGAATTATAAGAAAAGAAAAAGAATAACGAAAATATCAAAACATCTTAAACATTGCAGAAGAAATTCAACCAAAAAAAAGATAAATGTCATAATTATAAAAGATTTTCAAAGTGAAATCCATCTGAGTCAATACACTTTTCTTGTCGGATAGTTAAATGTCTGATAGACTTCCTAATTGTTAGAGGCTCATTTCTGATGCAGCAGTTAATAATCCTGTCAGTCAGTTCTTGCCTTGTATTTGTATTTTCCGCGTAGACCAACTCTTTTAATCGTCCCCAAATAAAATAATCAACGGGATCGAAGTCAGGGGACCTCGGTGGCCATGAAATTGCACCCCCGCATCCTATCCACCGGTTTCCATAAGTGTTATCTTAGTGATGACGCACAGCAACCGCAAAATAGGGTGATGCACCATCGTGCTGAAATTTAATTCCTCGGATGCCCACATTAGTAAGCAGATTGGGCAAAATATTTTGCAAATAATTTAAATAAACTTGTCCTGTTAGTGAACCATCAAAAAAATGAGGACCTAATAGATGATACTCCAACCCAAGTATTCACAGAGAATCTTTGCGAATCGCATGTGGATTTTCTTCTGCCTATACGTGAGTTACGTGAATTGTATATTCCATCTCTTGTGAAAAGCGCTTCGTCCGTGAACAGTGTTCTATACAATCAGAGTCTATTGTTCGCAACCCATCTACAAAATGCTAGACGGATTTCGTCTCCTGGATGTAACCGTTGAACTAACTGGATGTGATAGTTGTTTTTTCGCAACACCCTACTTGCTTTAGATTGGGAAATGCCCAATTGTACACTTAATTTCCTCGTACTTATTTTAGGATTTCCCTCAACAGCGCTAAGTATGTTTTCTTGCTGAACAGGATTTACATCTCGTTCTGATTTTGAATGTTTGATGATTCGGTATTCGACGCCGAGAAAATCGTGTCTGGTATTCTCTTGCAGCACTCCTACCATTTCCATTACAATATCCATAAACAAAAATAATGTCAGCGTATTCGACATTTGAAAACAGATTTGGCATTTCTGAATGGAGAAAATTATAATACACTATCACTAACACACCAGTTGTTGATACTAATAACTAAAGACTGACACCTAATGTCAAATTACTGAAACGATTTCAAGCAGTGAAAATGTCAAATTGTCACAGACGTTTATGATCTCTATAAATTCAACAATAATGGATGCATAATGTCTGAAATTCAAATAAAATGGAAGTACCTACGTAATAACAAGCACTAAAAAAGGACGTAGATCCGTATGTTGTATTTATTTTAAATTCAATGCTTGCATTTGAATATGATAATTTAAAAATATTTCGAAAAATTTACAGTTTTCGTTAAAATTGATCTTAAACTGAACATTTGGGTTGGACACTTTAAATGGGGGAAAAGTTAGGTAACACAAATTTGACTACTTATTTCTGTCCTTTTTGGAAGCAATCTGACTAATTGAAGAAATCACATACAGGCAACTTTTTAGATGAACCACATCAGCCACATTTTTAAGACCTGGCCTGGAAATTGATTAAAATGATGGTACTTATTAAACCTAGGCACGCGGTATGTAGATATCATTTTTTTTAGCTAAATTTTTGTATTAATAAATATTAGTATACATTAAAATATTCCATTTTGCCAAACTTTTCATTTGACTTGAAAATTGACCGTTAATAAAAAATTTGTTGAGAGCGTGACAAAAATTTCAAATACTCAGGTTTTACTACCTATTTGTGTCCAATACAAATTTCATATAAAGTTTTAGATAAATCATATACAGGGTGAACTATCGTATACGAAGCAATCCAACAAATTTTTTTGAAACCGTCCCTGGATTTTTTAAATTTGGGATATGTATGATGGTTGTTAGGCAATAGTGTACATTGTTGTAAAAAATGAGGCAAATCGGATTAACCGTTAAAATGTTATGAACAAAACAATTTTTAGACAAAATTCATAAATCACTGTATGATAGTAAAGAAAGGGAACAAACACTTTTTAATGGTCACTTGGTATCCGTCTTAGGTGCCTCTACTTACGGTAGAAGTATGTACAGTTCCTCATGACTCACCCTGTATAAAAAACATGTCTTGAACAAAATTAGTGTAAATCATCTATCCCCACAGATCTTTTTACTGCAAATATTTTTTTAATTGAAAGTGAATTTTATATTACTATAATTTCTAAAACATTTTGTTACTAATATTTCTCTTGTGAAGCCAGCTTTGAATAATAAATTAAATTAAAAAGGAACCACACCAAGTGCATGGGGAAAAATGTCTCGGTTAAATTGTCCGGTTATGTGACATTCCATGGTTCACGTCAAGAGATTGTACTTTACGGCATCAAATTTTACTAAATTATTAGTAGTTGTTCACACGACATAAATAATATTTTACACCGCAATTTCAACCCTGAATTTTTTTATAATAGTTCGAAAACTACAAGTAAAGAAAGAAATGAATCAGTTCTAGGTATCTCTCTGCATAGAATATCACTGTGTAATTTGACACATTAAATGTAGAAACACCCTGCGTATTGCTATGTCATAACATAGTATGTCATATAACCAAATCATTTGCTTTTATATATCGTTCTTTAACAACTTCATTTTCTGCTACTGGTTTACCTAAAACGAAAAGGAATTAAATTAAATACATTTGTAATAATATAAACATCTTACTTTCACTTTTCTTCTTTCCTGCTCCGAGTAGAAACCTTTCTACAATTATTAAGGGCGATTCAAAAGCTAATGTCCAATACACAGATACAATTATCGTCATTGCATAATGCCCCCAAAACACATAGAACTAAAAGTAAGAAAGGATATTATTACGTGAGGCAAATTTATATTAACGGGTAGAAGGTCTCAGAGAGCTAGTTGTACAACTATTTCAACTAGTTTCAAAAAATTCTATAACTTAATAACAAATCTAAATCCACGACACTGCTGATGCCGAAGAGGCCAAATATTATTTTTCGTGTCACTGTATTCACTTTATTCAAAATTTTTTTTTTAATATATATTTTAGCTGCCTAAGGAACGGTTCCAGTTGAAAATGAGTATACCACAAAATACACCTGTATATAACACAGTATTCCATATAGAGTAGCTCACAGTATTACTAATTCATGATAAATGTAATAGTACTATATGGAATAACATTAATCATGATTTGAAATAAATCGAAATTGTTTTAATGAAATTTTAAAAGCAAGATTCTTTTGAGCAATAATGGTTCACCACCACCCTTGTGTGTGTCATATCTCTTCTACGTTATACATGGCTGGATGTCCATAGATTCCGGTTTTGTTACTTCTTGTCCTTTTTATTTCTTTTATATCCTTTTAGTGCCTAAGCGAAATATTTCAAAAACATCATACTTCAATATTCATAACATATGCATTCTTAATGGAAAATTGTATTATGATCTAGTATCAAAAAGAGCCTTAACTAAAGCAAATACAAATCAATAGAAGTGAGAAAATAATCATCTGTAAGACAAAATCCCTGACATGTGGTTCTGTCTGTTAGCAAAAAATTTCCTTTTTTTTTGTATTCTGCGATCACCTGAAATTCGCTACAGTCGTTCTTAAGGTTGATGAGAAAAATATCAAATTCGTAAAATTCAACACGGCTGATTCAATACAGCAGACTTAAAGAAAGGCGACGTCTCACATTTTGACCCCTTCAAAAAGAGATAGAAACTTGTTTTTTTCTGGGACAAATCGATATCCTATCAACAGCTTCCAAAAATTGATAACTACGAAAAGAATTGTAGGGGCTGAAATGGAAAAGTGAAAGCATTCCTCATCGCGTAACTTATAGTTTTTGCTAACGTAATGGTTTCCTTAAAGTCCAAATTGACCTTTAAAATTAAACTTGAAGAATATCAAGGGGAAAATTCCTCGAAGTTCGAAATTAAATTCAAAAGTGGCGTCTTAAATGCAATGCTAGGATGCTCAAAAATTTTTCCTCACTTATATACACCTTCAATTCCGCCCAATTCATGACACACTGTCTCTGATATTTTAGATGTATGTGCCTTCTTCCTCTTATTCGCGGCGTCTTGTCAGAAGTCTTGTGATCGACGAATTAGTTGACCTCCGTTTGCTGTCTGACATGATCACGACATCTGTCGCAGTGACTGTTAATGCACAAGGGGAGAATACGATGTTAGAGAGTCACTTTTGGGGACATATTACTCGAAGAATAGAGCCATACCTCTATGATCTGTCCAGAGAATTCGTAGCAAACATCTCCAGATCCATATCTCTAAAGCATCAATACGCTGTTTGTCTACTTCCCTAACGGTCCATATCTCTGTAAAGAAATATAGAAACTAGGGTGTTAGCAAACCTGATCTTTCTGTGTTTCCTTATATATCTGTCACGCCAAATTTTGTTCAACTGGCAGGTTGCCAATCTTGCCATCTCCATTCTTCGTCAAATATCATACTCACAGTTGCCAGTATTGTCCGCAAGGACTCTAATGTATACCATCTTGTTTACTACCACACAGTTACCTATCTTTAACTTGCCTGGATGATTATCGGTTGCTCTACTGTCATAATTTTCATCTTGTTGCAATTTACACATACAGCTTATCGACTGAAGTCGGTTTTGCAAGTGTATATGCTTACTGCAACTAAGGTGGTATCATGTGCAAATCTCAAGTTATGGAAACAAAGATACCAATAAACAAATTACATTAGCAATTAACAAGCAATTAGTAAAATAACCTAGAACAATGCAAATGCCTTTGTTGGTTATTTTAGTGGTATGACAATAACAGACCTAGAGCAACATAAGGATGAAGATCTCTCCCTGTCTTGTACAACAATAGATTCAGTAGCTAATTCCCTATTTATTCCACATCATATTGATGAAAATGATGTAATGTAAGAATTAGGTAAACTAAAAAATTAAAATTCTACTGGACTAGATGAAATTAGCATAGAGATATTAAAATCCATTGGTGAGGTAATATGCAAACCCTTAGCTTATTTAATAAACAATTTTTCCTAATATGCTTACAGCTGCCAAACATCGGAAACTATCGTCAAATATTACTTTTGAGTGTTACATTAAAACGAGAAAGAATAGTGTAAAATGTAATTATAAAATTCCTACAAAGAATGCATATAATATCATCAAGCCAACATGGATTTAGACAAAATATGTCCATAGAAACTGTCTCTTATCAACTACGAAATTTTGTGTATACAGAGTTATTAGATAGTGGAAAATATGTTCCATCTTTAATATTTGATCTTTCGCGGGCTTTTGACACAGTCGATGCCGAGTTTTTATATCAAATACTATATGCAGTGTGAGTTAGAGAAAGCAAGTTACAATGAATTTTGGAAATTATTAGTTAAGGATAGGATTTTATAGAGTGAGAGGGAAATATGCGTTTATTTTCGGTATATTATAAATATTTAAAAAATGATGAATAGCATAATTTTTAAAATAGTTTCAGATACTTCTTATTGCTCTAAGGAATACAACATTATACAGTTTTTATCATAAATTTTGTATATAGTTAAATGCCATACTCTAATAATGAAATTAGGAACTCTTATCATTGACAAACTACGATATTCAAGCATAACAGAAATATACATAGTTGTATTCGTTAGAATAATACCAATTATTTAAAATAGATTTAAAGATTATACTATGTCTGGTTTTTTAATTATTTATAATAAACCGAAAATTAACGCATATTTCCCTCTCACTCTGCAAAATTCTATCCTTAAATATGAAAATGTTAAATCTGAGTTGGAAGTTTCGCAGGGTTCTGTATTGGAACCTCTGCTCTTCATAATTTACGTAAATGACCTATCATCAAATATACCTAAATGCAAAGTTACTATGTTTGACGACGATACCACTGTAACTATAGCAGCCCTTACCCAAGAAAACCTCTCAGTAAAATTGAATTATGTACGAGAGGAAGTAGAGGTATGGTGTAATAACAAGAAATTCTCATTAAATTTCTATATAAGAACCATTACTCTCAAATTTTGAAACACTAAATAATATTGAATTTTCTGAATCTGCAAAGTTAGACAGTAAATTAACGTGGAAAAACACAATGATTTTGTTTGTACTAAACTCAACATGCTTTGTAGTAATACAGATGAAATCGTGTCTAAACGTAGAGGGTCTCTTAAATATTTACTATGAGCTGGCGTACAGTCACCTAGCAACCAATATTGTCTCTTGGGGAATTTCCAATAACATAAAAACAGTGTTATTACCAGTCTCCATCGCTAAAAATATCGACCATCGACAACTTTAATGTAGATAATTTTTTTTATCGAGTTTGTCCTAAAAGTCAGTTACAGAACCAACATCGTTAAATTCCACCGAGAGCGATTAATTTATGTCTACTCGATAATAATGGAGTGAACTTAGCTCAAAATGATATGTAAAAAGAGTTATTTTTACCGATGCCATAAACTCGTAATAGGATTTCTACAGACGAGTAGATAAGATGGGTTGAACAGTGTCGATGATTTTATCGACTGAACTGGTAAGTCAAAAACTCATAACCTGGATAATCTTTAATATGGCACGAATGGACAGTTGCAAAAAGAGAAACAATATCCTAACGGTTCCTTCAATATTCTTATGGAAATGCATTCTTTATGTATTCAAACATAAGTCTGATTTTAATTACATAGGTGGATATCATAGCTACAATACCAGGCATGGCAGAAACTTATCCACATTACATAAAAGCAACTTCTTCAAAAATTCACCAGACTATAATTTCATTACAATATTCAACAAATTACCAGCCCAACTATAAGAAAGTAATGGATGTAACAAATTTAAAACACAAACAAAATTCTTTTTTATTGAGAAAGCTCTTTATTCAGTTCTGGAATATTTAGATAGTTAGTCCTCATTCAAGCGGATATATAAGAAATTTTGTGTCTCTTACTTTGTGTTATTTTATATTTATATTGTCTCGTAGATTCTACATTCACATCTTATATTTTATATCTTGATTAGGTATATAGTTTATATTTATTATTATTTATTTATCCTTGACTTTCCAAAAACTATCTATAGATCTTGGTCCAGCCTACAGCGACTCCAATCTACCTGCCCCCCAGCAAACGTCGAATTACGTTACTATAGATGTTGAAGGGAATTGGTGACAGAATGCAGCCATATCTGACGCCTGTGCAATCTTTATATTTGTAGAAGTTAATTTTAGCTACTTTCACCAAAGCAGAGTTTTCCTCATACAGTCGGTGAATAATAAAGTCCAAATGTTTGAGTGTCCACATCTCCTGTAATACAGCCTACAGTTTGTTTCATGCCACATTTTTAAAACGGTAGTCTACGAAATAAGGGTAGGTACGTAGTCACGTAATATTCTCTTGCCTTTTCCATAAGCTGTATTTGCTCTAGTACCTCGTACGAAACTTGCTTACTCAGGAGGTATTTGCAAGACAGGCAACGCTAAGGTCTGCATTGAAGAATATACAGCATTATTTTGCTGACCTGTGATATTAGTGAAAGCAATCTTCTATAGTTATCACAGACATCTGTCGTTCCCTTCTTGAGTAGTGGTACGAAAATTGAAATTCTCCATTCATTGACACAGATTCCTGTCTCCCATAACTTTTGGCATATTCTATGAAGGATTATTTCTATCTTCACAAACTAATTTAAGAAACGGCTGTGATATTGTCGACCTAACTGCTTTGCCAATTTTTAGTTTTTGTATTGCTGCCTCCACTTCTAATTTTAGTACTGAAAGTTCATTATCATAGTCATCTTCTACTTCAGCAAGGTTGTCCCAGGGCCTTCAATTTTTTTTTCTAAGCTTAAGGAATATCTTCAACAGTTCAAGAGATATTTCACCAAGCACGTAAACACTCAGTTCTCTGTAAAAGCGTAATATCGCTGTGCTCTTGTGATTTTACTATTGTCTTTACTGTGGTACTGCCGTTGCTGCTACTAGGATTTATTATTTTATCATAAGCCATTCCCATCCATGTGTTTGTTTTTATATTTACTGTACATTAATATTTATTTATGTTATTATTTCTACGTAGGTCATTGAAAACTATCATATAATAATTACTTCAATATCTTCAGCCTTTCAGAAGACAATTTCATTAAATGAGTTTAACTTATGACCGTAAACTAAATGCTAAATAAGAAAAAAAATTATTCACTTCACTTCTCTTCAGAGTATCGGAACACAGCTTATATTCATTTAAGAAATGACGATGTCCCACACATACGAGAACCATCTACATCTACTGAGATAATACGGGCACCGGTTAAAAAACTTAATGAGGATGACTAGAAAGAGATCCCCATCAGGCGAAAACCCAAGCGCCTCATTATTACCGGAAATAATCATGAAAATTCACTGAAAGTCAAAGGCGTACCCAAAATGGTTACATTACACGTTTACATGGTGAATCCAGACACTACTGAAAATAACCTCCAGGAATTACTGAAACCTAGCTTTCCCTAAGTATGCTGTAAAGCGATCTCTTCGAAACATTCAAACGTATATTCATCATTTAAGGTAAAAATAGTCGAAAGTAATTTTGAGAAGGCCATGAATCCTAAGCTTTGTCCAAACGGTGTATGCATCCAACGTTTTTCAGAAATACCCCGGAGGGAAACAGTAACGAGTTAATCAATCCAAATATGCTGTTACTTAACATTGACAGCATTAATTGTGAAAAAAATTAATGAACTCCAAATTGACATAAAGAATTACCAGAATTTATCTTTGTGTTTCACGGAAATTAATAGAAAACCAAATTCCATAAATTATTTATGTATAGTCCTGTCAATAAATGGTTTCTAGAGGGAAATGCCGAGATCACAATTTTTGACTTGAGGCTGTGTTTCGACTATTTAGAAGGTAAACGTACCAAAAGTCCCCGAACGTAGGAGGTGGGGGAGCTGTCGGGGGGCACGAAGAAAGTCCCGGTTTTTGGTTCTTCGCTCATATCTCGAAAATGGTTAGCTAAAGCTTACTAATTTTTCTACAATAATGTTTCTATTAATTTTTCTCGTATCTGTTATGGTTCAGTAATGAATTGTATATCTTTTAACGGTATTCTAACTTTATTATAAATTTATTATAAATTGAATAAAAATTTTAATAATCATCGTAGAAAAAAATTTCTTGTACATATATCTGTTTCACAGCAAACTGAAATCAAATATCGAAAAAAAATGTTTTTGCGCCTGCAAGAGTGTGTGTGCGCGCGTGTATACCGTTTCTTGTAAACACGATAACTTCTGTTAGACTTGAAATATTTGATTACCATTTGGAACATATGTAAAACAGCATATTACCCAGCAATTCATATTAAAATTGGGCCATATTTGTAATACATGGTGATAACCAGAGGCCTACAAACTCTCACTTCATAATAGTGTTATTAAAAATACCATGTTCCATATTTTAGGATAACATTGATATATATCATCTAATTTAAATAAAGTTGGTTTGCCTAACATACACCTGGTATAGTGCAGTTTATAAATCTTTTACATCTTTTTATTTTTGTATGCTTAATCAAAAACCTTAGTAATATTTTGCTATGAAATTAAAATAAAACCTATTTTACGTAGAGTTTGTAATTAAATATTTTAAGTCTAACAGAAGTTATCGTGTTTACAAGAAACGGTATACACGCACACGCGCACACGCGCACACACACACACACACACACACACACACACACACGCACACACACACACACACACACACACACACACTTACAGACGCAAAGACATTTTTTATTCGATATTTGAGTTCAGTCTGCTGTGAAACGGATATCTGTACAAGATTTTTTCTATGATGATTATTATTTTTTTTTTTTCAATTTATAATAAATTTATAATAAAGTTAGAATACAGTCAAAAGATATACAATTCATTACTGAACAGATACCAAAAAAATTAGTGGAAACATTATTGTAGAAAAAATAGTCAGCTTTAATTTTGCATATATCAACTTTTTGATTAGGGCTGACCGTTTTCGAGATATGAGCGAAAAACCAAAAACCGGGACCTTCTTCGAGCCCCCCCACCTCCTACGTTCGGAGACTTTTGGTATGTTTACCTCCTAAATAGTCCAAATACAGTCTTCAAGTCAAAAATTATGATCTCGGCATTTCCCTCTAGACCCCCTTATTGTAAGATTGGTAGAGTATAAGGTGGCCTCGTAACTCACGATGCCCACCAAAAAATGTCATTAGCCAATGAGCAGCTGGTGTGAAATCACAACCAAATGCAGAGCCTGATTCAAAATATTGTAAGAATTTGTGTAATGTTAATAATTAAGCAAAGAACTCGTAACTGGAACGGGCCCGCAATGACCCGCCTGAGGTAGGGAGTAATTACCTCGTATTTTGAGTAACCGTTTTGCAGGGTGGTAATCAGGATAAGTCGTAGAATAAAACATTACAGGTCATAGTATACTTCTGGCCATATTTCGGGCCAGTACGGACCGTCCTTCTAGAAAGAGATAACTGTACCGCTACTGCGCGTTCGAAGAACAAGGGTAGTCGACTTTTCATCCCCGCACTCACTTCTCGCCTAAAAGCTGAATACGAGAGAACCTTATACTCTACAAATTTTGCCCTTATTGAACATTCATTGATAGTGCTAGTATCCATACACGGCTACAAACTTGGTAGTTATTACTGTAGACTTATGGACCAAACATTTTTTTGAAACTTCCCATTTTTTGCGATATAATAGTTGAATTCATATTTAAAGTTGTGTAGGAGCAAATATTAATCATCTCAAAAAGTAGGCTATTGGTAAATAGAAAATTGAATATACGAGATGTAAGAAGGTATAAAATAATTTCTATGCAGTTTTAATTGAATGGTTCAAAATAAAATACTAATTTATTGAAAAAATAGGAAGTTTCAAAAAAATAATTTCATATGTCTGAAATTTGGTGTAGAGATATAAAGTTGCATTTTAAATAACTTTTCTTAGTGGAATTTTTTCATAAGGGTACTTTATTAGTGGTGATTTTTACAACTTTGCTTATAAAACACCCTGTAGAACACCAAATCAAGTCATTTTTGGTATACTTTAGTTTTACAACAAGCAGGACTCAATCTCCAAATACCATTCCAAAATTCCAAAATTTTTGGTCCATTACACCTCTTGTTACATCTATCCTGGGACACACTGTATATTATAGTGCCTCCATATTTTGCATACCCTCTATTTTGTTTGTTTATTTTGTTTTAGCAGTTAAGTCTAAAATTGTGACGTTTTTTATACAAATGTTTGTCTTCGAAAATAAAGAATTTTGATTTTGAATTTGAAATTTATATACTGGTAAAACCCATAATAATAATCAAAATTATGTTGTGATATAGAACTTACTTGCCTTTCATTTGTCTTATGTGTCACAAATATAATTTAAAAAACTATCATGCCGAAGGACCTAGCAATTGAATTGCTTCGTGGTGAAATTTTATGATATACATTGTGACTGAACCGCAAAGAAACTAAACACACACAAAAATTGTCTTATTTCTAACATTAGACCTCTTCCCGTCAATTTAATGACTGCTTAAAAATGTTTTAACATTTTTAGTTTGACATAAGGAAATAATAGATTATACTTACAACATCATAGTCACTAAAGTATAGATTGGTTTTAATGGAATAAAAGAAGTACACCTCCACTAGTCCATGCATTAAATAGACACAATATGTAAGCCTCCCAAGTACATGGAACAATGGAACACATAACAACCAGTTAACAAAACCTAAAGCAATCATTTTCATTTATTTAACATTTAATGATTTTACAGAAGTTTTAATATATTAGATTATTTACAATAGATTCTTTTACTTGCAAAATATAGATTTTATATATTGAAAAATATAAGTAATCATTATTTACAGTTTCCTGAATATTTTAATTGACACCGAACAAGAAATATAAAAATGTATTAAAGACAATTCAAGATTAAGCCTAGCGTTCATCTGTTTTAATTTGTCAACAATATGTTAATAAGTTTGTCAATAGTCTGTCAAGAATCTATAAATGTTTGTTAGTTACCGACAGAGTCCTGCTAATAATAATATATTTTACTCACTCCTCTAGAGTATGATTCTGGAATAAATTAAATTGTCTAGAATTCCTGAATTCTGTTTTGCACATTTAGAAGTTATTGCAGTATAAAGTGTATAACTTTTTTATTTTTATTTCAATTTTATTTGCTTTCCAAAGTAATTGATGCAATGAAAATGTTAAAACTCTTGTTTGTTGTTTTAAACAATGATTTTTTTTATTTAATGTTATCTACTACTGCTATTGGTGAATAACAGCTGAATTTACTTATGACCCCAAAACGGACGTAATTTGTATATTAATTTATGTACATTTCCTATGTAATACAACTCAGATACTTATAACTTTGCAATGAAAAAAGACTGTATTGCTAGACAAAAATATATGCTTTACAACTTACTGTAGTGAAGTACACTTTATTTTTTAAAGTTTACTGACACAGCTAAACTTCAATTTTAGACTGTAAGTTTACAAATTGTTAGTAACAACAGATATACTTTACTTACCTTTCTTTAACATCGTCATACCGTTGATCATCTCAATCCTTTTATTTACACAAAAATTACTTAATAGATGTCCCAACGTATGCCCGTGGTTTGCGCGTATTTGTAGTTTTATGTGTTTGTGTGCTATGCGTGTATGTGTGCATGTGAGTGTGCTTGTATGTGTAGATGTGGATGTGTGTATTCGTGTATGTGTGTGTTTGTGTATATTGTATGTACAGTGAAGGTATGTGTTTGAATTGCCTTATTACTTAGTAAGAGATCCAAATGGGTCCCTCTAAAATATCTGTTTTTAATTGAACCACTTTGTTTTTACGTATTTATGCGATTAATCACATACAAATTAAATCGTAAAAGAATGTGATTTTAATTGATTTTTGGCAAATATACTATTTGTAAGCAATATTTACCTCCATAACCATGATAGCACGAGTAAACTATCCAGCTCAAACCAATGCACCAGGCAGGTCTCATTAAGGAATAAAAAACTGATTTAGACTCGTATCCATGGTTCATTTCGACTTCTTGATAACATATTATCGTAGTTAGCATTCCAAGAAGAATTATTGTCCAAATTAATAAATTCGTAACCTAAAAACATTCATATTTTTTATTACATTTGAAATTAAATCAGTTCCGCAATTTTACTCATTTTGTAATTGAGATTAGTATTTTTAATCTTATGAATTTGATTATGAACTAAAAGAAAATATTGTTCAGGGTTTCTTAAATTATGATTTCTGGGAAGAGTTCTTAATTTTTGCCACCAAAAAAATTCAGTTTTATCTTCATAAGTGAACCATCGTCAAAAAAGAAGGTAATGAAATATTATGAAAATCAGTCTTAGTAAGAATCATTTTAGGAATTTTTCATTCACTGCGAAATACAGCACCGAAAATCTTACTAGCTTAGTATACATTTGTTTGTTTTGTTTTGAATACTTGTTTGGATTTAGAGATATTTCTACTACCATTTTCTAATGACACATGTTATTAATATTAATAAATATTAATAAAGATGAAATCCTGCCTTTTAGCAAAAAACTAGAAACCAATAGTATTTTATGTATGTCAGAAACCCATGTAGATGACAATGTGAATATGAAAGAACTATACATAGAAAACTACAAAATGGAAAACTGTGTTACAGGAAACAGAAGAACTGGAGGAGTGCTGATATATATTAGTAAGGAATACACATACAAAACAATATTGAATCAATTAGTTGAAAACTTTATCTCGATTTTAGTATATAAATTAAAATAGGAACAGAAAATTTTCAAATAATAACAATGTACCACCCACCACAAACGAAAGACAATTTATTTATAGAATACTCTGAAAACCTGATTCACAACATTGAATTTAATGGAAACATAATTATAAACGGGGACTTCAACTTTGATCTACAAATAGAAACACGCTATAGCAAGAAAATAAAAAGTATATTATACCAAAATGGTCTGTATCAAGTTATTAGATCACCGACAAGAATAACCCAGTATAGTTCAACAATAATTGACTGTGTGATAACGAATAGAAAAGACATTTCGCACGAAGTGCATTTAACTCCAAAAATTAGTGATCATAATATAATAAAGGTAGATACAAATGAGACACAAACAAAAAATAAACACCAATATGTAGTAATAAAAAAACGATTATTAAAGAATTATGATTTGGATTTATTTCAAAATTTATTACTAGACAAACCATGGAACAATAATATATCAGACACTAACACAGTAGCTTCTACACTAGTAAGTAACATAATCGCTAGATGAATTATGCCCAATAGTATACAAGCTAAATATTTTGATAATAAAGGGATTAATGAAGAAATTATAGAAAACTTGAAGGAAAGGGACCAAAAGTACAAAAAAGCAGCGTTCACAGATGAGCATGAAGATTGAGAAGCATATCGACAAAAAGAAATGTAGTTAGTAAAATGATAAGAACAGGTAAAGAAACATATTATAACGATGTAATTACCGCAAATTATCATAATGGACGAGAACTATGGAAACAGTTAAAGAAAGTATTACCAGATAAAAATTCTACTACTAGTGAAAGTATTCAATTTTCGAATATACAAGAGACAAATGAGGAGACAATTGCTGATAAATTTAATACATTCTTTATCATAAGTATAGATGAAATTATTGCCAATATTAACTCTGGCAATAATTATGAGCAAATTCTAAAAAATGTAGATTCGAAAGGGAACTTTCACTCATTTAAAGCAATAACTATGGCGAAACTACGTGAAATAGTTATGAATTTAAAGAATACAGTAGACTGTGAGGCTATGTTAACAACCAAATAGTACAAGATGCTTTCAATGTAATAGGAAATCAATTTCTCGTTGTTATCAATTCACCACTACAATACGGTGAATTTCCAGAGGAAAACATCATGCATCATACCAGTGCCTAAAGTTACAAACACAATATTGTGTGAAGAACATAGACCTATAAATATAGTTCCGGTGTATGAGAAAATTTTAGAAACTGAGGTTAAACATCAATTATTGAAATTCTGTGATGAAAACCGTGTTTTAGTGCCCAACCAATCAGGCTTTTGAAAACTTCATTCTTGTAAGTCCGTTATTATAAATATATGTGATGAGTGGTACAAGTCTTTAGAAAACAATCATGTAATACTAGCAGTATTTTTAAATTTCCGACGGGTATTTGAAACTATAAACAGAGAACTGCTAGTGTGTAAATTGGAAAAAATTGGCCTTATAAGTGATGTACTAAATTGGTTTAAATCATATCATCTAGAATACAAAGTGTAAAATTTAGAAATAGTTTATCAGATAAATTACAAACCAAGCATGGTGTTCCGCAAGGAACAGTTCTTGGACCAATCTTTTTTAATTACATTAACGATATTGTAAAATATGTGAAATATTGTAAAATAACTATGTTTGTGGACGATACAATGATATATATTACGGGTAATGACATACCAACAATGTACAATTCGATGAATTATGATTTATCTCTAACAAGTAAATGGCTAGGCGATAACAGTTTAAGTTTAAATGTAAGTAAGTCTAAATATATGTTAATATCTCATTATAATCTCTCATATTCTAATTTAACTATTGAAATTATGGGAAACAAACTAGTTAAAGTAAATGAAATCAAATATTTAGGAATAATTTATTGATGAGCATCTTAATTTCAAAAATCTTTTTAAATATATAATGAATAAAATGTCAAAAAAGTATACTTTCTGAGAAGAATTAGCAGCTGTTTAAACAAGTCTACAAAAATTTTATTTTATAAAAGCTTAATTGGTCCACATATTGAATTTTGTTCCACATTACTATTTAACTTAAACCAAAATGAAATACACAAACTCCAACTGATACAGAACAAAGCTATGATAATAATTCTGAAATGTAATAAATACACACCGATAAGTGCAATGCTTGAGGTACTTCATTTTATGAATATTAAACAGCGAATTATTTTCAGAACAACAGATATCATTTTCAAAATAAAAAACAAAGTGACTCCGGATTATTTAAGTAATAAAATTAAATTTGTGAGAGAGGTACACTCTTATAATACTAGAACTGTAAATGACTTTTTCATAGACATTCCTCAGTCAAATAGATTAGCCAAAACGTTATTTTATAAAGGTCTTACTATATTTAATGTACTTCCAAACAATATCAAATAATGTAATAACTACTTAAAATTTAAAAAACTATTAACTGCGTATATTTTCGAAAATGGACATAGTTAAAACTGCTCAATACTTTATTGTCAATCAGAATTCGACTAAATATAACTATTATGTAATATGTATCTTTCATATATTTATCATTTGTAAGAAAATTATCTAATAATGTACAATGTAATTTGTATTATTTAATTTACTATTTTATACTCAACCTTTGTATGTTTTTTAATAGCTTATATGCTAAATAATTATTATTATTATTATTATTATTATTAGTAGATAGGAAGTCAAAAATTTCTCGGTGCTTTAATTCTCTTGTGTAAATTTTTAAAATTATAAATAAACCAGCGCAGATATTTCGACTCTTTTATAAAACTATAATTTTGACATTTGCAGAAGCAATTAATTTATTATAATTAAAATTAGGTGTACCGAAATCAAAGTCGGAAAATAATAGGTGGTATTGAAAAAGCAATTTTGATACTTACGGATACATGTCGTCTGGTTACTGCATATAGGAACGGTTTGTCCTGTTTCACTCTCATAAATAATGCCAACATCATTCCAATGAAATAATTAATTATTCTTCCATGAGTACCATATTCACTAGAAAGAAAAGTATTAATATGTTTATTTTATATTTCTGACGTAATTTCTAATTTTTGGATTAGAATTGTTAAGTAAAATACGTATTCAGTGTGTTGGACAACGACCATGTCAAATAATAAGTATTCTCTAAAAAACAAAAAAATTAAATAAAAAATGTATGTATCTACCGGAAAAACTTTTTGATTCTTCATTTTGAGAAAAAAGGTAATTCTTGATGAAAGAGTCTGCTTCACCAGAAATCCTCTTTTCGGTTAACATATCCTTGCCAAAAAACTTGATTTGATTATGGATAATTTCCAAATATTTTGAAAATATTTTGGGAAAGATTTTTAAATGACGTTCCTACTTGATATTAGGGAAAAATAATAAATTTATATATAATAATAATAATTTCGTTTTCTATGGTGATTCATTTCATAACAGCAAACTCCGTAAAATTAGCTGTCATGATTTTCGGTGAAGTTAGCAGTCGTTGATAAAGAAGAAAACTTCTTTACGGACTAAATTATTATAATTGTCGATTAATTGCTGATAATCAGATTTTTGTAACAAGCAAAATAAGATTCGCACACATAAACCAATATTCAATCACACCTTAGAGGTTAACGATGATTCAAAACGTTTGGACTTTTTTCTTTTTCTTAATCGCCTTATTTATATTAATGTCCTGGCAGAGTTTAGCCGCAAGCTATTCTACCACAACCAGGACACACACAGACACACATAGACAACATCACAAAACCCATTCCCTGCGACACACAGTGGTTCAGAGAGCGGATTTAGCTTATCAAAAATATTCGTTATGAATAAAAATATCTTAATTCTATTTTAGTATACTTTATTGAACTGTTCTGTGTTTCTGGGATTCGAAACCATGATTGAAACGACAAAATAAACAAAATTTTTCTGTTAATAAACAAACACGGATTCATGATAATTGTAATTAATATCTAATATACAATAAAACGGTAAAAGTATCCAATAACATTAATTAGAAAATATTATTTAAGTATTAAGCAACTCACAACTTAGACACTTTTTTATTTATTATGAAATTAGCTACTTTCTGTATACATAATAAATAAAAAAGTGGGTAAGTAACCTTATGTAAGCATATTTTGTTGTCTATAGAGAGCTTGCTGCGTCTATTAACTAGGGGATAAAGTTTTTTTAGAGTTGCATCATAGGCTTTGTTTACTACTCGAGTAATGTGGGGTGCAAATGAGGGTCTCGTGTCGAGTGTTAGTCCGAGGAGTTTAATAGATTTCTTTTTAGAAATCACCACGTCATTCATTTTTAGTTTATTAAAAGTTTTAATGTTGGTGAACTTTCTGTGGAACGTGATGATTTCTGATGTAAAAAAATTAATCTTTATGTTCCATTTTTGGTAATAAGTCATCAATTTGTCTTTATGATATTTTATTTTCTGGGTCTCAGTCTGTCCGTAAAAACTGTGCGAGTATATAGTAGTCTTCGGTGTAAAGGAGGGGGCTTGTGGTAGGATGAGTAGGGATATCGGAAATATATGAATTAAAAAGGAAGGGGGAGAACACGGAGCTTTGAGGGATTCCCGCTGAAAGTCGATGGGGATCAAACAGGGTATTGTTAATCCTTACCATTATTTGCTTGTCCCAAAGCTTAATGAGGGCTACCAAATACCCGAGTACAAACATACTGTAGCTTGTAGACTAACCCGTTATGCCACAACGGTGTCGAAGGCGCGTTCAATGTCTAAGAGTAACATGACAGTACACTGCTTCTTATTGTATGAGCCAATGACATCCTGCACCACTTTTGCTAGCGATAGTGATGTACTGTGACCTTCTCTAAAACCAAACTGTTGCACCGGTAGTAGGCGGTATTTAGCTATTTTTTTGCTGAGAATCCGCAACACGACTCTCTCAGCTACCTTCCCCATGGCGTTTAACAAACAAATAGAGCGATAACTGTTCGGATCGTGAGGCGGTTTGTTTGGCTTTAGGATAGGGATCACTATCCCCAATTTCCATGATGGAGGGAAATACTGCGATTTCAGCACCGCATTTAGGATGTAGGAGAACTGGACTAATTTTTGGCAGGTTTTTAAGAAGGATATTTGGGATGTTGTCAGGACCGGGGGCTTTTGGGTTGGGGAGGATATTAAGAATTTTTTGTATTTTGGAGAGGGTTGTTAATATTTTGGATAGCTTTCTAGGAAGGATAGGATAATATGAGGAGATTTGTCGGGCGAGTCTGGTTACTTGTTCTTGTTCGGGTGTATTATATGGAGTAGTCATTTGGAGGTGACCTGCAAATAAATTTGCTTTTTCAGCATCTATGCTGTATTAAGCACTGCGCCATCGAGCCGGTTTGTGGATCGGAGAAAATATTCTTAAAGGCAGACGTTGTGTTGAAAACATAATTTTTTCGAGGAGGCAACTTTTGTACCAATGAGCCAGTTAGCATGCAAAATTCTAGATTTTAGTGCAGCAATAATCACATAGTCCGGAATCATTGAATCAATTTTTTTTAAGCAGAATTTAAATCAACATTCAACATCAACATGTTCACGTGTTCAATACTTTTTTCTTAATTATTTGAACCCTGTCAAAAAATCCTATTTCAAACTTATAGATAATCATTGATTGCCCATAAAAATGTATAATTATCTATAAGTTTGAAAAAGTTTGAAATTATTTCTATAAGTTTGAAATAGGATTTTTTGACAGGGAACAATTTACCGCTAGCAAGTCGATTAAATTGTACTTCCAACAAGATAAATATCTATCTTGTTCAACTTTCATATTCGTCACTGGTTAAATAATAAATTTGGAGATAAATGGATCTGAAGATACGGACCGATACTTTGGCCACCTAAAAGCCCTGATCTCAAGATTATGGACATTTATTTCTTTAAACAAAATGTGTATGCTCACAGAATACACAATAGTGTCAATCTATTAAAGATAAAATGAAATAGGTTATTGCAGATATACCACTAAACCAAATTTGAAACAGTTAGCGTGGGTTGAGAGTTCTAGTAGAATTAAGTGCAGAAGTTGGTGTTGATACTTTTGAATAGTTTTTTATAAACAAAAGCACACCACATATAGTGCCATATTCAAAGCCAAGGCTAGGGAAGGGGGTTACACATTTGAAAAAAAAAACACAGACCTGCATCCCCCCTTAGCGACATTGCCAGTTCCGGGGCTGAAGATTGAGTCCAGTTTGCGATAGACAGTACGTCCAGCGTATTTGACACACAATTCGTCTATCAATCAATTAATCAATCAATCAATTAATCAATCAACAAGCATTTATTCAAACGAGAGAATTACAATATGCATATCCTGTGAGATGGCACGTGAGATATTTGCAAAAAACTTTGACCTTCAATATCTTCGGTAGCCATGTTGGGTTTGGGACACCTCAAAGAAGGTCTGTGCAAAAATTCAGATTTCGACTAATTTTGTCCAGGTTTCCTTCTTTTTTTGGCTAATTTCCCTGTAGTATAATGGCATAATGCAACTGTTAACTGTTAGCAAAGTGTATAGAAACGATTTACTTTCAGTCAGAAGGTAATTTCTACTTTGGTATGATCTCCATTGTCGCCAATTTTAAGTAATGTATTTATAGAAACCTTTGAAACTAGACATGTTCAAAATTGTATATACAAACGGGTTAGCTGGTGAAGATATATTGCCGATATCGTTTATAGAAAACCAACACACATCAACTGCAACTGTTAACTGTTAACAAAGTGTATAGAAACGATTTACTTTCAATCAGAAGGTAATTTCTACCAACAGGACTTTGGTATGATCTCCATTGTAGCCCATTTTAAGTAATGTATTTATAGAAACCTTTGAAACTAGACATACTCAAAATTGTGTATACAAACAGGTTAGCTGGTGAAGGTATGTTGCCGATATCGTTTATAGAAAACCAACACACATCAACAGGTATTTGAATTTTAACTCAAATCAGTCGATGCATGTTGAACGGGGTGTCACAAAATGTTCATATCATAGGGCCAAAATAATAATTTCTTCTAATAAAATATTAGACAATGAGCAACGTTTTATGAAAGGGGTCATTATAAACAACAATCAATCAATTACCTTGGAGCCTTTGTCGATAGAACTTTCACATATACAGAAAATAATAATCGGGCACGACAAAAATCTAAGCAACGAAACATAATGTTAATTAGTTGAGATCTATTTTAACAAAAACAAAACTGGTAAATCATGAGCAAAATTCAAGAAACTGTATTTAAAGTATTACGTATGAGTGTAATAAACATTATATGGCTGAGTAATCCAGACCATTTAGTGCTAGACTGGAAGAGCACAAGGGTTACATTAGGACAAATGAGTTTAAGAAATCGAATATTTGTGAACACGCTTGGGAGAACGGATATGGAATAAACGGGGGGGCTTGGTAAAAATTTTAACAAATTAGACACATAACAAGAACAAAAAATTAAGGAATCAGCAATAACTGAGTGAGGATGAATGCGTGTCGATTTGTTCCGTAGATGTTTGCACAACCTGGTTACCAATTTTAAAAGAAGAGCTTGACAAACTGAACATTGTTTAAAATAAAACTATCAACTATGTTCTGTGTAAGCAGTAAGTATCTATGAATACTGAATATAAGAAATATATTCCTAAATCTGTGTATTTAATATACACAGTACATAACCATTTTCGTAATAAAACTTTGAGAAGGGTTTCCGAAACGTCAGCAAAATACGTTATTTTTATATTTTTGTTCGTATTCATTATTTGCCGAAAAACGCATTCTAACTGCTCCTTTGACGTAAAAGTCACAGGCGTAGAGGTTATTTTCCAGTAAAATATTGGATAATGTGGCAGGGGATCTTAACAAAAACACAGAGAAATTAAGAAAATGCCACAACCAACATTTTGACAATATAAATGATAACTTTCTATTTTAGAAAAAAACATAAGAAAGAAAACGTTTATAATTTATAACTTAACTTCAAAGAGAATCTTTCATTTTGATTACTATTGCGCAGTTATTAAAAGACCCTGTATATGTAATTAAGTAATACTTACTTTCCATAATCTTGAAATACAAGTGAAATGGCCATTGGCAGGGCAATACAGAACAAATTTAAAATGAACAATGCTACCATGGACTCCACGAACCCTGATGATTTCCTTAAGGTTAGAGATATTGGAATGAGGACAAGAGGCGCTAATAGGAACATTTGCATATCGGCTGATAGGTACCACGTGTGAGTTAAGCACTGAAAAATAATCATAGAAATATTAATAATCAGCTATCAAATAAATTAATGGGCATACAATTTTTTGTAATAATTTTTATTTTCAATTGATTTTATTTTTTACAATTCGTTCAATAGACATTTGTAATTTTTCGGATAATATTAATCAATAATATGACAATGGACACGTCCCACTTTTTTGTATTTAATTAATCGATAGTAATTTTAATAGGATATTTAGTAAACACAAAGAGTACTAAATCACTCAGGAGCAGACCGCCCACGGGCGTATTACTTTTTTTCTTAATATTCATGGAAATTATACCGAAAAATCTAAATAAATTAATTATATATGAAATAAACAAACGTCTCAACCAGCAATATTCATGCTGAAGCGGCAATACAGAGTTTCACGCTCTTAGTGTACAAATAAATATAATAATAAACAATAAAACTATCAAACCCGAAAACACAATGACATAAATACAAGATATGTGTCTCGGCGCGATATAACGCAAATCATCATTTAATGGTTTTCACCTATTCTGAAACTAATTTTGGTGGTTTTGGTTGTTTTTAAATTAAACAATTAAAGATAATTGTTACATAATATGTAGAATCATATTTATAAGAAATCCCACCTTCAATATTATAGTACTATTAGTGGGCACACGTACGTTTAAAAAACGTTAAAAAAGGATTGAAAACCACACTTGTAATAGGGTTTTTGGAAACGAGTTGATTCACCGAAAAAACGTTTTTACTGACCAAATATAAACGTCTTTGAAACATTATAGATTAATGATTAAATAACATTAAGAAAACGCTAAATATTCGTTAATTTTCAACATTTACGAAACGTAAACATAGAGTATCCACCGTTTTGTTAAAGATTTAAATAACGTTAAATATTCACTAACTATGTACGTCATAATTAAACGAAATTAAACAGGCTCTAGGAGGTCGACATTTTCCAATATATGATGAGCCATCTAGACAATTAATACGTTAAGCACCCACTAGTTTTATCATAAAACCAGTGTGTTTATTATAAAATCAGTGTGTGTGCTTAACTTATTAAACAGATAGCATAAAACTCTTATGTTATCTCGGCCCAGCCCCAGTATAATGATCTTTAACCTGATCGTTATAAGATCCATCCAAATAAATCGATGTTCCCTGAAAGAATTTGAACATTGCAATCTATGTTATTTATTTTCTATAAATTCATAAGAGTATAAGATAAAGGCATGACTGATTATTGTTGGTGGTTTTTATGTGGCGCCATCTAGAAATAATTCCTGCAACAAACTACGTGGTAAGCAAGCAAATTTTATGCATTAATTTAGATGACTAGAAAAACGTTAAAAAAACGTCATATCTACCATTTATTTATTTTTAGTCTGCATTTTCATAAGTTGAAAGGATCAGTTATTTTAACGGTGTATAAAAATGTTTTTTTTTCCTTTAAATAAAACTGCTATTATTATACTAATGCAATAAAACACGTTTAATTTTTTCGTCTCATAAACGTTACATTTAACAGGTTGTTACAAGTTCTCATATTATAAACGTGTATTATACGTTAATATATCAGTAAAAAACATTTTATTTCTGCAACTAGACAATTATCTCAGTTGTATATTCCTAAAAGAAGGCTCCAAGATTTGATCAAGATAGGACAAGATTACCTAATAATAATAATAGTAATAATTTTTATTATCCAAAAGACCAGGCCAACAGGGCTGTAATCAAAGACAACCTTATCAGATTCCAAAAATGTCAATTACAGGCTGAAACCCCAAGGATGCTAACCAAAGGCCCAAAGAGAAAAAAGGTGAGCCAAGAAGCCAGATATTAGCCAAAAATGGCCCCGCTAGGAACCCGTTACGTCTCCCAGTGGCCAGCGGCAGAAGAAAAGGGCTAAACTAAAGGAGCTATCCTCCAAGCAGGGCTGGATTATCCATAAGACTAACTAGGCTATAGCCTAGGGGCGCCAAAGCGTGAAGAGGCGCCGTAAACTTTTTGCGCCCTCTGCTTATTAAAAACCTCCCCATTTTCTCCGCCCCGCTCATCAAAATTTTTTCCAATTTTCTCCCCCCCGCTCATCAATTTTAAAACTTCGTAAACTTGCCTATGAAAGAGAGGGCGCAAATATATGATTAAATCCTAGGGGTGCGCCAATCCTTAATCCTGCCCTGCCTTCAAGGAAGCCTTTTCTAACGAAAAGGTCGTTGTGGTGTTAGACGGCTTTCCAATGGAGACAGTGGAGACTTCCACTACTGGTTGGGAATGTGTGTAGAAGTAATGTATTTTATAGGTTTTATTTAAATATAATATTTTACAATCGAATTTTATGCATTGATATAGATTCGTAGAAAAAAACGTTTAAAAAAACATAACCTTCTACCATCTATTTCACCTACTGATTTAAAATTCCCTTACATTTAGTAAGTTGGAAACAACAGTTATATTAACGTTGTAAAATATACGTTCTATTTTCCTTTAAATAAAACGTTTGAGTCGCCGTATTAAATATATGTAATAAAAAACGTTAAACTTTTTCGTTTCGCAAACGTTGCTTTTAGTGAATCGTTAAAACTCATTACAATATAAACGTATTTTATACGTTATTACATATTTGTAAAAAAAAAGTACTCACTGAAACCTTTTATTCCAGTATTTTCTTCTACTAGTGGTTAAAAATGCGTGTAATAGTAACGTATTTTAGACGTCTTATTTAAACGTTGAAATTTTCAACAAAGTGTAACGTTGAAAATTTCAACGTAAAACGTTTAACCAACGACTGCGATGTTTTGAAAACGTTTATTAAATATACGTGTGCCCATTAGGTAATGTCTTGTTTAAAATCATGTATATTATAGATAAATGTTAAGCTTACAAAGTTTTCCCAGTTATAGTAATTTTGTATGTATAGGAAAAACGGCCACCAATTGTCTGTGCATGATTTAGACAAATTCTCCGTTAACGTCCATAAAGGTCCTGACCCAAGATGTTTAAACACCGAAATGCTTACCAAATAAACCATAAGCATTGCTGGTGTAAGCCTGAAACCAAAAAGAAAAATTAATATTTATCGTATTATCTCAGCATGTTTCGCAAGTGGCATTATCGGGTGAATTAAAATTACAAGAATAGCAAATAGATGTAAAAAAACTAACCTATTTTCAATAAATTGCGAAGACTATACTATTAGTCTAGGTGCCCGCGTACATAAATACAATTTATACATATCCTCGTATAACTTCTTGTACGGCATAATTGCGCCTAGTCTGTCACTTTTTTCCCCTGCGAGAATTTTCGTAAACGCGGTATTCCTCCTCGGCATGAAAAAGACGATTTCCACACCCTTTTTAAATAAAAGAAATCTTTGACTTGGCAGATGTGATGTGCGTTTGTGTGACAGTCTAGGGAGTTATTTTATATGATTTATAAAATGGATACAATTAATTACAGCTTTTAGAATAGGTGATCTGCCGCATTACATAATCAAATAGTGTAAAAGACTTTTCAGTTTCCCCAAAAGATGAATGACCGTTTATTTCTTCTACTAATCTTTAATGGACTTTTAAATCTGTGGTAGCACTCTGCAACTATCCTAATTTGCTCTGGCAGGATTTTACCACTGTGGTTATTGTGATGTAGACAATTATCTCAAAATATGAACAAGGCAGGACAAGATTACCTACAGGCTAAAAGAACTGTAATCAAAGACAACCTGATCAGATTCCAAAAAATGCCAATTACAGGATAAATATCCCAAGGATGCCAAGCAAAGGCCCAAAGAGAGGAAAAAGGCGAGCCAAAAAGACAAATATGTGCCCAAAAATAGCCTCGCCAGGAAGCCGTTACGCTTCCCAGTGGCCAGCGACAGAGGAAAAAAGCTAAATTAGAGGAGCTATCCATCAAGGAACCTCGAGAAGGTCGTTGTGGTGTTAAACGGCCTTTCAATGGAGTCAGTGGAGTCGAAAAGTTGAAAGCTGTCTAAAGTCGTTGTCTAACGCTCCATAATGGAGGCCTATGAGAAGATTCCATCAGAAAAATCTCAAGTGCGCTTTGCCAAATCAACACAGGCTAGCTTACCTATTAGTGACGTGCGCAGATGCAACAAGAGCAGGATTGCTGCGGGATGTCTTTCCCGTGTTCTAGCCTTGAGAGGGCGCAAGCCTCAAAACGCTGGAGGACAGCAAGATTCCGGGGCTTCACTCATGCTCTGTGTACATTCCCGATAAGGATAGTCAGAGATTAGAGAACAATAGAATACTCACCAGATTATGGGTGAGTAATAATGGCCTAAACACCAATCTCTCGACGGGCCTTGGGAAAAAATCATCCGAAAACTTTGGACCTTCTCCGTGGGTAAATAATTCATGGAGGAACTCAAAAAATTGGATATGCGTCCCTATTTTAGATTGGGGAGGATTAAGTTCCGACCGATGAAACAGGGGCCAAAACCAGACGTCGGAAATACAACCTGCAAAATGAAGTCAACTGGACTCGAGTAGCGGAGGTAGTGGGAAAAAAGGCTTATGGGTCTAATGGGCCTGGCAGAGAATGCAACATGCAGATCAAGAGAAAGAGGAAACCTGAGTACATATGCTATGTCATTGTGAAGGCCTAGCCAGACTGAAATTTCAACTTGTCGTGGAGAAACCAAGAGCATATAGCTAGACTAAGGAGTTCAAGGCTTGGAGTTATACAAAATACAAAGCTGAATAAGGAGCTCTAAGTAAACTTAGATCAGGAGCGCCACAATAAATCCACAGGGATCGTAGTGGTCAAGGCCGCCTCTTCTTTCTAAATCTAGATCTGAATCTATAACGATATGTAATATATTAAAGAAAACATTTAGTACTACAATGATAACTTTAATAAACTAAAATAAAATTCGATATCGTTTATCACAAGATGGCCCTTTAAAAAAACTACTTTCCTGTCTATTTGCCACTATAAATATTAAATTATAAGAAAGTATATAGTTGGGAAAATAAACTTTTACTTTTACTTAACTAGCTTTTAAAAATTCGAAAATAAGTTTATTTTCAGCTAAACAAGGATACACCGCCAAATATATAAAAAAAAAATCAATTATTGGTATTACTTGATAATTCAATTGGAAGAAAGACTGAATATTTTCTATTTTTTATATATTTCTTTTAACAATGTTATGTGAATATAATTTAAAATAATACACATTTCTCATTTATTATAAGTTGAAATTTCAAGTTAATAAGTGGAAATTTCGATTTAATTTTTTTTTCGCCGTGGCCTCAGTACGCTTCCGCATTTAAACAATAAGCGATTGAAATTTCGAAATATTTTTTTAAATTTTCAGTCGTTTAAATAAATATCTTGAGCTACAATTTAACAGGAAGGTTTAGCTCAATAAAAGGCATAGTTTCACCGACTTTCTTTAAAATTATTACGCCATATTTCTTGAATTGAACAAAATGGATAATTTTTTATAGTTTAGGAGAAAAAAATAGTTTTGTAACAATAATTGTTTAAATTTTATAGGAAGCAATGGGCAGATTTAATCCAAAATTGCTCACCCAAGAAAAATTAAAACCATAAAATTTCTGCAGCTAAATAGTTCAACTCGAAATTTAATTTAGCTTCACTATTAAGTAGCGCTTTTATGTAAATAATGAATATCGTTAAATATATTTCACTTACCTTAAATAACGATGTATATACATATTTGGTATGGAACTAACTTGTACCCTTAATGGCTTCGCTTTGCTTTTGAAATATTGAAAAGCTAGTAAAAATCCAGATATGAAAAAAAATGTATCTACTGCTAAAGGAGCTGTTGCGATATATCCTGCATATCTCTTGTGTACCCACTGAAATTTGTTTAAATATCAATTAGTGATTTATATGCAAAAATCTAATATTTTAAAATACAATTCAGTCAATACATTATTATAAGGTAATAATAATATAATAATAATATAGGTAATCTAATATTTTAAAATACAATTCAGTCAATACATTATTATTAAGGTACTTAATCAAATACGAATTTCGACTCAAATGTTGGCAAACATTGCAGCAACTAACAGATAAGAATTAGTGTTGCTAATAGGTACTTAATTCAATATTGACTATAATAGTCCCGTTTACAACTTGTGTAGTAAATATTTTCACTAATTCACAAAAGCGAGTTACACAAGAAAGTATAATTATTTTTGGAACACCCTGTATTTTTTTGGGACCAGTTAAGCCCCCAATGGTCTTCATGCCGTAAAATATTTTGGCAGTCGCATGCAGCCTTGCCAAGTTAAGATTTTTTTCCTGTTTTTTTTTGGCAATTTACAAACATTTTTTTGACTGCTATATCTCCGCGATTTATTTATTTTTTTTTTTCTAAAAATGTAGAAAGTTATTTGATAATGATGTATTTACTGAAAAACATTTTTGAAATAAATTATTATTATAATGACTGTCCAAAATATTTGTTTACGTTTCTTGATATTTAATTGTCATTTTTCTCAATTTTTTATATAGAATGCCTATAATTTTTTACATGGATGAATAACGCATACAATTTCTCACATTTTGATATCATACACTTTTTTTTAATAATTATGATCAGTTTCTGAGAAACAATTTTTTTTTCACGATATTAAATAGCCTAACAATTGCTTAATTTTGACCCACGCAACATTGAAGTCTCTTGATAACTGAACGCCTTACATTGTATAACATATCAACATTGTTGAGAAGATTACTACAGAGCCGTATTTCTATATCTTTGCGTATTAATTAACAAAACAATGCTAGAGATTTGAGAATCGTGTTTTCAGTAGAAACTTAATGACGTTTCTGGTAAATTAAAAAATCTTACTCAGTTTTGCTCACGATAGGAATATCTTATGTATTGGTGAACGCATTGCCCGTTCCTCGCGTCATTGAGAGGTAAATTCAAAGTACAGCTCTGTTCATCTGGTGCCCTGGTATTAACGCCGACAATAAACTCCGCGCCGTTCTAGTTCGGATGATTCTCGTAAATATATCACAAGAGTTAGAAATCTAAATTAAAAGATTTATTGATTATCTTAATCAGGGGCGAGCGTAGAGGCGTCTTGACTGTGATTGTATTTCGACATTCCAGTGAAGCAACGTTCAGCGCGGTTAGTGCTTGGATAGGTGAAATCCATCTTGGGAAACACAGCGATCTCGTCCTACCTTCTGGCGGCTTGTATATCAGAGTATATGCGGAAACTATGTGATTTCAAAACGAGGATTACGTAGTGGATATACCATCCTCCGAAAGGGATGTAAAGCAGGCGGTTCCTTGTCTATTAAATGTTAGGCAAGTAAAAGATCCCTACTCTTCCAGATTGGAGGTAGCTCGTCTCCTGGCGTCGCACAGTGGGAAAAATATGCCCTTTTTTGGACCAAAATCTGCCGACAGTAGAGATTTCAATCAAATTAAATAAAAAAATGGCAAATACCCTTAAGACATTGTACTTTATAGTAGTGCTGCGGCAAAGTGGCTTTGGGTTAACCTAACCTAAAAATTATTCCTCGTTTTCCTCCTTGGTCGAGAGTCACAAACAAACGAAGTAGTATTCATGTATATTGGGTACCAAATTCATTTTTATGGGATCATAAGCTAATTGACAATGCAACATAGGCCACATAACATCATCAAAAATTCAAAATGGCGGCTGTCGCCAAGATGGCGGACTACTTTTTTCTTTATAACCTCCTCGATATGGGTATCAGATGAAAGGGCTTGGCGAGTAAAATACAATGAGCTATGTAGCGTTGCTATATACACAGGGTGTTTCATCTAAAACGCACATACCCACTTCTTGGTAAGTTAGAGGTTTGAACTTTTGCATACGCCTGTAAGTTAAGTGACAATGCAACATAGGCTATATTACATCATCAAATATTCAAAATGGCGTCTGTCGCCAAGATGGCGGACTACTTTTCCTTTTTAACCTTCTTGATATGGGTAAAATTCTAAGTTTATTTAAGACTAAAAGTTACAAAATAAAATTAATAGTTTAAAAAACTAAAAGAAAACACGCTTTTATTGTTGACATGGGCCAATTATGAGGCAAGATTCGGATTCCGCGCGAAAAATTACTTCGGCAATGACCCCCAGCTGCCCAATAACATTCATGACCTCTTTATTCGCAGATAATGTTAAAATTTTTAGGTTTATGACTGTTATTTAATACATACAATTTTTCAGTTATAGCTTATATTAGGTTTAAAGCTGTTAGGTTAGTCTGAATGCATAGAAATAAAATCATATTTCTACCTGTGTGGATGAAGTAAAAAGAAATTAACCTTTTGGTTCTTGTACACATACTAAATCACAATTTTTTTCACCTCCTTTTATAATAGGGTGGGTGTAGTAATGGGGGTGGCTAATGCCCAAATTTTTTTTGAGATATTAGCTTCTCTTGTATATACTAAATACCAATTTTATGGACTCTTACTTGCTTCATTTACCCATTTACCACCATTTACCCCAATTTACCCCCATTTACCCTAATGTACCCCCCAGCCCTTCAACGGAAAAACATGAAAATATAATCTAGTTCCAGATCTCGTTAAAATTCATACGTGTACCAAATTTCAAGTCAATGTGCGCACAAAAAAGTTACAGAGAGACCGACAGACTTAAAATCTCGACGTTTCATGACATTCTAAGCCTATCTGAACAATGAAAAATTTAAAAAAAATGTTGTCGTTTTTATACTTCCACTGCATGTGGAAGTAATATCTGCAATTTTTAGGTTAGGTTAACCCAAAGCCACTTTACCGCAGCACTACTCTAAAATATAATGTCTTAAGTGTATTTGCCATTTTTTTTAATTTAATTTGATTGAAATCTCTACTTTCGGTAGATTCTTGTCCAGAAAAGAGCATATTTTTCCCACTGTGCGTCGCACAGTGGAACGAAACCCTACTGTGCCACCCAAATCACTCTACAAGTCGTCAAGTTAAAGTTATCAGAAACTTCTTTTTTTTTCCAAATGTTCCTTTTGAAATTCTCTATGAATCTGTCTAGCCGGATTTTTTATTTTTAGCTACAATTTTTTATAATTTTGAATTTTTACTAGAAAATATCGTTTTTTTCAATTAAAATCAGTCTACAAGTCACAAATATATAAAAATTCACACAATTTTAGTTTTAAATCTTTACTTTACAAATACACAATCGATCTGCCAAAGAATATTTTTCATTTCCTTTTTTTATTCTTGACAGCTGTCAAAATCGCTGCCAAATTTAAACATTTACAAGTGTCTTTCGTAATTTTGAAAATAATGTGAGGTTTCATAGAAGAAGAGATATAAAGTGTTTTAAAATTTTCCAGTTCCATAATTGATATTAAAATAAAGTTTTCAATTTTGACAGCTGTCAAAATGTCTATCAACTTAATGAAAATGCCATTTAATAACACAGGTCTACAAAAAAAAGGTCGTAGACTAAGGTTCTCATTTAACTTTTTTTATGTATTTCGATGCGCTGAAGCCAATTTTGGACAAGAAAAATCTATCTGGTTAGTTTTTGTCTACTTCCCCTTTATCCCATAACAAAAAAAGGTTTCATCCGAAGGTTCTCATTTAACTTCTCTAAAGTATTTTGACGCGCTGAAGCCAATTTTGTACAAAAAATTTCATAGTGTCATTTTCCCTCTACCACCCCCTTATATCCCCTAAAAAAGCGCAAAAAAAGATGTTTTCCAAAGACTCTGACCTAACTTTTCTGAAGTATTTTGAGGCGCTGAAACCAATTTTGCACAAAAAAAAATAGGAGACAAAAGGGGTAGTATAGAGAAACTGACCCAGCAGAAAAAAAAATTGTGTCCAAAATTGGCTTAAACACGTCAAAACACTTTAAAAAAAAGTTAGATGAGAATCTCAGGAGAAAACATTTCCTTTGCCCTTTTTAGGGGATGAAAGGGTGGTAGACAAAAACTGATGCGATAGAAAATTTTGTTTATCCAAAATTGGATTCAGCACGTTAAAATACTTCTTAAAAGTTAGATGAGAACCTTAGGACCTTGCAGACTCGTGTTATTAAATGGCATTTTCATTAAGTTGACAGAAATTTTGACAGCTGCCAAAAGAGAAAACTTTATTTTAATATCAATTATAGAACTAGAAGGTTTTAAAACACTGTATATCTCTTCTTCTATGAAAACTCACATTATTTTCAAAATTACGAGACAAACTTTTAAATTTTTAAATTTGACAGTGATTTTGGCAGCTGTCAAGAATAAAAAAAGAAAATGAAAAATCTACTTTGGCAGATCGATTATGTATTTGTAAAGTAAAAATTTAAAATTGTACGAATCTTTACATATTTGTGACCTGAAGACTGATTTTAATTGAAAAATACGATATTCTCTAGTAAAAATTCAATTTTAGATCAAGATTATAAAAAATTGTAGCTAAAAATAAAAAATACGGCTCAACAGATTGATAGAGAATTTCAAAACGATCATTTAAAAAAAAGAAGTTTCTGATAACTTTAACTTGACGACCTGTAGAGTGATTTGGGTGGCACAGTAGGTAGTCCCTGGTAGCGGAAATAGGCCGATGTTAAACAAAAAAAATAAAAGAAAATATCTTAATCATGCCAGAACATACTTTACATAAGAGTAGTGATGATTTATTTATTAGTAGTAATACATTATGTTTATTATTTAATATAGTGTAGAAAATAAAGCATGCCCGATCTCCACTTATATTAGGTCGATCGGCAGCTTTGAGTTTTTTATGTGCAGTATAAAAATGGAGCGAACTATACTTTCTTCAACAACTTACCGAATCCGCGTCGTGTACATTACTAACGCTGATACTTTGCCAGCCTACAAATCCATGTCCAGCAACAATCCACATCATGCTAATGACTTTTATTCCATGGAATGATTGAATCTGCTCTTTTGAGTTTTTGGAAATTTGTAATAACTTTCTCCCATTGGATAGTACAGAAAATGAAAGACATAACGGATGGATACTTTCTGAAATTTTATATTTTACAACATAATATTTAATACTGAGAATATTGTACTTACTAGTTTCTGTTTTGTGTAAATAAAAGTCATATATCGTGCAGAAAATCATTAGTAGAGTACATACTGCAAATATGGTTCTGAAAATAAAAATGCGTTAGTGACTTTTGTTTATCAGTTTGCTCAGTTACTTATGTAATTCTTGAAGCTCTTTAAGAATACAGTATTATTTGAGTATGTAACAGATAACTTTCATACATCTAAATCGAAAATTTAACAAGAAAATATTTTTAACTGACTTCATAAAATTGTAAGATCTTTATTTATAGATTTGCTCAAGCGATTTTTATAAAATCTTCTCAAACCGTAAGGTATGGCACGGCGGTGGTCCCATATTAATTTCATCGTCTTGAATGAGGTGGGAAAGAATTGGAAATAATTGTTTTTTAGTGAAAATAATTCGAGATTACGGCGAAGTCGCCATTGTTAATTTAATTTCATACAAATTTAATTTTGTGCTAAAAATACAAATTCCGTTGTATTTGCACCAAAATTGGTAGTTAGATATTTCAGACGCAGCTGATAACGAATCTGATGTCAAATAATAATAATAATAATATCTTTATTGGTGCATTATACAGAGTATTTACACATGTCAAAAAAGTGATACAATTTTCTACATAATGTAGTGTATAAAGTAAGAGAAGAGAAAAAAAAAACAAATAAAAACAAATGGTGTTTGAAGGTAAAAATAACAGCGTAAAAATAAATAAATTAGAAACCTTATTTATCAAACATAGTGGAAAAGTCAGCATCTAAGAATTCTTTAAAATTATAAAAGGCATGCTCTATTAAAATTATTTTTATCACAGATTTGAAACGTCTACAGTCCAGTTCCTTGATGGGATGGGGTAAGGCATTGAAAAACTTTATTGCGTGATAACTTATTCCATCGCGAGTTTTAGAGACTCGTAAAAAGTCATGATTCAAATGATCTTTATTACGGGTAGAGTATGAGTGGATCTGATCACGTGGTGTATACGTTGTTTCATTTTCTTTGATGTAAAGGAGACACTGCAATATATGTACTAATCAGGAAGATATTTAGTTTTTTAAAAGAATCTCTGCAATCATCTCTGTATCCTAACCCGGCAATTATTCTAACTGCTTTTCTTTACATAGCAAAAACAGCAGCAGAATGGGAAGAGTGACCCCAGGCCAAAATTGCATAGCTGATTGCAGAGTGGATTAGTCCATGGTATGCTGCTAATAATGTTGCCTGGGACACGCAGTTCACTAGGTGTCTTAAAAGAAATAAATTTTTAGCCATCTTATCACACAGAAAATTGGCATGTTTTTCCCAAGTTAACTTGTTGTCCACGTGAACTCCTAAGAATTTAGTACAATCCATGGATACTATATTTATGTCATCTATTATGTACTGTCTTAAACTGAAAATCATTGTTTGTGTCTTTTTCTCGTTTAATATTAATTTATTTGATAGGCGCCAGTCCTGAATAGTTGACCGAATTTCGCGCACATTGGACAGCAATGCATTGATATCCTGGTTTGTATTTAGTAAAGTGGTGTCATCAGCAAATAAAACAGATTTTGCCGAAACAGTATTGTTGGGTAAGTCATTTATGAAAATGAGAAAAAGAGTTGGACCCAATACGGAGCCTTGTGGTACTCCAAATTTAATATTTATGAAACCAGAATTCATATTTTGGTAATTCACATACTGACATCTTTTTTCAAGGTGCGATGAGAGTAGCTTTTGACTGTCAGCAGAGAATTTATAAAATTGAAGTTTTTCCAATAATATATCATGGGATAAACAGTCAAATGCTTTGCTTAGATCCAAAAATTGGGCGTATAATATTTCGTTTTGTTCAAAGCCTCTGTTGATTGAGTCTGTCAAAGAGTTAATAGCATGGGTAGTCGACAATTTACTTCTAAAACCAAACTGACAGTTTTTGAACAAGTTGAACTTCTCAAAGTAATTTGTTATTTGCAATTTTAAGACCCCCTTCAAAAATTTTTGCAAATAAGGGTATGATAAAAATCGGTCTGTAATTAGCAGGATCTTCCACATCTCCCTGTTTATAAATGGGTATAACTTTTGATACTTTAAGAATTTTGGGTAAAATATTACTTTTAATACATTGATTTATAAGTTTAGTTAGTGGAATAAAAATTTGGTGTTTGATTGAATTTAGAATTTGTAAGTTTATGTTGTTATGCATCTTTACTATTTGTGTTTTTTAGGTTATTAATTATGTCTAAAATTTATAAGTAAGATACTTCGGAAAAATTAAAAGTACTGTCTAGCCCCTTTAGGTCAGTGTTGCTTAAATAAAGTTCAAAATTGTTGTTGGATGGAGGTAATGAATTAATTGTACGACCAGCAACCTTACCAAAGTAATTATTAAAATCATTTGAAGTAATATCAGAAGCTGTGTGTGGATTACGAGACTGTTTTTCATTATTAATGATGTTCTACATTGCTTTATTCGGATTCTTGCTTTGTGAAATATATTTATCATGTGCAATCTTTTTTGCTTTTTTCAATTCTGATTTGTAGATGGATTTTTTATCAGTTATTAAATATTTTAAGTGATGAGTAGGATTTGCTTTATACATGTCTTGTAACAGGTTTAAAGTATCTCGCATCTGGCGCAAGTTATCAGTGAACCATTTAATTTTGCTTCTTTTATTAGATGAAAGAAGTTTTGGCTTTTCAGGAAATACAGATTCCACTGTAGAAGTAATAATATTTAAGAATGTTTCAAATTTGTACTCAACTGTTGAAGTGGCATCATTAACAAAACTCCAGTCTGTATTTTTTAGGCGGTCATTTAATTCGAATAAACCTGCGTCAGTGATTGGTCTAAAATTAACTATTTTGTAGGAATTTTTTTGTTTACAATTTTGTATCATTAAACTTAAACCTAGATGATCTGACAATCTAGGGTTCATAATACTAATTTTACAATACTCCTGGGGAAAATTTACATTATATGTTATCAAGACAACTAGAGTTACGGGTGGGAGATTGGTTCAATGCAAAAAGTCCGAAGGATGTTAATAAATTAGTCAATGAGATAGTATTTTTATCTGGATTGTACCCTACGTTGAAGTCACCAGTTATAATGATTTTTTTATTTTTATATGATAAAATGTCCAATGCAACAGACAGTTTTTCCAAAAATATATTCAAATCGCCATTAGGTGATCTGTAGCAGGTTAATATTTGAAAATTACCGTCACAGACAACAGAAGCTAATTCACAATAAATTTTGACCGACAGATTATTGATTTGTGAAATAGATGAACATTTGTACTTTTTTAGACAGTATATTGCAGTGCCTCCATGAATAGCAATAGTTCTAGAAAACCAAGAAACTAAATTATAGTCGTTGATATTTACATATTTTATCTCATCATTTAGAAGCCAATGTTCATTTATACATAGAATGTCAAAATTATTTCCTGATAAAAAAACATTAAATTCGTTAATTATGTTTCTCAGACACTGTATATTAAAATGAAAAATATTAAAACTATTATGTACATGCTTGCCGTACAAATCTCTTGGACATGTATCCACCAATTTGGGGCTGTCAACGTCTGGGACTCCGTTTAATCCGGGAGTATCACTTGCGATAGGCGCGGGTACAAAAAAGATGACGATGCTGCATTTTGATCCTCAATCATGAGCTCAGAAGTTGGTACCGAAACCTGGATACTTGGAGATTGCGTAGGCAGAGAAAGTAATTCACTGTTCACATATAATTTAATAAATTTTAAGTTTGAGTCTATATATTTTTTTGACGTTAAAACTTTAACTACCTTTGACGCCACTGCTTGACAGTTCAATTTTGAAAAGTTTTTAGCATTTATTTCCACATATCCGATGTGCCCCTCCGTATATTTATTAAATCTTTGTAGGAAATCGTTAAGTTTTGTATTAAATTTAAAAACATGTTTGTTTTTGAACGTGTCACTATAATAATAAGGAACCGAGAGAAACACAACATTAGTATGTGTGATTAGCTTGAGTTTATTACATATAAAGCGGAATGAGGGCGTTTTACCTACATTTATGTCAGTAGATCCTCCTATGATAATAACATAGTCGTTGGAATTAAAATTTCTTGACAGATTTTCGACGTTCTCTATTACTTGGTGTAGAAGTGCTCCAGGTTTCTTCACCGAAGTAATTTCATATAGCGTCAAATCTAACAAATTCCTCAAATACCATAGAATATCAGTTTCATCAGTTAGCAGAAGAAGTTTCTTCTTAATGGTATGTTTACTGTTATAGGTGTTTACATTCCTAGCGTGCCCTGAGGTGTCTTTTAAATTTTTGTTGCCACCGTGTAAAGAATCATGTTCTGGAGTTGTATTGTTTTTAGGTTCGCAGTGTTTATTTGATTATTATCGGTTATTTTTTCATCAATCATGTTTTGTGGAATGTCAGTGGATGTAGCAGCGTTTTTATTAATTTTTAGCTGAGTTTGAGTAAAAACTGTAGTTTTTTTATGCTGTCTTTGGTTTCTAGACTTTTTTTAAGTGAGTTTATGTATTCATTCAGTTTTTGAATATTTTTTTCTTGCTGTTTTATTAATTCAGATATTTCATCTTCACGTTTTAATGCTTCCTGTAGAAATGCCTCATAGTCCGATTTTATTTTTATTATGTACTTATCTTTCATTTCACCGTCATTTGAGAGTTCGTTAATTGTTTTTTCTAACAGTTCTTTTTCATCATCAAGGTCACATGCAACGCTATCTTCTTCACAGCAGACCAGTTGATTGTCCTTAATAAACCTAATTTGACTTTTGCGTTTGAGTATACAGGATTTGTGATAAATAGCAAAGCACTTAACACACACATAATGTAAAAATTGTTTAGTTTTACAACATTTAAAGGTCAGTTTGTAGGAGCTCTCGGAAATAATGTGTCTACTAGATGTATACTAGACGACATATCGACTAACTACAACAAAAGTTGAAATTCAAAATTATGAAGACAATATGGCTGCGATAAATGCAGATTTCCTTGAAATTTGATACATAATTTCAGGATTCTCTGATAACCAGCCTAATGTTAAAGCTTAGAAAGTCACAACGCCGGGTATTTTACTGTGTAGAAGCTAAACAAAGAGGCCACTAAAAAAGGTGAAAAAAATGTAAAAAAAAATTGAACCCAAAAATTATGAAATAAAATTTCGTCGTCGCGTCGCCCAGTTCAAATTCAAATTCAGTTCAAATATTTATTGATCCTTTTTGATCATGTACATGATATAAGACAAATCATTAACACACTATTTTACACAATAGTTAAACAATATAAAAGCTTATACTAAAAGTCAAAGATAGTGTAAAACACACAGTTGTATAAGACGAAGACAAAGAATACTGAAAAATGTACGGTACAATAAAAAATTTGTAAAAAGAAAAAACAAAAATGGAACATAAGGTTCATGTTAACTTGCTATGTATTAGTAGACTTTACATATAGAGAAACTCTGAAACAGAATAATAACATTTATCTTATAAAAAGTTTAAGTTAGTTTTTTTCTAAATAAATACTCTCTTTCCTGATGTTTTATGTCATCCGGTAGACTGGTAAATAGTTTCGGGCCTATAAATCTTGGAGACTCACTTGTGATTTTTAGTGTGGCACAAGGTTCATGGAGTTTATTTTTTTTGTCTTTTATTGACATTATGGTAGTCACTATTTAAAATAGAACTATTTCTATTTCTAAAAACATATATTAATACTTTCGCTAGGTAAGGTAAAAATTTTATTTTCTATAAAGATATCCTTGCACGTGTGGAGTATTCGGTACACCAAATATGCATCGTAAGATACGTTTTTGAGCAATAAATACATTTGAAGACTTGGTGGAGTTTCCTCAAAAACAGATACCAAACTTTAAACGTGAATCAACTTGGACATAATATAAATGAGTAAGTTGTTCTCTTGATTGACCCCCCCCCCCAATATTTCGGAACAAGTTTACTATAGAAGAAACTTTGAATATCAAAGTTTCGCAATGATACTTCCAATTTAGACATTCGTCCAAATGTACCCCTAAAAACTTAACATTGTCCTCAGTATTAGAAATAAATGTATTGTTTATTTTAATATTTAAGTTATCACATTCCTTTCGCCTACCGCGAAATCTGATAACTTGAGTTTCTTCGGAATTGAGATACAGGGTATTATGGGAAAACCAATGATTTAAAGTGTTTAAAATAGAATTGCAATTTTGTTCCAAAAAAAATTATCAGATCAAATTATCAGTCGTCATCATACATTGTAAAATGTGCGGTTGATGGCAAAAAATCAATATCATTAATAAATAACACCTATAGTTGAATTTAAACATTATGTATTAACACTACATACGCTGTTATCGTTTTTATGTTTTAAACTTACATATTGCCTCTGATCTTCGAGGAATATAGTAATCCAATTTAATGACAGACCCCGTGTACCATAATAAAATAATTTAGATATTAATAGACTATGATTGATGCAGTCGAATGCCCTGCTGAGACCGCAAAATATACCAACAGAGCATTCTCCCGCATCAATGAATTCTAACATTTTATTTAAAAAAGAATGTATTGCCGTACCGGAAGTCGACATGCCACTAGAAAAACCATGTTGATTTTTCGTAATTATTTTATTTTAAAACTTTCTAAGTAATTTACCAGCCTATCTAGATAACAGTATTCGAAAACGTTTGAAAGTCCAAAGGGCACGGTTACAGGCCTATAACTTTTCAATAGTTGGGCATCCTTTTTCTTAAAAATAGGTATCACATTTGCGGTCTTTAGGCTATTCGGAAACGTTCCTGTTTCAAAAGATAAATTAATAATATATGTTAATGGTTTAGTAATATAATGTATTACTTTTTTTATTATAAAACAGGGAATATCATCTGGACCAGACGACTTTTTAGCTTTAAATTTTTTTGTTAATTTTAGCAATTCTTTTTCGCCATCTTATAAGCCGCAGTCATGCTGGGACATACTTTTGTTAACATAAAAAGATCTTTTAATTCATAACTAGACACTCGTTTACCCATTTCTTATCTAGAGTTTGTCTTGCATAACATTTTTTGTGAGGAAAATGTAAATTAAAATAGTGTACAAGTAAAATCTTTTGAAGCATTGTATGATATTAATTGAATAAATCTTATTACCTAATATCGATATTAAGGTGGGTGTAAAAATGAGCCAAGAACGAAGTCAAATGTATTTTTAACCGACTGCAATATCGATATTAGGTAATAAGATTCAATTAACTGGGCGACGCGCAACGGTAAAATTTTATTGCATAATTTTTAGGTATATTTTCTGAAGGCGGTTCAATATTTTTTTCAAAATTTCTTTATGTATACTGTCAATCTTACTTTAGATCATACTACTATACTAATTAGTCAAGGAGCTAGAAAACTTCTGTTGAAACTTAAAAGACACAAGTTTGGTTTGTTGTGGTTACTTCTGCATTTTATAGTAAATAATAAATTGTTGGTCACGTGTTCTAAATTATTTTAGAAATACTCATCATCTTGAATAATATATTATTAAAAAAAACATTTCATTAACAGTTTAGGGTTGTTGTATATCAATAATAACAGTAAATGTGCTCCAAATGTAATACCAAATCATAAACTTTTTAATATGAAATTTTTAAATATATAAGTAAGTTGCTATACCATTTACATGACAACGGAAAATTAAGACAGAAAGTTAAATAATATATCCTCTTAATTCCATTTTTGTTTAAGCATTTAAAGATACATTCTTCTCTTTACATTTTCAAACGGACAACAAGGCATGTTTTCCTCTATGCAAGTTCAAATAGTAGCATTTACGCATATCTGGCAGGTGCAAGGAAATAGAAATTCAAGAGGTCTTAAAAGTTCCATCGTTATGATTCACTTATAAGCTCAGTCCTCTTCTGAATAAACATATTGTGGTGGCTCCAATGATGGACTTCTCTTCAGAACATTGATTCATATGTAACATCGAAAGTATACAGCTTTATATGAAGAGGGTTGTGATGTTTCTAGCTAAATAATTACATCATCCTTATTTAGAAACTGGTCTTTAATTTTTCTGCTTAGTTGTGCTGTGTCTGGCTTTTTAAAAAATCAATCACAGTTAGGTAGGTCTAGATGTAAGTTTATATTCCAGAAATGTCTAAATGTAAGCCTCTAGAATGTGCTACTTTGAAGCACTGAAGAGCATCACCTGTTCTTGGAGTGTAAACTCAGTGCAGATTTTTTTCCTTCTTTTTGGGAAATTCTTTGCGTACTGGAGCTATGATAACTGGATTTTTTAGTAAGCTTTTTTTTTAGAAAAACTTTTGTAGCAGTTATTTCCTTTTTCTCGAACATGGAGTAAGTTATCAGCTACTAACGGGTCAGTTTTCATTCCAATTATGAGGTTTGATATCTCGCAACTATCATTCTTCGAGGAATAGAAGTTTTCCCGATAACTCATAAAAGTTCATATCTTTGAAATATCTATTAGTCTTGAGTTGTTAGAGATTTGGCAAACTCGTGATGATGAACAAATCTATCGTCTTCATCTAGATCACAAAATATTCGTAGAAATTGGAAGGCTTTCTTTTTATATTTGATAAGATCCTGTTTTACCATGTTTGCCAAACTAGAGGGCTCTGTACTAACAAAATAGTAATAAGTTTCTCAAGGGCTATTACTAAATTTGCATTTCTATCCTCTTAGCAAAGGACCCCGCAAGGTGGCAATGGAAATTGGTTCTAGGTCAGTTTCTCTTAAATTCTAGTATGATTCTCCTTTGACCTTCCTGAATAAGAATCTCCATGGGCGTAACCTTCTAACTCCTTTCTTTTAAGCTACAGAAACTTCAGAAGATGCTGGAGTCTCATAGAGTGGAAACTACGTTTTCAGCTCTTTGAAACGCATCAAGAGGTGATTAAATGCAATGCATTGTTAGTAGTAATTGAAAATAGTCACAATCGCATATCAACTCAGATATATTTGCATTTAACTGTAGGCTTCCTTAAAGTTTATATATACCTGAGAGTTTAAATGAAGTAATTTTTATGGAATCTCATATTCCGGGGAATTTTTTAATGTAAGTCATTTGTCTCTCATTATTTACCTGGGTGCTTAAATTTATAAATCCCCTCGCCTTTCACGTATACCATATGCTTAAATAATATCTCCTCGCCTTACGCATTATCAGGTTGCTTAACCTATTCACGCCGGGAAAGCTGAAACGTGACATTTGATTGCTCGAGCTTTTACTGATTTTTTAATGCATAGAAGTAAAAATATGTGAACTTAAAGTTTTCTTGGTCATTTTTCTCTCACGAGCCTTTGAACAACATGTATAAATAATAGAATGTTGCAGGATGGGAAAAAATCTTTTCAACGAAGTTTAAACAAAACGATCGTTTGCTAGAGCTTGGATGTTTACTGACAGGGAGACCATCAGATTTGTGTGTGTGTGAGGTGATGGGATTCACATTAGTCAAGCACTTCCATATAAGTGAGAGACAAATGGACTCACATTGGCCAAAACTTTAGAATATGCGAGACTTAATAGTAATAATAGTAATTAAGCACTCATAGGTATGTAAATGGTGAGGAAACTAACACGTAGAAATTATTAAGTGTTAATATGCATATGAAAACTTGCGACGTTGTCTCTTTCTACTTATGACCAGCCATGTAAAACCGCTATTTATTTATAAATACGCATTTACTAGCTCATCTATGTATAATAACGAAGTTATCATTCCTTCCCAACAAACAAAATTTAAATGTTATACAACTATTTTGTTTTATTGTAATTTGATAAGTGTAATAAAATAGCAATAAAACAAAATTGTTGTAGAAATGACAATTATAAAACAAATTTGTTTATTGGGTTGAGACTCCAGCATCTTCTGAGGCTTCTGTAGCTTAAAGGCAAGGAGTTAGAAGGTTATGCCCATGGGGACTTTTGTTCAGGAAGGTCACGGAAACATCATACTTTTTTTTTCCGGGATGGAAATCCTTTATGGACACCTAAACGGTAGTGTGGGACTCACCTCTAGGCATACCCACTAAAACCACCCCTCTTCTGTGTATGATGTATCCTGGAACCGCTCTCGCTTCTCTTCAGGATACACGTCAATCGTTATTCAATGTATAGATGTTGTTTTTTCCCATGTCTTTGTTCCCTGTATTCTCTCTAGTTGTGCAAAGGGTATAGGTCGGGATTCCTCTCATCTCATCCTCGCCTTTATGCACGACGATCCGTGTAATAGCTGTTTCGGCCTTTGCCCAATTGTCTTCAGATTGCAGCATGAATTCCACAAGCTCATCCGGCCGTAGACGATTTATGCCTCGCCTCTCCTCCACCCATCTGTTGCAGTGGAAGACTGTGTGCTCTGCATCGTCTATTTCGCCATAATATGCGCACTCTCGAGAGTCCAGCTTTCCTATTCTCAACAGGTAGTCGGCAAAACAGCCGTGACCTGTCAGGGCCTGCGTGAGATGATACCCTACTTCTCCGTGTTTCCTTTCAACCCACTCTTTGACTGTAGGGATCATACGGTGAGTCCATCTTCCTTTATGGGCATTCTCCCATCTGTTCTGCCATTTTTCGAACAGTCTTTCCCTGGCGGTCTCTCGACTCCTTCGTACACTTCTACCCTTTCCTTGACCAGTAAATCCACTGGAGGGATCCCTGCTACCACCAGCATTGCCTCGTACGAGACTGTCCGATAGGCGCTACATACCCTCAGTGCCATCTGCCGTTGAATCCTTGCCAGGCTTACTTTGGCATTAGCCCTTTCTCCTAAGGCGTATCCCCAGACCGGGGCGGCATATAATATGACTGAATGCACCACGCCACAAAGCACTCTTCTTTTGCTGGCCTTTGATTCCTTCGTGTTGCACATCACTCTTCCCAGAGCGGTTGCCGATTTCCCCGCTTTTTCCGCCGTTTTTGTTATGTGACACCTGAATGTTAGTTTTGGGTCCAGCCAGATTCCGAGGTATTTAAGTCCATTCCCCGGTCTAATTTCCATCTGTCCAACCCTGATGGTGACAGGCTGGACAGTTCTTTTCCTTGTGATCATCACTGCTTCGGTTTTTTCCGGAGCAAGTTTTAATTTTACGCTCCACAGCCATTCCTCTATCATCATACTAGAATTTGAGTGAAATTGACGGAGAACCAATTTCCACTGCCGCCTTGCGGGGTCGTTTCTAATGCTTCTCTTGAACCCAGCATACCTAACAATTTTTAAAGTATTAATACAATATTATGTTAAACATCAATAACATGTCAATAAAAAATCGAGAGAATGTATCAAAATTTTTCAAAAATAATCTCTAGTCGAAGATATGGCCAAATTTTTTTTTACTCTACGCATAGTACAATACTTCAAAATAAACAGAATTTCTGATGCTCAAACTTCCAACAGAACTCTACTAGCTCCTGCACTAAATAAGGCCAATCAGTGACATTACTCTGAAAATGAAATGTATTAATATATCGTATTGGAAAAAAAATAATCAGATATAATATTACCTCTAACTCTACCTTAAGTAGTAAGGTTAAGGTTAAGGTTAAGGTTATCATTACATGATAAAATCATATACACATAATATTCATTACTTTTCATAAAATTCGAGCTCTATAGTGTACTTTTTTAAATTGTGAACTTACATTGTAACTACGTCTGTAGCTGTAATTTCTGTGAAACTTTCAACGGTCTGACATCTTTCATCAAAGAAAAGTGGCGGGAAATCCACAACTATATTCTTTGCTATCAAATTGTAATCGTTTGCAGAACATCCGTCAGGCATACACGTTGCTAATTTAAAATACGACTGCAAAAGAAATACATCGTTATATTTACTAGAAGCTATAAAGTACTCTATGATGTAATTTTAGGTTCAAAACTGTATGCATAGGGCTACTCCAAGCAAAATTTACAACTGCCCAACCGTTCCTCAATCATCTAACAACAATCAACATGGTCTGCCTCCTCTATTCCAAACAACAAATTAGAAAAAGCTTAAACTACCTACTTAATTTAGAATAAGCAGAACTGGTGACAAAAAGCTCTTATAGGCGCACCCAAAAGGTAGCAGTTTTGCAGTATTAAAAGGTATACCACTGAAAAAAATATGAGTTTGGAGGCATTATCTTTACGTTGCCGACAGACTAGAGATATCCGCCATATGTCATGATATCGTAGAAAGTTCTTGACGGATTTTTAAGAAAAGGTTTGCTTTAGATCAACTATTTTTTGACGTTATCAAACCTTTCGTATTAGATCGATTAGCTGATGTTAGAGTAGTCTTTTCTCAGAAAAACCAGAGAGCACAGATATCGAGCGACTAATAAGAGCTGGAAATATTTTAAAAGATGCAGGCAAAACTTCCCTCGCGGAGTCAGGAAATTTGATGCTATATGTCACTGCGGCCCGCGGCATGCAGGCTTAAGGTTCAGGAATTCGAGGGTTCAAAACGGCGCGGCGTATAAAAGATACATCAAAAAACAAAAATTGAGACTGGCTTAAAGGCCTAGTTCTTGACGCCGAAACGGGTACACGGGTATGGTGGCTTAGAGCAAATACTAGGCAGAATCGTGACCTGATGGATTAAAGCGCCAAATTTTGCAGAGTTCTTATATACCCTCAGTACTATCAATTCAGGGGGAGGGGGAATTGCTCGATTTCAGTGTCCGCCATCTACGACGCTATCTTTGTTTTCTTTGGACTGTAACTGTAACTTTTCGACTTTTATTTGGTTTTTATTAATATCTCCCTAACTTCTAGGTTTGCAGCAAAAAGGATTTAATTTAAATTGAATTTGCTACAATTTGAGACCAGAGCCACTTTTATAACTTTAATATTTTGCGAGATACAAGCTTCCAAAGTTTTGGACTTTATTCAGGTTATTACGAAAATTGGTTGGGTTTACAGCAATACTATTCGAATCAATTTTAATCTACACTAAATTTGCTACAACTTTAGACTAGATCTGCTTTTAATATTTTCCGAGATACAAGCATCCAAGAGACAACTTCATGATTGTAAAAGAATCGATGTTATATGGGACATATACAAACCAGACAGTTTGAAGGAAACTACACGTGTGAAGAGAGGGAAGGGAGAAAGGAGAATTGTCACAAAGGAAACCACACTCCTCAAAAACTTCATTGCATTCCTGCAGAATTCAGAGAACAAGACAGAACTGTTTAACCTATTAAGTGATGCAGTTGCAGCTTATGACATATAATAAGGTAAAAAAATATACATTATGGTAAATCTGTTATTTCAAAAAATACCAGTGCATCGATGTCCAAAACTGGCCACGAAGAAGCTGATACCAGAATGTGTCTTCATATATTGGATGCATTACAAAAAGATGCAACCAACATCCTCATAAGTACAGTTTACACAGATGTTACTGTGGTATTAATAGGCATTTTTTTCGAGCCACAAACTTACAAACCTAATATTTATCTTTTGATTGCATTTGGTAAGGGTAAACACTTCCGATATTATCATATCAACGCCATCTGCCAAGAGCTCGGACAAAATATGGCCCATACTTTCACAAGACACTACATCACAATTCTTTGGCAAGGGGAAAAAGTCAGCGGGGGGGGGGACAAATCCGAAAAAAACTTTTTTTCGTCCCAATTTTTTTCTGATGAGCGGTTTTAAAACGAAAGTTGGTGGTTTACAGAATCTTGGGGGGGTAAAAGAAACGAAGAGACATGGCAACCAATTTGGATGTCTATACCGGAAGCAAGCAAAAGCTGTAGGGAATTAATCAAGTGCGGATCTAAGGCTGAATATCTGTGCTCTAAGAATTGCGTTTGTAACAAGGCCGCCCTTGCCTGCACAGCTCTTTGTCATTGCAAAGGCCATTGTGAACAGCAAACAACAACGTTATAAATATAATTTTTATGATTATTTTCTTAATAGTTCTTAATTTTTTTATTGAAACGTTTGTAACATGGTCAAATATATTATCTCAGCAAATTGTGATTGTATCGATGTCTTTCTTTACTCACATTGTAGCCTATTTATTCTTCTTAAACATTCATAAAGTAATGTTTGCTGTAAAACTGCCTGCATTGGAGATATTTAGCAAAACCGACAAAAAAACAGATTTTCGTAATAACCTGAAAAAAGTCCAAATCTTTGGAAGCTTGTATCTCGGAAAATATTAAAGTTACAAAAGCGGCTCTGATCTCAAATTGTAGCAAATTTAGTTTAAATTAAATCCTTTTTGCTACAAACCCAAAGGTTAGGGAGATATTTAGTAAAAACCAAATAAAAGTCGAAAATTTACAGGTACAGTCCAAAGAAAGCAAAGATGTATTTCAAGATGGCGGACACTGAAATCGGGCACCCCCCTTGAGTTGATAGTACTGAGGGTATATATGAGCATGCAAAATTTGGAGCTTTAATCCAGCAGATCACGATCTTTTCGCCAAGCCACGACACTAAGAAGGAGACACACTAAGAAGGAGACAGACTCGATACGCTGATCAAAAAGGCATTTTAGGAATTTTGCCCGTGTGTTTGTACCTATTTACCACAATATAAATATACTCGTTTATACTCCATTTTCAATTTACGACAGCTCAAAGCAGCCGCGACTGCCCGTTAGAATAGATCTTGTGTGTATACATATAGAATGTCCAATGTATCAATCTTATACTTACATCAACATCCGATAAGTTACCGAAGAAATCAGGAATTACGAGTCCAGCGTTACAGTGTTTTCCCAAAATTCGTCCACCTTCATACTCATGATCAACGGTTAGACATTGATCAAAGTTACCATAATCCAGTCTCGTGGCATAATCTAGACCGGTGTATGGAAATTTGGATGACGCATCAAACACTGCAACAAAATGCACACATTAAAATTAAATTTCTAACGAATAATAAATTACACTGAATGATCGATGAAAATTAAATATTTCACCTCGTTTTGTAAACATTTTCCATCTTTCCATTATATTTTTCAAAAACATTTTATAGACTCTGGTGTTATATTATATAAAGCATGAACGATTTTTGAATTTCTCAAGGATTATAATTCTATCTAGAGCGGTCAATTTTGGTGATCTAGATGGTCATATATCCTTCCTTACGTGAAAAAATTGCTCGAAGAAAACTAAGGGGCTTATAAATAGTGAACAATCGTATAATCTCTTTTAGACAATTCCCCTTGATATTAGGTGATGATGAAAGGTTGCAAAATCATTTGCTTGTAATTTCCAGTATTCTGTATCTCACAGATATATTTATAGAATTTCTAAGAATTTCTATAAAAAAAAGGTACAAAATTCGTATTCTTTTAATTTTCGGAATTCAAAACAGCCAAAAAATATTCTACAAACCTAAAGCTTTATGATGGCTGAATATGAATGAATCGCCATAAACGTGTTGTTTTTTCATAAAATGTAAAGTTTAAATCACCACCTTATATCATCAACAAGTTGTCTTTTCGAAATGATATTCCTAATTGTAACATCAGAAGAAAAGAATACCAAAGAGGAATTTATTTCTAGCAACAAACGGCCGCCTCGTGGTACACCGCTTTTTCGTATGTAATATCACTAATGCTTAACATTTTATCGAAATTTTTTTCGAAAGCGTTGTTGCCTGGTAATATAAACAGTGCAAATTGGCAGTTTATTATCTGATTAAATCCCGACCGCTTTAGCTGGAGAAATTTAATCTTTGATAATAAATTGACAATTTGCACGAGTTGTATTAACTTTTGGCAACTTAGCTTGAGAAAAACTTTATAAATAAAATTTAAAAGCACGAGTGGTATTTGGGGAGAATATTTCACGAATAAATAATTCATTAAGTATATCTTCAATAACATGTTTTGTAATTAATTGCCTTCAGACGTTTTCTTGTCACTTTTAGAGTTTACTGACCTTTATTTTCAATTTCATCATTTACGTCACATAAAAATGCATTTCCAAAACGTCTCATCTGATAAAAAGCAAAGTAGGTATAAAAGATGTAATGGCAATGACAATCAAGATACGTTAAACCATAGGTATTGTAACTCATAGACTGGTATTCCCAACAAAGAATGCTCTGGTACGCTTCGACCAATCACACTACGGGTAAAGCCAGACAATATTGCATTTTACCAATCTCTCATTTTTACGTTCTAAGGTTGCCGACATGAAATGGTACCGCCAACTAGTAACGCTAGCTTAACTTAACTAGTAAACTTTGAATTTTTCAATAATTATTATATTAAAGTGTTTATTAATATATATTTATGTATTAAATCCTTATTTTTATTTTAAGAAGTTTAATAATTAAGTTAAGGTTAGCTTGTTTAAGTAGAGTGAACTTTAAGTACAACGAGTTATAACATATAGTGCTACTTAGTCCAGCGTTTTGATTATCCGAATAAAGTGTTGACCTGTTTTGTGATAAATTACCATACGTAAGTACATTTGTGTATTTAACATGAAATAATTGATTTATTTGCTTCGTAGGCATCTGTATTTAATTTTAGTTGTGAAAATTGTTTTGTAGTTACGTTAGATATTATAAGCCATTGAAAGCTGTGTATAACTTGTCCCGAACCTATAAAGGTTCAGCCTTCGCTTTGAAATTGTGAGTTGTCAACTTATGTGATGTTTTTAGGTTATTTTTATATTATTGTATTACTACGTATATAATACAATACTACAATTTACGTTAACAATTAGTAAGAAGCTAGAGAAGATATCTATAGATAAAATTTAAAACTCGAGTTGCCCTATTTGCCGAAAACATTTCACGAAACCAAACGTCAAAAAAATTATCGGAATATTCGCCACTGCAGCGACACAAAAAAATAGAACGATAATTTTTGCTTGTTGGTACTGTCAAAATCCGATCTAGGTTGGTTTACTACTAATAATGACGTTTGATTGGTGCAATGTTGTGAAAAATCGGGCTCTCATTGACTATAGCGGTAATGAGTGAAATAATCTTTTTAAGGTCACTCGTTAAGCCTTTGATGTCATAGAATAAAGCTCAATAGCCTAAAACCCCATCAGAAAATTACTACGTTATATGAAGGAACAGCTTTAAAATTGATAGACATTCTCTAGTTATAAGCAAACACACATGCTTTATAATAATATGTATAAAATATGCCCAGGTAGCCACATTCATGTTTTATCTTAAGAAAAATGACAACTTACTCTATTGCCTAGACATTAAGTTAGTAATTTTTTTCATTTTTTCAACAATTTAGTATAATTCATTTAACTCCAACTCTAACTCTTGCCTTTGAGTTAAAATTAGAACGGAAAATACTCATAACAACCGAAAAATCTCGAATAAAAATTAATAAATTAACAAATCGTTTCAAATTATCGTTTTATAGGGATACAATCAAAATCCTCTTATGTGTGTACTTTTAGTACACATGTTATCTTTATAACATGTTATATAAATATTTTCATTTGTTACATATTATGAAAACAAAACAAAATCGATAGAGTCAATGAATGTTGGATATTGCACCGATTAAACCCTAGCCAATTACGACGTGTTGTAAAATTATCTTTATTATTTTATATACCAAAAAATAATGAATGGGTCATTCATCAGTGCATGTTTGGTTATTATACCCATTTGATTTAATCAAATAGGTATTGTTATAATCGGACAAACATTTTTAATAACCATCACAGAAAAAAATTTCTTGACAGAAATCCGTTTCTTACGAAAGCGTAGAAAGGCCATGCTATTTATATATTTTTTTGTTTTTTCTAACTCGGAATTCACAACTGTCGGAATTCACAATTGTAAGTCAGAATTCACAATTGTAAGTGAAAATTCACAATTGTAAGTAGGAATTCACAATTGTAAGTAGGAATTCACAATTGCAAGTCGGAATTCACAATTGTATCTCGGAATTTATGGTTTATAGTTCTACAAATACTCGGATACTATACTCGATGCACGTTTCGTCAACCATGTTGGCACCATCTGGACGTGATTAAAACTGAGGTAAATTTAAGAACGTATTGCATTTATACCAAACTAATGCTATGGTTCAATACATTTAACCAATCTCGTCAACCTTATTTACACTATGTCTATATCTCGAGTCGACTTTACAAATCACAACCTACTAACCAATAAAGCGGAATATTTGGGATAAGGCCTTGGTCACTGTTCATACTCTTTTTGCAATTTCTATGATTTCTAAAGCATCTTGCTCTCTTTAATTTATTACATTTCTAATTAACATCCGGTTATTTATCATAAGGAACTTAAAACATAAAATTGAATCAAACGAAAAGTCCGGGATTTATGAAAATCAGTTGTAAGGGTTATAATTTGAAAAATGTTGGACTAGCAAAACGTCCTAGTGTACTAGATTCAAGGAGTAGTCTAGGAAATAGCGTGCAAATTCGACGACGAGTGGTTACCGTCTGCCAGTCGGTAATCGATGAGACCATATAAATACAAATTTTTTTTTCTCTCTGGAACTTTTTGGTATAGTGAGGGGATAGGGAGGGGCGGCATGTTTCTTTTTCCGGTTAGCGCGCGCGCCGTTTGGAAGTTTCGTCTGCCAGCGTAATTGGAAGTACATATACTAACTACCTATGCGGATAGATATCGATAATCATTCGATTTAAAAATAAATGACCCCCCCTCCCTATCCCCCCACCATACCAAAAAGTTGCAGAGAGAAAAAAATTTTGTATTTATATGGTCTCTTCGATTACCGACTGGCAGACGGTAACCACTCGTCGTCGAATATGCACGCTATTTCTTATACTAGAGTATATTATAACCCATCTTAAAAATAGAAAAACTGAATAATTTAATATTGCCCAGCCCGGTATTTTTTTTTAACTATTTAACGTCGGCCTATTTCCGCTACCTGGGCCTATCACCGACGCCAGGAGACGAGCTACCCCCAACCTGAAAATTTTGCCGAACCTCTTCCCTTAAGAAGAGTAGGGATCTTTTACTTGCCTAACATTTAATAGACAAGGGACCGCCTGCTTTACATCCCCTCCGAAGGATGGTATATCCACTACGTAATCCTCGTCTGAAATTACGTAACTTCCGAGTATACACTGATATACAAGCCTCTAGAAGGTGGGACGAGAACGCTGTATTTCCCAAGATGGGAGCCCATCCAAGTACTAACCGCGCTCGACGTTGCTTCAACGGAATATCGACTGATATTCACATTGAAGTCGCCTCTACGCTAGCCCCCCAGCCCAGCATAACAATCATGGAATAGAGCTCAATAACTTAAGGTTAATTCGGAACATAAGAAATAATATTCAACTGGATACATTTGAAATCTTAAAAACTGCAAAATGTAAAAGCAATATAAATAGTGATAAGACCTTATCCCAAATAGCCCGCTTTATTGGTTAGTAGATCATGTACTGGTTAGTGGGTTGCGTTAAACCATGACATTAATTTAATACAAATACAGTAAATATTGTTTAATTTCCATTAGTTTTAATCGTCTGCAGATGATGCCAATATTGTTGGCGAAATGCGCATCGAGTATAGCATTTGAATATTTGTAGAACTAACTCCGTTGGAGAGATCCACTCACATTATTTATACTGCTTTTTAAGAACAAAAGGAGCCCACATCGTCTGAGTCTGCTTTGCGCTGCCGAGAGCTAAAACCTTGGAACCGGTACGCAAATACTCTGAAAACCTGCCGAAGCAGTCCTTTAATTTAAACGGAGTTCCCGCCTCCAGAATGCACATCCTGATCATAGAATTAGGAAACCAGGAGGAATACTACAGAATTGCATATTTTATCTACCATTCCTCTATATTGTTTCTTCTTTAGTAATTCCGACTTAACAATTGTGAATTCCGAGTTAAAAAAATATATTAACGGCATGGCCTTTCTACGCTTTCGTATGAATGAACAGTGTGGCAAATATAAAAAAAGAATAAAGACCCTGTGATAAAATGCTCTGGTGATTGTTGTATAACGTATCATTTAAAATGTTTAAATGTTCAATATACTGAACATGATGCAGTGAAAAATTGTAGAGGAAAAAAGTGGTTTTGTGATACATGTTTTAACATCTTGGAGCACCTAAGGGGATTAAAAAATTGTATTTCTGACCTATCTGTCCGAATTGACAGAATTAAGAAGTATGATAAAAAATATTCATATTGTTCCGAGAGATATGACATCAATTTAAAAGACAACAAAAGTTACGCAAAGGCTGCTAGTGAAGTAGTAATCATAAAGCCTAAGAATACTGGACATGATAGAAAAAAAAAACACTGGAAGCAGTGCAAAAATATATAAGCCCTACTACATTAGAAGTTAGCATAACTGAAGTTAGAACAGTAAACGAAGGTGGCATAGTAATTAAATGTGGCACTAAAGAAGAAATAAACAAAGTTAAAATGGCAGCTGAGAAGACATTGAGGAAAAATTATAAAATCAATGCACTAGATCTAAAAAGCCGTTGCATTAAAATAATAGATATTGACATAGAAATGGCCAGTGAGGAACTGCTTGATACTATAAAAAAGCAAAATTTATTTTTAAGACATAATTCAGTATCTTTAAATTCAAAAGCTGTTTCAAAAATGAGAACCAAATGGATGGCTATGATGGAGTGTGATCCTGAATCCTTCAGAAGGATAATGGAGCAAAATGGATTATTAATCGATTGGTCCAGTTGAGGATTGTACGAGTACGTAAGTGTTTTTAGGTGCTTCAAGGTGGTGATTTTGGACATAAAGCAGATCATTGTAGCAATAACTTGAGATGTCTCTTATGCAAAACCGGTAAGCGAATACGAAAATTGAAAAAAAATGTGAAAGTGATATTCCTAAATGTATTAACTGCTTCATTAAAGACAAATTTTGATATTAATCACTCTATATATGATGTTAATTATCCAATTCTACTTAAAACAGTAGATAGTGAAAGGCAAAAAATCAAATACAACATAAATAGCGATTAGCAATTAGTCAATGATAAAAAGAAAATACTAAATGTAATCAATTTCAATCTGTATCGTCAAAATATACAATGTATAAAAACAAATCTGATTAATTGGAGGTCGAGCTCAATGAACATAATATTGATATCTTGTGTTTGAAAGAGACATACACATCAATGGGTATGTTAAAAAATCAAGTTATAGTAGAAATGTATATCATAATGGCGGGGTCAGTGTCGTTCATAAATCGTCGCTCAATGTAAGTATTAATGAAATACTTTCACTAAATAAGTTTTCTAAAGATATAGGACTGGCAAGAATTGAAATGAAGACCATAAAAAAAGTAAAATAATGACCGTGTACGGATCACCTACTGGAGACATTTATATTTTCCGCGACCTTGAATGAGTTACTTGCCGACTTATTAAAAGACAAATCTTTACTTGTATTGTGCGGAGATTTAACTATTGATTATTTATCGAATAGTATATTATATGTTATATAAAATTATACGCTTCTTACCAAGACTTAGTCATAACAAACCTTCACAGGTATATCATATTACATGATAACGACTTCTCTTATTAATCGCCTATCTTTGAGATATTATGTTTCACCTTTGTTTCTCACATTTTATGCTGAATGCAGACTTGCACTTCCTTTGTTCTTTATTTTGCTTATGTAGACTCTGTATGTTATAAATACGACTAGACACGCTTTGTTAAGTTAGTTATTAAACTCACTTAGAATGAAACACTTCTAATTATTATTATATTCCTTCTCCAAGAGCCAACTTTGGCTCCATTTAAGTAAATAAATCTTTTTAAAAAGTTACTCATGTGAATCGTGATCTAACATATATAGATGACCGCAGATTTAACAGGCACTCAAAAAATGTCGGCGTCTTTGGCGGTGCTATGCGGCGTGTTTGATGGTCAAAGGCGTCGACATTTTTTGAGTGCCTGTTAAATCTGTGGTCAACTATAAATATCGACTGTCCGATCTTTTCAGTTTGTATAATCTTGATTTTCACGTTACTGGGCAGACAAGAATATGTACATGTTCTTCAACTTGTATAGATTACATATGTAGCATTTTTTTAAATAATAACTGTGATGCTGTCTGTAAAGTGGTGTCGAATGGACTGTCAGATCGTACATGCTAAATTCGATCCTTTAATACACCAAATTTTGTACCATATAGAAAAGACCAGAAAACTACTTTCAGATAGTAATTATCAAAATTTTATTTATCATGTAAGTAAGGAACTTTGAAGTAATGTATATGATGCACAGACTGTAAATGATGGTTTTAGAGCTTTTAGTGAGAATTTGTTTTACTATGTGGACAAATGTTTTCCTCTTTCTAATGTCAAGGTAACTTGGGATAAAAGAAGGTAGATAACTCAGGGAATTCGAATTCTATGTGAGAAACTGAAATTATTGAGCAGAATGATAGCATCTAAGAGACCTGAGGTTAAAAAATCATGTAAATTGTATAGAAAGATATACGATAGAGTTGTGATAGCGGCTAAATGCTTATATAACGAAAATAAATATAAAAAAGCCTCTAATAAAGCTACCCGGTCTATTCACGACCGCATAGAAAACAACATTAACGAATTAATTGGCCATGACGTCCAATTGACACGACGTGAATTTATAAAGGTTATGGCCAAGCCCTCGGAGGTGGCTGGCATTGTCCAGACATTACTGAACGACAAAGCACCGGGTTCAGACGGCATCGAATACAAGCTTCTCAAATATCTCCCGAGAAAAGGCATTGTGCAATTGACGTACATTGTCAACGCGATCCTGCGACTGCAACACTGGCCTAACCAGTAAAAATGCGCCGTGGTCGTGCCAATCCTGAAGCCGAACAAGAACGCGAAGCTCGCCGGCAGTTATCGACCGATCTCGTTACTGTCGGCGATCTCCAAGTTGGTGGAGAAGATCATCCTGATCAGACTAAACTCTGCTCAGGATGAACTTGACATCGACGACGAGTGCCAGTTCGGCTTCAGGCGGAGCAGGGGCACTGTGCAGCAGGTTGTCAGGATCGTTAATGACGTCAACGTACAATGCAACCTCGGGAAGAGCACCGTCATGGTGCTCCTCGATATCAAGAAAGCCTTCGATACCGTATGAATCCCGGGTCTTCTACATAAACTGAACGCACTGGACTTTCCCATACATATAACGAAACTCATTCACTCTTTCCTGACGGGTAGATCACTGCAGGTTAGGGTGAATAATAAACTATCAAAGGTGGCGGGATATTCGAGCGGGCGTCCCCCAGGGGTCGTGTCTGTCACCTAAGCTATATAACTTATACGTCTCCGACTTTCCGGAGTTTCCGAATACGAAAGTACGCAGACGACACGGCCATGTACGCGCACTCGCACAATGCTCAGGCGGCGAATATACTGCTGAAAGCGCACATGGCTCGTGCCACGGCGTACTACGACAAGTGGAAGATTCGGATCAACGCCGAAAAGTCAGAATCTATACTCTTCACGCGCCGGTTCACTGAGAACCGCATTTTAACGCCTATTTCGGTCGGGGGTCGCCAAATTCCTATTAAACGGTGCGTGAAGTACCTTGGGGTTAATCTGGACAAGAAACTGACGTACTACACTCACATCAACGAGACTATACGAAAAGTCTACTCTATGTCCAGGAGTCTGTATCCGCTTCTGGCCAGGGGTAGCGGACTGAACAGGACTAACAAAAAATTGTTATACACGATGGTGATCAGGCTGGCCATCACATACGCGGCGCCGGTGTGGTGCAGCATCCCGGCCACGACAATCAGAAAACTTCGTGTTCTAGAGCACAAATTTATGCGCCTCACTTCTGATTCGGGCAGATACACCTCACTCAGAGATCTGTACGCCCGCTGTAACGACATAACTCCACTAGCGGACTACGTTCAACGAATTTCACAAAAATTCTACGAATTCAAACTGGGCGATAGTCCGCTAACCCGCAACATAACACACACCAGACAGCATAATGCAATTCTATTTAATTTGAAACACCCATTACCATACCAGACGTTGCCTATTTTCAGGCAACTTCCACCTTAGCCAACTTCTTCACTACTATAATCTACCTTTACTCTATCTTTATCCTCACCTATCAAATTTATAATCTTAGCCCCCTCTCTATGCCCTTCCTGTTTGTTTATTGTTTTATCTTTTTTGTTCTTTTTGTCCTCTTTTGTTCCAAAATTCATCCCTCGACCGATAACTTTTAAAACCCACAACTGTTAACTTCCTCTACTTTCCTGGAGGCAGGAAGACCACCAAGGTGGAGAACTACTTCGAATGGGTTTTTTCATTGTGTTTTGTTTTCCCGTGACAGTAACCAAAATTTCTTTAGTGTTTTTTGTGCGTGCACAGTGCAACAATTTTTAAAATACACATTAATTAGTTTTAGGCTCTTATGGGCAGCATAGTTTTAAGGCATTGTTGTTTTTAAATTCACTCGGCGAATAGGAGTTACAACTCCTCACCTGAATTACCGTTCTTAGCCGAACCGGACCTGCTCCGCCCAATCTTACACCCACTACGGTGCTGCGCATCGTAGTTGCCAGGTTGGCTCCGGGTCACTTTTAATTATAAATAAAGTCTTGTTGATTGATTGATTGATTGGTCTATTATAAATAGTGACTTAGGTAAAAATTGTTCGGAATCCACCAGAATTAAGAAACTGAGAGTTAATGACAGAAAAATTACAAATCCGCAAGAAATTGTCAATAGCACCAATGTTCACTTTGTAACTTCACCAAATATTTTAGCTAAAAGTATTAAAAACACGAACGATTTTATTAATTTAGATAAAGAATTTCCAAAAATATTTCTTGATCCGATATCGGAAAATGAAATTTTTAATACAACAATGTCTCTTAAATAAATCAAATTCCTCTAGGATAGACAACATTAATACGAACATGTTAAAATCAATAGTTCACTACATAGTTTTCCCCATAACATACTTAATCAATATGTCTCTACAAGAAGTTGTATTTCCAGACATCTTTAAAACAGCAAGTTACACCCCTATATAGAAAGGGAAATAAATTATTACTTAACAATTACAAGCCTATCTCATTGCTGTCATCTATATCAAAAATACTGGAAAGAGTTATTTGTAATAGAATGTTGACGTTATGTGAAAAATATAATATACTGAGCAACGAGCAACATGTGATTAGGATAGGGAGAGTGACTTAGTCCGCTATGCTTTGCCTTCTTAACAAACTTTATGACAATTTAGAACCAATAGCCAATCACCTTGAGTTAGCATACTGCATTTTATCATATAAAAGAGTTGAAATTTATCACGGGCAATGAAAACTAGTAGTGCGAAGCGCTACCTAACCTTGCAAATTTTGGAATATTCAGCACAAACCAATTAACTTATTTGCAAAAGGGATAGGAAATTGTCCATGTACAATATACCCGCGCGCGAAGGCGCGACAGTTAGTGGCAGACTTTTGGTTGTAGTTTTAGTCAGTATGTCTTAGAGGGCATTACGATGCGTTATCCTAATAAGGAATGAATCAGAGAGTCATCCTGGGTTCATATGGTAAAGTGAGTTTTCATTTGTTCGCAAACTATGCGTTTTGGTACGAGTTTAGTCAGACTGCCATGTGTTTTAAAATGAAGTTCAAAGTAAAAAATTCCTCGAAAAACCAACGGCATACCGTTAGCTTGGGCCCAAAGGGCTATTACGATCACGTGAACTTGTATTTATTTAATAAAGGAATTTTCCGCGTTTCCGAGTAGGCTACTAATGACAATTATATAAGTTGTTGTTATAAAATTGGCAAACAAGATGGCATACCGTTTGCGTATGCCCAACTACAGTATACATTGAACAAATCGTGTAAAATTATGGAATAATATTCAATGTATACTGTATTTCGGCACACGCAAACGATCTTTCTTTTCAGCAGGTTTATAGCAACCAAAAATCTGTTACCTACTGCCGGTCCACAAGTTTACCATAACTCGAATCAAATTTTCCTCATTTCTTAATTGATAGATGGTAATTAGTTATTAAGAATCTTTAACATTATTGATTCGTGAAAGTTTCAGTGTGTAACTAATTATCTAACATGGTTGGTCTATTTATAATTAATGTACTGTTCTTCACTATATTGATTTTGATATTATTTTCGTCGATATGCCTAATCATAGTTATCTTAAATGCTTATATATGTCAAATTTCGATGCGGTGAAAGATAATGGAAACAGACGTGAGCCGTCGTGCGGCGCACGACGGCGCCGTAAGGCGCCGCGAGTTTTAAAATTTAAAATTAAAAAATATATATAAACGTTTAGTTACAATATAGCATGAACCAGGGCCGGATTATTAAATAGACAAATTAGGCGATTGCCTAGGGGACCCAACGCGCGAGTGGCGCTCCAGCAGTTGAAAACTAGCTAATTTTATCTCTCGATGGCTGACGTTTATCGTTTATCATTGATCTGTTGGAAAATAAAATGTACAAGGAAATTACTATATTTGTTATTTGATTATTTCATTTTGATAGAATTGTCGCATTTATTATGTCTGTTCTGTAACAATTCTGTCCAGACTTATTTATAGGATTATATTATAGCGGAGTTCGCAAGCAAGAAGTCACGAAAAAGGATTTCTTGTTTTTCAATATATTATTTTTATATTTAGTGTTTATATTTAAATTTAGTTCAGGGGAAAATATAAAGACTGCAATTTTTTTCTAATAAAACATTTTTTATTAGTATTTTATATTATTATGTACTGCGCCCACGAAACTCACCTTTCGAAGACAATTTAATTTTAAGTCAAATTTCTAACTTTTAATTTGAGGCTGTTCGAAAATTTCGCCTGCGGCGCGTTTTACAATTCGATAACCCCCCGCCTGTAAATAAGAGGATGCAAATACTTCATTTGCCTAAAGATGCGCCAGTCCTTAGTCCAGCTCTAGCATGAACTGAAATATTTCGAATTTTTATATTCAATTGTTTAGCGTGATTTTTTTGAGATACCTTTTTCCTCAACCCTCCTTTTCAGCTGAATTCTAGATATGCTACTGAAGGGCGCATGTTCGTATTTGCACGACCGCGCTTAAAAGGCTTGACGCGGTGCTGTAAATAGATGTAACGAAACTATTACTTACGTCACAATGATAAGAACATGATTAAGAGATTTTATTTTTTCACACTGACATGACGTTGAGAATTGCACTTTATTGTATGTAAATTTAAGAAGTAAAAATTTTACGTAGCTCAGTGTGATTTAAGGAACCTGCTAGTTTCAAATGAATATAAGTAAGTAAACAATTCAATGGCATTATCAGTTAATTGATAGTCACGTTATTTCGAAACGTACATATGCACAGATAAAAATAATGTTTTGAATCAAGAATCCATTGTTTCAGATATAAACAAAGAAATTAAATTCTTCGTATAAAACAAATACTTTTGTGGCAAGAAAAAATCATTGTTGAAACAAAAGTATTTGTTTTATATAAATTATTTATTTATTTGCATATACTGGGTGATCTACCATGACATGCGGAAAATTTATCAGTAAGTTGACCCACCGAAAGGAGCTATAAAAAAATGACCAAAAAGTTACCTTATTTTCTTGTAGAAATGCGCCGCCAATGACTTTACCAATTTAACGAAACGCGGTACAACCATATCACTGTATCAGACTTGGCATTGACACTATTGACAGCAAAGCTGGAGAGGGTAGAAGTGACTTTTTGGTTTTAATCAAATCACACTACAAAGATAACGAAATAAATCGAAAAGGCATTGACCCTATGCTAGTGAACTCTACAACAACAAGTAGATATAAGAGATATTTACTAAAACCCGTCAGTAACACAAAAACACCAACTTCGGCGGTGCTTTATACTGTCGTGCGCAAAAAAAAATGGGACAAATCTTATAAAGTATTTTTGCTAAAATCTAGTTGTGTACATCTAACTTTAATTGTTTTGACATTGTTAGTTATTTGTCAAAATTCATTGCAAGTGTGCAAATAGAGACAGATTTACATTAGAAAAAAATAGTCGTCCTATTTTTTTTGCTCACGACAGTACTTGCCGGTGTTCTGATTGTTCGACCGAAAGCAAAAAACTCGGCACTTTGACCGCACCCGCCGGCTTCACTTTTTATGCCAACTAAAGAAATGTAAACATCTCCAGTATGTTCTTTCACAAGTAAGTTCGTCGCCCTATTACTGACTAGACAATAACAGTAGTAAGTTTTAACCATTTTTAATATACTAAATTACTCCAATATTCTGCACATTGAAGACTAGTACACTATTTTATTTTCCTCATCTCATGGTAAATCATGTTGTATATGAAACAATGTATTCTTGATTCGAAACCTTTATCAGTGTATAGTTCGTAAATTTTTATTTTCACCTCTTTCACGTATTGCTATCAGCAGAAGTATTAATGGCAGGAAAAATTTAATTCAGTGGCAATTACTAAGTAACATAAAAGGTAAGGGAATTAGGTCTTTTTTCTAGATATTGTTGTTATGGTAATAGAACGGGGGCCTGATAAAAAAAAGTGTATAATTGTACGCGTCTGGAAAACCACGTAAGTTGGCTATTTAAATGTTGAATGTCAAAAAAATGCAACTGCCAATCCAAGTGCTAATAGATGCTGGTACATTTATTACAACATTCAGTCTAAGAGTTAGTCTAAAGGCTGTAGAGAAATACAAAAGTTACCGGTGTGGATGGAAGTGGCCGCCAAACATGTAATTCAGTAATCATAATACGACGAAGTGGTCCTGTCGCCTGGCCGGCACGGTCACCGGATCTCACGCGGATTGACTTTTTCCTCTGAAGCCATATGAAAAATTTGGTAGTGAATAATGAAATCGTTATTCACTGCAAGAAATAATGGATAGCATTATCCTTGAGGAAACACATACATAATTAGTTAATTATTTAATAGACGTGGACAAAATAATGTTTATGATGAAGCTGGTTCTTGTGTCATTAGGACTGGGAAATACTTTCTCTGAAATCGATCGGTAATGTCTACATTTTCGGCACGATTTCAGATCGAGAAATGCACAATTCCTGTATTTTAATCCGTTGCTAAGAAACTATCAGAAAACAGACCGGAAAAGATCCGTTGCCAAGCAATGATCAACAAAACCGTACGGGAATGTTACTTTCCCGGCCTAGGCCGGGAAAGTAGCATTCCCGTACGGTTTTTTATGTGTATTTTAGACAGTAAATAAATACACGCAGACAAACCAACTCACATTAAAATTGCATTTATTAGTAAGCAGTTAGATTGTAATGAAGAAATGTTATGCATTAATACAAATTCCTTAATTTATAATAATATTGATTGGGATTTCAGAAAAAATAGTATGTGTACTTCGGTGTGAAAGCACATTCCCGGACTTCGATGCTTGTTAGCCTCGGCTAACGCCTCGGCCAACAATTTGCTTCGTCGTCCGGGAATGTATTGCTTTCATACCTAAATACACAATATGCTATTCCTGTATCATATTTACAATCCCAATAATTTGCTGAAATATTTTAGTTTCCCAGCCACAACTGTGTTTGCAAATACACGCACTTTTAATGTTGTTCTGCTGCACCCATCGTAGGGCACAATGATGCTAAATTAACGCTACTTTTCTTAGCAGACGCCTTAATGAAAGAGTCAAACCTGAAATTCAGACAGTTTTTATTTAAAAAAATTATAAATAACAAGAAACTTTAAATAAAGTAAGCACACCTATGCTGGTGTATCTACCGATCAAACAATCGAACAAACATTAATAAAATGTATTATCATGGAAGGTGGTCCATATAAGCGGGGAGCAACGCCAAGTGTTGTTTATAAGTGGACTAAACGAGTAATCTTTACTAAAGACATTCTTGAAGAAATTGAAAAATTCTGCAATATTTCTTTCAATAGTAGTTACCAATATGAAGATGCCAAAGATTACCGCATGAACAGAGATAAAAAAGATGGCCAAAAATTTTTAGATTTTATTAAAACGCAACACAATCCGTTTGATAAAAAAATAAGTGTCCTCATGTTAGTGGCAATAGGTTTAGCTGGAAATTAATAGGTTACTAGTTATAATGCTTTTTAGGTTGATGTACAATGCACGAAAAAAATTAATGGAAATTTATTAAAGATGTCAGCTTGATCACAAAAGATAAGGTGCTACCTTTTTCAAGTGCCAATAATAAAATAAAAATTACTAATGAAGTAATTCCAATAGATCCATTGCTTTGACTCTTTTATTAAGGCATCTACTAAAAAAAGTGGCGTTAATTAACATCATTGTGCCTTACGGTGGATGCAGCAGAAAAACATTTAAAGCGCTTGTATTTTCAAACACAGTTGTTGCTGGGAGACCAGGCTATTTGATTGGGGTTGGAAATATGACACAAGAAAATATTTTCCAATCCCAATGACACAAGAACCAACTCCGCAAAACATCCTAAAAATTATTTTTTGCAACCACAATAAACTGGTTGTGGGCCAGCCTGTGGGTGAAGGAAAAGTGGCCTTTATTACTCGGCGGCTTGCAATGAATGTGGCGGTATTAGTTGCCTTAATTGACGACCGGTAGTGCCTATGGAAGAAGTAGAGGAAGAAAAAATTGAAAACTAAATAATTTTTTTCTTGCATTTAAATATATCTTGGGTTAATTTTAATACATCGATTAAAGTATAATATCTTTATTACTCATTAAGTTTTCTATTATTTGTTTCCACCATTTCTCAGACATCGTTTTCCATTTTTGAAAATTTTAATACAAAATTTGATATCAGCGATCCAAAAAACCCCTATATAAGAAATAAAGTCCGATTAAAAAAAAGTTACCCTTTTCCGCCATTTTGGATCCGTCATTTTTGATTTTGGTTGAGTTTTAATGTCAAATTCGTAATCAGCGGCCCCATAACCCCCAGACATCTATTAATAATTTTTAAAAAAAGGAAAAAAAAAATATGTTTTCAACGCCATTTTGCAGACGCCTTTTTTAACAATTTTGAGAGCAGATTCATAATCTGCGAACCAAAGACTTTCTGTCATCAAATTTCAGGCAATTGTTTACGTAAATAAAGTAATTAGAAGTGCATTAAGAAACACTTATTTGTTAATAACAATTGAAAAAATAAAAAGCAGACCTTCTCACCTATGGGGAACTTTTCTATAAACTTTTTCCGAAATCTAAAAAAAAATGATCCAAATCGGTTTTGAGTCAGCGAACTTTTTTTATTTGGTAAATGAACTAACGGTTGCATTTGATATATTTTATGTGAACATACACTGACACTTTACAATAGTTAAAAGATTTTTAAAGTTAAAAGCTTTCATTTCAAAATTTGCTGGTTTCATAAAAAATATGAATAATTCCTTTTTTATGCATTTTTAATACCTAATACAATAAAAGTATGTCACCAGAGGAGCAGAAAAATAAAATTTAAAAAGTTACATTTACTTTACTAATAATCATAAAGTAAATTGAAGTCACCTCTTTTAAAGGGTGGCAACCAACCCTTTTAAGGGTTGCGACCGCTTTTAAGAGGTCGCAACATCCCAGTGGGTGATTTTGAGACACGTATTCTATACACGGAAAAAACACTATTGTATTCTGAACCATATACCTTATCTTATTACCTTAAATATAAACTTCTTTTGGTAACCAAACAATGATTTAATAACAAGGACTCTTTCATTGCAATAATACTCTGTTACTATTTCTACATTATATTATTTTTCATAGTACAAGATAACTTTTTGGAAGGATAATATAACAATTTAAAACAATAAATAGTTTGTCATTAAACTCAAAGCCAAACAAGGAGAAAAAAAATAAAACAATAAATTATTTCACTGTCCTATTATTATTACTCATGTTAATTTCAAGTATAGGTATCATTGAATGCATGTATTTTTATCGTAATTTTATTCTGGTATGTTTTTCTACCTAATGTAGATATAATTATTTCAATAAGAAGGATATATTACCTCAAAAATATGTCGATATAGAGTCAATTTTGAGATATAATTATTGGTAGATTATTACTTTAATTGATTGCTAGTATATAATTATTCATTTAATATAGTGATAGTATTGACTGAAAGTATCAATTAAAACTTATTGTATTTTTGGTTATAGTTGGGTATAATCTGAAATGGGTTTGGTATGTGATATGTGTCGCACATAAAGTTATTATAATAAGAAAAACGTATACGATGTAAGTGACATTTTTCTGTATTATTGCTATAATTTTATGAACGGCATATATGGAATAATACGCAAATTATCAACACTTATGTGTTATTTAAAAACGTTACCTTAATGATTTCATCGGATGCGATGATGATGGAAATCACTAAGTTAACGTTTAAATAACGTTTTAAATAACACATGTCTAGATGATTCGCGTATTATTTCATACATGTCGCTCATAAAATTATTGCAATAATACCGAAAAATGTCACTTATGTCGTATACGTTTTTCTTATTATAGTAGCTTTGTGTGCAACACATATGGAATCTGGTGAATTGTCAACTCATGCCAAACCCAATTTAGATTATACCCAACCATAATCAAAAATATAATAAATATTAATTGATATTTTCAGTCGATACTATCACTATATCACTAATAATTATATAAGATTATCAATTATAACATTGTTTTCTACTGAACTTTCAATGGCAAGATTTAATGATGAACTTGACTGTTCTTTGTGTAATTTTGTACATATTTATGCATGCGTCTAAGAAATGGTATACAGGATATCAAGAAATAAAATAATTTTTATATAACAAAAATATATTTTCTTTATAGTAAAACATTCTTGAACAAACAGTTTAACAAATTAATAATAATATTACTGAATTCAATCAGAACAAATCTAAAAAGATTTTCTTTAGTAAAATATTCGTGAACAAACTGTTTAATAGACCAATAACAAATATTAGTAGTTATGTTAGTCCAAACATAAAAACAATTATATGGCACAAGCCACAATTAGGATATTCAAATGTTAAATTCATATGAACAAAAATAAAAATCAAAGAGAAAATATTATTATATATTCCCAAGAGTTTGGTTACACCGTGTAGCCAGAAATTTTCACTTCGAAAAAAAAACACTTGTTTTCAGCTGGATACTATTGTTTCCCATTTAAACAATTTAAAACTTGTAGCACTGTAGCACATCGGGATTCACAAGTTTTTGGTAACTGTTCTGTAAAGGAGGAAGTTTGATTATTATAATTTTTTATTATACCAGTACCAGTATATATTTTCCAATAAAATACTTATTTATTTAAAATAATATACAAAAATTCTAATACGTACAGGTTGTAACAGATATTTTTGTAACAAATCATGTTCAATAAAGACCAAAGTAAGTCCTGAAAACAAAAGTTACTGCAATTTATTGTCAAATGTATCTAAGTTAGTTTTTGTTAGTATTTTTCCCTTATCAAATAAATAAGGATTTTGTTGTAAAACCAAATCAAACTAGTAAAATAGGTATATCTACATTGTACAGGGTTACTGAGTATATATGTAATATAATGTATATGTATGCAATGTAATCTTACATCAAGGGGGTAAAGGCTGATTGAGAATATCGCACTAGATTTTTCTAAAAAAAAATTGCTAATATAAATTTTCAGAAAATCCACCCTTACGTTTACCTCACTAAATGCACGCCTATGGTGATCTCTCAAATTTTACTCTTTAAATCAATTCGAACGAGGCGCGGTAGCTTAAATTAATTAAAAAAAAACGCATATGAAATTTGCATGGGACACGTGTTAGGTATACCATATCAAACTAATACTTTTAACTTTTCAAAGATAACAACTGTGCATGGGCACATGCAATCAGTTAAAAATGATTTTAAACATTCGTACCTCAACGGAGACTATACACAGAAAACGGACAACCCAATTTTAACAAAAGTATACAAACAAGTTTGCCATACTTGCGTTGGTTTACCAACAGATCGCAATAACAATTGATATACCCCACCCATGCACTGCATATTTCCACGTTGTTTCCTAGATATAGTGTATTTATTATATTATATAAATAGGTACTTACCATCAAATACAGGGAAAACTCCTGTAACTCCCAGGATTCCAACATTTTTTCCATGTCTACACCAGCTATTATTGTACACAACCAAATTAGAAACAAAGCGGTACTACTGCGCTGCAAATTCTGCGATAGACCACTCGTCGGCGTTAGTTGGATGCCGAAAGGATTTTCTCCCCACCTATGGCCTTTTTTCTTAACGACAATGGGACTTCAATTTTTTTCATTTATAAAAGGTTCGCTTCAACGATAAGGATTAATGAAGCTAATACTGGACATAGTTCTTATAAAGGGAGCAACATTTAATTTTTTAATATCATGGATAGCTAAGAAAATATAAAACATTGTACCCATTATTTATTATAATTTAAGCAAATGATAAGTATTTTAGATCGATGACGTTCTTTATTAATTAAAGGGAAACAGACTATTGCTAAATACCCATTATTTTTATTGGACAAATTTGGGAGGTCTGCTTCAATAAAGCTAACTATTTCTGAAATAACTATATACTTCAGATCGTTATTAACAGTGGTTTTAGGATTCATGTGATTATTTTATTTTTTAAGCAAATTTAAATATGATCGATTTTCAATTAAAAATTTGTGCTTAAAAGAAATTTTGATATTTCATTGTTTAGATAACACTGTTTTAGATCAATGCTAAGTAATATTAATTTAAACGAAAGTCATCAAACATAGGACTGTCATCGGAAATACAATAACAGTTTTTTCCGTGTAGACTGCCTAAAAATAACCAATTGCCGACAACCTTTGAAGGTTATTTACACGAGCCATGACTCTTCTTAATAGATATTGCCAATCCTTATCCAGATTATTGACAACAATTTACAATTACGGGATTACATACATTATATTTCGCTAGAATTTGAATTTAGCATAAGAACAGAATTCAAAGTTCAAAGATTACGAGTATATCTTTACAAAACATCGTGAGTTTTATATAAAACTTATTTCGATATATTTTAGATATTATAAATTAACTTTTTGAGTAAATTATTATTTAGGAAGCAGTTTGGACTGCTGTAGTGAGGAAATGCCAAACTTTCTTTTATTCACACCATCTCGACAAATATTTTGAGAGCCATGCATTATAGCCCAGTCGACGAAGGTATTTACCCACAAAAAGTTGCAAACTGTGTAAACTTTTTTTTAATGAGTTCGTGAAAGTGTGTAGAATAATATCCTGAAAGGTTTACATTTCGCTCGAGTGCAGAACATGAAAAAAAGTGAAAAAAAAATGTTTTTTATCCATTTTTTCAAAATTTTGAAATTAAATCAAGCTAGAAAGAAATTAAAAATACAGATGGATAGATCATGTATTTGTGAATAAAAAATATTCTAACAAAATTTATCGTTAAAGCCACGGTTTTCCCGGAAAAAAATAGTCAAGTGTAACTCGGAGCGAGGTCCATGCAAGCACGCGCTTGAATACGCATGACTGAGACACCGACGCACTGAATTACATGTCACTAAATCAGAATTTGTTCAATTAATATGAGTGTTGGTTCATTTAAAACATGGAAATTGTAGCTTTCTGATGCTTTTTTGTTTCAAACATACAAGCAAAGGATGGATGGGAAAAATATGCCTATATATATATATTATTACGCCCGAACTCAATCGTCGCAATAAAAAATATAGAACAAAATAAAAGCTCTTCAAAAAAATTCTTTCTTCATTGAGAACTGTTAAAAAGCATGTACACTTCATGATTATTATGGTTTATTAAGTTGTAGTAATGTGGATTCAAAAAACAGTGCATCTCAAATAATTTTAATTTAATTGCTTGATGATTTTCTTGATAAATATGTATATTGGAGGCTGTAACTTGTCGAGAAATTGACCCATTGGAAAAAATAAAATATCACTATTTCGGAAAAAATGTATACTTTTCGAATGTTCAAACACAAATTCGTTTACTTGTATGCATTTTTTCGAAAATATGATTAATCATGTCATGATAAGAAATTGCGATTGTCACAATCTTATCCTTATAACTATGAAAATATCTTTGATTGTTTTGAATATAAATTCTGGAACTTTTCCAATACATTAACAAATGTATAAGGAATTCAATGGATATAGCTGAAATTGCGATAGGTGTATCTGTAATAAATACAATACAGTAGAGGCACGTAAAAATTCATGCGAGCGATTCAGCGGCTATGTGTGGTGTCTGTGTATGCTTTCATAATTATATATCTTCCCTCCAGACTCACTATTTATCCTCTTAATCACTCATAAAAATGTTAAAAATGTGTAATCAGAAAGAGAAAAAAGCTTTATTTTACTTGTTAGAACTTCACTATTTTTTCCCGGGAAAACCGTGGCTTCAGCGATAAATTTTATTAGGACATTTTCTGTTCAGAAACATGTGGTCTACCCACTTGTATTTTTTGTGTTTTTTTTAGCCTGACTTAATTTAAAAATTTTGTTTCACTTTTTTTTATGTTCTGCACCCGAGCGGAATGTAAACTTTTCAGGATATTATTCTATACACTTTCACGAACTCATTAAAAAAATTATTCAGTTTGCACCTTTTTGTGGGTTTCACTATAAAATGATCTCTGTCGTCTGGGCTATTATCGCCTTTGTTGTGTAACATCTGTTATAGTATCACCTCACAGTTACGGTTGTTCTTTCCCATTACTCCCGTGGTTATGTAAGTCCAATCTTTTGGAGGTTATCCTCATCAAAGCTTACCTACTGGTTTTCTCTGAACTGTTAACTACTCTATATTCTCCTCTCTCCGGTTTGATGTGACGAAAAATGATAAGATGTGGGGAATACCATTGTCAGCGTCGTTTTGAATTGCGTATGGTTGCGGTGCGAACAGATCTCATGATACCACGGGATATCCAAGGAATTCGTAAATAAACTTCTCCAGACCCACATTTTGAAAAGATCAACATGTCATCTGTCTTCTCAATAACAGCCTATATCTCAAAAGTGTAAAGAAAGAAGAAAAAAACTGAGGCACTGGTAAGTCTGATATTTGTGCATTTTATGATGTTTCTCTCACACCATGTTTTTCTGAACTAGCAAGTTGCCGTTCTTGTTAAGAGGGAGCAACGCGATCAAATCAGAGGGGACTGGGCGAAAATGAGCCAATAAAGTACAGAGAGCTATTGTGTTGGTTGTCTAGTTTTGGCGTTCGTACTTTCTTTACTATTGCTCTACCTACTTACAATCACGCCTGAAAGGTCAAGAACACATCGAGACCAAGCTTCATATACACGAAATGAGTGTCCATCGGTTATAAATGTAATTATTTTTGCAAACATTTTTAATTATATGGAAGTGACTCCATCTACTAAAACAGCATTGTACTAAAAAAATTTCCAGCAAAAAGCATTTTTTAGCGAACTGGCTCATGTTATTAAACTGATCAAAAGATATTCTTGTATGTAAATGAATACTACACTTCTATTGAGGAACATTTTTAGCTAAAACTTTGTTTATTAGCAAATGTGAAGAGAGATCTTCCTAATAAACAAGTTTTAGCTAAAAATGTTCTTCAGTAGAAGTGTAGTATTCATTTACTTACAAGAATATCTTTTTTTCAGTTTAATATCGCCAGCCGTTTGGCTAAAAACTGCTTTTTCCCCAGTCAAGATTAGTACAGTGCTTTTTAATAGATGGTGCCACCTACAGCACTACACTAGGGCATCTGCATCATGTAACCAACATAACCTTAAATTTTAAGTTTTTCAAGTTTATTCTCATTTTTAATGTTTGTATACGCATTTTTAGCTTGAAGCCATATTGGCTCCAAGCAAATATTTAAAAGTTCACGTAAATAATTTTACAATATTGTTGATTAATAAAAATAGACTACTAATTACAGATTAGAGTCCTATTTTATTAGGACAAAGTATTTAGAACTTCATAAACATTACACTGAACTAGATTTTAGTTGAAAATAAAGGAAGCAGGCAGAAATTTTAATAACAGCTGCGTAATACTCTTAAATTTTAAGGAACACATATTTTTGAGATTAGTTGTGACATCACGTGCAGATGACCTACAATAGCACTGACCCTTCCACCAATTCAGCTTTAGGTTTACCGATGAAACTTTGTGATTGGCGTTGTCTCCTCTTAAGTATGTATTTTTTGTCGAATCTGATATTTGCAGTATCAATACTATGTTTCAGTTGAGTGGAAAATCTGCTGATCGTTCAGTACACATCGCTTCACATACTGACTATAGATATTATAGAACGCAGCTCTGTTTGACGGCTATTCGAACTTTACGTGTGCTGAATCTAGTAAAGTCGAGTTTCTTCACATGGTTATTGAATAATGATAACCAGATATATGGGTATTCCCAGTTGTAATAGTACAGTTCATAGTTTGTCCCAGCCAATTAAACAAAGATATATAGCAAGCAATATTTCATTGCCTCCTCGATAAAATAAGTATCTCTCGCGTATTTGACATATTCCGTGAAGTATTCTCACTTCATTCTCATGAACTAATTTAAATGTCTCTCCCATGACATTGGCGATCCCAGCTGGTTTGCTAGTTTTAGTTTTTTACTGCTGTAGTCCAGTAACCCCTCAACAACTGGATCCATAGCAGTTCCATAGTAATCCCCAGATAATTCCAACATAGTTGAATTGATTCGTCAGTTCTTATAAGATACGAGAACAATGTAACAGTGAATAAAATTTTTAGCATTTAATTGCTTAAAATATTTAAATAATATAATTCCCACATAAGTTAAGAACTGATTTGTATTGGCATTTCTAATATCTCATTTTTACTGCAATCACAATTACTTGTGAGTAATGCTTTGATTTCCCTTTTAAATCTTATTAACGGAATATCTTTAACTATAAAACAAGTTCACTCAATCATAGTTAGAGGAATTTCTTCTTAATATTATTTTTGCAAATAAAAAAAGAGAAATACAGGGAAAGGAAAGTATTTTCTTCTTAATAAGCTTTGGTTTATAAGGGTCTCTTAGATTCATGTTGAATATTAGGTCTAATGACCCTTTTTTGAATAAAGTTCTTCCGAAATCAGTAGCTCCGGCTCAAAAATAGGTTCTGATATAACTTTTCTGAAGTATTTTGACGCACTGAATCCAATTTTTATACATAAAAAAATTTTCTATCGCGTCAGTCTCACCTTCGTATCACCTTCCTTTTATCCCCTAAAATTCACAAAAAAAGGTCTTGCCATAAGGTTCTGACCGAACGTTTCTGAAATATTTTAAGGCGTTGAAGCCAGTTTTGGACATAAAAAACTTGTATCGTGTCAGTTTCCCGCCAGCACTCCCCTCAAAAAGGGCAGATATGATACAAGATACAAGATCCGGCGTAATAAGTTAATACCCTCATCTGTTTTTCAGAATAGTTTATATAAAAGATAACATGTAGGCTAATAGATCGCGACTAGGTTGCCTAGCCATATCTTGACCCCACGACATCTAATTTGAAAAAAATTAATTATTTTTTTTTGAGTTCCCTCATTTGTTAAACAAATAAACAACATACCATTTGAAAATACATGATATGATGAACTGGAAAAAAATTGGTTGCCCATTTTTTGCTTGACCCCATTACCAAGTTGCCAGGTACAAACAGATGGTATTGTGTTATTAATTTACTCTCATATGTTATTCAAATAAATTAGATAGCAAATTAAAGCTAATTTTTTTCTGTACACAGCAGCATTAGGTTGTCTAAACTCCACTCATAGTTGCCTATGTTTTAAAGTTTTAATTATGATGTGTTCAAAATTTTATATATTTTACATAATGGCTAGTCAGTTCAGTACACATTTCTTTAATGATAAAAACATATTTTATTGCAAAATTTATATTTACGTTTCCCCTAGCACTAGTGCCGTCTGCTCTTTTTTCGTGTACTGGTGAAATGTTAAAGACAGCCAAGCAATTAAAGTCAAACATTAGAATGGTTGAGCCAACACAAATCGGGGTCTGCCGGTTTTAACGCATTCACGGGCTGCGATTATACAGCTGCTTTTTAAAACAAGGAAAAGTCAGGATTTTTAAAATTTTTTCAAAGAACCAGACATATGAGAAGGTTTTTGCGTCATTGACGGACGAAGCAGACGTTTTTATCGAATAAAAAATTGAAGTTGTTCAGGAGTTTACTGCTCTTATGTATATCATCAACCATTGCACAAGTGTAAATAACGCTAAATATCACATATTTCAAAAAATATATATAAATAAAATATATTTTTATCATTAAAAAAATGTGTACTGAACTTACCAGCCATTATGTAAAATATATAAAATTTTTAACACATTATTATTAAAACTTTAAAACATAAGCAACTATGAGTGGGGTCAACTTTTAATCAGACCGCCTATTGCTAAAAAAATTAGCTTTAATTTGATATATATAATTTATTTGAGTAACAGATGAGGGTAAATTATTAACACAATACCATCTGTTTATACCTGGGAACTTGGTAATGGGATCAAGCAAAAAATGGGCAACCAATTTTTTTCCAGTTCATCATATCATGTATTTTCAAATGGTACGTCATTTATTTGTTTAACAAATGAGGGGAGTAAATCAAAAAATATATATATTTTTTTCAAATTAAATGTCATGGGGTCAAGATATCCATATCTTGACCCCATGTCAACCTAGTCAGGATCTATTAGTCTACATGTTATCTTTTATATAAACTATATCTTATCTGAATAACAGATGAGGGTATTAACTTCGTATGCCGGATCTTAGACTATTAGGGTGAGACCTATTTTTGCTTTTTTTAGGGGATAAAGAAGGGTGGTAGAGGGAAACTGACACGACAGAAATTTTTCTTTCGGTCAAAAACTGGTTTCGGCGCGTCAAAATGGTTCAGAAAAGTTAGATCAGAACATTAGGACAAAGCCTTCTTCTTTTTGTTATTTTTAGAGGATAAAAGGGGGTGGTAGAAAGTAAGCGACACGATAGAAAAAAATTTGTGACCAAAACTGGATTCAGCGCGTCAGAATACTTCAGAAAAATTAGATCGGAGCCTTAGGACAAGATCTTTATTTTGTAGACCTGTGCATGAGCGTTCACGCGTCCGTAACTCCAAAAGTAAGGCATTTGGAGCAATGTGCCCATGAAGACTGTTAATCAGGACCACAAGACCTACAAAATGCTGCAATATGAACAAATTTGGCTGAAACCCAATTTCTATAAGATTAGTGCGGGTTCCTTTGACAAGTGGTTAATATACCGGGTGTAAACGAATAGTGGGCCACCCCTGTAACTTCCTTGTTTTTAAAGATATCGGGATGAAATTTTGTATGGTGAAATTGGGTAACATTTACAACTTTTTGAGGTCTATCCACCATATTTATCACTTCCGGTTTCACCGGAAATCGCCCCAATAGTCTTTTATAAATTGACCATCCTGTATGTTTTTACATTTTTGAAATAAAGATCACATTTTGGATACATTTATACTATTTTGGACAATTTATACAGTGTTGCATGAAAAATAATTCGAATTTTAGTTGTCAATCTAGATGGCTGCGAATATGTTAAAATTATTTTTGATCCAATGTAATTCATATAAAAAATGTCCAATAAAGCAACATACAGGATGCTGTAAACTCATTAAAATCACATTTTTCAAAATGACTCATTTTTTAAAAACAATATGATATGGGCCACCTGGATATTCAGAAAGCTCTCTTTAGTAGGGGTTAAACGGTACCAAAAGTTCCGTAATGTGTAATCGTTACCGGCAGGAATGATAATTTTTCTTATGAAATTTATGATTTATATCTAACTTCAATTAAATTTTGATCAACCCTGTATATTTGTGTTAATATTTTATGATATGCAAAGTTGGAAATCTTACCTAATTTCACCATATAAAATTTCATGCCGATATCTTTAAAAATAAGGAAGTTACAGGGGTGGCCCACTATTCGTTTACACCCGGTATAACATGAACTAGAGTAAGCGATGTACTCTCTGGCCGATTTATTAAACTTTGTATACAGGGTGTTTCATTAATAATTGGACATTCGCTAACTGGAGAATCCGTAGTCCAAAATATGAAGATTTAACCTGAAACACTTAGATAAAATGTGCCTCCTTACTGAGATACAGCCTGTTTTAATTCTACTTTTAAAAATTATTTTTGTCCATTATTCTGATACTGTAATATTTCTTTTTCATATTTGGCAGAAAGTTTAGGTATTTTAGGAAACATTAAACTGTAGTAAAAGATAATTTCTTCCTATTACCAGAGGCGTACGGAAGGGACAAAGGTGCTGCTTCCCCACTTTAAATTCTACGCCACTGGTGGAATCGTCTTTTCAGTATATTTTTTTAATTTTTAATCGTTTTTTACGAAAATAATGTACTCTTACTTCATAACGATAAAGTAATAATTTTTCGAGATAATTGAATTTAAATATAGAGCTGCACAATATTCTGATTTTAACGTTCATATTCGTATTGATCATTTCGGCATCTTTACACATAACATTGCCTTGGTAATGCCGTGAAATAAGTTTTACAGTTAAATCTTAATAATAATAATAATATTAATAATTTTTAAAATTAGAATTAAAACACCCCGTATCTCAGTAAGGAGGCACATTTTATCAAAGTGTTTGACGTTAAATATTCATATTTTGGACTTTGGATTCTCCAGTTAGCATATGTCCAATTATTAATGAAACACCCTGTATAATTGTTTCACATTCTCTAGGATACTCTTTGCAGTACTTTTTTTGTATAGTTCACTCCATTTTTATACTGCACATAAAAGAATCAAAGCTGCCGACCAAGCTAATATAAGGGGAGAGCGGGGCATGCTTTATATTTCTACACTATATTAAATATAAATATAATGTATTACTTAAGGCAAAACATCATTACTATTATGTAAAGTATGTTCTAGCACGATTAAAATAAGAAATAAACGGAAGCACGTCTCTTTTAAATAAGATTTCTAACTCTTGTGATATAGTTACGCGAATCACCCCTAACTAAAATGGCGCGGTGTTTATTGTTGGCGTTAATACCAGGGCAACAGTTAAACAGAGCCATACTTTGGATTCTGTCAATGTCGCTAGGGACGGGTAATGCTTCCACCAATGCATAAGATATTGCTATCTTGACGCAAAACAGAATGGGATTGTTTAATTTACCAGAAACGTCATGTTTCTACCGAAAACACGATTTTTAAATCTCTAGTATTATTATGTTCATTCTGATACGCAAAAATTTGAAATACGGCTGTTTAGTACTGTATCAATTCATGGGCCCCGGTACTAAATTCACTGGCGGGACCCTACGCCTAATAATTGATGAGCGGGAAAATTTCTGGCGGGCCCTCAGAAGGCAACGGGCCCCCGCGCTTAATAATTGATGAGCGGTGGGGGGGGGGGGGGGGAATTTGAAAAAAAAAAATGCCAAAATCTCTGGCGGGCCCCTAATCTCAGTACCCAATAAGCCCCCCCATACGAGGGGCCTGTTCTTAGCATGTAATAGAGCCGACTTTGATATTTTTATGGCCGGTTTTTATGACCTTTTTTATTCGCACTAAACATTTGAAGACAGCTATAAATAATGTTAGTTTTAGACATTGTTAATTTTATGATGTCAACTTGTTAGTGAGAGAGTCGTCAGTATATATAATACTAACTACCTCCACTACCTATTTCAATGAACAAAAGCTCAAGCTTTTTTTAGATAGTTGCATATTGAAGTATTGGTCTTGCCATCAATATTTTGTTTCTGGCTGAATGGACTAATTCCACAGTGCCACAGAAAAAAGAGTTGTATACAATTTTTCAAAAAAATTTGTAGATCGCTTAATAAGTGAATTTGCCTAAATCTCAATATCATCAGCGAGTTTTTTGGTGTTTTTGAAAACTACTTCAAACGGGGCGAGCGCAGATCTGTTTTAACTATATTCGTTTCACGATACGAAAGTTAAGCAACGACAGTCACTGTTAGTATTAGAACAAGTGACATCCAGATAAACACAGTGATCTTCTCTCGCCTTGAAAAGGCTTGTATTTCAGCATATACAGAGAAGCTATGCAATATCAGTTGAGGATTGCGTAGTTGATACATCATCCTTCCGAGAGGATGTAAGGCAGTCGGTCTCTTGTCTGCCAAAAGACAAGTAAAAATCCCTACTTTTCTAACGAGAAGAAGTTCGTAAAATTTCCATATTTGGGATAACTCGTCAACTAGTGTCGGTAATTGGCCAGAAATAGACCGATGTTAAATAAATTATTGAAAAACAGTGTCACACCAAAGATGTTAACCCCCTCCAGGATAAGACCTAACAACAGTAGACAGACTATTTTCACCTCCATATATGTCTAATTAATTATAGATTCTACAATTGAACAGCTAATTTTCAGTCTTTTGTTCAAAAAAGTATCTGAGTTTTTCATTGATCCGTTTTTTCAGTTTTTATCTTTTTTGTTTTTTTTTTCTCAGTGTCACACCAAAGATGTTAACCCCCTCCAGGATAAGACCTAACAACAGTAGACAGACTATTTTCACCTCCATATATGTCTAATTAATTATAGATTCTACAATTGAACAGCTAATTTTCAGTCTTTTGTTCAAAAAAGTATCTGAGTTTTTCATTGATCCGTTTTTTCAGTTTTTATCTTTTTTGTTTTTTTTTTCTCTATTACTATCCCTTATTGTCTTTAATTATATCCACTGAACAGTTCAAATAAAATTCACTTTTTCCGGAAAAGGCTTTTGCAGTACAAATGTTAAATTACGTGATACTATTTTTATTGTCAGCAGCTACCTGTATTTACAATATCTAATTATCATCCAATATATCTAGCCCTAGTGTATAATTTAGAATTAAAGGAGCGTACGTATATTTATTACTTGATAACTCATTGTTGGTTTATTAGTTTTTAGTCCATTCTCGATTTATGATCGTAATAAATAAATAAAGAACAAGTTATTTTAGGAATCTCAAACCAAACATAGACAGATTGTATCATAATCTATTTCTAATTTTTTGTCACATATAGATACTCATAAAATTTATGGAGTAGAATAATGATTACAATTTACTTAATTCGAATAAAAAGTAGGATTTATATTTTTAGTTTTAAATGATTTCTCACATCTAGAAATATTTTTATTCATTTATATACCTTTAAAATCTTCATAATTGTTATGTCAGATCCTAGCTTGAATTTACGTCACTTGTTTGATTCCCACCATCTAATGTGCATGTTATGCTTCGTTTATAGCGAAGCGGATCGGTTTTGAAATGAAACCAACTTATTTTAAAATAGGGTGACCATACGTACGGAATTTCGCTGGAAAGTCCAGCATTTTGGGGTACTGTCCAGCATTTACAAGTGTCCAGCAGGAGTCCAGCATTCAGACCATACGTCCGGAATTTCGCTGGAAAGTCTTACAAGTGTCCAGCAAAAGTCCAGCATTCAGGTTATAGTGAAGTTGCAACATTACGTTTTGCTTGGAAATTTTTTTTTTTCGTATACTTCCCCCCCCCCCCGCTCAACAATTTTTTTCCCAGCAGAAATATCGCATTCACTTAATCTGGTCACCCTATTTAAAAAAGATTTTTTGACAAATCATTTACACGCTTTCTCTTTTATCATGTTATCAGGTTAGTTCAGTTTAATCTCACGGGGTGCGATTGTTTTGAACAGAGCCGTACCGAAGCCTACTACTTGGGGGAGGAGTATAAAAAACCAGCTAAATTTTTTTTATAAGCACAATTATTATTAATAATAGGAATGTTACATTGCATCATTTCAATAAAATAAAAACTTTTTGTGGGAAAAGCGACTAAAACTAAATAATTTAAATCGAATTCAAATTCAGATCACTATGTACAATGTGCTCTAACCAAGACGAAACAAGGCCATTTTTTGGCGATGGAAACATTTATAACAAAAACTAAAATAACCAGTTGATGTATTTTTTCCGCCGAATCCAAAAGTTATAATAAAAAAACGAATATAAAATAAATTGTACTATTTCTGTGTCATAACTCTTTTGTTTTCAATTTATTTGTTTTCATTTATGATAATTTTTGGTTTCTGCGAAAAAAAAATACATCGAATGGTTTTTTTGGTTTTTGAGATAAACATTGGTTTGGTTTAAAAATTGGCCTTGTTCAATCCTTGTTGAAACATCATGTACCTAAATCTAATACTACTTTAAAAAAATAAAAAATCCTTGGTTTAATAAAATTAAAAAATAGGAACTGTTAAACAAGAAGTCTTTGATTACATTAAAAATAAGAAAAATGTTTAGCCTAAATAAAGTAAAGAAAAGAATAGGTGGAAACAGGAAAGAATCCCTTAAATACCAAGTTAAACTTTGTTGTCTAATATCACAATATCAAAACACTACCAAACAAAACTACGGAACAATGGAACAAACGAAAAAAAAAAGTATGCACACCTGACAATATTATATCTATAAATCATAACAAATACAACTTTTTTGAAATCAGTAGATAGTTTTAAGTACAAAGTGAACACTTTGTAGCATGCCGCTTGGGTGGAATAAAATACAGGGGCGTGTCGTGACTATTTGAAAAGTGTAAGCGTACAGGTTTTTAGTAGAGTAGATCAGTAGAAACAAATAGATTCTGTTTAAAAATCATTGCTAGTTCTAGTATTTCTAGTAAATGAATTTATGTATAATAAAGTGATATTAAAAACAAGGATTCCGTGTCGTGTAAGGGAAGCTGTGTTTCGCTAGCTTCCATGGAAAACACGCTACTGATAAAATAAAATATTTACAGGGTTTAATAATAATTATTGTGTTAATTTCGCGACTGTGGGAGTTACCGTGTAAAATGAAAATTATATATTTGTATCTGATGGTTAGGTAGATTTTGCCAACCGCGTTTAGAACCAACTGCCCAAATTTTAGAGGGAGAGGCTCCCCTTGTGCCTGGCCCTGGTTTTGAAAATGTGCGTTTTTTGACGTAACAGTAATGTACAAAAAAGTAATTACTTGATTTTTTTCACGAAAAAAAAAGGAGTTATGAGATTTTTTTGAGGTAAGTAAAATAGATAAGAATTCATGGAACCGGAAGATGAGGGTGGTGGGCCAATTAGGAGAGGGGGGAGGGAAGGAAAGGAAAACTATTAATACCCCTTATAACTTTTCTCCCTGTCATGCGATTTTGAAAAACCAAAATGAAGTTTGTTCCCTGTTACCTCTAGTATTTAAGTGATTTTTTTTCAAATAAACAAAACTTGTGGGAGGGGAATTGAACTGAATTTTTTTTTAGGTGTGTTTTTGAGTACGAAGGAGGACGAGAGGGGAAATCTTTTTACAAGTTAGTGAAAATTTTTTTATCTTTAATAAAAAAAAAGATTATCGCAATCCAAGCAGTAGGAAGGGAGGGGGGGACATAATGCGTTCGCGGGAATAAAGGGTTAAGGAAAAGGGATAGGGACTTCGGATCTTAATATTCGGAAATACAAATCTTTTCTTCATTTTAATATTTTATCATTTTATCAATCAACCTTTATCAAAAAATATTAAACTTATTATAAATAATTATTTAACTCCGTCACGAGTTTTCGCGGCCCATTTCTCTAATTTTAGGTGTCTATTATAGATATATAAAACAATTATTTTTCTGTTAACTCGGTCTAACTAAAAAACGGCACAATGGATTACTCTCAAATTTTTATCGTGTTAGCAATATATATTTGGTAACAAAATGTGTTAATATGTAGGTTAAATTTTCATAAGTGTAGAAAACATTATTTTTTTTCTGTCGAAAATTTGCATTCTCAAATGCAACATGCGGGAAACTTTTATATCTTTCTAAATAGATATCAAGTGTATCGAGAACAAACAATGCTAAAGGATTAACGTAACTTTTTTATGTGAATCTTTTTTTTTCTAGCATTAGCAGTTTTCGAGAAAATTGCAAATAAGTGATTGTTGGCCTGGTACTTCAATTAATTGCTATTAGATTTCTACGTTCTTTATGATCTCTTTATCATTAAATATGTTTTGCATATATTTATTCCCTCTTCAGTCTACAAGAGTGTCACCCCTTCACGGTTGGTAAATTGGAAACTTAAAAAAAACCGCTGCCCAAGGAATCACTACTTCCACATCCAGATTCTCTATCCAAGTCACTCACAACGAAAAAACTTTGTATGTGAAAATAATTGTTTATGGAACTTTAATAATATAATATTTGAAATCCTCTACCCCAAAAACCCATAAAACGATACCCCACATCGGTAGTGGGGTGGGGGGGGGGTGATAGGGGGGTGATGGTGGGGGGTGGATGAAGTAAAAAAATATTTTGAGGTTTCTGGTTCCTGTACATACACTAAATCACAATTTTTTTTCATCCCCTTTAATAAGGGGGTGGGGGTGGTAATGGGGGTGGCTAATGCCAAAAATTTTTTTGAGACCTTAGCTTCTCTTGTGTATACTAAATACCAATTTTATGGACTCTTGCCTGCTTGATTGACCTATTTACCCCAAATTTACCCCAATTTACCCCCCAACCCTTCGACGGAACAAGATGAAAATATAATCTAGTTCTAGATCTCGTTAAAGTACACATGTGTACCAAATTTCAAGTCAATATCTTAAACGGTTCCAGAGTAAACGTGCGCACAAAAAAAGTTACAGACAGACCGACAGACCGACAGACAGACAGACCGACACACAGACAGAAATTTTTTTTTCGCTCAAACTTAAAATCCCGACGTTTCATGACATTTTAAGCCTATTTGGACAATAAAAAATTTTTAAAATTTTTTTGTCGTTACTATACTTCCACTGGACGTGGAAGTAACTAGAGCAAGAAGCATATTCTTAGCCGATTTGTTTAACTTTTTATATAATTATTGCACATTCTTTAGAATACTTTTCGCAGTTTTTGTTGTAATTGTTAATTTTTGGACATTTTAAATCTTATATTGACGACTTAGTTGATAAAACACTTGGCAGTAAAAAAAAAAGTAAAAAGGAGCAACTACATCTATAATAACCTGCCTGTATTTCAAACTTGCGACCTTGGATTTCAAGCTAAAATTCTACTTATTACACCGCCATACCCATTTCCGAAAGCGATAATATTGGTAATATAACGTCACTATTTGAAAATCATTTCTACGGTTTAATATTATATTGTTATGAAATATATTATATTAAATGTTAAATATAAAAATAAATTATATAAAATAGCATTTAACAAAATTTGTATTGAAATATAAAACCAAAAAAATCAGTAAACATTTATTTAAAATTTGTTAAAAAAACAAATTACCTATGTTTGTTTTAGACATTTTTAATGTTATAACGCAGACTTAGTTGTTAAAGTACTCGTACGAATCTAATGTTTGTGCAATGTGTTCGCTATCAGTGGCGCAGCCAGAAAATTCATCTGGGGGGGGGGCAATAGAACCGTTCTCCCCAGAGGATAAGTAGTAGACTAGATACTAGATAATATTGACATTAATTACAAAATGTTTATTTCAAGGGATAATTTGGATACTGCTTTGTACTGATAGAGGCATAATCTCTATCAGTACAAAGCAATATCCAGTATCCATTCTTTATTTTTTAGCTCATGGAAGACTGGCTGCGCCCATGTACGCTATAGTAATAGAGCAACTTATTTATAAACAGCCGTTTCGGCAGTTTAATATTTGATAAAGGGTAGATTGATACAACATTAAGATGGAACAAAATTTATATTGCCGAATATCAAGGTCCGAATTCCCTATCCCTTTTCCTTAACCCTCTATTCCCGCGAACGCATTATGCCCCCTCCCCCCTTCCTATTTTTTTAAATAAAGATAAAAAAATCCTCACTTCCCTGTAAAAAAATTCTCCTCTGAACCCTTTCCTTCGTACACAAAAACGCATTTGAAAAAAAATGCAAAAGCTTTTTCCCCTCCCACAAGTTTGTGGGAGTTGAATGATTTTCCTCTCCCTATCCCCCCCTTTCCCAATTGGCCCACCACTCCCATCCTCCGGTTCCATCAATTCTTGTATATTTTACCTACCTCAAAAATATCTCACCCAACTCCGTTTTTTTTTTTCGTGAAAAAATTGAAGAATTACATTTTTGTATATTAGTGGTTTGGCAAAAAACGCGTATTTTCAAAAAAACATTCACGAAAAATTACCGTCCGATTTGAAAAAACCAAATTATCCGCTTCAATTTTAATATTCTCAATTTAACCTTTTCTTCATCAAGGCAATAATAACAAATTTATCGTGGAAAAACGCGTTTTTGCGAATTTTAAATGCGCATTCCTCTCCCACTCCGTGCGATTAAACTGAACTAACTTGATAACATGATAAAAGAGAACGCGTGTAACCGAATTATCAAAAAAAAAAAAAAGATATTAAAAAAAGTTGGTTTCAAAACTGCTCTTTTTCTCGCCAGATCCTCTCCATTACTATAGTTAGGATTACCATGCCTAAAATTCCAAAAAGTCGGACTTATAAATTTGGCTTGACATTTGGTATAAAAAACCGAACAGCATTCGTTCGCCATAAAAAAATAACTAAAACACAAGTCAGTCTTTCAATAGTTTTATTAAACTTGATTAATTTAAAAATAAACATTTGTTACCTAGGAACAGAAAAAGTATTCGCAAACAATAAAATGTATCTATAGAAAAGCGACTAAAAACGAAAAAATCACGTGTTAAAGTCTTGGGCGAACAGTCAAACAAAAGCCGGACATGCCGGACATGTTAATTTTTAGCCGGACGAAACCGTAAAAAACCAAACATGTCCGGCTAAATCCGGACGCCTGACAACCCTAACTATAGTGGCAGTGTTGCCAACAGAGCTTTCTAAAATTCTCCGCCTACTGCCTTAAAATTCTCCGCAAATCGAAGAAATTCTCCGCCAAAAATAAAATATCAAAATTTTCTATACGACAAAAAATATATTGATCTTTATTTGCTTCTCAATACGTAATCCATTAGTCCATTACTAATTTGCACAAATTGATATTTTAATCAGTATAATGAATTAATAAAACCTGGTTGTGATGAATCAGCACAACCAGGTTTGGAGCACGCTTGAGATTAGTGAATAGTGATGGTAAGACCCGGCTCATTTGAGTGAACCGGGTCTTACCAGGTCAATCACTTAAATGACCCGTTCATGAAGATTCGTTCATATGACCCGGTGGGTACATGGTCATGGATTAAGAGACGCAGCTCGCGTGCTCGCGATGAGATCTGTTTCGTCGTTCATTCCCGTGCAGCGGCGAGTCCTTTGATGTATTTTCTTTGGTATTACGCACTTTCCACCGAAAATACTTTAGTGTGGAGTAACGCGCGGAACTTTTATATATTTTTTAAATAAATCAATAAAAGGTACCGACACTATTGAAAGTCAACATTATCAATTTCCAAGTTTATAAATTATGACTGCATTTCATCTCGCTGAGTTATGAAACATTTTGAAAATAATAATATATATTTTCTAGTACAATTCAGAGCATACATTTGTTATATTATACCTCCTTTTAAAATTTTGTTTGCGAGATGATCTGTTGGTTCTCGTTCGCCGCGCACCTATCGTGAATATCTTAGCAGAAAATACCATCCGAAGTTCCGTGTTCGGTCAGGTCATATGAACGATAAGGTCACGGAGAGTGATCGAATCGTTCACTGGTCTTTTGGAAGACCCGTTCATTGTGAACGGGTCGTTCATGAACGACACATCACTATTAGTGAACTGTGAACTCTATATACATACTGGAATGAGTATGAACAATTAGGAACATCTTGTTCCCTTTCAAAGAAACTTTAGAGATAAGCTAAATTTGGAGGCACTCTGGCTCCCTCTCACTTGTAAACTATTATTCCACAGAATACACACAGAATACATACACAAGAATTATTCAGGAAACTGAGACAGGTAACCTTCAAATATGGCTTTCTCTCTCTAAAGCTTCTTCCAGCTCAAGCCTATCGAGCTCACTACTTGAGATCATTGGTCGACAACCGGCCTCTGTTGACCTTTAATGAAACTGAATATGCGCATATCGCCATCTGTTATCATTTACATAAACTCCTAAACAGCAAGAAAACAGAGAGGTACATTATTTTGTTATTTGTTTTAATAAAGAAATAATTGTAAATTCTGTCACCCTAGATTCTCCGCCAATTCTCCGTCAAAAAGGCATTCTCCGCCAGATTCTCCGCAGGCAGTCAAATTCTCCGAAAAGCGGAGAATTCTCCGGCAATTGGCAACACTGTATAGTGGAGCAGAGAGAAGACAGTAGAACAAACAGTCGAGCAATCCTAAGAAATTAAACTAATGCCGCGCCGGCAAGTTAAGACACGCATAGTGAAGCGACGGCAAATATGGCATGCTCGCTGCCTCGAACGAGCAAAGCAGTGAATTCAGTCGGATCAAGGGCGTACATAAGGGAGTAGGGTAAAAGTTATTATCCCCCACCCCAAGAGGAGCTAGAACGTAAAAAGTCAGGCGAGAGTTAGAGTGGCTTAACTACAGATATAAAATTGTATTACGCTTACGCTTTATAGCGTGCTTTCTCAAATTAAAATTAGAAAAGAGAGAGTCAACCTCTTATAAATTGTAATTCGGTCCTGGCCCATTTGATAAGGTACTCGGATCAAATATTTTGTATAATGGTTTTAAAGTTAATAGGTTTATCATAAACCCTCGCCACGATTGACAGATTTTGTAAACACCACTTTTATTTTTTTATTTTTTCATCTCTACAAAAAAAATTGTTTACGCCCTTGAGTTAGATTTGATTTATCTGCTTTACTCGCAATAAAAATGGTTAAATTGAAGAGAATTATCGTCAATGGGTATCTAAAAATTAATTCATGAAGTATTTGTCTTTTTGGGATTAGAAAGGCAAGCAGCATCATTTTACGATGCCGTCTCAAGGCCTCATATAAATAATGAAATTTGTCCAGATCTTTCAGTTTTTTATTTATTTCGTGCACACTACAACATTTTGCATAATGTACCACGTTTTCAGCAGGCCCCCCACATCAAATCATGGGCCCCGGTACCAAATTCACTGACGGGTCCCCGCGCCTAATAATTGATGAGCGGGGGGAGAAATGTGAAATAATTTTTTGTCAACATCTCTAACGGGCTCCCGCGCGTAATAATTGATGAGCAGAGGGGAGAAATTTAAAAAAAAAACTGACTGCGTGACTGCCGCCACGATCCCCTCGGAAGCCTGGGCCCCTAAACTCAGTACCCAATAACCCCCCCCCCCCCTCACACGGGGAACCTGGTTTTCAACGAATTACTTTGAAGACGTATCAAAAGCCTTTCTCGAAGACTATCACCGCTACTAACATCTTTCATTAAGTCCATTCGAATCTTTCATCATTCATGTTTTTATGTTCTATACAAGTAACACATGGGTATACATATACAATATAATAACTGATGGAGATGGCGATTCAACACAGGTGCTCTTCCATACAACTATATCAATGAAACAAATATACATTAGCATAGGTACTATGCATACTAGGGTGGCCCAGCTCTATAGGGGGTGAATTTTTTTGCGTATTTTCTAAGTCTCACCCCACGAAAATATACTATTATACTAGGAATAATTTATGTCAAAGTTTCAGATAATTCGGTGAACGGTAACCCGTGCCGCATTCGGGTAGAAATTTGTAGATAAGATTTTATTACGGTAATACAAATTTTACTTAAAATTCAAATATCTACCTCTTTTCTCATAATGTTTTATTGGTATAATTATTTCCTAGAAATTATTTGTTTTGGAAGTTTGGAAATATAATGCACCTACGGTAGGTTTTTATGTCAGTTTGCAATTGTGTTTTACAGTGGTGACATTATAAGTTCTAGCCTACGTTCCTTTTTGAAAAAACATTTAACGATGGCTGATGTTAGATCCTTACGAAAGGATACTTTCATTTACTTAGTTGGACACTATTCGTCACAAATCATTGGCCATAAATTGCCGTCTAATAGACAAGTATTACAAGTGCTCTTTTATAACATTCGTGAAGTGAAGCTAAGTGTACATGAAAGTGCTAAATTAACAATAAAAGAGGTGTCAGTTTTTTGGGATAAAGCTCGAATTCCGACACGTCAGGATTTTCATTGTGTTAAACAACTAGATAAACTTTATGCAGAGTGGAGGAACTTACAAAAATCGGCTAAAAGGTCCAGTGCGGGAGGTAAAGAAAAAAATTTCGTTGAAAAATTGGACGATCTCTTTGACATTTCTCATGCAAATGCATTGGAGTTGATGAAAATAGATGAAGATAAGCAGTTTTTAGTTAACCAAAGAAAAAAGGGACGTCCTGGATTTATGCATGGTATTGATTACCAACTTGCTTCTCAAGAAAAATCAGCTGAGGAGAAATTACAGAAATTATCCGAACGAATGCAACGAAGTCAACAAGAAAAAGCTAGATTAGAGGAAACAGTCACCTGTCCATCATCAAGTAGTAATTCAGCCGACTCCAACGAAAATGAAGATGAAATAATCGAAGCCCAAGAAGAGTTGTTACAAGACTAGCCTGGCCCGTCACAGCCAAAAAAGAGGAGATTGTATGGAACATGCAACATCATCACACCAAAAATAGCCGCTGCATTTGATGCTTGCAAAATAAGCGACAGGTATGGAGTCCATATTTTGACGGCAGTAGCAGAAGCACTAGGACATGACACCACATCTTTGTCCATCAGCAGAACCACACTTCAGCGCTCTAGACAACGCATCCGCGAAGAAAGAGCTGAAATATTAAAAACTGCCTTCGGTAATTCTGAATTGCCGGCCCCAGTCATCCATTGAGATGGAAAACTTTTACCTTCTCTCACTGGAATGTGAAATATCGATAGACTTGCTATCTTAGTTACTAGTGGAGATATTGAACAACTACTTGGAGTACCAGTTTTGCCCAATTCAACTGGAAGAGAACAGACTGAAGCAGTTTATGATGTGCTTTGTGAATGGAAATTGGACGAAAAGGTAATAGCTTTGTGTTGTGATACAACAGCATCAAATATGGGTTATATAAATGGGGCAGCCACACTATTGGAACAAAAATTAGAAAGAGATATTCTATATTTTCCTTGTAGACATCATATTTTTGAAGTGGTTTTGAGAAGTGTGTTTGACACAAAAATGCCTTCCTCATCTGGTCCAAATGTGCCACTAATTTAAACGTTTTAGGGAATTTTGGCTTAAAATAGATCAAAATAAACTAAAAACTGGATTTCAGGTATCAAAAATTAAACACATTTTACAACCAGTTAAAGCCGAAATTGTAAAGTTTCTAAATGCAGCTTTAACTTTGCAACAGCCTCGTGATGATTATAAAGAATTTTTAATGCTTTCTAAACTTTTTGTTGAAGAAGAGCCCACTAACACGACATTCTATCAACCAGGGGCATTACATCATGCACGTTGGATGGCCAAAGCCATTTACTGTCTAAAAATATTTTTTTTCCAAGATCAGTTCCAACTAACTAAAAAAGAAAAAATAGGTATTGAAGATATATGTCTCTTTATTGTAAAGGTTTATGTAAAGGCCTGGTTTACAGCGTCATTTGCTAGTAAAGCACCGCTTCATGACTTAGACTTTTGTAAAGAACTCATTAATTATCAAAATATTGACGAAGAAATATCTCAAGCCACAAGTAGGAAAATAGTGAACCATTTGTGGTACCTTAATTCAGTAAATGTTGGCTTATCTTTCTTTGATGACGATATTTCAGTTACCACTAAAAGAGAAATGGTTAAAGCTTTGAATAGGAAAGCACCAAATCAAGAGGGTATTAAACGACTTATGATTAGTAACATTACTGACGTTGAAAACAAGGAAATTCAGGACTTCATATGCGAGAACGCTAAACAGTTTTTTTATGGAATTTTTGGAAAATGATCCAACAACATGGAGGGAAAATGAAAGTTATACCCGATGGTTCAATATTATAAACAAAATTAAAGTTGTAAATGATGCCGCTGAGAGAGGAATCAAACTTATTACTGACTATAATGACATTTTAACAAAAAATGAAGACTAAAAACAGTTTTTACTCCAAGTTGTAAACGATTATAAATCACAGTTTCCAAATGTAAAAAAAGAAACGTCGCATGCTTTGGCCTAGTGCAAAAAATATTGTTTTTATTACTATATGTCTTGTAGATTTAGGATAATATTTGGTACTATGTATGAAAAAAACGTTTCATAATAAAATACACAAAGATAAAACGAGAGTTTTATTTCAAAAACTTCTAGTCTGGTTTTCTTAGACTACGAATTTACAGTACTATGACACATGTCATAGTCACAACAGATAATGTCTTTGATATTTGTATGACTTGATTAGTCATTCTAAAGATAAATGTTGCTGATTAAAAAAAAAAAACAATGCATCAACCAAAGAATGTAAATAATTCCATTTACTTTTATTATTGCATAATAATGCATTCTGCTGCACCCCTTGCCTTCAATTTGCCTCAATAATATTTTGAGGGGACTGTTTTTTCTTCAAATGGAACCATTTGCAGGGGTGAGAAATAAAAAATTTCGATTTCGAAAAAGATGGGCCACCCTAATGCATACATATAAACGGTATATTAATTCATCATGTTACTATTGATTAGGCGTACAAAAATTGAGAAGAAAGATAAATAGCATACACAAAAAATTAAGTACCTTAAGTTCTTTTACTAAATGTGAAATTGGCAGCCATGATTAAATAATTTATGACTCGGTACAAATTCTAATTTATTAGTTACAAATAATTGCTAAATGACGGTCAGCTTAAACAAAAAACTTAATGGATGTGTGGCTGTCGGGAAGCTGAAATCAAAACAGTATATTATATTACTAGGAGTAGAACGCACTCTTTTTTTGTGTTTAGCCCAGGATTTGCGGCTGAGCCGAAGCCGAAGCCGCAAACTGGGCGAAACACAAAAAAGGCGTTCTACTCCGTGTAATATATACTATTTTTTCTTCAAGCGTATTAAAATGCAAAAATTCATTTATTTATAATAAATGTACAAATATTCAAACTACAGACTTACATGTTGACACAATATGACAAGTGGCTAGTGGATAGCGCGCCACCGGTGGCTTTCGGTATTAACATTATGTTACTAGTAAAACAATGTCCACTACGGTGGCGTTCGGTACTAACATTTTGTTACTAGTAAAACAATGTCCTACTTCTACTTCTGTTTTTGCTGACATAATTTAAACATTTTAATACGCTTGAAGAAAAATATACTTCCACATCCAGTGGAAGTATAGTAAAGACAAACAAATTTTTAAAAACCTTTATTGTTCAAATAGGCTTAGAATGTCATAAAACGTCGACATTTTAAGTTTGAGCGAAAAAAAATTCTGTCTGTCTGTCGATCTGTCTGTCGGTCTGTCGTCTGTAACTTTTCTTTTGCGCACGTTTACTCTGGAACTGTTTAAGATATTGACTTGGGTACACATATGTACTTTAACGAGATCTGGAACTAGATTATATTTTCATCTTGTTCCGTCGAAGGGTTGGGGGGTAAATTACCCCAATTTACCCCCCAACCCTTCGACAGAAATTTGGGATAAATACGTAAATTAAGCAGGTAAGAGTCCATAAAATTGGTATTTAGTATATACAAGAGAAGCTAAGGTCTCAAAAAAATGTTTGGCATAAGCCACCCCCATTACCATCCCTACCCCATTTTTGAAGGGGATAAAAAAAATTGTGATTTAGTGTGTGTGCAAGAACCAGAAACCTTAAAATATTTTTTTACTTCATCCACCCCCACTACCACCCCCCTATCACCACCCCCACCCCACTACCGATATGGGGTATCGTTTTATGGGTTTTTGGGGTAGAATATTTCAAATATTATATTATTAAAGTTCCATAAACAATTATTTCCACTTACAAAATGTTTTCGTTGTGAGTGACTTGGATAGAAAATCTGGATGTGGAAGTAACGATTCCTTGGGCAGCGGTTTTTTAATATCTAGTGATAGAATGAGTTAGAAATTTCGGTTCATAAAGTACAAGAGTTTCAATCAAATAAGGTAATAAACGATGGTATAGAGGAAACATAAAAAATCTCATTTCAAATTGGGAAGATTCGCAATTTCAGTTTGTGTAATAATCAAATTAATTAATTACTGAATCGACCATAGCAGAGTGGGCAACAGCGCTTATTCTTATTTACTTGTTAGCTAACATCTATAGTTCGAAACCAACGCGGGACAAATTGAGGAAATTTTAATTTGAAATTTGTTTGGGATTAAAATGTGATAATGGAATTGTCGATGCCCTAAAGTGGTTCAAACTCCACAATAAACTGTTTTGATTCATCTCTTTTTGCTTTAAATAATACTTTTGAGAGAGTTCTAAAAAAAATATTTATTTCCAGGAAGTTGGCTGCCAACATTTCATCAGTTTTACCTCGATAACGGTTTAGTTACAAATTTAAATTAGTTACTAAACAATGAGATGGAAAAACTGTAAAATTATAGTGTCGGCCGACTGCCGTAACGCTATTATAGTTTAATAACTTATTGTTCAGTGATTTTGTAGTTACAAATTTTAATTTATGGGTTACGAATAGTACTAAATAGAAACATGAAAATTAAAATTTTAAGATCGTGCGGCTGGCGAGGAACTGGATGCCCTGATATAATAATTTATTACTCGGTGATGATGCAGTTACAAATTATAATTTGTGTGCTACAAATAGTTAGGAATTAGTTACTAAATGATGGTTAGATGTAAAATAAAAATATTAATAGTGTGCGGCTTCCTGGAAGATTACACCAATATATTTTTTAATATTATATTGGGGAAACTCAGTAAAAATAAGTAGAATATTGACCATGCAAAAACATTGTTTGAGAAATATTTTCAATATGAGGCAAAATGAAAGCAAATGTTTATAAACAACCAAATATTAACATTAATTAGCTTATATATTTATGAATCGGTGAAATCGTTGTTGAATATAGATCTCTTTTTAATAACCATAATTTTTATTTAATATTTAATTTTTAATAACCATAAGCATATGTATAACACAAGACAGAGAAAATTTAACAATGGAGAAAACCTGCTACACAATACTACACATATACAGGGTGTCCCGAAACTCCCGCCTTCCCCTTTAGGTGCTAATTCTCCATGCAAAAGTAGTAAGAAAAGTTCCTATAAACATGTGTCCGGAAATGCTTCCTAGGGGAGCTACGGCCCTCTAAGGATGGCGCAAAAATAGGTGTTTTTACTAATTATCTTGGAAATGATTTGGGTCAACTTTATGAAACTTGGTTAACTTTTTTCGATTAATAAAGGTTATTGTTTTACGCCTACTTTGAAAAATAAATAATGCGCATTTAGCAAACGAATACGCAATATTTCGTTTAGACCGCTTTTACTCGAAAACGGCTTGCCATATGGCTAATTGTAAAGAGGCCCTTTTTTATGCATTAACCAGGGAATCATAATCAGGGATTAAAATACTAAAAATGTCAAATGGAAAAATTAATACGTAGAAACAAAGAACACCGACCCCCCGTTTCTCCGTCCCTGGATAAAATTTATTTTGGCTAATACTGTAAAACTATAACCTTTACTAATCGAAAAAAGTTAACCAAGTTTCATAAAGTTGTCCCAAATAATTTCCGAGATAATTAGTAAAAACACCTATTTTTGGGCCATTCTTAGAGGGCCGGAAGCATTTCCGGACACATGTTTATAGGTACTTTTCTTACTATTTTTGCATGGAGAATTAGCACCTAAAGGGGAAGGCGGGAGTTTCGGGACACCCTGTATACAAAAAAAAATGTAGAGCATGCGATTATAAAAATCTGGAATAAAATATTGATAAGAAGTCTCCCTAAAAACAAATCAAAACATTCTTTAAAAAGTTATCTTCTCAAAAGGGCATTGTATGACATCAAAGAATTATTCGAGAACAATAGTATTTTAAACCTGTGAAGCTTAGACTGTGATATATGTATATGTTACAAATTTTATTAACTATATCAAATATTTTGCATATATATTTTAAATTAAATATTTATTAGTCTTTAAGGATAGGATTTTGCAGAGTGGGAAGGAAATATGCGTTTATTTTCGGTTTATTATAAATATTTAAAAAATCATAAATGGTATAGTTTTTAAAATATTTTTAGATATTTCCCATTGTTCTAAGGAATACAACCATATACAGTTTTTATCAAAAATTTTGTATATAAGTAAATGCCATACTCTAATAATGAAATTAGGAACTATTTTCATTGACAAACTACGATATTAAAGTACAACAGAAATTTACAATAAAAAAAAATATAATTGTATTCGTTAGAACAATAGAAATCATTTAAAACAGTTTTAAAGATCATACTATGTTTGGTTTTTTCATTATTTATAACAAACCGAAAACAAACGTACATTTCCCTCTCACTCTGCAAAATCGATCTTTAAGTGTAAATTTTTATTATTTTTAAACGCATATTTTAAATGTGTTGACACGTTCTACGTCCAATACGCACATCTGTAAAATGGAACAAATAAAGTCTTACTTACTTACTTATCTATAGGTGATATGAGTTACAATTTTCGATATGTAAGTTACAGAGTTACAAAGCACTAAACGATGGTAAGGAGAAAAGAAAAAATCACAATTGAGGCACCCAACTTCACGGACACGTAAAAAATTGCACCTTCTCTCATCTTAAAGAGAATTTCTGGCCCCATAACAATAGCAACTTTCAGTGAAACATTCTCGAATTATTGCCATGTATTTTTCGAACAGCCACCAATTCAAGCATTATTCAAATTTAAAAAAAGAGATTCTTTATCGTTACATAAACTTAAGGACAGATTTATACTTTCTGCCACCCTAGATTTTCTAAGGTTTGTCACCTCTTTTGTGAAGTACAATGATAAAAGTAAGGTGTTTTTCAGTAAAACAAGTAGCATTTTCCCTACTTAATTTGTTATTGTGCATAAAATTGAACAATTTTTGATGTATAAAAGCTATACATGTCCCATAATATCAAATTACTTCCACGAGGTGTAGTAACGCGAAAGTTTTTTATGTTATTTAATACAAGGTACGAGATTACAACTTAAATTTTTATTTTGAAACTACTGAGAAGCTTTGATTTAAGTTATCTTCCTATACTTTGTAATATATATTTTATATAAAACTAGCTGACCCAACAAACATTGTTTTGCCATATATATTATACATTTTTGTCCAGAAAATAAAAAGAAAATTTCTGGATAGGGCCACCCTTATCACCTAGGGATATAAAAAATAGTCTACGACCTATTCTCAGACCTACCAAATATACACCAAAAATTTCATAAAAATCGGTCAAGCCGTTTCGGAGGAGTTCGATAACAAACACTATGACACGAGATTTTTATATATTAGATTTGACATCATGTCATATACAACGTGATCTACCAGGACATGCGGAAAATTTAACAGTAGGTTGTCCCCACCGAAAGGAGTAAAAAAAATGAAAAATTTTTAAAAAATGACCAAAGAAATTACCTTATTTTTTTGTAGGAATGCGCCGTCAATGACTTCAACTAATCTAACGTAACGCGGTACAACCATATCACTATATCAGACTTGGGATTGACACTACTGACAGCAAAGCTGGATAATAAGATTGAAGTGACTTTTTGGTTTCAATCAAATCACACTACAAAAATGCCGAAATAAATCGAAGATATTGATCTCATGCTGAAATGACAAGCAGATATACGAGATATTTAGTTAAACCGGTCAATGACACGGCCGTGTAACTATTGTTCGACCGGAAGCAAAAAACGCAGCTCTCTAGGGGTCTACAAACAATCCAGCGGCACGGAGCCAGCCTTGTCGGCATGCTTTGAACTCATTCGTAAAAGTGAATTGGTCCGCTGGAATGCCAATTATCTTCAAAGCGTACCAACAATGTTGACTACCTGCCGCTGGATCGTGTGTAGATCTCTTTTTTTGATCTCGCCGGCCGGCTTCACTTTTTATGCCAATTAAGGAAATGTAAACAACTCGAATACGTTCTTTCACCAGTAAGTTCGTCGACCTCTTCAGAATTAGGTCAGGACTTACACAACATCAATAGTGTATCTTCGCAAATTGACTAATAATTTAATATACTAAATTATCTCAGAATCCTCTAAAATTTTGCAGGGGCTTTCCCACATTGAAGACTAGCACACCATTTTATTTTCCGCATTTCTTGGTAGATCACGTTGTATAGTCCAGTCAACGTGGCGCTAAAATGACCAAAATCTCTAATTCGAGTGCCGATGAATGGATTTAGATGAAACCTTATGCGATGTGTTTGTAATGACGCTAATAAAAAGTTGAAAAAAATATTAGTGTAGAAAATGATCGGAAGAGGTAGAAAACACCTCTTTTATCACGGGTTCTGTAACTTGTAGAATTAGGTCAGAAATGAAAAAGAAAACAATATATTTACCCTTTTTAGCCTAAAATAAGATGTTTTTACTCTTATGAATTATTCGAAAAATGCGTATTTTTCGAGTTATGGCCACTATAAAATTCCTAAAAGTGGGGGAGGGGAAATGTAAAAGTTGAAAAAAAAATCTGAAAAAATTTTGGTGAATGTATCATCGAAATACAAGACTTTTTCTTATTTGCAACTTTTCTGTAAACTGCCTTTCATCGAGTATTTCCAGAAAAACCTGAAAAACTATCCCTTTCTTTGAAGTTGTAACGCTTTAAAAATGTGTAATTTAAAAATTTTAAAAATTCAGACATATGAGGCCTTCTAAATATTTTTGTCCCTTGGAATTTTTTTGTAACTTGCTAATTTCCGAGTTACAGGAAGCTATTCACGATAAATAATGTACTACATTTTTTGAACACTTTTTAAAATTTTCAATTTAAAAATTATATTGAAACTTTAAAAACGGTATAACTATATAGGTTTCATATTTTTTATAATATATATATAAATCACCTTCATTTTTCGAATTTTGATTATTTTTTAATGTGCAAAAATGTAATGTATTATTTATCGTGAAAAACTGCTTGTAACTTAGAAAATTGGCAAGTTACAAAAAAATCTCAAGAGACAAAAACTATTTAGAAGGCCTTAATGCATACGTCTGAGTTTTTTCAAATTTTTAAAATACGTATTTTTAAAGCGCTACAGTTTCAGTTTTCATGTAGTTTTTCAGGTTTTTCCGGAAAAACTCGGTGAAAACGCACTTTACAGAAAAGTTTCAAATAATAATAAGTCTTGTATTTCGATGATACATTCACCTGAAATTTTTCAGATTTTTTTTTTAATTTTTACATTTCCCCTAGGAATTTTAGAGTGGCCATATCTCGAAAAATATGCATTTTCTGAAAAAATTCACGGGAGTAAAAACATCTTATTTTGGGCCAAAAAAGGTAAATATATTGTTTTCTTTTTCATTTCTAACCTAATTCTACATGTTACGGAACCCGTGATAAAAGGGGTGTTTTCTATCCTTCCGTACATTTACTACTCTAATCTTTTTTCAAATTTTTTATTAACGTCATTACAAACACATTACACAAGGTTTCATCAAAATCCATTGATTAGCATTCAAATTAGATTGGACTAATAGCGTTAATGGCTTGAAACATTAAACTTTTTATTTATGTCATCTTATTTTAAGTTAACTAGTAAATCTGTCACTCTATGCTTCAGCCTACTTAACCTATTGATAAAGCCGCCCCTTCATAAAGTATATAGGGATTTTGTCAAAAGTCATCATCGAATATTATAACATACAGAGTGACCAATTTAAAAGCTGAACACCTCTCTAAAATTTTTATTTACTGTGTGATTTGAATCAAATTTTACTCAAGTATAGAACAAACTAGGATCTAATTATGACTAGAAAAACATTCGCCTCCTACAAATGCAAAGCCACCTGCGGTACCAAAGTATGCAGAAAAAAACAAAAAATCATATTAGGCATTTTTTATCGGAAAATTTTGGTAATGAAACTTATTAATGAAATTATCCAAAAACCTTAAGTCCAAAATTTAATCAAAATAAAGTAATGTTGAAACTTTTATTAACATAATGTCCAAGTCCGAAAATATCATTTTATATATATAATTTTTATTTAGGAAACTGTACTGTGACAATTTTGTTTGAAATTAAACCCAAGCTGTCAGGTAGTTGTCAAGTAATTTACAGTTTTTTTTTAATAATTATTTTTAAAATATTTAAAATTTCAATTTTTCAATTTTTCAATTTTTTTATTTTGATTAAATTTTGGACAGTTCTGAACAAGTTTCATTAACAAAATTTTCCGATAAAAAAATTCTTAATATGATTTTTTGTTTTTGATCCAAATCACACAATAAATAAAAATTTTAGATGGGTGTTCAACTTTTAAATGGGTCACTCTGTATAATCCAATAATCATATTTTTAAAATGTCTAAGACCAAGAATACTATCCTTTATGTACTTACATGTCCAAAATAAAGTCAAATTCCCGCACACGACCTCTAACTGTTCCCCGCATTTCGCACTGATATTTGCAGTAATATGAAAATTCAAACACATATATCTCACGTCTGGTACCGTATAATTTTGATATTTTAGAACAAAGGTTTGGGTAACATCACTAGCTACTGTGGTTAAACCTAGCAAAAGTAAAAATAATGTCGCCCCCATTTTGTTGTGAATTGTGAGGACACCAACCTACAACTGAAATATCGCTTTGCTCTAGCTTGGATAGATAAAACTTTTCACAAAAATATCAATAAGCCTATCGATATACGAATTAATCGCAAATGTCATTGATGAGGTAGAATAGACTTAGAAAAACAATAATTATTGATTCAATTAGATAAATTAAGAATTACATATCGAAACGTTAATGCAACTCCTGTCAGCACAAAATATGTCCTATTGATACAGTAACTGATTACAATTTTTTTAACGGATCGTTAAAATATTTACACAGTGTTCATAAATACATAAAATAATTTATTCACATTCTTATTATTACACTCTTCGTAAAAACGAGGAGTGTATTGCATTTGATCGGCACATTTCTAAAACCGGAAATATCGCTCGTAGGGAAAAACTTTTCATATCATTGTGTTAGTGAACGAATTCTGAACTGCTTTCAAAATGTCCGTCTGTCTGTCCGTCCGTCACGTTTCTTGTAAGCGCAATAACTTAAGAAAGAAAAGTACGATTATATTGAAATTTGGAAAGAAAGTTAGTGTTAGCTAGTTTTTGAAGAAAATCAATCAGTAAATAAAAAAGTTATTAATTATTTAATTTAAAAAAATATATTTTTTTAATTTTTGTCGCTTGAAATCTTGCGAAATGTTATCTCTATCTGTAATATATTTTTCTTGTTTCATATTAATATATCTATAGACCAGGCAAATTTCAGGGTAAAATGGGTTTGGCGTGAACTATTTGGAGACAGTTATTTGTTTATCGCAATGGATAGCTCTATTAATGTAGGATAAGTACATAAAGTCGCAAAAAATCCCGACGTGAGCTAAAGCCGCCATTTAGAAAAAATGACCGAAAGAGACATTTTCTTTAAAATCATATATCTCAGTAACGGTTGCTTCGATTTTAGATTTCTTTTTTTGTTCCATTCCTCACTTCACATTTTACAGAAAGTATGATTACATATTTTACGATAAATTAAACGATAAACTTAGGAAATTAAAAAATAATTTAAATATTACTGAAATTTAAACTTTTGTAAACTCGAGACGTTTGTACCGAAATTTCTAGTCAATTTTTGAAAAAATAATTTTAATAAAGTTCTAGAGCACACAATTAGCTTTCATTTGTTTTTTGGCCGATGTTACTAACTCAAATATTAACGGAGTAATAGTTATTTATATATAAAATTGTAATCATTTTTAATAATATAAACTAAGGTATAAAGGCTGCCAGTCAAAGTTCTCTCGGAAGATTGTACAAAACGACTAACTTTATAAAAAAAATTTTCTTAACAAAACTTTCAATGTTTCATCTCTACTACAACTTAAAATTGTTTTCAATTATACAAGGTGTCACAAAAACGAGTCACACAAGAAAGTATAATTTTTTTAAATAGAACAGCCTGTATTTCCTTAACGCTAGTTAAGCCTCCAAGGGCCCTGTATTATACCCTAAAATATTTTGCCAAGTTATTTTTTCTGTTTTTTGGGCAGTTTACAAACATTTTTGACTGGCATATCTCCGCGATTTATTAATCGTTATTTCTAAAAATGTGGGATGTTGTTTGATAATGATGTATTTACTGAAAAATATTTTTGAAATAAATCTTTAGTATATCGGGTGTCCAAAATATTTACGTACATTTCTTGATATTTAATTATTATTTTTTTTTAAATGGAATGCCTAGGTATACTGTTTTTACATGAATGAATAAAACATACAATTCCTCACATTTTAATATCTCTTTATTTCTATTTCAAACGTTTTTTGAGATATGATTATATCAAATAATTTTTGCGTAAATTAAGGTGCTCTTTATTTTAGCATTAAAATTTATATTTTGTTTTACATTTTTTTCATTTTTTTTTAAATGGAATGCCTATAATTTTTTTAAATGGATGAGTAACGCTTACGATTTCTCACATTTTGATATCGTACACTTTCTTTTATGAACGGTTCTTGAGCAATAATTTTTTTTCACGATATTGAAACTAATCTAACAACTGCTCAAAATGTCCACAATTTTGATTCAGGTAACATTGAGGTCTCTTGATAAATAAGCGCCTTACACAGTGTAACATATCAACATTTATACGATTGAAACACCGACGAATCCTTTCCATCATATCTTCTCGAGTCGCTGGTTCTACTTTATAAACATCTGACTTCACAAATCACCAAAGAAAAAACCCACCGAAGTCAGGTCGGGTGACTTAGGCGGCCATGTAATAAGACCTAACATAATTTAATAAAACAATCAATTAGATATTATTTAACAGTTTATTAAAATATTGGACCTCCTCTTCCTATCCACCTTTCAGGAAACTGATTACTAATGGCCTGACAAACATTTCTACTAAAATATGGTGGTGCACCTTCAAGTTGTAATCACATATTATTTGTAATGTAATCAGGAATATGCTCGATTATTTGTGGAAACGTATTTTGCGTAAAATCTAAGAAGACTGCTTCATTCACATTTCCCTCAAAAAAGCGAGAATTAATAACATAATCATGTACAATTCCTCCCCTTACATTTAATCTCTGGTTCTGATTTTTCTGTGCAACATGAAAGTTTTCTCTGGCATAATAATTGAAATTGTACCTATTCACAAATCCGTTACTATGAAACGTTGATTCATCCTTGAACAATACAAATTTGAAAAATTTTTCATTTTCTCCAATTTGGTTTTGAGCCCACTGACAAAAATTTAATCTACGATTTAAATCCACATCCCAAAGCTCTTGATGCAGCTGAGCTCGATAGGGGTGAAACTTATTTTTACGAAGACATAGGGAAACACTAGATTCGCTGACCTCTAAATCCATACTTAACTCCCGAACACTTGCCGTAGGATTTTCGATTACCGCTAAAGTTATAGCCAGCTCATTTTCTTCATTACAATGCATTTCGTCGTCTACCTTCTTTTCATATGCAAAATTTCCAGTACGTTCAAAACGTTCTTTCAAATTTTCTAGAGACCTCACATCAGGACATCTTCTATAGGGATATTTTTGACCATACATTCTTGATACCAATAAACAATTTCCATCACATTCACCAATAACATAACATTGAGCATAGATATTAAATCTTATTGACAATAATTATAATTCGTATTTTTAAATATTAACAATATTAATTCAACTTAATCACGATAATCTTAAACACATTAGAGAAATATCATAGAGTGAAAAACAAACGCAAAACAAAAGACCAAAGCCATACTAGATTTTAATGCTAAAATAAAAAGCACCTCAATTTACGCAAAACTTATTTGAAATAATCATATCTCAAAAACGGTTTGAAATAAAAATTAAGTGTATAATATTACAAAATGGGGAATTTTATGCTTTATGCATCCATGTAAAAAAATATAGGCATTCCATTTATAAAATTTGAGAAAAATAATAATTAAATAACAAGAAATGTAAACAAATATTTTGGACACCTGGTATAATAATAATTTATTTCAAAAATGTTTTTCAGAAGATGCATCATTATCGAATAACACCCTACATTTTTAGAAAAAAACAATTAATAAATCGCGGAGATAAGGTAGTCAAAAAAATATTTGTAATTTACCAAAAAAACAGGAAAAAAATTATAACTTGGCAACGCTGCATCTGATTGGCAAACAATTTTAGGGTATAATTCAGGACCCTTAGAGGCTTAATTGGCGCTAAGAAATTAGAAGGTATTCAATTAAAAAAATTACACATTCTTGTGTAACTCCTTTTTGTGACACCTTGTATAATTGAAAATAATTTCACGATGTAGTAGAGATGAAACATTGAAGTACTGACGAAGTATTGAATTACATGATAGGATTCCTAGCATTTTAAGGCAAAAAAAATATTGAATCATCTATTGAAATTCACAACAATTATTGAACTTACATTCTAGGGTTGAAATAGAATGTAAGATTCAAAAATTATTGTGAATGACTGAATTTCAATAAATGATTTAAGTATTTTCAATATTTTTTTTTCCTTAAAATGCTAGGAATCCTATCATGTAATTTAATACTTCGTCAGTATTGACTAGAAGAGTAGTTGTTTTGATTGCTTCTCCAATGATGATTGTTTCAAAGGGTTTTCCTAAGTAGTATATTAGCGAGACCAGATTAAGGTACCAATATACAGAAAGTAGATAATTTCGTATTAAATAAAAATGTGTGAATGGCTGAATTTAAATGAATGATTTAAGTATTTCCAATATATTTTTTTTGCTTTAAAATGCTATGAATCCTATCATGTAATTCAATACTTCGTCAGCATTGGCTAGAAGAGTAGTTGTTTTGATTGGTCCTCCAGTAATGAGTATTTATCTACTATCAATATGTAACTTGAATGTCATAACGACATACAATACCGCACTTGTTCGATAATATGTCACTTTACCGAGTAGTGATATAAGATATAAAAAATCTTAGCAATTAGACATTAATTCAAGTAGGAATTAAATTAGAACTCATTCATTACAATCATTAAGTACATTTTAAATATTTATTAATTAAAAAGAATAAAAATTAGGCTTTACTTATTTTAAACATTGGTCATTGATTACTACATCTTTGCAATTTGATATAATAATTCCTGCAGATGCATCTAGAGGCAACTGAACTATTAATGTTTTCCACCGAATTTTCAATGTTAGAAACAGTTTCGTTGTGCCCTATAATTTTACGCCACGTATTTTCTTTAAATGGGCTCATTTATTGATATTTGCTTTATAATTTATTTTTGCATTTTTCGGAAGTATTTAATCCTTTAAGTAGGTATATAGTGAAAAAAATTAAGCCTCTAGCGTTAATATTAACGCTATTAGCGTAAATATTTGATTTCGAATTCGTAACATATTTGAATGGACCGCATTAGTGTGACGTCACATAATTATGCAACCTCTGTATACTACTTTCATGGCACATGGGTTGCCTGCCAAGCACACTAGAACTTGACCCTTAACGCATATGTTTATAAGGCGACATTTTCGAGGATAGAAACATAGCGTAGAATTTTATTTTATTTCTCCCTTGGAAGAAATATTTAAGAACTTTCAGTTACCATTTATCATGCATAAGGTATAAGAAAATATACGCAAGTATAAAGAATTACAAAAACTGTATTATGAAACTGAAATAAAGTTTTTATAAATCAAACATGGATATATACATTTTAACGTATTTCTTAAATGTGAAATAGGTATTAGAAGTCCTTAAATATATATTAGACGGGAGAAATAAAATAAAATTCTAGGCTCTGTTTCTATCTTCGAAAATATCGCCTTATAAACATATGCATTAAGGGTCAAAGTTTCAGTGTGCTTGGCAGGCAACCCGTGTGTCATGACAGTAGTATATAGAGGTTGCCTAATTCGTAACGTCACAACTAATTGAGTCCATTGGCCGACGGCGTGGAGCATCTGTGATGTCACACCACTCCACTGGTTCTACGAGTTATGCGATTATATTCAGTTTAAGGGCTTTCGTTGTAGACTGTGTGGGTATGGTGTTATTTTATGTTATTTAACTTGATTTTGTTATTTTTTATACATAAAAATATGTGTTCTCTAGAAAATGGAGAAATTAAGGCCAACATTTTGCTGTGTGTAGACATTTTTATGGCTATGGGATATTTTAATAATAGTAAAGATTACGTAAGTGCTATAATGAGGGGTGTCAAATTACAGAGGTAGGTTAACTAGATACATATCTGCTTTAATAATGTCTACAGAATTTATCTGATTTTTAGGTCAGCCAGACAAATTTACGGCTTTAACGCTGTTGGTTATGTGCAAATGAAAGGTATTTTATAATACATATAATTTTCGATATCCTCTTCAAATATACAACAATATCACATATCCAAATTTTTCATGGGTTATATACCGAGAACTCTGAATTTTATCGGATAAACTGGGGTAGCTTTTTTTGTAAAATTTTGCTTGGAAAATGTTCGAGACTTAATAATTTATCTTAATAGCCCGAGACTGAAGGTCAAGGGCTTTTTGTGTAAATTATTAAGTCGAGAACATTTGCTTAAAAGCAACAAAAAATATAGCTATCCACACTTTGTGTGATCGAGGGATATATGTCAAGATTATTTCCCAAATGAACAAATTGCTTATGCTTTTATACTTAGGTTTTTTTATAGATGGATACACTTCTTTTTATATAAGTTAAATAACAATGTTAAAAAATGTTAAAATGTTAAAATGTTTTCTTAACCGCTTCTCAAGTCACCGAAGTAACTCGTTATTAAAAATCGAAACTTTTATTTCGTAGCCATGGAAACGATCGCGGTAGATGATTATTCGACTTATGTATCTGACAGTTTGTGACAGTCTGATATTAAAAAAAAAATTTTCTACTCCCTTATGCAAATTTGCTGTTTTCTGTACAGTCTGTAGAATGGATAAGTAGGGAATTCCAGTTAACTGAACGGATATATTTCATATCAGTTCTAGGATGGATATGAAATGAAACCGACCAATCACAGTTCGTGGTTAACTAGATACATAGATAACTATTCGTTTTAAAATCAAATTAGTGCGTAAACTGTCAAAGTAACTGTCAGTGTGTAATGTCAGTGTGTATTTGTGTAATATATTAATGTTTAATAAGTTTTGTAGTTTTTTTTAAGCTGGTCATAGAAAAAATATAGAGTACAACTCTAATGGATTATCCACATCGCACTCAAAGGATTTGAAGCACTCCGCCTACGGCACACAGTGGGACGAAACCCTACTATGCCACCCAAATCACTCTACAGGTAGTTCAGTTAAAGTAATCAGAAAGTTGTTTTTTTTTAAACGTTCATTTTGAAATTCTCTATCAATCTGTCGAGTCGGATTTTTTATTTTTGGTTCAAATTTTTTATAATTTTGACTTGAATTTTTACTAAAATATACCGTATTTTTCAATTAAAATCAGTCTACAGGTCACAAATATTTAAAGATTCGCACAATTTTGGTTTTAAAACTTTACTTTACAAATACATAATCGATCTGCCAAAGTAAATTTTTCATTTCCTTTTTTTATTCTTGACAGCTGCCAAAATCACTGTCAAATTTAAACATTTACAAGTGTGTCTCGTAATTTTGAAAATATTGAGTTTTCACAGAAGAAGAGATATAAAGTGTTCTAAAACTTTCTAGTTTCATAATTGATATTGATTTTCACTTTTGGCAGCTGTCAAAATTTCTGTCAACTTAATGAAAATACCAATTTAAATAACACAAGTGTACAAAAAAAAAGGTCTTGTCCTAAGGTTCTCATCTAACTTTTCTGAAGCATTTTGACTCGCTGAAGCCAATTTTGGACAAAAAAAATCTATTGCGTCTGTTTTTGTCTACCACCCCTTTTATTCCCTAAAAAAAAAGGTCTTATCCTAAGGCTCTGATCTAACTTTCTGAGATATTTTGACGCGCTGAAGCTAATTTTTTAACAATAAAAATTTTCTATCGTCTCAGTTTTCCTGTACCATTCCCTTCATCCCCTAAAATTCTCATCTAACTTTTTTGAAATATTTTGACGCGCTGAAGCCAATTTTGCACACAAAATTTTTTTCTGTCAGGTCAGTTTTCCTATACCTACTACCCCTTTTATCCCCAATTTTTTTGTGCAAAATTGACTTCAGCGCGTCAAAATAGTTAAAATCCAAATACAGAAAAGTTAGGTCAGAATCTTTGGACAACATTTTTTTTGTTCTTTTTTAGGGGATAAAAGGGGTGGTAGAGGGGAAACTGACATGACAGAAAAAAAATTGTGTCCAAAATTGGCTTCAGCGTGTCAAAATACTTCAGAAAAATTAGATGAGAACCTTAGGACAAGACCTTTCTTTTGCCTTTTAGGGGATGAAAGGGATTGTACAGGAATACTGACACGATAGAAATTTTTTTGTTCAAAAATTAGCTTCAGCACGTTAAAAGACCTCAGAAAAGTTAGATCAGAGATTTATTAGGACAAGACTTTTTTTAGGGGATAAAAGGGGTGGTAGACAAAAACTGACGCAATAGAATTTTTTTGTCCAAAATTGGGTGGGAAATACTTCAGAAAAGATACATGAGAACCTTAGGACACGATTTTTTTTGCAGACTTTTGTTATTAAAAATTGTATTTTCATTCAGTAGACAGAAATTTTGACAGCTGCCAAAAGTTAAAACTTTATTTTAATATCAATTATGAAACTAGAAAGATTTAAAACACTTTATATATCTTCTTCTGTGAAAACTCATAATATTTTCAAAATTACGAGACACACTTGTAAATTTTTAAATTTGACAGCGATTTTGGCAGCTGTCAAGAATAAAAAAAAGGAAATGAAAAATCTGCTTTGGCTGATCGATTATGTATTTGTAAAGTAAAGATTTAAAACTAAAATTGTGTGAATCTTTATATATTTGTGACCTGTAGACTGATATTAACTGAAAAATACGATATTTTTTTGTAAAAATTCAATTTTAGGTCAAAATGATAAAAAATCATAGCCAAAAATCAAAAATTCGGCTCGACAGATTGATAGAGAACTTCATAATGAACATTTAAGAAAAAAAAGAACTTTCTGATAACTTAACTAAACGACCTGTAGAGTGATTTAGGTGGCACAGTAGGGTTTCGTCCTACTGTGCGGCGTCGTGCTAAAACTTCTTTATCGTACGATATGGATATCATATCCACTCTTGTTGCAGGGGCGGCCCTAGGGCGGTGCGAGCGGTGCGGCCGCACCGGGCGCCTTCTTGGGGAGACGCCGAAAATGCAATGATAGTTCGTCTGCGTAAAAAATAAAACCCAAGCACCTTAATATCACTTAGGGCAGGCGCGGATCCAAGGGGGGAGCAATGGGTGCAATTGCCCCCCCCCCCCCCCTTGGGCCTTCCTTGTGCTGTGCGAAAATCTGAATTGTCCGGTCCGGCGGCGCCGCTTTGTCGAAGTCACCCGGCATATGTTTTTTTACACCATTCCCAAGTAGCAAAGTAATTTTATAAAGGTTGAATAAACTACTATAAAATAAATTATTTATTTTGCTACTTGGGTTTTTTATCAGGTGCTTTTCAATATTTGTCAATATGTGCAAGTGCCCCCTCCCTTAGGGAGCTCCTGGATCCGCCCATGACTTAAGGCCGGTTTTATAGGTACAGTTTAAACCATGGTTTAACTAGAAGATTCTGTTGAGGTCCGAAATAAAAGTAAATAGCGTATTTAGCAAAGTGTACATTAAGCACATTCATCAAACAGGAAATTAACAAGAACCTTTTGACAAGAACTCAAAAAGACGCTTCTCATAGCAGTTTTTTTACTACAAAAATCATTCGATAACTATCGATAAAAACTATCAATACCACAGAATCTTTATTCAAATTTATGAATAATTTCGTATTTGATGAATGTGCTTAATATACACTTTGCTAAATGCGCTATTTACTTTTATTTCGGACCTCAACAGAATCTTCTAGTTAAACTTTGGTTTAAACTGTATATAAAAAACCGGCCCTTAACCTTACAACTTCCATTTCCGTGAAAAGATCTATATTCATTTGTTTCAGTTTTTAATTAATTTACGATGTAAAATTTGACGTAGGTATGCCTGTTTTTTTTTTGGGATTTCTAAAAATGTTTTTTCAGATTTCTCCCCTCGCTCTTCAAAAAATTCTTTCAGATTTTACCCCCCCCCCCCCCGCTCTTAAAACAATTTTTTTGGATGAAAAAAGTTTCTCGGATTTCTCCCCCCCCCCGTTGTTTTCGGACTAAAAAAAAATTTTTTGGATGTAAAAAATGTATGTTATCTTCGGTCTCTATGTACAGCCTAATCACGAATAAGCGATTGCATATTGGGGGGGGGGGGCGCCACAATGAGATCTCGCACCACCTGAAAAATTTGCAAGGGCCGCCCCTGTCTTGTTGCACAAACTACTATTGTAAAATTGCATAAATACACCGTTGCGTTGGTACATAGTAATTATAAGCTTTTATTTCGTATGATTATTTGACTTATGTTAGGCGATCGTGATTATAAATCTAACAGTTTCTGACAGTCTGATATTAAAAATATTTTTGTAAAATTGCATAAATACACCGTTGCGTTGGTACATAGTAATTATAAGCAAAAATGATAATTCTTGAATCTGTAATATGTTTTATTTTGTTTTTAGTCCAATTGAGAGTAAATTAAATCAATTATGTGCATTTAAAAGCTAGAGGTAATTATTTATTCTAAAAGCTAGCTTGCGTTTATTCAGTGTAAAACCGTCGTCATTGGTTGAAATTTAAAAATTCACTAAATGTCATTGTTCTATAATTTATGAGGGCAATAATCAGCTATATAGTCAATCACTTACTTTTTCAAAATGCTTTATATTTAAAATTTCTAGTACTTTTTTTGTATACTTTCCTCAATATACTTATAAGTGTAACAAAACACAATTATTTATCAAAATCAATGTGCGTAATCGTTGCTGACAAAAAAAAATACTGCGGTTATGTCAGCAACTTATATATTTTATTGTTAATATGTTAAATAATATGTTCATAAAAATTACTGACACTTAAGTGAAGGAGATAGCCAGTATAATGGGGTAAAGTTGAGTTCGTACTAGACGCGGTTAGGTACTTCGAATCTTTGAAAAAAACACACCTACATTTTTTAAATTTTATTATTTTTAAGTGATTTTTATATTTATTACAATTTTGAAAATTAATTTATAACAATTACTTTGAAAAATTAATTCGTAAATATTTACTTATATCAAATAATATTCAATTTGAGACATAATATTTTAATTTTATTATGTACCAATTTTTTATGTGCCAATTTGAAACCATATGCGATTTTCATAATTTGTATGAATATATATTTATATGTAAAATTAGTATATGGATTAATAATGTTTTATAATACGGAGAGGGAGAGATATAAATATTTTTTTTATATTCATATACATAAAATTAGTATATGGATTAATAATGTTTTATAATACGGAGAGGGAGAGATATAAATATTTTTTTTATATTCATATACATAAGTTTATTTATTATATAAATAGTATAATTATATAAATCTAATATACAATATTAAAGACAATGTTATTATTTTCAAGTTTTTTAGCAATTTTCGTTGTCGTTTGTGTAGTTATCATTATCGCTATAAAGTTCACCATCATCATTTTCATCGCTTTCACATTCAATATCATTCGTTTTGGTATCGGATTCACTCTCCAGCACAACTTCTCGAAGAGATTCTGGCAATTCAGGACCTTCAAACCCCTTAAATTTATAAGTATTATCATGACCCAATACATATCCGTTTTCTACAGAGTCAAGCTTTGTCGGAATTGGTTTAGAAGCGTTTAACCATATATTTGTCACGTAACATGTTGAAGAAGGTGTTGGTAAAGCTCAAAATAGCAAGGTAATAAGCTTGAAGCGTCGAAGTTTTTCAATTTTTGTTTGTCACTACCAGGTGTTAGAACAGCAGTAAACACATAAGATCGTCCAAAAGTTCCGTTGCTCTCAATTTGTCGAAATTGGTTTCTAAATAGAAGGGGATATATTCAAGGGGCTATCTCCTGCACTTATCTGCTTCACTTAGCTGTCAGCAGTTTTTATGAACATATTATTCGACATATTAGCAACAAAATATGTAAGTTGCTGACATGACCGCGATAATTTATTTTTGCCTCCGCTTCAAATTTACCTCACTTTAGGGGCTATCTCCTCCACCTAGCTGTCAGCAATTTTTATGAACATATTATTTGATATATTAACAACAAAATATATGAGTTGCTGATATAACCGCAGTAATCTTTTTTTCATATATTTTTGGCAAGTTGTCAGCAATCTGCTTATCCCTTACCTAGTGTCAGCAACTTCACATTTCGATTACGCATTTCACAATTTTTTATTTTACAATTTTTTAAGCGTAACTGCCATGATTTTTCTTTAAAAAAAGTCAATTTTCGCCACTCTCACCCGTGTCTCTCCCCTCTCGCGCTGTCATCAATTCCAAAATCAAGGTCCTTCTTTAGTGTACGACGTATTGTTATGGAAACTTTTCATGACCCGAGTTATATCGAAATTTCGTGCCCAGAGCTTAGACTAATAATGAAATGATGAGGTAATTTAAGGTAAATTATTAAATCTCGAATATTTTCTAGGTAAAATTTTACAAAAAAAAAAGCTACCCGCAGTTTATCCGATAAAATTCAGATCTCTCAGGATATAACCTTTGATAAATGCAGGTTAGCGTAAGAATAATTTTGGAGCGAAAAATTTGCCTACATGAGTCTAAATATTTCAAGTTAAAAAATATTCGAATTACTTGTTTTTGAATTAAAAATAATATATTTGCCAAATAACTTGTGTTTTCTCCCACAAAACATAAGCTGAAAATCTATTCTTTTTTTTAAATTGTAGCTTCCAACGCACTTAATGTAACAGTGTAGTCAAAACACATCTAATATTTATAAAAAAAATTAGAAAAAAATATCACGTGAACCTCTACGCAGTCGGCGCATTGAAAAATGAAGCATGCGAGATTTTTTTTATTTTGAGAAATTGACAAAAACTAGATCGTACGAAATTACAAGAAAAGATCAAAATTATTTTTAGTGATTGATTCGTACTAATATCTTGAGTGAAACGGAAGATATGATTTTTTTTAATTTGGCCGTCCTGTGATCGAGCGCGCTACGAATCTAAACCGACGTTTACGGGCACTCATTTGCGATATATTTAGTTATTTGGTTATTTGGTACTATATTAGTAGGTACAATATTCCTGTGTCAGGTTTTACCGGCTTTTTTGTTTAAAATATGTAGTTATTAATATAGTTGTTTAAAATGCCTTATTTTTAATTTTCATCATAACTTTAGAACACTTAAATTATTATGCATGCAGGTATCTAACCTGTATAAATGAAATTGTCTCTAAATATGATAAGCTTAGCAAAATACATTACAATTAATAATTAGAAATGACTATGATTAGAATTAGTTTATATCTTGAAAAATGCGAAGATTCATAAACGTGCCGATATAGTTATATTCTCCATACTAAAATTTTGTGTTTTGGAAGAGCAGCAATAGTGGCAAGTAACAGATTTTTTTTTGTTATCATTATTTGTGTGCAATAAAATGAAAGTAAAGTTGTGCCTTCGTATTTGTTCTGCAATAAAATAATTGAAGACGCAGCAACAGGCACTCATACCTCCTTCTCCTTACAGCGACCATTTTAGCACTTAATGGATGGGATAACATAAGCTACACATTTAGGAAGGGAAAAAAGACAGAATTTAAGACGGCAATTGAAAATTGAGAAACACTCAATCCTCTGGCAAAATATATAAATGAAGTGGACGATTGCAATGTCATGAAATTTATAAACACGGGCTCCACATTCTTTAAATGCCTTATGGTCACTCACATTTCCACGTAAGCCTTAACGAACTAAGGACAAATTTATTTTTAAACTGCAACAGCGATATGGAGTTTTACCACCTACTGAAGACGCATTTTATTAACATGCCAAGATATGCGCCTATACCCTTCATATTTGGAAGAAAACAGGTAACATGTCTTCAAAACTTCCAGACGTTCTTCAGTATGATTAGACATTGACAAAAAGTGTACTGATACTTACCGTGTGTCAGAAACAATCGAAGCCAGTCACTTCTAAGTAGTCGTTTGCAAGGGTAAGAATAATATTTGTAACAAGAGGTGTTTGCAAGAGAACTAGAGAACTGCTCTTCCATTATTATTGTTTTTAGGTAAATGTACTGATGAAAACTTAAAATTACAATAATTTCTAATTATTAATTTGGGGTTTTCGATTATATCTCGGAAACGGTGGACTCGGAATCATTTTTACCTAACTCTTTTTGTCAAACATTTGCTTCTAGCGCCTCCCACGATCCTTTCTCAGGAAAATTGTCACAAACGAAGTTGTAGAGCATTAAATTTCCTTCAATTTGATATACACTTAAAAAATATTTTTTTCGAAAATTATCGATTTTCAATAACGTATATCTCCTCGTATATCTCGAAAACCGTTGGAAATTCGACAAATATGTATGGAAACAATTTTATAGGAAATTTAATTAACTTTTATTTTTATTTCGAACATATTTTTGTAGAGTCCACCATTTCCGAGATATAATCGAAAATGGTACCTTCCCCCCTCCCTCCCACCGTTAGGTCACCTCCCAGGGGTGGGGACTTATAGTATGTTTACCTACAAACCACTCCTAACAAAGTTCTGAAGTCAAAAAGTCTCGCATATTCCATGCATTCTACAATATATTCATTGACTGGACTAATTGTAATGTATTTCACTTAGCTGATATAAATACAAACAACTGCCTAAGGATTCACTACTTCCACACTCAGATTTTCTATCCAAGACTCTTCCAAGTTCCCCACTCCATTATTAAGGGAGGCGGTAGTGTGGTTGGCTGAACTTAAAAAAAAATTAGGCCTTTGTTGTACACAAACTAAATCACATTTTTTTACCCCATTTAATCATGGTGTGGCGGTGGTAATGAGGGTGGTAGTGGGGTAGCTGATACCAAAAATTTTTTGAGATCTTGGCTTCTTGTACAAACATTAAATCCCAATTTTATGAACTCTTGTTTACTTTACTTGTTCACCAGTGGCGGCGCTAGGGGGGTGCTGGGGTGGGCCGGAGCCCACCCTGCAAATCCAAGCGCCGGTCGCTGCCCACCCACACGCATCACGCCACATCTCTACGCTGGCGATGCAGGATAATAATAATATAAATGATAAATGTACACTTTGTTTTTTTGCTAACTTCGTCTTCGCTGTACCGCCCGCCCTTTGCCGGCATCCGCCCACCCATTTCAAAAGGCTAGCGGCGCCACTGTTGTTTACCCCCATTTACCCACATATACCCCCAAACCCTTCAACGGAATAATATCGATATATAATAATGTAGTTATTTAACGTGCAGATGTACTGTAGGTGTACCAAGTTCCAGAGTAATCGTGCGCCCAAAGAAAGTTACAGACAAGACGGACTGACAGAATTTTTTAAATTTTGTTCCAACTTATAATTTCGATGTTTCATGACATCCTAATTCTATTTGAACAAAACAAATTCCATTTTTTTATTGTTATTCTACTTCCATGTTGTAGAAGTAATTAAACCTAAAGAATTTTAAGCAACTATATTAATAACTATATCTTAAAAAAAAAAATTAAGTCAGTAAAATCTGGCACAGGAATATTGTACCTATTGATACAGTACCAAATAACTAAATATAATGCAAAAGAGTACCTGCATACGTCGGTTTCGATTGGTAGCGCGCTCGATCGCAAAACGGCCAAATTTAAAAAATCGTTCCTTCCGTTTCACTCAAAATATCAGTATGAATCAATCACTAAAAATAATTTTGGTATTTTCTTGTAATTTCGTACGATCTAGTTTTTGTCAATTTCTCAAAATAAAAAAAAACCTCGCAGGCTAAATTTTTCAACGCGTCGGCGCCGCCGGCGCCGGCTGTGTAGAGGTTCACGGCATGTTTTTTTTCTAAAATTTCTTTAAGTATTCGACGTGTTTTGACTACACTGTTGCATTAAGTGCACTGTGAGCTACAATTTGAAAAAAAGAATAGATTTTTAGCTTATTTTTTGTGGGAGAAAATGCAAGTTATATTTTAAAAATTCAATTTTTCACAATTTCCGAAATGAGGGTAAATTTGCGGATTAAGGGTTGAAGGCAATCCCCGATTTTTATGCGCCCTCTGGATTCGGATTCAGCACGATACTTTTCAGCCGTATGTCTGACAGGTACTTAGGCTTCAAAAACTAAGCCTTAAATTGATTTTGAGCACAATAAGCCTAGGAGGCTGCAGTGCCGTCGGAGTATTCTTTACAGACGACCCCTAGGAGGAGGGGTTTTAGTCAGTTAGAGGCTGACACTCAAACCCATTCCAAGTTGGGATGGGCAGCCCGTGTGGGTTTCCCCTTCTCGAAAAAAAAAAAAAAAGCCTTAAATTGGAGCTCAGATTCCCAACTGTGATGAGCCCCATTTTTTTTTTTTTTAAAGAGGAGGGGTAACCCCCCCTCATGGGCTTCCAATGAAGAGTCAGACTCTTACTGACCAAAGCCCCCTCCTCCCGGGCTTGCCTGTATACTACCTGGGGGCATTGCAGCCTCCTGGGCTTATTGTGCTCACCCTGTATAGCCCTAGCAATTGTTGTTTCGCTGCGCGGTGTCCCTTAGATGGTCCGATCGGGAGCCAGGACCGATCACCCATCCAAGTCCTCACCGCGCGCTACGTTGCTGCACTTCGGTGATCTCGTGTAGGTCCGGCCCCATACCCACCTAACGTCTCACCCTGATGAGCCCCATACTATAATTTTTTTTTTTTTTTTTTACTCGTACTTAACCTAAAATATTATAGTATGATGAGCCCCATACTATAATATTTTAGGTTAAGTACGAGTAAAAAAATTACATAGTAGACTAGTACCGTGGCCTACGTAAATGATTCCATCAGGCCACCGCATTGCACTCGAATCCGACTGTGACGTCACGAAAGGAGTCCTTCGGTTTTACAAAGCTACTGGGCTGCGGGTGGATTTCGCGCGATTTTGCAAGATTAATATTTTATTTTTTCGTATAATTTGTTTAGTATGAAGTTGAGTATGGATTAGTGTCAATTAATTGGGTTTCAATTTGTATTGGAGTCGAATGAAAAGTGAGTTACTTAAATATTTAATGTGCCTAACATAGTAATAATTCAAATAGATGGAGAGAAATACTATAAATAAATGATTCAACCTCCTAATACTTAATAATCATAACAGTTATTGAAATTTGATCTTGCTTTATTAATGTATATTTATACTGTGAACATTATGCAAGTGCCCTTAATTAATGAATGTCAATTAAACTCAGGTAAGAATGCCCCGTCGATGTTGTGTGCCAGGATTCAAATCAAATTACAATAAACAACGATATACTACTGTTTCGCGTTCAGTCGGACAAGAACCTGGCAAAAAATGGTCTCACAGCATTCACCGAAAACATTTTATCCAGAATAAAAATTCAGTAATCTGTGTTAATCATTTTAGTAAGCAATTTTTAATTACTGAAAATTCTGTCAAAAGAGATGATGGAACTCTTCTAACACTTCCTCGAAAAATTCATAAACTTTGTGAAGATGCTGTTCCTACAATTTTTAATGAACGACCCAAATCCAGAGTTTGATATCTGAAAGATTGAAAATGACTTTCTAAACATAAAGTCCAAAAAAAAAAAAAAATTAAAAACGAAATAGACAGAAACCTGCGATAGTTGTGATATGCAAAGACTGCAACTAATTCGTATTTGTTTGACATACTTTTCTAATATATTGTTGAACAATTATTCTGAAGTGGCAAATAATCATATTAGGGAAGAAAAACAAATGAGGTGTAATAACTACCCCCCTACAATGGGGGTAGTTTCGAAAAAAAAATGCGAAATATCGGAAGTAGTAAGTAGGTGTATTGTCCTCTAAATAATTTTATTTAGGGTAAGGACAATAATTTTTTTTATTAAAAATACCAATATTGTAGGGGGTAGTTTTCCAAAATAAGCGGAACATTTCAACTATCAGAAACGTTTATATAACATCTGTGAACACATTTATGCAAAAAAGTTGGAGAAATTCCAGAAGTCGGTGTTCTTAACAATTACCGGAAAAAAAATACTAGCAATAAAGAGATTAAAATAAACTGTGATAAAAAAAGAAAAGTTGATAAGTTGCAATCTCTGTAATAGGAATTAAATTTAAAATAAATATGTTGTACATACTTGTGTATGTACTGATCTTTTAATATTTATAACAATAACTGTTGTGACTTATTATTATAGAGGCATTTTAAATTTTTGTTACCCACAATTTATTGCTGTTAGAGTTTAAAAAAATAATCATTTTTTGTTTTGTTTTAACTATTATTAAAAGTGTTTATTTTATTTTGAATCAATAATCAATCAAGTGTGTATTTTAGTTTTATAAATATACTTAATTTTATAGTATAATACTAATGGGTAATCATTTACAAATTGTTTATTTATTTATTTTTAGAAAACTATTTGTGTTTTTATAATATATTTTATTATTAATTATATAAAGTAAATCATTTTTAAGCATACATTTACATTTTTTGTTCATATAATTTTTTATTAGAAACGTTCAAGAAAGCGTTAAAGGTTTCGGTATGTACCGTAATGCTAGGACTCCGACGGCCGCCACTAAATTTAATGCGGTGGCCTGATGGAATAATTTACGTAGGCCACGCTAGTACTAGACAATCAATTATCAGTGAATTCTTTAAGGACAGAATGAGAAAGCATGATTTGTTTAATTCATTTGTTAGGCGCTCAATGTGGTCTGACCAAATCAAATTGTTATCAACGATTGTTCCAAGAAACTTAGTATTTTTGAGTATCTCAATATTATCATTGTCGATAGAAAAAGTTTTTGCTTCGTTTCCATGGACTCAGAAATTCTAAAGCAAACAGTCTTAGTAGTTATATTGATGATTAAATTATTTTAATCGCACCACTTTTAAAAGACTTGCATGAGTTACTTTACGAATAATTTCCTATTCGCATTTATCACTAACAATTAAAGATGTATCAGCAGCGTACATGAAGATATTACACTCACTTAGATGGTCAGGTAAGTCGTTGATATACAAAAGAAAAATTAGTGGACCCAGGCCACTACCTTGTGAAGTGCCATGTTCAGTATGATAGCTCTCTGAAAAAACATTGGCATATTTAACAAGAAATTTCCTATTTTCGAGGTAGGACATTATAAGAGAGTTAACATTTCCACGAATACCAAGTTTATTTCGAAAGCTCTAGACAGATCAAAGAATAACTCAATCGTTTTCGGATTCGTCTAGTTTACCTAAGATGTGCTGAATAAATTTGGTATTGCAATTTCGCCTGATAGGTTTTTTCTGAAGCCAAACTGGCGTTTAGTAAGCAAATTGTGTTGGTTCAAGTAATAATTTAAGTTTTTGGATTAGCGGCGAGCGTAAAGGCGTCTTCACTATGCTGTATATCTTTCCAATCCCTCTTTCCCCCTTTATGTTTGTACTATTTGTTCTTTTCGTCCCCTTTGTTGTTTTTTCCAAATCCCCTCTAGACCGAAAACTTCTTAAAAATCCCACACTCAAAGAAAATGATAGGTAAATTCAACCAAAAAGGGTATATGAAATCGCGCCTATTTAGTTTCATAGTTAAATCAATCAGAAAAGAATAGTCATACAACTTTATTTGTTTTCGTAAACAAATAGTAGTTTAATAATCATATCTTCTTGTAAAAAATTAAATAGTAAAATGACATTTTTTTATGTTCACTAACCATTTTCAATTTGGTCTACAATTAAATAGTACAACTACTTTGTTTTTTGTTCACCAACTAATTTTTAGGTTGATCTACACTTTATTGTATGATGAAGTTTTTTTTGGTTAGCCAAAATCTCAGTATTGAGACATCAGACCACCCAAACCAAAGATTAGAGATCGTTTATAAGATTCATCCAGATATATCGATGATCCCTGAGAGAATTTGAACATTGCAATCATGTTATTAATTTTCTATAAATTCATAAGAGTATAAGATAATGCATGATTGATTATTGTCAGTGATTTGTATGTGGCGTTATCTGGGAATAATTTCTGTAATATACTACGTGGTAAGCAAGCAAATTTTATGGTAATTCTTTTAGAACTTCTAGAAGACGACAATAATATTGGTTTGTCTACCAAGTACAACAACACAGCGAACTAATACTGGGTTAGAATTACAATTCGATAATAGTTAAAAATAAAATATACTATTATCTAGTTTAATTTGACAAAATTCAACAAAATAATAGTCAGACGAACAAAATAATAGTCTTATTCATCTATTTTTTAAGTTAATGTTTGTTTTGTTGTACGACAACTTTTTATTAATTAAAATAACAATCACCTCTTGTTTAAAAATACCATAAATATAGTTTGGTTTAACAAAATTAACGATATTGTTAGTTAACCATTTTTTTTTTTTTTGTTGAATTTACCCATACTATTTCTTTGAGTGCAGTTCTTCCTTGTCGGCGATCAGACCGCAAGGTCGTCATTTGTTCGAACGGGTTTCTTCGTTTAATTGTGTTTCCCGTATCAACAACCAAAATTCATTAGGTGCGTGTTTTGTCCAGCGAATTTAGTTAATTAGTGTAATATTAATTAGTTTTGGGTCCATATGGACACGTATTATTACTTTTAATTTAGTTTTAAGTCTTCCTAAGGCAGGCAGGAGCTCTAACCGCAAACCATTGCCATTAAGCCAAACCGGACCCGCCTCGTCCAGCCTTACACCCACCACGGCGCTGCGCACCGTGGTTGTCTGGCTGGCTCCAGGCCAGGTTCCGGCAAGGCACATTACATGTATACCCAATTATTAATAAATTCTTTTTGTTGTTATTGTATTTCGTTACTCCAGTGAAGCAACGTTTAGCGCGGTTAGTACTTGGTTGGGTGAAATCTTTCTTGGGAAACACACCTTTTAGCGGCTTGTACATCAGCGTATACGCGGAAGCTATGTAATTTCAAGACGAGGATTACCTAGTGGATATACCACACTTCGAAGGGGATGTAAAACAGGCGGTCCCTTGTCTATTAAATGTTAGGCAAGTAAAAGATCTCTACTCTTCTCTATTTTCTATTTTGCCGAACCTCAAGAGAAGAGGTTCGGCAAAATTTCCAGGTTGAGGGTAACTCGTTTCCTGGCATCGGTGCTAGAACCTGGTAGCGGAAATAGGCCGACGTTAAATAAATAGTTAAAAAAAAGAAAGTTTTTGGAGATTGCAATTTCAATGATTTTAGGAATGGGCACTGGAATGGCAAGTTTTAAAATGCCGGGAAACTTACCACTCTTAAAAGCAAAATTATTTCCACTAACATCGTTCAATGGTTGCAGTTTATAAATTTGAAGTCTATTCTATGAAAATTTGACAAACTATTATTGTAAGAAAATTTGAGGCTACCAGCGCGAAAACGGCCTAAGCCACATTTTATGACGTTTGAGTTTATCGGCTCAACTTGCTGCCTAAGTATATACATTTATAATGTGAAACGGCCTAAGCGACCTTTGCCCGGTATTAAAAAGATGGTGCGACTAGTTTCACTTTACTTTAAATAATTAGGGCAACATGTCATGCGCGTAATCGGTCTAACCCACAATTCTGTGGGTTAAGCCGTTTTTTAGGATTAGGCCGTTTTCGCGCTGGTAGCCTCATTTGATATGTCTCAAAGTGTGCTTTTATCATTATGGACTAGTACATTAAAGTAGCACTTTACAAACTATTAACATAAAAATTGTCTGTTTTAAGAACTAACAAAACTTGTTGATACTCTTTGTTCAGACAAAATATTTATTCCATCGTAGTGAGACGATAAATTTTTGTGAGTCCCATTATCTTTGGTTATAGTGTATTATTTGATTACTCTAATTTTTTGTAATTAAATTTAATCTAAACATTCACTGTCACATTTAACTCATAATATATTGATACATTTATAAATTTATTGCTACTTTAAAGATTACGTACAGTAGCACTAAGTTATATGTGTATTTACCGTGGTATTAAAAAGATAGTAGATTTTTATTTTTAGATATACCAGTTTTAAAATAAATGTAGACTGTTAAAAATTATTTCTGATAACAAAAAACCGCTGCCCAAGGAATCACTACTTCCACATCCAAATTTTTTATCTAAGTCACTCACAACGAAAAAATGTTGTATGTGAAAATAATTGTTTATGGAACTTTAATAATATAATATTTGAAATCCTCTACCCCAAAAACCCATAAAACGATACCCCACATCGGTAGCGGGGTGGGGGTGGTGATAGGGGGTGGTAGTGGGGGTGGATGAAGTAAAAAAACATTTTGAGGTTTCTGGTTCTTGTACACACCCTAAATCACATTTTTTTTTCATCCCCTTTAATAATGGGGTGGGGGTGGTAAGGGGGGTGGCTAATGCCAACATTTTTTTTTGAGACCTCAGCTTCTCTTGTATATACTAAATACCGATTGTATGGACTCTTACCTGCTTGATTTACCTATTTTCCCCAAATTTACCCCAATTTACCCCCCAACCCTTCGACGGAACAAGACGAAAATATAATCTAGTTCTAGACCTCGTTAAAGTACATATGTGTACCAAATTTCAAGTCAATATCTCAAACGGTTCCAGAGTAAACGTGCGCACAAAAAAAGTTACAGACAGACCGACAGACAGACCGACAGACCGACAGACAGAAATTTTTTTTTCGCTCAAACTTAAAATCTCGACGTTTCGTGACATTCTAAGCCTATTCGAACAATAAAAATTTTCAAAAATTTTTTTGTCGTTACTATACTTCCACATTTTAGTTATTATACAATAAAATGCAAATGTGCAAACTGCATAATATACATACATGGAATACATAATATACATGGAAACCTAAATAAATACTGTTTCGTTTATTAGACATTTTTAGAATAAAATTTAAAATATGTCACTGTTTGTTATTACGGGCCGGGTCTCTTATCTACTCGTACCGCGCAATCAGCACAAATACACAAACCCTTAAAAATAATTAAAATACAAAAAATAGTTGGTCAAATCATGTGTTATAAAATGCTCTATAACAAAGCCCTGATGCATTATTTCCATAAAATTAATAGAAAAAAGTTATTAACAGTAAGTTTGTCGTCCCCTAAATTTTCCTGAATGCTTGCTTACAACATCTTAATATCGAAGTTACAACAAAAAGTTGTTAATAAAAGTTGTGGATAATATTATTATCTACAAAAAGCTCTATATAATTTTTTGTGAGGGTTATAGTTTTCAAGGTATATTTAGAAAAACCATTTACATCTTACACTTTATTTTTAAGATGGCGGCCAGAAAACTAAAATTTAAAATGTTGAACCACCCATATAATAAAGAAATGAAATCGCATTCTACCCAAAATGCACGGTTAAATCACCAATTGATTGACTAATAGGCTTTTTCTGCGTAGAATTACACTCTACAGTTTCGTTTTCTAACTATTTTGCAATATTTTGTTTATTTCCGGAGATACGAACGAAAAACGCATTTTTACCCGTTAATCTCACTTTTATTGTAACTTACAGCGGGTCTCCCTTTTTTATTTGATTCGACAATCAATGTCTTGCCTAAATTCAAAAGTTTAGTTTGTTTTCAAGAGGGACATTTTTTCTTATTTCATCAAAGTGTGAGTTTATGTATAAAAACACGCTATACCGATTTTATCAACTCTTAAATCGCAGTACTTACTTTGCAAAAAATAATTAAAGTTGATATTCTCGTTTCTTACAAGTTATAGAATCGAGCAATTCGACGTCTATATGGTTTTGCAAACTCAGATTCAATTAAATATATTTATAATAAATGTAACTTTCTTAATCCAAGCCAGTTGTTAAAATTTGAATCCATGACAACAGTTTACAAAATAATACATTATAAATTAGAATCTAATTTAATCTTAGTTTTATTCTACTATTAATATATTATTTTCCTATAAGAAAATAGAGAAGCTATAAGAATCATGCCTTAGGAGCTTGTAAATAATCGTCTAGTGATTGAAAGAAGTTGGGTGATGGCTTGTGAGTAGGGTTACCAGGCCTAAAGTTCGAAAAGCCGGACTTTACTTATAAATTTAGAGGGGAATTGGTAGAAAAAGCCGAACAGCATTCGTTCGTCATAAAAAAAATAACTAAAACACAAAATCAGTTTTTCAATATATTTATTAAACTTGATTAATTCAAAAATAAACATTTGTTACATAGGAACAGAAAAGTTATCGCAAAACAATAAAATGTAGGTATCTATAGAAAAGCGATTAAAGGTGAAAAAAAAAAAACAAAAAAATCACGTTTTAAAATCTTAGACAAAAAGCCAAACAAAAGCCGGGTAGGCTAGTCATGTTAATTTTTAGCCGGATGAAACTGTAAAAAGACAAACGCCTGGCAACCTTACCAATCAATCAATCAATCAACAACAAGTTTATTAAAATTAGAGGTACATGTATGTGTCTCCCCGGAATCTGGCCCGGAGCCAGCCAGACAACCACGACGCGCAGCGTCGTGTTGGATGTCGGGCTGAGCGGGGCAGGTCCGGTTTGACCAAAGCTGAATGTAAAAAGCTAAAACTCCTGCCTAAGAATAAAGCTTAAAATTAACAATTTGGATCAATAATAGTACACAAAAATACTTAAAAATAATTAAAATTAGCACTTTAAAAAACTAGCGGTTTCGCGCATAGACGAACACTTTGGAATTTTGATTACTGGCACGGGAAAACAGAACTCAACGAAAAAACCCGTTCGAAGCAATTCCACCCTGGTCTTCCTGCCAGGAAAGTGTGGTGGATAAAAGGTGTGGTGTAAAATATTTGGATTTTTAGAGAATTTTTGGGCCAGACGGAATTTAGAAACAAAATGGACAAAAGAACAAAAAGGACAGGAACAAAACTGAACAAAATTGAACAGAGATAAAGAAGAGGGAGTTGTAAAGTTGCAAAGTTGAGGAAAGGTAAAGAGTAGGGTAGAAATAAGTTATGGTACAGGAAAGTTTGGCTAAGGGAGTTGCCGGAAAATAGGCAACGCCTGGTATGGTAGAGGGTGTCTGATACCGAAAAGTATTGCATTATGCTGTCTGATTCGAGTTATGTTGCGGGTTAGCGGACTATCGCCCAGTTTGAATTGATAGAATTGTTGTGAAATTTCTTGGACGTAGTCCGCTAGTGGGGTTATGTCGTGGCAATTTGCGTATAGATCTCTAAGGGAGGTGTACCTGTCCAAACCAGAGATGAGGCGCATAAATTTATGTTCAAGAACTCGAAGTTTTCTCATTGTCGTGGCCGGGATGCTGCACCATGCGGCGCCGCGTATGTGATTACCGGCAACAATATCATAGTAACTAATAAGTATTTGATATAACGTAGTTTCAGTTTTCGGTGTTATTTCAATTTTTTTAATGTCTATAACCAAAAACCACTTAAAATAACACCATTCCTATTATTTTAAAAGATAATGAAATTGTGGATGTTGTCGATTTTTCAAAATGGCCACGGGGACAGACCATCACCCAACTTTTTTCAATCGATTACCAAAAAGCTCTAAATGGGTGAATCTCTGATAAATAAATGACATACAGAAGCAAGCTCAGCTGTTGTATTAATATTAAGAACAAAACTTTTTATTATAATTAAAGCTGCTAAAAATTCATTCTAATGCACAGTCCTCTTCTTTTTTTCTGCACTTCCTCTCAGTCATTTTTCTTTGGAAACTTCAGTGATTGCTACAGGTGAAAGTAACAGTAATTACGAAGTTGTTAAAAATGATAAAATTAAATAAAAAGTATTTGTAACTCAAAAGATTATTCAGCATGACTCTCTTATTTAACTTTTTGGCTTGAGTTACCAACAAGGAAACATTCGTTTCATCCTCGGAATCTTTTGGCTTCAATAGTTTACTATAAATTAATTTGTTAATAACTGAAAACTTATATTCTCTGTGACATAGCCGCATCCATTTTTTACAACTGGTTCCTTTGGAATAGAGAAAAACAAATACTTTCTCCCATTGCCTTGTCTCTGTGCGAATTGCTTTTACAAATCGCCACATTGCATATTTTTTTTCACATGCACCTGTTATACCTGTTATAGTTAGTTTAAAATGTGACTTACAATATAATATTGTTGAACTGACTTTAATGTCAGAAGAAAACCGACTAGATTACTTCTTATAATGCAGGTCTAGAAAAAAAAAAGGTCTTATCCTAGCGTTCCCATCCAACATTTCTAAAGTATTTTGACGCGCTGAAGCCAATTTTGGACAAAAAAATATTTTCATCTACCATCCCCTAAAAAGGGCAAAAAGGTCTTGTTTGTCCTAAGGTTCTGATTTAACTCTTCTGAAGGATTTGGACAAAAAAGAATTCTGTCGTGTCAGTTTCCCTCTGCCACCCTAATAGGCCAGTGGAATTAGCGAATATGCATATTGTAATTCGTTTCTGGATGCCACGCAGATTAAACGATAGTTTTATTGATTACGAACATGACCCTGAATTTTGTTCACTTTTTGACCGCCGGAACATTGTTTATTTAACGATTTATTATTGAAAAATTCCAAAAAATCGACTTCTTTAAAGATAACTCAAAGACCTTTGACGATAGGTTTTTCAATTGGTAGATACTGTTAGAACTTTGAAAAACGGTTAATTTGAGAGGTGTTTCGTTTAAAACGCTTGAAAATTTGTTTAAATAATTGCAAGAAACCGCGAAAATTTTCGCAATTTACAAATATTTTTCATTCTTTAACAAAAGCACTTTAGTACTTGAAACTTTGACAAAATATGTCTTTTATCACCCCAAAGTTACCTCTAAAATTTCATCAAAACATTTTAATTGGTTTAAGAGATATTCAATTTGTTTATTAAAAACATGAATAATGTAAAATGCAAATCCACCCAGTTCCCGTTAACGTAGGGGGTTGATATGGACATCATTTTTTTTGTTGGGACTTAAACTTTATGTTTTCATTAATGGTAAATCAAATTTGCATTATTTTCAGCTTCAAAATGGCGTTTGAAAAAGTGTCACATTTTGAGGTTAGGTTTTTTGCTAATAACTTTTAAACAAATGAAGATTTTGCAATATCGTTCTGATATCTTTATTGCCGAGGTTTTTTCACACATTTTCAAAAAAAAATGACTGTAGCCTTACTAGAAGCCGAGATTATTTTTTTTTAATAAATTCGTAATTTGTTTATTAATAAACATTAACAGCTGAAACTTGGCGAACAACTAGTTTAATAGTCTATCTTTGTAATAGAGCTGAGTTTTGGGGAAAAAATTCAATTTGCAACTATAACAATAATTAATTTTAAATCAGCGTCAGAACAGGAGTGAGAAGCATGAGTCATATCTGTAACACGTTCATAAAATGATCAAGACGAGTTCAAATCCGTCAACCAAAGATTTACCGTTTCTCCGATTTTGACTTTTTTTTTTAATTTGGGGTAGCGTGATGAAATAATAATATCTGTCATGTCGATTTTTTCCTAATTAAACAATAATTTGTTATAAACAATTATTTTTTGTTAAAAATTTTTTTACGAATTTATTTAAAAAAAATCATCTCGGCTTCTAATAGGGCTACATTTTTTTTTGAAAATGTGTGAAAAGACCCCCAGCAACAAAAATATGAGAACGATATTGCAAAATCTTCATTTGTTTAAAAGTTATTAGCATAAAACCTAACCTCAAAATGTAACACTTTTTCAAACGCCATTTTGAAGTTGAAAATAATGCAAATTTGATTTGCCATTAATGAAAACATAAAGTTTAAGTCTCAACAAAAAAAAATATGTCCAGATCAACCCTCTACGACAACGGGAATTGGGTGAATTTGCATTTTACATTATTTATGTTTTTAATAAACAAATTGAATATCTCTTAAACTAATTAAAATTTTTTTATGAAATTTTAGGGATAACTTTGGGGTAATAAAAGACATATTTCTTCAAAGTTTCAAGCACTAAAGTGCTTTTGTTAAAGAATGAAAAATATTTGCAGATTGCTAAAATTTTCGCGGTTTTTTGCAATTATTTAAACAAATTTTCAAGCGTTTCAATCGAAACATCTCTCAAATTAACCGTTTTTCAAAGTTCTAACAGTATCTACAAATTGAAAAATCTATCGTCAAAGGTCTTTGAGTTATCTTTAAAAAAGTCGATTTTTTGGAATTTTTCAACAATAAATCGTTAAATAAACAATGTTCCGGCGGTCAAAAAGTGGACCAAATTCCGGGTCATGTTCGTAATCAATAAAACTATCGTTTAATCCGCGTGGCATCCTGAAACGAATTACAATAAATTTCAGTCTTTTTTTTACTAATTCTACTGGACTATAACGAGATAAAAGGGGTGGTAGAGGGAAACTGACACAATAGAATATTTTTGTCCAAAATTGGCTTCAGCGCGTTAAAACACTTAAAAGTTAGATGGGAATCTTAGGACAAGACCTTGCTTTTTGTAGATCTGTGTAACTATTTATTTATCATGTTTGTTGGTAACTCAGTAAACCAACAATAACTTATTAATATTACACAAAAAAATTACAGAAAACGAAAAACAGGAGAAAATTATATAAATTACATGTTTTGAATATGAAATTACAAAAGAATACGATGCTTAACCGGTAGCGGCAGGCACGATGACGTGCAATGTGGCATCTTGACTTGAACTTGAATAATTAGTAGGCACACTTCTTACTTTATAAATCTTGTGAATAGAGATAGTTACAGTACACTTGTAAAAACGTTTATCTTGATGCTGAAGAAATATGTAAAGACTTGCAGCCGCCAAATATCTTTTAAACGAGCATATATGTAAACTTATTGCCAATTTTTCACAAACATACTTCGTCCTTTTATTTTTACTAAGATTTATATAAACATAGGAAACCACTCCATCTCAATGTGAGACTCTCGATATGAGACTCACCTGAAGTTGGCCAGTTAAGCTCGGATGTGTATGGAAATCGATGAACATGCTTAATTCAGAGATAGTCTGGAATTACTTGTATTTGGCTTTTACTTGTATTTGTATACTTGTATTATTTTTAAACAAAGAGAAATAAATAAATTACATTAAGAAATAATTTATAGAGGTATTTATTGGTTCAAATAAAGAGCTGTAAAATTGTATTCAACTTTTCACTTATTCTAAATGTGACACATTCACTGACCTCTTTTCACTATTCATTAATTTATCATCAACAACTACGACACTAATATTATTCAATATCTTGGGGGCTGGCAAGGGTCTATTTTCTGAAAAAACAAAAAAAAAAGACTCGGTGATGGGTGACAATTTGTTTTGCGTATTACTTACTTTTTCCAAATATTATTTTTTCTAATGCAAGAATAGGAGATTCGAATGAGAGAGTAAATACAATCGAGATGAGTAAGGTAATTGCTGAATCACCCCAAAATAAGTAAAACTGAAAAAAAAAACATTTCGTTAACTTATAATACTATATTTAATATTAAACTTGGTTCTTTTGCTCACTCAAATAAGATTATTTTCTATTCAATTTATTACACCATCAGAGAAGAGTAATTATGAAGCAGATTTCATTTTTGTCATGCAACTATATAATATATTGTTTTAATTTATTTCTTGTATTTACTACAAGAGAGAATCCATTTAAATTAAGTCAAAGATCATAGCCAAAATGTGCAATATTGGAATTGTACTAGTGAGATTCAAAAAAGGATAGAGATCATGTTGTAGAACCTCAGAGAAGCGAGCTGGGTCGAAGAAATAGACAAAAATTCAACTTAAGAAAGAATTTATCAAAAGGGCACTTTGACTAATCATATTTAAGGGATCACAAAGGAGCTTAAACACGAAATTCGAAAGTACGCCGAATTTTGAATGTTCGAAAAGCAGAATTTGAAACTACGCCAATTCAGCGACGACCTTGCCCAAAAAGTAAAATTTAAAAGTGCGCCGAAAGTGAACAAAAAACAAAAATGTGGCAAAGGCGTGGAGAGTCTACATGAAATAATTAAATTTAAAAATGCAAAAATGGCGAAGAAGGGTTTCTCGAATAAAACAAATTTGGATTCATCCGGCGACTTGTCAATGGGGCAAGAAGAATCAGCAGGAAGCAGTAGTAGCATGCCCAAAAGCAGGATTTTTAAAATGGGAGGAATTAAAATTAGGGAGAAAGTCGCCTTGTGTATAAGGAATCAAATTCATAAAGGTGACCCGAAAACCAGGTAATATCAAAAGCCCTATAGTGGGTTACATGGCCTGTCACACTTTTCATGGTAACAACTGCGTAGTCCAATTTTTAGCCTTCCAATTTCAGTCATTTCAATGGAAGTTGGAATGGCATCATAACTTTTTTGAATAAATTCAGGATTTTTATTAAGAAGAAAAGGGTCGATTTTACAGAAGTTATATCAGGCATTTTTTTACTGAAAAACTAATATAATATTAATAATCAGCTTGCTTTAAAACCCCTATATCCAAAATTGAACATATTTGATTTATGATTTTTGGATTACGCCTCCTTAAAATTACATTTTTTAAATATTAAATAATTAATGGCTTGGAAACGAATTGTAAAAAAGTAATTCTTCATTTCCTATTTAAATTTACTTTTTCTACTTTCTACTTTTCTACCACCCAGCGCCGTCGATACTTTCAAATATCATAGACCAAGAATTTTCATTGAAAAATTGCCAAGAAACAGGTGATCAAAATCCAATTACTTTCGCTCTCAAAACTGATAAATTTTATTATATTCTTTGTTTTTATTGTGTTTCTCAAGAAATTTTAAAAGAAGCCTGAATTTTAACCGTTACTGTATATTTTATGAAGAATTAATCGAGGAAGTCTTCACTATATGGGAATTTATTATCAAGGAAAAATATTAAACTTACGTTTTTTACCATTTACACAAAGTTATGACTGCAGCTTCGACAATTACGTTATTATCAAACAATTATAGAAAATAAAATGACATTTTGTATTTCATTGTAACTGCAATCACAACAGTGTAAATATAGTGATGAAAACAATGTTTTACTAGTTTTTCTTTGTATATCTTACGTTCCTTACACTCCAGTTTCATCCTCTAAACTAGGGATTGCAATACCGGTTAACCGGTTAACCGGTTAACCGGTTATTAGGACAAAAAACACAAGACGATAATTACCGGTTATTTTAATTTTTTACCGATTATTTCGGTAAATTCTGAACTTACGATATGTCACGTATTCAACGTTTCTATTTATGTCAGTGACTAGTATTCACTAAATACAGAGTGACTGTCCCAACACTGAGCACTTTTAACAATAAATAAATAATATAAAAAGTAAAATCCAAACACCAAGCCCTGAGAAATACAAGAGAGACATTGACAATATCTTGCGACAGGAAATTGAATATTTCACTGCCGCAAATATCCGTGGAATACATTTAGAAGTATGTTATTACCAATTCTTATTAACTTATCGACCCACCAATAACGATTGAGGGGTGGTATTCTATACTGGTGGTATTCTATGCACAAATATCAGATGACTAACAGATATAGCTTTGAACGGGCTATTTTTAAAAAATATTGTATTTTTAGATTAGGCATTCAGTAAATGCCCCATTTGAGTTATGTTCATAATTTTTGTTATTTAAGTTAATATTTTTGTCATTTACAGAATAATTATTTATTTAAATTTATTTCATATACATTTTTTCCTTTTGATAAATTAACTCCTTTGTAAAAAAGTCTATTTGACAGTCTTACTTTTGTCACTTTGACAGCGATAAAAGAAGGTGCATCGTTTTTTATCACTGATAAAAATTCCTGTTCCTCAAAAGTAGAGTACATCTAGTAGTCGCACGTCACTTTAAAATATGTACTGTCAGCTATAATTTACGAATATTCGACATGTGTGGAAACTAGAGAAGAGAATATTGAAATCAGTAAACCAAACCAAACAATTTATAACACTGTGTTTTTAATAACTGTTCCTTCAAATAATTGTGTAAATAAAGATAATTATTGTTGTTGTTCGTTCACATATTCTGCCGTTAATTTATCTTGCCAAAAAACACTCGAACTTTTCTCACGATTTTTTCATATCAGTTTTTCTTATAAAATCACTGATTGGCAAAATTATTTCGTTACAAAGAGAAACTTATCCGATAAAAAAAAGCTCTTGTGGTTTTACTGTTGATAAAAAACCTTTTGTTTCATTATATTAAAGATACGTACCTATATAAAAATGTTTTTTGTTAAATTTAGATAATTTTGTGCATGGAAAAAGACAATTGCCATTTTCGCCACCCTAATCATTCATTCTAAAAATTACCGGTAAATACCGGTTAACCGGTTATTTACATTTTTATTTACCGATTTACCGGTTATTAAAACTTCCGGTAAATTGCAATCCCTACTCCAAACAGCTAGAATTTTTAAAATATTTTGCTGTATTTCTCGCAGAATATTTTATAATAGTTTCAAGTTTCCCTCGCAGCCAGAATTTCTTTCTTAAATATTTTCGCTCTTAATTTAATCACAACACAACTCAATATTAATAAAATCTCGTTTATTGTTTTTTTTTTTTCAGTGAAATTTTAATCAACTAAATATAGTTTTAACTTATATTTATATTTTATTTGAACTTTCACTCTCTCTGTCTGTCTGTCTGTATGTCTGTATGTCTGTATGTCTGTCCGTCCGTCCGTCTGTCTGTCTGTTTCCTCTATTTTTTTTTTACTTACTTATATAGTAAAAGAATTAAATTCTTAGCCTAGTAATGATAATGAATAAAACATCGATTTATAAATTATAATTGACAACTTACGTTTTTGGTCAAAGAACCATAATCAGGTGTCCTACCCTGTCCCACCAAGTACAAAATTACTATAATGTGTAGTAAGTACATACTGTAATTCACTCGAATTAAAACAGTGAATACAGAAGATGACAGGAATTTATTGATGACGCCTGGAAAATAAAGAACATTAAATAGTATAGGTAATTAAAGTTTTTTTTTAATTTATCAAATACAGAGTTGTGGCCACAGAGAAAACATTGGATTTACATAAAAATAATTAATTTAATTTCCAATTTGATGTTGTGGAAATGTGGAAAACGATACGGACGGGCTGGCCGACGGATAGGCGAACAGGCGGACGGACGGACGAAAAAAAAAGTAAGCGCAAAATCCTCCAGTAAAATTTTTTCGAAAGCGTTGTTGCCTGGTAATATAAAGAGTGTAAATTGAGAGTCTGATTAAATCCCGAGCGCTTGAGCGGGAGGGATTTAATCTTTGATAATAAACTGCCGATTTACACGAGTTATATTACCTTTTGGAAACTTAGCTTGAGAAAAAATGTATAGATAAAATTTGAAAGCACGAGTGGTCTTTGGGGAGAATATTTCACAAAAAATAATTCATTAAGTACATCTTCAATATTACGTTTTGTAATTAATTGCCCTCAGACGTTTTTTGTCACTTTTTAGAATTTACTAACCTTCATTTTCAATTTCATCATTTACGTTACATAAAAATACATTTTCAATGCGACTCATCTAATGAAAAACAAAGTAGATATAAATGGTCTAATGACAATGACAATCAAGAAGAACAGCATACGTTAAAACCATAGGTATTGTAACTTATAGACTGGTCTTCACTGGAAAGAGTTCTCTGGCACGCTTCGACCAATCACACTACAAGTAAAGCCAGACAATATTGCATTTTACCAATCTCTCGCTATTACGTTCCAAGGTTGCCGACATCAGATGAAATGGTACCGCCATCTAGTAACGCTAGCTTAACTTAACTGTGTAAACAGTGAACTTTTCAAGAATTATTATATTAAAGTGTTTATTTATATATGTATATTTATGTATTTAATCCCTATTTTTAATTTAAGAAGTTCAATAATTGAGTTAAGGTTTGCTTGTTTAAGTAGAGAGAACTTTATGTACAACGAATTATAATGTATAGTGCTAGTGCAGAGTTTTGATTTTCCGAATACCTACTTTGTGATGGATTACTATACGTAAGTACATTTGTGTATTTAACATGAAATCATTGATTTGTCTGCTTGTAGGCATTTGTATTTAGTTTTAGTTGTGAAAATTATTTTGAAATTACGTTAAGTATTATAAGCCATTGAAATATGTATAACTTGTCCCGAACCTATATGAGTTCTACACAGCCTTGGCTATGAAACTGGGAGTTGTCAACTGATGTGGTGTTTTTAGGTTATTCTTATATTATTATATTACTACTTATATAATACAATACTGCAATTTACCATTTACGTTAACAATTAGTAATAAGCTAGAGGAGATATTTATAGATAAGATTTAAAAGCACGAGTTGTCCTATTTGCCGAAAACATCAAAATATTTTTGCAAAATTTGTCGACACGGCGACACAAAAAATACAGGCACACAAAAAAAAGTCGAGTGCTATAAAGCAGGCCTATGTATTCCCATGCATTTCGACCCGCTGAACATGAATCCGATGTCCGTTTTGCCGGATTGGCTCTTGCATTTTTGCTAACCTCAAAAAACAATAATGCCCTTAATAATGCCCGAAAAATCCCAAACAAGTAAATAAAAAATTTAAATGAGCTGATCACTATATCTATACGTAATTTGGGGCGGTGAAACTGAATATAATGTCAGAATTAGCCGATCAGTTAAGAATTTTGACAAAAATCCAAAACAAATAAATTAAAAGCTTAAACTAAGAATTTTAAAACTAACATAACCTAAGGCAAGAGCTTTAAAGCAAGAACTTTAAACTAAGAATTCTTAACCCAACATAACCTGAGACAAGAACTTTAAACCAAAAACTTAAACCTATTATAAATTAAGACAAGACTGTTAAGTTCCTAAGGCAAGAACTATTAAAGTTTGGAGTTCTTGGTTTAGAGTTCTTTGTGTAAAGTTCCTGCCTTAGAATATGCTACATTTAGAGTTCTTGGGGCAAAGTTCTTGCCTTAAGTTTTGTTAGATTTAGAGTTATTGGTTTAAAATTATTTGTGTAAAATTCTTGCCTTATTTTTAGTAAATTAGATGTTCACGAAAAAAAAATCAAAAATAAAATAAAAAAATATTTATCTAAAATGTTATAGTGTGGAAATAGTGGATAAAGGTTTTCCATGGTACCTTGTATCATATGTTATAAGATGTTGGACAAATGGAAAGAACGTTAAAAAGAAAAATATAAAAATCCAACAATATGGAAGGAGCCTGGAATCCGTGAAGTGTTTTTTAGCAATACAAATATTTCCGGAATTAATGCTAAAAAAGGGTTAATGGAAACTGATTGTTCCGAAAGTCGAGAAGATGACAGTGAATATGAAGATAGTGAATATGAGTGTTCGATAAGAACTAAAACTACCAATATTTGGTGAAATGATAAACTTAGTAATGTTATTAGAAATCTTGGTCTATCTAATGGTAGGGAAGAATATTTAGCGGTGATTATGGAAAAAGACAATTTAGTATCAAGTGATGTTCGTTCTAGCTCATACAAAAAAAGAGAAAAAGACTTTAGAAAATATTTTACACAAGGAAAATAACACTTTTTCTTATATTGTCACAATGAACCTATCACATATATAGATTTTAGATAAATATTTTTTATTTTATCGCTAATTTTTTTTTTTCAGTTTTTCAGAACCTCGAATTTACTACAAACAAAACAGGAGGAACTCGCATTATTTACACAGTTGTCCAAATTTCTTGTACTCATAGGAAGCCAAGTTTCCCACTTCACTAGAGCTGCGGTTGCATGATGACGACGCCCACGGTCCCGCTTTCCCAACCTGACCTGCCGCCGATACTGGGGTTTCCCTCCCCTGGATCGTAAACTCTTTCGCTACTTTTGCCATGACGGGATTTTTCTTACCTAGGAATAAATCGAAAATAAATCGTTGTCCGCCGTCACCACGTGGAGGTGTCCTAGACGCAAAAATAGAAAAAGAAACAAATAGCATATGACAATCAAACAGAATAAAGAAAACTATACAATTCTAAATAGCTCTAAGAAAAAAAAGTAAAAAATCATCAAGGAAGGGTGTAGGTAAATGTTAAGACCAAACGATATTCCTCTCTCAAGAGAGCAAACTTTGTCCGAATTTTTTTTCCTAAGAATGTCACTGTTCAGTAACATTTTCCTTTAGATACTTAAAAATTTAATAGTTACCCATCTCCGCTTACTAGGGTTGATGAGAATATATGTTGAAATGATATTTCTCTATAAATTTTGCAGATTGGAGCAATTCTGACTGCGATATTGTGTTCAGCTCGTGGAAATACGTCGGAAATTATATGTTCAGATATTGTGTAGAGCAAAGTCAATTTCGGGCTATGATTCAGTCATTTTTGGATACGTTTTCATCCTAAATATGGATTTTACAAGATATTCGATCGTTGCGCATAAATTTTGACCTTGGATTCAGTTTCAGTGCTCCAGATTACGCATAGATATATAGTCGGGAATCAATATTCTCAAAAGACGCTCCTAAAATGCCAGGGTGTGAACTCAAAGATATACTTTTGAAAAAATATGTACATTATCTGGAATGACTTTGCGCATCTAAATCCAGAATCTGTCCGCGATTGCAAAAAAGCATAAAAAAAATTTTTCCGAAAATTTTTGTGTCACTGAAAATTGATTAATTTTATGTTCCCATCTCATTTACAGGGTTATTTTTTAATATTTCTTAATGATTTTCAAACTAATGGAAAGCTTATTCCTTCTAGATTCCGGTACTGCCAAATAATTTTCGAAATTATTGTTAACAAATGCTACAGAAATTGTTTAAACAAAGCATGCTCGAAGAGTGCACGGTAAATTTCAGTATCGAGACATTTTAAAAACTATTATAGATAGATGCATACTTCTATGATATGAAATTTGCGGAATAGAATGGAGCAGTTTTTGGTGAAAGAATTATCTGCATTGTTTGATTGTTGTAAAAGATATGACTATTTTTGTACAGCGCTCCGTTATTTCCGCTATCGTTTTGGCTGACACGTTCGCGTGCTGTGGCCGATCGGTAACTTGCTGACAATATACTGTGATTGCAAAAAAATTACAATGCGTATTACTTATACGTAAATATTATCATTTGTCATTATGAAAAAAAACGAAGGTATTTAAAGATTAGTTTACTTGAGAACCAAAATTATTATATTTTAACTTAAAATATTGATTAGAGACAGAAAACCATATAACTAATTAAATGAACTTTAATTTACTTTTTGTGCTTGAGAAATAGAAATACAAAAATAATAATATACATACATACATACATTATACTTAAACTAAATTAACAGCTAATACATTTACCCTCTCAGTAGCAATCTATTATGCATTCCAATCCAGCTTTGCTACGACTGCAGTTTCCGATACATTTTTTAAATTTACATTTACAAAATACATTTTGAGAAGTTATATTGGGACGAAAATTTATAGTTATTAATTTAGGAATAAGTACGTTATTTTTCAAATCCCAACCAAAATCAATTGGATCGGGAATTCCTTATATCAGACTTATCGTCGACCATATAACATTTACTTCCACATCCAGTGGAAGTATAGTAACGACAAGAAAAAATTTGAAAAGTTTTATTGTTCAAATAGGCTTAGAATGTCATAAAACGTCGAGATTTCAAGTTTGAGTGAAAAAAAATTCTGTTTGTCGATCTGTCTGTCTGTAACGTTTTTTGTGCGCACGATTACTCTGGAACCGTTTTAAGTTATTGACTTGAAATTTGGTACGTACGCGTATGTATTTTAAGGTGATCTATAACTAGATTATATTTTCATCTTATTCCGTTGAAGGGATGGGGAGTAAACTGGAGTAAATATATAAATCAAGCAGGTAAGAGTTCATAAAATTGGTATTTAGTATTTACAAGAGAAGCTATAAGGCCTCAAAAGTTTTTTTGGCATTCGCCACCCCCATTACTACCCCCACCTCATTATTAAAGGGAATTAAACAATTGTGATTTAGTGTCTGTACAAGAATCAAAAACCTTCATCCACCCCCAGTACCTCCACCACCTCCACCTCCACCCTATCACCACCTCCACCCCACTACCGATGAGGGATATCGTTTTATGAGTTTTTGGGGGTAGACGATTTCAAAAATTATATTATTAAAGTTCCATAAACAATTATTTCCACATAAAAAAATTATTCGTTCTGAGAGACATGGATGGAAAATCTGGATGTTGAAGTAGTGAATTCCTTGGGCAGCGGTTTTTAAAAAAATACCGGGCCAGATTTTGAAAAGTAATGAAATCATTGTAGTTCTTTATCTTCTGTATATCTTAAACATTTTTTACAGCGTTAGTTTTTCCTTTTTTAAATAGAAAACTGACTGTATCACAGTCAGTCAAAGCATAAATGCACAAAAATAAATTACCCATATTCATTTGAGCACTCATTGTCTTCTCTATAGTTAATTCTCGCACAGCATGATGAATCGGTATAAATAAATACATCAAATCTACGACACCATTATTTTAGACACAAAATACAGGGATAAGACAAAAATATATGTTGTAGGTTCTATTATTATTCTACCATACTCCAGATTTGATAATATAGGATGATCGCAAATATTCTAGTGTCGGCTTCGTTATGATTATGATGAGAAAAATGCAATTGCGCTATTATTTTTGTAATTTCATCGGATACTCTGCAATAATAAAGGAAATATACAGGCTATTAAACTAATACAAAAATTATTTTAAATATATATACTCTCTCATAAGATTTTTTGTTATTACACTACACCTCAGCAGGTAGTCAACAAGCCTAAAGAGAGCGAGGCAATGCGAGACATACATGTACACTGTATATCTACCAAAAGACGAGCCGGATCACAACGCGTGCTGTACAAAAATAATCGTATCTTTTACAACAATAACGCAATGTAGATAATTCTTTCTCTAAAAACTGCTCCATTATGTTTTGCAGATTTCATGTCATAGAAGTATGCATCTATCGATAATAGTTTTAAAAATGTCTCGATGCTGAAATTTACCGTGCACTCTTTGGGCTCTCTTTGTTTAAACAATTTCTGTAGCATTTGTTAACAACAATTATGAGAAGTATTTAGCAGCACCGGAATCTAGAAAAAATAAGCTTTCCGTTGGTTTAAAAATCATTAAGAAATGTTAAAAATTAAGCCTGTAAATGCGGTGGGAATATAAAATTAATCAATAATTAGTGACACAAAAATTTTCGGAAAAAATTTTTTTTCGCATTTTTGCAATCGCGGACAGAATGGCGCCCTCTGGATTCAGATCCGCAAGGTCATTTCGGATAATGCATGTATTTTTTTAAAACTATATCTTCGAGTTCACACCCTATGATCGATTTAGTGGCTCCTGATTCCTGACTAATAGTGATCAGCTCATGTAAGCTTTTTATTTACTTGTTTGGAATTTTTTGGACATTTTTTAGGTGTTTTTTGAAGCTACGTCCAAATTCCTAACTGATCGGCCAAATCAGACCTCATATTCGGTCTTAGCGTCCCAAAATACGTATGGAAATGGTGGTCAGTTCATTTAAGCTTTTTATTTACTTGTTTGAGATTTTTCGGTCAGTCTTAGGGTGTTTTGGGGTTAGGAAAAATGCAAGTGCCAGTCCGGCAAAACGGACATCGGATTCGTGTTCAGCGGGTCGAAATGCATGGGAATACATAGGTCTCTGCCTTCTAGCACTCGACATTTTTTTTTGTGTGCCTGTGTAATCTTTTCGTGTTGGTACTGTCAAAAGCCGATCTAGATCGGATTACCACTATTAATGACGTTTGATTGGTGGCCTCTCACGGGCTATCGCGTTAATGAGTGAAATAATCGTATATAATATCACTAGTGCTTAAAATTTTATCGAAAATTTTTTCGAAAGCGTGTTGCCTGGTAATATAAAGAGTGCAAATTGGCAGTTTATTATCTGATTAAATCCCGACCGCTTTAGCGGGAGGGATTTAATCTTTGATAATAAACTGCCAATTTGCACGAGTTATATTAACTAGGGGCGACTTAGCTTGAGAAAAAATTTTTAGATAAAATTTAAAGCACGAGTGGTATTTGAGGAGAATATTTCACGAATAAATAATTCATTAAGTACATCTTCAATATTATGTTTTCTCATTAACTGCCTTCAGACGTTTTCTTGTCACTTTTTGGAGTTTACTGACCTTTATTTTCAATTTCATCATTAATTTGATATACAGAAATATTTCCAAACCGACTCATATTGTCAAAACAGCAAATCTGAAACAAACGCAGTAGAAACAACGGAGATTCGCTATATTTTAAAATAATCTAGTGACGTTTCCATGGCAACTAGTAAATAAAACGAGTTGAAACCTTAGATATTATAATATATAGACTGGCTTAACACCTTTCAGGCGTTTCTGAGGTGCAATACGACGAGGAACGATAGAGAGAGCACTACTTTAGTACCGATGTCTCGCCCAAATAAAATATACACCCATGGTTCCGAGATTGACATAGAGAACGCCATCTAGCGCTACAAGTTATATTCCATAATAAATAAATGTTCATCGACTCATATTTACGTATTTAATCCTTACTTTTAACTTACGAAGTTTATGAATTATGTTGAGGTTTACTTTGTTAAGCAAAGAGAATTTTAAATACAACAAATTATAATGTTTGATGCACAGCTTTGATTCAACGAGTTACTTTTTGGTAGATTACCATATATGTAATACATTTTTAGTTTGTTCCAGAGCGAATGTGTACTTGACATTTATAATAAATGATTTGCTTACCTTTGTAACTACGTTATTGAGCTATTGAAAGCTGTGCTTGACTTGTTCCTGTATTATGAGCTATATTAAGTACAATCTTTGTGTGTAATTGTTACCTGATTGAACACTAGGAAAACTGAAATAGTTACAGATAGGCAAAAGTTACAGCCTATATATTTCAGACAAGATTCGCTTTGGAATTGAGGTGTGTTTTTGTTTGCTACTACATAATACAATATTACAATTTACAAGGTAAGTACGTTAACAATTAATAATAAGCTAGAGAAGATATTTATATATAAAACTTAAAAGCTCGAGTTGCCCTATTTGCCAAAAATATTTCACGACAAAAACGTCAAAAAATTTTCGCATATTTGCCGCTGCAGCGACCTAAAAAATTAGAGCGATAAATTTTGCATGTTGGTCCTGTCAAAAGCCGATCTAGCTTGAATTACCACTAATAATGACGTTTGATTGGTGCAATGTTTTGAAAAAACGGGCTCTCATTGGCTATAGCGTTAATGAGTGAAATAATCGCTGTAATTTCATATAAAATTTCACTTGGAATGCAATTTTTGCTGAAAATTTGTTCTTATTGGTCCTAGTTTTCAAAATCTTGCTATTTAATTGGTTCTGATAATGTGAGAAAAATAGTCGTATTAATTCTTTTGAACTCTGCCGGCTAATTTTAATAGTGGAATACTTTTCTTGGAATAATTCAATCGCATGTCGATAGGACATGTCCCCTCTACCTATTACAATATTTAATTAAATAAATCCGTAGCCATATAGTAAGCATTACTCGAATTAAAATTAACACACAGTAATTATGACAATGACATTAACACTGCAAAAACTTCATAGGTATTTTGATTGTATTATTCCTTACATACAGGAAGATAAAGAAACTGAAACACTGAAAAAAAATTGATTCAAACTAGAATTAATTTAAATTTTGAAGTAAGACTTGAGCGCACTGTACAAAAAATACATTTTCTTAACACATCGTATTTTTAATAAGCAATTTTTTCTAGAAAGAGGGACTTTTTGTCAAAAAAATTAAAATGTACTGTGGTATATCCTCATCCGGGAATACCCTGTATAATTAAACACACGGAAAAATAATTAATACCTTAACAAATATTTTACTGGCTTATGAGACAAATATAGAAACGACACCGATGATGGGTTATAAATTAATATACAATGAACAAGGTAATCATCGAGCAGATAGCATTATGGACTCGAACTTCGGACCTGTCACAAAAAGCTAAATCCAATTAAAACACCCTAACCACGTTACGGGAATTTATTTTAATTCCACATTTAGTCAATTTCTAAACATATTTTTTTGTTTATTTGTTAAACCATGATAACGATATTATTAATAAAGATAAATACATACAGTGGTTATCTGATGAAATGATATTCTTTTTGTTGTAGATAAACAAATGCGCCTTTCAAGTAAATATTTTCCCACTGGTATTAAGTGAGGAGGAATAAAATAATAGTAGATTATTTTAATGCAATTATCCACTTATATTGTCATTATTAGGGCAACAATATATTAAAATTAGATTTATTGTAGAGGATTGAGAACTTGTTAAAGTAATATTATCGTCAAAAGGACACATCCATTAAAGTTCAATTTAATTGTAATAATTTTGATTGATATTACAGTAAAGATCTGATTGTCATTATACAGGGAGTTTGGTAAGGCGATGCCGATCCTGAACAGGGAGGTGGAGGGGGTCATTTGGCATCTACATGACCAAACATATCTATATGAAAAATGCTACGGTTTTTTTTATATTGCCGATTTTGTACTTTTTTAATCAATCTCCATATTTCATAATTTATTTAAGTATTACGTACTAAATTTAACTTTTGATATTCTGAAATATTTTTTTCTTTATCCGAAATACATAAACTTCCAACAAAAAAAATAAAATAAAAGTTTCTGTCGCCTATAAAAAAAAATGGCATTTATTAAAAGAAAATTGTAATGGTAATTAAAAGTGTCGATTTTCGAAGTGTTACAAAATTTTTTTAAAAACTCATCTAGATATTACAATCAGTTTTAAAACATCTTTATTGTATCGTATTTAAGTGACAATATCATACATACCATCAAGTTTTACCAGTCACTAAATATAGACAAAAGACTATCAATCGGCAATCATTTTTCATTTAATCAAAAATTAAATAGGCGTCTGAAAATAAGGAGTATGCCACCTGGTGGTCTATAGTCAAACTAATTATGGGCTTTTCTGTCATTGTCTCTTGAGTGCACGATGATATCAACAATAAGTAAATGACAAACTGAGATGCTAAGTTATTAAAAATATGATAGCGTTTAAAGGGGCTAGAACTTGCTGGAGCCAACCTAGTCGGTATCCTTTATAGATTGCAGGGACAACTCGTGAAAGTTGAGTTGGCACGGCAATGTTCAAAGCATACCCTCTTTGATGTAGACACCTTTAACCAGGCATTGAGAGGGAAAAAGCTGATGCAAATAACCGTGGCCAGAGTAGCAATAATAATGTCCTAAACAATCACACACTATAAGTGAAATTTTTGAAATAAGTAAATATATATAATTCCAGTATATTTAAAAGTAATATATACTATTGCACCATGCACTATTATGTTTTACCCCTGAATGTTTCTATTTCATATTTTACAAAATACTGTTTCATTTATTTTACTTAAAAAAATAATAAATATCTCTTCAGTTATATTCAATGTACCACTAATTTCATGGGTATTTGAATCTGAGACACTTGTTTGTAAACATAGAGCATACACATTTGTTAAGTTTTGTGTTGAATACCACACAAAATAATATGTCCTGCATTTAAAACATATTCCACTTCATACACACACTTAGAATTTTTGCATTTTTAATGCTTCACAGATGTTCTATACATTGCAATATGCTTAACGTAAATGTCACTCATGTTTACTGAAAAAAAAAAAAATGATTTAATCTACAACTGTACATAAATTTAAAGAAATATTTAAGTTTATTAATATTTAACTAGCCAGATACCGTTTATGTCGAAGAAACTGTACTTTTCAAGGGAAAATCTAGATAACCTAAAAATATATGAATTTTGCTGAATAATGCCATTAACATCTTGCGAATCACTTACAACAAAATCTTGCAAACCTTTAGGTCATATATTATTAATGTTATTATTTTTAACGCCAAAAATAACAATAAACAGAAAAAAATCAACATAAGTATTCGCCACATAAACAAACAAAAAGCCTATAATTAGTTCATGTTCTCCACTTTGGCGCTGGCATCTTAAATTCAGACGCCTATAGGCGCGTTCTTTCAACAAAAACAAAGCTGTCGTTTCAGACAGTCAGAACCAGTCATTTGTTTGTTAGTAATATCACTGGCAGCTGTCAACTCGCACACTTTCGTATTTTTTGTGTTTTTAACGAAGTTTACAGTTATCCTCATTGTTGTGTTGTTTTGTACTGATAATTTGTTTTAAGAGTATGATTTGCGGTAGGATACATAATATTTTCATTGATATATATGAAAAAGGTATATACGGGTGGGCGTGCACCTTTGACCAATGAAATATGCCCAAAGGCGGAGATAAACATATTGTGTAATATAAGACAAATAGTTCAAATATATTTCTGTCGTACAGAGTCGAATTCGCGTTGGGTGCACAAGAATTTTTATTTAAAGTAATTTGATTAGGAAAACTGAATGCGGTTGTAGTGATTCCTTAGGCAGTGGTTTTTAATTAAAAGAAAAAACTATCTGTAGGTACATAATGTATATTTACAGTGTACAGGGTGTCCTAGTTAACGCGTTATGTCCGATTTTCTCGGTAGTTTTTGAGATAAGTATTTTTTTTCCGGGGAATCGATGCCGCTAAGAAACATAATTGAACATCAAAGAAGAATTGATCGTATTATTTATGTTCTTAATTGACTATTAAAGGAAAGTAAAAAAAGGCATGTAAATTTTAAATATCACTTCCGGTTTACATGGCAATGGCGTTCTTTTTCTTGAAAATAGAATATTAATTACTTCCACATCCAGTGGAAGTATAGTAACAAAAAAATTTTTGAAAATTTTTATTGTTCAGATAGGCTTAGACTGTCATGAAAGGTCGACATTTTAAGTTTCAGCGAAAAAAAATTTCTGTCTGTCTGTCGGTCTAACTTTTTTGTGCGCACGATTACTCTGGAACCGTTTAAGATATTGACTTGAAATTTGGTACACGTATGTACTTTAACGGGATCTGGAACTAGATTATATTTTCATCTTATTCCATCGAAGGGTTGGAGAGTAAATTGGGGTAAATGGGGAGGTAAACAGGTAAATCAAGCAGGTAAGAGTCCGTAAAATTGGTATTTAGTATATATAAGAGAAGCTAAGGTCTCGAAAAATTTTTTGACATTAGCTACCCCCATTACCCCATTTTTTAAGGGGACAAAAAAAAGTGTGATTTAGTGTATGTACAAGAACCAAAAACTTCAAAATATTTTTTTACTTTATAGTCCAAAAATTTTTATTGAAAAATTACCAAAAATCCTCGCTATGTTGGGGTGATTTCTATTACGAATAACTGGCAAAATAAGGATATATATTACTTCCACATCCATTGGAAGTATAGTAACGACAAAAAAATTTTTTTAAATTTTTATTGTTCAAATAGGCTTAGAATGTCATGAAACGACGAAATTTTAAGTTTGAGTGAAAAAAAATTTCTGTCGGTCTGTGACTTTTTTTTTGTGCGCACGTTTACTTTGGAACCGTTTGAGATATTGACTTGAAATTTGGTACACATATGTACTTTAACGAGATCTAGAACTAGATTATATTTTCATCTTGTTCCGTCGAAGGGTTGGGGAGTAAATTGGGGTAAATTTGGGGTAAATAGGTAAATAAAGCAGGTAAGAGTTCATAAAATTGGTATTTACTATATACAAGAGAAGCTAAGGTCTCAAAAAAAATTTTGGCATTAGCCACCCCCATTACCACCCCCACCCCATTATTAAAGAGGATGGAAAACAAAATTTGATTTATTGTGTGTACAAGAATCAGAAACCTCAAAATATTTTTTTACCTTATCCACCCCCACTGCCACCCTCTATCACCACCCCCCACCCCACTACCGATGTGGGTTATCGTTTTATGGGTTTTTGAGGTAGACGAATTCAAATATTATATTACTAAACAATTATTTCCACATACAACATTTTTTCGTTGTAAGTGACTTGGATAGAAAATCTGGATGTGGAAGTAGTGATTCCTTGGGCAGCGGTTTTTTTTTATTGTTAAATTAGTGTACAATATCGATAATTCTATCATTTCCAATTGAAGTTAAAATTTTGTGGACATGCCTATTGAAAGTCGCATTTCGGAGATATGAACTTTACTTTGCTTTTTTTTTTAAATTAACACTCCATATATGTACCTTTTGAAACGCCATAAAAAAAGCTTTGTTTTTATAATATGGTACTTATCTTAAACAAATTTTGTCTAATTTACTATAAATTTACAATTTATCAAATTAGCCATGGAAAACAAAAGTATGTAAATTAAAATAAACAATATGTTAGTTCTATCTAATTTCACTTTATTTTAAATAAAATGGAGAATTTCAATAATTGATACAGTGTGTTTCACTTGAAATGGTAACACCCCAATAACTTTTTTATTTTTTTTCCGATTTGAATCACATTTTACTTACAAATTAGTATCTACTTATGACCAGAAAAATATTTGCCTCCTACGGTACCAAAGCCACCTGCGGTACCAAAATATGTGGAGAAAATCGGAAAATCATATTAGGCATTTTTTTGTCGGAAAATTTTGTTAATAAAACTTGTTCAGAATTATCCAAAATGGCCAAAATTTAATCAAAATTAAAAAATTAAAAACTTGAAATTTTAAAAATTTTGAAAATAATTATTTAAAAAAAAAACTGTAAATTGCTTTACAACTACCTGGCAGCTTGGGTTTAATTTCAAACAAAATTGTCATACTACATTTTTCTAAACGAAAAAACCCATTAAAATGATATTTTCGGACTTTGACATTATTTTAATAAAAATTTATATATTTTTTATTTTGATTAAATTTTGAACTTAAGGTTTCTGAACAATTCTGAACAAGTTTCATTGACAAAATTTTCCAATAAAAATATGCTTAATATGATTTTTTGATTTTATCCGCATATTTTGGTACCGCAGATGTAGGAGGTGCATTTTTTTCTGGTCATAATTAGATCCTAATTTGTTCCATACTTAAGTAAAATTTGATTCAAATCAGAAAAAAAAATTAAAAAGTGAAACACACTGTATATTTTTCGGACTACCATGACTTAATGTAAGAAAACATAAAACTTAATATCTACTATAGTTTTTAAGAAAAATACTGTGTCATATATCATTGGAAAGATTTTTCTATGGCCTTTCAAATGGTGTAAAGATATATTTAAAAAAAAACAAGGTAAAGCTCATATCTCCGAAATTCGACTTGTTTGAATTGTTTTGCTGAAATGATGTTTGGAAAATACATGTGATATCCCATAACTTTTATTTTTGAACTTATTTACGTAACTCCCAAAATAAAGAAGTTAAATGAGGTTCTAACGTTTGCACAACCACCCTGTACTGTTAACTATAATAAGGAACTTTAGTCTAGTTAATATAAAAAACACGTTCTCAAATAAATTAAATATGTTCTGATAGAACATATTAATAATAATAATTTTTTGTTTTTGTCTTTGGTGTTTTACAAAAAAATTGCCGCCTTTGAATTTTGCCGCTAGAGCCCCTATATGCCCCCCCCCCCCTAAATACGCCACTGACTGCGCTCCGTCAGAAACCCTAAAATACCTATATGCATGTTTGGAGCATATTTAATGTCCGATATATCAAAAAATATTACAGCTAGATCTATCAATCCTTATATGTTTGAAATCAGGCATAAAGGATCTAAAAGAATATGTAAAAATATACAGGGTTTTCATTTAAAAAGCAACCCTCATTGTTATATCACGTGACATATGCAAGCAATTGTTTTTTAATTGCATTTAAAAAAATATGCATACAACCCTACAACTCTTATACGAAACTTTTTTTTATCTCCAATAATAACATAAATAAAGGGGGGTCAAAATATAGTTATAATTCGTCCGCTGTCCTGGATTCCTAAATTTTTAAAAAAATTCGTAACCCGCATCCCCGAAAATCTCCAGATATCGATTTTCATTCGAATACGACCAGAGATAACGAAATTCATCCGCCATCTTGGATTCCTAAATTTTGACCAAAAATTCGTAACCCGCATCCCCCAAAACCCCCAGATATCGATTTTCAGTCGAATAGGACCATAGATGACGAAATTCGTCCACCATCTTGGATTCCCAAATTTTGACCAAAAATTCGTAACCCGCATCCCCGAAAACCCCCAGATATCGATTTTCAGTCGAATAGGACCATAGATGACGAAATTCGTCCGCCATCTTGGAGTCCTAAATTTTGATCAAAAATTCATAACCCGCATCCCCGAAAACTCCCAGACATCGATTTTCAGTCGAATAGGTCCATAGATGACGAAATTCGTCCGCCATCTTGGATTCCTAAATATCTTAGCAGTATGAGATTCCTCGGAAAACCTACGTCAGACTGGATTTTGAACCATAAACTTATCTCAGAAACTACCGAGAAAACCGAGCATAGCGCGTTGACTGGGACACCCTGTACATTTGGCTTGGTAATAATTTCGAATAAATTGATTTCTGACCTAACTAAAAACCGCATTCAAATTTTCATAATAAAATTTGTAGGAGTGTTTATACAAAACGGTCCTCTCTATTTGGCACCTTTTATTTATGTATTAACATTTTCAAGAATTTCATCTATTAAGTCATTCCAATAAGATAAAATAATTTATAAATAAATTTAAGATTACAATTACCAGAACTCCTAAATGCTTCCCTGGCAAGCATTCATTCGCGTCTGGTCTCCATGACAACAAGTTCCTCCCTAAAGTCTGAGAGCGTGTAAAGCTATGCGAATGCCGAGGCGAGTGCCATCTATTGACGGCAAAATTGGAAACTATTTATTGAATCTATGTTTGAAAATTAAGAGGTTATATTTTATCCACGTAATTAATTAAGGACTATCTAGGTCGTCACGATTTCGTTTTTTGTAAATTCCAATTTTTCGACGTCAATTTTTTCGTTGATCACGTGTTTTTGATTAAAACAAAAAATTAAAAACGTGACGAACTAGAATATATATTTTAATACATACGTACAAAATTTGAAGTTTCTATCTTCAAAAATAAGCCGAATAATTCGTTTCTTCATTTCACTGATCGCAGATTATACTCTTAAGTTTCTGACATATTGAGTAAAATTAATTTCCATGGCTACTTAACCAAGAGTATGCTGACATACTCTTTTACTATGGCAAAGCAGATGGGAACGCCTACCTTGCTGCAAGATTGTATCGTGAAGGATTTCATCCATGCAAAAAAACTCCGCGTGTATTCAGGAACAATTATCGCCGAATGGCAAAAACAGGTAATTTACACCAACTCGCAACGTGAACTTGCTGCAGGACCTGCACGCCATCACCCCGAGGATGACGAAAATATTCTAGCCCCATTTGCTGCAGATCCCATAACAACTGTTAGGAAAGTGGCACAGCAACTGGGATTGTCAGTTTGGAAGACTTGGTCAGTAAGGAAATCAGAAAAGAAACATCCTTACCATTATACTTCAGTACAGGGCCTCAAAGAGGGCGACTAGACAGTCCGCCAATTCTTATATCCAACATATCCCGATCGGTGGATTGGGCGTAGTGGACCTATTCTGTGGCCTGCAAGGCCCACAGATTTAACACCACTGGACTATTACGTATGGGGTATGATGAAGGAACTTGTGTACAATGAGGAAATACAAAGCAGTGTTCAACTAGTAGCAAAAATAGAGCGAACCGCTCTACAACTGCGACAAGAAATAAGATTAAGAACAACTACTGTTGGAATTAGAAGGCGGGCGAGGAACTGCATTAGAAATAATGGAACACCCAAAATAATAAATTTGTTCTCAAATAATAATTTTTATTTTAAATAAAGTTTTTTGAAATAATAGCTTTGTTTTTGTTGAAAGAACGCGCATATTTAATTTTTGATTAAATGAAAAAATATTGCCGATTGATAGTCTTTTGTCTATTTTTAGTGACTGGAAAAACTTGATGGTATGTATGATATTGCCATTTAAAGAGGATACAATAGAGACGTTTTAGAAGTAATTGTAATATCTAGATGACTTTTTAAAAAAATTTTGTAACACTTCTAAAATTTTTTATAGGCGACAGAAATTTTTATTTATTTTTTTTTTTGTCGGAAAGGACCCCGGAACAAAACCCATGAAAATATTGATTCGGTGGAAACGGCTGAAATTTGGGTATTTTGTAGTTCAAGTCATGTTGATCAAAAGTTCTTATCACATCGAGCCAATCCTATGGACAGTTTTCGAAATACAACTTGTCAAATTTGGTAATTTGCGTCATTTTAGACATTCAAGAACTTTTTACTCTTAAAGTATTAACTTTAGCAAAAAAATTGCAAGGGTCGAAATATTTTTGCTCGAGCCCCCCTCCATACCACCCACTTACGGTAAAAAATATTTTTAAAAAATTATGCAAAAATAAGCTTGTATTATTGTTCAATATGCGTATAAAGTCGCGTCCCTGTAAATCAAAAGGTTTCTGAATAGTACAGTAAGTAAAGCTTTTAAATCCCAGCCCGAAAACGATGTAAGGAATTTCCAAATTTTTTTCTTCAACATATTTCATAAAGAATGTACATAAGAATCTATATTGTCATTTCTCCCGCTTTTTGATTTGATCGCAAAAAAATACAAAAACACATAATCTGATAGAGAATCAAATTATAAGAAAGAAAGGTCTTATACACTTTTTTGCTAAAATTCGTATTCCTAGACGTTCTTTTTTAAATTACTCGAAAAATGTGGACTTTAATAAAAAAATGCAACGGTACAAAATTAAAGCTTTTAAGAAAATAAATCGAATGGTTTTTTCTTTTTTTTTTTTCTCCGACGGTCAGTTCTTGGAAATGTGGCATTTTCAAAATGGCACCGAGACGTCCAGAAAAAATATACGACATTAAAATATAAAATTATTCAAAAACTACAACTATGAGAAAACATTTTATTCTTGTAAAAATTAAAGGTATTAAAATTTTCTTTCGATTGAGATGTATTACGACCTTTTATAATGGAAACTAAAAAGTTACGAACAAAAAAGTAGCACATTTAAAAATTTAGGCGCCATTTTTTTTTTAGTCTTATTGCTCTAATTTCTTTATTCATTCAAATTTTTTAAAAATCCTTCTAGATATTGTTAATGCGTATTATTAGTAATATGCTCATATTTTTTAGAATTTTTAAAATAATTATTTTTCATTCTGTACCCATTTTCAATAATGAAAGTTTCCATAATTTTTTGAAAAAAATCGGATTTTTGGAAATTGCCATTCAACAGCGACACTCCAGCGACAGCACGCTTCAAGAAGCTCTGCAATACACTATTGGGAGAGAAGACGAAGTGTGTCCGCCGATCAGTACCGAAGAAGTTAAACAAGCACTAAAATCTTCGCTGTCTCGGGTCCAGATAGCATAAACAACTGGTGGTGGAGGAAATTCCCCTCCACCCACCGCCATCTAGCTCGAGTTTTCAACTCATGGGGCACTGTATTGATCCCCAAAAAGAGAGATCTGTTCAACCCGAAGAATTATAGACCGATCAGCTACTTAACTGAACTTAATTCCTACTACAAGATATTTACACGTATCTTGTATGCCAAGACATTGAGGTCAATTGAGCCGGTCTACGGACAAATACAAGAGCAGCATGGTGGCAAGAAAGGTGTGACCAGCTGCAAAGAGAACCTATTGATAGACCGCTGTATCACACAGGATTTTGTGCAATACAATCTATCAATGACGTGGATCGATTACCGCAAGGCATTTGACACAACATCTCATGCACTACTTTTACTCTTACTTACTCTAGGGTGGTCCTTAAAAACTAACTTTTAAAATTTACTCGGGGCACCCTCTTATTTTGTTCTATGATATAGAAGAAAACTTCCATAAAAATTTCAGATTTTTAAAAAATGTTTTAAGGGTAGCTACCAAGTCTTGAGTTTTCAAGATAATCGAGAATTTTTGCAATTTTTTTTTCAAAATAAGTCAAATGAACATCAAAATGACATTGATCATCAACTGAATTAATAAAATAGGACAGTATATTGTCCTCTACTTTCATCTCAACTCAACTGTATTTTATTCACAACTTTTTCATTTATATTAGTTTATATATATAACATTGTAATTGCTGTACAGTTGTACATATTAATTACATGTTTAATGAAAATAATTTCTTCTGTAACTGAATTTAATTATTAATTCCTAACTAGTTTTTTTTTTTAATTTTGAAACTTTATGGGGCGGTAGCGACCCCTAAAACTGAGTTAAAAAATCCTAAAAAATTACAGTAATTCTTTTTAATAGAGTAGATCAAAATGGCAGGGTGCCCCAAAGAAAATTAAGACAAAAAAATTTTACCCTAATTTAAGGACCACCCTAGTACCTACTCCACTAGTAAGATGCATTGGACAGCTGATACCACTCTAGTGAACCTACTTCACCATAACATCTGGTACTCAACGGATATCGACAGAGTTGATAACATTTAGGAGAGAAGCTTTCCAGGGTGACGCCCTGTGTCCTCTCCTATTTTGCATCTCACTGCTGTTGTTATCTGTCGGACTCCGCCAAACCCGAGGAGTATACGTATGGCAGAGTAGCGCTGGGTGTGGCATGCAACATTCTAAGGAGTTCGGACCCACTCCTGCGGTTTGTGAGAGATCATGAAACTGTATGTGCTGGCGCATTTTTATTTAAGGCAGCACGTAAGGCAGCAGATGACATCGGTCTCGTATTCGACATCAGGCGAGGTACTGATCCAGAGTAAGTAACTGAGCTTGCGCAAAATCATCTTATAGCACAAATCAAAGATACCGAGCAGAGAAATCTGTCAGTAAGCCCATGCATGATGTATTCTATAACAATATAGACGCTGGGTTTATCGGCAAAGCTTGCCTTCGCTTATGTCCCCGGAAAAATCGACTTCGTTGTCGAGAATGAGAATTGCCGAATCTATTAGAACTACTACACCCTGACGGTCAGGCATATTCAAGCAAACAAGCCTCCTGCTCGAGCACCAAACGAAGATGATGTGTGTCATGGAGTTCTTAGTACCTGCCAAGACAAACATCATCTTGAATGAGGGAGAAAACGGACTAAATACCGAGATATCCGGTATGAGCTCTGACTGCTATTCGGTCAAGATGGTTGTCCTTAATCGGTGTACTTGGTGGAATGAAGCCTACGCTAATGGTTTTTATTATACTCTTCGCAAAAACGAAGAGTATATTGTATTTGATCAGCACATTTCTAAAATCGTAAATATCGCTCGTAGAGAAAAAATTTTCATATCATTGTGTTAGTGAACGAATTCTGAACAACTTTCAAAATGTCCGTCTGTCCGTTCGTCCGTCCGTCCGTCCGTCCGTCCGTCCGTCCGTCCGTCCGTCCGTCCGTCCGTCGGTCCGTCCGTCAGTCTGTCCGTCCGTCACGTTTCTTGTAAGCACGATAACTTAAGAAAGAAAAGTCCGATTGCATTGAAATTTAGAAAGTAAGTTAGTGTTAGCTAGAGGAAGAACCCTATTGTTTTTGAAGAAAATCGATCGGTAAATAAAAAAGTTATTAATTATTTAATTAAAAAAAAAATATATTCTCTTAATTTTTTTCGCTTGTACTAAAATGGAAATCTTGCGAAATATTATTTCCATAATATATTTTTTTTTGTTTATGAATTTTACTAATATATATGTCATAGAAGTACGAGTTGAAATATGTATGATTGTCGAAAGATATAGGTATATCACAGACAATCAATTTTCGTAGCAATATGTAGTGGCGCAGCGGCTAAAGCTTTGCGTTTTGCAATCCAAAGGTCCCGTGTTCGAATCCCACACAGGTTGGATATTTTTAAAAATTTTTTTTGCTAATAATTTTTTTCACAGCAAAGATGGTACACAAAATTTAGGATGTCCAAAACTAACATTATTTACAAGAAAACTGCGAGGAGCATGCTATAGAATGTGTAACAATTATATATAAAAAGCTGAGTAAATTGGCGAAGAGTACGTTTTTAGCTTGTTTATGTTTCTGTCTTATTCATAATTCGAATAATAATTAGAATAACAATAATACTGGGTCATTAATTCCCTAAATAAAACTATTTTAAGTCATGGAGTTGCAAGTGTACTTAATTGACGTGGGAGACATAGAATTAATGCTCCTGTGGCCATTTAATATATTGCAGTTATCTAATTGACACAGCTCATCTACAGTATTTGCTTCTTCGAAAGAGTAGAACAGATCAAGAACGGGAAGCAAATTAGTGGCAACCTTGTGTTTTCCCGAAAGCTAGGAGGAGCAAATCGGTAAACATCCGTACTTGCCACGGAGAAATTGCTCTTATTTATTTTACATCCTGATTATGATGTTATACGTTCAAATATTTGTAGGTCGCGCATTTGGTAATCTGAATACCATACAAATAATTACCCGCGTGTTCTCTTTGACCATGCTTGCGTGTTTTTAAATCCACGCTCTCCAGAAGCATATATAGTTCAGTCGAATTGTAATTTGACACGGCGACAATACATAACCACGATTTTATTGTTTTAAGTTGATGGATTGGACATCCAAAACAAGCCCTTATAGTTTTCCAACTGATGTCATACCAGATAAGGGGGTGGGGGGGTCGTAAAGTTGAAAGGTCGGTTTTTCGCGTTTAAATAGAAGGCTAATATTCTGAGAGGAAAGTTCAAATGGGAAAGTTATAGGTATTTAAAAAACCTATAAAATGAGCCCTCAAACATTGAGATAGCTTTATTAGGTCAGGAGTAAATTCAAAGAAACCGAAATTCTGAAAAAACATTTAATTTCAGCAATATTTTAGAAAAAATTTTGTGATTTTACTAAAGTATGTGCTATATAGGAGGGAATATCTTATAAAAATTTCAGATCGATATCTGCATTATTTTTTGATATATTCAATTTTTTAAAAAAAGAAAAATGGCTATAAGTACTTCATTTTCTGTCAGATTTTGCAATGAGAAGAAAAATTCTCTTCTTAGAGAGTTGTTCAATATTTACAAATTTTTTCTATATGGTCATTATTCAGAAAAAAGTGGTGAAAATTTAATTTGAAAAAATAGAAAATTTTTTGCATAAAAAATCCCAATTAAAGTTATATATCTTTTGAATGAAATGCAGTGTTTTTTTTTTTAAAACAGCTCTTCAAAATGGTAGACATGATTTTTTGACCATTCAAAAGATATTTAACTTTAATTGGATTTTTTTTTGCAAAAAAAAATTTCTATTTTTTCAAATTAAATTTTCACCACTTTTTTCTGAATAATGACCATATAGAAAAAAATTGTAAATATTGAACAACTCTCGAAGAATAGAATTTTTCTTCTCACAGCAAAATCTGACAGAAAATGAAGTACTTATAGCCATTTTTCGAAGACCCTAATTTTTTCAAAAAAATTGAATAAATCAAAAAATAATGCAGATATCGATCTGAAATTTTTATCAGATGTTCCCTCCTATATAGCACATACTTTAGTAAAATTTCAAAAATGTTTCTAAAATATTGCTGAAATTAAAATTTTTTTTAAAAATTTCGATTTTTTTGAATTCACTCCTGACCTAATAAAGCTATCTTAATGTTCGGGGGCTCATTTTATAGGTTTTTTTTAATGTCTATAACTTTCCCGATCGAACTTTCCTCTCAGATTATTAGCCTTCTGTTTAAACTCGAAAAACCGACTTTTCAACTTTACGAGGGATTGTTTTCTCTCTAATTCTCTAGAACAGCAGCATATGTCTCACTAGATATTCTGCGATGGCAAGACATTAGAGCAACTGTAACTATAGCTCATGTGGTGTTCTGTCAAATGTCTTACAATAATCAAACTAGAACATCAATATATTCTGCTTATATTGCACAAAGTCTGGTATGATATAGCGGTACTGTCCTTAGAACTCATCATGCCTTTTCCGGCACCACGCTATTCATGTTGAGCGACTGGATCAGCACGCCTGGATGTACTAGCATACATACGTGTACAATGTGTACATATCTTATAGCAGTAGTTCAGGCAATTAGTCAGGCAATTAGTTCAGGCAAGTAGTTCAATTAGTCAGATCTGACAAACTCCCCCTCCGACAGTGCTGCTTAAATATCACTGTTAATTTAGAAAATGGTGTTACGTTATGTTCAGCGCTGGCGTTTTGTTCAGGCTGCTATCCATTGGATTTTAGGTATAAATGTCTTACTTGATGTTACGTATTCCACTATGCGTGCTGTCCTGTTGCGCTTGATCTCCTGTGCGCCACTCAGCTGGCGGCGCTGTACTTGGCGCAGTTGTACTCGTGATATCTGTCTGCATGTCTATTACACAACATCAGTCTTGTAACATAAAGGCAGTTTGATGTTTGATGCTAAAGCTAACTCCCATATTTTAGTCAACCCCCTAGTATCTTTTAGGATGTTCCCTATCAGCTGCTATTCGTCTAGATGGAAGAGCGATTGGTGCTTGTTCCTTCCGATGTCCTTACGCTACCTGTCCTATGCAAGCAGGATACTTAATCTCTCAGGTGTTGGTAAGGATGGCGCAACGCTTTGAGTGCATATCATACCAGATTTGCAATTGTACTGTGTTCTCCCTACATATATGTTTGCACTATGCGTGCTGTCCTGTTGCGCTTGATCTCCTGTGCGCCACTCAGCTGGCGGCGCTGTACTTGGCGCAGTTGTACTCGTGATATCTGTCTGCATGTCTATTACACAACATCAGTCTTGTAACATAAAGGCAGTTTGATGTTTGATGCTAAAGCTAACTCCCATATTTTAGTCAACCCCCTAGTATCTTTTAGGATGTTCCCTATCAGCTGCTATTCGTCTAGATGGAAGAGCGATTGGTGCTTGTTCCTTCCAATGTCCTTACGCTACCTGTCCTATGCAAGCAGGATACTTAATCTCTCAGGTGTTGGTAAGGATGGCGCAACGCTTTGAGTGCATATCATACCAGATTTGCAATTGTACTGTGTTCTCCCTACATATATGTTTGCTATGCTCGTAGAAGGATAGTAAATCGTCCGGCAGTTCAATCGTCCATTCAAATCGTCTTTGTGTGGCATTCGTCACCAACATTGAGATGATCTGATTGAATCTCTCTCAGTTTTCTCCATCCAAATGAAGTCGACTGTGGGGGAGTTATGGATCTCAAAGTGGTAAACCGACATCTGTCAGTTCTATTAATAATCCGGTTTTATTAAATGTACTTGTTGACTACATTTTTTATGAAGAATATGTAATTTATGTTAAATCGCTTTGAAATAAATTATATTTTAACACCCACCTCCATATCCGGTCACACATAAGAAAATCATAATACTCAGTCCTAATGCCCAAAGTAATCTTGATAGACCGTTAAATAATGAAGCTTCTAAAAGATCTGCTTGGTCATTTACTCTGAGTCTGTCGTGATATAATATAATCCCCATCATTATACTCATTGACAATAACCACAAAAATACTACCATGATCTAAAAAAAAAGATAAATTAAACATTTCAAAATTATGTTTTTAACACAAAATAATTAATAAAAATATTTTTACTACTTAAATAAAATCTAATGGTATCTCAACAAGTAGAAACTTTATGTTACTTGTAAAATTACCATATTTTTAGAAATATATCATGAAAGTAAATTTTTGTTTTACGAAGACATTCACATTGTGAAAATAATTTGTATATAATAATAATAATGATAATAATATTAACAACGGAGTCTACAATAACTGTCAAGCCAACCGAGAGCCCAAGATGTACAGAAAATCGCAATTTTGGAAACCGCGCATATTTTAAGAAAAATTTTGGACTAGGAGTCTCTGAGATCCTTTATTGAGCTATGGACTCTGTGCTATTGGAGCAGACATCATCAACGTCGCCTAAGGGGCCCAATAACGTGGAACGATTGATAATCTGTGTAAATCTAAATTGTGAACATTATGAAAGTAAAGAATCCTCTACCTGATCATCAGGTGAAGGTGCAAAACACAACCGGAGAAAGTAAAAAAGTTAAATGCAGAGCATCGAATAATAAAAATAACATTGACTATTTTTGTTCATTGATTCATGTTGAAAATTGGGAAGATATTTATAATAACGATTATAATATTGATGCTGAATTTAAAATTTTCTGTGATACTTTTTTATTTTACTTCAATCTAGCTTTTCCTGTAAAAACAAAAAATACTAAAAAGCATCAAAAATTGCCCCGTGGCTAACGAAAGGTTTGCGTGTATCATCGAAAAAACTGAAGGATCTTTATTTACTGACATTGGCCTCAACGGACGTTAACTTAATCTCATATTATACTAAGAAAAACTATAATAGCAACATTTTTACAAACGCTAGAAATAAGTCCAAAGCGGCGTGGAACATTATTAAACCTAATAATAAGAATAAAGTAAACAATTTAAATTTAAATATTGACGATATACTTATAAATGATCCAGTCGAACTAGGAAATACGTTTAATTCGCACTTTAATAAAGTTCCTACTAAATTACTGGAAAACATTCCACTTAGCAACTCTGACAGTCGAATATTAATAATAATCTGCATACGTTCTTCTTTGAACCTGAACTTGAAGTTATTGATATTTTACTTAAAATTTTCAATTCCGCTGGAATAGATGAATTAAGTTCAAATTTATTCAAGAGTTGTAAAGATTTTATTACTAAACCATTAACTTATTTGATTAACTTTTCTCTCAGTGTTAGAGATTTACCGAATAAGTTAAAAATTGCAAAAATAGTTCCCATATTTAAATCTGGAAATGCTGATGACAATAGCAATTTTAAATACTTTTGCAAAAGGACGGTCAACATTCAATTGTATTAACAAATTCTTAAACTTATTTCATGATAAACTGGATAACGGCGAGAAAACTATTGGTATTTTTCTAGATCTTAGTAAGGCATTTGACCTAGTCTCCCATAAAATTCTTTTAGATAAAATGACTAAATACGGAGGAGTATTAGCTCTAGACAGGTTTTATAGCTATTTGGAAAATGGGCCACATCTAGTTAGCATCCCATCAATCGGAAACGCTACACACTACAATTGGTGTTCCACAAGGGTCTATTTTAGGACCCTTGCTATTAATAATTTATATAAATGACTTAAATGCCCACAACATATTTTTATTTGTTGATGACACATCAATTGTAGTAGCGGATAAAAACTTGAATAGTGTTGTTCAGAGAAGTAATTAAGAATTAGAAAGTACTTACATATGGTTAGCCAATAATAGACTCGTATTAAATACAGGCAAGTCTGTATTTGTTAATTTCAATAACACCTTAGTGACCTCCGATAAAAGCCTGTATGTAAAGATCTTACATAAGATACTTATACAAACCGATTCAACTAAGTTTTTAGGTTTATACATTTCTGAATACTGTAGGTGGGGGACACATATTGACCAGATCTGTAAGAAACTGGCACATTTTTGTTATTGTATAAAGCAATAAAGAGATACTGTAAACCCTGATGTCTTAAAAATATATTATTTCGCAAATTTTCATTCAATTCTTTCATATAGAATTACTGCTTGGAATTTTTCAAATGAAAGTTTGAGAGATAAACTACAGAAAAAAAGCAGTCAGGTATATGTGTGGTATAAAATCAAGAGATAGTTGCAAAGAGTATTTTAGAAATTTAAATATTCTTACGCTGCATTGCACATTTATTATGAGTATTCTCTTATATGCTAAAAAATGAAAACGTTCAAACTCTCAACGAATTTCATCGGTATGATACAAGAAATAGCGATATTTTAGAAATACCTAACATAAAACAACGCCTGACGAACACTATCCAAAGTATTTAGCCATTAAGGCCTACAATAAACTACCTGTTGAACTCAAGTTGTTGTTCTAATCTTCTTAAAAAACGTATCAAGGAACTGCTCACTGGTAAAGCGTATTACTCGGTTCCTTAATGACAGACTGTAATTTTATTTTTATAATTTTAACCCTCACGCATTTCAATTTCAATTACATATACAATACGTTTTTGTAGTTACTTGATATCGAATATTATTTGATGTATACATTATACTATGTATGTATGTGTAAATGAGTATGTGTAAATATTAAGCAGATGAGTGACTGTGTAAATATATATTTATATTATATATGTTCTTATTATTTTTATATTTTAGTATACAGTATTTTAATGTTTAAAGTATAAGTTGTACCTATTAAGTTATATTTTTTTTATTCCTTATATATTTTGTACTTAATTTTTTGACTTGTCCTATATTATTGTGTAATGATCAAATGGACCAATAAATAATAATAATAATAATAATAATAATAATAAATAAGCAGGAGGGGCTGACTTTCATCTATCAAGCCCTTTGGTGAGTAGCGCCACCACTTACTCCAGCTGGGGGTGCAAAATCGAACCGGCAGCCCTAGTACACCCGGGAGGGGAAAGCTCATTCCCCTCTGGTGTCGGTCGTGGGCTTGCTGGGCTAACCACCCACAAGCCCAAATCTCTGGTTCTAGCTGACCAAAGACAGGGCCCCCACGATCGACCCCAAGCGGATAGGGGTCATGGGCAAGGTGGTGGGGCCCAACAGGACGGACTGCCCGATGACGACAACCGCGACGCATATGGACGCTTTGAGTGGACGGACGAGCTGAGGGACGACCTGATGCAGTGCTACGAAAGCAGTGAGCCTGCACGGAGAGGATACATGGCGCGGATGCATGTTCTGTGGTGTGATATCCACCCAGAACATCGCGCTTTCACGAAACAAAACCTTCGTGACTATGTATCTCATCTCCGAAGCAGAGGCTACATCAGAACCGCTTTGAGGCCCGTTGAAGAGGTAGTCGACAGACCGCCCAATCAACCGGTCGAGGAGATGGTTTTAGATGTTCCACCCATACCAGAGGGCATCAGAACCAGAAGGGGGCTGCACCATCAAAAGCCCCCTCGACCACAAGATCTGGTCAGAGTGGACGCAGAACTCAGTGAAGCTATTCCGGAAGGGGCTGATATCTGGCACATTAATTGTGCCGTCTACGACGCCGCGATGCGGCTCTCCCCGGTGGTGAGGCAGCATAATACTACTTCCCCGCAGGAGAGAGCTGAGCGGCGTATAAGAAAGATGGAAGCCAAGATCCGGTCGGCGAGACAATATGCTTCCCGTATTCAGTGTTTGATGGATTACATGGCGGAGAACAGGCCTTTCACGCCAAAAGTGCGGCGAATCGCCGCCAACATAAGGCGAGTCCATCACACGCTTAACGTGGCAGTGCTGCTTACCACCAAGCAACATTGTCTCGACAGAATACGGATGCTAGTGGCTTGCAAAAAGTCGCTAGCAAGGCGGGCGAGGGCAGTAGCGGAAAATAACCTTTTCCGCAAGAAGTAATCTCGCCTATTCCAACCGCCTGAGCGTATTGTTGAGAATCCGCCGACTGTAGATCAGGTGGAAGACTTCTGGAAGACGCTTTACGAACAAAAGCGTCCACTGAACCGAGATACTCCAGCCCTGGCACACTTTGAAGCCTTTTGCCAAGAGCTTCAGCAGCCTCAAGCAGTGTGCCAACCGATAACGACGGAAGAGGTTCGAAGAGCCCTTGAAGGCTCCAAGAACTTTGCTGCTCCTGGACCAGATGGAATCAACAACTTTTGGTGGAAAAAACTTCCGAGCACCCACCGCCATTTAGCCAGAATCTTCACCTCGTGGCTAAATGGAGAGCAGCAAATTCCTTCCTGGATTATCGAGGGGCGAACCGTGCTACTCCCTAAGAACGGAGATTTGGCAGATCCAGCGAACTACAGACCGATAACCTGTTTAAACGCATGTTACAAGATATTCACCCGTATCTTGTACATGCGGGTACTTCAAGCAAGCGGCCCGGTTTACGAACGGATATACGAGCAACGTGGGTCTAAGAAAGGTGTCGCTGGCTGCAAGGAGAACCTGCTTATTGACAGATGTGTCACGCAGGACTCCGTGCAGTATAAGCGGAACCTTTCCATGGCCTGGATCGATTACCGCAAGGCATTTGACATGACATCTCACGAGCTAATTGTTCACTTGCTCCAATGGCTTGCGGTGCCCGGTCCCGTAGTGAGATGCATAGAACAACTCATGCCGCTCTGGAGGACTCGCTTTGCTATAACATCTGGTAATGTCAGAGCCCAAACAGAGCCGGTTATGTTTAAGAGGGGTGTGTTTCAGGGAGACTCCCTTAGCCCCCTTCTATTTTGCATTTCGCTACTGCCGTTATCCGTTGAACTTCGCAAAACCCGTGGTTACAATTGCGGTACCCCCGGAGATAGAAGGCATAAGGTCACCCATCTATTTTACATGGATGACCTTAAACTTTATGCCTCCAGCGAGAGGGATTTACGTCAATCTCTCAGGGTGGTACATGAGTACACTCAGGCTGTCGGAATGGAGTTCGGCTTGGACAAATGTGCACTGGTTCATCTCAAGAGAGGGCGATGCGGTGACTACGGAGATGACGCGCAGCTTGTAGATGGAAGCATCTTGCACCACCTAGATGCCGGAGAGTCGTACACCTACTTGGGTATTGAGCAACGCTCCACCCAAGAAGTGTCAACAGTGAAAAACGCTCTCCGCGGCAAGTATCATCACCTCCTCCGGCAGATCTGGTCTTCAGAGCTGTCGGGGAAGAATAAGGTGTCTGCAACTAACATGCTTGCCGTTCCAATCCTCCTACACTCCTTTGGAGTAGTGAAGTGGACACAAGGCGAGCTGCGCCAACTCGATGTAGGAACCCGAAAGATGATGCATCTTAACAGAAGCTTGCATCCAAAATCGTCCGTTCCGCGATTATACCTCTCACGACAACAGGGAGGCCGCGGACTCTTGAGTTTGGAGTATCTACATAGCAGGTCGGCTCTGGATGGAGCTTGCAAGATCATCAAGAGTTCGGATCCCCTTCTCTGCATGGTTCGCGACCATGAAAATGCAGGGATAGGAGCGTTCTTATTTAAGGCAGCACAAAGAGCAGCCGGTGAACTTGGTCTCGACTTCGATACTGGGCGGGTAAACCCGAGCTCTGTCACCGAGCTGGAACCCGCCCAGCTGAAAGCCCATACAAAAGCAGCAGAGCAACGGAAATTTCTGCAACTGCATAAAGATAAGCCCTTGCATGGAGTCTTCTACAAGAACATTGAAGAGAGGGGCTTATCTGAGAAGCTGACCTTTGCTTTCCTAAGGTCAGCTGGGCTGAAGTCTGAGACCGAAGGGTTCATTATGGCTTGCCAGGATGGTGTCTTTAACACACTCGTCTATCGAAGTCATGTCTTGGGTATAGAGGTCCCTGACGTAAACTGCAGGGCCTGCCGAAGAGCGCCGGAGACACTTATGCACCTGTTGTCGGCATGTCCGACATACGCTGTCTCGGCCTATATTCACAGACATGATGGAGCATTACGTGTGCTGTACTATCATCTGCGGCACACATATGGGATAGACGAGACACCAGTGCTGCCTTACGCTCCGGGAGATATTGAGTCCGTAGTGGGGAATGAGCGGTGTCTAATTTATTGGAACTACTCGTTTCCCACCCTTAGGCAAATACAGGCCAATAAACCTGATGTAGTCCTCCTCGACCACCAACTCAGGACAATGTTTGTTATTGAATTCTCCGCCCCAGGGGAAACAAACATTGTTCTAAAAGAGGAGGAAAAACGGACTAAATATCGAGATCTTCTCTTCGAACTCCGTAGACACTATCCGGACCACACTGTTAAACTAGTGGTTCTTATCATAGGATGCCTAGGTGGGGTGAGGCGTACACTGCTTTCGGAATTGAAGACGATACCGGCATGCCGAGAGTCGGCAGAAATCTTAGCCGGAAGAATGCAGAAGGCCGTTATCCTTGGTTCGTTACGCCTGCTCAGAGCACACGATTCGCGGACCCAGTGATCACTGACCCTACGGCGTAGGGAGTGGTTACTGGTATTATCAGCGTACCCTCTCTGGTATCGGAGGCAGAGAGAAGGGCGACTGGATTGGAGAAAAAAAAAAAATAATAATAATAATAATAATATTTATTTTAAAATGTATTTTACATGTTACAATATTTTTTTAATAGTATATACTAGAGCTAAATATGCATTCACATGGTTTTTACATTTGGGATAAATATTAAGTAAGCCCCGGGTAAGTTGTTAAAACTTGAGTGCGGGTGTTGTTTGAATTGTCCATACATATATATACGTATGTATTCATATATGTTCAAATGTATGGTTAATTAATTAAGTTTATATCTGTATATGTAATAGTAATTTTAGGTATATTGAATAAAAGTTAAGTAGGGTCAGGTGGCACAGCAATGTAAATTTTTACCTGAAAATACTAGTTTCCATAGTTTTGATTTTGGTTAGTAATGGTTCTTTTTTATCGTGCTATAATTTGTCCAGTGTCAATGAAGTTTTCTAGGTAGTTTTCTGGTAAATCTATTATCCATGCCTTTATAAGTGTTTTTAGGGTTGATTTGTTTTCAGTTTGTTTTAGTTGCTCTTGGGCTATCGTATATAATCTAGGAGCTAGATATGAGAATGATTTTGTTCCAATCGTTTTATGTGCCCTCGGGATATGTGTCGTGTTCTTATGTCGAGTTTCGTAGTCATGTCTCTGTTCGGTAATTGGAGGGTTATATTTTATTTGGTATTTTAGCAAGTTTTGGCAATATAGTTGACGAATATTTAGTACTACTACTATACTGTTTGAATAGTTGTTTACTCGGAAAGGTTATGGGTTTTTTAAACATTATTTTTATTATTCTTTTATGGCATTTTATTAATGGATCTAAATTTGTTTTATTTACTCCACCCCATCCGATTATGCCGTATTTAAGTATTGATTCTATAAGGCCGTAGTATATTATTAACCGTTGTTTATCGTCAAGGATTGTACTGACTTGTTTAAATGTATAATAGAGCCACCTCAGTTTTTTACATAAGTATTCTATTTGGTAGTTCCACTTTAAATGTGGATCAAGTATAATACCTAAGTATTTCACTTGTGTTGCCTGTTCAATTTCAGTATTAGTGTTTTCAATTTTTATCTTGGTGTATGGTGGAAGACTGTTTTTATATGAGCAAAAGGGTAGATATTTGGTTTTTGTTATGTTCATGGTGAGTAGATGTTGGTCAAACCAATTTTTTATAATTTTAATGTTTTTGGATACTTTTGACCTAACCTCGTCCCACGTTTCTCCATCAAAGAGGACGACAGTGTCGTCCGCAAAAGAAATTATTTCTCCGTCAATTTTTAATTTCAGCAAGTCATTCAAATATATATTGAATAGGACCGGAGCGAGGACTGTTCCCTGTGGTAGACCGTATGTGACAATTCTCGAGGTGCTCTCATGATTGTCTATGTTGACTTTCTGTGTCCTGTTACTAAGGTAATCTTTTAGAACTGCATATATCTTTCCTCTGAAACCTAGGTCATAGAGTTTCTTTAGCATTAAAGGGTGGCTAATAGTGTCGAATGCCTTCGCTAGGTCTATAAAGACACATAGCGATGGTCTTCCTTTATCTACCAAGTTATAGATTCTTCCTGTTACGTGTGCAATTGCATCGTCTGTTGATGTTTTTTCTCTAAAACCATATTGTCTTTTTGACAGAATATTGAATTTATTTAAAAAGCTATTGATCCTTTTTTTTAATGCTTTCTCAAATAGTTTTGATAAATTGGATAGTAACGAGATAGGTCGATAGTTTTTTGTTTTTAATTTATTTCCACTTTTGTATAGAGGTTTTATTTTCGCGATTTTAAAGTGTTGTGGGCAGTTACCGGTTTCGAAGATTACATTTATTTGATGTGCCATTAACGGAGCGATAATTTCACTTGCACTTTTGATTAGTTCAACGGTTACTTCATCAAAGCCCGGGGCTTTTTTGTTTTTTAACTCCGATATATATATTTTTATTTCGTCGCTATTTACATTGCTTAAGAAAAAGCTTCTCTCTGACGTTGTATTTTCATATTGAGTATCAGGTGGTATTATATCTTTTGCCAGTTTCTCTCCCACTTCGGAGAAAAAGTTTACAAATTCATTGCAAATTTTTGTTTTGTCGTTTGTTCTATGTCCAATTTTTTGGATATTAATTTCTGTAATGTTTGTGCTGTTTTTTTGTGGTTTTACTATATTATTTATTGTATTCCAAATTACTTTAGAATTATTTGGGCATGATTTTGTTTGATTTTGAAAGTATGCTCTCTTTTCTTTTTTAATTAGATAATTTATGTTATTTCTGCTATTTATATATTGTTGTTTTATTTGTGTGTTGTTTGGATTGTTTATTGTTTTTTGATATAATTCATCTCGTTGTTTTATTGTATTTGCTAGTCTTGCAGAGATCTATTCCTTTCTTTTTTTATTATAATTTGTTCTAATTTTTTTTGAGGCTTTTTCTTTTGCTGTATTGATATTTCTTATTAATATATTACTTAAAATTTCAGGATCGTTACATGTATAGTAACTATCCCAATTTTGTAGTTTTAAGTTGTTTGTAAAAAGTTTTTTGTCTATAATTATTTTATGTTTACTTCTCTTTATGTAGTCAAATTTGTTGACGTCTGTAAGGAGTAATTTTAGGATTATGCTGTAATGGTCAGTATAGTTTGTTTTTAGTACTATTGGGGTTAGATGATCATCTGTTGCACTTCCTTTATAAAAAATGTGGTCTATACAAGACTCGTTTTCATTTGTTACCCTTGTGGGGCAGTTTATGAGTGATTTATAGCCATAGTGGTATAAGATGTCTTTATATTCATTTGTTATTTCATCGCTATCTAGAATATTTATGTTAAAGTCTCCGAGTAAAATATTATGGTCATAAAATTTCATGTTTTGTAAGTGATGGTAAAGGCCTAGGTTAAAATTGTTTACGTCCATATTTGTGAAAGGTTTGTATAGGGCCGTAATTGAGATTTTTTTATTCGAAATTTCTATAACGGCTTTTAGTGCTTTAATTTCATTTATTTGTACAATGTCTGCTTTTTGTTTTATATTTTTTTTTATGTACATTACTGTGCCATCGTTCCTATTCAACGTAGCTTCATTATAATATAGGTTAAAACCATGTATGTTGAAATTATTTATGTTTGTTATGTAGAATGTTTCTGTTAGGCAGATGATGTCAAAACAATTTTCAAGTTGCGACATATATACTAAAAATTCGTCAAAATTTTTTGAGATACTACGAATATTACAGTGATAGATTTTTATGTTATTTTGACGGTTTTTGAGATTTAAAATATTTTTGCAGTCATTGATTGATTGGGTTGTTTGTGTTGTTATATCGCTAGGTGCAAAATCGCGTACAAAGGGATCCATTTTTTAATTTAGATAGCAAATTTATGATATGATATTTATTCTATACTATTGTGTTTTAGTTTTATGTCTTCAGATATAAAGTTTTATGTTACATACGTCTTTTCTGCTTATTCATACTAGGAACACTTCGGGTGTGGTAGCGATATGTGCTTGTTCTTTCTCGTGGAGTTGTCGGTCTGAGGTGTGATGCAGCTGATGTGGAAGGGTCTTGAATACTTTTAGTTGTCGTCGGTGCTTTTTCACTTTTTTTTTCTTCTTTTTTCTTGTTTTCTTCCGTATTTTCTGGTACTTTTTCCTCCTCCTTTTCTGCGGTTTCTGTGGTGGTTTCTATGGTCTCTTCTTTCTCTAATTCTAGTAGGTCCTTTACTGTATAAGCCGTCTCGTTTATGATTAGTTTGTTTTGCGTAATTTTTGCATCTAATTTTTGCTGTCTTGCAGCTCGTAGGTGTGTTCGAAGTATTTTTTGGTTTTCCCTATCCTCTTTGGTTAGATCCTGTACAATGGCAATATTTGTATTCTGTATTTCGTCCGTTTTTTAAAACATCAATTTTCTTGTGGAGAGATACAAATTTTACTATTATTGGTCTTGCGTTTGAGTTACGTCCAAAACGATAAATGTGGTTTATTTCAGATTTGTTTGTTTTTACCTTTAGCGTATTGTTTATAACTTCTAATACCTTTTCATATATGTCTTCATCTTCTTCTTCGGCAATTCCAAATATTATTATATTGTTTCGTTTACTGTCTCGTATGTGATCTTGAATTTGGTTTTGAAGTTCTTTGTTCTTTTTTTCTAGCGCTTCCACTCTCTTTTCTGTGTTGGAAAGTTGGTGTGTTAGACTATCAATCTTCGACTTTATTTCACTGGATGATGTTTCTATTAATTTTTTTAGTTGGTTGTACACTTCTTCTATTGTTATTTCGTTTTTGGCTTTTTCTGGCATTGTTTGGTCCTTGGGTGAGTCCGTCCCTGTTTACAGCTTGTTTTTAGTCGGATGTTGAATATTTCTTCAGGGCTGTAGGTCCGGTTAAGGTCTGCTCCGAAGTCCAAAGTCCAACACGTGTTGACCACCCTTCAACAATTTAACTTGCGAACTCCACTTATAGTTTATCATATAATTACCGTTTTTTGGTGATCACCACTTAGATTTTTATTCACTATAAACCTGTATTACACTTTTGAATATAATCTATCAAGAATTGGTAATTTTTAATGGACATTTAACCACTTTATGACGTGATTTTACTGGAGCGCTCCGCACTAACGTCTGTTGGGTGTTTTATGTTGAAAAGTATGGCATTATGCTGTCTGATTCGTGTAATGTCTCGGGTTAGCGGACTGTCGCCCAATTTGAATTGAAATATTATTATTATTGTTATAAAGAGCTTCAACAGAGCCGAATCACAAACGAGCGCGTGTAATTGGTGAATAGGTTCCAGCTACGACTTAGAAAGTGTGCCGTTTGCTATGGATAGAACCATAATAATGTGTTTATTTCCCCCCCAAAAAAAATATGTTTGATCTAGCAGTACATCGATTGTTGTTTTGAATGGGTGTGTTTGATTGTTAGCTAGTTTGTTGGCAGCTGTTTCTGTTGAATAGGAATATTCTGAATTTTTCTTTTCTATAAAATATCATTAGAAATGCTCTAGAATCAATGTTATATTTTTTAATTATTGAATGTCTAAACAGTTTGTATTATGATGTATTTAGACATAAACAATCGGTAAAAGCACATTTGAGTGTGATACTAACACTCGCATGTATTTAGGAATTATCAATAAAATTATGTGGTAATAACTTGGAAAATCTCACCTTACTAATTTTAATTACTCTGTTCCTGCAGTTAAATATTATATACCCAGTAACAAAACCCACTAACCAAGTCGTAGCACGTACATGAGTTGGCACATAAAGATACTTCATCATATCCGGAGTTAATCTGAAATACAAACGATAATGCGTTCAGAAAATCAAAAAAACAACGAAAACATTCTTCAGAATGTGAAATATTATTGCGACTAGTAACAACAACAAGGAATATGTTCACAAACAAATTAATAAATAAAGCCAATTGCCATTGATAATATAGTAAATGTATAAAATATTGCTCATTTTGGCAATAACTTGGTCTATGCGGAACCTTTCTGATGACCAATAGAAAGAAAATCATGGCAATCTTATGGAATGAAAAATTACTAATTTTTTAACTACTACTATTTTCGTTAAAAAGAGTAGCAAGAGTAACTCTCAAAAATAAAACAGAATGAAAACGAAAGAACCTGGGCTGGTTAGGGCCACTTTTAGCCTATAGTAGCGTCAAAATTTTTTTCTTTCAATTAGATAATCTTGACCTTGCTTTTTAAAAATTGAGAATATGTACTTTCTAGTTTTATATTTATATTTTTCTTAACATCAAGTAAGAATTTGGGGATTGGGGAGATCATTTATAAAGGTTAAAATAACCAGACGATCTAAAACTCTGCCCTGGAGGATACCTGAATGAGATATTTATTTATTTACCCTTATAATTGATTTGCAATTTTTGTTAAATGAGAATGAGAAATGAGAATCCATTTTTGAAGTTATCCTTAAATGTCAATAACAGAAATCTTCTTTAATATATCAGAATTTAAATTATCAAATGCTCGAATCATACTGAAAAATAGCCGAAATATGAATTTTTCTATAAGAAGTTTTGTAAACGAGCAAAGATTCAGTCTTGAGTTTTTGGTGAAATTACTCATTTTTAAGTTCCTTGAACCTAAAATTGTAATTTTTCTAAATGTCTGTTTGTCGTCTGTCTGCGGTCATAGTTGGAGCCCAAACCGCTAGATCGATTTTGCTCAAATTTGTTAAGCGTGTTCGGAACAATTATATCTCGAGGAGAAAAATTCTAAAACGCAAATGTAGAACTGGCAGCCTAAAAACCGATAAAAAAGTTTTTTTTTTAATTGCTCTGACGATTTGATTGATTTGAATTTGAATCTAATATGTAGTTTTAATCTCTTAGCACCAGTATAAGATGGCATAACTAGTTCCTTCTAGAACGTGGAAGGAGGGAGGCTGTAAGGGTAAGAGTTAAGAAATTTAGTAAAAGTAAAAGTTAAAAAAAATGAAATTATGTAGAATTTCTTATAATAAATAATTTACATGATTTATTTATTCCTGAACAAATTTTCATATTATGTAATATTTCCAATAAATACTGCTTAAATGCTTTTAGTGCGGGTAAAATATAAAAAATGTTCCTTTGAAAAAAATTAGGGAGCCAATGCAAAGGAGGTTTGTAGGTGTTGCCGTTAATATTAAGAAAACGAAGAGTTTCTAGCTCCAAAGGGTGCAGAAGGGTGTTTTCTAGAGGTGTAAAGGGGTGGGAAATGCATTTTTTTAAATTATCTCAGAAAATATTGTTTTTTTTTAATAAAAAACCCTTTACTTTGCTGGTAGTTGAATCAAGTACCTTCAATTTGACTTTTAACTGACCTCATGATGAAAATTGACAGGGATACAGAGAGTTGAAGTTGAGATACTTTCACATCCATATTAAAAACTATGTTTTTAACGAGTTGAAAGTGTGGTGAAAATATACGTATGTGCGTGCATAATTGCATGTATACGTGTACGTACGCACGTGTGTAAGGTCATTTCGGTTTTCGAGTGTTTATCAACCTGCCTAATCGTGTGAAAAGATACACTGAGTATGACAGACGAACTGTTCCTTCCACACACAAAAATTGTTAGCTTTTTATCCTATAAACAAGCTAAAAACATACTCTTCGCCGTTTTACTGAACTTTTTATATAATTGTTACACATTCTATAGGAAAATCTTCGCAATTTTCTTGTAAATAATATTAGTTCTTAGACATTCTAAGTTTTGTTGGTAAAAAATATAAAAAAAGTAAAAAAAAAACATTCAACCTGTCTTGGATCGCAAGGCAAGGAAGCAAATAAAACGGATTTATCATAAATTAAGCATATATTAATATGCGCTTCCCGGAATCTGGCCCAGGGCCAATTAAATATTTAGTGAAAGTAGGGCTGAGTAGGGGCAGGCTCGGTTTGGCTAGAACAGTCATTGGATTGGAGTGCTCCTATTTAGAAATAAGACTTAAAACTATCAATAAATTTTGACAATACACAAAGGTACTAACTAATATTAAACTCTGAAACTTGCGTTCTTGCTTGCGCACAGGCACTAAAAAAAAAATTTGATTACTGGCACGGGAAAAAAACTCAATGAAAAAACATGTTCGAAACCTCTCTGCCAGGAAAATGTGGTGAAATGAATGTTGGAGTTAGGATTTTTATAATTTATCTGTCTGAATGGAATTTAGAGACAAAAAGGGACAAAAGAACAAATAGGTAAAAAAAGAACAAATAGAACATATGGAAAGAGAATAGAGATGATTGGAGATTATAACGTTAAGATAAAGATCAAAAGTAGGGAAATAAAAGGTTATCGTATTGGAAAGTATGGCTAAGGGAGAGGTTGCAACGCCTAATATGGAAGGGGGTGCGTTATATCGAAAAGTGTTGTATTGTGCTGTCTAGTTCGGGTTATGTGGCAGGACTATCGACGGACTATCGCCCAGTTTGAATTCGTAGAATGTTTAAGAAATTTCTTGGACATAGTCTGCTAGTGGGATTATCTCGTGACATCGTGCGTATAAATCTCTGAGAGGCGTATCTCTCCAAACTAGAGATGAGGCTCATACATTTGTGTTCGAGAACTCGAAGGGAATCATATTTCAATGATAAGTTATATTATTCTGAAATATATATTACTAAAATGTATAAACAAAGAAAAAATAATGATAAGAAATAACATTTCGCAAAATTTCTATTTAAGTACAAGCGACAAAAATTAAGAAAATATATATTTTTTAAAATGATTAATAACTTTCTTATTTACTGATTGATTTTCTTCAAAAATAGGGTTCTTCCTCTAGTTAACACTAACTTACTTGTCCAAATTTCAATACAATCAGGCTTTTCTTTCTTAAGTTATCGTGCTTATAAGAAACGTGACGGACGGATAGACAGACAGACGGACATTTTAAAAGTTGTTCTTAATTCACTCACTAACACAATGATGAAATGAAGGAATTAGAGGGGGCGGGATTTGGGACTTCTTTTTTCGGTAATATTTCTCCATTTTGTCACCGTAATTAATCGGTAATTAACTAAAACCGATCTCATATACGATGTTCACTTAATATCATGTACTACTTTGACGCTCCGTTAATCTTGGCCCTTCGAAACAAAGGTTTCTAAGAAAAATTATTTTTTTAAGATTTACATACACTCTATAGGAAAACATGTAATTTCTTACATTTCCTCGAATATCGATAATTATCGTTTTTTTTTAACATTTGTAGACAGTTTATGTAAAGAGAATTGACTGAGCTTTCCGACGCTTTTTTAATTTTTTCTCTAACATAAAAAACAGAACCTTTGACCGAATATGCGCCCCGGACTATTGCAGTTCGCGGAGAAGTTTTGCATTTTCCCCGGCGTAATATTAATCTACAAAGCTGATTTTTGTCTACAAGCAGTTTATGCACTATTTCGATTAAAAATCACATTCTACCTCCGCTTAAAGGTGGCTAAATCTTTGAAGACAACAAATATAAAAGGGTGGACAAACATTAAATTTTACAGTAAATTTTATTAATAAACAAACTGAGTAATGTAAACAAAATTTTCTCAATTTAATATTTATTGTTATAATCGTAGATAAAATATACAAAAAAGTATAGTATCCAACTTGCGGTAATGGTAATAACTCACTTGATGAATTACAGCACTCGCCTACGGCTCGTGTTTTAAACTTTCATCTGCGTGAGTTATTACCTACATTACCGCTCGTTGAATAATATACTATTTCTGACGCTGTGAGCGACAGAAAAAGTAATGTACATATGTGCATGGTGATTCTTTAGTAATCAATAAAAAATTAACTGAAGATATGCTTTGAAAAATAAAACGACGTTCAAATAAACTGAAAATTCTGACTATTCTATTTTTAATTTGTCAAATCATGACAATGATCTATAACGTTACAATGAATTCCGTATTATTTATTCCAGGTGTTTATGTGTGGTCTCCTAAACAAACATACTTTGTCCAGCACTTAGATGTTGTACAGACATTAATATTCGGTCTGAACCGACTTTTACCATTTAACATCAAACTTTCATTTTATACCATTAAAACATGATTTTTAAAAACTCGCGATTTTTTCACCCTCTATATCTCGTAGAGTTTTGATCCTACATAAAAAATGAATAGGGACTTATTTGTAGAAAATTACATCTAGTTTAATTTTGTATAAGGACACTTTTTCGCTAGAGGTTGTAGTTTTCGAGTTATTCAAGAAAAACGTGAGAAGGGGGCCTTTAACTACTCCCACCCCTCGCTCACCACCCACCGGCCAGGACTTTTAGTATATTGTTCAGGCCACTCCTCCCGACTACTGTACAAAAATTGGCCTCTACACAAATTATTTCCCCTAATCGGCTTCTTTGGTCTTCGTTTTTAATGGGGATGTGAAAGTACCACAACTTGAATTCTCTATACCTCGGTCAATTTTCATCTTACAGAAATCTGTAAAAGACAAATTGAAGGCATTCGACTCAGTTATCGGCAAGAAGAGATTTTTTTTAAATAATATTTTTCGAGAAATTTATAAAAAATGCATTATCACCCCTTTACACCTCTTGCAAACGCCCTTCTACACTCTTTGGAGTTAGGAACTCTTCTAAGGATGAAACCTATAAACTCTCAAATTTTCATTGCCCTAATTTTTTCTGTTTTAAAATCTATTTTCTCAATATTATTTAGTGATATAACTGATGCATATATTTCTATGCAATTCTTTTAAGTAATGAAATATTGTTATTATTGTTATTGTTATTACAAAGTACTTACCCATAATGTGCAGGACTAAGGTCTCTCAACCAAGTTATTTCAAAAGCACCCACACAACATAATACTGTAATTATTAGCGTTATTAGAATAGTACGTTTCGGCCATTTGATCAACGGAAACAGAAGCAAAGGAGACAGAAAGTATAGCTGGGTGTCCACCGCAAGATACCATGCTTGACCTACACACTAAAATAATTATTCTAAAATTTTTAACCAAAAGAAGAGCAATGTTGCTGTTACCGACTGATCAGAATGTACATAATTTTGTACGTATAATAATGTGGACCACCAATTATTTTTGCAGGGCGTTACTAAGTATATGACAATCCCATACCAAAAGGGTCCCGATCCAATGTAACTAGCACAAGTAGCTAGAAATAAAACAACCACTGCTAAAGATGGAGTTAATCTAAAAGAAAAAAAAATAATTAGAGTCACTCAAATAAGTTAAATGGGAAGCAGCACCGAGACTTTCAAACAGTTTGTTTTACGCTGATGAGAATTAACGAGCTCGAAACCGGTCCGTGCATGACTGACCGTACCTGTCGTTACGGGACTTCCTAATTTTATTTTATTTCCTTACCACCATTCATTGCAAAATTTTACGGTAGGTACTTGCTATTAGCAGCTAAATTATTTTAGAATTATTTTACCAAAAAATATTAGGTTTATTTTTATTTTTATAAAAACTTACCACAGATAAGTATAAAAGTATATCTTTCTGAACAACAACTCTTTTCGGTAATATGCCACGATGAATACTGAGTGGTAAAAACAACAATATGCACATTGTACAGTACGAGTGTCACCACTAATGCCATTTTTAATTCAAATTGTCTAGGTGGTCTATTCTCGGATCTCTATTAGTAAAAGTCGCATACGACTTTAGGAAAATGTCTACCAAAATGTACACGGCTCTAAAAATATGCATTCTCGTATGTCGCATTCTACAATTACTTCCAAGTCCAGTGGAAGTATAGTGATGCAAAAAAAAGAAAATTTGAAAATTTTTATTGTTCAAATAGACTTAGAATATCATGAAACATCGAGATTTCAAGTTTGAGCATAAAAAATTTTCTGTCTGTTGTTCTGTCGATGGGGTCTGTCTGTAACTTTTTTTGGGCGCACGATTAATCTGGTTCCGTTTAAGATAGTGACTTGAAATTGAGATTTGGAACTAGATTATATTTTGATCAAACCGTTGAAGAGTTGAGAGGTAAATTGGGGTAAATCGGAGTAAATAAGTAAATCAAGCAAGTAAGAGTCCATAAAATTAGTATTTAATATAAGAGAAGCAAAAAATTTTTTGGCATTAGCCACCCCCATGACCACCCCCACCTCGTTATTAAAGGGGGTGAAAAAATAAAATTGTGATGTAGTGTGTGTACAAGAACCAAAGGCCTGAAAAATTGTTTTTACTTCATCCACCCCCACCCCCACTACCGATGTGGCATATCGTTTTATGGGTTTTTGGGGTAGACAATTTCAAATATTATATTATTAAAGTTCCATAAACAATTATTTCCACATACAAATTTTTTTCGTTGTGAGAAACTTGGATAGAAAATTTGGACGTGGACGTAGTGATTCCTTAGCGTTCCGTAGCGGTTTTTTCAGTAGAATGTTCAACGAGTGGGAAAAGACCACACGACATTATATTCTCCATGCGACTTAATGACAGTAGCAGTTAACAAAAATGGCTAACTTGAACGACACAAATATGCTTGATGCAATTGAAGACTTAGAATTTCAAGAAGATGCAGATCAATATAGACGAAGGTATAACATAATCCGTTCGAACTTAACGATCGGCAGTTTATAAAAGTGTTTAGGATATGTAAGGATTTACTAATAAGTCTAATAGAATTGGTTAAACGATTTATACAAAGGCAAACGCGAGTTTCCAAATAAGTGTGAAAACGAAGGTAAGGCTTTATGCAATACTTATGAGACTTACAAGGATGTAAATTTTTAAGTAAAATACATTTTACAAAAATAAGTGCTTTTATTTCGTAAGTAAGATATTAATCGATAATTTAGAGAAATAGAATTTAAATAGGTAAACTAAACAGAGAATTTATCAGACAAAATGTCTGGATCCTCTTTACTAACTTTACCAATATATTTTTCTGCCGTTGCGTTGGTTGCAGTAACTTTTTTTTGTTTCCATTAAGACACTATTATTATAACCACAAAAGTGGGAAATAATTTTTTTTGTAAGTAAAATAGTAGTAAAGTTGTTATGCAGTGTTGTCATACTTCATCTTGCGACATATTTGTCGAGTGGTATTAGCGGTGTCTACTACTGCTCGAAAATACTATTTTAAGAAATTATGTGACATTTGTCGTGGTCCACAATAATTGTAATACTCCCTATTCAAAGAAACCAAAATAATTGAAATAAAAGCACTTCTTATATAGCAACTACGCTAAATTTTGACGTGTTAGTTACGTATTTCGACATTTAAGTCTCGTCTGTATGACTTCATTTGGACTTATAAAAAACTGAGGAATATCTTAACAACACCGGGTGTCGAGATTACTTTCCGGACGCCAAACTAGTCGTGTGCCACATGTTGCCAAAACGACATTTTTTATCCATCAGTTAAGTTTCCACGACGTCCAGCTTCACCGGAAAAGCTTCTATGCAATTTTTCATATAAGTTGATAGTCTTCAAGTTATAACCACTTGAAAATTGGAATTTTAGCTTGAAAACGAGATATTTCAATACAATAACTCGAAGAGTCTTACATTGAGCGAAAACATGCCAGAAGCAAATAAGAAAGCTACTAAATTAAGGATGAATTTCATTTTTTACTAATTTTTGTAGAATTAATGGTTTCGGAGATCTGGAAGTATAAAGATGGCGTTCGAAAGTTTTTAAGACGAAATATTTAGTTTAAATGTTAACTGCAGTACATCAAAATGAGATAGTGTTCATTAGGCTTTCAAATGATTTTTGGCTATTTAGTCCACTCAAATTAGGAAAAAAAACCGTCGTTTTAAAGAAAGATTTTGAACAGCAGTCTCTTTGCATAGACAGTAAGTACTCAACTTTTAGAACAATTTTTTGCTTATGCGCAGAAAAAAACACATGATTTTTTTAGATATATACATATATATGTTAGATCACGGTTCACATGAGTGACTTTTTAAAAAGGATTTATTTATTTAATGGAGCCAACGTTGGCTCTTGGAGAAGGAATAATACAATAAATTAGAAGTGTTGCATTCTAACTGAGTTTAATAACTGATTCAACAAAGCGTGTTTAGTCATATTTATAACATACAGAACCTGAGTAAGCAAAATATATAACAAAGGAATTGCAGTTCTGCAGTCTACACAAGTTATGAGAAACAAAGGTGTAATATGATATCTTGAAGATAAGCAATTAATAAGAGAAGCTGTTATCGTGAAATACGATATACCTGTGAAGGTTTATTATGGCTAAGTCGCAATAAGATAGCGTGTAATATTATATAACAACTTCCCCCTTAATAAAAAAGTTGATGTTATGCAGCAACTTTTGAAAATTGTTAAAACGTTAAATGAATATAATGCAAAAATAAATTGAAACAATGTTGAATGAATACAAAGCAAAATAATAAAATAATGTAAAAGTTAAAATTGGTAAGCGATAATAAAACATTACATAACGTAATAAGGATAAAATACAATAGTCTAAATTAATAGACAAGGGTAAAACTCCACATGAAAGTCTATGTTAACTCGATGTCCTCTTCTTCTTGAGGTCTAATACCGGGTCGCTTTCTTGGAGGGATCAGTCTAGGAAATTTGGTAAATACTCTGCTTCGCTCTGAAGGAGGTGAAGCAGGGTTATCCGTTGAGGGTTGGATTCGCAATGCTCCACATCTTCTTCTTCTGCATTTACAAGTTATGTAAAGTAGAACTAATAGGATGATGAGAGTGATTATGAAGTATGTGAACCAAGATACATGTTTGGTCACAAAAGGCTCGTTTATGAGGTCGTCTAGGTCTTTGGAATATTGCTCTAGTTTGTTTTTAGCAATATCTAAATCTTCTACGTCGAGACTGTTTAATTTAAGCGGTTTTAATTTTGGGATTTCGATTTTGTCGGGCATGTGATTGCAGCATTCAAAAGGAATTTGGATTGGATGTGAATTGTCCTTAATTTCGGAAAAGTCTTTAGCACTGGCTTGTATTCGAGTAATGCCTGCATAGGCGTAACATCCTGGTTGTAGTTTTATGATGGAATTTTTGTTAATTAGCTCTGTTATGGATTCTCTCTTCGGGCAGTTGATGGTAATGTGAAGTGGTTCGGAATTAATTACTAGCCATGTGTTGTCTTCAAGTTCTTGGACGTTGTATCCTTGACTAATGATGAAGGAAGTTTGACAATTTTCTGGGAGTTTCGGCAATGGTTTTAATATTCTAGCTTCACAAATGGCATTTTGGTCGATAGGATATGCAAACAGGTTCGAACATAGTTTGGTTCCAAAATAAAGTGGTTTGCATTCTTTCAAATTTTGTATAGGTATGCACATTAAAGAATCATCGTCTCTCGCGATAAACTTTTGTGAAATAGATAAAAAGTGATGTAGACCAGTTCTGTTATCAAGTATAGGTATAGGGTACAGACGAAAGGTGTTGTAATTTTGAGGTTCAATGAGAGGTATTGTTAAAACAAATATTAAGTTAGAATCTAGTTGAAAAGCTTTTAGTTCAATAATATCCAGATATTGAGCAACTGCTGATAGTTTAATTGGAAGAGGTAAATTGTTCCTTCGCAAACTCTGTGAAATCTCTTGTAACGCCGTTACTAAGTGATCAGGTGTTATGATTGATGAATGAATAATTCCTAATCTGGCGAATGTTATTGAATTTAAAATATCATTTAGATTGTCTTCGATATACAAATAGCTGGCCATTAGTTGTTCGGAAATGTATAGAAATTTTAGTTTTATTTCGGCAGCTTGGATCGTTTGAGTCATAGTTTGAATTGTGTGCTCGATTTCTTTGATATCTTTGTTAAATGTTTCCTCATCAATTTGTAATTTTTGTATAGTTGAGTTGAAATTTTTGATAACAGAAGTTGTAACTGAGATTTGATTTTTGATTAAGTTTTCTAATTGATGTTCGTCATTATTTAATTTATTTATACAGTTAGTGTAGTACTCGCCATCTTCGGCGTCTAAGTTTCCGGTAATTGATTTGAATATTGTTCCGAAACCGTTAAGTATTCCGCGTTTATATCTCTTTGTGTCTGAAAAGACTTCGTCAAATTTCGTTTTTATCGAACTAGCAATTTGCATTAAAAGGTTAAACTCTGTTTTGACTTCGCTTCTAAACAGGATTGATTTTTGGTCAGCACCATCGAGGGTGTTCAAGATTCTGTCTAAATTATTTTGATTTTTGTCAAAAGCTAGTTTGAGGGATGAAATATTTTTATGCACTAGCAGAGTCCATTTGTCATTTGTCACCACGATGTCCGTGTCTTGGTGATAGTATACACCAACAGTGTTATTGATCGGGGTAATTTTGTATTGACAGAGTGCTGATCCGAACAGCAGGAGAAACCTGAAAATAAATTTAATTTTCAGTATATGGTTTCATTCTATCAAAATTTACTTTAGTTTCTTGTTTTGTTTCGAGATTTAATAGGGTAGCAGAATTTTGAAAAATTTCTTTTATTTTAAAGGGACCGTTAAATTTATTTTGTAGTTTGTTCTTAATTTGTGATTCTTTTACATAAACTAAGTCACCTATTTTGTACTCAGATCGTTTCTGGGGAACATTTCTGTCAAAGCGAACTTTCGCTTTCTCCTTTTGAGCTTGTGTTCGATTACGGGCTATTTTATAATAGTGGGATATTCTATTGTTCAAATCTCTGACATATTTAGTTATTAGTTCTTTCTGGTTATATAAGGTTTCAGGTGGTCTGTTAGACGTATGTCCAAATATAAGTTCATATGGAGTAAAAACATGTGTCTTATCGACCGAATTATTATAGCATATTACCGCATATGGTAAAATGGTGAAAGGATGTTCGTTTGGGTTTTCAGTTTTGTGGATTCTTATCATTTCGGCTAAAGTAGCATGAAATCTTTCTATGGATCCGTTCGATTGGGGATGTCCTACGCTTGAATAAGTTAGTTTTATGTCGTAGAGGGTGCAGAGATCTTTGAGCAAGCGGTTGTCAAATTCGCCACCGTAATCGCAATGGATTCTTAATGGGGTACCATAGTGTTGGAAATATAACAACAAAGTGTTTACGACAGATTTTGCGGATTTATCCGGGACTGCATATGCTTGCGTGAATTTAGTTAATTCGTCGCGAATGGTTAAAGCATAATTTCGAGTAGGGAATTCAAATAAATCGATATTGATTCTTTCGAATGGTGTTCTTGGGATTTCTGTGACTACTAGCGGGTTATTAAGGTTTTTCCGGCATACTTTAGTCTTTTGGCAAGTTTCGCAATTTTTTATAAAATTTTCAACGTCTTTAGTTAGACCTTGCCAAGTGTATTTTTCTCTAATTCTTCGAATAGTTTCGTTTATTCCGCGGTGTAGATTATTTTTACCAAAATGATTTTGCTCCAATATAATTGGAATTTCGTCTTCGTCGGCAGTTCTGACGATATCTTGACAAATTACTACTTTTAAGTCTTTTTCCGCAAAAATTAATGATAGGATTTCAAGTATGGGGAGGTCTAAATTATTTTCGACAAAGTATGTCTTAGAGAGATCTAGAACATCTTGATTTTTAAATAGTACCAAAAATAGATGTTCAATTACAGATTCGATATCAAAAGGTAGAGGGATGATAAAATATCTCCTATGTCTGACTGTTTTGCTTGATACAATATTGATTTTATCGTTATGAAATTCGGGGTTTTCTTCGAATATGTCCTCGATAATTTTGTGATGTAGGTCTTGTAAGTTGTTTTGTTGGAAAAAGGTTATAATATCTTTATGTTCTCGATACAAAAGTTGTTTGTTCGAGGCTTTGATTTTCGAATAGTCAATTAAAGATTTTGTTTTATATAAGTTGGCGAAAGTTTCAAATTCTTGGGAAATCTGTTCGTTAGTGATTTCGTTATTATCGTCTGGGTTTTCGTCGTCGTCTGACTCTTCGTCGTTCGCGGCTAGAACCTTTGAATAGAATTTGGAACATTCAGAAAAATGATTAATTTTGATTCTGGAAAGTGCATCCGCGTTCTTATTGATTTTGCCGGGTTTATAAATTATTTCGTAATCGTACTCTTCTAATTTGAGTCGCCAACGAGCAAGTCTACTTCCTGGATCTTTTATAGAGAATAGCCAGGTGAGTGGTCTGTGGTCGGTGACAAGTTTGAACTTTCTACCGTACAGGTATGGTCTAAAGTGCTTTACACTCCATACTATCGATAAAAGCTCGCGTTCAATCGTTGAATATTTAGTTTCTGCACTGCACAAGGTTCTAGAAGCATAGGCAATGGGTAAATCTTTGCCAATAGGCCCCTGGCTCAGCACCGAGCCGACGGCAAATGCGCTCGCATCAGTGGTTAGAACGAAAGGTTCATCAAAGTTGGGGTAGATTAATATCGGAGTTGTCGTTAATGTTTGTTTCAAATTTTGAAAGGAATTTATACAATCATTGTTGAAGAGAAATGGTACGTCTTTTTGTAGTAGTTTTGTTAAAGGCTTGGTTATCTTGGAGAAATTTGGGATAAAGCGCCTGTAATATCCGGCTAAGCCTAGAAATGATTTAATTTCTTTTGGATTTTTCGGTTTTTCGAGAAACTCGCATTTGTCTGGTTGAATTTTGAGGTTGGCTTTTTGAAGGCGTTTAAAGACTTCAGTTAGACGGGAAATGTGTTCGTGAATTGTAGGAGAGTAAATAATGATATCGTCCATGTAGACGAGACATCGTTCATTTTGAATACCTAACAGGATGTTATCCATAACTCTTTGAAAAGTTGATGGAGCGTTTTTGAGACCAAATGGCATTCGCACGAATTCATAATGACCGTTCTCAACTGTGAAAGCAGTCTTTTGAATGTCTTTCGCATCAATCTCGATTTGGTGAAATCCGGAGGCTAAGTCTAAAGTTGTAAAATATTGACATTTGCCTAATTGATCGAGGAGGTCGGAAATATTGGGTAGAGGGTATTTATCGTCAATAGTCAGTTCGTTGAGTTTTCTGTAGTCCACTACAACTCGCCATTTTTGTTTACCGGAGGCGTCGAGTTTCTTAGGTACAACCCAAACCGGAGAGGACCAGGGGGAAATCGAAGGTCTAATGATGCCTTGATCAAGCATATTAGAGACTTGTGCTTTGACTTCCTCTTTATGGATATGAGGGTAGCGATATGACTTTGTGAAAACCGGTTTTGAATCGTTCGTGTCAATGGAATGCTTAATTTCGTTAGTAAAAGTTAAATTGTCTCCTTCCAAATAGAATATATCTTGAAAGTCTAAACAAAGCTGCGTTACTATTTCGGCCTCTTCTTCGTTTAGATGATCCAAGCGCAATTCGTTCCTAATTTCGAAGGATCTGTCCGTCTGTATGTGTGAGTCAGAATTTTGAGTGTTTAAATTGAAAATTGATTTGAATTTTTGTACTGGCTCTAGTTTTATGTTAGAAAAATTTACCGTTTTTGGTATTGCATTCGCGTTTATAATTGAGGTTAAAAATTCTCCATTGTTATCGATTTTGACAATAGCATTTGGTAAGCGTACTTTCTCGTTTTCCTGGGCTAACAGTATAGCCTCGGTATTTCGTAGGTTACATTTTAGTTTACAGATTTTTTCCATGCGAGGTTCGATAGAAATTAAATTTTTGATGTTGCCTAAATTTGGATTTTGGTTTTTGATGTTAGGGTTACCAGTTGGTTGTAAAGGTAAATTTATTGTAGTTTCTTCCGTGACTTTAAATAGTGGTACGGTTTTAAAATTTGTGACCAGTTGTTTATTTTTGAAATCTACTCGGCATTCGTAATGTTCTAAAAAATCTGCGCCTAGTAGTCCATCAAAATCTATGTCTAGATTATAGATATAAACCTTGTGTAACTCATCTGAAAAGGGGATGAGAACAGATTCGTTGATATAGATTTTTTGATCAGTAATACCCTGTATAACTACATTTTCAGGGGATCTACGTCTATAATTTTCAGCTGTTTTAGGTTTAAAAATTGAAATTCCTGCACCTGTGTCAATCAAAATTTTAAATTTGCCGGTTGCGTCTTTGATGTAATAGAGATTTTTTGAATTTACGGTTAATAGGGTGTGAGAAAGCGTATTTACATGAACGTCTGTTCTGGGAAGTTCAGCATTGGATCGAAACTGTCGTTGAGATTCATTGTTTGTATTTGGTTTGATATTTGGTCGAATTGGTCTATTTGTTGTGTTGGAGTATCCGTGGGGTACTCCGGATCTAAGCGAAAATCCTGAGGATTAGCAGTATAATCCTCCTGTAGTGTTTGAGAATTAGCAGTATAATTCTCGTACTGCTCATATTGAGAATTAGCCGTATAGTTATCTGAAAAGTTTTGAGCGTTGCCTGAATCGTAATTTTCATAACTATCACTTACGTTTTGATAATCGGATGAGTAGTCGTTAAATTGATTATAGTTACATTGATTGTCATAATTGTCATAAGGTTCGTAATTCAAATGACGAGCTTTTTGCTGGTTAAAGCGATTAAAATTTGGGTTAGGTTGGATAGCTGACGGTCGCTGTTGCATAAAATTAGGGTTCGGCCTTATGGCTGAGGGCCTGTTTTGCTGTGATTGATTTGGCTGATTATTTTGAGGGAATGTCCTCTGACCAAATTGATTACTCGGTTGTGCGAAGTTTTGATGCGAAAAATTTTGGGAGTTTGGGTTTCCTTGGAAACTTGGTCTCTGGAAGTTTTGAGACTGTTGCCTCGTGCGGCATTCGCTTATTACATGTCCATTCCGTTTACAGAAGGAACAGAACTTTGGTTGCAAATTGGGACCCTGTGGTCGCTTTTGTTGAATTACTGGGTTTTTGACCGGATTATTTTTTGGGAATTTTTGTTGTTCAAAATAAGAGAGTTGTAGCTCTCTACGGATTCTAATAATTGCGTTCATTATAGTTGGAGGGTTACTGGCACGTATTATTCTGCCTAGATTTGGTTCTAGACCCGTTAACAAATTATTTAATGTCATAGTTTCGATCAAGTTTGTTTGCGCGGTTCTTTGCTCTGAGGTTAAATTTTGTTTTTGCACTGCAGCGTGCATTTTCGCATTGTGCGTTTGTAGACACGAAACAAATGTTAATGCAGATTCACCAGGCAATTGGTGAATTCGTTGTAGGTCTTGAATAAGAGCTGTTAAATCTCTAGAGTCGCCGAAGTGGGTTTCTAGAAGTGCTTTAATTTCTGGCCATGTGGCAGGGTTACGAGAATTGATTAGTTCGGCAGCTTTGCCTTTCAATTTATTTTTAATATGAACAGTTAATAAGATTTTTTGGTCATGAATTGCCATGCGTTGGGCACACTGACATGAGTTTAGGAAAGTTTGGAGGTTGATGGCGTTACCATCGAACTCCGGAATTAACGAGAAAATTTCTGAGAGTTTGTAAGGCTCTACTTCGTGCTCGACTTGCTCTGGTTGCTCGGCTGTCGTCGGCACTACTGGTTGAACTGGTTGAACTGGCTCTGGTTGAGCTCTGTCTGGCATTTTGCTTTTTTGTTTGGAAATTTTTGAACTAAAATTGGTTGCGTATCAGCAGTATGATACGGAAATTAAATTAAAATAGTTTGTTATGTTGCGTACGTTAATAAATTGTGTATTAACTGTATAATACACAGTTGTTTCGTGAATACGAAAATAAATAACTTAAAATTAAAATTGTTGCGTTGTAGCTTGTAAAGGATTTGTTTGATAACAGAATTGGCTTTGTTCGCCGAGTGTATTAGCGGTATAATACACGTAAATAATTGTGATAAATAATAATTGTAAAATGAAATAAAATAACGAGATGATTCTTAAAATGACTTACATTAATTTCATCTCCATGGGTAGGTTCTTCGTCCGTCAAGGGATTGGGATCCGCCACCACCAGTGAGGAAGGTCTCCTTGTTCTTGCAGATATACACGCACTAGTTAGGCACCTTCTGCAGATGTTGTCCTTGTTCTTTTGCGCTTCACTACCAGTTAGGCTTCTTGTTCTGATGATGTTTACGGATCCTACCGACTGCGCCAATGTTAGATCACGGTTCACATGAGTGACTTTTTAAAAAGGATTTATTTATTTAATGGAGCCAACGTTGGCTCTTGGAGAAGGAATAATACAATAAATTAGAAGTGTTGCATTCTAACTGAGTTTAATAACTGATTCAACAAAGCGTGTTTAGTCATATTTATAACATACAGAACCTGAGTAAGCAAAATATATAACAAAGGAATTGCAGTTCTGCAGTCTGCACAAGTTATGAGAAACAAAGGTGTAATATGATATCTTGAAGATAAGCAATTAATAAGAGAAGCTGTTATCGTGAAATACGATATACCTGTGAAGGTTTATTATGGCTAAGTCGCAATAAGATAGCGTGTAATATTATATAACATATATACGTTTTTTCGTGTTTTTTTTTTTCATTTAGACTTTCATATTTCGAAAAGAACACGTTTTTAGGCTAAACGAACATAGGTAAACGTATTCAGAATATAGTTTTTTACAAAAAAGCTTCTATACATTTTCCCGATTATCCCATTGGTTTTTCCGGAAAAGTGACTTGAAAAATATATCTGTTTTTTTTTTATTTTGAATGCAAATATCTCGAACAGCACGCGATTTTTGAGCTAAATGAACATAAATAAACTTATTCAGAATGAGATTTTCTACAAAAAAGTTCTTATACATTTTTCGATTATCCCATTGGTTTTTCTGGAAATGCTTCTTGAAGAATATATATTTGCTTTTTCGTATTTTTTTTTTTTTTTTTTTCATTTGGATGTATATATCTCGGAAGTACGCATTTTTAAGGCTAATGAACATTACTAAACTTGTTCAGAATGTGATTTCCTACAAGAAAGGATCTGTATATTTGAGAGACACATACGTCAAAATGAAAAAAAAAAACACGAAAAAGCAAATATATATATTCTTCAAGAAGCTTTTCCGGAAAAACCAATGGGATAATCGGAAAATGTATAGGAGCTTTTTTTCAGGAAATCTCATTCTCAAGTTTACTTATGTTCATTTGGCCCTAAAATCTAGCACTTCTCGAGATATTTGCATTCAAAATAAAAAATACACGAAAAAAAAACATATGTATATATTTTTCCAGTCGCTTTTCCGGAAAAGCTAGTGGGATAATCGGAAAAATGTATAGAAACTTTTTTGTAGGAAGTTGTATTCTGAACATGTTTACTTATGTTCGTTTAGCCTTAAAAACGCATACTTTTCGAGATATATACGTCTAAATGAAAAAAAAAACACGAAAAAACGTATATATATGTATATATCTCAAAAATCATTTCTTTTTTTTCTGCGCATAAGCAAAACCTTGTTCTAAAAGTTGAATACTTCCTTCCTATGCAGAGAAACTGCTGTTCAGAATTTTTCTCCGCTATTTTCCTAATTTGAGTGGACTAATTTCTATAGCATAAAAAACAAAGAATTTATGACAGAAACAATTTGCTTATTCACAGTTTTTGAATAAAAACGTCGCCATTTTGTTAATATAAGTAGCCAGTAATAAAAAAAAAATATTCTCTTACGCTATTTTATGTTAATATATAGAATGATCTAGGCGCTCAATTTTTTCGTCCGTTTATAACACTTGCTTTAGAAAAAAATTGCATATTATTTGCATATTAAACTATAAAGGAATTTTCGTAAAATTTTTATTTCTTTGCAAATATCTCAATAAATATTAGTTTTAGCGAAAAAAATGGCGGATATCAAAAACAAAGCTTATAAATTGAAAACGAATTTGCTTTATATATTTATGCAGGATTAATAGTTTCGGAGATATTTAAGTTTATAGAAGTTTATAGTTGGCCTTTCCATACATGAAATGCATATCCGCCATTTCTTCAAAAGAATATTGTTCCATTTTTCAGTCTTTTTTAGTAATTTACAGGTTTGACGGCAAAATTTATTAACAATTACATTTCTATCTGGTTGAAACAAGCCAACTTTGATTTTTTGAAGGCGCAATTGATCAATCGCCCTTTTTACATTGAACTTTTCAATCGGGTTTTAAAGGAAAACGATACGTTCTACGAATTTTCACCAAGAGTCACCATCTACGGAAGGGCGTAGCTCCGTTAGGAAGCATTTTCGGACCCCCGTTCTTATGAACTTTTCTTCATATTTTTTGGTGTAGAACCACCTACCGAACATTATTTCCGAGCATTCTGTATGTTGCAAATGTCTCATGTATATCATATACCCGGAGCCGGTGACACTGAAAGCCCCCTCATAGCGGAATTGAAAATTTTTGATGTGAATTGATAGTTAAAAATTATACGAACAAAATAAGCTTGGTACGCGTAGATTTAAAAAGCCGAAACAATGTTAAAAAAAATTAATTATTATAAAAATGCAATAATGTTTTACCGTCATCGCGGATATTGATTATTTGTAGTGTCTTCGATAGAAAATGTCGTACCCTTTCAGAAAAAAATTACGCAAACCACTTAATTTGGCCGGACGGGTGTGGCATACCTATTTGAAGTGTGTGAAGGGGGATGAAATTTCCCCCTTATAACGTGCAAACTTTTTTTTTTATTTTTAAGTTCGTTTTGATGTGATCTTTAAAAATATCTTGGTATGCGGGCCCAAAAACTGCCGGAAGTATCCGGCATACCAACTTTATTGCATGATCTCGATTCACATCTATTACAAAAAGTAGTACGTTAAACAAATTTGTTTTGGAGTAAAATTTTTTATAGAATAAAATGTCTTGTTCCTTTCTTAGATTTATAATTATACGAGGATAAATATGATGAAAGGAATTATAGGAAAATTTTTACTTTAGATGATTCAAACAATAAAATAAAGTTGATATAATTAACAAGAGTTTATGCCCAAGCATAGTATATTTATTAATAATCATCAGAGTCAATATCATCAATATTATAGTCTTTCATCCTCCGATTCTTCATTTTCTTGGACACTAAGAATTTCTTCAACTTTTGAAGGTGCTGCTGGGCCTTTATACCACAATGGTTCAAGTCTATTGTTTTCATTTAATTGCCATCCACATTCGGTTGGTTCATATAAAATACAAGTCGGTTCGGTAGCATTTTGCCACATTGTATTTATAAATATGGTGCGCAAAATTTTTTGCGATAAGGTTTTCCAGCATGGAGGAATATTACTGGAATTGAAATTTATCAGGTCTTTGTAAAATTCAATTTATCACACAATTTAGGACCATCTGTGTCCCAAGCATTTGACAAGATCACAGAATTTATTCTAAAAAAAATATGCAACACCACCGCGTCAGAAATACATTTAATTTTTGACAGATATTTTTCTCCCTCAATAAAAGATTCAGAAAGATTAACTTGGAATATACAGCTCAGCAATCAAAAATGATTTGATGAAATTTGATGAAATTAATTCGTAGAGTGTATGCTCGGAAAGAGTTTGCTTATCTTGGGAAATCATAAGACATTGTCAAAGCTATCATAAACTATACATGGTGTTCTAAAAACTAAGGAATATGAAATCGACCCTAAGCAAAGTAATCTTTTTAATTTTTTTTGGAAAATTGTATTTGACAGTTTTTTCAAAACTGACGAAAAGCTTAATAATTGAAGATATGTCTAAAAAGTATAGATACTGGTCGAACTAAGGACCTCCTCCTTTTTTAAATTTCTTGAAGTCTTCTTTAATGATTACTAACAGGCTGAATTTTCGTGAGTAACTTTGTTTTGACGAGACGCTCAACTTTTCTCTTTGCGACAATTCTCGGTAGTGGTAGCTAATAAACTGCGCTTGGGTGTATATATGTCGATTAGGTGATTGTCCAAATTTTATTACTAACAGTTTTTTAGTTAAATCTTCAGATACAAAATCGACCGAAGCATCCCCACCCCCAACATGTCTAAATAACGAGGTCACAAAAAATTATTGCTAACCAGCTGATTTTTTTACTATTGCTTAATAAATGGTATATTTTTTCAGACCGACGCTCGGAAACTGTCAGTTCCATGATAACACTTTTCTCATTACTGACTGTAGGATAAAGATAATAAATGATAGGTCAGTGTAGTCTCTGCCCAAATAAAATAATGTCCTACAAAAAAATTGGTATGTATCGCTAGTCCGACAAAAATTATTTTATATAACGAATTATTTTATAATTGCGATTTTGGTAAATTAATATACTTTTAATACTTAAGCGGAATTCTGATATCTACCAAATTCTGCACATAGATTCAGATAATCAAAAAAACAACATTTCCCTTGTTTTTAAACCCTGATTTGTAAATTTACGTTCGTTGCAAATTTTTGAATTTTTCATGCACTTTAATATGTTTTATCAAATGTTCGTTATAATTCTAATGTAATATTATTTTGAATTGTTTGCATAATTCAAAAATAACACAATTTATATGAAAAGTTTATGAAAAAAAATTTCAATTCCAGTAATATTCCTCCATGCTGGAAAACCTTACCGCAAAAAATTTTGCGCACCATATTTATAAATACAATGTGGCAAAATGCTACTGAACCGACTTGTATTTTATATGAACCAACCGAATGTGAATGGCAATTAAATGAAAACAATAGACTTGAACCATTGTGGTATAAAGGCCCAGCAGCACCTTCAAAAGCTGAAGAAATTCTTAGTGTCCAAGAAAATGAAGAAGAAAGTGAAGAATCGGAGGATGAAAGACTTTATAATATTGATTGATTTTGACTCTGATGATTATTAATAAATATACTATGCTTGGGCATAAACTCTTGTTAATTATATCAACTTTATTTTATTGTTTGAATCATCTAAAGAAAAAATTTTCCTATAATTCCTTTCATCATATTTATCCTTGTATAATTATAAATCTAAGAAAGGAGCAAGACATTTTATTCTATAAAAAATTTTACTCCAAAACAAATTTGTTTAACGTACTACTTTTTGTAATAGATGTGAATCGAGATCATGCAATAAAGTTGGTATGCCGGATACTTCCGGCAGTTTTTGGGCCCGCATACCAAGATATTTTTAAAGATCACATCAAAACGAACTTAAAAATAAAAAAAAAAAGTTTGCACGTTATAAGGGGGAAATTTCATCCCCCTTCACACACTTTAAATAGGTATGCCACACCCGTCCGGCCAAATAAAGTGGTTTGCGTAATTTTTTTCTGAAAGAGTACGACATTTTCTATCGAAGACACTACAAATAATCAATATCCGCGATGACGGTAAAACATTATTGCATTTTTATAATAATTAATTTTTTTTAACATTTTTTCGGCTTTTTAAATCTACGCATACCAAGCTTGTTTTGTTCGTATAATTTTTAACTATCAATTCACACAAAAAATTTTCGATTCCGCTATGAGGGGGCTTTCAGTGTCACCGGCTCCGGGTCTAATATAGTTGTGTCCCTCCAATTATATTTCAATTATTACTATTACTTCCACTTTGATTTACTTGAATTAATTGTGTAATAAGTTCCTCAGCGCTTACTGTCATTTTTTTCTTTTTATGTCACACTGTTATTTTATACTTTTACATAACCTTAAGATTTCTCGTCGTCACTGTTATGTTTGCTATGTTAGCTCTTGTAGATTCTAATAAACCACAATATAGAATATGTCTTTTAAGGTATCTTTATTTTATATTACATGTCATTTCTTGACGGGCATAAACTTCTATTCATATTTTACTATATATTCTAATTAATAGTTATCTTTCGCGGAGCTGGTGATCTGGCTGCTGATTTCTAGGTCTTCTTCCGCGTAGACTTGGTTGAGTGCTTGACGTTTCGATCATCATGTCGACCATCTTGTCGTGGTCTTCTTCTGAAGCGAAGTCACACACTTTACTTCAGAAGAAGACCACGACAAGATGGTCGAAACGTCAAGCACTCAACCAAGTCTAGGCGGAAGAAGACCTGAAAACCAGCAGCCAGATAATTAATAGTTGCTTATATAACAAAATACCGACTTCAATATCGACATTAGGTAATGAAGTTCAATTCACTGGCCGACGACGATGAAATTTTATTTCACAGTTTTTAGAGACTTTTTTCTAAGGCGGTTCAATTTTTCTCAAAAATATTTTTTCATCCTTTTTAGTATCCTCTTTATTTAGTTTCTACCTAGTGAAAGAAAATATCCGTCACTTTGAATTTTTAATCTAAAAAAAATAAGACTATTGTTGGTAGTCTTTTTACATAATATGCATATTGTCTTTCTTATATCCCAACCGGTATGTATATAACTGACAAAGTAGCTATTTAAGAATATATGTTTATACTTATCTATGACGTATGTATTTTGTAAAATTTAAAATAATTAGTGGTATGTTTTAGTAAATTATTTAATTTATTTTATTCCATGTTATAGATCTTCACAGTTTTCGGAGTTACATTTGCATTTAGTAATATCAAGTTATTTTAGTTACAAGAAGTCCAAGATTCAATGCCGCTTTAGTAATACATACAGGGTGTAATCAGTTTCATGTCATTAAAGAAAACTGGTGGTGGGGAAAGACTAAACGAACAAAAAAACCTTATATGACATGGGGTCTAAAACTCATAGTTTTAGAAAAAAAAAACCAATAATTTCGAACATTTTCAATAATATTGTTTAAGAACTGCTGGAATGTTGGGATAGGCTTTTATTTTCGCGTATGTCGGCGCCTCTAACCGTCAAATACGCTAATACGGCTCTTTCAAATTGTCGCGCTCCTTTGTTAGAGCCGCGCGTCGGCGGGGACACAAGTTGATAATCACACTTTTCATGGCTTTTTAAAAGTAGGTAAGGTAATGTCTTTAGCGGTGCGGTAAAAGTGAAAGACGTCGGCGTTTTCTGAGTGCTTAGTAGATCTGGAGAAAACTATACTCTCCCTTGTGCAATATTTTAGTTTCTGTGGGCACTTCGTTAAGTACGCATGTCGAACCCGTTCATTGTTTTTGTATGTTGCTTTTGTTCTTTTTGAATTTTGGGCCACGTATTTACAGTTAAGATTTATTTTATTGACTTACCGATCAAGTCGTTAAGTTCTTGATTACGTACAGACACTACTTGTTCGTTCTTTTTGTGTTGCTTTTTGGATTTTGGACCAAGTTTTTATTTTTATTTTCTTTATTGACAACGTTAATTGATAGCAGAGCTGGGTCGGATACAATTAGAATGTATTCGAATACCGGATACGGATACATCAAATGTATTCGAATACCAGAGACAAGATACGGATACTTTTTGCTTTAAAAAGCATCCGAATACCTTGTATTCGAATACTTTTTTCGGATACGGATACCGGATACTTTTCTTTCGTTTGTGAAAAAAATATTTTATGAAATTCAGTTGTCTTTAATGCTGTCGAAGACGCAATCTGTTTCTTTTAAATAAATATATATATAATGCCTTTGAGTATTTTATTTGTTTTTTTTTTGTAACAAAACAAAGTCCACCAACAAAAAATTAATTTTTTCCGAAATCGCTCAAGAATATACTTTTTTCTGAAATCGATCGGGAATGTCAACATTTTCGGCGCGATTTTAGAGCGAAAAATGCACAATTCCAGTATTTTAGTCCGTTGCTAGGAAACTATCAGAAAACAGACCGGAAAAGATCCGTTGCCAAGCAACGATCAACAAAGCCGTACGGGAATGTTACTTCCCGGCCTAGGCCGGGAAGTAACATTCCCGTACGGTTTTTTTATATATATTTTAATATGTTAGTATTTTTGATTTTTATACGTTTAAAATAGTATTGATTGTGATTTCAGAATTTTTTTTTTCAAATGTTTATATTTTTGATTTTTATACGTTTAAAACAGTATTTATTGTGATTTCAGAAAAAATAGTATGTGTACTTCGGTGTGAAAGCACATTCCCAGACTTCGATGCTTGTTGGCCTCGGCTAGCGCCTTGGCCAACAATTGCATCGTCGTCCGGGAATGTATCGCTTTCACACCTAGATACACAATATACTATAATGTATACTTTCTCGGCGCAATTTTAGATCCCAAAATACGCCATTCTGGTATTTTACTCCGTTGCTAAGCAATTAGCAGAAAACAGTCTGGGAAAGTTACTTTTTCCCGGCCTAAGCTGGGAAAGTAATTTTCCTGGACTGTTTTCTATATATAAAAGTTACTTTTTCTGAAATCGATTGGTAATTTCTGCATTTTCGGAGCGATTTCAGATCGAAAAATGCATAATTCCAGTATTTTAGTCCGTTGCTAAGAAACTATCAGAAAACAGACCGGAAAAGATCCGTTGCCAAGCAACGATCAACAAAACCGCACGGGAATGTTACTTTCCCGGCTTAGGCCGTATATTTTTAGAAAGTAAATAAATACACGCAGACAAACCAACTCACATTAAAATTGCATTTATTAGTAAGCAGTTAGACTATAATGAAGAAATGTTATGCATTAATACAAATTCCTTAATTTATAATAATATTGATTGGGATTTCAGAAAAAATAGTATGTGTACTTCGACGTGAAAGCACATTCCCGGACTTCGATGCTTATTTGCATCGCCGTCCGGGAACGTATTGCTTTCACACCTAAATACACAATATACTATTCCCGGCATAGGCCGGGTAAGTTACTTTCCTAGGCTGTTTTTTTTATATATATTTTAGACAGTAAATAATAAGCACTGAATCTCTGACTTTTTTGAAAACAATAAAAATTCTTTAATTTATAAAAATATTGATTGCGATTTCAGAAAAAATAGTATGTGTACTTCGTAGTAAAAGCATATTCCCGGACTTCAATGCCTGTTGGCCTCGGCTTAAAGCCTCGGCCAACAATTTATGTCATCGTCCGGGAATGTATTGATTTTACTACTAGATACACAATGTACTATTAAGTGCAAAAAATCATTTAGAAAAAAAAAATTATTCAACATTTTAACAAAAACTAAAACATATGATACAAGGAGTCATTCTTTATAGAAAGTTTTGCTTATGCTGAAAAATACTTAACTACTTTAACTATAGTTGGAATGTTGATATAACGTACTGTCATGAGCAAAATTAAATAGGACAACTATCTTTTTCTGATGTAAATCTCTCTATTTGCACACTTCCAATGAATTATGACAACTAACTGACAATGTCACAAAAATTAAAGTTAGATGTACACAACTAGATTTTAGCAAAAATACGTTATAAGACGTCAGTACAAGGTGGTTAAAAAATAAGAAAACTTGAAATTTTTGCGAGAATGAAATACCAGTTGTTGAAATTGAAGCAAAAGTTTAAAATCTTATGGGAAAAATTGTTCCTAATGTCGATAAAAGTTCAGATATGAGATTTGATTTAAATTACCTAATTTTTTTTGGCACCAAGATTAAATTAATTTTCAAAAAGTAACTAAAAAAAGTGCACGATTTATTAATTTGTTTAATAAAATAATCACAAAACAATCACTTTTAAACTGTTCAAGTTATCAAATAAATTAGTCACTTTGCTACTTTGGTTAACTTTGCAAAATTACTTTAATCTTAAAGATGCCAAAAAAAAAATTGAAATAAGCTTTCAAATTTCATATCTGAACTTCTACCTCAACATTAGGAACAATTTTTCCTATATTTTCAACTTTTACTTGAAGAACTGGTACTTTATTTTTGTAACAATTTCAACTTTTCGTATTTTTTAACTACTCTGTACGTTATATTGACATTTCAACTATAGCTAAAAGGACTTTTAAGAATATATGTAAACCTCTTTATAAAGAATGACTAGAAAATAATATTTAATATGTATATGTATTTTTTGTGGTTTTCGGATATTTTCAGTATCCGAATACTTTTATTGTATTCGGATACTTTTGTTGTATTCGGATACTTTTAGTGCATTCGGATACTTTCGGTGTATTCGGATACTTTCGATGTATTCGGATACTTTTATTTGTATTCGAATACTTTTATCAGTATTCGAATACTCGCCTAATGTATTCGAATAACGGATACTTTATTAATTTGTGTCGGATACGGATAACGGATACAATTTTAAGAAAGTATTCGAATACAGCTTTCGGATACAGAAAAAGTATCCGAATGCTGTATTCGAATACAGATGTATTGGAATACTACCCAGCTCTGATTGATAGTTTAGTGTGGTATTTTAATGTGCATAGGAACCATAAATAATGATCCTAACATACCAAATGTGTTGAACGGAGTACGTATGTCCTTAGTTCTATGTGCCGAAAAGTGTACTTATTTATTTATTTATTTATTTATTTATTTATTTATTTATTACAGTGAAAGGGATACATACAGGCTAAACAGCCTAAACAAGTATCCACTAGATCTAATTTAACAACTGAACTAAACTATAAACTAAAATTAGAGTATACAATACACCACAGAGTAATCACAGAGAGAAAAAAAACATTTAGGTTAAAATAGTATTTTTTATAGCAGTTTTAAAACTTCTTAATGATAAAAAAAATGCATCTATTTCAAAAAAATTTGTAAGTCCTAAACATTCTATTTAAAGGGGAATTTTGACTGGCATTTGTTCTATAATTAAGATCCATGAAACATAATATTATTTCTTAGATTACGAGAGGGAACATGAAAATCTACCATAGCTAATAAGTCAGGGGAATCAATTAAAGCATTGATCAATTTGTATTGATGCAGACGGAATCCATTTCGAGCAATTTATGTAAATCAACAAATTTACTGGTAAGTTCTAGATTTATCGAATATGTTAGTTTTCGATACCTAATCGGCAATTCGTTAAATAAAACAGATTTTTTCCTAACTTAAAATACACATAATTGTTTTCTGTTATCGTATCTCGGACGTCTAATTCTTTATTTCCTAATGTCAAGCAATAATTTCTCATTTTTAAAGCTTTTAACCCAGAACACTCATTTAGGTTACAAATGTTAATAAAACACATTTAAATCTGAAAAATTATAAACAACAATAAAAGCTCCAATATTTTGTTCTAAATTAAAAAAACACACATGTAAAGAAATGTTGTGTTTAAACCTCTACGCCCATCATTTGCTTGCAGTTCTGCAAAAAGAGATAACGGATTATTTACATTTTTATAATTAGTTCCGTTGAGGCGGTCATCAAAGGTGCCGCCCTTCTTTACTTTGAAACCGCGGGCTGCCGCGTGCCGGCGAGAACGAGTCGGTCGGTAATCTTTGCACTTTGACAATTTAAAGGGAACTACACGTTCATTGGCACAAAAAGACAGTGGTTCTCAAATGTTTCCTATGCTAATATTCAAATTGTTGACCTAGGTCAGTTTTTTTCAAAGTGCCCCTAGAGGAAAAAGTCATAAAGGTTTTTTGTTTGTCTAGGCGGCCGCCATTACCAGTTTTTTTAATGACATGAAACTAATTACACCCTGTATATTAACAAAGTGATTTTTTTTACCTTAAGATTCGATGGACATACATCATAGTAACAGACATATCTCGACCACTTTCTTTGGATTTCATAAATACGTAGACAACCAGTAAACCACTAATCACAAAAAATGTATCAACAGCCATATTTCCTGCGGTAACAAATACACTTATACTACGATCAGTCCACTGAAATATAAATATTTTTTAAATTTTAACCCACAGTAGTACCAGAACTTTTATAATTATCTAATGTATTGATGTATTGTTGTTGACTATTTTCAAATTAAAATTTAGGTCAAATTATTTATTTCATGCTTTCATTGTATGTAGTACACACAATAACACACGCCAATCTTACAAGTACATAATAATTTTTTATAATAGACTCAATATTTAGTAGAAAATCATGTAAAGTTAAGAATAGGGAAGTAGTGACGAGGAAGACTTTAGTTCCAATTCAAGCTATAGCGAATAAGTTTTTTATGCTTGCATCTATAGAATTATAGAATTATTCAGTTATTATATTAACTACTCATAATATTGCATTGTTGTGATTTTAATCATAAGTTTTTACAATGAAAGAAATTGTTTGAAAACTGTATCTTAATATTTTTATTTGGTTCTTAAGTAACCATTTTATGGCCGCTTTCATACGAGGCAACTAGTGGCAGCAATCAGTGGCCGCCACTAGTGGCTCTTTGGTGGCGATACGCCCAACTTACAGGCAATTATTGGCCCCTCTCTCTTTTACGCCTGATTTATTCGCCAAGGATAAAGGAAAATGTACTTGGACAGTTGAAAAGGTCTTTGCTTTATTTTGCTAATCAAGAAGAAAAGCGAAGGCAAAGACAAACGCAAGTGCATGCTATGCTATCAACAAGAGTGGATAAAGGTCTATATTTTACATTATTTAACGATTTGTGTTTGTTAAGTCCTCTGTATTCACTTTTGCGTCAACCAACTTAGAAAATGATTGTTTTACAGCCATTGTAAAAAATAATGAAACGGCGTCTATTCACCATGTCTTGCAAAACAATATTGATAATATTTTGATTTTAATAATATAAAATTTACTAAATGTGGAAGCAACAAGTTGAAACGTGTGAAAGCTTGCATTTAAAACAATACCCAAACTACGGTGGCGGCCACTGTGATCATCAGCCACCAGTTGCGAGAGTGAGCAACTATCCGCCACTGCAGTTGCCACGTGTGAAAGCGCTCATTTACGATAATGCTTTACTAGAAGTAAAGAAGTAACCTACAATGCCTCCTTGATAACTGGTTGCCGCCACTAGTTGCCTCGTATGAAAGCGGCCTAACAATAAAGTATTATTTATAAATTAATATATTTGGTCGTAGTATTTTTATCCAGCTAGATTTGCTATTTTACCTAGTATGCCTTGCTAGATTAATTTTTTTGTGTTTTCATCCCCCAAAAAATGCCTCTTACAAACAGATATAATATTTGACATGTTTGACAAGTTGAATGTACATTTTCAGTGTATCAAAATAATAAATAAAGTCTAAGAAAGGCTTTCTGAAATAGAAAAAATGAATAATAGAAGACTGTGAACACAACCTTCTAGAATTCTTAAGTGAACTTTACCCTAAACATAGTTTACATTATTATATTCTTTCCTCACTTTTATATTATACATGTATGAATGTATTTATTGTAAGAAAATAACATTTATACATATAGTGCAGTTGAATTGATTTTTTTCGGCGACAACATTCCACCTAAAATTTTATTGTTGATTCTTATGTATTATGGCCTCCTGATTACGAAAAAGATATCTGCGCCCGAAATTTCCTTGTGCGTCAAAAGTTAGGTGCACTTTTTGACACGCTTTCACGGATTTTCAACTTATCTGCTTAATATATTTTGTACTAGTAATCGGATGGGAATTTTAAAAATACTGGCTTATATGTAATAAAATTCTTAAAAAATGTCCGATATATATTGGTCAATCCACCATCTTGGAAAAAAATAGAAAACACCAAAAATAGCCGAAGAAATCAAAATTGAATATCTTTTCTATAAGAACAAGTAATTTCATCAAAGTTGTCAAACATAAAACTCATTTATGATCAAATATAATGCATCAATCCCGGACAACGCGTGTCAAATAGAAAGGTCAAATATGGAGGACGAAATAAAATGTTTAATTCTTCGTCAATTATCAAAGAGGCATTGTATTTTTTTCGATTGTACGTTGTTTTATGTACTTTTTCTCTTAATTTTTAAAAAAAGTGCGTTTTTTATTTTCAAAAAATTGCATTTTTACAATTTTCAAAAATGTATTTTCACCCAATTTTCATCGAAAAAAAGAAAATGAAGTATATTAAAGAAAGTCTCGTATAACTTTAATAAGAATTTAATACAAAATGAAACTTCATTAATTTGAAAAGGAAATTTATTAAGCATACGCATGGTAATAATAATAATAATAATACATGAATATACGATCGATAATCAGAACCAAGTAGTCAAGACTAGAGTAGTATTATTTTTGATGAACAGAATAGCACTAAGAATAATGAGCACATTAGTCGTTTAGAAAAAGAATGTTGGCGTAGGTTATTTCAATCACAAGTGACATTGAGAAATCCTCGATTAGTTAAAAAAAATGTCTAGCTAATAGTCAAAATAAGGACAGCTTTATAAAATTATTACGCAGAGTTAATAGATAATGGCTCTAACGTTAAAATACGCAGAGAAGATGCCGGTACTCCAATCGTTAAAACTGCTATTGATTTGAAAACCGAATACCTTTTAATTATAATGACTTAATTAGCATGGAATCGTCATAAAAAAATATATTTTTACAAACCTAAGATTAATAAAATAATTGACAAACATTATGATGAAATAAAATTGTCTGCAATTCCACCTACTAAAGAGGTAATAGAAAAACAGTGTTTAAGAGTCTATTTCCAAGTCTAAAAATGGTTAGGTTCTGAGAAAGATCCGTTACAATTCGAGTCGCTTAAAACTGAGAATGGCTTAATGCCTGGTATTATCTGAGTGAAAGTAATGCTATTCCTAAAAATTTACTAGGTGATATATCTTGTAAATGTGAGAAAGGCTGTAAAAATAACACAGCCCCACAGAAAAAAAAGTTCAGACCAGCGAACCAGACCCATGTATTCCTATGTATTTTCGGTCGCTGAATCCGAATCCGAGGTCAAAAAAATTCATACACTCCCAAAATCTTTAGCTAGAGCCAAAAAACACCCCTGGACTGGGGTAAAAAGGATATTAAGGTAATCCTAATCGATCGAATTATAAAAATTAAGGTTAAACAGCAGCGTACATACAATAGAAACACATCCCCAGTGAGGGGCGAAAACTAGCCCCCATTTATAAAAAAATCGATCCAAAACAGTAATGACTGCTGAAAAAGCTCGAACTGTCTAAGTTTTGTTAAAGTGATAAGAAGCTGCATCAGATCCAACGTAATCTTCATAAACTGTTGAGAACAACCACCCCAAAGTTTAAAGGACACAAAACAAGAGAAAACGTAAATTCCAACAGGATTTATATTTTGCGTAGTACTCTAAAATATAACTAGAAACTTACGTACCATCAACGTCCTACAGTGTCAACCCTCAGATGATGTGAAAACTACCCCCTATGTAATATTTATCTATAAAAAGTTAGTGACTTCTATAAAAATTCGAAACACCTGCGTTATGTGGAAGTGAGAAGAAACTAGACTATGTTCGACGCTGTGCTTGAAAACCACCCACATGCGAGATGCTACCCCTATATCCGTAGGACGCTGGAAGTGTGCATTACGATTTTTGCTAATCATAGCATCCATAAAAATGTAATTCCGGTTAGTTTCTCTGTTTTTCCAGCATCCTACGGATATGGGGATGGCATCTCGCAACCCCGTGGGGGTGGTTTTCAAGCACAGCGTCGAATATAGTCTCACTTCCACACAACGCAGGTGTTTCGAATTTTTATAGAAATCACTGTAACTTTTTATGTATAAATCTTACATAGGGGGTAGTTTTCACACCATCTGAGACGTTGCGTGTAAGACGTTGATGGTACGTAAGTTTCTAGTTCTATTTTAGAGTACTACGCAAAATAGAAATCCTGTTGGATTTTACGTTTTCTCCTGTTTTGTGTCCTTTAAACTAAGGGTGGTTGTTCTCAACCCTATAGGGGCAGTTTATGAAGATTACGTCAGACCTGATGCAGTTTTTTTATCACTTTAACAAAACTTAGACATTTTGAGCTTTTTCAGTAGTCATTACTGTTTTGGATCGATTTTTATAAATAGAGGCTAGTTTTCGCCCCTCACTGGGGGGTGTGTTTCATATCTATTGTATGTACGCTATTGTTTAACCTTAATTTGTATAATTCGATCGATTAAGATGTAACAACTATTCTCGTACCTTAATATTCTTTTTACCTCAGGCCAGCAGTGTCTTTTGGCTCTAGCTAAAGATTTTGGGGGTGTACGATTTTTTTCTTGACCTCGAATTCGGATTCAGCGACCGAAAATACATAGGTATACATGGGTCTGGTTCGCTGGTCTGAACTTTTTTTTTGTGGGACTGTGTAATCAGTGTAGCTGTAGAAAACTGAATATATAATGTTCTAATCTATGTGTCTATTGCAAAGGAAACAATTGTGAAATAATTGTGCCAATGCTTCTTCTACCTTTGATGAATCGGCTATCAATGAGGAATGCAATGAAATTGTGGTTTATGATTTTGTTTCGATGAAAATTGAGTGAAAAAAAGGAGGGTCAAAGAAGATACATTTTTGAAAATTGTAAAAATGCACATTTTTGAAAATTAAAAAAATGAACTCTATCCTCTAAAAGTAAATAAAATAACTTACAATAAAAAAAAAAGTCACGTACAATGCCTCCTTGAAAATTGACGAAGAATTAAAAATTTTTGTTTCGTTCTCCATCTTTAACCGTTCTATTTGACATACGGCGTCCATGATTGGTGCATTATACTTGACCATAAATGAGTTTTATTTTTGTCAACTTTTATGAAATTATTCCTTCTTATAGAAAAGATATTCAATTTTTATTTTTTATTCTATTCTTGGTGTTTTCAATTTTTTTCCAAGATGGCGGATTGACCAATACATATCAGACAGGTCTATATATTTTAAGAATTTGATTCCAAATAAGCCAATATTCTTAAAATTCCCATCCGATTACTAGTACAAGATATAATAAGCAGATAAGTTGAAGATCCGTGAAAGCGCGTCAAAAAGTGCATATAACTTTTGACGCACACGGAATTTTTGGGCGCAAACATTTTTCTCGTAATCAGAAGGTCGTAATACATAAGAATCAACAATAAAATTTCAGGTGGAATGTTGTCGCCGAAAAAAATTAAAATAAATCAATTCGACTGTACTGATAGCTTAATAGCTTTGTTGAGAAAATGTGCTTATCTTCGTCATCGTCACTCTATCTATGAATGTTTCTGCATAAAATGTGCAATAATTTAGCATCGAATTTTTCTACGCATGTAGACCACACTTTTTTGTTAAGAAACTTTTTAAATTTTCCCTATAAAAAGTTATGAATATTTTTGAAAGTTCATAAAATTAAATATTTCAGCAAATTGTTTAAGTAAATATTAACAATATGTGGTAGTAATTTATTATATTTCTTTCTGTAATTACTAAAAATTTTTTAGTGAACGTTTTATGACATGAAATTTCACCTTTCATCGAGACGAAAATGATTTATAGACCACGTGCCCGCCGACCACTAATTGTGTGTCATAAGTTAACTCCAAAAATGTGTGAATTGTTGTTAATTTGGGGTAGTAGAGCACAGAAATGACTATGCAGACCTTTTTTTCTTTTTTGGTACAGGGGCGTAGGGCAGACCCCCAAATGTGTAAGAAATATGACTTGTAAAAGTATAATGGGGTTAGGAATGGCATTTGCGTTAATCGATAAATAATAAAAAATGAACTGGCTGACGCGGCTCGTCAGCCCTGAATTCTGGGGCACTGACTACAGAATTCAAACTTTGTAAAAAAAAAACGCCACAAAAAAGTCATAGGTTTACGCATGGTGATTGGAGGCAGGGATTTACCCCCAAAAATCATAAATCTCGACTACCATTCGTTTTGGGTGCTTCGCTCGCCCAATTTTGAAAAAAAAAAGTTAGGTAAGAAAATTATAAATTTATGAATGGCAATCAGAAACCTGATAAGTATGAACCTACTGAGTGTGAAAATATATTCGCCTTCTCTGAAAAGTGGTACGACAGCCTTACCATTCACGATAATTGATGGCGTATCAGAGTTGCCTACCGCATGTACTGGTAATTCGATGAATATCATAATTAATAAATTTTTGTGGCGGTTTTTTTTTACAAAGTTTGACCCCTGTAGGAGGTCAGTGTCCCAGAATTCAGGGTTGGCGAGCCGCGTCAACCAATTTATTTTTATTATTTATCGATTCCCGCAAACCCCATTCCTAAACCTATTATACTTTTACAAGTCATATTTCTTATATATACATTTGGGGGCCTGCCCCTGTACCAAGAAAAAGGGCTAGCATGGACATTTCTGTGCTCCACTACCCCAAATTAACACAATTCACACATTTTGGGCGTAAACTTATGACACGCAATTAGTGGTCGGCGGGCTCCTGGTCTATTATGTTTGAAAAAGATAGGTACAAATGAGAATTTATAATACTTTCTCAAAAGACTATTTATTGATATTATTTTTGTTAGAATTATTCAATGGTCAAGTAAGGAAAGGTTTTGGACTCAAGGTTTATTGACACTATAAGAAATATTCAATATGGAACAGACAACAGACAACATACAACAATACATATAACGAATCTACAGAAAGTGTGATACTAACTTAACGGCAATAAAAACACTGTTCGTTAATCTTATGTTTATCTGTAAGCTATGAAAGGAACTAAAATTGTTTATTCCAACAACTTATTTCCAAATTACCTGGGCAACTTCTATTAAATTAACTGTGGGCATCATCGTCGTATATTGAAATTGATGTGCTCCAACAATCCATAACATACTAATCACCCTCATTCCATTCAGACAGCCTAAGGCATCCGCAGACTTTTTGGTGTTAAACAGTTTCTGTCCATTTGTATATAAAGAAAAGGCAATTAACAACTCATCAGCTGAAATTTAGAAATATTATTATATTTTCGATAATTACAGCTCAACTAGCAATATTCAGCTGAATTGCCGTATAATTATTTTTTTTTATTAGTACCCTATTTTGCTTATTTAAAGTACGCCTCAGAGTGTTTAAATCCAAGTTTTAAAAACGCGCGTGTTTTAAAGTTACCATGGCAACATCAAAGGTAAGCAAGTACAACTCGTTCATCTGTATCTGTTACTTTTTGCTTTTCCATCCATTTGATGAACTTGTCGTATTCTTTTTTATAAGCGTCTTCCGATTTTTGCGGTATTAACCGCGATTCTGCTTTTCTATTTAAGTAATCAATGTTAGAACTCATTTTAAAGTAATATACAATCAGTGACAACTGTAGTGACAATAATTAATCCTATGTGACAGATTGCAAATTAATTTTTGTTTTCTCATTTTCATGACACTGACAGGTATCCTGATGTCACATCACGAATTCAACCATTTTACATTCTTAATTCTTATTTCTATTTTTTGCAGTAATAATACCAGTATATATGACTTCAAAGTGTACCAATAAAAAAAAATAGCGTAAAGTATTCGTGGATAACTGGTCTTTAAAACACTTGCTCTATTTCGAGCACTCCGGCTGCGCCGTCATGCTCGAAAAATCGCGCGTGTTTTAAAGACCTTAATATCCACTTATACTTTAATATACTATTTTAGTAGCAACGTTTTCTTTTATGTGTTATTAAAGTACTATTGAGAACTAATTGGCTCTCTGCGACAATTCGGTGATATAGAAACTCTCTAAACTGTTCTTAAAACATCATTATAAAACCATTCTGTAAAGGCTCTTTTATCCTCTTGTAATGGTTCTCGATATATCTCTTATAGAGCTTCAAGTAAGTGTGAGAATATTTTTATTTTATAACGATTGCATAAATGTTGGTTACAGAGCAATTATAAAATTTCTCTGTTACTCTTTTAAAGTCATATTACCAAGGGACCTAAACGTTATTAGAACTAATTATAAAGTCGTTAGATCTGTACAGAAAACAGTTCTTGATACGTGCTCTTATACAGAAACTTTATTAAGGCGTTTTACCAGAATCTAGTGAATACATAAATAACTACTATACAGCGTAAAGCTCGACATTGCAGCATTTCATCAGTGGTAGTTATACAGGGTGTTCCTTAATGACGTGCTAAATTTGATTCCTGTCATTCCTTAGGTCATTTTATTAAGAAATGTTCATATGAACACATGTCCGCAACGAATGAGTGCGAATCCAGAATATGTTAACTTTTTGCGATAGAAATTTCAATTTGAGCATTCTGTCAGACGCAATCTCCAAAAGTTATTATTTCACAGCCGTTTTAAGATCAGCCAGTTCAACTGAGATATCAAGAAAAGGATTTAGTATCCAGATTTCAGGTGAAATCTCTTCAGTGATCTTTTAAATGCAAGGAAATTATCCAAATTGCATCATTTTGCAGATATGTTGGCAAGACCTGAATTTCAGAAATAAATCCCTTGATTTTGTCTTTAGCTGATAAGATGTTTTCATCTCTTCCTTGTAAATTCTTGCTCAGCATATTTAAGTGGTCAACAATATTAGCAAGATATGCCAGCTTTAACAGCCAAACAGGATAGCAATCATTAAGATGGAGTTACCGGTTTCGGGGATAGCCAAATTTTTTTGAGTCGTTTGGGGATCACGGGTTCGGTAACACTATTGTGAATCATGTGTGCATACACATTTATCTTCAAATTGATTATTTAACCACCGACGAACAAGGAGAGTGGAATAAGGTGAACATTTATCTTGTTAGAAGTACAATTTAATCGACTTGCTATGGGTAAATTATTCAAATAATTAAGAAAAAAATTAAAGTTTGCTCAAAAACATTCTCTTTAATGATTCCAGGATATGTGAGTATACACCAAACGTTAACTTTTTTCGAATATTGTCTCCTACGCTGTATACGAAAATCTGAATTATCGCTGCACCAATATTTAGAATTTTGCATACTTTTGCATACAAAATGTTTATCTTTAAGAATATTTTCTCAGATCCGCAAACAAAAGTCCAGACATTTTGAATCTTCGTTAACTTCAAAGGTGGTGTTGAATATCGGTTTAAATGAGATCTTATTTTGCTTGTTACAGAAATCCAATCATCACCAATTAAACGACAGTTATAACAATTTAGCATATAAAGAAATGTCAGATTTTCTTCATTTGACTACTAACTTGATCGAAAATTAAGAAAACTAATTTTACGGAGTCTGTTGCTATGAAACGAATCACAACAGAAAAATTGTTTATTCCCTAATATTTTATAAAAACGTCATTTAAAAATTTCTCCGAAAATATTTCCAAATATTTGGAACTTTTCATAAACAAATCAAGATTTTTTGCTAACCCTGTAGAGCTGACAAGGATCCAATAGCCGAAAAGAAGATTTCTGGTAAAGCTGATTTCTTCACCAAATTATCAAATGAGATTTTTCAAGTCAAAATTAGGCTCGTTGTTAAGTGAAAAATTCTACATAGAGTGGTACATATTAACATAACAATTAAATGATATAGCTAATATTTAATTAATATGAGATTACATCTCTGTGCAAAGAAGTGAAAAATAGGATGACAAAGACCGTTGTTAAGTGAAAAATTCCACATAGGATGGTATATATTAGCATAACAACAATTAATTGATAGCTAATATTTAATTAATACGGGTGATTAAATCTCTCAGTGCATAGAAGTGAATAATAGGGTGTCCCCAATTTTTAACACTTAAATTATTTACGCTTTATGTACTTGGTAAGGCTATGGTAAAGCTAAGGAATTTTACTAAAAAGTTTTAGAACCGTAACATTAACAAGCAAAAAATAAGCAAGAAATAATAACTCTCCAGAAAAGGCAGAAATAATGTATCTACTACAGAACGTAAGAACGAAGGCACATCAGCTACTACTGGTACAGAAAATTGAAGACGACGGGAACTGTCTATATGGAGTACTAAGCCATCAGATAGAAGGAGAAAACATAACAACTCCGGCAAACAAGTAGCGGACCATATACAAAACAACATAGATTATTTCATCCCGTCCATGCTGGCATCCATCAACGAATTGGAACACCGTTACAATCATCACAGCGGGCCCAACACACAACTACTGAAGAAATCACTAACACTGAGCAGCAGCAAACTAAAAATGGGGAGACCAGGTTACACGTGAAAAACAACAATCGAGAGTATCGTGAACAAACTGGGGAAGGATCAAACATACAAAAGAAAAGCGAGGGAAAAAATGGAATCCACAAAGAAATTGCAGCGATATATACTCTACCAGAACCAGAAACGGAGGAATCAGAAGACTCAGAAGAAGAAGAAAATTTGTAGAAGCAGAAATATAAAAAGAGGAGCACAAACACTCCACATCATGACACAATGCGGCCACGCATTTCACAAATACCTACAAATATATACTCTACCAGAACCAGAAACGGGGGAATCAGAAGGAGAAGAAGAAAATCTCTAGAAGCAGAAACACAAAAAAGAGGAGCATAAACATTAAATATCACGAACACAATGCGGCAACGCATTTCACAAACACCTACTTTGCCCCTCCCCCACTCCTGTACCATGCGTCATGTGGCTCTCGCTGCCGACAACAAACATGACCCAAATTCAACTCATCATCGGAAACCGAGGAATCAGAAGACTCAGAAAAAAAGACTCGAAGAAGCAGAAACACAAAAAGAGGAGCATAAACACTCTCTCACGACGCACAGTGGGAAAAATATGCCCTTTTTTGGACAAAAATCTGCCGACAGTAGAGGTTTCAATCAAATTAAATTTAGAAAATGGCAAATACCCTTAAGACATTGTACTTTAGAGTAGTGTTGCGGCAAAGTGGCTTTGGGTTAACCTAACCTAAAAATCGTAGATATTACTTCCACATCCAGTGGAAGTGTAGAAATGACAAAAAAATTTTTAAAAATTCTATTGTTCAGATAAGCTTAGAATGTCATGAAGCGTCAAAATTTTAAGCTTGAGCAAAAATGATGACTGTCTGTCTGTCGGTCTGTCTGCAACTTTTTGTGTGCACGATTACTCTAGAACCGTTTAAGATATCGACTTGAAATTTGGTACACATATGTATTTTAACGAGATCTGGAACTAGATTATATTTTCATCTTATTCCGTTGAAAGGTTGGAGGGTAAATTGGGATAAATGCGGGTAAATAGGTAAATCAAGCAAGTAAGAGTCCATAAAATTGGTATGTAGTATATACAAGAGAGGCTAATGTCTCAAAAAAAAATTTGGTATTAGCCACCCCCATTGGCCACCCCCATTACTACCCCCACCTCAATTATAAAAGGGGGTGAAAGAAAATTATTTCATCGTAGATGACCATTCGAGTTTACTTTAAAGAGGAAGATTAAATGATGCATTTATTGGAAGAATCCTATACGTAACCTCAAAAGTTGCCAAAAAAGTCATTTTTTAAATACTTAACCTAAAATATTTTAAAATCCTGACATGATGGTCCAATTCTGAGGCCAGATTCAAATTCGGCGCGAAAAATTACTTACAGGTTATATTAGATTTAAAGTTGTTATGTGAATAATAAACTATCCTTATTTTTACCTGTCAGAAAATAATATTTACAAGTCTAAACGCAACTAGTGACGAGTATTTGCAATGTCGTAATTTTTCATTCTTTTGAAGGATCGATAGGATACAAGTCAGATTAAAGATGAGATCAGCATCAAAAAACCCTGAAGAACAACTTTTGATCACTTAAACGTTATTATGATCTTCGCAAAAACGAAGAGTATATTGCATTTGATCGGCACATTTCTAAAACCGGAAATATCGCTCGTAGAGAAAAAAATTTTCATATCGTGTTAGTGAACGAATTCTGAACAACTTTCAAAATGACCGTCTGTTCGTCTGTCTGTCCATCCGTCCGTCCGTCTGTCACGTTTCTTGTAAGCATGATAACTCAAGAAAGAAAAGTCCGATTGTATTGAAATTTGGAAAGTAAGTTAGTGTTAGCTAGAGGAAGAACACTATTGTTTTTGAAGAAAATCAATCAGTAAATAAGAAAGTTATTAATCATTTAATTTAAAAAATACATATTTTCTTAATTTTTGTCGCTTGCACTTAAATAGAAATCTTGCGAAATGTTATCTCTATAATATGTATTTTTTTATCTATGCATTTTACTAATATGTATTTTATAATAATATGTCTAATGCGTTAAAATATGATTCTCGAAAGGTATATATTACAGACATTCAATTTTTGTGATCTCTGATGGTCCAGTGGCTAAATTTTTGCTTTGCAATCCAAAGATCCCGTGTTCTTAGTCAGGGTGGATGATTCTTTGAAATTTTTTTTCATATATTTTTTTCACAACAAAGTTGGTATCACAATAGTGATATTGGGGGTGGATGAAGTAAAAAAAAATTGAGGCCGTTGGTTCTTGTACATGTACTAAATCACATTTTTTTTTTCACCCCCTTTTATAATGGGGTGGGGGTAGTAATGGAGGTGGCTAATGCCAACATTTTTTTTGAGTCATTAGCTTCTCTTATATATACTAAATATTAATTTTATGGACTTTTGTCTGCTTGATTTACCTATTTATCCCCATTTACACAAATTTACCTCAATTTACCCCCCAACCTTTCAACGAAATAAGTTGAGAATATAATTTAATTCCAGATCTTGTTAAAATACATATATATAAATACATATATATGTGTACCAAATTTCAAGTCGATATCTTAAATGGTTTCAGAGTAATCGTGCGCACAAAAAAGTTACAGACAGACCGACAGACAGATCGACAGACATTTATTTTTGCTGAAACTTAAAATCTCGACATTTCATGATATTCTAAGCCTATTTGAACAATAAAAATTAAATTTTTTTATCGTTTCTAAACTTCCACTGGATGTGGACGTAATATCTGGGATTTTTAGGTTAGGTTAACCCAAAGCCACTTTGCCGCAGCACTACTCTAAAGTACAATGTCTCAAGGGTATTTGCCATTTTTTTAATTTAATTTGATTGAAATCTCTTCTGTCGGCAGATTTTTGTCCAAAAACGGCATATTTTTCCCACTGTGCGACGGCGCGGCGACATATTTCATAAGAAGACTCAGAAGAGGCAGAAGTCCAAGAACCAAAAACACAAAAAGGGAGCTTAAACGCTCCCTCACGCTACAATGCGGTAACGCATCTCACAAATACCTACACGTCCCATCCCACATTTCTTTACCATACGCCATGTGGCTCTCACTACTGGAAACAAGCATGACCCTAATCCAACCCAGGATGGACGAAGCAGGCCCAGCTGTATAAAATTGGGAATGGCAGCAATGCCTACCGCACGCTGGTGAATCAATCAATCAATCAAGAATTACTTTTTTTCGTAAAATCAAGAATTAAGATGTTTCTCCTCTTCCGTACTCCATCCGTGGACATACGATACCTATAAAATAAAAATAAAAAAATATCCCAAACTTTTTTCATCGAGTAGCACAACAGGATGGCACAGACGCGCACACTAATTGATATACATGCATATTTCTTAAAGTTTCTACTTACGTCAAAGTTATTCTTACCTTTTTTATCTGTTGTAGAGTTTATTATTACATCATATAACGTGCTTAAAACTATAATGATTCCCATTATTGCAAAGAAAACACTGAAAATGAAAGTACTAGAATTATTAATGTTAAACATATAATATACAGAGAACAGTTGATATCTTTTTAGGTACAACGACAGATGATTGTCATTAATATTCGTTAATATTGTCGTCCAACCAAATTTGTTTTCATTTATAACTATAGAATTTACTAAATGCGGTAGCAAATATTTAGTGAACACTCCTTGAGAGCGGCCACACGTCCCTTTTTGACCAGATACCTTCGAGAAGTACCTATGGCATTAGGACGATCGCATAAGTATATCACTGATATTCTGGAGCCCTATACGGGTGACACAGGAGATATGTAACACCCCGTAGCATGTTTATTTAAAAAGATATTATTTTGAAATTTGGTAGACCTATATAATGTGCGATGGTCCTTTTTTTAGTACAAACAAGAAATTTTTTCCACTTGCGGTTTCACCGGAAGTGACATCTACTTTGTTACTTTAAATGGCACCCTGTATATATTTTTTTTCTGTCTGGTTGTCCTTAAATTCCTCTTTTCAACTATGTACATCAAGGTGGCATTCATTTTTAAAATAGCTACTGAAAACCATGTTATTGCATTAAGTCAAGTTGGCTATGGTATGAATTGTAGCGGTAATTAATGCTTAGTGTGCTGCAATATCAAAAGAACCGTGGTACACAATTTTGTGTTTCATATATGTTTCAAATATGTTTTGTTCTAATCAGTAGCCGAAGAAACTATCTTAGTTTTTATGATTTCGGGGATTTAGTCTAGAGATTTTTATTTAATATAAAGATTCTACAAAGTCTCTTCGGCTACTGATTAGAACAAAACAAATACGAAACACATAAATAATTGTGTACCAGGGTTCTTTTGATATCTCAGCACATTAAGCATTAATTACCGCCACATTTCATTCCATAGCCAACTTGACTTAGTGCAATAAAATGGTTTTCAGCAGCCATTTTAAAAACGAATATCATCTTGGTATACATAGTTGAAAAGAGAAATTTAAGTAAAATCAGATAGGAAAAAAATATATACAGTGTGCCATTTAAAATAACGAAGTAGATGTCACTTCCGGTGAAACCGGAAGTGCAAAAAATTTCTTGTTTATACCAAAAAAAGGACAATCACGCTTTATATAAGCCTACCAAATTTCAAAATAATATCTTTCTAAATAAACATGCTACGGGGTGTTACATATCTCCTGTGTCACCCGGTGACACTTGCTTCGTTGATGTTGTAGAGAATAATTTTTTGATAGTTCATAAAAACTCGCCTGTCAAACACCCAGGTTTAAATCCCATAGATCATGTTTGGAACTAAAATGTTTGAAAATATGTCGAAAATATTTTTTACCTCCCTGTTAACCAACCCCAACGACCCCTTTAAATCCAACAGATTTAGATTTATCTGAGTAAAGGAATCGGGGTCCTACATATCATAATGGAATGTATAATGAAAAATTATTTCACAGTAGATGGGACCCGAACTCACATCGCCAGACATTGTCATTACCATTAACAGATTTTTATTGCAATATTATATGAAGTCATCGGTGACTGCGAATACCTATTTGAACAATAAAAATATAAAATATGTTGGCTATGTACTCAATCTCAGTGGCACCACGTAAAAGTGAATTGCATTATATTCGAGCAATAATTACTCAAAGAAATAGTCGGCTACACCTGACCACAACTTCTACTACTTTTTATACTACTATTTTGTGAAATAAATTGCTGGCCAATTGAAACGGACCAAGCGAACTTTTAAGTTGAATTTTAATCCACATTTTTTTAAAAAGAGAATATCTATTCTATTTATCCAATCCAGTCCAATAGATCCCACGTGATATTAGGAATAAATCTCTTTAACAAGCTTCCAAATAATTTAAAACGTATCTTACTTAAAGCCCTTCAATAAGGAAGTAAAAGGTGTGCTAGGAACTCAATTTGTGTGTTTATAACATAAGCAAATTCACATAGTAGGAGAGCTGGCAAACATTATGGTGAACGATAATATTCAAAATTTTCACTGATGGCAGTCCATTCTTTGATCTTTGGGTATGTCAAAACCGATCGTCTACCGTTTCAAAGTGGAAGCATTAACTTGGGGGGTGTATTCAAAAAGGGGTGATTTTAGGTTTTAGTGAACCATATTGTTCAAGAAAAATTTTTGCAGGAGTGACTAATATAAATATAGTTAGTCTAGACGGCATTTCTACCTAGGCAGACGATTTTTCTGGTAGCATTATCATAGCAGACACAACTCAAAATGGCAAAAAATCACATTTCGGAGAACTATATTATTCAAAAATAATTTTCGCGTCCTTCGATTTGTCTACTTATGGTTTAATAAATAACGAATCGGCATACGAAAAAATCGGTAGCATCGCCCTAGCAGACGCTGTCAAAGTGACAGATCCGGTTTTGATGAAAGACATTTATCAAGAAAAATTATGTAAGGAATGATAAATACAACAACTCAAGCTTACATTCTCGCCCGGCAAACGATTTTTTTCGTAGCTATGTGTATAGCAGACGCTTGTCAAAGTGACAAAAATCACGTTTCGGTGAACTATAGTGATCAAAAATAATTCTTGCGTCTTTCGATTCGTTATCTATGGTACAATAAATAACGAATCGGCAGACGAAAAAATCAGTAGCATTTTTCTAGCAGACGCTGTCAGAGTAAAAAATTTTAATTTTTTTTTCTTATATAAATAGGTTTAGAATACTGCGACGAAATTTTAAGTTTGAACAACAAAAATCTGTCTCTAGGTCTGTCTGTGACCTTTTTTGTACGCACAGTTACTCTGGAACTTTTTAAGATATAGACTTATGGTGTATCTATGTACTGTAACGAGATCTGGAACTAGATTATATTTTAAGCTTATTTTGTCAAAGGGTTGGGGGCAAATAGGGTTAAATAGGCAAAGCAAATAAGTAAGAGTTAATAAAATTGGGATTTAGTGTATGTACGAGAAACCAAGGTCTTAAAAATTTGTTGGCATCAGCCATCCCCACCCTATTATTTAAATGGACCAAAGGTCTCAATTTTTTTTTGATATCAGCCACTGCTGCTAATCCCATCCCATATTAAATGGGCTAAAGAAATAAAATTGTGATCAAGTGTGTGTACGAGAAGCAAAACTATAAAAACATTTTGCCATCGATCACCGCCACGGCCACCCCGTTACCTTCGTCCCATCATCAAATTACCCTCTTTGATGGTATGTGGAAATAGTGATTCCTTAGACAGCAGTTTTCAAACAAAGAATTCCTCTGCATACAAAAAATCGGTGACAGTTCGTTATATTTCCTGTGCGAATAAAAATCTTTAAACTTTAAACATCAGATTTATTACTTCTATACAAATAAAAAAATAACATAACAAAAAGCCTAGAAAACATTATTTTCAGAACATAATAATCTAAAAGTAACAAATAATATGTATAGCCATAAGAATATCAATCTGTCATATACGGCTATACTGTAAGGAACATACAAATGACTTATTGATAACAGTAACTTATATTCCCAAAAGGAAGATTAAATACGATATCACGAGCAACTTATAACTTAAATATTCATTTAAAAAATCAACATCCTTACTTAACAAAAAACATAAACTCTGATATATAAAAATGCTTAAATACCTACATGGTAGTATCACAATATGGTAATATCGCAATAAACAAATAAATATTATTTAAAAAGGTACAAAAGGGTGGTCTTTTTTTAACTTGCTACCTACAGATTGCGCGAAACATGCTTTTGCTCCTGTACCATAGAGACTAATTATGGGATCCGAGAGGAATTCATCTTTAAAGTTTCCCAAAATCGATGGACCCTTCGGGATATTAAATATATATCCATCCTGATAGTTTGAAGTATCAAAATTCTGACGAACTTTTATGACTTTATAATAGATAAACGAGAGAGATTTGATGCTTCAAACTATCAGGATGGAAATATATTTAATATCCCGAAGGGTCCATCGATTTTGGGAAACTTTAAAGATGAATTCCCCTCGGATCCCATAATTAGTTTTTATGGTACAGGAGCAAAAGCATATTCCGTGCAATCTGTAGGTAGCGAGTTAAAAAAAGACCACCTTTTTGTTACTTTTTAAATAATATTTATTTGTTTATTGCCATATTGTGATACTACCATGTAGGTATCTAGGCCTTTTTATATATCAGTGTTTATGTTTTTTGTTAAGTAAGGATGTTGATTTTTTAAATGAATATTTAAGTTATAAGTTGCTTGTGATATCGTATTTAATCTTCCTTTTGGTAATATAAGTTACTGTTATCAATAAGTCATTTGTATGTTCCTTACAGTATAGCCGTATATGACAGACTGATATTCTTATGGCAATACATACTATTTAACGTTACTTTTAGATTATTACGTTCTGAAAATGTTTTCTAGGCTTTTTGTTACGTTATTTTTTTATTTGTATAGAAGTAGGTAATAAATCTGTTGTTTAAAGTCAGATTTTTATTTGTGTATTATTCGCACAGCAAATATAATGACCTGTCACCGATTTTTTGTATGCAGAGTAATTCTTTGTTTGAAAACTGCTGTCTAAGGAATCACTATTTCCACATACCATCAAAGAGGGTAATTTGATGATGGGACGAAGGTAACGAGGTCACCGGCGGTGGTCAATGGCAAAATGTTTTGATATTTTTGCTTCTAGTACACACACTGAATCACAATTTTATTTCTTTAGCCCATTTAATATGGGGTGGGAGAAGCGACAGTGGCTGATGTCAAAAAAAAGTTTGAGACCTTTGGTCCATGGGGGGAGATGGCTGATGCCAACAAATTTTTCAGACCTTGGTTTCTCGTACATACACTAAATCTGAATTTTACTTACTCTTACTTGTTTGCTTTGCCTATTTAACCCTGTTTGCCCCCAACCCTTCGACAAAATAAGCTTAAAATATAATCTAGTTCCAGATCTCGTTACAGTAAACAGATACACCATAAGTCAATATCTTAAACAGTTCCAGAGTAATTGTGCGCACAAAAAAGGTTACTGACAGACCCACAGACAGATTTTTGTTGTTCAAACTTAAAATTTCGTTGCAACATTCTAAACCTATTTATATAAGAAAAAGAAATTAAAATTTTTCACTTTAACAGCGTCTGCTAGGAAAATGCTACCGATTCGTTATTTATTGTACCATAGATAGACGAATCGAAAGACGCAAAAATTATTTTTGATCACTATAGTTCACCGAAACGTGATTTTTGCCTCTTTGACAGACGTCTGCCATACAATTAGCTACGAAAAAAATCGTCTGCCCGGGTGAAAATGTAATCTTGAGTTGTTGTATTTATCATTCCTTACATAATTTTTCTTGATAAATGTCGTTCATCAAAACCGGATCTGTCACTTTGACAGCGTCTGTTAGGGCGATGCCACCGATTTTTTCGTCTGCCGATTCGTTATTTATTAAACCATAAGTAGACAAATCGAAGGGCGCGAAAATTATTTTTGAAAAATATAGTTCTTCGAAATGTGATTTTTTGCCATTTTGAGTTGCGTCTGCTATGATAATGCTACCAGAAAAATCGTCTGCCTAGTTAGAAATGCCATCTAGACTAACTATATTAAAAAAACCATAATGTTTGCCAGCTCTCCTACTAACACAAACTGTCTAAATTTAATTCTAGTCAGTCACCTTTTCTATTTATGTACTCGTGTCTTAAATGTCATGTCATGTTTTGAAGTCCAGCTGTACTATCAGCTATATGTACAAATCTTTATATCGCTAGTCTGTGTTTATTACTTATATTCTGATTAGTTAATAGGATTGTTAATAAGCTTGTTAATAAGCCTTGTTAATAAGCTTTGTTTTCTGGTTCCTCGCATGAACTCACGTGAAAATTACTGTTTTCATTGTCCTTTTGGTCCAACGAACCTCATGCGCAAATCACCAATTTTTAATGCCTGAAATATATTTAATTCTATATCTGGCGTCTGTGACATTAATCATGATAGCTAAGATAGGATAATACACATATATCTTATGAGAAGTTCGTAAAAATGGATCATATAATAATAATATAATAATATATTCCATCATGCTGTTTTTTCTTTTCTTTATACTTTTGTATTTTTCTTCTTTTATATTTGTATTGTAGTTTTATAATTCGTATTATTTTTTGTCTTTTAATTCATGTACACTATGTTTCCTGTAATTCGGTATTTATACCTGTTGGAAATAAATGTGTATGTATTTATTTATTTATTTATTTATTTATTTATTTATTTGTTTGTTTGTTTGTTTGTTTGTTTGTTTGTTTGTTTGTTTGTTTGTTTGTTTGTTTGTTTGTTTGTTTGTTTGTTTGTTTGTTTGTTTGTTTGTTTGTTTGTTTGTTTGTTTGTTTGTTTGTTTGTTTGTTTGTTTGTTTGTTTGTTTGTTTGTTTGTTTGTTTGTTTGTTTGTTTGTTTGTTTGTTTGTTTGTTTGTTTGTTTGTTTGTTTGTTTGTTTGTTTGTTTGTTTGTTTATTTATTTATTTATTTATTTATTTATTTATTTATTTATTTATTTATTTATTTATTTATTTATTTATTTATTTATTTATTTATTTATTTATTTATTTATTTATTTATTTATTTATTTATTTATTTATTTATTTATTTATTTATTTATTTATTTATTTATTTATTTATTTATTTATTTATTTATTTATTTATTTATTTATTTATTTATTTATTTATTTATTTATTTATTTATTTATTTATTTATTTATTTATTCATTGATTCATTGATTCATTCATTCATTCATTCATTCATTCATTCATTCATTCATTCATTCATTCATTCATTCATTCATTCATTCATTCATTCATTCATTCATTCATTCATTCATTCATTCATTCATTCATTCATTCATTCATTCATTCATTCATTCATTCATTCATTCATTCATTCATTCATTCATTCATTCATTCATTCATTCATTCATTTATTTATTTATTTATTTATTTATTTATTTATGTATTTATGCTAGTCTTATAGTACCCTGTATTCTTGTGGACAATAAACGTTTATTTGTTTATTTATATCGGTATGCAGTTTTCAGGATTTAAGAGATAATTTATTTGTGAAAAGAGTTTTGCCCGACTCTTTTATTTTGAAGCACATTACTATCTACGGGATTTGAAAGAAAGCTGTGTTTTTTTTTACCAAAGTTTATAAATTCTGAGATTCCACAAAAATTATTTTATATTTTTTTGATACACATTTTTTTAGTCACTGGTTTATGGGGGAAAAGTAGTTTCTCAAATTTTTTATATCTCTCTTATTTTATAAGGTTTTTTCTAAAAACCCGTCACTTTTCCATTTTCTTACCGTTAGCCCTTATTGTATTTTGTAAGAGCCGATCGTTGTAAGTTATTACAATACCTTATGGTAGCTCTATTAAAATAATAGTAATAACTACATTTTCTGCATGGTAATCAGCGGAGTACCCAAAATCGGTATAAGTTCACGAACTGAGGAACTTTTTTGGGTTTTCTACATCGAAATATAAAAAACGGAACCTTAATTATCTCCGGAACGATTAAAAATATCAAGTTGAAATGTAAAAGAACGGATAAATACAAAAAATATTTTTTTCAAATTTTGTTGATGTATTTTTCACAAAAAAAAAATACGAAAATATACGAAAAATGTAAAAATATACGAAAATATGAGTGTCTTTTTAATGGAATCAAATGAAATCTAAATAAACAATAAGAAACAGTATATATTTATCTATTTTTATAAGCACTATTATTATATATATATGTCAACTAAGGAAAAAGGGAAGAACAAAACTTTTTATTATTAATGCAGCAAAAAAAATAAAATGTGTACTAGCATGGAAAAAGATATTTATTCACCATGAACGGAAAGTAGAAAAAATGCACTTATTATAGTATTATTATTATTTTAAAGGGCCCAACGGCAAAATAATGAGAAAAATTACAGGTTTTTTGAAAAAAATCTGTGTCTTATAAAATAAGAGAGATATCAAACATTTGACAAATCGCTTTTTCCCCATAAGCAGTGATTTTTTTAATGCGCATAAAAAAATATGAAATAATAAGTTATAAAGTAAAAAAAAACACAGCTCTCTTTCACACCCTGTAGATAGTAACGTGCTTCAAAATAAAAGATCGGGAAAAATTCACTGTTTTACGAATAAATTATCTCCTAAATCCTGAAAACCACATACCAATATCTATTCTCGTTCTCAAAATTGTGGTTTTAAATTCAACCTAAAATTGCGCCTGGTCCGTTTCAATTAGCCAACAGTTTAGTTCATTATCCATTTTCAGCTTTGCTGCACGTATGAGTCTCTGATTACTGTTTTTTTATCCCAATTAGTACCAGGATTAATTGCAATGTATATTGGAAGGTCATAAATTTCGCAGCATTAATATTATTTATAGTGCACGATAGGTATCAATTACTGTCAGTTTAAAGGTACATGATAAAGACTAGACTGATTTAGATTTATGTGTTTGTAGAATTTTAATTAGCAAAGAGTATACTGAACACTTCTCTACTACTTCTCGAAATTTTTATGTTAATAAAAATTCTTGATTGTGATATGTAATTGTATATTGATGATAAAAATAAATTTGTGTCATCGGACAGTTGCTCCGTAAAATATCTTTTTTTTATATATCAGTGTAATTAAATAATTCTGTGCTGTTTATAAAATTTTTAAAGCACGATCAAATAGCCCATCCCAGATTATAATGCCATATCAATATTTAAATATAAAACAAAACCAATGTTTCTTCTTTTAGACCAGGCTAGATAAGGGTTGGGCAACAACATAATTCGTTACAGCAAACTTATAATGGAATATTGTAGAATATATCATAACTGAGGAAGGAAAAATAATCCGAACCACCTGCGATTTTCTGGGGTGAAATGGGGTGGATTTAGAATATAGAAGTTGTAGGTAATAAAGAGTTCTACAACTTTTGTAGAAAGCAATTTTATCCTAACCTCAAAATTTTTCGAGAAATACGCAAAAAATCGTTTTTTCGGTATTTTATTTTTTTCTTCCACAAAAATAATTCGATTTAGCTCAAACTTGGTGAAAGTATCCCTTTTGGTGTCTCAGATAAGCACTATTTTTTTTTACCAAAATATTTAACGGTTGTTGTTTAATTAATTTTAAAAAAAAATGAAATTTTCAATACTTTCAATAAATAAAAATATATATATATACAGGGTGTCCCAGAATTGAGTTCCCGGACTGGAACCTGTGATTCCTGAGTTCATACTGGGCCCATATAACCCAACTTACCTTAGTCCAAAAATGCATCCCTGAGGAAATACGTCCTCTTAAAGTGAGACAGAAAAAAAAAATTTTTCCAATAACTTCCGTTGTATGGAAGACAGAATTTTCAAATTTTGATGGGAGCTGTGTCTCTATAAGTACTCTATGTAAACTTGATAACAACCAAATATCTGTTGTTTCTCATTTTTTTTTCATAATAATTAATATTTGACTGGCTATAATTTTTTTTAATCACCCTGTAAAATTACGGAATACTTGAACATTTTTACACAGCATTGAAAGGGCTGCAAAAAAGGTACTCTTAAAAATTTTTGTAATATCTATCAAAACACAAGAAATTATCGTTTTTTCCTCTATTTGTATTTAACATTTGTTTCCAATTCTAGAATAAAATTTTGTAATAATGGAAAAGCGCAGTTTACTTAAAAAAAAATTACATTCATAAAAAATGCTCCACCTGACGTGCACCTATTTCAGTAGGTACACAAATCAATTCTCTTCATCAATGACGAGCGAATTCGTTGGAAAATATGCAAAATTCATCTAAATTCATCGCACGCATTCTGTACAAGTTGCCAAAGTTGCTCCCTAGTGTCAGTTGGAACAGAGTATACAGTGGTTTTTAAATATCCCCAAATACAAAAATCGCAATGGTTCAAATCTGGCGACCTGGCTGACCACGCAGTTGGTCCATCTCTGTCAATCCAATGGTTTTCAGAAACTCTGTCAACAAACTGTCGCACAATAATGTTAAAATGAGCAGGACAATCGTTGTGCATGAATCATAAATTACGTAGTATTTCCAAAGGTACATAATCGAGCAGAAGTAGTAAACCATTTTGCAAAAAGTGAAAGTACTTTTGTCCATTTAGACGGTTTGGTAATTTAACTGTGAGTTGATTGTTAACTATACCTATCCACACATTTATTAAGAATTTCTGTTGTAGTTTCGTTTATGACATGAGGATTTTCATCAAGAGATGATTATGGTGAGCATTATGTAGATTAAATATTCCGTCCCTCGTGAATGCTGCTTCATCGGTAAATAATATTCGGGAAAAGAAATTTTGATCTTAGTTTTGTTTATTTCGTAACCACTGAAAACTCCAATCGAGGTGAGAAATTTCGTTTTAATGAAGCTTGGACTTTTTGAAAATGTAATTAGTAGGTACAGTTGTTGTTATGTTGTTGTTATGTATAATTCTCGAAATAGTACTCTTTGAAAACCCTGATGCATTGCCGCTAACCTTCTAACACAAAATTACAACCCAACTCGTTGCTGGTAGATTATCGAAATTAATCTTATACTTGCTATTTTTTGACGTTACTAATTAATTAAGTCTTGTCATGAGAACGCGACAGGTTTTCTGTTTCGCAAGCACTTGTCACCTACAGAGAAAAAACGTTGATTCTTGATTTTTGGTTGATATTACAAAAATTTTTAAAGGTATTGATTTGTGTACTGAAATAGGTGGACGTCATGTGGAACATTTCTTATTAATGTAGTTTTTAAAATAAACTGTACTTTTCTGCTATTACAAAATTTTGTTCTAGAACTTTATATAAATGTTAAATACGAATAGAGGAAAAAACGATCATTTCTTGCATTTTGATTGAAATTACAAAAATTTTTAAGAGTACCTTTTTTGCAGCCCTTTCATTGCTGTGTAAAAATGTTAAAGTATTCCGTAATTTTACAGGATGATTAAAAAATTACAGCCACTCAAGTATTAATTATTATGAAAAAAAGTTGAGAAACAAAAGATATTTGGTTGTTATCAAGTTTACATAGAGTACTTATATAGATACAGCTCTTATCAAAATTTGAAAATTTTATCTTCCATGCAACGGAAATTATTGGAAAAAATGTTTTTTTTCTGTCTCACTTTAAGAGGACGTACTTCCTCAGGGATGCATTTTTGGACTAAGGTAAGTTGAGTTATCTGGGCCCAATATGAACTCAGAAATCATAGGTTCCCGTCCGGGAACTCAATTCTGGGACACCCTGTATATAGTGCAATGGAAAAATTGCCGGAAAATCGAAAAATCCGAAAAAATGCCTTTTTTCGTTGTATGTTTTATAATTATTGTCAAAAATTTGTTATTATTTATTAAAATTAATATAGTTTTGTAATATCAATGTATGCTACAAACAATAAGTAAAATAATTAATAATTAATTACATTCCTCAACCACTTTTGAATTATTAGACAACCAAGAATATATGATCTTGATTTCTATGCCTTCTATTGTAACGGTATTGGTACGGAATATAAATGACCGCATTTTTATTTATTTGATAATCTGAATATAATTACTTTTAATTTTGATTGCTAATAATTTTTAAATTGTAAAAATTGATAAAAATTGCTTTGTTAATTTTAATTATTAAACATAATATAAATAATTTTTTGTAGAAATAATAAATGTACTTTTTAATACGTGATTATAATATATCTACATTTTGTAGTAAACATACAATTGACATACATACAGAGCTGGGAGTAATTAATTACTAAAGTAATTAAATTACTAATTTAACTACTTTTTTAAAAAAAGTAATTGTAATTGAATTACATTTTTCAAAGCAGTAATTGTACTTAAAAAGTATTAATTCCTCAAGCGATACTCTGAAAATACCTTTGCAGAGTAATTAATTACTGATAGAAATTACTTCATGTAATTTAAATTACTTCAAGTAATTTAAATTACTTCTCAATAATTTCATATCTCTAGAATAATTTGAATACTGTAGAGTTTAATTGTTTTACCGTAATTAAATTATTTTAGAGTATTTATATTACTTTACATTCCTATTAAAAGGAAACATAAACAAATAATATTATTCATATTTCATAGTTTGTGTCATTTTACTTCCACATCCAGTGGAAGTATAGTAACGCAAACAAAACAATTAAAAATTTTTATTGTTCAAAAATGCTTAGAAAGTCATGAAACGTCGAGATTTTCAGTTTGAGCAAAAGAAAATGTCTGTCTGTCGGTCTGTTTGTCGATATGTAACTTTTTTTTGTGAGCACGATTACTGTGGAACCGTTTAAGATATTGACTTGAAATTTGGTACACGCATGTATTGCGTGGGTGGTGGATAGTGGGTGCGCGGTGAACATAATTCGACAATTTCTTCTACATCCCTGAACCGATTAACAAAAATTTTGTTGGGCTTTTAGAGACAACTTTATAGAATGGTACTAGGCTATTGAAAAGTAAAGAAGAAAATTTTTTTTTCTCGTGCGAAAATAAAAAAAAATTTGTTGCTTTTAATAGTCTGGTATCATTCTATCAAGTTTTCTCTAAAGGCCTATCAAAGAATTTTTTCAAATCGTTCAGGGATATAGAAGAAATTGTCGAATTACGAAATCGTTTTCTTAAGCACGGCACCGCCACCCTTAACGAGATCTGGAATTAGATTATATTTTGATCTTATTCTGTTGAAGAGTTGGGGGATAAATTAGGGTAAATAGGTAAATCAAGCAAGTAAGAGTCCATAAAATTGGTATCTAGTATATATAAGAGAAACTATTAGCCACCCCCATTACCACCCCCACCGCATTATTAAAGGGAGTGAAAAAATAAAATTGTGATTTAGTGCGTATACAAGAACTAAAGGCCTCATTTGTTTTCTTCATCCACCCCCACTACCACCCTACAACCACCACTCCCATCCCCACTACCAATGTGGCATATCGTTTTATGGGTTTTTGGGGTATGCAATTTCAAATATTATATTACTAAAGTTCCATAAACAATTATTTCCACATACAAAATTTTTTTCGTTGTGAGAGAATTAGATAGAAAATCAGTATGTGAAAGTAGTGATTCTTTGGGCAGCGGTTTTTGTATTTGCTTTTAGTTATAGATTTTCATTCCTTTGCGATTACTGTCTTTACTGATTACTAAAAAATTTGTGTTATTCAGTATTTGTATATATTTATAATTATTTGTACACCAACAAATGATCTTATAATTTACTAAACATCTCCCATTTCCAATATAACAAATTTAGAAGCTCTAAAGTAATTATAAAAGTAATTTATTTATTCAATTACCATTACCAAATAATTAGTAATTTAATTACATTTTTTTAATAGTAATTTAATTACATGGTAATCAAATTACTTTTTAACATTAGTAATTTGTAATTTGTAATTAATTACTTTTTCAAAGTAATTTGCCCAGCTCTGCATACATAATGCATACAATAATTGTTTGTGTGTATTCATCAAGTCTTGCTCTCTTTGTTGAATGTGATGGTTCTTCATCTGACTCCACAAAACTAACAGGTTCTTCAGCATTTTCTAGAGTTTCACCATCTTTTTGGTAAAAATGTCAGCTAAGCTAGCAAAATCTTTATTTTGTAGGATTGTTTTTATAGTTGTACCTAATTTTTTCTTTTCCTGCAAAACCTGAAGTAGTGTTACAACCAGTAAAACAATGCACAAATGCCAAATATTTACGTTTTGATGGATCATTGAAGCTATTGGAAGTATAAAAAGAATCACGAGTGTTACTTGTGGATGGTTTGTGAAAGAATATTTCCAAATTCCTGTCATTCAATTGATTTAAAAGCACGAGCAGATCAATGTCTTGCCCGACAACTATCGCAGTTTTATCTTAATCTGCGGCGACTTCAATTGCTATATTTATTATGAGGGTATCTGCATCTTCTGCTGCCTGTTTACATGTGAATCCTGCTGTTTGAAATTCTTGTGATAATAATAATAATAGCTGTATTGCCCAACAGGACGATATATAATAATTATACATAATAAAAAGGAAAAATATACATGTGTTACACTGTACATTGAATGTCTGCGATATATATCATCCGAGAATCATATTTCAACTCATTAGATATATTATTATGAAATATACAACGTAATCTACCAATAAATGCGGAAAATAAAATGGTGTGCTAGTCTTCAATGTGGGAAAGCCCCTGCAAAATTTTAAAGGATTCTGAGGTAATTTAGTATATTAAGAAGATACACTACTGATGTTGTGTAAGTCCTGACCTAATTCTGAAGAGGTCGACGAACTTACTGGTGAAAGAACGTATTCGAGTTGTTTAAATTTCCTTAATTAGCATAAAGAGTGAAGCCGGCCGGCGAGATCAAAAAAAGAGATCTACACACGATCCAGTGGCAGGTAGTCAACATTGTTGGTACGCTTTGAAGATAATTGGAATTCCAGCGGACCAATTCACTTTTACGAATGAGTACAAAGCATGCCGACAAGGCTGGCTCCGTGCCGCTGGATCATGTGTAGACCCCTAGAGAGCCGCGTTTTTTGCTTCCGGTCGAACAATAGTTACACGGTCGTGTCATTGACCGGTTTAAATACCTCGTATATCTGCTGTCATTTCAGCATGAGATCAATATCTTCGACTTATTTCGATTTATTTCGGTATTTTTGTAGTGTGATTTGATTAAAACTAAAAAGTCACTTCTATCTTATTATCCAGCTTTGCTGTCAGTAGTGTCAATCAGAAGCCTGATAAAGTGATATGGTTGTACCGCGTTACGTTAGATTAGTTGAAGTCATTGGCGGCGCATTCCTACAAAAAAATAAGGTAATTTCTTTGGTCATTTTTTAAAAATTTTTCATTTTTTTTACTCCTTTCTGTGGGGACAACCTACTGTTAAATTTTCCGCATGTCCTGGTAGATCACGTTGTATATTAGTAAAATGCATAAACAAAAAAAATATATGATAGAAATAACATTTTGCGAGATTTCTATTTAAGTACAAGCGACAAAAATTAAGAAAATATATTTTTTTAAATTAAATGATTAATATATTTTTTTTTAATTTAACCTCTTCTTTCTTAAGTTATCGTGCTTACAAGAAACGTAGCGAACGGACGGACGGACAAACGGACGGACGGACAAACGGACATTTTGAAAGTTGTTCAGAATTCGTTCACTAACACAATAATATGAAAATGTTTTCTCTACGAGCGATATTTACGGTTTTATAATTGTAATTAATTAATGAATGTAATTTAGCTGAAAATAATTATTAATTATTTTACTTATTGTTTGTAGCATACATTGATATAACAAAACTATATTAATTTTAATAAATAATAATAAATTTTTGGCAATAATTATAAAACATATAATCGAATCGAATTATTTTTTGTGGAAGAAAAAAATGAAAAACCGAAAAAGCTTTTTTTTGCGTATTTCTCGAAAAATATTGAAGTTAGGAAAAAAGTGCTGTCCTCAAAAGTTGTAGATTTCTTTATTGCCTACAACTTTTACATTTAACTTTGTTCGATAGAATGCGTAGTTTAGCCAGAAATCGCAAAAAAAACGTTTTTCACAAGGGCGGATCTGGGCCTTGAGCTGGGGGGGGGGGCTAACACTGAACCCAAAATTTTTTGACGAGCGTGGGGACGAAATCCGAAAAAGTTTTTTCGTCCCAAAATTTTTTTGATGGGGAGAAATTCGAAAAAAAAATTTTTCGTCCCAAAATAAAAAAATAAAATTTTAAAACGAAAATTAATGGTTTACACAATCTTGGGGGGGGGGGGGGTAATTACCCCGTTAAAAATTTTTTATTCCCAAAATTAATAAAAATCATAACATTTTAAAACGAAAATTGGTGGTTTACAGAATCTGGGGGGGGGGGTAATTACCCCGTTACCCCCCATACATCAAAACTAAAAATCCACCCCATTTCACCCCAGAAAATCGCAGGTGGTTCGGAATATTTTTCCATCTTTAGTTGTGATATGTTCGAAAATATTCTGTTATCAGTTTGTGTAGCGACTTTTTTTTTTAATTCTGACACTTATCTAGCCTGGCCTATTTGTGCACTGTTTCACTTGAATTATCTGCAAATACAGCGTCAGAAGCAGGAACCAAAACCGACATTTATTTTGGTTCGTTTTCGATTATGGTTACCTAAAGCACACTATTTTCGTTTTTTTGGTTACAGTTTCGGATTTTAGGGCAGTGACAATTCGGTTTTCGGTTAAGGTTTCAATTTAAATAGCCTGCGACAATTCGGAAAATTCATTTTCGGTTACGGTTTTGGTTTTCAAAATAAAGATAAAACACTCGACTCGCGTTTCGTCCACGAAGTTAGAATCATTGTAACGGCATCTAGTGCCATTACGTCTAAGTCAAGTAATTTGAATAACGTTTACAGAGATCCAAGAGATATAAATGCGTTATGTTTAAATTAAGTTAGCTTTTTTTTTTCGCTATTCGGGCGTTAGTTTAGCTTCGTTTCGTAGAGGCGTTGATTGAAGACTCAACGGTTAAAGATACAACACACAGACACGAACCATGCGAATGCTATCAGCTGACTGAGATTGTTAGACCATAATGCCGGTGGCGCCGTACTACATCACTGACCCCGCTCGGGGTTCGATTTTCAGTACACGGTTGCATCTCTATAAGGATTCTTCAAGGATTCTTCACTCAACGCCGACAGACAGACAGGCAGGCAGGCAGAATTTTTTTTTTCGCTCAAACTTAAAATCTCGATGTTTCGATATATTCTAAGCCTATTTGAATAATAAAAATTTAAAAAAATTTTTTTGTTACTTACTTCCACTGGATGTGAAAAATTATACTATGTTTGGTTTCTCAAATATTTGCGATAAATCGAAAATAAACGCATACTCCCCTCTCATTCTCCAAAATCCCATCATTAACAATAAAAATGTCGCGTCGGCCCCTTGTCAACAATGTATCGACTAAACTGATAATAAGGTGGCAAAGAAATATAAAGATAAATCACGTCTACAGAGAATTATCGTATACCATATTACGCCGTTCTTTCTCGATGTATTACAAATTAAACACATTGTCCGAATATTACATTTATTGCATCTTACCGAAGACGAAGATACATTTTCAATTTCACTGAATTGGGAAAGATTTTTAAGATTTTACAAACTAATATAGGTTTGTTTGCAGGCTATATGAAATTTCACTTTGACTTTTCCACTTAAAATATTTTCCTCTTGCTGCAAAATCTTTTCGACACAAATGTCTCGCCTTTTTACCGTGGCATATATAATTGTTTTTACTCCTTGCAATCTAGGATTTTGTCTCACTAATTTGTCATTATCTTTCAAAGTTTGTCCACAGAATAAACATTCCATTGTTAAACACTAAATAATATGTAATAACTCAATAAAAATAACTAATACTCATTTGCATTCACATTATATAAAGAAAAGTTTGTTTCTAACTGGCATAATATAATATAAGATTACTTGTATTAAATAGTCCACACTTGTCGGACATCTAGGCCTCTAGGATCGAAAAACTCAGCTTTAAATAACAAAATTTCGAAAACTATAAGTCGTAGAGACCTGATTTTTGTTTTAAAAACTTCCTTGAGGTGTAGACTTTATTTCATATGCAGATGGTATGTCAAAATTCCTTAAAATAAAAAAGTTTTTCGCTTACTGAAAAAAGCGCTGCAAGGGAAGTAAATGTTCAAGTTTTACCTCGTTTTACAGAAAAATTAGATTTCCCATAAAAACAAAATTTAAGCAGTGACCTTCGCCCACATTTCCTCCATCAATTAAAAAAAATACGTATAATTATCTCAATTGGTTCCGGAGATATCACGAGGGATGTGTGAAAATGTAAGAAAAATTAATTTTGACAGATTTATAACATTTTTCGTCATAAAAATAGTTTGACCTCCCAAAAAATATTGTAATTGGACATTACAGATGGCCAAGGACCAAATCTATCATGCTGTGAAGGTCCCATGTGGTTGTACCTTCAAAAATTTTTTTTCAAGAAGGAAGCTACTTTTTCCTCGTTTTACGGTGCACTAATACAACAAATGATACGAACCATGCGAGTGCTATCAGCCGACTGAGGGACTGAGATTGACGAGATTGCTAGACCCCAATGTCGGTGGCGCCTAACTATACCACAGACCCTGCCCGCGCTACGATATTAAGTACACGGCTGCATCTCTATAAGGACTCTTCACTCAACGGCTGTGCTTTACTCCTTATCGTGTATAAAAATTTTCATGTACAGGGTACAAATTTTGATTTACTCGGCCTAACTTTCACTGGGGTCTGATTATTATTGACCAGCTAAGCCAGATCGTTATTTCTTATTGTAGTAAATCGTTTATTGCTAGAGTCACCCGTGGATACTAACCTTTACATTTTTTTGTATATGTATAGTTTTTAACTGATATTAAATCAATAAAAACGTCAGACACTAATCTTGTTGAAATTTGCTAAGCGTTAACTAATTTTTATTCGATATTAAATCACTGTCATTTTAATTTCCGTTTCTCTGGTGTATGTTCTGTACCGTATCTTCCTATTTCTTGATCCTCCTATAGGATCTGGCGCCCAAATGCTTTTGTATTTTTGCAGACTCAAAATTTAACTTTAAAACCATTTTATTACTCTTGGGCACATTATCGAGGATGTCTGTTGCCCTCATTCACGCCCTTGCCTCCTATAAAACTGGCCAGCCGAGGCCTAGTTTATTTCGAGGTGGACCTCTCTTTGTGCCTATTTAACATCTCATGTCACCCCAAATAGATTAGGTTTTTTTTGGGCCGAAGTAACCTGTATTTCGAGTGTTATATGTGTATTATAATTGTTATATTTAATAGTCAGGTAGCATTTCCTTTTGAGGTTTAATTTTTTAGTACTTTTTATAAAAAAAGGTGAAAAGATCAAGTTACATCATATGAAGATGATTAACACTAATGGATCAAATTATGCTTCTAAGTTTGACAATCTACTTTATTATGAAAATGGCGATTGAGAATATTCCATGAAAAAAGTTCTCAATAGCGAATACATTTTATCTTTTCTTTTACTCACTTCCTAATTATTGTTTATGTTATGGAATTTAATGGACAATCCTACGTCGTGATACTATACCTTTAACAATAACTGATAAGTCATTACTTACATGGATATAATAGTCATTGTTGAAAACGGCTCAACTTTAATGGAAGAATCGCAAAACACCTCATCGAAGAGAAGGTGGGAAGAGGATTTTAGAGCTTCTTCGGTTAGACGTGACAATTTGGTTAAATAACTTGCATTACAGGCGGCTGGTACACAAAACCCATATGATATCATGAATAACAATAAATCTGTCGATGTTTCAATCACTGCCTAAAACAATAAAATTATTTTAAAAATAGAACATTTAAATTGATCTTCTGGTTATTTGATATCAACGGGTGCGGATTTTCATTACAAAGAAGAAGTAACTTGTGTATAATTTCACATTATACATCCTACATAGCCCAGTCGATGAAGGTATTTACCCACAAAAAATTGCAAACTGTGTAAACTTTTTTTAATGAGTTCGTGAAAGTGTGTAGAATAATATCCTGAGAAGTTTACATTTCGCTCGGATGCATAACATAAAAAAAAGTAATTTTTTTTCATCCATTTTTTCAAAATTTTGAAATTAAGTCAAGCTAGGAAAAAACAAAAATACAGATGGATAGATCACGTATTTATGAACAAAAAATGTGCTAACAAAATTTATCGCTAAAGCCACGGTTTTCCCGGAAAAAAATTGTAACATTATAACTCGAAGCGAGATACATGCGTGCGCGCGCTTGAGTACGCATGACTGTGTCACCGACGCATTGAATTACATGTCACTAAATCAAAATTTGTTCAATCTATATGAGTGTTGGTTCATTTAAAAGATGGAAATTATATCTTTCTGATGCTTTTTTGTTTTAAACAAAACAAGCAAAGGTGGATGGGAAAAATATACTTACATATATTATCACGCAAAAACTCAATCGTCGCAATAAAAAATATAGAAAAAAATAAAAGCCCTTCATAAAAATTCTTTCTTCATTGAGAACTGTTAAAAAGTATGTACACTTCATGATTGTTATGATTTATTAAGTTGTAGTAACGGGGATTCAAAAAGGTACATCTCAAATCATTTTAGTTTAATTGCTTGATGATTTTCTTGATAAATATATATATTGGAGGCTGTAACTTGCCGAGAAATTGACCCATTGGAAAAAATAAAATATCACTATTTCGGAAAAAATGTATGCTTTTCGAATGTTTAAACACAAATTCGTTTACTTTTACGCATTTTTTCGAAAATATGATTAATCATATCATGATAAGAAATTGCGATTGTCACGATCTTATCCTTATCCATATGAAAATAATTTTGATTTGTTTTGAATACAAATTCTAGAAATTTTCCAATACATTAACAAATATGTATAAGGAATTCAATGGACATAGCTGAAATGTGGATAGGTGTATCTGTAATAAATACAATTCAGTACCTAAAAGCACGTAAAAAATTTTCCCTCCAGACTCACTATGTTTCCTCTTAGTCACTAAGAAAAATGTTAAAAATGTTTAATCAGAGAGAGACAAAAGCTTTATTTTACTTGTTAGAACTGCTAACATGAAGCAAAATAACGAGAAATATAAATAAAGCGATGAAGACAAGAAAGAGGCAATATACAAGTTAACAATATAGAAGAACAAGAATGAATCAACCACTAGAAAATTTTCCGCTCATTAACTTTTGCCTGTTGTTATTTTTATGAAGATGTATCGTTTGTGCTCAAAATAAAGAAGAAATCGGAAATCATCCTTTTTATGACTGCGGGTTGTGACAGTTTTTCTTCTAATGTAAAAATCTTCAATTTGGTGTAGGTCATATTGCTGCACTAAAATTTTTTTGCATAATTCCGACGGACCATATACAAGCTCGAACAAATCTGTAAAGAATTCGACACGAAAATATCGGCAGAAAAAAAAAAGTTATGACTTTCTGTGGAAGAGAAACAATAAGAAATAAAATAGTAATAATAGATTAATAGAATTGAACAAATTAAATACTTTTAAATATCTAGACATCTCTTACGACTATAGTAAGGAGATCGAATAAAAAATCAATAAATTCACCAATATATACGGAACAATTACGAAAAACTTTAAAAACAAAACTAGGAAGGTAACACAGATGAAGTTTTATAAGACAATAAGGTATCAACACTCATTTACAGAAGTGAATCATGGATAAAGCCAAAGAAAGACGAAAACAGAATAGGGACAAGCGCAAGAAATTAAGTTTTCGAGAAGAGTGAAGGGTTGTACGAGAAATGACAGAATAAGAAATGTAAATATTAGAGAATAATTGCGGATATTTAACTTAAACGACAGAATAAAAGAAAACCGTACGAAATGGCAGGAACATTCGAATAGAATGCACACAGAAACATTACCCAATAAATCCCTGCACTACAAGTACACAGGAAGACGAAATGTAGGTCACCCAATGAATCGATGAAAGGTACCGTAACAGGCAAAAATGAATAAAGTGTGAAGCACAGAAGAAGAAATTTAATGGGCATGTAACTTGGAAACAAATAAAAATCTCCCGACCGCTTTTGTTTTTTTTACTCTTATAATTGAATCTACGCTTCCAAAATTTGATCATAGCGATAATAGAGAGCTCATGCGTCCGAAAGTGCCTTAAAAAATGAATCTGTAGGGCTTTAAATACTAAAAGCTGACAAGTGGATAAATCGATAGCATATATATAGGCAAACTCCCAAAGAAAGTTGTCCAAAGATTGTCCTGTGCAAAAGGGCGTTATTCAATTTTTTCGATTTATGTAGTGCATCACATAGCCGAACTACATATCTTTCTTTTGTAAAAATTGCATAATATTCTCTGTAGCTGTACGGCTGTAAAAAAATAAACTATATTCAAAAAAGCATTGCGCTTATGGAAAACGCAAACTTTAAGTGCCTGTATCTCTTTTCGACCTTCGCCAGAAATTAATTCATTTTGCCATTTTTTTACATTAGACACTCAATTACTCGAAAACTAAGTCTCAAATAAAAAAATATATTGTTTATAAAATGAAGGCCTATGCTTTCTGACTACGACGGTACTTTTTAAAATATTTTTAGTGAAATAATAACCGAGTTATGAATTTAAAACTAACGCGGTTACAAAATGTAGAAAAATATTACATATTTTTTTGTCATTATAATTAATTTATGCAGCATTATACACAAAATTATTGTGCATTATTTGAAATAATCGAAAATTATGGCCCGACAAAAAGTTCTTCGATGCCAAATACCAACAATACGAAAATTTGTCATATTTTCGATGGGATGTTTATAGTGCAAGCACTGGGTAAATCATCTAATGCCAAAACATTTGGTGAATATTCAAAAATATTCTCATCTATTGTTTTTAGAAATGAATTCAATGCTGACAGAATTGTAGTTCTAGACAACTACCAAGAGCATTCCATTAAATACATGACCAGAATAAAAAGAAGTTCTAGTTCGTCTACTGATAAAGTAATTAATTCAGGAGATGTACTTCTGCCTCAACAATGGAATTTATTCATTAATTCAACTTCTTACAAGCGACAATTAAGAAATTTTTTATCATTACAACTAAGTGAATTATCTAACACACAAACAATTTAATTTGTAACATGTGGCGGATTTCTTGATGTTATGGAATACCGAAGCAATTTTAAGTTAGTGAATGATTTGTTAATATCAAATCACGAAGGAGCTGATACTAGACTTTTGCTTCATATTTTATCAGCAAAAAAAGCTGGGTACAATAAATGTATCATTGATTCCAAAGATACCGATGTTTTGGTACTTCTTGCCCACTTCAGGGGTAAACGCTGGGGAGAAAGGACATGAACGATTTATACCAGTGCACGATTTGGTTATACAGTGTGTTTCACTTCCCGTGAAGACACCCCTGTATCTTTTTTATTTGTTGCCGAATTAATTTCAAATTTTTATCAGCCATACAAGTCCATAAGGTGACTTTATTCAACACATAAATGCCGTCTAAATCTAAAACGCCGGCCTACTGCGATAAAAAGAAAATGTCAATTTTCGAGAAATCATAGTAGGCTTAGAGATAGACAAAAATTTTGTTAACAAAAGTTGTTCAGAATCACTTGATATGCCCCCCTGTAAAATTTTGTGAAAATCGGAATATTTTCAAAAAATAATTTTTTGTTTCACTTCTCGTGAAGACACCCCTGTATCTTTTTTATTTGTGGCCGAATTAATTTCAAATTTTTATCAGCCATACAAGTCCATAAAGTGACTTTATTCAATACATAAATGCCGTTTAAATCTAAAACGCCGGCCTACTGCGATAAAAAGAAAATGTCAATTTTCGAGAAATCATAGTAGGCTTAGAGATAGACAAAAATTTTGTTAACAAAAGTTGTTCGGAATCACTTTATATGCCCCCCTGTGAAATTTTGTGAAAATCGGAATATTTTCAAAAAAAAATTTTTGTTTCACTTCTCTTTTTTATTTGTGGCCGAATTAATTTCAAATTTTTATCAGCCATACAAGTCCATAAAGTGACTTTATTCAATACATAAATGCCGTTTAAATCTAAAACGCCGGCCTACTGCGATAAAAAGAAAATGTCAATTTTCGAGAAATCATAGTAGGCTTAGAGATAGACAAAAATTTTGTTAACAAAAGTTGTTCGGAATCACTTGATATGCCCCCCTGTAAAATTTTGTGAAAATCGGAATATTTTCAAAAAAAAATTTTTGTTTCACTTCTCGTGAAGACACCCCTGTATCTTTTTTATTTGTGGCCGAATTAATTTCAAATTTTTATCAGCCATACAAGTCCATAAAGTGACTTTATTCAATACATAAATGCCGTTTAAATCTAAAACGCCGGCCTACTGCGATAAAAAGAAAATGTCAATTTTCGAGAAATCATAGTAGGCTTAGAGATAGACAAAAATTTTGTTAACAAAAGTTGTTCGGAATCACTTGATATGCCCACCTGTAAAATTTTGTGAAAATCGGAATATTTTCAAAAAAAAATTTTTGTTTCACTTCTCGTGAAGACACCCCTGTATCTTTTTTATTTGTGGCCGAATTAATTTCAAATTTTTATCAGCCATACAAGTCCATAAAGTGACTTTATTCAATACATAAATGCCGTTTAAATCTAAAACGCCGGCCTACTGCGATAAAAAGAAAATGTCAATTTTCGAGAAATCATAGTAGGCTTAGAGATAGACAAAAATTTTGTTAACAAAAGTTGTTCATAATCACTTGATATGCCCCCCTGTAAAATTTTGTGAAAATCGGAATATTTTCAAAAAAAAAATTTTTGTTTCACTTCTCGTGAAGACACCCCTGTATCTTTTTTATTTGTGGCCGGATTAATTTCAAATTTTTGTCAGCCATACAACTCCATAAGGTGACTTTATTCAACACATAAATGCCGTCTAAATCTAAAACGCCTGCCTACTGCGATAAAAAGAAAATGTTAATTTTCGAGAAATCATAGTAGGCTTAGAGATAGACAAAAATTTTGTTAATGAAAGTTGTTCAGGATCACTTCATACGCCCCATGTCGTCTAAATCTAAAATGCCGGCCTTAGAATAATTAAAATTAAAATCTAATTACTTTAATGAGTTTTAACATCTGTCAACAATATGTAGGTTGGTAGGATGCTGTCATATAACGAATTCTTTTTGAATTAAATTGGTGGCCCTGAAAAGGGCCGTTGTTTTTACAGAGAAGACTACTAATAATGAATGATAATATTGTCGGAAAAAAAAATACAGATAAAGCAAAAGCCGCAGTGTTAGAATAGTTCAAAAATAAAAGAAGTTAATGGTTTTTTTTACTTATTTATTATATTGCGCCCCTTTCCACTAACCCACCCTCAAGTGTAATACACTTCTCAATTCGTTTTCTGTTATTTTTTACAACTCTTCGCAGTTCTTGAGCTGTAACTTCTAAACATGCTTGCCTTATCCTCTCACAAAGCTGCTCTATATTTTGAGGTCTGGTCATATAAACTTTGTTTTTAATGTGACCCCAAAAATAAAAATCCATTGGAGTGAGATCAGGTGATCTGGGTGGCCAATGTATTAAAGGGCTATTTCGTCCTATCCATCTTTGGGGAAAATGTTCATTCATCCATGCTCTCACTACTACGGAATTGTGGATAGATGCTCCGTCGAGTTGAAAATACAATTGTTCCAAAGGAAAATCAACAATTGCATTCCAAAGATCATTATTTAAAAATTCTAGCAAATTTAACGCATTTATATTTTGAAAAAAGAAAAACGGCCCTATTATTGTTTCGTTAAAAATTCCGCACCACACATTTACTTTCTGGGAATATTGCCTTTTACAATTTATTATCCAATCAGGATTTTCTACTGCCCAGAACCTAGAGTTTTGTGATGACACTACCCCGTTGGTGGAGAAAGTTGCCTCGTCCGTGAAAATTACTTTCTTCAAGAAGTCTCTATTGTTTAAATAATTACCTTGGATCCATAAACAATATTCTAATCTTCTCTCTTCATCACCTTCCTCCAAGGTATGTAAAAATTTTGGTTTAAACGGTTGTAGCTTATGGCGTTTTAAACATCTCCAAATTTTTGATGCCGACAAATTAAGGTCACGAGCCATATTTCGAAGACTGGTAGTGGGATTGGCGTTAAACGCCGCTAATATAACATTATCATCTCCGTGATTTCGATTAAGATGTACTCTCGGTTTAAGCACATTGCCAGTTGTATTGAACAAGTGACATATTCTTGCTACGGTACCATGGTGTATTGGTTGTCTTAGAGGATGTCTTAAATTAAATTCTTCTGCTGCTTCTCTTGAAGACCGTACATTTTCACCGACTATCTTTATTAATTCAATTTTTTCATCAGTAGTTAAAAGTATTCTAACCATTATGAGAAAAGATATGAAATAAGGAAACTTTAGTATGAATAAAATTATTAAAACAAGAAAAACTAACAAACTCCACAGAAAATAACAACAATCACTTCTGTCATGAAAGCAATGACGAAATAAATAAAACAATACATATTGACAGTTAATTTCACGGCACTCTTTACATTCAACGCAATAAAACCGTCCATGTTCCTAAATTTCTGAGCCGATAAGGAGGAAGGATATGATGGAGAGTTACTCCTCCAGAAGAGAGATAACAAAAAGAAAAAAGAAAAGATATTACATTCAACTTGATATGTAAAAATAAAAAGCCCTTTTAGTGTTTATTGAATGCTGATTTTTGTTCACAACTTTCATTTGTTGGAAAAAGTTCTCTTTATGTGTTCTCTTTTTTTGAAAATATTCCGATTTTCATAAAATTTTACAGAGGGGCATATGAAGTGATCCTGAACAACTTTTATTAACAAAATTTTTGTCTATCTCTAAGCCTACTATGATTTCTCGAAAATTAACATTTTATTTTTATCGCAGTAGGCAGGGGTTTTAGATTTAGACGGCATTTATGTATTGAATAAAGTCACCTTATGGATTTGTTTGGCTGATAAAAATTTGAAATTAATTCGGCCGCAAATAAAAAAGATACAGAGGTGTCTTCACGAGAAGTGAAACAAAATTTTTTTTTTTGAAAATATTCCGATTTTCACAAAATTTTACAGGGGGTCATATCAAGTGATTCCGAACTACTTTTGTTAACAAAATTTTTGTCTATCTCTAAGCCTACTATGATTTCTCGAAAATTAACATTTTCTTTTTATCACAGTAGGCCGGCGTTTTAGATTTAGACGGCATTTATGTGTTGAATAAAGTCACCTTATAGACTTGTATGGCTGATAAAAATTTGAAATTAATTCGGCCACAAATAAAAAAGATACAGGGGTGTCTTCACGAGAAGTGAAACAAAAAATTTTTTTTTGAAAATATTCCGATTTTCACAAAATTTTACAGGGGGACATATCAAGTGATTCTGAACAACTTTTGTTAACAAAATTTTTGTCTATCTCTAAGCCTACTATGATTTCTCGAAAATTAACATTTTATTTTTATCGCAGTAGGCAGGGGTTTTAGATTTAGACGGCATTTATGTATTGAATAAAGTCACCTTATGGATTTGTTTGGCTGATAAAAATTTGAAATTAATTCGGCCACAAATAAAAAAGATACAGGGGTGTCTTCATGAGAAGTGAAACAAAATTTTTTTTTTTTTGAAAATATTCCGATTTTCACAAAATTTTACAGAGGGACATATCAAGTGATTCCGAACTACTTTTGTTAACAAAATTTTTGTCTATCTCTAAGCCTACTATGATTTCTCGAAAATTAACATTTTCTTTTTATCACAGTAGGCCGGCGTTTTAGATTTAGACGGCATTTATGTGTTGAATAAAGTCACCTTATGGACTTGTATGGCTGATAAAAATTTGAAATTAATTCGGCCACAAATAAAAAAGATACAGGGGTGTCTTCACGAAAAGCGAAACAAAAAATTTTTTTTTTTAAATATTCCGATTTTCACAAAATTTTACAGGGGAACATATCAAGTGATTCCGAACAACTTTTGTTAGCAAAATTTTTGTCTATCTCTAAGCCTACTATGATTTCTCGAAAATTGATATTTTCTTTTTATCGCAGTAGGCCGGCGTTTTAGATTTAGACGGAATTCATATGTTGAATAAAGTCACCTTATGGACTTCTATGGCTGATAAAAATTTGAAATTAATCCGGCCACAAATAAAAAAGATACAGGGGTGTCTTCACGAGAAGTGAAACAAAAAATTTTTTTTTGAAAATATTCCGATTTTCACAAAATTTTACAGGGGGACATATCAAGTGATTCTGAACAACTTTTGTTAACAAAATTTTTGTCTATCTCTAAGCCTACTATGATTTCTCGAAAATTAACATTTTATTTTTATCGCAGTAGGCAGGGGTTTTAGATTTAGACGGCATTTATGTATTGAATAAAGTCACCTTATGGATTTGTTTGGCTGATAAAAATTTGAAATTAATTCGGCCACAAATAAAAAAGATACAGGGGTGTCTTCATGAGAAGTGAAACAAAATTTTTTTTTTTTGAAAATATTCAGATTTTCACAAAATTTTACAGGGGGACATATCAAGTGATTCCGAACTACTTTTGTTAACAAAATTTTTGTCTATCTCTAAGCCTACTATGATTTCTCGAAAATTAACATTTTCTTTTTATCACAGTAGGCCGGCGTTTTAGATTTAGACGGCATTTATGTGTTGAATAAAGTCACCTTATGGACTTGTATGGCTGATAAAAATTTGAAATTAATCCGGCCACAAATAAAAAAGATACAGGGGTGTCTTCACGAGAAGTGAAACAAAAAATTTTTTTTTGAAAATATTCCGATTTTCACAAAATTTTACAGGGGAACATATCAAGTGATTCCGAACAACTTTTGTTAACAAAATTTTTGTCTATCTCTAAGCCTACTATGATTTCTCGAAAATTGACATTTTCTTTTTATCGCAGTAGGCCGGCGTTTTAGATTTAGACGGCATTTATATGTTGAATAAAGTCACCTTATGGACTTGTATGGCTGATAAAAATTTGAAATTAATCCGGCCACAAATAAAAAAGATACAGGGGTGTCTTCACGAGAAGTGAAACAAAAAATTTTTTTTTGAAAATATTCCGATTTTCACAAAATTTTACAGGGGGACATATCAAGTGATTCCGAACAACTTTTGTTAACAAAATTTTTGTCTATCTCTAAGCCTACTATGATTTCTCGAAAATTAACATTTTCTTTTTATCACAGTAGGCCGGCGTTTTAGATTTAGACGGCATTTATGTGTTGAATAAAGTCACCTTATGGACTTGTATGGCTGATAAAAATTTGAAATTAATCCGGCCACAAATAAAAAAGATACAGAGGTGTCTTCACGAGAAGTGAAACAAAAAATTTTTTTTTGAAAATATTCCGATTTTCACAAAATTTTACAGGGGGACATATCAAGTGATTCCGAACAACTTTTGTTAACAAAATTTTTGTCTATCTCTAAGCCTACTATGATTTCTCGAAAATTGATATTTTCTTTTTATCGCAGTAGGCCGGCGTTTTAGATTTAGACGGCATTTATAAGTTGAATAAAGTCACCTTATGGACTTGCATGGCTGATAAAAATTTGAAATTAATTCGGCAACAAATAAAAAAGATACAGGGGTGTCTTCACGAGAAGTGAAACACACTGTAGATCAGGCGTTATTAAATAACTTACCAGCGTTTTACGCAATCACAGGGTGTGACACTACTACTCAATTTTCTGGTATGGAAAAAAGCTGCTGGAAAGTATACATTACATATTACAAATTGCTTGGTCGTATTGGAATAGTTAATTTTGACGATATTTTCTTTAGAGAAGTTGACACCTTTGTTCTAAAATTATATACAAGCAACGAAGATATATCGTCGGTGAATAATTTACGTGGTATCCCAGCAGCCTCGAAAACGCTGGATAAATTACCACCTACCGAGGATAGCTTAAAACAGCATTGTTTACGGGCTCAATACCAAAACATTATTTGGCTCAATGCTCTTAGTTCCATCATAAATCCCCTCAATGCGCTCGAATATGGTTGGCAATCTGTCAGTGGTAAACTGCTACCGCTATTTCAAACTGCTCCAAGTTTCCCACAAGATCTCACCATCTTAAGCAGCTGTGGATGTAAAAAAGGTACCTATAGTTAAAGATTTCTTCAGAGATAAGCAAATCATGTTTATTTTCAGATTGCAGATATAATATAAATGGTACAGCTGTAAAAAAAATAAAATGCCGTGCATAGGATCTTGCAATTGCATGGGCTAAAAATCCTGTTCAAATATCTCCTCCAAAAAAAAATATAATTGATGAAAATATGTTTATAGAAGAAGAAAGCGGTGAAGATTTAGACTAACATTTTTATGATTTTTTTTTTTAATTCGAGTAGTATTTTCTATAAATTTAACGTTACTCCAAAAATTGTTTAATTATTATAATAATGTTAATTACTGTTGTGAAATAACTGATAACATGCACATCAAATCATAGACAGATCGTAGGTACCGCTCGATCGCGGGGAGTAATGCGGGCGATCGAGGTTTGCAGTTCTAAGCGTTTGGAGATTTTGTAACCGCGTTAGTTTTAAATTTATGACTCAGTTATTATTTCTCTAAAAATATTTTAAAAAGTACCGTCGTAGTCAGAAAGCATAGACCTTCATTTTATAAACAACATATTTTTTTGTTTGAGACTTAGCTTTCGAGTAATTGAGTGTCTAATGTAAAAAAATGGCAAAGTGAATTAATTTCTAGTGAAGGTCGAAAATAGATACAGGCATTTAAAGTTTGCGTTTTCCATAAGGCGCAATGCTTTTTTGAATATAGTTTATTTTTTTACAGCCGTACAGCTACAGAGAATATTATGCAATTTTTACCAAAGAAAGATATGTACTTCGGCTATGTGATGCACTACATAAATCGAAAAAATTGAATAACGCCCTTTTGCACAGGACAATCTTTGGACAACTTTTTTTGGGAGTTTGCCTATATATATGCTATCGATTTATCCACTTGTCAGTTTTTAGTATTTAAAGCCCTACAGGATCAACATTTTGAGTCTCCGAGCTCTCTACTATACGAGAAATCTTTTATACAAGAGGCAGGAAACAAGCACGTTACTTCTTTAAGATAAAGAAGAACTGCTATTTATAGTCGGGAATCCGGAATACCAAATTCGATCATACGGTGTGCATTCGAAGTTATATATTTGAAAAAAAAAACCGTGCATTATCTGGAATAACTTTGCGGATCTAAATGTGAAGGGCTAGGCTGGTCGCAATTCCAAAAAGGCGTAAAAAATATTTTTTCCGAAAATGATTGTATTACTGAAAATTTATTAATTTTATGTTCCCACCGCGTTTACAGGTTTATTATTTAACATTTCCTAATGATTTTCAAACCAATGGAAAGCTTATTCTTTCTAGATTGAGGAGCTGCCCAATTAATATCGAAATTGTTGTTAACAAATGCTACACAAGTTCTTTAAACAACTTTAAACAGAAATTTTGTTTTTCTTACCGTTTCCTGTAGGCTGTCCGTGATAGCAGCTGAGCAATATTGTCCGTTTATTTGAGATCCATTAACAAACACATCAATTTCCAAACATTCGTCATAATGTCCCATTTGCGCTACATTGCCCTGAAGAAGGCCAGGTTGCAATTTCGCTGTTGCATCGATCACTAAAAAACGTGAATTAAAATTGAGTGCACAGAATTTACAACAAAATAATTAGCCACTAACTCCGTAGGGTATGGGAAGTGGGTGAATTAATTGGCTGTATCTATTTATAACCCGTGCGAATTCTACTTCGCCCGGGTGAAATCCCTAGATTCCTCGTAAAGATTTATTATTTGTTAAAAGTAAAACCTAGTGTAATACATTGCAAAGAAGTAAAATTCAAATACAAACTAGAGGGACGAGTTCAGAACAGATTTTTTTATTTTATTTTTTGTGCCAAAAAGGAGCCTTCTTACAATTTATTATAAATAATCATGAACAGACAAATAAAGTTAGAGCAAATTTCATTGTTTAATGAACTTCTTTAAATTATCTTTCAAACTCGTTCATCTCCTTCTGTAGCATTCATTTACCTCTATCGTAATGTTTTATAAGGCGCAGGGACACGACGCACAGTGCAGTGGGGCCAAATCCTGAAATGCTGGCAAAAATTCATAACATTCAGTACGTACACTAAAGTTAATATCTGTAAGTTTTTGGACTCGCTGACTAAGAATCCGATGCTAGACTTTGCAGAAACAAGATGGTCGATTCGGCATGGCGGACTGCATCCTTAAAGAAATTATCTATAAGTACGAAAAAAGTGATTCAATGCTTTTCATCTCTTTAGTTAAGAATCTGACATTATAATTTTTAAATATAAAATGGTTACTTTAGTGTTAGGATTATTACTAACTGTTACTAATTGTACTGCGTGTGTTAGTATACAGGATCCGCCACTTAAAACTAACCAAGTCTATAACTTTTTTATTTTCTAGACAACGGCCATGTTCATCAAATTGTACGTATTTTAAAACCCTGTAAATGTGCATAAAAAGCAATTAAAAAAAACTTTTTTTCAAAACATTGTCATAATAATAAACTTAATTCCCTTGAATATTTTTTTTATCTCACCCTGTACATGAAATTTTTAAAGCTATTTGATAAAGGTTTTAATTAGCTTTAATTTAAGCTATTACATCATATTATGAGATTTTTTTTGTTAGCAAAAAACGATACAAAAATAAAATATTTTGAAAGAAATGTAAATGTAGTAGTAATATTTTTAAAATGTTAATTAGAGAATATTATTTAGGTATTAAGCAAATCACAACTTACACAATCTTTTATTTATTATGAAACTACCTACTTTCAGTATATTGTTGCCCTAATCTGGGCACGCTAATATACTAGTTAGGTAAATACTTTAAGACATTCATTATCGGAGAACCAATCAAAACAACTGCTCTTCTAGCTAATACTGACGAAGTATTGAATTACATGATAGGATTCTTAGCATTTTAAAGCAAAAAAATATATTAAAAATACTTGAATTACACAGCTCCACAAAAAAAAAGGTGTACTGTTCACCAGAGAAGACCAACATATCTATACGTTTTTGGGGTCGCTGAATCTGAATCCGTGGTCTGTTTGACCCCATCAGGTCAGGGTCAAGATCAATCCAAGGTTAAATTTGGAAAAAAATGATTAAGCGAAGGAAACCACGATTTCTGTACGTTTTTGGGGTCACTGAATCCGAATTCGGGATCTGCTTGACCCCATCAGGTCAAGGTGGTGGTCAATCCAAAGTCAAATTAGGAAAAAAATTTTAGGCACAGAAAACCACCATTTTTATACGTTTTTGGGGTAACTAAATCCCAACTCCTGGTCTGTTTGACCCATCTGGTCAGGGTCAAGGTCATTCCAAGGTCAAATTGGGAAAAACATTTAAACTAGAAAACCACGATTCTTATACGTTTTTGGGGTTGCTGAATCCGAATCCGAGGTCTGTTCAACCCCATCAGGTCAAGGTCAAGGTAATTCCAATGGCAACTTTTGTTTATCAAATGGAAACGCGTTTTTGACCACGGATTCTGAAAGAGCGGGATGTTTTACGTTCGCATATGGTTTGATTTATGATCAAAGTGACGTTTGGTCATCAGAAGGTCGAATCACTCTCTCAAATTAATTTATCTAAGATCAAAGATGATTCGTGTTGAGAAATCTCAGTTGCAAATCTTTATCGAGCATGGTTGACCTCATCAGTAATGCTCCAGCAACTTCATCAGTTCCTATCAACGAGATGTTTGGGCAATCAGTATATGACAGACGTTTCGTTTTTCCCAGAGGATTGGAAGACGCCACTCGTTGGTTGCGTGTGGATATAGGTGTCTGCTGTCTTGGTTCTCCAATTCCCCTCGAAGAAATATCACGAGGCTAAACCATGCTCGATAGAGATTTGTAACTGAGATATCTCAATACGAATCATCTTTAATCTTAGATAAATTAATTTGATAGAGTGATTCGACCTTCTGATGACCAAACGTCACTTTGATCATAGGTTAAACCATATACGAACGTAAAACATCCCGCTCTTTCAGAATACGTGGTCAAAAACGCGTTTCCAATTAATAAACAAAATTTGACCTTGGAATGACCTTAACTTTGACCTGATGGGGTTGAACAGACCTCGGATTCGGATTCAGCAACCCCAAAAACTTATAAGAATCATGATTTTCTAGCTTAAATGTTTTCCCAATTTGACCTTGGAATGACCTTGATCCTGACCTGGTGGGTCAAACAGACCAGAAGTTGGGATTTAGTTACCTCAAAACGTATAAAAATGGCGGTTTTCTGCGCTTAAAAAGTTTTTCCCCGATTTGACCTTGGATTGACCATCACCTTGACCTGATGGGCTTAAGCAGATCCCGAATTCGGATTCAGTGACCCCAAAAACGTACAGAAATCGTGGTATCCTTCGCTTAATCGTTTTTTTTTTCCAATTTAACCTTGGATTGACCTTGATCCTGACCTGATGGCGTCAAACAGACCCCGGATTCGGATTCAGCGACCCCAAAAACGTACAAATATGTTGGTCTAGTCTGGTGATCAGAAGAACAGAACACTTTTTTTGTGGGGCTGTGTTATTTATTTAAAATCAGTCATTCACTTTTTATTTAATATGAAATTATCTACTTTCTATTGTACCTTAATCTGATTACGCTAATATATTTAGGAAAATTCTTTAAAACACTCATCACTGGAGAACCAGTCAAAACAACTACGCTTCTAGCTAATACTGACGAAGTAATAATAATACCTAAATAATATTCCCTAATCATGACGAAAGCAAGTAAATGAAAATAATAAATTGTAATTTTTTTTTAAGATGTGTCGAGCAGGATTTCCTTTGATTCAAATTGAGTGTATATTTTAATAATTGTTTTTGTATGAACTTTTTTGTCATCACTAGAGTATACCCAATGACCGAATAAATTATTACATAATATATATTTATTAATTACTTATTTTATGTTGTGGAATTGTATATTTGCTGTCAATTTTTTCGTTGACTATATTTATGTGTGTCTGCCACCTCCTGTTTGAGTCGATGTGCACTCCAAGAAATTTTGCAATATTAACACACTGAATTAATGTCCCATTAAGGATACTATTTTGCAGAGTGAGAGGGAAATATGCCTATATTTTCGATTTAATATAAATATTTAAAAAACCAAACGTAGTAAAATCTTTAAAACTGCTTTAGATACTTGCTATTGTTCCAACGTATTCAACTATAAATATTTTTATTGTAAATTTCTGTTGAACTTGAATATTTTAGTTTGTCAATTAAAATAGTTTATAATTTCATTATTAGAGCATGGCATTTAACTATATACAAAATTGAAGTCAGAATTGTCAGATTCGCTCATTTTTCACCCCTAATCCCAAGAAACACCCCCAAACAAAAAAAAAGTGGTCTGGCCTGTGGACCAGATCAGTGTATCATTATGTATTTGGACCCGCCAAAACCGAAGTCAAAATTGTCAAAGTCGGTCGTTTTTCACCTTTAACCCCAAAAAACACCCCCAAAACAAACAAAAAAGTGGACCAGACCAGTGTATGCTTACCAAATACATAAGGATACACTGCCACTGGTATGGTCCTCCAGACAGACCATTTTTGGGCTGGGTGTTTTTTGGGGGTTAGGGGTGAAAAACCAACCAATCTGACAATTCTAACTTCGGATTCGGTTTCAGACGATCCAAATACATAAGGATGCACTGATCTGGGCAGACCACTTTTTTGGGGGGAAGGGATGATTTTTAATGTCAGGGGAGAAAAACGAGCCAATCTGATAATTCTGACTTCGGATTCGGTTTCAGAGGATCAAAATACGATGAATGAAGTTAGGTACGGTACCGGTTTCAGTGACTGGACTCGATCGGCGAAGTTAAACACGGCCGGGCGAGTCCATCACTTGGATGGGTGACCGTAACTCATCTCGCCGTCCTGGTTAAGTGGTAGAGTAGGAGGTTAATATAAATAAGGCATTAAAGAAAAATACATCACTTTTTTGAGGGGGTGTTTTTTTGGGGTTGGGGGTGAAAAAAGATGTAATCTGACAATTCTGACTTCGGATTCGGTTTCAGCGGGTCCAAATACATAAGGATACAGTGGTCTGGTCCGCAGTCCAGACCACTTTTTTTATGTGTGGCTGTGATTATCAACAGGAACACTGTCAGTATCAGTAACAACAGACGTAAATAGATTAGGAGCACACTTTCAACTAAAGCTTATAAAGATTTATAAATGTTTATTTGTCAAAATTGCTAATCAAAAATTAACAACTGTCTACTGCTACATACGTAGAAGACGGACCTACTAGATCTGTTCACTTTTAATCCTATTCGTGGAATATGAAATGACATATTCCACATGTGTAATATGAGAGGTCTTTTATATCTATGGATACAGGCAAAATGTACTTATATCGTGATAGTTGTAGATAAAATTATTTCTCTACGACTGCCTTCGAAACCGACAAATAACGCACAGTGACTATGGCTTGAAACTGTCTCTTTTCACACGATGTTTGCAAAAATCAAAAACACAGTACTTCCATGTTTTTCACACAGTCGTGTCGAAAACAGAACTAACACCTTTTATTTGTATTTTTTAAGTAGGCTAGCCTATTCAGGTTCATAGCAACCGACTTATGTAACAACTAAACATCAGTTTTGAAGTCTTCAAATCACAGCACTTTTAAAGAAGTTTATTAAAAATGGTTGATTTGTTTACTTATGAAATTGTTTGTTTTCCTTGCAGTCGTAGAAAAAAATATTGTAAACAACATGTTTGAAAACATCTTTTCACACTCATTCGATTTGTGGAATTCGTCTTCGGCTCGTTCCACCAAACTGTCTCACTCGTGTGAAAAGATTCGTTTTCGAAACTTGTTTATGTTCAATGACTTTACTTGTAACTGTTAAGATTGTAGGTAAGAGGTCTATTGTTTCAATGTATATTGCTTCATTATTATTAGTTTTTAATATTAATGTTATTTTACATATTTTAAGGGCACCTGGAAACTCACTTCTATCGATGTGTTGGTGATACACACTAAGGATTCCGAAATAACATTGCGCATATATTTTAACATTTTCATTGGGATATAGTCCTCACCCTCTGAAATCGTATTTCTAAGAATTTCATGACATCTATTACTACTTGGGGTTTTATTGGATAGAGATACAAATTCATATGGGAATAACGTAGGTCTTTCTTTATTGATGTGTTGTTAGGTGCAAACCTGGTATTACAATTTGACATAGCATTTTTTGCAACAGTAGCAAAATATTTTACAAATTCATCATCAACATTAGATTCAGCTCAATTGGTAAGTTTTGTTTTCTCTTATCGTTTATCTCATCTTTTTCCATCATCGCTATCATTAATAATAATAATATAATAATATTTTATTATTTCCACATTTAAAATGTAACTGATACAACAAAATGTAGAATACGTCAGCTCTTAAAAATTAATGTATACATATAAATATAAGAGTAGAAGCAAACAATAAAAAAAACACAACAATTATTGTCAATGAAGAAGATTAAAAACAAATAAATAACATAAAGCATGTAAATGTAAAATGGCGAAATATCAGCATTAAACAAAACATTCGACTAGGGTATAGCAAACTTTATTTACTAGAAAATGTTTGAGTTTTGTTTTAAAAATTTGAACATTTGGAGATGATTTAATTTCATCTGTTAAAATGTTGAAACACTTACACCCATTATATATAAAACTATTTTAAAACATTGTTGTTCGAAAGGAATTGGTTTGAAGCTGCTCCTTATGCCGTGTTTCGTACCCATGGCCTGTTCGATTGTTTAAAAACATAGACTTCACATCTCCAATATATAAATACTCACTAAAGTCGAGATTCTAAGATTCTTAAAAGCATTTCTGCAAGTTTCCAAACATTTTAGCCCCGCAATTATACGTACTGCATATTTTTGTAGAATGAAAACTCTGCTTACTTGTGAGCTATTTCCCCAATTAACTATACCATATTTTAAGCTCGAATGAAAGTTAGCATAATAAAGAGTAAGTAGGATGTCAACACTACAATGATGGGACATCAATTTTAGCCCGAAACAAGTGCTTCTCAATTTCCCACACAGCGTCTGTATATGTTTTATTATTGTAATAGATAGGTACCACCTTAATCTGAAGCACGCTTCGTAGAGTTAACGTATTGCACGTTAACTCAATGTTAGTTTTTTACTAGAGTACACTAGGAAAAAGAGGATTGTCTGTTTTATGTATCTGCTGTATATATGTATGTATATGAGCCTAAATGGTTATACTGATTTTGAATAATGCGGTGTTGAAAAGTTCGTCTCAATTGCATGAGTTTCACTGAGTATTTAACATTTTTTTAAAATGGCGAATGTAGAACCGATATTGATATTTCATCGTAGTCGATTTAATAATGTAGTCACTTGTTCAATGTTACTGTAGCTGCAGATTCAAAATTACCTTTCGTTTTCAAGTATCAAAATTTTATAAAACAATTTGAGTGTAACTGGTTATTTAATGTTCCCTGGAACAGATTATGCATACATATTAGTATAGGTACTTACTTTTCAAAGCCCATTCCTCCATTTTCATCAGTTCATCTGTAAATATTTTCAATTGACGCGTACACTCATTTTCCTCTGAAATAATAGATTGCGTAGCGTTTTGGACATTTGAATATTGTTGTAAGAAGTCTAGCAATGAAATTAGACCGGGCAAATTATTGTTATTAAGAACTTGCAAATTGTTTAGATCATTCACATTGATATTTCCCAATATTTGTGATAAGCTTTGAGCTGAACTTATTGACTGTGAATTCACTAGATACGCACTTAGAACTAATATTAAAACAATTTGCAGCTTCATGTTCACACGTATCTTTACAACTAATATTAAAATATTAAATCTGGCATGTAATATAAGTATTGTCTTTGTTATCAGTGAAAACAGAAACGTTAGTGTAAATAAAAATTAATTCTTTACGCGAAAAATTACTGTCTTGAGAAATAGTTATTATTACATTTGCAAGAAAAAAAACAATTGAAAATATTATTTACAGATTAGATTGGATTAATTTAGATTTTTACTTACCTTTAACATCAAGGTTACGTCCTAATTATACAAATAATTAATAAATAAAAAAATTAGGCGAAATAGTAAAATCAGCCGAAGAGAGCGTTTGTGGAAAGAAGCTGCTTTTGAAAGACAACGGACACAGACACCAAATCAGTCCGTCATCTTGGATAGAACAACATTCTAACGTCGAGATTGTGTTCCTGTTAAAGAACCATGGAAAATTAATCTACTCATAAATACTGTTACGTGTTTATATAGAAGAACCCCACACACAGCGTCTAAAGGACGCGACACCAATTTATTTATTAAAGGGCGCCAGTCACGTTCTCCCTTGTTTGTATGTGGTTTTCCACTTCCAGGCGGTTTCTATATATTTATGAGATGTTTGACAGAGAAGAAAGGTAAAAGCTGTACTTACCGTAGATTGCTAACGGCGGTCTACCCAATATTGGTTTCTCTCTTGATACACTGTATCTTATTTACCTAACAATTTAATGGATCTTGTGGTTTAGAGATCTTTGATTGACCTTCATAAAAAAATCCCTCTCAGGCCTCCGTGATGCGACCGGTTGTTGAGTTGCAATCTTATGGGTGCCTGGAGATGCCCGATATTCAATCCCGGCCTAACACACAAAAGCCCTTGAGGGATAAGACTGAGAGTCAACCATTCAATCACTAAAATAAAACCATTTATTTATTAGATTCAAAATGAGTGCAAATAATATTATGCAATATCCTATCTAAGAGAATTTATATATTTCCATGAAACGCCTCCCTATGTAGGGCAAGGAAGAGTGAGGATTTTGGTTTCGAGAGAGCGTGTAATAGCAATCGATTAGGTAAAAAGATTCACACAACTTCCTTGGAAGTTTATGTATGCACTTTGGTTTTGGGACTGACTGAAATTAATATAAATATATTTTAGTTTTTCAAAATTTTGAGACACTAGTGGTTAGTTTTAAAGCTCCTTTTAGTGATTAGATCATTCATGAGAACGGAGTTCGATTAAACTTCAACTATATATGAGTTCTTACAGCTTTCCTGCCTCGTGACGTACCGGCCCTCATATAGGTTCAATATAGGGGATGTGATACGACTTCGTTTTCGAGCAACTTTTTTGCAAATGACCTTTTTACCTTACTTATACACAAAGCTCTCTATAACTTTGCCATCGTTAAAGACCTTTAAAGACTAACAGCGAACAGACTTTAAATTGACTAGATATAATAAGTTGGAGATTTTCATGAAAATAGAGGCAGAAATAGTTATAATATTGTGCTGCTATTTGTAATGAAAAAATTATCAACGCGAACACTGCTGGTATCAGTAGCAACAGACGTAGATGGATTAGGAACACACTTCCAACTAAGCTTTAAGCTTATCAAGATTTATAAATGTTTATTTGTCAAAATTGTTAGTCAACAATTAACAACTGTCAACTGCTGCATAGGTAGAACACGAACCTAGTAGATCTGTTCACTTTTAATCCTAATCGTGGAATATGAAATGACATATTCCACATGTGTAATATGAGGATACCCGCAAAATGTATGTACTTATATTACGATAGTTGTATATAAAATTATTTTTATACGACTGCCTTCGAAACCAGAAAATAATGCACAGTAACCATGACTTGAAACTATCTCGTTTCGCATGATGTGTGCAAAAATCTTTTTGCACACTGTTTTTTTAAACACAGTACTTTCATGTTTTTCACACAGTCATTCGTGTCGAAAACAGAACTGACACCTTTTATTTTATTTGTATTTTTTGAAGTAGGCTAACTTATTCATTAAAGACCAGTATTTGGTTTCTCTACCACAGCTTTCTGTCGATTCTCCAACGTACTCATCCAACTGACGAGTCGCTGGATGAATCTAAATTTGTCTTATTCGAGAAACCGGCCTTGTCATAATGACTGTGTCTCCACTTTCATCATGTTTCGTGAAGCGATACAAGTTAAAAAATATTCAAAAATATTTTCAAAGTACACTTTTAGCGTACTTCTTAAAAAGTATATTGTAAAGTATATCTCCTTTTACTTGTCCACAAAAATATTTTCAGTCCAATTTTGGCGCACTTTCGAAAAAGTTGATTTTCGTATTGCATGACGAGCTTGCTAAGCTTCGCGCTAGAATGTCCAGCTCTAATAGGTGAGGTGGGGATACCGGCCAGTTCCCAAAACTTCTCCACTTTCTCAATTACGGTTTTCACAACATGACCTCTCTTACACTGTTGCATGGGACCACGATTTAAATACAGAAACAGTCTCAAAACATCTCCGTTGGTTGGAAGCTGAGATCCCTTCTGGGGTTCCAGATCCAGTAAAAGTTTTCCTACTAACCAGGAGTTTCATTAATCTCATCCTTCCTGAGAGTTGGGCGTCGATTTAACAAGGTCGAGTCAATGTCAGCCATTTTATACTGAAAAGAAAACATCTTTTATAACTTGCGACTACAATTTTACCACTATACGCATATTATGCGTATAATGGTAAAACTACAGTTCACGTAGGCGGTGGTCTAGATTTGTCCAATCGAGCTGAAAATTGGTATACAAACATGTTTTTACATTTGTCATAACATACAAAGGGTGCTTTTATGATATCACGAAAAAAAAATTTACCATATTATTTTGCAATGCCCTAACGGTCTGCTTGTCTCAGGAATTTCATTTTCTCTTGTGCATTGATAGATTTTAATCACACGTGTTAATTAGATATTAGCAATATAACTTAACTATTGTAATATCAATCGATATCACCCTACGCACAATTTTTCACTTAACACATCAGCGTAATTTCATTCTATTGTGTCGACTTTTGGTCGGGTTTTCAGTCGAATTTTCTAGCAGCGCCTTTAAGAGCGTCTGTTCTGTTTGAAGTCACTAGGCGAACTCTATAATATATTTTTCTTTCCTGAATCAAAAATATAATTTTATTTTCGGTATATTTTTCCATGACCATAATATACTTTCACTCTCATGGCTTAGGCATAATCTTATTTTTTTTAGTGAAAAATTTTTGGGCGCCATGTGTGGTCGCGTATGTTGTGTCTCTTTTTTTGTTTTTCTTTAATTATGTTCTAACAGTCTTTTTAATAAATTATCTCTTGTGGGATGTTTTACAACATTTACATCCCTTAGCAAACACTCTGCACCGTGAATTCGAAAATTATAACACAAGACCTAAACACCTATTTACTGACTTATGAAATTAATTACGGTAGATACTACTTCACTAATATTACACTGAATACTATCATTCAATAATTCAGTCACTTTATCATTTTGGTTATTTCTTTTCGATTTGATCTGAACTCACTAACTGAAGTAAACTGAACTTAACTATGCTGCCACTCATTTATACCTTATAAGTGGTTCTGGAATTATCTACAGCATTCTACAATGATCTAGATAAATGTCGGCAGCTTTTATATCCCGACGCCGCACCATCTCTGGGACGATTGTCGAACTAACAGTGCGCAGTTTTCTGTTATTCACACAGAGAACTTTCTACAGTTGCCTGTAAAGGATATAAAGTTGTAACAATATAAATAATTTAATTAAAAAATTTTCCTATCATGAAACAGGTATTTTTTTTTGGACCAACCCAAAAGTTAACTTAGAAAATAATTTTTAACACGTCAGAGGACGTATGGCATTAAAAGTAAAAAAGTTAAAGGGAGCCGAAGTTCGACTTGGAAAAATATTTGACTAAAAAGGGAAATGTAGAATGTACAAATATTCACATAAGGACAATCAATAAGGTTTATAAAATTGTACGAGTTGAAATTTCAAAAAGCAAAAGATAAAGAACTGACATTAGTAAATTGCAAAAGTCGCGTAACGTCCATTTGGATTTTTTGACATAAATTCTCTTAGCACATAAAACATCCCTACACAGATATTACATAAGGTTAGCTCGAAAGTGCATCACTGGCACACAGCCCTTATCGGATTGTATGCAAGGAGGCAAAAAAGCCTCATACAACTCATAATATATAGCTGTAATAAGCGGTTATCGGTATCTAGTTCTGTGAATCATATAATCACGTGTTGGAACTTTTCAAGCTTATCACAAGTGCCCCAAAATTTTTGTAAAATATTTTTTTATTAATAGACAGTCAGTCCCTAGTCCAACAGCCATAACATAAATCATTTTAAAGAAATCATATTTTTGCGCCGGTCGATTGTAATTGTATTTTCTCCATTTAGTGGCTTCTGTGAGTCGGACAGATATGTAAATAATATAGATAAAGTTAACCCCACCCCCAAACGGCCAAAAACCACCCCCAAATGTTAACGCGGATACGGCGTCTCATACCGACTAAACCAGCGTTATCCCCGTTCTCAAGGACGCTGAACTCGATGGAGGTGGTTTAAACTCTTTCCGAGTTAACCTTACCCCTCCAAACGGCCAAAAACCACCCCAGAAAGGGATTAAGGCGGATATGCCGTCTCATACCGTTTTCGAGGATGCTGAACACGATGGTGATGCTGGATCCAGCATCACCATCGTGTTCGTACCCGTTTATAAGGTGGGGTCAACTCGAAAAAAGTTTAAACCACCGCCATCGTGTTCAGCATCCTCGAAAACGGGGGGTGACGCAGGTTTTGTCGGTATGAGACGCCGTATCCGCGTTAACCCATTTGGGGGGTGGTTTTTGGCCGTTTGGGGGGTGGGGTTATCTCGGAAAGAGTTTAAACCACCGCCATCGTGATCAGCATCCTCAAAAACGGGGGGTGACGCAGGTTTTGTCGGTATGAGACGGCGTATCCGCGTTCACCCCTATCGGGGGTGGGGAGTGGCTTTTTGGCCGTTTGGAGGGTGGAGTTAACTCGGAAAGAGTTTAAACTGCCACCATCGTGTTCAGCATCCTCGAAAACGGGGGGAGACATAGTCTCCTTAAGCTATAAATTAGTTACACTTTTCGAGATATTTTCCGACTCACAGAAGCCACTAATTGTATGTAGTTGCGATAACGCCCTTTCAGGGTGGCGTCCTATCCTTGCCAGGTTTAGAAGACCGATTCCGAAGTATTGAATTTATTAGCTAGATACGCCATCAAGATACGTTCTGTTATTGTATACATATAGAACTTTTTTATTTACAATAAATTGTATTATTGAACTCTTCTCTTGGTCTGAATGATTTACTTTAAGTATAATCTCTCAGGCGTCTTCGTATGTTGGATCGACAACTGATATTGAAAGCATTATCATAAGACTAAAAGTCTTATGATAATTTGTTATTCAGGATATCGATCGAATCACGAAGGTTAATGGGAGATGTTCTATAAAAAAGTTTAAAAATTAAGAAGAGTTTAGAGTTTAAGCAGTGTTTCACATCAATAAAGGAGAATCGTCGGAAAGCAGCTGGAGAGAAACAGTATGCAATCTATTGGTGGTTTCTCTTCATTCCGAATAAATCTTTCGCCTTTTACTAACAATTTCCGTGGAGAGTACAACTCAAATGAGTCTTAGGACAATTTTTTGAGGGCCCAGCATAAGCTGGTCCATACAAAATTAATCAAAAGGTACAACAATTTTCTCTTATCTATTATCTTTGGTTGGTGTTTCACATAAATTCAAAGAGAGTGGATGACATTCACACTGTTACTAACGACATCAAAACTTAGCAAACACTTGAATTTGAGCTACAATTCTGATAGAGCCAAAATGGTCATATTTCTTAACCCTACGAACAAATTACTCTTGTGCAAAAATTGTTTTTTTTTTTCGTGACCCACAACATACTTCAATAATATATACTAATAATGTGATATTATTATACAGCATTAATATAAAATTCAACCTGAAAATTGAGCCTAAGCTAATTCCGCAACAAGCAGGTTTTCTGCCGAACAAACCAGGATTAACTTAACGTTACTCAGAATACTGATGATGATGGCTTCAAGTTGGGATTGGTTACAGCAGTGACGTAGCCAGGGGGGGGTCCTGGGGGTCCGGACCCCCCCCCCCCCGAAATTAATTGACATTTATATAATTGATAGACATGACATTTAAAATTATTATATTGATTTTCTTTTCCGTTTTAGTCGAACATTTTTTTGGCAGATTACGAATCTTGATTCCAACCAGCCCCGTTGCAAATCGTAATTTCTTGCAATTTATTGTAGCAGTATTGATAGGGCGAAGCCTTAATTAATCCAGTTAAATGTATAAAAACTTGTTGAATCATAAGTAAATTCAATGTTTATTTCAATTACTAGCCAAGTAAAATCCATGTTATCCTTACTAATCCTTACTTGAAATATTAGTTTTTGAATAGTTTACCTAAAGGACCTCGCACGGATTTTATGGAAATTGGCCCTCGGTTAAATTGGCTGAATTTTTAATATGCTGTATATTTCGACTTATTGATCAAAAGCTCTCATGGGCTCAACTCAATCCTATGTCTAGTTTCGGAAATACCGCTATAAATTCTTGTAAAATTCTGTATCTACCTTTTAATTTTTTGACGTGGTATTAGAGGTCAAGAAGCAATTCCGAAACTTTTCCGATTAATATTTTTTGATCAGGAAGACACATACTTTATGTAAAACATGTTTTAGCCAATTTGATCGAATATTTGTTTCAGTTGTTATTTTTATTTCGAGTTCCCGGCGCCTTCGCCAATATTTTCAAACTTTAATTTTTTTTCTACGCTATTTTTATTAAAACAACAAATCTTTTTAGTGCAAAACATTATAAAGAGCTATTAGAACGTATCATAATATAAAATGTATGCAAAAAATCATGAATTCGATTTTTTTTTAATTGTACAAGAGGTCAATCTTGTACATTTTTTGAGCTGTATCTCGGAAACTAGACATAGGACCGAGTTGGGCCCATGAGAGTTTTTGATCAGAAAGTTGAAATCTATAACATATTAAAAATTCAGCCAGTTTAACCGAGGGCCAATTTCCATATGATCCGTGCGAGGTCCATTCTATGAAAGCTACGTGAAAGGAATTGAAGATTCGAAATTCCGAAATTTTTATGAACGTTCACACTTTAGAAATTGTAAAAAATGTATACATCTGATATCATGCAGTTTTTTCACAATTTTTGTGTACCTATACAATACATAATATACTTATAAAAAATGTTCGGACCCCCCCCGAATAAAAATCCTGGCTACGTCACTGGTTACAGGAATAGCTTTTGTAAATCTCACCTCAGAGTACGATACAATGCAGCACAATAATTACCTGCACAAACTCTACCAACTAATGAGAGGCTACGAGTTCCGAGTACAGTAATTTACAATAATTTTGTAAAAGAATTACAGTAGGTTCATTAAAGTTGCTTAAAGTTCATCAGGGATGGTAAAAAGTTCGATTTATTTGTCTTTGTATCCTCTCTCTGGAAATAAATTAAATGTGCAGAAAATACATATATAACATCAAATCATTCACTACTGGGAGAAGAAGGAGACACACTATTGTCGATATTGATGTTAATTTAACCATTTTTCTAAATAACTTTAAGTAACCTAATAGTAATACATTTTAGCTATAGGAAATGCACATATAGGATGAAAAGTAATAAAAAGAGAAGAAATAGGCTTATATATATGTTCCATTTGAAATAAGTGATTTAATGGAGGTCAAAGTTGGACCTCATTTTTCGTGTACCCTGTATATTTTGGGGCATTTGAGCTTAAGCCCACATAAACTCTATCTCTTATAAACATATTGGAGAAAAACTGGTTATCGGAATTTACCATAGCAAATGCTATTAATTTCCAACTATGTTTTTGCATCAGATTTCATTCCTTATAGCTAAAAAATCCTAATTTTACTTCCACATAGTATCGTCGTGGTAGTAATGGTAAAAAGAAAATGTTGCTGGAATGTCATGAAACGTCGATTTTAAGTTTGAGAAAAAAAAAATTTCTGTCTGTAACTTTTTTGTGCGCAAGATTACTTTGGAACGGTTAATGATATCGACTTGAAAGGCACACATATGTGTTATAACGAAATCTAGAATTTGATTACATTTCTTCCACATCCAGTGGAAGTATAGTAACGCAAAAAAATTTTTTGAAAATTTTTATTTTCCAAATAGGCTTAGAATCCTATGAAACGTCGAGATATTAAGTTCGGGCAAAAAAAAATTCTGTTTGTCCGTTTGTAACTTTTTTTTTGTGCGCACGATTACTCTGGAACCGTTAAAGATATTGACTTGAAATTTGGTACACATATGTATTTTAACGAGATCTGGAATTAAATTATATATTGATCTTATTCCGTTGAAGGGTTGGGGGTAAATTGTGGTAAATGGGGGTAAATAGGTAAATTGAGCCAGTAAAAGTCCATAAAATTGGTATTTAGTATAAATAATAGAAGCTAAGGTCTCAAAAAAATTGTCGGCATTAGCCACTCCTATCCACCCCCACCCATTGTTGAAGGGGGTGAAAAATAATAAAATTGTGATTTAGTGTGTGTGCAAGAACCAAAAGCCTCAAACTTTTTTTTTACTTCTTCCACTCCCACTACCGATGATGCATATTGTTTTATGGGTTTTTGGAGTAGACGATTTCAAATATTATATTAAGTTCCATAAACAAATTTTTCTCATTGTGAGATTTGGATGGAAAATCTGGATGTGGAAGAAGTGATTCCTTGGGCGGCGGTTTTTTTGTCTTATTCCGTTGAAGGGTTGGGGGGTAAATGTGAATAAATAGATAAAGCAAGCAAGTTACAATCCATGAAATTGAGATATAATATATTTACAAGAAGTCTTAAAATTTTGTTGGCATCAGACGCCTCCACCATCACCCTCATTACCATATCCTCACCCCATTATTAAAGGGGATGAAAAAAATAAAACTGTGACTTAATGTATGTACAAGAACTAAAGGTCCCAAAATGTATTTTGACATCACTACTACCAACCTCCCACCACGCCCACGATCACTACTGATGTGGCATATCGTTTTATGGGTTTTTGGGGTAGACAATTTCAAATATTGTATTATTAAAGTTCCATAAATAATTACTTCTACATAAAGGAGTGCAAATATAGTATTAAATTTTTTTCATTATGAAAGACTTGGATGGGATATCTGTGTGTGGAAGTAGTGATTCCTTAGGCAGCGGTTTTTCCTTTATGTAGGCGCATAGCGTCAACTGGGGTATCAGGATGTGTAATCGAGGAGCTGTGAAATGCAGTAAATTAAAACTGCCAACTCTGCTATTTACATAGACTACACACAGCTCCCTGGCGGCGAAAGAATGTGAAGATATTTCGCACTCAAAATAGGTTTATATCACTTAATTTAATCACCGTCGGCGAACCCAACTCTACTGCAAGCTATCGGTCTCGGCCTTGAATATGACGCAATTGATTTTTATTGGCTTAGAATGACTGTGTGTATAAGCTCGTTTCTGCGCATATTTTTGCGAGCATTTTCTCATAATAAGACTACTCTGTCAAACTACTTAAGGAAAATATAGCGATTTTTAGCTATACGGAGTTTAGTTTCATTGTGTACTCAGTACATATTTTCTATTACTTATGTAAATAAGCAATATAATATTTATTCGTATAATTTGGTCATTATACAGGGTGTCCCGAAACTCCCGCCTTCCCCTTTAGGTGCCAATTCTCCATGCAAAATTAGTAAGATAAGTTCCTATAAACATGTGTCCGGAAATGCTTCCTAAGGGAGCTACGTCTCTCTAAGAATGGCGCAAAAATAGGTGTTTTTACTAATTATCTCGGAAATGATTTGGGACAACTTTATGAAACTTGGTTAACTTTTTTAGATTATTAAAGGTTATTGTTTTATAGTATTAGCCAAAATTAATTTTATCCAGGGGCGGAGAAACGAGGGGTCGGTGTTCTTTGTTTATACATATTAATTTTGCCATTTGACATTTTTAGTATTTTAATCCCTGATTATGATTCCCTGGTTAATTCTGCATAAAAAAGGGCCTCTTTACAAGGGCAAGGGCAAGGGCAAGCCGTTTTCGAGTAAAAGCGGTCTAACCGAAATATTGCGTATTCGTTTGCTAAATGCGCATTATTTATTTTTCAAAGTAGGCGTAAAACAATAACCTTTATTAATCGAAAAAAGTTAACTAAGTTTCATAAAGTTGTCCCAAATAATTTCCGAGATAATTAGCAAAAGTATTTTTGCGCCATTCTTAGAGGGCCGTAGCTCCCTTAGGAAGCATTTCCGGACACATGTTTCTAGGAACTTTTCTTACTATTTTTGCATGGAGAATTAGCACCTAAAGGGGAAGGCGGGAGTTTCGGGACACCCTGTATAATAATTACCATTACGTTCAAATGTGTTAATGTAGTAGTCATGGAATGCACGCAAAAATATTTGACATGTTACCCCACTTGGATTTTAATGAAACTTGACACACTATTAGAAGACATATAAGCAATTATTCAGTATTTTTTTTCAGAGTGGTTATTTAATCAGAACTAGTAAAAATCGATCATGAAAATTTTTAATTGCATTTTTTTAATATTTGTACTGAAGCTTGCCCTTTCGGAAAACATTGCAAAATAAATCCTAGAGTGTACCGTAACACTCACATTTTGTTTTATTTGCCTATCTTCAGTAGTTAAGAAAACATATCTCTTCGAAAAAATGTAACGTGCATTTTCCTTGAAACCGACTATAAGCGTGCAGTATGCACATTTGGTGAAACCGACTATAGATATTAGGCTTTGTGGTAAATCGCGGAAGTTGTTTACGTCTTACTGTGAGGGGAAAAGAACCCGCAGCCGCTGAGATCATACTACCATATAAGGTATAAGAGATTTTGATTGGTGACTGTTGACGCTTCTATGATGCTTTTGTAACCCCTACGGGGGAAGATATATGAACAAAATTGATGAAGCGACATGTTAGATTTGGTGGGACAACACTCCATATTGGCTTTAAGCCGGGAGGTTGTTGTTCTTAAAAGTTGGCTAGAATTTGAGCCAATTTAAGTGTGTTGCTAGTTATGAAATTTGACTTCTTCAGTGAATTATACCAAGTTATAGGCAGTTAAAAACAAATGATGCTAGCTGTTTTAAGTAGGTATAGAAATCAGAGAGTTACATTAAAGTTAGTGTAAGTTACAAATAATGTTATGCAGTTCTTGGGGCTACAGCTAGTACCGACCTAAAAATTTGATGTCTATAAAGCATAGCAGTGCCTTCATCCCTGAGACGTTCTGTAAGTACGTTTTATTTTTCTGTCTTGTGTCGCTGGTAAATGCGAATAGCTCCGGGCTACATTTTCTTAACTTTCGTTTAGGTCAAGACCAAAGACATAATTTGGTTCGATCTTCAGTGTGCATTTCGTTTTCGCAAGTGTCCGTTTTCTTTCGTCCTTTAAAAACTATTAATAAATTTCCTGTTTAATAGTTGTAAATAACTTTTTGTATCTTTCGTTTTTGTATGTATCTCATAGCTTAGATGCTACTATGTATTTCATTTCTTTATGTTTCGCCTTTATTTACATTTATTTGATATAAACTTTCAAGATTTGTTAATTTGTAAAATGCCAGTTAATAATAGATACGTTGGCCAGCTAAGTAATTATGGATAATTTAGTAATTTATATTTTTGTAGTAGTATTGTGTATTGTGGCCTTTTGCCAATAAGTATAATGTTATCCTTTTACGTTAACGTATCCATTTACCTTTGTAGTATATTATGAATCTGTCTATCTCTCCGTATACGTTTCATTTTTTTGATTTGCATAAACGTAATCCAAGCACAAATTTTATTTGCTCACCCCTGATTTGTCAATTGCTCTACTATATCTTTTATCTTTACAATAAATTTTGTAATTGTTAATTAATTATTTTTATTTCAAATTTCCTTTAGTAATTTTACCTTTTAAATATAGTTTTTGATAAAATAGCGGGGCATTGTTATTTGATATTTTGTTAAAGATTTTTATTAAGTAAATTACAGTCGAGAAAATAGCAAAGCTATAAAAAGTCATCCTCGAACGGTATTTTAAAAATTGTCTCGAAAATATATCAAGATAAATTGAAAATATCTACATGTATTAATTACTAGCGACCAGCGACCTCCTCTACATTACAGTATGCATTATGACATAGATTCCTGTACGGCTAGACCCTTTGAAATATCACGCACGTGCATTCGTGTATACACATGGACAAAGACTTTTTTTATTCGATATTTGAATTCAGCAGGGCTGGCTCTGGGGGGGGCGAAGCGGGCGGCTGTCCGGGGCGGCAAATTCTTCAAATTCACAGTTACCAAAAAATATAAAAAAGCTAGGAAACAATTGTTTCAATATAGTAATAGTAATGTTAACTTTATATAAATAATTTGTTATTGTTAGTTTTTTTTTTTGTATATAAAGTAGGTTACATACATACATTATGTTTCTTATACAGTGTCAGAAAATGTTTCATTTGGGTCGGCAATGAGAGCAAGCGAGAACGAATCAACTAGGCTATTCTTTTTTTATCGTATAACACATCCTACTCGTGCCACCTGCTTTCCCCACCACATGTACGTGGGCAGCTCTGTCTGCGGGAAAAGTAAAGAATTATTTGACTCGTTTTGAAAGTATAACGAGTTAAATAATTTTAGTTATTAAAGCACGTAATAATATTACCTATACTGAACAGAGCCAACTACAATAAATGTTACTGAAATTTTTAATAGCAATGATGTACGTGTTTTCCTGATCGCGCGTCATTATTTGCTCCCTCTACTGGAGCACTGGTACACGCCTTTATTGTAGGCGGTCTGTCAAGTCGTTGAAACTATGCCTGCCACCCAAATCCAAAATCTTCCGATACTGTATGTGATTTTATTTATTATCTAATTTCTGGGGTGTGGTATTTTTGTAAGTTTCAATACGGTTAATTTTTTCAATTATTTTATTTTACCCTTTTAAATGCAGTAATCATATTGCTGAAAATCCAAAAATTGCTGTAAACCTTATAACTAAAAAACAAACCATCAAGAATATTCAGTAGGTGATTCTTAGAATGTTATAAAAAATAACGGACTTAAAAGATAGGGCCAGGCGGGGTAAATAAAAGACAAGGTGATATCCAACCCAGATTGAAATAAATTAAACTTAATTTTTTATTCAGGTTTGTTTTGTACATTCAGAACTGTGTTGTGTTATCAGGTCCAATGCCTACTGTTAATGCGGGCAAAAATATTATTCAGTAAAATCTTGAATTCACTTTCAAATTTTGAACGTACCTTAGTACTTTTTGGGGGATTATATAGTTTCTCTATTTGCATTGTCTGTATTTGGCAGACGTCAACTAGAAGTGACATACTTCACATTTTGTGATCAAGTTTATTAATCTGCTAGTTTTAAATAATCAAAAACTTTTTAACGAAAAAAATTAAAAGCTGGGTAAAAAAGAGACTAAAGAGACCAAATGGGCAGACTGAAGCAGGCACATTTCAGCTTCCTAATTTAGGAGAAGCTAGCTCTTCTGCAAGCCCCTTCTTGGTTAGTAAAAAATCTGAATAAATTACATATAAAAGAAAAAACCCTCCTCTGTCTTATTTTTGCACTTCCATTTGTAGGACGTCAATAAGAACGGGAATAAATCACGTGTCTTTCATTTGCCCTCCACTGTCTTTTTTTTACCCCACTTGGAGGGTAAAAATGATGGTGGATGAAGTAAAAAATATTTTGAGGTTTCTGGTTCCTCTACATATACTAAATCACAATTTTTTTTCATCCCCTTTAATAAGGAGGTGGGGGTGGTAATGGGGGTGGCTAATGCCAAAATTTTTTTTGAGACCTTAGCTTCTCTTGTATATACTAAATACCAATTTCATGAACTCTTACCTGCTTGATTTACCCATTTACCCCAAATTTACCCCAATTTACCCCCCAACCCTTCGACGGAACAAGATGAAAATATAATCTAGTTCTAAATCTTGTTAAAGTACATATGTGTACCAAATTTCAAGTCAATATCTTAAACGGTTCCAGAGTAAACGTGCGCACAAGAAAAGTTACAGACAGGCAGACCGACAGACCGACAGACAGACAGAAAATTTTTTTTCGCTCAAACTGAAAATCTCGACGTTTCATGACATTTTAAGCCTATTTGGACAATAAAAAATTTTAAAAATTTTTTTGTCGTTACTATACTTCCACTGGACGTGGAAGTAATTATTTTCAATTATATAAGATGTCACAAAAACGAGTTACACAAGAAAGTATAATTTTTAAAAATGGAACAGCTTGTATTTCTTTGGCTCCAGTTAAGCCTCCAAGTGTATTACACCTTAAAATATTTTGCCAATCGGATGCAGCGTTGCCACCTTATGATTTTTTTCCTGTTTTTTTTTGCAATTTACAAACATTATTTTGACTGCCATATCTTCGCGATTTATTAATTGTTTTTTCTAAAAATGTACGGTGTTATTTGATAATGAAATAAATTATTATTATACCAGGTGCCCAAAATATTTGTTTACGTTTTTTTATATTTAATTATTATTTTTCTCACTTTTTTAAATTGGAATGCCTATAATTTTGGATTATATGGGTGAATAAAGCATACAATTCCTCACATTTTAATATCATACACTTTATTTTTATTTCAAACGGTTTTTGAGATATGATGATTTCAAATAATTTTTGCGTAAATTGAGGTGCTCTTTTTTTTAGCATTAAAATTTAGTATGGCTTTGGTCTTTTGTTTTACATTTTTTTACATACAATTTATCACATTTTGATATACACTTTCTTGTAACAATTATGAACGGTTTTTGGGAAATAATTTTTTTCACGATATTGAAACTATCCTAACAATTGCTCAAAATGGCAATCGTTTTGATTCACGCAACACGGAAGTCTCTTGATAAATGAATGCCTTACATTGTATAACAAATCAACATTTATACGATTGAAACACAGACGAATCATTTCCATCATATTTTTTCGAGTCGTTGGTTCTAATTTATAAACGTCTGACTTTACAAATCCCCTAAGCAAAAATCCATTGAAGTCAGGTGGGGTGACCTAGGCGGCCATGCAATGGGACTTAACATAATTTAATAAAATGATAAATTAGATATAATTTAACAGTTTATTAAAATATCAGACCTCCTCTTCCCATCCACCTTTCAGGAAACTGGTTACTAATGGTCTGACGAACATTTCTACTAAAATTGTGAAACTTATTTTTACGAAGATATAGGGAAACACTAGGTTTACTGACCTCTAAATCCCTACTTAACTCCAGAACACTTGCCGTAGAATTTTCGATTACCACCTAAAGTTATAGCCAGCTCATTTTCTTCACTTAATACACATCGCCGTCTCGCCTTCTTTTCATATGCACCATTTCCAGTACGTTCAAAACGTTCTTTTAAATTTTCTAGAGACCTCACATCAGGACACCTTCTATCGGGATATTTTTGATGATACACTCTTGATGCCAATAAACAATTTCCATCACATTCACCAGTAACATACACCATAGATATCAATCAAATCTTGCTGACAATTTTAATTCATATTTTTAAATATTACTTGACAATATTAATTCAACTTAGGATCGGTTTGTCAGTGCGCGGTTAAGCACTTTATCCTACAGCTAAATTAACTAGAAGTTTAAAATGTACTTCTATTAAAAATTTCAATATTTCAACTTCACATTCTAAACTTCTAGTTAATTTAGCTGTAGGATAAAGTGTTTAACCGTGCACTGAGAAACCGGTCCTGAATCACGATAATCTTAAACATCTTACAGAAATGTTATAAAGTGAAAAACAAACGCAAAACAAAAGACCAAAGCCATACTAAATTTTAAGTTAAAATAAAGAGCACCTCAATTTACGCAAAAATTATTTGAAATAATCATATCTCAAAAACCGTATGAAATAAAAATAAAGTATACATGTTAAAATGTGGGGAATTGTATGCTTTATTAATCCATGTAAAAAAACTATAGGCATTCCGTTTAAAAAAATTGAGAAAAATACCAATTAATTATCAAAAAATCTAAACAAATATTTTGGACACCCGGTGTAATAATAATTTATTTCGAAAATATTTTTATTATCAAATAGCATCCTACATTTTTAGAAAAAGCAATTAATAAATTGATATGGTAGTCAAAAGAAGGCTTGTAAACTGCCAAGAAAAACAGGAACAAAATCATAACTTGGCAACGCTGCGCCCGATTGGCAAAATAATTTAGGGTGTAATACAGAACCCTTGGAGGCTTAACTGGCGTCAAAGAAAATACATTTGAAAAAGTACCATTTAAAAAAATTATACTTTCTTGTGTAACTCATTTTTGTGACACCTTGTATAATTGAAAATAAATTTGCGTTGTAGATGAACATTGAAGGTTTTGTTAAAAAAGTTTTTTTATAAAGTTGTCCGTTTTTGCACAATCTTCCGAGGGAACACTAACTGGACAACCTGTATTCTTGGACATTACCCCGTTTGATTTAGGGCCGGTTTTTCAATGCGAGGTTAAGAGCTTTATCATACAGATAAACTAACTAGAAGTTTAGAATATGAAGTTGCAATATTAAAATGTTTAATAGAAGCACAATCTAAACTTCTATTTAATTTATCTGTATGATGAAGTGCTTAACCTCGCATTGAAAGACCGGCCTTTAATTGACGACGTACTATTTAACACCAGTCAGCTGCTATACCATGTAGGCATTATTCTTCGACAGCAGTTATACTGTACTGCATTTCTTTATATAACAGAAAAGATAGAGGACAGATTAAATGTACCCAGTTGATGTGGAAAAATGGCTGTGAGACTATATCTGTTATCTAATTATAACATATTTTTGTAAAATATATATATTCAAGTAGCGTTAAAGTTCTACCTACCCAATATGCAAAATAAAAGACAATTTACGATTATGATTTTAAATGTTTCGTTCGAAAATTAAACACAATAAATACTTGTAATTTTTTTTTATTAATTCAGTTTCTATTCGGAAAATGATTTTTCCTCAGCATGAGGATAAACACACATTGTATAATTCTTCCTACGTCTTTTCCTCTTTTCCTTTTGCTTAGGTTGTGCAATACTTTTTACTAGTTCCTTTCCAGTTGCTACAACAAAAATAATTGTTATTAGTATTTAATTATTACTTCTCTACATAGAATATTAATCTAAAAAGATGAAAGTATAGTACTATTTGAATTTCGATGTGCGACTTTTTTCACCGCAAAATTAACACTTAATAATTCATAATAATAAAAATCTTTTATTCATTTCAGCTATATATTTGTACGTATGTAACAGCTCAGTATTCGTGAAAATTCTTAAGGATAGAAGAAGTTTCAAAATTAAATTATAATGGTACAATCTAAAATAAAACTTTTGTAAATTAATAAATGAGTGGAAAAATTCAATGAAGTACTATGGGTGATCTACCTCCAATAAATAGCATAGTGTAGCTTGGTATAGAATTAAATTAATGTTAAATGCATTCGAAAGATAGTCGGTGAACTACTTTGATACTATGAAAGAGGCGTAGTATCATGATTAAATACTATTTCGTATTAAATCATGGAACAACAATAAGCCTTGTCGATATTTAGTTTCAGTAATTAATCGCAATATCTAAATATAAAGTCTGTTCGCTGATAGAATCCCGGTCGTATAGTTTAAGCAATATCGTCCGGAGCTCTATCCTTCCTTGTCTTTATTGAAATATTGTTTGTAACCTAATCTGTAATGCAAGTTTTAATCTTTATGCAAACCAATTTGCGTAACGCGTGTCGTCGTCGAATGCGGCTGGCGATTTCTCGGAAATCGGGTATAGCAGGTATAGCGCACTTTTTTCAATTAGTGACTAAGAGGGCAATTTTAGTCTTATTCTATTGTTAAAATAGTAAATATGCATCCTGGTGAATTTTTAAATCCTCAATTAGTTCGCAGCAGTTAGTTAGTTAGTTTTGAATTTGTTGGAATATTTTCAAAAGGAAAATGAAAATGTTGGACCTTTATTGTAAAAAGAAGCTGTTAAAAGGCGAGTGGGTGAGGCTTTAAAAATCGATGAAAAGAAAAGTAGCTAGAAATGACAAAGAAAATGTTGAACCTCAAGCTTCTGTTAAACGGAACCGTAAAAAGTCCAAAACAGAGTTACACGATGACGATCCTGTCAAATATTAAATAAAAAATGTTATTTACGATGTGGTGTCTGATCATAAACATATTTCCTTGGCTATCCTTTTAGAAGAGCTAAAATCTAGAGCAACAGTTGATATTGGCCGTACTGGTTTATATAAAGTGATTAAATATTAGGATTTTCCTTTAATAAGATGACAATAGAGAAGTACTATGTGAGAGACCAAAAATGTATTTAAAACGGCTAGAATTTATACGCAAATACGTAAAAAATTGAAAAGTAATGACCCCAAAGATGTAGTGTTCTTAGACGAAACTTCAATCTTTAGCAGAGGAAGATTAAAACGTTCTTGTCAAGATGATTCCAGTAAATCGAAAACGCGTTGTACAGCTAACAAGGTAAAAGATTTATAGTTGTACATGCAGGATCTATTCATGGCTTTGCTGAAGATGCGAGTTTAGTTTTCTCCACCAAGAATAAGTCAGCAGAGAGACTTTTGGGGTTACAAAATCCAAGCATTACTGTTTTAGATAATGCTAAGTACCACTCTAGGGTTGAATAAAAACAACCAGCCCGATCTTGGAAGAAAGAAAAAATACAAACCTGGTTAAAGACCAAAACATAGATTTCAGTGATACCGCATTTAAAGCCGAATTACTCCAAATAGCTGGAGCTAACACAACAATGCAACACTATGTTGTCGACAATTTAATTAGAGAGCATGGACATGAAGTACTGCGGCTTCCACTATATCACTGTCAGTTCAACCCAACAGAACATGTTTGGGGGATTTGTAAGGAGTATTACGACAAACACATCGGGAAAGATGGTTTTAGTGACGAAACTGTTCTTGCTATGTGGAATGAGGCTTTATCTCAAGTGTCGAGCTCAATTTGGTCCAAGTGTGTAAATCACACAAATAAATTGATTTTAGAGACATAAGCTCGAGAGGTTCATACTGGAGAAGTTATGCCACTCATTATAAGTGTTAATAATGAAAGCGACGATGCGGACTCGGAAGAATTAGACATTGACGAAGAAAACTAAATTTTTTATTTATCTTATACTAGATATTTGTATCTTACTGCCATATTTGTTTTATATAGGGTTCGACATAATTAGTATTAAAAATATATTTTTATTAAGATTAAATATACTTATTTGGCAAATTTCTATTAATGAATAAAACAGATTTAGCTGGCTATTTAAGTGTATTTATTTTGTATAATATTTGCTCTATCATATTTTTTACTTGAAACCAAAATGATTATAATTTATTTATTTAACTTAAATTACTGTAAATTTAAAATAAATGTATTATATATGCTTATAATTCGATTTTCTTTAAATAAACCTAATTAAATACATGATATAAAATAGAAAACAAAGCAACGCTACAGTGCATTAGAAAAGACCAACGGCATCTTAGTTCAGACGTTCGTGACGTCACACCGGGACTCTATCAGCGTACAAACTTTAATTAACTAATTCTTCATTAAAATATTACCTTTATCAATCATCATTTTGCTAACAGCTATGAATGGAGACTCGAATAATAAACACCAGATGCCACCTACCACAAAAGTAAAAAATAAATCACCCACAAAATCATGAACCTAAAATAAAGAAATAAAATTAAAAATGTTGCTTCGTTTATATTTCTTGGGCCTAATAATTATATTATATAACAGCAAGCAAAATAAAAATAATGTGCATAAAATGTGAAATAGTAACAAAGCAATGGGCTAATATAATAATAAAATATTTATTGATATTTATAATAATCTATATTAAATTATTCCATAAGTCATAGCCCATAAAAAAACTGTCCCAGAAATAGTAAATGTCGCTAATAGGCCAATTCAAAGGACCCATATCGGAACCTATGTAAAAACCGCTGCCCAAGGAATCACTAATTCCACATCCAGTTTTTCTATCCAAGTCTCTCACAACGAAAAAGATTTTATAAGTGGAAATAACTGTTTATGGAAATTGTCTACCTCAAAAACCCATAAAACGATATGCCACATCGGTAATTGGGGTGAAAATTTGAGGCCTTTGGATCTTGTACACATACTAAATCACTTTTTGTTTTCACCCCCTTTTATAATGGGGTAGGGGTAGTAATGGGGGAATGGGGGTGGCTAATGCAATTTTTTTTGTGAAACATTAGCTTTACTTGTATATATTAAATACCAATTTTATGGACCCCCATCTGTTTGATTTACGCCCATTTACTCCAATTTTCCCTCCAGCCCTTCAACGGAATAAGATCAAAATATAATCTAGTTCCAGATCTCGTTAAAATACACACGTGTACCAATAGGAGAGTGCATTAATACGCTTATTGTGACTTCCGTGGGGGTTTCGTTGTCACAAGCTGAATTTGATATAAAATTAATGATGATATACTGATGTTTCAAAATCTCAAAACCGTCAAAAAATGTCCTACTCAAAAGGTCATTATAATCAAAAAACGAGTTATAGCTTAGCGACTTAGGTGTTTTGATATTTCCACTTTTGAGTAATAGCAAATCCTTAAAGTGTAAGTTAAGAACTGCGAAAATATTGATTGTAGGTACCTGTTCAAAATTATTACATTATTATTGTTTGTAACAACAATAATAAACTATTTTAAATAAATTCATTATGCACATGTGCAGCTTTCTCTTTGTACGCCACTGGCGGCTTTATATAAACAAATAACATACACAAATAATATACCAATCGATAGAAAAAATAATGGTCTTTATTTTTTATATCTTGTAGAATTTTGATTTATTGGGCCGTTTTAGAGGTATAGCCAAACATATGTCGTTGTTGGAAGGCTCCTCACCATTTTTTTTGCTGTGGGGCCTTAAAAGAAAGAAAATAGCAAAATTTTATACTCTATCGAATGGCGCCAAGATCACTCCTATAGCTCCTACCGTTTTTGAGAGAAAAGAATATATATAGACAAATACAGGTAGCCCCTTTGAGTGGGGGGGGGGCAGGGGAGCAGGCATGATTTCTCGAGGTGGGTCTTTTCGAAAATCTACTTATTTTGACTAGTTCTATTCATGGTTAAAAAGATTTGTTATTACTCAAAAGTGGAAATATCAAAACACCTGAGTCACTAAGCTATAACTCGTTTTTTGATTATAATGACCTTTTGAGTAGGACATTTTTTGACGTCTTTCAAATTTTGAAACATCAGTATATCATCATTAATTTTATATCAAATTCAGCTTGTGGCAACGAAACCCCCACAGAACCTATTTTTATGCGTATATCTGAGCACCGAGCACTCTACTACAAATTTCAAGTCAATATCTTAAACGGTTTCAGAGTAATCATAAAAATTAAAAAATGTGGCGGAGGATGATGATAATATTTCACATACACTTAACACAACTGTCAAAGAAAAATAAAAAAATATATACAAGTTGGTCATCCAAAAAGAAAGTAAAAATGTGACATATGAAAAAGACAAAGAGACATATGAAAAAGACATACAGGGTGGTCCTCCTGAAAAAATTAAAAAACATGACGGAGGACGATAATATCTCGCATATAGTTAACACAACTGTCAAAGAAGAAAAATATGAAGAAAAAAGTATACAGAGTGGTCCCCCTAAAAAAATAATGAAGAGATGTGACGGAGGACAATAATATGTGGCATGTAGCTAACACAACTGCCAAGGAGAGAAACAGGAAATAATACAGGAAAAAAATAATGAAAAAATGTGACGGTTGGCAATTATATTTCTCATGCAGTTAACACAACTGTCAAAGAAGATAAATATGAAAAATAGAATATATTGGATGGTCACCCAAAAAAAAAAAAAATTAAAAATGTGACAAGAGACGTTAATATTTCGCATGCTGTTAATACAACTCTCAAAAAAGAAAGATGTCAGCAAAATATGCAGATTGGTCACCTTACAAAAATAATGAAACAATGTGACGGATAACGATAATATTAGGCATGTAATTAACACAACTGTCAAGGAAAAAAATATGAAAATTATACAGGGTGCCACAATAAAAAAAAAATGAGTGAAAAATATGACGTATAATATATCATATGTAATTAACACAACTGTCAGGGAAGAAAAATATGAATAATATACACTGGTCACTATGAAACATAATTATGGTGGATATAATATTTGGACTGTACACAATTATCGAGAGAATGGAGTTGCTTTTAGTGAAACGTATACGGCCACTCTAAAAAATAACTAATTAAGAAACAGCAGAGGAAAATAATGTTTGAAATGTAGTTGTCGTCACTATTGCTAGGAAGAAAATCTGACATACTTTTAATCAGAAAAGGTCAAAAACAGTCATCCTATAGAATGACACAAGTGTTAGTAACCATAGTTTTATTTCCACGTCCAGTGGAAGTATAGTAACGACAAAAAAATTTTTAAAAATTTTTATTGCCCAAATAGGCTTAAAATGTCATGAAACGTCGAGATTTTAAGTTTGAGCGAAAAAAAATTTCTGTCTGTCGGTCTGTCTGTCTGTCAGTAACTTTTTTTTTGTGCGCACGTTTACTCTGGAACCGTTTGAGATATTGACTTGAAATTTGGTACACATATGTACTTTAACGAGATCTAGAACTAGATTATATTTTCATCTTATTCCGTCGAAGGGTTGGGGGGTAAATTGGGGTAAATTTGGGGTAAATGGGTAAATCAAGCAGGTAAGAGTCAATAAAATTGGTATTTAGTATATACAAGAGAAGCTGAGGTCTCAAAAAAATTTTTGGCATTAGCCACCCCCATTACCACCCCCACTTCCTTATTAAAGGGGATGAAAAAAAAATGTGATTTAGTGCATGTACAGGAACCAGAAATCTCAAAATATTTTTTTACTTCATCCACCCAACACTACCACCCCCCTATCACCACCCCCACCCCACTACCGATGTGGGGTATCGTTTTATGGGTTTTTGGGGTAGAGGATTTCAAATATAATATTATTAAAGTTCCATAAACAATTATTTTCACATACAAAGTTTTTTCGTTGTGAGTGACTTGGATAGAGAATCTGTATGTGGAAGTAGTGATTCCTTGGGCAGCGGTTTTTAGTTAAAAATAATATACAGCATCGTCGTCCAACAGAAAAATAATGAATGACTCAAGGGTGCGAACTGTGCGCATTTTCATGAGGCTGTGCGTCAGAGAGGGATGTTTTTTAATTTTGACCTCAGATTCGTAATCAGCGGTCCCAAAAACAAAAATATTCCATGTTTCAAAAATAAATGAGTAATACTTTTGTAAATATAAAATATGATACCTTTTACTACGATAATAAACCATAAAGAAACATTATCATTACATATGAGATTATTTTCGTATTTTTTTACGTCTAGATACTGTACTATCAACCATAGGAGCGACCTGAAAACCTGACAGATTCAAGCATAATAACCTCCAGAACAGATTACCATTATTCTAAGTATATTAACCCACTAGTTGACCATTCTGACCATTTCACAGGTTGTAACAATTATTACTAGTTACATTTAACTCCAAAGATCAGTCTGCGTTAGTTAATCAAAATAATATAGCTGAAAAATGAAATAGGGAGTTTATTTTGAATTTAATATAATAAATTTCGAATAATTAAATAAAAAAGCTTAGTGTAATTTTATTTAAATCAGCTAATATTGAGGTAAAACGTTGAAGTAAAACCACTTCCGTGTTCACGTCACGTCAAAGATAAGCTTTTTTAATGAAAACCATACTTTTCGATTAATTAACAGTTCACTTTCAACAGCACCAAACAAATCCTCTAAAGGCTATTTTGTCGCTTAGCAAAAAACTAAAAAAGGTCGCAAGTTGCCGAACACAGACTAAGATAGTTTGTGAGAGAATTCTGTTCTAACTCTCGTTGACTCGATGACGTTCTCTCTGAAGTTTGGTCAAAGAGCGACACCGAGCATAGCTTTGCGTATGTTTTATATAAAACTTCACGATGCATAGATGGAGAAAATTTCTTACTCGAAATAAGAGGATAATACTCCATTCCAAAGTTGCAAAAAAAGGATTAAACCCCAAAAGTGCAAGGGTAGCGACCAAACATAGCTACCCTCTCATTTTCTAGAGCGGCCAATACGATGTAGATAGTGGCGCGATCCCCATCCCCCTCGAACTACCTCTAAGCGCAAAAAAACACCCCCATTTCCCATTTTTCGTTGTCAGGCATGCGAGGACTTGCTGAACCAGTTTTTTTTGAGGAAACTCAATACGTCCTGTCAAATTTCGCATCCAGACATCCTGACGATCCCCGGGGGTTGAAACCACCCCCTCCCTCAATACCAAAACATGCAAAAAATCATCAAACGTGCTGAAAATTGTTTTCTAAACTTTTTCATGGACGGGAAACACGATGCTGATATTATTTAGCCTCCCACCCCTAACCAACTACCCCTAAATGGTAGTTATAAAACGATAGTGACGATGATGAAGAATGTATCCAGATGGAAGCATATAGCGACTATAGCGACTCACTCACTTCCAAAAGCGAGAAGTTTCCATTGAGTCGCTAAGAAACAAAAAGGAAAACTCGATCCATAATGGAGAAGTTTCCATGGAGTCGCTAAGAAAAATAAAAACATTCGATATAAAAAATACAATATCAATATGCTTAAAAATACTCAAATCACATAAAATATGAACATGTATTAAAAACAAATATAAGTATATTTACTTCCATTTTAATTTTATTTATAGCGATAACGCTATAAATTTGGTGACCCCGACGTGATCATTTTATGTCCAACGTGATAAATATATGCCAGACGTGAAAATTTTATGTCCAACGTCATAAATATATGCCAGAAGTGAAAATTTTATGTCCAACGTGATAAATATATACCAGAAGAGATTCAATATATCAACTACCGTTATAAATTGACCATTTTATGAAGAGAAGAATTTTCCAGATGAATTTTGAATAGAGGTTCCAAAGTTGAATAGATGTTCCTATAATTTATGGTAATTTCCTAATTCAATCAACTGAAGTTGTACATTACAAGTACTGTCATCTGTCGGTGAGTGAGTTAAAGTACATTTCCTTTTTTATCTAAGAGAGTAGTAAATCAATCAATCAATCACAATCGATTAGTTATGCAAAGACAACCTTCAGACGAGGATTTTCCTCAAACCCATTATGTCACCTCTGTCAAATTACCCCCATTCTGGAAATCAAAACCAGAAATTTGGTTTACCCACATTGAATCACAGTTTTCTGTTGCAAAAATTGTCAATGACAAAAAAAAATATGAACATGTAGTAAAAACAATATAAGTATATTTACTTCCATTTTAATTTTATTTATAGCGATAACGCTATAAATTTACTATAGCGACTCACTCACTTCCAAAAGCGAGAAGTTTCCATTGAGTCGCTAAGAAACAAAAAGGAAAACTCGATCCATAATGGAGAAGTTTCCATGGAGTCGCTAAGAAAAATAAAAACATTCGATATAAAAAATACAATATCAATATGCTTAAAAATACTCAAATCACATAAAATATGAACATGTATTAAAAACAAATATAAGTATATTTACTTCCATTTTAATTTTATTTATAGCGATAACGCTATAAAGCACATCTCATTGAAGAGTGTAATGTCCATTCCGATTGGCCAGAACAAACGCATGCCTAGCATATGAATAAAAATCATGCACATAATGTGAAAATAAACATGTAATAAAAAAAATCGACTATGCACCTTCACGACTATATATACATTCGCATAACCCGTCCTATCAAACTCTTAAACTGCAATGAAAAAATTCTGTCCCTAGAAAACTAGATCCAATAAGTGCTTGTGATCTCACTATAAGAAAAACTGATGATTTTGGGCATGCAAGGATAGTTTTTGAGGACTAAGAGAGAAAATGATGCCACGATCGTGTTCTTCACCCTTCAAAATGAGAGATACCTTTTTTTTTTAAAAACGTTTTCTTTGAGGGACACTTCAGAATTGAGGGAGAGGGTGATTTCAACCCCCAGGATGACTGGTTGGTAAATTTTACAGGACATATTGAGTTTCCTCAAAAAACCCTCGATCCAACAAAGTCCTCGCATGCCTGACAACGAACAATGGGAAACGGGGGTGGTTTTTGCATTTAGGGGTAGTTCTAGGGGGTAGAAAACGCGCGACTATCACCATCGTGTTAGCTGCTCTCGAAAACGGGGGAGTGGCCATGTTTAGTCTCTACCCTTGTACTTTTAGGGTTTTTGCAACTTTGGCATGGACTATAAGTAGAAGAGGCAGCACGCTGGTTATTAAGGTTCTTTGCGAAAATTACTATAGTTAAAATTCTTGGGTGTAATGTAAATTATTCGTAGAGTTATTTTAAAATAAAGCTCTTTGTTTTATGCGTTCGCGATTCTGTTTGTGCATGTTTATTAAAATCTCAGTTCTCTGATTCTTGTGCATAAACCGTTCGCTTTTTGACGATATTTTTAAAATATTCACATACTGTACATAATATTTTTCCCAACTTGCACTAAATTAAATATTTCCGTATTTATGAAAAGTTGAAATTTTATGGAAAAACTAATATAAAATCGTGTTCATTGTTATTCTGCTCCAGATATCTACTTTCATACGTAATTCTTTGGAAGCTTCGAAATACGTAAATTTTGATGAACAAAATAGGAAACGATTTATAAAAGACACGATCTAGGTTGTTTCAATATATTTAAAAGCTTACCCTAAACATTAAGATTATTTATATTTGAACACATCACTGTTGAAATTCTAAGAAATGGCGGAGGTGCCGGAGCTTTGTAAAAACCATTTTAAGATGTTTGTATTCATTTCTCCCGCCTACTCCTCTACATTGTGGCCCTAATCATAAGGACTAAACATTTCCGGCTCATATTAGTTAATACCACATTCATATCGCACCAATAGTTTTGGAGTTATGAACGTTGAACATTCATTGAATTCCCAAGGAATCCTTCGACATCCCATCGTACCAACAACTTGATTCTTTAAGAAACACGCCCCCCAAAACGACCCTCTAGCAAAGTGTTCTTCCACTTTTTGGGAGTGTTAATCGAAGAGAGGACAGTATAAAACTGTTTGATTTCTGTACGGTTGAAAAGCATGTTACCGTAAAAAATATGCAAATTGCGTCCTATGTTTTTAAATCTGTTTTGTTATTATCCTCATTTTTTAAATTTTATATCTGTTATATTAATCCCTATTACATTTTACACCTCATTTTAAATTCCATGTATATTATTTTCAGATAATAACTAACTATTACTGTAAATCTATTTGTATATAAAATAGTAAAGTAAACGTCTGTCTCTCTACGCTACATATTAAAAGCTGCAAGAAAAAGCTTGTCCTCTGATCGTATGTTAAGTTGATAACCATTTGAAAAATTTAATTTCATAATTTTTAGAGATTTTTTTACACTGAATGGTCACGAAACAGTTTCCTATACAATAACTAGCTCGTTTTAAAAGATACCATTTTAAATTTTTGGTTATTCGTGACCTGTGACTAATGCCAAAAACAACTTCCTTTCCGACCGGAAGACATACCAACTTTCTTATTTCAAATGGCAATACCAAAACTTTCTTTAACTCATATTCATCTTTTTTCCTATTCAATGATGGATCACAACTTACAAGATGTTATAGATAAAAGTCAAAAGTCGGCTTTTTCAAGAATCACTAGGTAGATCGTGGTGCGGTAATAACAAAAAAACATTGAAAAGTTGGTTGTGGGATAGTTACACTGCTTATAAGCAGTTGCTAACAGCACTTCATTTATTTGTGAAACGTTAAAATGACAATAAATTAGAAATACGGTAATATGAAAAATGTTGAATTAAAAACATCTTGCAGCTCAAAATTGTGAATAATTGCTTTTTACACTTTAAAGCAGTTGCTTTTTGTAACATAACTTTCATCTAAAATCATTTAACATTTTTAAACGATTTAATTAACAATTAGTTAATAACAAAATTAAATCGTAACTGTTTAATTCCCTTGCATAATGCATGATTGTTTTATCAATATTGTAGATTATAGTAAATTTCCTAAAACTCTTGTTTAGACTATTTTCTTCCGTGGCAGCAACTCGAAGTGTGAAAAATGATTAAATTTGTTGTAAATTAATGTTTTCTCATTTGTATGGTGGGAGTGAACACTTAAATCACTGAATTCGTTTCGTTATAAATATTTTAACTTCAATAAGATGTTTCATTGTTTATTTTCAAATAATTAACTGTGATAATGGCTATTAGTTTTGCAGATAATACGGCCACTACTAAACTTTTTGTTTTGCTTTCTCCAATATTAAGTTTACTCTATTAACTCTAAGTTTAATTGTAAGAAAGTTCCACTTACCCCTTTTACATTGGAGAAATACTCAACATGTTTTTTTCCACCAACAAGATATAAAAGTACAGCTAAGTGTACCAAGTACATACTATATGAAAGTCTAACCAAGATATTAAAAATAGGCAGCGACAGAAACCGATTCACCACACCTGAAAACATATGATAGTATGTGTATATTATATGATATTATTTATTTGTGAGATGATAAAAAATAGCTAACAATTGTTAACTATGGTAGAAAAGTTAAATCTCTTCATGATTGACAATAAACGACATCAATTTAGTATTAAAAAAACAATTTTTGTTAAATATCTCATTTTCTATAATTTTTATCAAAAAATTCCTAGTGCGAAAATCGTTGAAAAGTAAATGTTGTCTGAAGCAAATAAAACATATTATGATTCATAACTCACACAAAATATTATTTCGATATGATTCATGAACCAATAACATAGGAATGTGAACTTCATTACAGTTGCTTATTTCACAGGTCAACATTTAGTTTGAAAAAATACACCGGACTCTACTTGTTGTTGACTAAATGTTTCATGACTCAGCGACCCAAAAAACTCATATCTAATTTTTTAAGATTTTCTGACAGCTTCCCCTCTGTTTTTCTCAAATTAACCTTGAAATGTCTTTTAAAGGTAAGCGAACACCGGATTCGGACTCAGCGACCCCAAAAACCTATGTGTGACTTTTTCAGATTTTTTCAACCACCTTTCTTAGTTTGATCTTCAAATGACTTGAAAACTGACGTGGTAGAGGTCAATCGGCATCGGATGAAGACTCAGCGACCCAAAAAACTTATAAATACATTTTTTCAGATTTTTGACAGCTCAACCTCTGTTTTTCTCAAATTCACCTTGAAATGACCTCCAGATGCCTTTTAAAGGTAAGCAAACACCGGATTCGGACTCAAAAACCTGTGTGAATTTTTTCAGATTTTTTAAAAAACCTTTTCTTAGTTTGACCTCCAAATGACCTTGAAACTGACGTGATAGAGCTTAACCGACCTCAGCATCGGAATCAGTGACCTCAAAAACCTCTGAGTACATAGGTAAAGTCCGGTGTATTTTTTCAAACTAAATGTTGACCTGTGTTTTCTTACTCCTTGATTATTTTACCACTTTCGTAAAAATATGCAAACATTTAATAAAAGACATCTCGGCCTCAAATGAATCGAACAACAACCTCTTCTGATTTCTTTGACGAAGAGGTTTCTTTCAATAAATTATGAAATATTTTTGCAAACATGATAACGCAACAAATAGAAAAAGAAAATATGAATATGAGAGAAATAAATAATTATTGACAATATCTTATGTTGCCACTGAACCAAGTTTAAGCTCGGTTTGTATTAGTTCATTTATAATAAAAGGAATATTAGTAACTATGCATACTATGTATACAAAATGTTCTTTCCCTAGCACGCAATAGATGGCCTCAAATGATAATAATGATTAAAAATCATATTAAGTTTTCATTATGTTAAAATCTGAGTCCCTAGATAATATAAACACGCAATTCCTCACCAACCAAAATATATGTATTTTACTATAAATTACACAAAAAATATATTGTTTCAAATTTTATATAGGTATACTTAAAATGTTTATAATTAAATTATATATTTAATATAATTTCTAAAAAAAGTTATGTAAATTTTCTTTTAGTGTGGTTTCTTAGCGAAAAGATCGTGACCTGCTGGATTAAAGCTACAAATTTTGCACGCTTCTTATATACCCTCAGTACTATGAATTCAGAGGGGGTGCCCGATTTCAGTGTCCGCCATCTTGAAGTAAGACGCCATCTTTGTTTTCTTTGGACTGTACCTGTAAATTTTCGACTTTTATTTGGTTTTTATTAAATATTTCCCCTACTTCTGGGTTTGTAGCAAACAGGATTTAATGTAAACTAAATTTTCTACAATTTGAGACCAGAACCGCTTTTGTAACTTTAATATTTTGCGAGATACAAGCTTTCAATGTTTTTTACTTTTTTCAGGTTATTACGAAAATCTATATTTTTTTCGGTTTTGCTAAATATCTCTAAGTTTTACAGCAAACATTGTTTTATTAATGTTTAAGAAGAATAAATAGGCTACAATGTGAGTAAATAAAGAGTCGATACTATCACAATTTGCTGAGATAATGTATTTGACTATGTTACAAACGTTTCAATAAAAAAAAAAATTACAGAATAACTATTAAGAAAATAATCATAAAAATTATATTTATAATGTTGTTGTTTACTGTTCACAATGGCCTTTGCAATAACAAAGAGCTGTGCAGGTAAGTGCAGCCTTGTTACAAACGCAATTCTGAGAGCACAGGGGTTCAGCCTTACATCCGACAGCTTTTGCTTGCTTCCGGTATAGACATCCAAATTGGTTGCCATGTCTCTTCGTTTCTTTTCCATCCAAAGTTAGCCCGAGTAGGTGCATTTTGGAGTGATTTCAAACTGGTTAACTAGATGCTAGATTGATGAATGCAGCGATTAGTGTGTTGAATGACAGCATCCTGTGTGAATGATAGACTTTGCATCAGCTTTACTTTTTCCTTGTGTGACGAGATCCTCTCTGAGCTTGTTGATGCTGTCAAGTTCTGTTGTGCCATCGTACAGGATGCATGTGAATCGTTCTATAAGTTCAAATGCCTTTGTTTTAGCATCTACTGGCTGAAATCGATGTTTTGCAGAGAAGATAAATCCTTCAGTGCCTGGAGGGTATGCTTTCCATGTCTTCCATGCTGACTTTTTCCCCTTTCTAAAAAAATTGTGTTGTAGTGTCTGAACCCGTGAAAGCATGGAAAAAGGGCAATGCTTGCGACATATTTTCTCCGAGCTCTTGGCAGATGGCGTTGATATGATAATATCGGAAGTGAATATTAGGTTTGGTTTGTATGTCAACTGTACTTATGAGGATGTTGGTAGCACCCTTTTTTAATGGATCCAATATATGAAGGCACATTCTGGTATCAGCTTCTTCGTGGTTAGTTTCGGACATCGGAGCACTGCTATTTTTTATTTATTTACCATAGGTGATGTATACTTCTCTTCTAATACGTCATAAGCTGCGACTGCATCACTTAATAAGGTAAATACTTCTGTCTTGTTCTCTGAAATCTTCAGGAATGTAACAAAGTTTTTGGGGGAGTGTGGTTTCGCTTGTGACATTTCTCATTTCTCCCTTCCCTCTCTTCAAACGTGTAGTTTCCTTCAGACTGTCTGGCTTGTATAAGTCCCATACAACATCGATTCTTAGGCAATCCTGAAGTTGTCTCTTGATCCACGTAAGAAGACCATATCACTATATAGTCTAAAGTTGTAGCAAATTTAGTCTAGATTAAAATTGATTCGAATAGTGTTGTTGTAAACAATGACCTGAAAAAAGTCCAAAATTTTGGAAGCTTGTATCTCGCAAAATAGCAAGATACAAAAGCGGCTCTGGTCTCAAATTGTAGCAAATTTAGTTTAAATTAAATTCTTTTTGCTACAAATCCAGAAGTTGGGGAAATATTTAGTAAGAGCCAAATTAAAATCGAAAATGTATAGTTACAGTCCAAAGAAAACAAAGATAGAGTCGTATTTCAAGATGGCGGACACTGAAATCGTGCACCCCCCCCCCCCCCCCCCTGAATTGATAGTACTGATAGTAAAAATTCTGCCTAGTATTTACTCTAAGCCACCACACTATTTGTGTTCTTTCTTTATTGTTAAGATAATTTTATACAGGGTGTTTGGACATAGATAGAAAATTTTCACTGGGTGACAGGTGGCGACCAGACGGGGTGTATAACCATATGTACCCTTACGCAGTCTCACCATTTTTGAGATGTCGGCATTTTTAAATATTTTTACGAAATAGTTGAATTGTTACTAATACATCTTATTTTTTATGACACTAAATACTTTTTTGAGTCTGTTCGCCTGATATCTACCATTTGTTTATTTCATTTCTTGTTCACTGTACGTGTAAATAATAAATTGTATATAAATATCCCAAAAACGGTGAGACTGCATAAAAGTAAATATGTTCATATAGGTTCCAACCGACCTCACCTATCACCCAGTGAAAATTTTATATCGATGTATCAAACACCTTGTACAATAGAAATAAACCCACAACATAATTAAAAATACTGACAGCTACCGTAAGGAACTTACCCCCAAAAATATGTTTATAAATTAAAGAGCCTACTAATCGCATACCTGTAGCTAATTTATTTTATCAAACTGTATATTCACAAAATTTCAATCAGGAACATTTATTTCATTTTAAGTTGGGAGAATTCATAAATAGTCTTTATTGTACTGACTTATGATTTCACTGTATTCAATTCAAGGCATTTTAATGATGAAAGTAACCTACTTGACTAACCACCTATAATTTTTCAACGTTTTCCGACAATTCCCCGTTTTCCCTAGATGCTGTTTCTAAAATAAGTTTCAAACAAAAATTTGTGGTACACTTGATTAAAAAAAGTAGTATAACTCTTAGATAAGAAAGTGGCTTTTTTTAGTTGTCTAAGTTGTTCTTTTGACAGTAAATTATTAAAATTAACTTAATAATGGAAAAATAGATGCCAGTCAGTTGTAATTACGTAAGTTGATACTGATACGATATGTTGATAAAAATTTTAAAAAATTCTGGGAATAGACTAAAAATAGAATCGACATGATGATATCAAATAGACAAAGACGAGTTTACTAAATTTATCAGTAATATTTGTTGTTGTTGTGTTTTATATTAAGTAATAATTATATAAATAAACACTCTTATTTTTAATAGAATAACATTTTGAATAAAAATTTAAAACACAAATAAAAAAATTACAACATAAACTAGTGGAAGCTTTATACTCTTCGCCGATTTACTGAGCTTTTTATATAATTGTTACACATTCCATAGGATACTCTTCGCAGTTTTCTTGTAAATAATGTTTCTTGTAAATAGTTTTTGGGCATTCTAAATTTTGTGATATCAAATTTGTTGTAAAAAAAAACGAAAAAAAAACGACCCGTCGGGGATTCGAACAGAAGACCTCCTGATAGCCAGACAAAGCAAAAATCAAGCAATACTTTATATTAAATTATAAATATGTGTCTCCCGGGACACTGTCCCGGAGCCACCCAGACATACACGGCGCGCAGCGCCGTGATGAGTGTAAAGGTACCCATTCACATACAGTTCGCCTGCAGTTTAGAACTGCCGATTTGCATATCGTCAGTTAAAATTTGTCAATACACATACAGGCCGCCGATAGCTTTGAGCCTGCAGTTTATTTGAATCGTACGATAGACAGATGTGTATGGACAAAAATCGACAGTTTGAATGTTAAGTTCCCAACTTTAAACCTGTTGGAAGATTTCGTATTAATTTTGTATCAAAATGACAGAATCGAGCAATACTACTGCGTTTTTAAACGAATTTATCGTTTTATATAGGCAATTGCCTTGCAAGTGCAAATGCCATCCATTCTGAGATAATTTTTAAGGTCATTTTTGGCATTACTTCTTAACTTTCGCACCTATGTCATATGAGATAACGTATCACGTTGCAACAACCAACTTTTTACCCAAAAACGTTTTTTTGCCTTTGTTAATAATAAAAGTACAAGAAGTGGTGCTAGCTATGTTCTTCTGAAAAACATTGTTCACTATACCGATCACTCCATGAGAACCGCTCGTGTGCGTGATGAAATCTCAGTTCGTCTGCAGTTCAAACACTGTCAGTCTGAAAACTGAGGGCATCGTTTGAATTAACTGAATAGTGTGTGGCTCGAAGAAGTTTAAATCCTCAGTTCAGATCGTACAGTCCTAGGACTGCAGGCGAACTATATGTGAATAGGTACCTTAAGGTTGGGCAGGGCAGGTCCGGTTCGACTAAACAATAGTTAGTGAGAGTTAGAGCTCCTGTTTAAAAGGTATAAACTTATAACTAGCAATAACTTTTAAAAAACATGATATATGAAAATATCCAAAAATAACTAAAATAGCACAATAAAATTATCGATTCCTCGCACAACATGAGCGCGAACACTTTGAAATTTTGACTGCTGGCACGGGAAAACAAAACTCAACGAAAAATCCCGTTCGAAGAAATTCCACCCTGGTGGTTTTCCTGCCAGGAAAATGTGGTGAAATGAAAGAGTTAGGATTTTTATAAATTTATCAGCCTAAATGGAATTTGGAGACAAAAATGGACAAAAGAACAAAAAGATCAGAAAAGGATGAACGAGAACGAAATAAACAAACATAGAGGGAATAGAAAAGGATTAAAGATGTAAGTTGATAGTGGACAAAGTTTAAGATAGTGATAAGTTGTAGTAGTAGAAAGTGTGGCTAAGGGAGTTGCCGGAAAATAGGCAACGTCTGGTATGGTGCCAGACAAAGCTTTAGCCATTGCACCATCACAGATCACTACAAAAGTCGAATGTCTGTAGTATATATCATTCGAGTATTATATTTCAACGAATTAGATATATTATTGTAAAATATATTTTAGTAAAATGTATAAACAAAAAAAATTATAGAGAATAAAATTTCTCAAGATTTCTATTTAAGTACAAATGACAAAAATTAAGAAAATATATATTTTTTAATTTAAATGATTAATAACTTTTTTATTTACTGATTGATTTTTTTTCAAAAACAACAGGGTTCTTCCTCTAACTATCGCTAACTCACGTTCCAAATTTCAATACAATCGGACTCTTCTTTCTTAAGCTATCGTGCTTACAAAAAACGTGACGGACGGACGGACGGACAGACGGACATTTTGAAAGTTGTTCAGAATTCGTTAACTAACATAATGATATGAAAAATTTTTCTCTACGAGCGATATTTACTGATTTAGAAATGTGCCGATCAAAGACAATATACTCTTCGTTTTTGCGAAGAGTATAATAATAGCAATTAACATATTTAGTCATTTCTCCATTTCAATCTAAAATTACTTGTAGCTTCATAGGCATTGAGAAAACCAAATTTTTTGTAATTTGGGTATTATATAAACTTTCTCATTCACCTTCAATCATGGCACGAAGTTGTTCTGCATTTTGAGGACTATAATTTAATTTCTTTATATTCTTCACCATAATTCCCCAAACATTCTCAATGGGATTAATGTTGGGACTTTTAGAAGGCCACGGTAGCTCTTCCACATTATTATCCCGGATCCATTGGTTTGTATTACGCGCAGTAGGTATGGAGCAATTATTCTGTTGGAAGTTAATTTTATCATTTGGATATAATTCCCCTACTGACGGCAACATAACATTTTCAAGTATCTCAATATATTTAGTGGAAATAAGATAACCATCAATAAACCAGTACATCCCCATTCCTCTTTGACTAATCCATGCCCAGATATTAACAGGAGAACGTCCCTTCCCGATTAAATTGGAGCGAATTTAAAATTATGATTGTAACTTTGCCCACGAGGCCTATAAACACAAATATGTACATCATTAGATAACTGGAAAACTTTTTAATCAGAAAATATGATTTTTGGCAAAAAGTTTTTAATGTTCAATCATCAGAACTACACTTCAGAATGCTATTTTTAATTCTTCTACAGGCAGTAGATCTTGAAGCAGGAAAATTTGTTTCCAACTCTCAAATGGATTTTCCTGAAAGTAATTTATAAGGGGTTCATTTTGTTGCTCATTACTTCGTTTAGGTCTACCAGATCCATACTTGCGGGATATAGTTCTTTTATTTTCACATCCTTTTTTCAACTTTCATTACACTGCATTTATTTATGTTATATTCAGAAGCAGTTGCTCTTAGAGAAAATCCATTTTCCAATTTGGAAAGAATAATAATCTTCTGAATTTCTTTAACTGTCTAACATTATTAAAAATTGACAGAAATTTAAAATTTTCAAGAACGATTCCTTAGTCAAAACTTGCGTATTAATAAACTTCAACTTGAAAAAAATTGTAACAGTTGAAATTTAGATAATAGGTACGTTTAGGTAACGCAACGGTTGGCAACGGTTACGAGCAGCAGTTCTCTAAACGACAATGCTGAAAATGTGCTAATCGCCAACTGTTGTATTTTTGCAACAGTGTTTTATGTTGAATTAATTGTCTTAAAGGCTTATAGTGAGTAGAATAAGAGTAATAATATTTCACTTCCGGATACCAGCACCAAAATTTAGAGGTGAGATGTAGTGTATATTGCTTTGTAAATCCGTCGGGAAACACTCTCAGAAGTGACTAAGTCAGCTGTGATGACGTAATCAAAATGGCCGCCGTACTAATTTCTATAGGTTCAAATATCTCAAGAACTAATCAACGGATTCGGATGAACAATGTCTCATTTTAAAGATAAAGAATCATTCTACAAAAAAGGTAATAAGCAGTTATTACGTAAAAATATTAGTTTTAATTTTATTTGCAGATTAATACAAAATATTTAAATTTTTGTCAATTTTTTTACAAAATTTAAAAAGAACTGTAGATATGCTGTAACCTAAACAAAATAACTTAGGATATTCAATCGACATCCATTCGTGAGCAATGGTCTTCACATACACACAAAAGAGTACATCTGAGACGACTTTTAATGCAGCGACCCCTTGTAAAGTAGTATTATTATGACAAGATGACAGCAAAAAATATGCGCAGAAACGGGTTTGTGCACTCCATTATTCTAAACCAATAAGAACGAATTACGTGACATTCAATGCCGACACCAGTGGCGGCGGTGGCCTACAGTAGAGCGGCGGCGCAGCGGCGGTAATAATAATAACAAAATAACTTTATTCGGCAAAGTTTAATACAAATTACTATTCTTACACTTCTCCTGAACAAAGGCTACTCGTAACAGTTGGGTAAGTTTTAATCTACATTACCTGGCCGCGAAACATTTATTGCAATTACATATCCCTATACCCCAGATGACGCTATCCCACTGGTAAAAATATTCACGCGTGTTGGGTTCGCCCCTGTCATCTTCTTATAATAATTCTACTCTACACCGTTCCTTGCACTTGCAGGACACTAATTCTTGACAGTGTTTGCTCATATCCGGAGGTGTTGTCCATAGAGGTTTGTATATTAAATCAACTTTTTTCCATCTCTACTAGCAAGAATCATGTTCCTGAGGTTTACTACTCAGGTAATTTCCCCAAATATTACATTGAAAAATAGCCCATTTCAAGTGATGCAATAATGTATCCGCAGTTGAAGGAATATTGTCAATATTTCGACTTCGTTGGGTAAAAAGTATACTACGTGTCCGGTTAACTGCATCTGCTGTACTAGAGTAGTATAATACATAAATACAACAAAACGCTCAAGCACAGAAAACTTTAGGCTATCAGGTGTTGGTGCTGTTTTTAACAGGCTATAATATTTTTGAAAAGCCGAATCAACATCACGAGATGACATCCACGTTTTCCACGCAACCTTCTTTCTAATACCAGAGAACGATGAAACTGTATCACATCCTGTGAATGCGTGGAAAAATGAAATCAGATCTGGTACACCACATAGAAGATTAGAATATAATTCATAAATGGGAAGATACTGCAAATTCTTTCCAGTTCCGTACTCAACCTAAAGTTCTTCGACTTCTGCAATACGTGAAAATGCAAACAGTGCAAACAGTGCAAACAGTGCTATAACAATGACATCTTAATGATTAGCTGTGACCTAGCTGCATCCAGGGTGTGCAAAAGAAGACGTGCATCTGCTTCCTCGTGCGATGAAGGTGACATGGAAGCCACGCTCTCTTCGTCACCTGATGAAATTACCCCGTCTTTGTGTGTGCAGTATGTTTTTCGTGATTTTGTGTTGTAACTAAATCCCTTGCTAAAAACATACTATTCGCCGGTTTACTGAACTTTTTATATAATTGTTATACATACTATAGGATACTCTTCGCAATTCTTTTGTAAATATCTTTAGTTTTTGGACATTCTAAATTTTATGATACCAACTTTGTTGGTGAAACACTCGTTAGTATAAAAAAATATATTAAAAAAAAAGTTAAAAAAATACATCCAACCTGTCTGGAACACACTTGGATTTCAAAAATCGAATCGAACAATATTTTATTATAAATTAAACATTTAACATGTGCCTCCCCGGAACCTGGCCCGGAGCCAACCAGTGTTAGTAGGGAAGAGGGTTGGGCAGGGGCAGGTCTGGTTTGGTTTGAACGACAGTGGGTGTAAGTATTAGAGCTTTGCAAGACAAAACTTTAGCCACTGGATCATCATACACTAATACAAAAATGAAATGTCTGTAATACATATATCATTCGAGAATAATATTTTAAAGATAGCCGGAGACCGAGATCTTCGAAATATGCAAAATAAAAGTGGTCTATGCAATTCGCGAACACACAAAAACTGAAGTTATATTCTTATGTAAAATGATCTGCCGAATTCGAATATATAGGTCGCGATTTTATTTGGAATTGCGAAATCGGAGAAAATTGCACTTTTTCACTTTTGTCTGAAATTCCGCGAAAATACAATATTTTATGTTTCTCATCCCATAACTTTGTTAATAACAATGAAATCGGCTTGAAAATTTGGACACATATATTTCGAAACATGATGAATCGATTGCCATACATAAAATTATACTAAAGATAAATTATCTGGTGGAAAAAAAATATTTTCGCCCGAGTTCACATGAATTTTTCAGTAGCGTCATTGAAAAAGTCTATCGAGGAAACTTTTTATTATTGAAGATAAAGTACTAGTATAAACTAGTGAAATGTAGTTTAAGGTATGAATTAATTTTTGAAAAACATAAAATCGTTGTTTACAACAGTTTTGTGGTCATAAAAGTGTAATAACCTTGAGCGTTGTACGCGCTGCATTAAATTCTGAGTGCACCATGCACCAGATCATGAAATAACACGGTACGGCATTCATTTCCAGATGTATTCATATAATTATTAAAGTACAAAGGGTGTTATAAGGATAATAACGCACCGAGGTCGGCAGTGTACAATCCCGAGGGCCTCTGGCCCGAGGGAATGTACGTCGACCGAGGGCGTCATTATCCTATAACACCCGTGGTGCCTTCAACGTTTAATGTCCTGCAAGTCTGTTATTTAATTCGAATTTTTTTTTGACATTTACGATTTATTAATTTGACATCTATTATGTTTAGAACGATTTGATTTAAAAGAGAGTAAAAATCAAAATTGTTTGTAAACGCCGCCGTTGCATAGCAACGCATTTTGTTTGTCAATAACGCTATCATAATTTGCTTGTTTTGGGTTGTATTATAATTTTATAATGCCCTAGGGCGTTATAGATATTCATAACGCCCTAGGGCATTATTTTTCATTTAATGTATCTCAAAATTGTAAAATAACAGACTTGTAGGACATTAAAGTAATATTGATAATATTATACTGGGTAATAGAATTCTGCAGTAATACACAATAAATACATATGTTACTATAATATACAATGCCTTAGAAATAAGATAAATGAAATAGAAATAATTGCCAATGAAAATAATTTCGACGTAATATGCTTAACTGAAAGTTGGCTACAAAATGTGGAAATTGATCTATTTAACATGAGAAATTAGAATATTGCCAGTTTTTACTGTAGAAGCCTATCTATTCACGGTGGTATAGTAATTTATTTAAAAAGAAATATAGCTTTTAAAATTGTTAATTGTTTTGACGTCCTATGTGAGGAAAAACATTTTGAATGTGCCGCGGTTCAGCTAACCAACATGAATACCTTGATTGTAACAATATACAGATCTCCAGATGGAGATATAAATGTATTCTTTCATAAACTTTATTGTATGTTAGAAATAACCCAAAATATGAATTTAAGCATAATTGTAAATGGAGACATTAATATTAATATAAGTAATATAGAACATAAAGATACAAAAAAATTCTCCGACATAATAAACTCTTTTAACTTTAGATTTGGTATAAATACTCCAACTAGGGTTGCAAAAATTCGTGATAAAACATGCAAAAGTTGCATTGATAATGTCTTAACAGATATAGATCATTCAAATATAACAATTAAGGTAATTGACTTACATCTCTCTGATCATTTCGGGATTCAAACCAAATTCAACATCATAAATAATAATACCACAAAAATAAGAAAGATACGCATAATTTCTGAGAAAAATTTAAAGTGTCGGATCTGTCAAATTATGACTGGTCTTTCTTACAAAATTTCTACAATGCCAATGAATTATTTACCTCCTTTTTTAGTATTCTATGCAATAAGTTTAATACTCATTTTCCTGAAAAAAATATGAAACATAATAACAATGTTGATATTAAATGGTTTAATAATGATTTGAAACAGATGAGAAATTGTTTAGAAATTTTTTCGATAATTAAAAATAATACTGACTCTGAGGATGTCCATAAATATTACAAAGCATTAAAGCAAGATTATAGAAATAGTATTCAACAGGCCAAGAGAACGGCAAACAAAAAGTTCATAGATTCCTCGACGAATAAAAGTAAAGCAACATGGCAGCTCATAAACAATGAGTTAAAAAATGGAAACAATACTAACTCTTCAATTCCGGCCGAAAATTTTAATAACTTTTTTGTAAATGTTGGAAATAAGATCATCAAAGATATACCACACTCTAATACAGATTTTAAGCACTTCCTAAATAAAAATCATGTATCTCCATCTTTCTCCTTTTATATGTCTCCTACTGACATCCATGAAATCCATAACATCATTAAAAATTTAAAAAATTCAAATAGCAGGGACATTTATGGATTTAATTCAAAAGTTATAAAATACATTAAAGATAACTTGGTGCCTATTTTAACTGAAATATTTAATAAATGTATAGAGCAACAAACGTTTCCTGACGTATTGAAGATAGCTAAGGTGGTCCCCATTCCCAAGAATGGAGACTTGGAAGTTATGAATAATTTTAGGCCCATCTCTGTTCTACCTATCATATCAAAAATTTTTGAAATTTTAATAAAAAATAGAATTGTACAATTTTTCGAAGCTAACAACCTATTTGTTCAAAATCAGTATGGTTACAGGGAAAACAAATCTACCTTAAAAGCTATTGTCAATATCATTGAAAAATTACTAGAAGCAATCGACCAAAATCTTGTGCCATGTGCAACGCTCTTAGATCTAAGCAAAGCTTTCGACTGCGTAACTCACGAATATCTCTTGCAAAAGCTTGATTATTATGGCATTAGAGGAAGTGCTTTGAATCTGATTAGATCATATTTACACAATAGACGTCAAGCAGTAGCCTTGCCAACAGGTGACACATCAAGTACACTACCGGTAAATATTGGGGTACCACAGGGGTCAATATTGGGACCAATATTCTTCTTAGTTTTTATTAATGATTTACCGGTTAATGTACGATCAGAAGGCATAGCACTTTATGCCGATGATGCTACTTTCGTCACTTCTGCATCAAATGTAGATGACGTAAAAATTAAAAGCTCCACAGCTGTAACAGATGCTATTAGCTGGTTTGTACCCAATAAATTAAAAAATAATTCCGATAAAACCCAAACAATAATATTTTCCCCAAAAATGGAAATTTCTTGTGTAAAACTATTGGGTGTTTGACTCCCAGCTAAAATGGCATACTCATATCGATTATTTAGCCAAAAAATTAAATAAGGTACTTTACCAAACAAGGAAACTTATCGAATTAACTACCCTCGAAACACCTTTTATTATAGTAACTTCTACAGCTTAATTAGCTGTGGCATTTTAATTTGGGGAGACTCTACAGAATTTGACAGAATCTTTAAGATACAAAAGAGAATGATTAGAATATTGGCCTCTGCAGGCAATGGGGAACATTGTAGACCCTTATTCAAACATTTTAATATTATGACACTGCCTGGTGTATTTATATTGCATTGTATAATGTATGTTAAAGAAAATAACTCCCTCCCTACAAACTCTACCTATCATAATTATGATACGAGAAATAAGGACGATGTAACCATACCCTATCACCGCTTATGTAGGACTCAACAACCTATTAACTACTTAGCTATAAAATTATACAACAGGCAACCACATTATTTGAAGGATAAGTCGATCAGGGCATTAAACTCATCTCTCAAGAAAATATTAATTGCACATCCTTTTTATAGTACTGCTGAATTTCTCAATTATGACTTTCAGTTAATTTCCTCAATTTAATTGTGTGTAAGATGTGATATTTCTGTGTTATCTTTGTGGTAAATTTGTATATTTATACATATATGTATTGTGTAGTTCTATTTTTCAAAACTTGTATACTTATGTACTTTTTTTTATTTGTATTGTTATTATACACTTATTTATACCTTAGATACTAGCATTATAACCACTGACAACCTTAAACATGTATATGTAACTTGGGCAATAAATTATCTATCTATCTTATCTATCTGTTCGATCTATTCGATATATACACACTTGCCTTCACATGAACAGCTTATGGAACAAAGTACATTTGCTTTAGCACAGGAACATGATTTGTTACAAATTAGGTGTTTGCAGTTACAAAATGGTGTTATGTTTACAAAATCTGGCTTTGCATTAATTGTCACCGTGATTGGCATTATGTTGCTGTCTGTCTTGTGCCATCCAAATTCAAAAAGGTTTGGTATTTTTGGCTGAACGAAATAGGCAGTTTTGAAAAAAAAAATTTATAACGAATTCGGAATAATTTTAGAAGCACATTCTTTAGTAATTTCTATGTTATCAGCTGCAGATTTACATGATTGGATATCTGTTTTTAAGACTTTAGCAAGTTGGCAGATGTCAGACTGTAGGTGACAAGAAGAATTGGTCTGTCCGGCAACATCTGATGACTGCTCTTTTCTGGCACGTTCAACAATTTTATTATTTTTGCCGTTAAACAAACATAACTAGACAACTTTGAACCCCTTACAATTATTAGTAATTTATCTTCGAAATGTTACTTTAATTTCTATGAAATCTCATCTGAACTTGGATATGATTCAGTCCAATAGATGTATTGAGTGGCATCTGTATGAAGAAGGTGACGAATTTGAGCTATTGTTAAAACTTCAGCATTTACCAATAAAAAATTTTCTAGTTTTAATAAGGCTTGCAAAAGCAGGTCTTTAAATTGAAGAATATTAGTTTTGTTTTGTTTCTTTGAAGTATTAGCTTTTTTTTTAAATCTAATACACATAAATTGTGATATTTCAAACCATTTGCTCTCATGTCTATGCAACTGTCGCTGAATTCTTGAATTTCATATAGTCTTTCCTCGTCGTTTAACTACTTAGCTTTCTGGAAAATTTCGTTTTGCCCGTTAAATGACCCTACATACAGTTGCTTTCGGTTTCCTTTAATGTCGCGTTCTTTATTGCAAATAAGACATTTTTTTAGTAGTGCCCGTATTGTCGGCATTTTTTCATAGGAACATGTATGTCTTGATAAAAAATCCTCATATACGATCTTCTACACTTGGCGTGTTAAACGGGATTCTTAGAAATAAAATTTCCTTATTTTCCAAATGAGCTCCCAATGCCACTGATATATTGTCCGATTTAAATGACGCCGAGTGTAATAGTTTTGTGTAGTTTTCTTCTGTAACATTTTAAACAGTTTCTGAAATTCCTGCCTGATACACAATACACTGATCAAAGTCAATGTTGACCACAGATAAAGGTAAAAAATTATATTTAGGAATACGCACGTGTTTACATTAAAAGTTTCTCACCCGATCTCTTCATGTTATACCAATATTATGAATCATAAATCACATGAAAATATTATGTATTTTTTTTTAAAACAACAATGTTTTGAATAATGTAAAAAAAGTAACAGCAGTGAACTATAACACTCCTTACTCACATAGAACGTTTTCAAATATTGCCCGATACGGTTAGAGATTGCGAGCCAGAGCGCCGCGCGTATGATTCATGTTACACCACCTTTTTCTCACTTAATATTCATTTTATGAAAAAACTTTCTATTTCAATAGCTACAGCTTACTCGATTACAGTATGCAGTTATTTTGAAAAATAAAAAAGTTACCTCGATCCACACTTTATCGCTGTAAAATATGCAAAAGTACTGTCCCTTTCATTAATAATTATTTATTTTTCAGTCATATCAAAACATATATTGTTTTCGCATACACCGTTGGAAAGCGAAAGATTTGAGTATTGCAGTACTAAAATATCAATTTTCTATGTCAACGAATAACAGATACAGAGAAGTGGGAACATTAAAAATGCGAAAATAGTGATTTCCGTAAAAAGCATGAAAAAGTGCAATTTTTTCCAATTTCGCAATTCCAAAACAAATCGCGACCTCAAAAATATGTTTTGTAAGGTGTTTTTACATAAGAATCAACTGTCTGTTTTTGTATGTTCGAGAGTTGCATAGCATGTGTCGCTCTCCGGCTAAGATTAGATATATTATTCTGAAATATATATTAGTAAAATATATAAACAAAAAAAAATAGTGAGAGGAATAACATTTCCCAAGATTTCTATTTAAGTACAAGCAACAAAAATTAAGAAAATATATATTTTTTAAATGATTAATAACTTTCTTATTTAATAATTGATTTTCTTCTAGCTAACACTAACTTTCTGTCCAAATTTCAAAACAATTGGACTTTTGTTTCTTAAGTTATCGTGATTACAAAAAACGTGCCAGACGGATGGACAAACAGACGTTGTTCAGAATTCGTTCACTAACGCAATGATACGATTAAATGCAATATACTCTTCGTTTTCGTATTTGCGAAGAGTATATCCCCTAAATTAAATCTGGAACAAAGAAGAAAACAATTAGTGTGTTTTTACAATCAATTATTTTTTATTTATTTGCTTTTATCATGATTAGAGAATATTATTTAGGTATTATGCAATAATGAGTGTTTTAAAGTATTTACCTGACTAGTATATTAGCGTGCCCAGATTAGGGCAACAATATACAGAAAGTAGGTATTTTCATAATAAAAAGTGTGTAAGTTGTGATTTGCATAATACCTAAATAATATTCTCTAATCATGATAAAAGCAAATAAATAAAAAATAATTGATTGTAAAAATAAATCAAGAATAGGCTTGTAAATAATGAATGAATGTTTCTATACTCTACTGATGAGAACTAACGAGTTCGAAAAAACTTGTACAACTTTTCTAGAGTTGAAATAGAATGTTTGTTTCAATAATTGTTGTGAATGACTGAATTTCAATAAATAGTTTAAGTATTTTCATTACATTTTTTTGCCTTAAAATGCCAGAAATCCTATCATGTAATTCAATACTTCGTCAGTATTAGCTAGAAGAGTAGTTGTTTTGATTAGTTTTCCAATAATGAGTGTTTTAAAGTGTTTTCCTAAGTAGTATATTAGCGTGACCCGATTGAGGCACCAATATACAGAAAGTAGATAATTTCATATTAAATAAAAAAGTGTGAATGATTAAATTTGAATAAACGATTTAAGTATTTTCAATATTTTTTTCCTTTAAAATGCTAAGAATCCTATCATGTAATTCAATACTTCGTCAGTATTAGCTAGAAGAGTAGTTGTTTTGATTGATTCTCCAATAATGAGTGTTTTAAAGTATTTACCTGACTAGTATATTAGCGTGCCCAGATTAGGGCAACAATATACAGAAAGTAGGTATTTTCATAATAAAAAGTGTGTAAGTTGTGATTTGCATAATACCTAAATAATATTCTCTAATTAGTGTGTAGTGTAATTTGTAGTGTAGTGTGTAGTGTAGCGAATACATTATTGTCAAATTAAATTAATAATAACAGGATAGCACAGAGTTGTGGTGATTCTTACTGAGCGAACCAAATATCTGACTTCTCTATTAATTTGCAAAGAAAATAAAAACCATTGTTTTTTCGAAATAATTGCGTATTACCTTTTTTGTAGAATATTCAATTATCTTTTAAATGAGACTTTGCGCACTCAAATTAGTTGATTAGTTCTTGAGATATCTGAATCTAAAAAAATTAGTACGGCGGCCATTTTGACAACGTCATCACGGCTAACTTAATCACTTCTGAGAGTGTCTCCCGACGGATTTACAAATTAAAATATGTCTAAATTTTGGCGCTGGTATCCAGGAGTAAAATATTTTCACATAATTTGGTGCTTATTCCACGCACTATTAGTGCTGGAGAAGTTCATAAAGGTATTAATTTCGTTTGACAGAGATTGTAAGCACCTAAGTTTTTTTTTTTTTTTCATTCACGGACAAGCTTTTAAAACAATTAATTCAATATAATATATTATTTTTTTCGTTTTAGTACACCAAATAATAATAAAAGCTTGTTTTTAAGAAGTTATTTTACATATAATTTTATTTTTAAATTGCATAAACCAATGCATTTCTGATAATGCATCGACCACCTTCCGGCTCCATAATAAAACCCTGAACACCACCTAGGACCAAAGGACTCATCGAGACAAATCTAACGAGCCCAAACTCGAAGGGGTTCCATTATATTATTGTTGGGTCCCATAATATTGTACCATGATTATTGTGGTACCACATTATTGTATTGTCATCAGAACTACACGTATATGTAAAATTTCAGCTCAATTGGACGTATTTCGAAAGGATTGTATTATATTATTATTGGTACTATAATATTGTATTTTCATCAGAACTATACTTGTATGAAATTTTTCAGCTCAATTGGAAGTCGTGTCTCAAAAGAGTTCCATTATATTATTGTTGGGTTTTATAATATTGTACCATTGGTACCATAACATTGTATTTTCATCAGAACCACACGTGTATGCAAAATTCCAATAAAATTGTACGTCGTATCTCCAAGAGGTTCCATAATATTGTACCATTGGTACCATAATATTGTATTGGCATCAGAACTACACATGTATGCAAAATTTGAGCTCAATTGGACGTCGTATCTCTAAGGGTTTCCATTATTATACTCTTCGCAAAAACGAAGAGTATATTGTATTTGATCGGCACATTTCTAAAATCGTAAATGTCGCTCGTAGAGAAAAAATTTTCATATCATCGTGTTAGTGAACGAATTCTGAACAACTTTCAGCGTAATTCAACGCTCGGCGGGGCATTAGTCCGGAGAATAGCTGTTGGTTGCAGTCTGGTTTCTTATTCCTTATATATTTAAGGAAACATATAGAGGAGTTCGACAAAATATTTCACTAGTAAACTTTCAAAATGTCCGTCTGTCCGACTGTCCGCCCGTCCGTCACGTTTCTTGTAAGCACGATAACTTAAGAAAGAAAAGTCCGATTGTATTGAAATTTGGAAAGTAAGTTAGTGTTAGATAGAGGAAGAACCCTATTTTGAAGAAAATTGATCAGTAAATAAAAAAGTTATTAATTATTTAATATACAAAAAAATATTCTCATAATTTTTGTCGCTTGTACTTAAATAGAAATCTTGCGAATTGTTATATCCATAAACTTTTGCCTTGCAATCCAAAGATCGTGTATTCGAATCCCACACAGGTTGGACACATTGAAAACAAATTATAAAAAATATAGAAACATGGTTACACCATTAATAAAAAAAAGTCAGAATTAATTATTACAAAAATAAAATTGAACAGAATAAACACAGCAGAAGAAATTTATGGTCTACTGTTAAAGAAATTTGCTCAATCACAAAAAAGACTAGTAACATCAGTTCTATTACCACTGATAATGGTGAAAAAATAGAAGATATAAAAAATATAACAAACGTATTCAACAACAAATATATTAAAACGGGCGTAGAATTAGCAAATAAAATAAAAAAGAACCCAAATTACAAACCAAAAGAAGTAAATGTCATGAATTCTATATTTTTAACCACCACCAGTGCTGTAGAAGTAAGTGAAACAATTCTCACCCTAAAAAATAACAAGGCGCTGGGCATAGACGGTTTGAAAGCAGAGACATTAAAGAATATATCCTCTTTAATTTCAGCTCCATTGGCGTACTTAATAAATAAATATATGGAAACAGGTTACTGCCCGTCTGCCTTCAAAACATCCGTTGTTATAGACCTATATCCTTGATAACCAACTACACTAAAATCTTTGAAAAAATAATAAAAAAAAGATTGTTTGAATATATTGAAAAAATATAATTTAGTATCCCCCAAACAGTATGGATTTCGGGAAGGCATATCCACCCAAGATGACATATTAGATCTTACTACATCAATGTACTCTGCTTTGGATAGTGGTAGGCCATCCTTGTGTGTGTTCATAGATTTGTCGAAAGCCTTTGACACGGTAAGTCATACTCTGCTTGTGGAATCATTAGAAGAGTTAGGAATCAGATGCAAAGCTATAGAATTATTCAAAAGTTACATCTCCAATAGAAACCAGTACGTCCAAATAAATAATGTATTCAGTGAAAGTAAAAAAATTGAATGCGGGGTACCACAAGGAACAGTGTTAGGGCCTGTATTATTTAATATATACCTAAATGGTCTGTTCTCTGTTCAAAGCAGCGGTACTATAATCACTTATGCTGATACAGCAATATTTTACAGCTGTGACAACTGGGAATCTCTAAAAACTAAAGTAGAGTTGGATATGAAAAATATAAAGGACTGATTTAATCACAAATTGCTTACGACTAATTTCGAGAAAAAAGTGTACTTACCAATAACATGCAATAAATCTACACTGCCATGCTTCGAAGACCTCAACATTGAAAATGCGTTTACAATACATGCTGCCACAAAGGTAAAATATTTGGGGATAATGATTGACCCTCACCTCAAGTGGGATATTCATATTAATTATGTCATCGAGAAAATTCAGTGTTTAATATACAAGTTTAAAGTTCTAAAAGATATACTGGACAAAAACAACTGAAAACTCTATACTATTCATTAGTCGAGTCTCATATTATTTATGGTATACTAGGATGGGCTGGTGTAGGGAAATCTCTTTTGAACAATTTAGTAATTGTTCAAAAGAGACTTTTAAAAGTCATATTTAATAAAGAACACTTTTACCCATCAGACACTTTATATAAAGAAACGCATATAATGGACCCACGACAGTTGTTTTTTTTTCATGCATGCATTAAACTGCAATTGAATAAGATAATCCTAAAAAAAATGAGCATGTACATGACACAAGAAAAAGAAACTTTGAATACCTACCACCATTTATGTGCAAAGCGGTTAGACAAAAAAGCTTTAGCTACTTAGGACCACGACTGTACAATAATTTGCCATGTGAGATAAGAAACATAAATTCCAAATATTCTTTTAAAAAACGGATAAAAAACTTTACATATTCCATACCTCGCCAACAAATACACAACCTGATTGAATGCAAATAATATAAAATATGTAATGATTATAACTAAAACAATGCCTATTGATACAATTTCAGTTAATTAGCATTATTTATAAGCCTATGTATATATGTCCGTCCATATGAATATGTGTGTGTGTGTGTGTGTGTGTGTGTGTGTGTGTGTGTGTGTGTGTGTGTGTGTGTATGTGTGTGTGTGTGTGTGTGTGTGTGTGTGTGTGTGTTTGTGTATATACTATATCCTCTCTTAACATTTTACTTTTAATATCACATTCCACTCAAGAATTTACTTTTTCTGAAATCGATCGGCTATGTCTACATTTTCGGCGCGATTTCAGATCGAAAAATGCACAATTCCAGTATTTTAGTCCGTTGCTAAGAAACTATCACAAAACAGTCCGGAAAAGATCCGTTGCCAAGCAACGATCAACAAAACCGTACGGGAATGTTACTTTCCCGGCCTAGGCCGGGAAAGTAACATTCCCGTACGGTTTTTTATGTATATTTTAGACAGTAAATAAATACACGCAGACAAACCAACTCACATTAAAATTGCATTTATTAGTAAGCAGTTAGATTGTAATGAAGAAATGTTATGCATTAATACAAATTCCTTAATTTGTAATAATATTGATTGTGATTTCAGAAAAAATAGTATGTGTACTTCGGTGTCAAAGCACATTCCCGGACTTCGATGCTTGTTGGCCTCGGCTAGCGCCTCGGCCAACAATTTGCATCGTCGTCCGGGAATGTATTGTTTTCACACCTAAATACACAATATACTATTACGGAACTACCGGCATTTTATTTTATTCATTTCACTTTATTTTGTTAGTTGTAGATTGATTATTTTATGATTTATGTATTATTGATGATTATTTTTATCAAAAATTTTAACCCCTTTGTGACTAACATATCATATTTGATATATACCGAAATATCCCAAAAATTCCTATTGAAATGAATTTCTATGGCACTCTCCATCTATTGGCGTAATTTGTAATGTATTTATGAAGTATTATGTATTGCCTATTTCCGATATGTATAACAGAATACAGATTTTAGCTTAGTTTTGAATGACGCATGGTTGGTGACACATCATTTGTGATTCCAGTTTTTCTGATCCGGTGTAATTTTAAGAATCCCTTTGAAAAGGTAAGTGAAAATTTATTTTCCGTAGTTAGAAATCCTTCAGTAATTGTATGTTATATACATTTTTTAATTTCTTGCAAATTTTCTCATAAAAAAACATATTTTACCACATATCAAATGTGATATAACAGGCACTGGTGACGTGTAACCTGTAATTTGAACAGTTCATTCTAGTTTTATTATTCTGACATTATTTTATCGTTATTCAGATGGAGAGGAAATTGGAAACAAAAAGCTTGCGTGAGGCACTTCAGACATTTGTGGCACCACCAGAGACAAGTGAAGACGAATATTTGCAAGGTTCAGACGAGGAGGAAGATGAACATCTTCCAGAAAATTATGATGACACTGAATTAGATGATGAGTATGATTCCGAAGATGAGATGCCATTAGCTGAATTAGCGAGGACCCAGTTCTGGAGGGCCGTACCAGCCAATGAACCAAAAGAAATGCCCGATTTTCATGAACTTAATGTATATCGTGAAGATGCATGGGAACCAATAGATTATTTCCAAAACATTTTCGACATTGAGCTATTGAACCACATCACCGAACAGTCAAATCTTTATGCCCTACAAACTAACCCAAACAAGCCACTAAGGCTGACACTGTCTGAACTGGAGCAATTTATTGGCATAACAATATGTCAATTTTTGAACTGAACTGAACTGAACTGAACTGAACTTTTGAAATTCAGAAAAGTTTAGAATTCCACACATAGCTGACGTTTTGAGTAGAGATCGATACGAGGAAATCAGAAGATACCTTCATTTCAACGACAACACTAATCAACCTGAGATATGGCTGATGAAAATAGGGACTGTTTATTCAAAATTCGACCCCTTGTTGATGCTATTGTATCTAAGTGTAACGATATCCCTCTCCATGGTCAAATGTTCTGTGTGGATGAGCAGATAGTGCCTTTCAAAGGGCAATCTAGACTGAAATGCTATAATCCGAAAAAACCGCATAAATGGGGTTACAAAATTTTTGCACTCTGCGACATCAGAGGCACAGTGTATAATTTTGAAATTTGTGATGGTCAAATCAGACCAAAACCTGGACACCGTGATATTGGATGCAGCTCAAATATAGTACTCCAGCTAGCGTCAATTATTCCTGACGATAAAAATTATTTATTATATTTTGACAATTGGTTTGCGTCACCCTTACTTTTTGTCGAACTGTATAAACGAGGAATAGGCGCTATTGGGACAATACGAATGAATAGGTTTCCGGGCTGTATGTTCAGTTCTGACAAGGTAATGAAGAAAAAAGGTAGGGGGACATTTGAAGAGAAAGAGCGCACCATAGAGGATGTAAATATCCGAGCCATAAAATGGTATGACAACAGAGGAGTGACCTTGGCGACATCGTTCTCAAGTGCTGAACCTACGAGTATAGCTGATCGGTGGGACCGAAAACTAAAGCAAAACGTATCAATAGCAAAACCGGCCGCCGTTCATTTCTACAATAAATTCATGGGAGGAGTCGATCTTTTACCGAATTGGCATTCGCTCAAAAAAATATTACATACGCTTTTTCTACCATTTCATAGATATGGTTATTGTTAATGCATGGAACCTATATAAATTAGATTGCGAGGGCGTTGATCTTTCAAAGAAAGATATTCTTGACCAAATGAATTTCAAAGCGGCTGTTGCCGAAAGTCTATGTTTACTGAACAAAAGTATTCAGAAGAAAAGGGGAAGGCCAAGTAATGGAGTGGATAGTATAGGAATGTTGTATGAAAAGAAGAAAAAGAGAGGAAGTACAAACCCCATCCCTAATTTTGACATTCGGAGAGATAGGACAGATCATTGGCCTGAAGTTACTAACCAGCGATTAAATTGCAAGAACCCTTTGTGTAAACAACTTTCATCAATGAAATGCACAAAATGCAACTCTCTCTGTTTGAGAAAAGATAAGAATTGTTTCACATCATTCCATATGTAAATATTTTGTATTAAACTTTTTCTAATATCGTTTTGGTTTTTGTTCATGTTATATGCTTTCAGTTTCTTTGATGCCTACTATATCAAAAATGATATATACTGATTTTGAAAAAAACAAAAGTTTTAAAAAGCAACTGAGCGGAGATTTTGCATTTTTAGAAGTTACAATGAAGTTCTTCTCACGAAAACAATTTTTTTTAAGGCAAAAAAAAGTCAGGCATAAAGGGGTTTTAAACTTTTGTCATACTCTGCTCAAGGAATTTTTCCTTACGGAGTTTGTCTTGTTTATTGTGTTGTATTATTGTATTGTATTATTGTATTATTAATGTACTTTTGTAATGAGCAATAAACATTATTATTATTATTATATATTTTTTTTCATATAATTTTTTTCAAAACACAGATGGTATCACAAAATTTGGGATGTCCAAAAACTAACATTATTTACAAGAAAACTGCGAAGAGTATCCTATAAAACGTGTAACAATTATATAAAAAGCTCAGTAAATTGCCGAAGAGTACGTTTTTAGCTTGTTTATTGTTAGGTTCCATAATATTGTACCATTGGTATCATAATATTGTATTGACATCAAAACTATACGTGTATGCAAAATTTGAGCTTAAGTGGACGTCGTTAAGTGAATCAAAATTGACTTGCAAGATTTGAATTAAACATCCTAACTAACTAACACGCACACAAAAGAAAGTTAAACAAAAGCTTGTAATAAAAAATATAATTATTTACAATTTACGAGATGTATACTACCGGGAGGAAATAATATTAGCCACTAAGGGCCAGTTTTATAGGTACAGATTTAACCAAAGTTTAACTGGAAGTTTAAACTGAAGTTTTACTGGAGGTTTAAACTTTAGATTTTAGCGTTCGCTAAAATGCCGTTTTATAGGCGCTGGTCAAGATCGTCAGTTCTATCGCCATTTTGTTAGTTAATAGCATAGTCACAGAAGACCTATACCAGAAACGACTCTCTGGCCTTCCCGCCAATATTGAATTTTATGCGCATATGTCATATGTCGGTGGTATTATTGTCAACCCATAAATCCGCAGGTTTCTAAATTCACCGGTGGAGCGTACCGGTAAGCAATAACATTATATGATTGGCTATTTTGAAAACCAAAGCCAAAATCAGCTTCGAATTTTATCTACCAATGCATCCAGCGGTGAATTTAGGAAGGTGCGGATTTATAGGTTGACAATACCACCGACAAGATGGCCGAAGGTCACCTCAATTTACCAATGAAAGGGTGCGTTTGCACGCACTCAGTAATTTAGTCGAGTCGCTTAGTAATTTAGTACTCGACCAATGCGGACAGCGTGTTTTAGTCAAGTAATTTAGTGGAAAGCAATTACTAAATTACTGGATCGTCTCTCTACTCGACTAAATTACTGGATGCGTGCAAACGCACCCAAACATCGAACGTGCCTCCGACAGTGACGCTTCTGGTATAGGTCTTCTGTGGCATAGTGACAAAATGGCGATTGATGTCATTTTTATTACTGGTACTTTGACTTTTCTCGATGAGTGACAAAAGATCTTTAAATTTCAACGACAGTGAAATCAAATTATTGATTGAATTAGTTAAAAAGCGTAAAGATATAATCGAATGCAAGCAGGCCCGTGGAGAGCCAGTATGGGCCCCTGGGTAAAATCAAATCAGCGGGCCTCCCTCGTCTGGGACACTTTAAAAATACTAATTTTCAATACACATAATATTTCATTTGAAATACAATCAATACAAAAATGTATTTAACAGTGATGATGCCGGGCCCCTTCGGGCCCGGGCCACGAGGCTGCAGCCCCGCCTGCCTCCCCTGTCGTCAGCCCTGAATGCAAGAGAAGTGATTCGGTTACTCGGAAGGATAAAGCACATGTTAGTCGAGTTAAATATGGACTAATATCTTCTAATACTATATGCACACATTCTTTAGATATTCGAAATCGATATATAAATTCTTTGTTATTCCATATCTGTAAATGATCAGGTCGGAATTTTCATGCACGACGAGGTGCTTCTATTTTATATTTATAACACCATCTTCACGCTTGATAAAATGTCCTCAAAAATATCGAAAATATCCATTTTCTATAACTTTTTCCTTACAGAATATACAATAGGTAATTAATTATTTGTAGGTTAAGCTGAAATTTGAAGTTTGCATTGAGTACAATATCCTTCAAAATATTGCTAATTAATCAACGTAAGCGTGCATAAACCTAAGTTTGACGTTTAAACTTAAGATTGGCAGTTACTGGCAGATATAAAACGTACTTTTTGACAAAACTTAGAGTTAACTATCAGATCCAAGTTAAACGAAACCTATAAAACCGGCCCTGTGACTAATCGGTAGATAAACGGAAACAGAGGCAAGTTCCTCACTTACCAATAGTTCCTAGATACGCAATTTTCTATTATGTATTTTGTTAATACCCGAAGTTCACTTTTGATGTAAACAAGTACTATATATATATATATATCTTTTATTCAAGATCATCGTTGTCATTGTTAAAAGTTTTGACTCACCTCCATGCCCTGATATACAAGAAAAAATAATTAGGCTTAAACCCACTGCCCAAGCAGATCTAGCACAGGAATTAAACATTGCTGACCTTACTGGATCATAACTGTTTCTTGTAAATGCCATATGTACCATATTGAGGTAAATCATCAAACTTATTGAAAAAATCCATAAAAATAAATTCGTTCCCTGAAAAATATCATTAAAAACTGTTTTTTCTAATTTTAACATATAAAATAACACTTTTCAAAACTGACGTAAGTGTCAAAATGTCCAACTTTTCATACCAGTTATGAAAAGTTAAATAACTGGTGAGGAAAAGTTCCTTGTATCATCAATTAAGAAAAATAATAGTCTAGGTGCCCGTCGACATAATTGCAATTTATACATATCCTCCTATAACTTCTTGTATGGCATAATTGCGCCTAGTCTATCACTTTTTTTCCTTTGCGAAAATTTTCGAAAACGCGGCGTTCCTCCTCGACATGAAAAAGACGATTTCCACGCGTCGGACTGGAAAATCGGTAAATATTTTTGTCGGACAATTTGAGAATTAGATTCTACATATATAATTCATATATTTCTACAAACTTTCCGACAAAAATTTGGGAACGTTAAACATAATTTTAAAACATTTATTGATAACCAGCTGATTTTTTCAAGATTGCTTAATAAAAATATGTAGAATCCAATTTTCGAATTGTCGGACAAAATATATTTGCCGATTTTCCAGTCCGACGCGTGGAAATCATCTTTTTCATGCAGAGAAGGAACGCCGCGTTTTCGAAAATTTTCGCGCAGAGGAAAAAAGTGATAGACTAGGCGCAATTATGCCGTACAAGAAGTTATACGAGGATATGTATAAATTGCAATTATGTCGACGGGCACCTAGACTATAAACAACTCTCAAAAAGAAAAAGAAACAATGTTTATTCAACACAAAATTCATTGACACGATTTACTTTATGCTATCAAATTAGGATCTCAAACAATATTATAACTTGACTAAATAACGTTTGTCAATTTTGATATTAAAATTATAATGTGTAATAATAGCAGCAAAGGTAACTATGAAAAAGACTACTTAATTTTTAAGATCTTTAAATACACCTAGGTATTTCATTTGTGTTTAAAGTAATGTTTTTAGAGGGTTTTTAGATGTTTAAAATTAGAAAAAATTCTGTATGTAATACGTTCCGAAAGACAATTTTGTGTAACTTGTTATTTTGCAGCTTAGCTCGTCATTCACTCGTTACACAAAATAAACTCGTTACACAAAATAAAGACTTTCGTAACTGGTTACATAAAGAGCTATTATATAACTAACTATACAAAAATAAAAGTTGGTAAAGAAACGGTAGGTTCTAAATTTCAAAATTAAATTGTCAAATTATATTTATATTTTTCGTCTGCCAAGACGTGGGTGAGAAGCAAATAGCAAGCACGCCATCTGTTTGTGAATGTGTACGACGTTTTCCTTCCCTTTATGTTCTTATTGTTTGTTTAACTATACAATTAAGGTGTATACTAAATAAGATAATGTTAAAACAGGTGGTCTCTTATTTGACTATAACTGTTTTAAAATGTGGACATTAATTTAAAAAATTCGTGTGTTTTTAATAATTCCAAAATTACTTACCTGAGGAATACGCACATGTTGGTATTTAAAAATAATGTAGCCTAATATAATTCCAATTAACCATGGGGGCATACGAATGAAAGTCGGTTGATAAATGTATTCATGGAAGGCCTTGTTTCCCCTAAAATCAATCAAGTAACAATAGAAATAATAATAATACAAACCATCTCAAAACGGCTAAAAATGTAAAAGTGCCAAAACTACTCATGTACACCAAATAAAAAAGGTCACATTGATTCTTGCTAATTAATAACTTTTAAGTAATTCGTTTTGCCACAAAAATACTTACAAGAATATTTCTGTAGCATTTCTTAACCTACTTTAACGTGATTGAATCGAAAACGTAATATCCGCCCAAAATGAAAAGTTATATCTGTTTATTTTAAATAATAAACTGATTATTTCCCAAATTTACACCACGGTTTTTTATTATTTTGCTCTGTCTTAGATACATCAGAAAACCAGATAGCTATTTTTAAGAGTTTATGACATACTAGAAAGTCTATAATTATTCTGTAAACTATAATTGTTAATTTTAACACCCCCGAATACCGGGTACAAACAATTTTCGAACGCATTTCTGCACTGCCTTGCATTATTTTTTAATTAGGAATCATGAACTGAAGTAAAATTTGGGGTTTTCCATTTAAAAAAATGAATTTTGGTATATATTTGAAACGTAAGTTTGGTGGTATTTTTCTACCAACCCGCAAATCTTTCGCTTAAGCAGGAAGCATGTCACAGACATTGTAAGTCTCTTGACTGGATATAGCTCTTTCAGGAAATTCTTGCACACTATTGGCATAGTTGATACTCCCAGCTGCAGGTTCTGTGGGGAAGTCATCCACTTCGGTATTGAAAATTATTTTTGACAGACAATATAGACGGCAAAATTACTTTTTCTTCAAGCGTATTAAAATGTTTAAATTATGTCACCAAAAACAGAAGTAGAAGTAGGACATTGTTTTACTAGTAACAAAATGTTAGTACCGAACGCCACCGTAGTGGACATTGTTTTACTAGTAACATAATGTTAGTTCCGAAAGCGCCGCCGTAGTGGGTATTGTTTTACTAGTAACATAATGTTAATACCGAAAGCCACCGGTGGCGCGCTATCCACTAGCCACTTGTCATATTGTGTCAACATGTAAGACTGTAGTTTGAATATTTGTACATTTATGATAAATAAATGAATTTTTGCATTTTAATACGCTTGAAGAAAAAATAGTATATATTACACGGAGCAGAACGCCTTTTTTTGTGTTTCGCCCAGTTTGTATGCAAATCCTGGACTCAACACAAAATAAGAGTGCGTCCTACTACTAGTAATATAATATACTATTCTTTAACGAAAATATAAGAGTTTTAATAATAATATGCATGCACCTCTAAGAACCTGTATTTTTAAAAACAACACAAGCCATGGATAACAAACAATATTAAATTTATAATAAAACTTAAAGATAAATTCCTAGCAAAATATAAAAAAACTAAAATTCCTGTTCATTGGGAAGAGTACAAAAATATAAAAAATTGTACAACTGGCTCGATTAGAAGAGAGAAGAAAGCCTGTTTTAAAAATTTTCCAAATAAAGATAAAAATTCTATGTGGAAATCACTTAATAATTTAGGCATTAATACTAAAACAAAAAAAAAAGAGAAATTCCGGAGAATTTTTCGGATGTAAATGCTATAAGTCAAAGTTTCTCAAATTCGGTACTCCTCCTAGTGATAACATTGCAAATTATTATAACATTGTGAAGGATTCCCTACATACTAATCTTTCTTTTAAAAGAGTTAATGAAGCTGAAATTGGTAAGTTACTATTTTCTATAAAAACTGGTGCAGCTGATGAGGATAGAATTCATATACATTTTATTATACCCTGCTGTCCTTTTATTCTGGAATTAATTTGCCATATTATAAATTTTTGTATTATTGATTCTGTATATCCTGCCGCTTGGAAAATAGCACAAGTGGTACCACTTCCTAAAATCGATTTGCCTTTAAATTATAGTGATTTAGGTCCCATTAGTATTTTACCAGTACTGTCAAAAATATTAGAATATATTATTAAATCGCGGCTTGTTGATCATTTAGAAACAAATAATATTTTACCAGACACCCAGTCTGGCTTTAGAAAAGGTCACAGTTATACAACTGCTCTTTTAAATGTTACTAATATTTCAACTGCGGCAGAGGCTGGTAAATGTACAGTGTTGCTGAATTATTCTAAGGCATTTGAACACAGTGTTTTACTAATTATATTAAAACACATTGGATTAGATGAAAAATCAGTATCCTTTTTTAAGAGTTATTTAAATGGTAGAAAGCAAAAAGTGGTGCGCTGAATGGTCAGTCTTCTGATTTTTTAGATGTGTCACAGATCGTACCACAAGGGTCAGTATTAGGTCCCATTTTATATACAATGTATACACCAGATTCACACAAAGATGTAATGTGCAAATGTATGCAGGTATTATATTCCCTTTTTCCAGGTAAAATACAAAATAGCTATGACATTGTAAATTCGGATTTAGAAATTATTTACTTTCATTAGAACATGCTTTACATCTTAATACAAATAAGTATGTTTTTTGGTAGAACTGTTTATATAGAGAGATTATCTCAACATGTCAGTTTAGCAATTAATGGAACTCACTGCTCAAAGAAGCAAAAGATTTAAATTTAAGAATAGGGTGTTTTCACTTCTTTTGTCGAAAAATATAAAATACTTATGGTATATATTATAGCTGAAACAATTTTTCGGCAAAATTTTTTTTTATAATTTTAGAAGAAATATAGATTCAAATTAAATATTCCCCGCCAATAAACACATATCTAGTATTACTGGTCATATGTGACGTCACTCTATATAAATGTCAAACTGAGATGTCAAACATTATAGAATCTAACTTTAATGACTGTATGTTATTATAAGTCAGAAATATGAGTGATGCACCAAATAAATGGTGTTTGTGCAAGATGCAGAAATACTTCATTAAATGCTTCAAATAAAAGTTCCTAAGTGTTCCTATAACGAATTATTCGCGGAAAGTGAAATGGTTTAAAGCAGTGAGGCGCGATTTTCCCAAATCGAAATCAACATTTTATTGTTGTGATGATAACTAGATGGCTTATTACTTTCAATATTGTAAATAGACTGAGACCTCCTAATGGCACTTTTTGAAAGGTCTTTTACATTTAGTAATATATAAATTATACAACTCACTTTCCCCTCCACTGAAATCGGGTACAGGTTTAACTTTTGCCAAACATTTTAAAAAACATCTTCTGATTCAGCCGTATACATACAAAAGTAGTAATTTTTTTTTCTTCCTTTACTTCTAAGTAATTCAGTTCATATTGACAAAGGTATTTTTATACTCATATTAAACATTGTATAAATAATTCAAATATGTTTGATGTTGCCATTTATCTATTATATTAGCAGGTTGAGTATAAGACCAGCTGATCTGACATTTCTGTTTTTTCAATAATTAAATATTATCCTTCATGTGTACACTAATTTTATATGTGAATAAAGATTACTATTATTACTTGTTTTTCTGTATTGGTAGAAGTACGGAATGTTTTATGGGAAGTATTCTGGCTTTTGGATTACAGTTCAGTGGGGAAATTCCTTTGTAGCGAAAGCATAATGAGAGAGAGGGTCTAAATGCAGACCTTTCGTCGCCCTGCTAAGTTAAAGAAGACCACCCAGTAAATTATTTCTGCTTCTATTTGCATTTAATTGAATATCTACCAATCCAGCAAAAGACATCTTTTAACTTTGACTTAATTAATATCTGCCTCATATATCATATACAGTCTATTGAAATGTTTCATTTTTTTGAGGCTAACCTTGCATTTTGCAAAGGTGTAATACCCTTTGCAAGGGCCGGTGTAAGTTTAAATTTGAGTTTTACTGGTCGGCGGCCTCCTGATTTGGCCGCCATCTTGAAAAACAGTTCTTGACCTATATCTCCGTAACGGGACATCTTACAAAGAATTAAAGAGAAGTTTTTTCGTTTAGAATTGAATTCTCTACAACTTTACTAGAGAAATTTTTAAATTGAATAATTAAAAAGTTTTAACCCTTGGAAAATTTGTCACAAAATTTTCTTTAAAGCCCTAAAACTTTTTTTTTCAATTTTAACAAAAAAATACATCACGTTTTTTTGTAGAGGATTTTATAACGAATAATTTTTTTTTATTTCATTAATTCTGAAGGGTTTTACAGCGCTGCGAAGGGATCAAAGTGACAGATTATGGCTAACAAATTGAGAGATCGGCGGTTCGATCCCCACACACACCGTTACAGAGATATGGGCAAAAACTGTTAGCAATCCTTTTTAAGATGTCATTAAAATGGGGAGGCCGCCAACCCCTAAAACTCAATTTTAAACTTAGAACCCCCCCACAACGAGAAAACCTTGTCCTACCCAAGATGCAAGGTTAAATGTAACATTTAAATGGACTAATACTTCGTTTTTGAGACGTCTGCATCTGTCAAAAATAGTTAGAAAATTGAATATCGCCTAAGATTTTAATTTTTTGATATGCGCCATGCTACATAAGACGACATTAGAATTTACTCTAGAATCTAGAAATATAAAGATATATAGAGTGTTCCATACAAGTGGCAGCAACATGAAAGAATTTTAGTTGAATACCTGACCTATTTATAAAAAATCCTAATTGTACTCTTATCAGTAGCGAAAATATGGATAGTTTAAGGTCCTCGTGTTTTGTATATACCACTAGATTTGGTTACACAATTCAATAAAAACTTAATTCATTATTAGTAAAAAATAGCTTATTATTATAGGTGACTTTAGTGCCCCTAAATATGCTAATTCTATAATAGTAGTAACATATCTGTCTCTAAATTAACAAATTTTGTACTTGTGCAAATCTTTGTCAACATAATAGATTAGTAAATGTAAATAACCGTATATTTTATTGGGTACTTAGTAACTTAGTAGTTATGAAATTAAAGTAAATAAATCTCGTGATTACTTAGTACACGAGGACAACCAAAAAAATGATCCTAATTTACCAAATGTGTTGAACGTAGTGCGTATGTCCTTAGTTCAAGGTGCCGAAATGTGTGTTGATGGAGATGGTGTTCATTTCAAACAATTTATGTAAATCAACAAGAATTTATTGGTAAGTTCTAGATTTCTCGAATAGGCCTGTCCACCGCGCTGTCTTATTGCTGTCATTTTCAAATTAAAGTCGATGCTGGGTTAGGCATTTAAACTTTATTATTATGAGCAACTTTTGCGGTTTTGTGATGAATACAAAAGAATTGTTCTGTTATTGGGTCTTATCTGTTGAGAAATAAAGGGATTATTATTATCATTCTTATTCGCTGTTTTGATCTCATTTATTTATTATTGTTTACATTGATTTCCATGGAGACCAAAGTCTTGATTTTTAGTTTTTGATACCTGACTAGAAAAAATTATGTGCTCAATTCGTTAATAAATCACATTTAAATTTTATAAATTATAAACAACGATAAAAGCTCCAATAATTTTGTTCCAATTTAAAAAACACACATGTAAACAAATCCTCTATTTAAATCCCTGCGGCCATCTTTTGTGCTTGCGGTTGTATAGAAAGAGACAACGAATTGTTTATATTTTTATAATTCGTATAAAAGTTCGTTCAAGTGGCTCCATCAAAGTGCCGCGCTTCTTGTTTGAGACCGCGCGGCGCACAGAGGGGCCGATAGCATCAAAAGTTGGCAAAAATTATGTTCTGTTGTTTTTATGTTTTAAATTGCAAATAGAACTCAATAGAATGTGAAGGTATTATAAAATGAGATATTCGACCAAGTAACATATACAGTGTGTCCACAGATGGACTGGACTATACTTGTAACCTTTTATTTTTGTTTTTTCAACAAAAATTCATTCTCCATAATAAATGTTGCTTGTTCTGAAAAGTTCTTAGTCATTTCCAGGATAACGATTTACTATACAGACATGGTGATCGAAAATGAGGAAATTTTCCTTTAAAATATTTTTTGTTTATCCCGATAGCTTTGAAAGTAATGTACATCAGCGAAACAATGAGTGTTTTGTAAATAAAGAAAAGTAGGGATTTCTTGCTGCCATTGACCGTAAAATTAAAATTAAAAAAAATATATTGGTTTTTGTTAATATGAAGTATTAATAACATCCTAAACTTTTTTGGAATTTCTAAAACATTTGTTTTAGAAAATACTATACTTTAAATTATAGATACATTTCACGATTATACTGGAAAATTTCCATTTTTTTTGCAAATATCTCAAGAACTATCTATTAATCCAACAGACATAAAAATAAAAATAAATTATGTATTTATCGCTTCATAAGTTTTATTTTTGTATTCTCTCATTTTTTCTGTTAATGCAATCGTTTTAGTTATTTAGAAAAAGTATAATGTTTTCTAAAATAAGAGCTTTAAAAATCTCATAAAATTTGTGCGTGATAATAATATATATATTAACAAAAACCTATAAAGATTTTTTTATTTTCCAAAACACTCATTGTATCGCTCACAATTTCGGGATAATCAAAAAATATATTAAAGATAATACTCTATATTTCAATCATATTCATCTTTAACGTCAGACTTGTTTTTGTGTTTTGAGATTCAAACATTATATTTTCACTATATAAACTTTCGCCAACCTAAACTGCCGCATTTTTAGAACTATTATGGTACGTAAATAAAAAGAAAAACAAAACAATAGTCATTTTGTAAAATTCCTTTCGTACTGTGCCACTCTTTCGTCAAATGTATTACTTTTCGCGTTATTTACGAAAAACCGTCTCGAAATGCTAATTTTCAATTTTCAATAACTTGGAAAATATCAATTATCATGAAAAATTGCACACCACATTTTCTTCTTAGAATTGGATTCTTTATCAGATTCTGTGATTAGTTTTTTATTATTTTGTTCATCCCTCCAGAAAGGGTAGAAACCACCTTCAAATAAACAACGGAAATTTTTAATAAGTAAACATTGCTTTAATTAGTGTTCAAAACATATTCTCAAAGTTTCGTTAAAATTCGTTCAGTATAACTGGGTTCTGAAGTTTTCCATTCTTTGAATCTGACGATACTCCACTATGGATAACCCTTAATTACTCAATAAAGTGCAAATATGTGCAACATTTTTTTTACTAAAATGAAAGAGTACTGTATTAATGATAACACTAAATTTACAGCGAAGCTTGATCGCATACCTAGATGAACTAAAACTCCACGACTTATTATGAACGAAATAAGAAACAGGTAGTTGGTGGAACATGTTTTTAAAAATTTTTTTAAACTTAATATACATCAAAAGCTAAGTTTTATTTGAAGAAACTAAGCTTATCTGTAGCCAATGATGCCATATTAATTCAAAATTGGTATTCGTTGCGTTATCACAAAATTGTAAATAAACAGTTTCAACGGTGCAAGCTTTATTAAATAGTGAACAGCAAATGATCTCCACGAAGCACAAGTTCTAGCTGTTACAACTAGTCGCCTTTACGGTTTACCGCAGGCCCGAAACCGATTCCAGGTAGCCAGTTTATACTCCTACCGATTTTAGATAATAATTTATCATTAGGATGTAATTTGAAATTTGCAATTTTTGCCAGCTTTTGATGTCATCGGCCCCTCTGTGCGGCGGTGAGACACAAGTCGGTAATTTTTACACTTTTCTTATGACTTTTTAAAAGTAAGTAAGAAACATCTGATTCGGAACTATACGTCTATTGACCTAGAAAAGCAGTGGTTCTCAAATGTCTCTTACCTTAACATTCAAATTTTTGATCTAGGTCAGTTTTTTCAAAGTGCCCCTAGAGGGAAACGTCATATAGGTTTTTTGTTTGTCTAGTCTGTACTCATTAGTAGTTTCTTTTAATGACATGAAACTAATTACACCCTGTATATTATAGTAATTGAACCTTGTGAAATGTTTAAAATCCTCGTTTTTCTCCTTGTTATTTAGTTACCACCGATTTGTGTTAACTATCTGTACTACTGTTTTATTTGTAAAACTAATAATATAGTCTAGGTGCCCGCGTGCAATTTATACATATCCTCGTATAACTTCTTGTACGGCATAATTGCGCCTAATCTATTACCTTTTTTTCTCTGCGAAAATTTTCGTAAACACGACGTTCCTCCTCGGCATGAAAATGACGATTTCCACACGTCGTACTGGAAAATCGGCAAATATATTTTGTCGGACAATTTGAGAATTGAATTCTACATATATATTGTATATATTTCTACAAACTGTCCGACAAAAATTTTGAAACGTTAAGGATGTCTACCACCCTAAACATAACATAACATAACTTTAAAACATTTATTGATAACCAGCTGATTTTTTCAAGATTGCTTAATAAAAATATGTAAAATCGAATTTTCGAATTGTCGGACAAAATATATTTGCCGATTTTCCAGTCCGACGTGTGAAAATCGTCTTTTTCATGCCGATGAGGAACGCCGCGTTTACGAAAATTTTCGCAGAGGAAGAAAGTGATAGACTAGGCGCAATTATGCCGTACAAGAAGTTATACGAGGATATGTATAAATTGCATTTTTGTACGTGGGCACCTAGACTAATACTGTTGTGTTTATATTTGTTTACCTTCGATCACTACTGTAAATAGTAAAAAACACACTACCTGCCATCTATGTAAGTTGAATTTTACATATTGTAAACAAATCACACTGTAAACAAATCGCACGGTAAACAAAACGCACGGGACACGCAATTATAGGTGGCTTATATCGCTGACGCGGGGTTTAAAAAAACAAATGCGCCTACGTAATTTTCAGATACTGTCAAAACTGACATAATATTTATTGAATAATATTGTTGACTAGTAAACTAAATCCAGATTTTACTAAATAAATATGATCGTAGTTAAAATATAGTACACAACACTCATTACGTAATATACTAATACATATATTTGTGTGTAAAATCCCTGCGCTATAAATGTAAAATTATAATAAATATTAATTAAAAAAGTCACCTTGTTTCAAATTCAAGATATACTTACTCAAAATAAATAGCTCCATAATTATAAGTAACTGTTATTACAAAGGTGTATACAGCAGATAGAATGCATGCTCCCAAACAAGCATAGATTGTCTTCCGTGGTTTTTTCTCTAAGCTTATCAAGATTATTGGAGAAATGAGATATAACTGAGAATCGACTGCTAAATACCATGACTGTTCTATACACTGTAATTAATATAAACACGTTATGGTAAATGATAAATGAAATGGTAAATAAAACGGTAAACGAAATGAAATTTAATTCAAATGGATTGTTTCGCATACTCTCCGGGTAGAGGGGTGGGCAAGAAAGAAGAATAAAAATTGTAAGTTACCGAATCCTACACCATTTATTAGAAAGCAACGTACCTGTAGACATGTAAAAAAATTTCTTTTATTTTTAAGAGACACTTTAAAAGGTGAATTTTGGTCAAACATTCACGAAATGCATTTTTATGTACAGTGGAAGAATTTAGATATACCCATGTCAGAAATTCTCAACATTTTGCCACTAAAAAGTTGTAAAATCTGTTGTTAATTGAACCACCCCAAGAAAAAAGCACATTATGAAACAAAATTTCACAATTACTGATATTGAAATCGGTAAAAATAAAACTGTAATACAATAAATTGTATTTTTAGCAGATTTCAATCTCAACATAGGAATTAAGGTCTAATTAACTGTGTTACTGGGTGAAATTTTATATCATAATTTTTAATGACCTTTTTGAACTATTTTTTGAAGACAAACCTCGTTCAAAAAAGACACTTGAAAGTATATAGAGAAACAAGCTAAAAACATACTCTTCGCCGATTTACTGAACTTTTTATATAATTATTGTTACACATTCTATAAGATACTCTTCGCAATTTTCTTGTAAATAATGTTAGTTTTTGGACATTCTAAATTTTGTGATACCGACTTCGTTGTGAAAAAAAAATAATATAAAAAAAGTTGAAAAAGGAAAACATCCAACCTGTCTGGGAATCGAACACATTGGAGTGCAGAGCAAGCAAGCAAGAGAAAATTATTTTTTAATTTGAATTTAACAAAACGCCTCGCCAAAACCTGGCCCGGAGCCAACCAGACAAACACGGCACACAGCGCCGTGGTGAATGTAGAGTTGGACGGAGCAAGTCCGGTTTGGCTAAACGATAATTGACAAAACAATGTTAAAACTCCTATCCACCTGTGGCGGATTTAAAAATTAACAATAAAATTAAAAAACGCTGTCCACATGGACCTAAAACTAATTCATATAAAACTTAGAAACTAGTCACTGGTTGTACCACTGAATAAAGCTGAACGAAAAAACCCGTGTGAGAACTACCGACCTGCTAGTCTCCCTGACGCCAGGAAAATGTGGTGGAAAAAGGATAGGGTTTAAAATGTTTGAAATTTATTAGAAGGTTTTCAGCCAAATATGAGCGATAATAAATTCTAAAAAACAGACATTAAAATTAAAATCATAAAATTAAGTTATAATGTGCTAAATAAGCCACAGTATTATTTTATAAGTGCATTTAGCAGACATTACAAAAATTATTTTTCTATATTTACCTGATTATTAAGGCTAATCATATTGGTAGCAAAGAAAAGAGTAACCCACCAATTATACAAACAACTACGACCAACTTTCGCTGCAACGGCAGGCCAAGCAGGACCATCTGATAATCTTTTAAATACGCTAATATTAAAAAGGATGATTGCTAATAAGGCAGGAGATAACCTGAAACAGAAATCAATACAATAAAACATAAATAATGCTAATCCAGAATAGTAAAATATGTGATTATTGCAAAGTTCATATACCTATATAGTCCAATAATTATAAAAAATTCCATCACAAAAAATTATATTTGAGATTTTTCTTCAATAATTGTTAGTGGAGGGGTTAGACATCACAAAACCACAAAAATCAGTTCTGGGGTGCCGCGCAACCCCTCAAAAAAAACCACCCCTTCGGTGAAAATAGCCTTATTTTACTTATAACTCGTTAACCGTTGAAGATAAAAAAAATTCTCATCATAAAAAAGAAAGCTTGACTAATTCCCTAAAAAAAGTACTATTGTAATTTTGTTGTATATGCTATGGTTTTCGAGAAAATTGATATTGAAAAAAATTACAAAACTTGTATTTTTAATGCGCACGAATTTTCGTTCATTTGAAATTTTTTGCGCGCGGCCTATAGAAAAAATTGAATTGCTCGAAAACCAAACAAGCTAGGAAAAAATCAAAATGAATTTTAAAGGGGATATAAAATACTCTCTTGCGTTGCCATTTTTGATGGCTATTGATATTTATTAGTATATAAAAATAACAATATAATATAATTATCTCTTGATTTTTTACCCTTCTAACTATTCACAGGCCCATAAAAAATAACTGACCTTAATACAACTTATAAATGCATTCTCTTTTAGTTCAAGGTAGTACTTTAATGCAGAAAAAGTTAGGAATAAAAATGATCACATTTACAAATTTACCAGCATGTTGAATTTAGCCAAATTTTGGTCAATTTTTTATTGCTTCCTAAAAATAGAAAAAACCCAAACATCTTGAAAATTTAGCTCAAAATTTTTTTTGGGTTTATATATCATATAACTATTCTTTCTAATCATTTAATAGTTAAAAAATTGCATAAAAAAATATCATCAAAAAATTGAATATGCAGCCTTTTTGGATTTTTTTTTTTTCTAAATTAATCTAGCGTCCTTGTATTTCAATATTTTTGAATGTACCCGGTCTAAAAATAAAGGTAAGACTTCATATTATTTGATCATACCATTTAAAATTATACTATATTTCTCAAGTAGAAAAAAAATACTATTGAAAGGGAGAGAATTTTAACGCACAATGACGCTCCGTTTAGAATGATGGAAAAGGCGCGCGCATCCCTGTGCATTATATGGTATACAACAACCTACAACAAACAACTCAAATACAACAGTTGCAATGAAATATTCTTCTGCTATGTGCATCGTTTTACAGCCACGTGTTTTTTCGAAATTATTCTAATAAATTTTATTAAATTAAATTAACTACTAAACAAATAAAATTAGTGAAATTTCAACTGAAAATTAACTGGATTTACAATAATTTTGTATAATTATACAAATTTAAATACGTATTTCTGTTTTTTAAGTGATAAAGTGTTTGTTATTTCGCAAAAATTAATACAGGAAAACTTCACAGTAGTCCAGAATTTGGGTGATGCTGATCTCATCATGCAGACTGCTATTAGTGAAACAGAGAAATTACGTGAAATTATGTGAAGACATCCACGTATTAGTAATGTTAACAGCTTTAGCACCAGGAGAAAGAGAAATTTTCTCCCTAAAACTGGGAAATGGAAAAATAACGATTGTATAACGCATTTTTCAAAAATTCTATTTTTCTTATATTTTCAATATCGATTTTCTCGGAAACTATGGCATATACAGAAAAATTACAGAAAGACTTTTTTTAGGAAATTAGTCAAGCTTTCTTTTTTATAATGAGCAATTTTTTTATATCTTCAACGGTTAACGAGTTATCAGTAAAATAAGGCTTTTTTCACCGAAGGGGTGGTTTTTGGGGGGTTGCACGGCACCACCAGTACTGATTCTTGTAGTTTTGTGATGTATAACCTCACCACTAACAGTTCTCAGATAAAATTTTTTGCGAGCTTCTGGTGCACTTTTTACTTTACCGACTGGACTATTACATCAGAGTGTTCAAATTATTAACACTAAAATTCGGGAAACAATTTAAGAGTTAATCCTGACCAATAATAGCGCTGTCTTAAACTGTCTAAACAATTTAAGAAAAAGTGCTTTGTGTTTTGAGCACTCTGATTAAAATTATTATTAATTTTGTCCTTTAAAAATGCCAACAAAAATGTATCTAAAGGTGTTAAATCGGGGCTGTTTGGTGGCCATTTGTTTCTGTGTAACCCATTTTAATGAAATGATAATATAAAATGTCAAACAATGTGGTCTATAGTATCATCAGCCGCAGCCTACTGAGTACTGAGTAGTAATTAATTACTGCGCTTCCATCAGTAACCATAATACCCATATGGATGTTTGGAGCATATTACAGATAAACTTATCAACTCTTATATGTTTGAAATCGGGGAAAAAGATCTAAAAAAAAAACCGTAAAAATATATAGGTTGTTCCATTTAATGAAATCACCTTCATTTTTATATCACGTGACCTATATCGACTATTGTTTTTTTTTAGTTGTATTTAAAAATAGTATGCCGTATGTCCACGAATGGCGTTCGGAGTTGATTTTTGACGTGTCCACAAAATTTTTCGGTAATACCAAAGATCCAGACTACAGAAACATTGTATCAAAAATGATAAAGAATTACGAAAAGTTAAGTTGTATGATGAGTTTGAAATTGCACTTTCTCGATTCACACCTGGATGAGTTTCCAGAAAATAACAGCAACTTCAGCGAAGAGCAAGGAGAAAGATTCCACCAAGATTTAAAAGACTTTGAACGTCGATTTCAGGGTAAATGGGATGTCAACATGTTAGCAGATTACTGCTGGATGCTACAAATAGAAGTGAAACCAAAAGGAACAAAACGACGAAGAAACCAAGGGGTTTCTTGAAAAACATTGAGAAAAATCAAACAAACTGTAAAAAATCTGTTTTTTTTTTTCAGGATACCCAATCATTGTGCGTGATATATAGTATTTCAATTTTATATGGGTTTTCGTTTTCAAACGCGCTTATCTTCAAACGATCTGTATAAAATTGAAATACTATATATCACGCACAATGATTGGGTATCCTGAAAAAACAGATTTTTTACAGTTTTTTTTATTTTTCTCAGTGTTTTCATCACTGACCCCAAAATCTGACTCCAGATTCGTGATCAGCGGAAAAAATTACTCGATAAAGGTATATGCAGACCATTGGAACACGCTATGCGTTCATGAAAAAACGCGACAAATTTGACTCAATATTTGTGATCAGTGGGAAAAATTACTCAAAACAAGTGTACGCAGGCCATCGTAACACGCTATGTATTCATGAAAAAAACGTGATATCCATAAAAAACATAGTATCCGTGAGAGACGCGATTTTTTACGATTTTTTTATTTTCCTCAACATTTTGACAATTAGCCCTAGGTTCTAACAATAGATTCAAGGTCAGTGGGGAAAAAAACATGATAAAAATACACGTAGCCTAGCCGAACAGGCCACCACCCAAAAAAACATAAAAAACGCATTTTTTGACAGTTTTTCAGGTTTTTCTCTGTAATATGCGCCTTAATCCCCCATTCTGACTTCAGATTCGTAATTAACGGGAAAAAATACCAAAGAAAAGTATATTCAGATGTCCAGTTCAAATAACTTTTTTTTGTGGATCTGTGTTATCTTGTGACCACTTTTTATATTCTTGAATGATATTCCTTTCTCAGAACCTCTGCTGAGACGTTCAGCAGATTTGATTGATTTGTCGCTGTAAGTATCAAAACACTGTCAATTCTTTTGCTATAATAGCCAGCGTTTAAGAGGTGATTGAATTGACTCTTTGTGCAGATATTTTCAACAAGTTTAATACACCAAATTAAAGCTAATCGTTTGTGATGCAATATTTGTTGGAAACATTTTTTTCTAAAACATCTACGATGTAAGAAAATTTATGATAAACAAGCAAATTATCTGTAAAAACTAATATATTCTTCATTCAATTCGCGATTTACTAATTAACGGTTGCTTATATCGAAAAAGTTAATGAGAACTTACAAAATGTTCAAAATTTAAGCTGTCATTTAATAAAAGAACACTGAAATCGGACAATACCTTACAGAGATACGGTCGTTTTTTTTAAACGTCTACATTCGCCATCTTGTTAGCCATTTTTGTTAGCTACCACTTTTAGATGGCAATCATAGTTTTTTGCTATCTCTGTACACCCATGTGGCTTAAAGGAAAATTACTACCCCCAAATTTTACCGAATACCTTAATTTGGCTAGTTGGACCATATACCTACTATATATAGTTATGTCTGCTGTTATAATGTATAGTGAATTTTGTAGCAAAATATGTCATTTAGGATTATATGCTTGTTACACAATAACCATTCTTTAATTTGAATTTGAAGAATGATATCGGTGACCAACTCTCTTCCTCCAACGGTAGTGGAGGAAGAGTAGAAGAAAATAAACCGCACGTTTTAATGTTCATATTCTGTCCTCGGTTATTCTTTCTGTATAGCGCCAAAACAATTATATTATTTATGGTTGTTTCTTAACTTACCTAAGAAATCTGTGGATATAAAATTGTGCAAGAGGCATGTTTCTATCTTTCTTCACCATGCTTTTATATTTTAGAAAACCATATGATAAAAGAAGCCCACTCACAACAAGGAATGAATCCACAGAATAGGATGCCCCAATAACAAAACTGTTTTCAATATGTTTTTTCCACTAAAACATAAATATTTTGAATTTGGTTAGAGAAACATGTAAGAAAATTGTGGCATAAATAATTAGGTATATGAATCATTTTTAAATGGAATATAATTTTTTAATTACTGTAAATTTATTTGCTAAATTGCGTTCATAATAACAGAGAATGCCAAAAATATAACCTATCCAGAAAAATCAACTTAATATGATTTCCACAAAAGCAATGCTGACGGATGTAAATGGTTGCCGTGGCATTCTTAAGGTCAGCCGGGGTAAGTACGACGCAAGGTTGGTCAAGTTAAAAAAATAATATTCCGTAGCACGTTGTAAACATTTAGAAGCATCCAGTCTTATTTTTTCTTGCAAGCGTATATAATTACCCACATGCTAAAGAAAAACCTCGGTTTAAAAATCATTGTTTCCGAACAATTTTTTTTTAAACAGACAGTGGTCGCACTTGCCCCACAATATGGGGGCAAGTGCGTTTTCTCGTGTTAAAGTGTAATGTATATACGTTTAGTTTATTTTGTGGTAAGAGCGTCTTTCTTGAACAGTTCCAAAAGAAATGGTCTTTACAGGTCTAAAATATATTTATTCAAAAAAAAGTTATAAACTCGTAAACCTGCAGTGAGTTGAAGAAAATTAATTGAAGAGTGAACTAAAACAGTGATTTGAATATACTTAAATAGAACATCCTACACGACAGTATAACCACTAAATGATAATTGGAATAATATTTATCCACGTCTGCTAATTGTTGAAGTTGGTCATTTTCTGTTACAACGGAAATGTCATCAACAGAAGGAAATTTAAACACTGAGTTTTTCGTGAAAAAATCACTTTTTTCTACAAAATTTAACTAATACTTATTCCCCTCCTATTTCCAATACTTGACCCACGTAATGCTTGACGAGAAAAAAGCACTTTTTCTACAAAATTTAACTAATACTTATTCTCCTCCTATTTCCAATACTTGACCCACGTAATGCTTGACGTGTTTTTTTCCTGGAAACTTAACAAGAATCCAGTCTGTCACCGATGAGTCTGATAAATTCTTGGTGATATGTTCGGTAATTTCTCTTTCTTCTTGTTCCATTTGTTGAGTTATCTCGTCCGTAGTTTCCCGGTCTTCTTCTTCGTATTCAATGGTATCTTCAATTTCATGACTGTCGCTGTCGGGAATGTTATTTCGGTGTATTTTGGGATGGTTTTTCTTTGCTTCTGTCAATTGTTTTTTTAGTCTTGTTCTTCTTTTCGTTGGATTTATTCTTGTCTTCTCTGTCTTTTTTTAAACGTAATAAATCATCTTATCTAGTAATTACTTCTGCTCCTAACGCTATCCTCTTCTTAGGTTTTAGTTCAGTCTGATCGTTTTTGGTTGACTCCTTTAATGTGGCCACTATTTGCTCAAATGGAACAGAATTTGGTTTGCGTTGCAAACTGATGGCTGAAGAATTGCTAATTCTACGGTTTCAACCTGATTACTTTCACATATGTTTTTGGATGTTTGATAGGTCTGGATTCCCATTATCTTTATTAGCAGTGATACCGTCCTCGTGATCTTGGACACCTGATGGCCCTAGAATTTGATCATCTGTCAAACAACTAGGAGCTGTATCCGCTGTTGTATGAACTAATTCATTTCGATAATTTTGCCATCTTTTGTAGGCCGAAGGATCAAATTTATTTGATGGAATCACTTGATCGTTAAATGGTAAATCCCTGCTTTTTAAAACCGTTTTGTATTATTAATGAATCAGTATCTTTCCAGATCGTTTTAATTAACTTTGAAAATGTCTTCTTTAGTATTTTTCCCTGGATGTTGACGTTGCCATTTGACGAGCTGAGCATCCCACCTGTCTTTTAATGGCTTAAACACAGGGAAATCCAAACCCTCCCATTTCCATTGTTCTGATTACTTCTGCTATTTTAACCTCCTGTTCTAGTGGTATGTCTAAATCCCGTCCAAATGTTTTGCTTTTTAAACCCTTACGACCATTGATGTGATCTACTACTGTAGTTTTAGGTATTCCATAAAGGGCGCTAGCTTTTCTTATGGATATTTTATTAGACTTAATGTTATCAATTGCAGCCTTAAGCTGTTCTTGTGCGTAACTTAGGCCTCTCTGCGATGTTCTTTTATAGTTACTTACCATTTTTCTGAAAGTGGGAAATACTTTCATACTTAAAAATCATACACAAAAATCAATGACCTAATTTGGGGCAAGTACGACCTATGGTAGACGTACTTCCTACTTTTTTGTTAAATAAGGATCAGTGGACAAAATGACGTTACTAAAACAATTCATCTAAGCTCTAATGTTATTCAATTAGATCAATCCTAACAGAATTATTTTATGAGCAAAAATTTCAAAATTATAAGTTTCCATAATTTGACTTACCTAGTCGCTCGCCAAGTTCAAAGAAGTAGGTTATGTTCAAATTTTGACAAGCACGCTAGTGTGTCGCACACGGTTGCCCAATCAAAACTGGTCCCTGACGAATATATTCTGACGGTATTACTTGTTATTTATCAGTCTTTGTAAATAAATACAAATGGTCGCACCTACCCCAAAAACGCACTTACCCCGGTCGCACCTTACGTCATTTTATTTGTTCTGATGTCTTAAGATCTGCATTAAATATATAGTTACGTGCTGTGAGAAGAAATTAAACTAGTATATCAGGAAGTAATAGTATATTTGTATGTGAAGTTCATTTAAATGTAAGTGTACTTACTTTTGTGCTTCCTTTAATAATAGAGTGTATTTCGGAGTCTTATTGCTAATAATAACTTAACGTTAAAACTTTAGAGCTAATATAGGAAAATTAGTTTAAAGTAATGTTAAAACGGCATATTATTTACATTTTAATCATCTTATTTATATTAATGTCCTGGCGCAGTTTAGCTGTAGGCTATTCTACCACTCAGGACGGACACACACACACACATAGAAAACATCACAACACCCATTCCCTGCGACATTGCCATCTGCCGCAGCTGAGACTTGAACTCAGAAGAGGAGAGCGACTAGGCCGTGTTGTCTCTCACACAACCGCAGTCTAGCCCACTGCTACCGTCTTGGAAACACGTGAAAAACGTCACTTCACATCTATACCCTAGCCAGGGCCTCGGTACCCCGTGGTCGCAAGCCTGAATTTAACCGAACAAGAATTTATTAATATTAGAGGTACAATTATGCGCCTCCCCGAAGCTTGGCCTGGAACCAGCCAGACAACCACAGCGCGCAGTGCCGTGGTGAATGTGAGTCTGGACGGGGCAGATCTGGTTCGGCTTAACGATGGCTTTCGAGTCAATGCTCCTGTTTAAATATTAAAAACTTAACATTAACAATAAACAATTTAAAAATAATTTACAAAGGTACTTAAAATAATTAGAATAAAACTTCTTAAAATTTGGATTATTGGCACGGGAAAACAAAAAACCCGTTCGAAACAATTCCGCCCTGGTTGTCTTCCTGCCGCCAGGAAAATGTAGTGAAATAGAAGTTTTCTTTTATAATGTTCAGATTTGAAGGAATTTTTCGGCCTAAAGGGGATTTTCGAAACAAAAAAGGATAAACAAGAACGGAATTAAACGAATAAAGAGAGGATAGAAAAAGGTTAGTTTAGTTTAGTTTACTTGAGGTAAAGATCAAAGGTGGGGAAATTATAGGTATGGCAAAGGAAAGTATGGCTAGAGAAGAGGTTGCCGGAAAATAGGCAACGTCTGGTATGGTAGGGTGTGTCGAATATCGAAAAGGATTGTATTATGCTGTCTGAATTTTCGAGATTTTTCTTGGACGTAGTCCGCTAGTAGCGTTATGTCGTGGCAACGATCACATAAATCTCTGAGAGAGGTGTACCTGCCGGAATCAGAAATGAGGCGTATGAATTTATGTTCTAAAACTTTTAATTTTGCATTGTCGTGGCCGGTATGCTGCACCTAATACCTTAAGCACAGCGCCACCGAGCCGGCAAAACACCGCCACATTTCTGCATATTGTTTCGGCGACGTTATAACATGCATTCGTCCTTATGTACTACCTAAGAATGAACGCAATATTTGGTAGAGGAAACAAAATAGAGTTATATTGATTGTGTAATATTGACATCAAAGTCGAAGCTCTCAACGTTCAGTGCGTGTAATTGCCCATTACGCATGTACATTCACGTAGCGCGAGAGACATGACAACACAGCAGAGCAAACTCGCCCGTCGGCGAAGCATCCCAGCTCTCAGTTATTTCATTTGAGCCAGCTGGCACACGCGATGTTATAAATCTTACTTCCTATGCCTAGCCCGCCACTACACACACTGTATAAGTAGTGACCATTAACAAATAGAATGACATTGCAGTGAGAGTCGGTCGTCCCAAAACTCAACCTTTTGCATTTGTGAAAAAATCACCCTCCGAGATTTCTCCGAAATTTCACGTTTCAGAGTATGTAGGTTAAAAAAATTAAAGCAATTTAATTCTGTCAGTCTGTCTGTTGGCGATATATTTACAAAACTACGTGACAGAGAAGAATAATATTTGATAGGTAGTTGACGCTACTGCCAACTAAGAACTGGGCTATACTTCTGTTGAAAAATATGCAGGCTGCAGCCTATAAAAAATACAGTTGAGAATAGAATGTCACGGAAGACAGTAGTATTTGGTATTTGTTAACACAACAGCCAAGGACGAAAAGTATTAAAAATACACAGGGTGGCCACCATAAAAAGAATATGGAAAAATGTGACGGAATGTAATAATATTTCGTATGTGGTTAACACGACTGTCAACTAAGGAAAATATGAAAAAGGATCGGACTAAAAAGAATGAATGAAAAAATGTGGTGAAGGATAATAATATTTCGCATGCAATTAACACAACTTTCAAAAAAGAGAAATGTGATGAATATACAGTGGGATTGTTGTAGAACCTTCCAGAATTGACCTAGGTTGAAGCCATAAAGAGTCTGAGAGATTTCAGAGCCACAAACTAGCCCAACAGGGCCGTTATGAGTTCGATGAGGCACAACTGGATAAAAATTCGAAGAAACACCGAATTTTTACTTAGAAAAATATATTTCGGTCCAGGATATGAGAGTGATAATATATATAATGGTCATGGAAAAATGAACCACATACTTTTTAAAAAGTACGCCAAAAAAGTACTTTAATTCCTACTCCGAAGATATTGACCATGGAGGTACAGTCATTACCCTGTTCTAAAGACTGACTATAACATTTTAACAAGGCAATGTATCAAAAAGGCGAAACCGACGAATTTGGCAAAAGCGCCTATAAGCAAAAATTGGCAAAAATTCAGTGAAAATGTACGAGGCCGGTTTCTCGCATAAAACAAGTTTGAATTCACCCAGCGACTCATAATTTGGCCGAATGCGTTGGGTGGTCAATACAAAGCGATGGTAGGAAAGCTAAATGCAGGGCTTTCCAAATAATAAAGTTATAGAGAAAACCGCCTTCCGCCTTGTGCACAAACAACTCAAAAATCCATTTTGCCAAAAAGTCGTCCGAAAGCGACTCGCTGTCATTTTTCCTATATTGAACCTTCATGGGGACAAGTACGTCGTAAGACTGGCCGAAAGTTATTAAACTCATGTATTAGTCGAACTCCGTCCCATGAATGATAAATCACGATCTGGACCTTTAAGCTATTCATAAGCGAACCAAAATTTTGTAAGTAAAATATTTTTATATTATTTTCAGTCAGCCATAATTACCAAAAATACATTTTTAAATTATTTTTAAAAGGCTTGCATTAAATCCTGAGGAGGTTAAATGAATCTTTTCTGCCAAATCGATTGTTAGCGTACGTTCTCATTTGTATGGTTAAAAAGTAATTTGCCTTAGTTGCGGAGGCGTGATTCTTTCACATTATGTCATTTTGCAGAAAATATTCTTCTTCTTTTGGCTCATAACCCTTGGTGGGTTTTGGCTTGCTCAACTATGTTCCTCCATCTGTCTCTATCTAGCGCAATTCTCCTCCAGTTTCCTATTCTTAGAATTTTTAAGTCTTCTTCAACATCGTCTATCCACCTCTTCTTGGGCCGTCCTTTTGGTCTTGTATCTTGAGGTTTCCATTTAAGGAATCTCTTCACTATTCTTTCATCCTCCATCCTGTGCACATGCCCTAGCCACCTTATTCTTTGACTTTTTACATATCTTACTATGTTATCTCTTTTTATAAGTGCATCAAATTCGTGACTCATTCTTATTCTCCACATACCGTTTTCTTGTACGAGGCCGTATATTCTTCTAAGGACCTTTCTTTCAAATACTCTTAATCGATTTTCATCGTTGTTTGTTAATGTCCATGTTTCACACCCATAAGAGTTTTATATATTGTGATCTTAGATTTTCTGTTTAGTGCTTTACTTCTTATTAATTTTAAGTAGGCGTAATAGCATTTATTTCCTTTCAGAATCCTTGCACTTATTTCATCTTGAACGTTACCATTATTGGTAATTTTGGCCCCTAAAAATTAAACGTCTTGACGCTTTCAATTTGGCTGCCGTTTATATTAATATTTAGCGGTTGTATTGGTGGTTTGCTGCAGCAATACATATATTTGGTTTTGGCTTGGTTCACTTGTAGGCCTCCTTTATTTACCTGTGGTTCAAGATCTATGGTGGTTCGATTCAGAGAGGCAAAGTCACGTGCAATTATTGTAATATCGTCTGCGTCCAAGTATTTGTGTGGTTTTGTTTACAATGCTTCCGGTTCTATTTATGTTTCTGATAGCTGCTTCTAGCCCTAGATTGAAAAGCACTGCCGAGAGAGCCTCTCCTTGTCTTACACCGGTTTTTACTTTAAATTCTTCCCTGAGCTGCTGCTGTACTCTAATAGTTGCTGTCGATTCTGCCATGGTAACTTCTACAATTTTTATTAATTTTCGGGGTATTCCTAGAAGGGTTAAACTTTGTAGCATTTTTTTCCTGTGCACTTTATCGAATGTCTGCTTGAAATCTATAAACAGATAATGTATATCTATGCTGTATTCGTAGCATTTCTCCTGTATTTGTCTTAGTGTATACAGGTGGTCTATGGTTGAGCTATTTTTCCTGAAACCACATTGGTATTCGCCTAGTATTTCCTCTGAATAGGGTGTCATTCGATTATGGATCACCCCTGATAATATTAGGAACACTAAGTAGCGTTATTCCTCTATGATTACTACAAACAGACTTATCACCTTTTTTTGTGTATTGGGAGGATGCAGAAAATCACTGTATTACTTTAATATTTCTTAACACATTCGCGGACAGTATTGAAATTATGGATGAACTCAAAAACACAGTGCGATAAGTATGAAGTAAGTACTGGTGCGATTTTTATGAACATTTTTTCACATCATCTTTCACAAACATCTAGGAACGGTGATGGCTAAATATAAATTGCTTAAACTAACGTACAATATTTCAAATTATTCAATACAGTTGTATTAGCATAAGTTTACAAAAACTCCACACTATCTCAACTACGTTAGCTTAGCAAATTTAAATAACTTATAAGCATAAAAAATAAAGTGATTACAAACGAGAGGACACTACCCGCTACACTTGCATAGATCACAATGGCAATATTACTGCATATGCAGTAGCTGCTCTGCGATATATCTACGTAGTTCAAAAATGACTTGTTATCAATGAGGCATTTACAAGACATTAGAGGACAGTGCCCAAAATTTCATAATGCTGCTGTGGGACAGTAAATAGGCAACGTCACTTATTCTGACCTATAAATCTACTGCTACTACAGTAGTGTGTTTTCTGGCCTCTCAAATATGTACTGCTATAGCAGTGGTGTCCTATAACATCATCTGAAATTTACTTCTATAGCAGTTACTGTCCGTGAATATGTTAAATAAATGGTATTCTTTAAACTAATTGCATTTTATTGATGTATGGACTTGTTGCTAGTCTTAATCCCTGGAGTTTTCGTTTGGAAGACCTAAACAACTGAGTTAATCGGAATCTCATGATTCCTTAAGTCTGATATTCAGTGTTCTGGTCACTTTACGGGAGCTTGATAGAAATTTTTTTATGCAATTTCTCCAGAAATCTTTAAGTGTAGAGACCATAATTAGTAGGTGAATAGATACAAATCACGTAAAATTCCAATCCCGTAGGAGAGAAATCTTCGATAGGGATTTTTTATGCAAAAATAGCAAAAACCCAAGGACGTCAGAACCCTTGTCACTGTATAATCAGATCAAAATCACGTCAAATTCCAATCCCGTTGGAGAGAAATCTTCGATAGGTATTTTTTTTTATGCTAAATCGTAATTATCCAAAGACGTAAATGCCTTTATTGTCAGTGAATAATTGAAATCACGTCCTGACAGAGCGTCGTAATGATCTGAGGTAGTGCAGCCTTGACCCATTACTCGCCTATCCAAGTATATCTTGTTTCGAACCCGCTTGGGAGTGGAAGAACGGGGCAGAAGGCGACTGGCGCCCTTCTAAAAATAAATTGGTGTCGCGTCACCTAGACGCCTGGTAGTGAGTTCTTCTACATCTAAAAAAAACCTATAAAAAATGTGACGCAGGACGATATTTCTCATGCAGTTAGCACGACTGTCAAAGAAGTAAATGTGATAAATATACAGAGTGGTCACCTTTAAAAAAAATAATGAAACATGTGGCGGAGGGCAATAATATTTCCTATGTAGTTAACACAACTGTCAAAGAGAAATAAAAAATATATATACAGAAGGAAAAATGTGACGGGTGATAATATTTCACATCTAGTTAACACAACTCTCAGGGAAGAAAAATTTGAGAATATACATGGTAGTCACTCTAAGAAATACCTAATTAAGACACAATAGAGAAATACTATATTAAGTATCAAGAACAGCAACGGACGTTTACCAGTCGCCTTCGCTTTAACTGAGGCCCTAAACGCGATTACGCAGCATACAAAGAGGTTAGAGAAAATGTTGGAAGAAAACCCGAATACTAAAAGGGAAATAAAAGAACTGGCAAACAGGCTGAAAAGATCAGTGGACGTCATTAATAGAGACTCCATAAGACAATGGCTGGAGGACAACAAGTGGGAGGGAGTCGAAAAAACAAATGTTTGACGCAGACATGCAAATAGATACCTGCCCTAGAAGCAAGGCAAACTCAGTGGATGCCACGACGCAAACCGTCCCTACAGGGAAGTGGCACAAGGAGGAGGAAACGAGAAAAAAGACCGAGGCAATAATTAAGGCAACCAAGGAAACCACAGATTATGAGGAGTGGCTGGAGACTGCTAATCAGGACTGACCGGAGGAAGCTTTCCTACAAACCAAGCTAGAGGAAGGAACTCCCAATTGGAGTGGAGACGAGGAAGATATTCTACTAATAGTAGATGCCGATGACAAGGGCGAAAAGGGAATACTGAGAAGAGCGAGGGAATCCTGTCCAATCGCCAGGGAGATACTCAGTACTCAGCTAACGGCAGGGCAAATAGTATACGGAGCTTCTAGTATACGACTAGAGATTAGCAGGAATGGGACCCAGAAGGAAGGTAAACGGTATACCTTTTTGCTACCTCGCAGCCCTACGGGAGAGATGCAGGATACTCGAGAAACGTATCAAATGCTACAGGAGTGTGCACAAATCGTAATAGAGTGGAAAGGAAGAAGCTGTGCATCATAGCACAAGAAGGAGTAGATAGAGTATTGTTACGGAAGATAACTGAATTTGTTTTCAAAGGCCAGGAGAGGGAGATAAGAGTGCTATTCCCCCCAGGAAGGATGCCAAAAAAGAAGAATGATGTGGAGAAAGGGAAGACCTGGGCAAATATGGCAGCCACTTCAAATGAGGGAAGCTCTAGAACGGACACGACCCAACAACAGGCTCGTACCGGTGGAAGAAGGAGAGGAGGAGGAAGGGAAGTTCTCTTCCTCAAAGAAGAGGGAGTCTCGTATAAGGACCTTCTCACGAAGATTAAGAAGGTTGATATAAAGACTATAGGAGTAGAGGTAGCAAGTCTCAGAAAGACTAAAAAGGGGGAGATGCTTATAGAAGTCGTGGGGGGCAGAGGAGCATCGGACCCATTGAAGGAGGCTATTGGTAAACTCGGCAAAATTGATGTGAGGGCTAAAAAGGATGATATGGTCATTACAATTAGGGACCTGGACGCTGCGACCACCGAGGAGGAGGTCAGACATGTAATAGCGACGGAGGCAGGTATTAAAGATGGGGAGATCGCAATAGAAAAGATGAGAGCGGCCTTCGGAGAGAGTCTGGTGGCCACGGTTAGGCTCCCGCGGAAGGCTGCAGAGGCTGTGCTGAGGAAGAAGCACCTCAGAGTGGGATGGCTTCGATGCAGGGTCCGCGAAAGGTCAGAGGTCGAAATATGCCACAGATGCTGGAAGGTGGGGCATATGAGATTTAACTGCAAAGGAGTGGACAGGTCAAAAGCCTGCCTGAAGTGTGCCAAAGAAGGCCACACGGTGAAAGACTGTGTGGCAGCTGCTTTTTGCCCCAATTGCGAAAGAGGAGGGCATCGCGCCGACTCGCTAGACTGCCCCATACTGGCAGAAGCGATAAGGAAGTCGAGGCGAACGCGGGAGGAAAACCCGGCGCATTCGCCAGAATAAGGCAAGCAAACCTGAATAGATGCCGGGCCGCTCAGGATCTGGTCTGGACCACAGGGAAACGGAAGGGGGAGGACATCTTAATAATAAGTGAACCTAATAAGAAAATGGTGAAAAACAGGCCTGAGTGGTTCGTCGACGAAAACATAGATGCAGCGGTGGGGATCCTAAACCCTAGGCTAAGCATATATGGAACTGGACGAGGAAAAGGGTACGTCTGGGTGGAGTTGAAGGAGGTGGTTCTCTTCAGCTGTTACTTTTCACCCAATGCTGGTATAGCGGAACTGGAAAATTCCCTGGAGGAGCTCGGAAGGGCCGTTAGAGCAAGTAGGAACAGAGGAAGAGAGGTGATAGTAGCCGGCGACCTCAATGGCAGCGCCCCAGAATGGAAAATGGACCGGATGAATGGGAGGGGAAGGGTAATCAGCGAGTGGATAGCCACTGAAGACCTGCAAATACTGAACGAGGGAGCAGCTTATACGTTCGTAAGAGGGACCACTGGCTCCATCCCGGACCTTACTCTAGGCTCGGAAGGGGCAACCAGGAACACCAGCGGATGGAGAGTCCTAACAGAGGAGGAGACATTAAGCGACCACCGCTATATTACATATGAGATTAGACAGAACCGCGCCACCCAGGTGGTAATAGGCAGAGGGTGGAAGCTTGGTAGGCTGAACAAGGATACCTTCAAAAGAAGTCTGGCTGGCTTCTTCCGAGGAGGCATGGTTGAAACGGAGGAGGCCCTCACCGATGCGGTTACTAGAGCTTGCAACGAGTCAATGCCCAGGAAGGGAAGCAGAAAGACCAGGAGGGAGGCCTATTGGTGGACGGAGGAGATCGCAGCCCTCAGAACGGAATGTATCGCGATTCGTCGGCAGGGTATAAGGCAGAATAGGAGAGCAGGACTTGGGGAGAACCCATCTCTCCAGGAGTACCGGAACGCCAGAAAAAACCTTAGAGAGGCAATTAAAAGATCAAAGAGAGAGAGGTGGAGGGAATTATGCGACGCTGTGGATGGAGATGTCTGGGGAGATGGCTACAAGATAGCGACTCGACAGATCAGAAATCCCCCCCCTGCCTTGCCGGCAGAGAAAGTGGCGGAAGTCGTGGCTGCCCTATTTCCAGAAAGGGATATAGTCAGATGGAGAGCGGTAGAAGTGGATGTGGTCCCCCCACTCACGGAGGAAGAGCTGGAGGCAGCATGTGCCAGACTTAAAAGTGGAAAACTTCAGGTTTAGACGAGATTCCGCCTGAAATAGTCAAGCTAGTTGCAGAAGAATACCCGGGAGACATCTTAAGAGTAATGAATCGTGCCCTAGAGAGTGGGAATTTCCCGAGCAGATGGAGGAAGGCCAGAGTCGTCCTGATCCGGAAAGGGAACAAGCCGCCGGAGGACCCGTCATCCCACCGACCGCTATGTTTACTTGACGCGATGGGCAAGCTCCTCGGGTATCTGATACTGGGGAGATTAGAGAAGGAGATAGCCGAGAAGGGTGGCTTATCTGAAAGCCAGTTCGGTTTTCGGAAAGGACGATCAACGGTAGGAGCCATTAGGCTGTTAAAAGAAACGGCAGAGGAAGCCCTAGTCATGAAACAGATATGTGCTGTTGTGACCCTTGATGTCAAAAACGCGTTTAACACAGCGGGATGGGAGATGATTGTCGGGAAGATGCAGAGCTTGGGGGTAGTTCCGTACCTCGTCAGGGTGATGATGAGCTACTTCCAAGACAGGATGATCGGATTCGAATCAGAGGGAGAGATAACCTGGAAAAGCATCACGTGTGGGGTTCCACAAGGGTCGGTGCTCGGTCCGACCTTGTGGAATGTGACGTTTGACGATATATTTCGATTACCTTGGGAGGAGGGTGTAAAGGTCATCGGGTATGCCGACGACTTGGCCATAACGGTGACTGGAAGGTGGACTGTCCAAATAATGGAAGCAGCCAACGAGGCCATCAGGAATATTGAGAGGTGGCTAGGAAGAATGCAGCTCGAGCTAGCTGCCGGGAAAACGGAGCTCCTGGTTATCACGAGGAAAAGAAATCTTCCACCCATGAAGGTTAGGGTGGGCCAGGTGGAGATATCCTCAGGGAACCACCTGAAATACCTAGGGGTTTGGCTGGACTCCAAGCTGAACTTCGGTGTCCATACCACAAAGACGGCCGAGAAGGCGGGAAAAGCAGCCACAGCCATTGGGAGGCTTATGGCCAATACGCACGGACCAAGAGCGAGCAAGAGGAGACTGCTGTGCAGTGTCGTGCACTCTATCCTCTTGTATGCAGCTCCGGTCTGGGAAAGTGCGATGAAGGTGGATAGGACGAGAGGGAGGATGGCTAGGATCCAGCGATGTGCCGCACTAAAGGTATGCAGTGCATACAAAACGATTTCGTACGAGGCGGCGTTGGTAGTGGCGGGGATCCCCCCTTTGGATCTGATGGCCAAAGAACGGCTGGAAACCTTTGAAGGAGCCGGGAAGGCAGAGGCCAGGGACAGGCTGTTTGAAAGATGGCAGAGGCGGTGGGACACTGTAGACAAGGGAAGGTGGACGAGACGCCTCATCCCGAACATCAGAGCGTGGATGGAACGGAGGCATGGTGAGGTAGGCTATTACCTCACCCAAGCCCTGAGCGGACATGGGTGCTTCATGGAGTACTTATACGATATTGGCAAGACTGACAGCAGAGAGTGCGCATACTGTGGAGAGGTCGATGACGTGGAGCACACTGTGTTCGCATGCAACAGATGGAGAGAAGAGAGACGAGACGGTGGGGCATCATTATTGTCTTCAGAAGATATGGTAGGGAGGATGTTAGAAACGGAAGAGAACTGGAGAAGGGCGGAGGAGGCAATAACCCGCATTATGAAAAAGAAGGAACAGGAGGAAAGAGAGATGGGTTTGAACCCATGGAGAAACGTCAATTAACACCGACAACCTTAAATGACCTGTGGGTCCGATGAAAAGCGAAAGCAGTCCCAGGCCAACAGGAAACGCTGAAGAGATGGAGGGGTTTTAGCTGGTTAGAGTCCAGCACTAACCGTTCGCGATAGACTCTAAGCGACGGGTGTCCATGAGGATTTCCCCTCTCACGAAAAAAAAAAAGCTAAGAAACAATAGTTTATGTATCACATCACGCTAGCCCATGGAGGACGCCTCATGAGCTATATCTGATGATGAATATTTTTCTCTTTTTTTACGAAACGTAGTAGCACTTTTGACTAGAAAATCTCATGTAGGAGTCATTTCTACGTAAAAAAGGTAGAACTTGATAATTCCAACCGTTTTCGAGAAAACAGACTCAATTTGCAAGCTGTTTCTAACTATTTTAATTGTTCAGCATTTAGGCCAAGGTTTCTCAAAGATACAAGGGCTGTTTGCACAAAATCCTCCGGTGCAGCTTTCAAACATTCTATTTTACTGCCTAATCTACTGGTATTATCGCAACCAACAAGAATTTTAAGCTTCTTATGCTTCTCAAGCTAGCTAGCTTAAGAAGCTTGTTTGTCTGCGTCCAACAGTGACGATATTTCTTCTCTTTCAGCGCGGTTACTTGCCAACTTAGGATGGTTGACTAGTAGGTATAAGAGTCTGAACGTACTTGCCGGTCTTCACATTTTGCATACTCAACTACTTCCAGCGCCTGCACTATTAATGAAGTTTACAGTTTTAATATTTTACCTGAAAAAGATAAAGTCCATTAACTGAACCTGAAAGTCCGTTAAACATCATTCTATGTCCAAAAACAACCCACAACATACTCATTGTTTTAATTCCATTGATACAACCCAGATCGTCCTTTTGATAACTTGCTGTGTTAGAAAATAATTTCTTTCCGTTTGTATACAGTGAAAATACGATCCAGTAATTGTACTGTGGCTTTTGATAGTCTGAAAAATAAAAAAATTTAAAAAATATTCGTTTAAAAAAAAAGAATAAAAAATATCGCAAAAAATAAATATTATTTCAAATAAGGGAAATTAAGAAACAAAATTTCACAGTCACCTGGTTACTTGGACCTTATTACGATGATATTGAAGTCGATTAAAAATACTTTTACTTACCCTACATTTTAATTTTTACAACAACTTCAGTTTCATTATTATAGTACAGTAAGTGAAGCTTTTAAATCCCAACCAGAAAACGATGTAATGAATTTCCAATTTTTTTTTCTTGAACATGCTTCATAATGTACGTTCATAAGAATCTATATTGTCATTTTTCCTGCTTTTTGGTTAGGGGTTGTCGCAAAAAAAACAAAAAATACACATAATCTGATAGAGAATCAAATTATAAGAAATATAACTTTATAAACTTTTTTGCTAAAATTCATATTTTACTTCCACATCCAGTGGAAGTATAGTAACGACAAAAAAATTTTAAAAAATTTTTATTGTTCAAATAGGCTTAGAATGTCACGAAACGTCGAGATTTTAAATTTGAACGAAAAAAAAATTTCTGTCTGTCGGTCTGTCTGTCGGTCTGTCTGTCGGTCTGTCTGTCGGTCTGTCTGTAACTTTTTTTGTGCGCACGTTTACTCTGGAACCGTTTGAGATATTGACTTGAAATTTGGTACACATATGTAGTTTAACGAGATCTAGAACTAGATTATATTTTCATCTTGTTCCGTCGAAGGGTTGGGGGGTAAATTGGGGTAAATTTGGGGTAAATAGGTAAATCAAGCAGGTAAGAGTCCATAAAATTGGTATTTAGTACATACAAGAGAAACTAAGGTCTCAAAAAAAAATTGGCATTAGCCACCCCCATTACCACCCCCACCCCATTATTAAAGGGGATGAAAAAAAATTGTGATTTAGTGTGTGTACAAGAACCAGAAACCTCAAAATATTTTTTTAATTCATCCACCCCCACTACCACCCCCTATAACCACCCCCACCCCGCTACCGATGTGGGGTATCGTTTTATGGGTTTTTGAGGTAGAGGATTTCAAATATTACATTATTAAAGTTCCATAAACAATTATTTCCACATACAAAAATTTTTCGTTGTGAGTGACTTGGATAAAAAATCTGGATGTGGAAGTAGTGATTCCTTGGGCAGCGGTTTTTCGAGATATTGCTAAGTGAAAATTGCAATTTTCACCCCCTAAAATCACTATTCCTAGACTTTTTTATAAAAATTACTCGAAAAGTGCAAGGATAAGTACAAAATTAAAGCTTTTATGAAATCAAATCGAATAGTTTTTTCTTTTCTTTTCTCTGATGTTTACTTTTGGGAATGTGGCATTCAGAAACGTTAAAATCTAAAATTACTCAAAATCTACAACTATGAGAAAACTTTTTATTCTTGCAAAAATTAAAGGTATTAATATTTTCTTTCGATTGAAACATATTACGATCTTTTATAATGAAAACTAAAAAAGTTACAAACAAAAAAGTAGCTCATGTAAAAATTTAGGCGCTATGTTTTTTTAGTCTTATTGTTCTAATTTCTTATTGATTCATTTTTTTTAATCCTTCTAGATATTGTTAATGTATATTATTACTAATATGCTCAAATTTTTTGGAATTTTTAAAATAATTATTTTTCATTCTGTACCCATTTTCAATAATTAAAATTTTCATAATTTTTTTTTCAAATCGGGTCCTTGGAAATTGCTCAGAAAACATTTTTTTTTTATATAAAAAATTGTAAAAGTACAAAACTGAAGCTTATAAAAAAGCGAATAGTTTGTTGTTTTTTTTATTTTCCTACGACAAACTGTTCCAGAGATATAAAGGTTTAAAGATGGCGCTTGAGCGCATACGCAAGAAAATTATGTATTTAAAATTGAAATATCTCAAAAAATATAAGATTGAAAAAAACATGATATAAGGATGAAATGCTTCAATGTGAATATCAGTCAATATTCCGTTGAAGCAACGTCGAGCGCGGTTAGTACTTGGATGGGTGACCCATCTTGGGAAATACAGCGTTCTCGTCCCACCTTCTAGAGGCTTGTATATCAGCGTATACGCGGAAGTTACGTAATTTCAGATGAGGATTACGTAGTGGATATACCATCCTTCGGAGGGGATGTAAAGCAGGCGGTCCCTTATCTATTAAATGTTAGGCAAGTAAAAGATCCCTACTCTTCTTAAGGGAAGGGGTTCGGCAAAATTTCCAGGTTGGGGGTAGCTCGTCTCCTGGCGTCGGTGATAGGCCCTGGTAGCGGAAATAGGCCGACGTTAAATAGTTAAAAAAAAAAGAATGAAATGAAGCTTATCAAAAAATGAAGAATTTGGGCTTTTATTTCTTTTCCTACGACAAACTGTTCCAGGGATATGACAGTTTGAAACAATGTTGAAACTTTTCAGTTTGTACACGCATTTTAAATGTCTATAATAGGTAGAGATACGAGCAATAGCCGTCTATTTTTCGAAGAATATGCAGAAAAAGCCGGTTTCATTGCACTTTAGCATGTTTCGAGTGCAGATTAAAAATGTTATTTAATTAGTTTACTTAATTGTGTAACGAAGTGTTTTTTTTTAATAATAAAATGCAATAAATTAACCCTACGCTTCGTTGCTTGTCCCGTTTACCTGAAAAATTTACTTGTTTTAATTAATTGAATGGATTTTCCTCACCCTCATCCGTGCAACTGAGGAACTCCCAAAGTAAAGAACCGCGTTGTAGAATCCTATTTCATGTAAACTGTATTAAATCTTGCCGTGAGAAGATAGCGCGACATATCAATATAATTTACAAAATTGTCACCAGTGTCGCTGGCCGTAATTCATTTCGGGAATATCGAAGTTAGTGTAAAGGCATTTTGGTCATACCCGTATCAGCTCTTGTTAAGGTAAGATGCACTAATTTTATTAAGTGGGTAGCTCCGTGGCAAATTTGTCAGATCCCGTACATCCAACTATTAAGATTGTCCGACATGATTAAGTGTATTCAACTGTTAATTTCAAGTAATTTCGATTAAAATGCAGAAAATGCGATTGTTAATTTCCGATTTATCCAGATACTGTACTTATAATTTTTGTTAACGTCGGCGTGTTATAGAGACAGACTGATAAATTTTCGAGATTTTGTCCAGAACAGTTATGTTCCAGTAAATTTTCTTAGGACCGAACCAAGAAAAAGAAACATAGTAGACATTTTTAAGAGAAAAACGGTAAACCGTTTTTTTTACCAGATTATTTTAACTTGTACCGTGTTTTTCTGTTCAACGAGATAAAATAATGCTTGATAATTTACCGTATTTAGAATCTGTTTTCTACCTGCTTTAATTTAACCACGTCGTGTTGATATAAATTAAAAATAAAATACTGTATTCTGAAGAACTTATAAAAATTTGTTATAAAATAATCCCTGACAATTTACCGTATTTAGAAACTGTTTTCATGCTAAAGTATTTTAACAATTACTACTCTTTATGAATAAACAATAAAATCCAGTATCCTGAGAAATTTATGAAATTTTGTCATAGTCCGAGAACTTGACGCGAAAATCTGACAATCCCGAAAATTAATTATTTTTCATATGTTGCTACGTAACATAATCTGAAACCGCTCTGACAAATTTGCATTTGGTTAATAAAGGCAGCACATCCCCCGCCAGGCGTTTGCCACCCCGAAAACCGCAGGCAAACCTCCAGATCGGAAGTAAAAGAACAAAGCCGTGTTCTTTAGCCGTACTTCCTGATTATTATAAAGAACAAAGTCGTGTTCTTTAATCGTTTCCTGATTATTATTTCGCGCATGCCTATATTGCTGTAAATAATTGCCTTGCTACCACCCCGAATTCTAGCACTGCCTATTCTAACTTTTTTTGTGCTATTTTATATATATGTTTTTTTTTGTATATACTGCCTGTTGTTACTTTGCCTACAGCATACTATTTTTTTTGTTGCTTATCTACTGCTTAGTATCCTGTGGATTGCCCGCTTGCCACTAGTAACAAACCCGTTTAATAGTAACCTTAACATTTGCAACACCCCGATTAATCTATCTCCTAGCCCGCTTGATTGGTTAGTCAGATTGGTTAGTCAGCTTGATTGGTTAGCCCGCTTGATTGGTTAGTCCGCTTGATTGGTTAGTCAGATTGATTGGTTAGTCAGCTTGATTAGTCTCCCCGCTTGATTGATTAGTCAGCTTGATTAGTTAGCCCGCTTGATTAGTCAGTTTTTTTTAGTTATTCGCAATGTTTTACCTATTGTAAAATAAAATATCATAAGTTTTATCTGTGATAAACTCCTTATGAGTATTTGAGTCCCTGAATATATTTTGTTTACCATTGTCATTGAATTTATCATGTTTTAATAAACGTTGTTATTTACCGATTTTTGAGTTTTACTGTTTGAATGTGCCTGAAAATCTAATCTCAAATCTTGACCCCTGGACATTTCCGTTTCTTCACTGAGTTTATCCCAGCCCTACTGCAACAGGCTGCGTGAGGAGGCTAATGTGGGACCTTTGCCCCACGTAAAAATTGTAAAGGTGGCGCCCGAGTGATACCCAAGTAGATCTCGGCGTCAAAGTGACGCTTCCACTCGTTTATGCGCTAGGCGACTGGAAGAAACACGTCCCAATTGTATTAATTTGATTTATTTATAAAAATCTGTATTTCAAATAAAATTAGACATGTTACTATACTCTTTTGTGATCATTTTTTAATCCACCATTTCTTTTTATAAATGTAGACCTCATAATCATATTCAGCAACGTAAAAAACATAAGTATATGGATTTTCGTGAATATTAGAAAGATTATTAATTTTTCAGTATTTTGTAACATTTCTTCGCTGTTCAATAAATTTTTAATTTTCATTAAGTGTTTGAGATTCTTACTGCACTTTATGTTATTTAAAGAAAAAATGTTACTACCCCAGTAGCTCAGAGACTCGGCAGATGAGTCATGGGTAAGAAAACACTTTACAAATAGTTTTACGTGTTTGGTAGATAGAAATTAATAAATGATAGATGTTTTAATAATTGTTCTTAAAGAGATGTTAATTTGACATATATAAAGATAATTTTCCTAGAAAAGCGGGGCGCCAATCTTTCTATATTTGTAATTTACACTAAAATTGAAGTTTGATTACAAGAAAGATAAACTAATCAAAATTTATAGAAAGTACTAGTTGTAAAAAAAAAACTGTAAATTAATAATTCAAATTTCGCACAAGTAAAAATTAAATTAGTACCTTTAAATATTACTAAAAGATGTTCAACTTTCTATTAAAGATTAAATAATTAATTCAGTAGATCATATATAAATACTTTGTTTGTATAGTTTGGTTTGTATAGTTTGGTTTGTATAGTTTGGTTTGTATAGTTTGGTTTGTATAGTTTAGTTTGTATCAAAATACCTGAAATAAGTGAACAATGTGGCCTGAGGCCTTAATATTAAACGAAGTTATGTACAAAGAAGAAATCGAATGGACAATAATATGTTATATAGATATTACTCAAAATATTGTCTAAAACATGAACTGACAATATGGTGTTTGAAGGTCAAAATTTATTATATAAATATACCTAAGCGTTTCGTAGAAATTGTGATCACAAAGTCTTTACAGAACTTTTTATATATTTGATTTTAATCAGACGTTACGCCGATAATTTATACCTTAATAAAAATAAAAAATATTAACTGTTCGTTGAAACATGTTAAGAATAAAATTGAAAATGGAAATAGTTTTTTTTTTAAATATTTGCAACATGATACTTTAAAGAACTCTAAAAAAATGTTAAAGTATAAAAATATGAGGTATTTATAAAAAAACATTAGATAAAAATTTTATTTGCGACACTTATCTGGAATTTTGTGTGAATGAAAGTAGTGACTCCAAGTAAGGAATGATGATGGTGAAATCCAATCCACAGTGACGTAATCGTTGATTTATAGATGAGCCCGAGATTAAGTTAAGAAGTTCCCAGTACCATATTCGACGCTTCCAGAAATTTCATAAGGACAAATCTCAACTATCCTACCATACTATCGTCGCGTCCTCCGTAAAAAGTTGTTCTAGACTAATAGATACATTTTTATCTTCAAATTACATAGAAGAGAAGAAAGATAACCCCATGGGATGGTTAAAAAAAATTAATGTTTCCAACCCAAAATTTAATATGACGTTAAAAAGATTGCATATCTACGATGTGCATCCCAAAATTGATAAAACTTGCTTTCAAATTTAGAATATTTGCATTTTTATAATAAAAACTTGCATCCAAAACTAAAACCCTGGAAAGAAATGAAGTGTAAGCGTGACTTGCTGTAATATGGCCGTTGCCAAATCTAAGTTACAAAAAAAAAAATATTTCTTTATAAATTACTTATGGATTAAACCGGTGAAAATAATTAGGCCTGCTTCATGTTCAAGAAGAGGGACTATCATCCCTTTCGATGTTGAAGTCTTTAAGGAGAAATTTAATGAAGATACATCACTTTTCAAAAGTTTAGCGAGCAATCGAAATTCTAAACTTCAAGTAACGGAAAACTAATCGTTCTGATTTCCCTTTCATCGCATTCAAATCGTATCGTCTCTTTACCCTCTCCACTCTTAAAGTTAAGTTAGAACATCCAGCTACCTTGAGTACAGTTTAGACGTAACTCTAGTTGCATACCGTTGTGTTTGTTTAAGATGTAAATTTAAGAAATATATTTAAATCTACCGCGGACATTCACGCTTGAGTAAAAATATTTTATAATTTATGAGGCGGCAATATGCCTGCTACAATTTAAGGATGGTTTCATGCCTTAATATTTTCGTCTTTCCTATGTTTTGACCCCATAATCATATTCAGCCACCTAAAAAACATAAGTATATGGATTTTCGTGATTTTATTCGTAAAATTAGAAGACATTAATTTTTCAGTATTTAAGGGAGATTTCAACCCTTGATATTTTCGTCTCATAAACATAAGTATATGGATTATCGTTAATTTATTCGTAAAATTAGGAGAGTTATTATTTTTTCAGTTTTTGGGGGTGGTTTCCACCCTTAAAAATAAGAAGCAGGTAATGCGACAATATAGATTTTGATGTACGTATTTCATAAAGCATATTGCAAAAAAAAATTAAGGAAATTCCTTTCATCGTTTTCGGGCCGAGAATTTTACCATTTTTACTGCTTCGCTTACTATACTATTAGGTAATAAGGTTCAATATACGAGTGATTGGGATGAGAGTGTTTTTTTTTATTGAAAAACAGTTGATTTTTTGTTCAAGCTTTGTAATGGCAAATGGTTCAGAATTCCTGACGGTCTGCCTAAAACCGTCCTCTGAACATCAAAATTCGTTTAGTGAAAGTTTTATCAAATTCTGTTTTTTTATATACAGTGTGTCCCGCTTTTCATAAATCCACCTTAATATCTCAGTTATTAATAATGCGATTTTCTTCAAATTTGGGTAGTAATTGTGTGTAGGAAAAATGAATTATTTGGCATAGTAAAAATTTTCATTCTTCATTGGCGTGCGGTTTTAGGGGTAAAATAGTGTAGATTTTTTGGCAAAAGGATATTAGGGCTTATTTTAGATAAATTTTTCTATCATATTTGGATTTAGCATGTCCAAAAACCCCTTAATCCATATTCCCCATGCTCTCAAAAACGGATTATGGCAGAAACGAAATATTAATTAATTTCTTAAAAAACACTTTTTTAATTTATTATAACTTTATTTAATTGCTATAACAAACCTAAAAACAACTTTTTTTAAAATTCTCGTCTCTTCAACATAACCACCTTTTAATAAAATACACTTTTCAACAACCATTCTTAACCGTTCAAAACACTTTTCTAAAAGTTTGGGGAGTAATTTCTTGACACGCTTGCCTAATCCCACGGCAAAGCTCTTGTCTGTTACGCGGCCGAGTAGCATACACTTTATTTTTCCCATAGAAAAAAGTCACAAGGAGTAATATCAGGCGATCTAGGGGGCCACGGTTCTAAAGGGCTATTTTTACCTATCCACTTCATAGGGAAATTTGCATTTAAAAAATTTCTAACTATGAGAGAATTGTGCGCCGGGCCACCATCTAACTGAAAGTATACATTTCTGTGCTAAAGGCATTTCCATAAAAAAATCATCTAAATCATTTTGTAAAAAATTTAGAAAATTTTCTGCGTTGAGGTTATCCAGGAAAAAGGGGCCAACAATTTGTTCGTTTAATATGCCACACCACACGTTAACTTTTTCAGTGTATTGGTTTTTACAGTCAATTACAAAGTTGGGATTTTCGGCTGCCCAATATCTACAATTTTGACTAGATACCACACCGTTTGTCGTAAATGTTGCCTCGTCACTAAACAGTATATTCTGGATATTGTCGTAAATTTAAATGGTACCTTCTTCGTCTTGTCTTGAAAATGGCTCCGGTTCTTGCAAACAGTTTGTTGATGTCACCAACGGTTTTGTGCCAAATTGGTGCTCGATCACGATGACGTTGATTAAATATTCGAGCAACCTGATGCGTAGATCTTTCATTATCACCAATAAAGCGGATAATTTCAACTTCTTCATCATTTGTAAGAACTACTTTCCGATTTTCTGCCATTATCAGTAAGATTGATAAATTAAATAACACTATTTAACTTTTGACAATTCTTATGAATCGCCAAATATCAAATAAAAACTTGTTTTTCAAAGCACTTTTGATTAATGCCTATGGTTGCAAGGTAACTATCTTAACGACAGATTTTTTTAAAGAACATAATGTTTAGTGACGAGGCAACATTTACGACAAACGGTGTGGTATCATTGGAAGGTGGTTATGTTGAAGAAGCCAGAATTTATAAAAAAAATTGTTTTTGGGTTTGTTATAGCAAGAAATTAAAAAGTGTTTTTAAGAAATTAATTAATATTTCGTTTCTGCCATAATCCGTTTTTGAGATCATGAAGAATATGAATTAAGGAGTTTTTGGACATGCTGAATAAAAAATATGATAGAAAAATTTGTCTAAAATAAGCCCTAATATCCTTTTGCCAAAAAACCTACCGTATTTTACCCCCTAAAACCGCACACCAAAAAAGAATGAAAATTTTTATTATGCCAAATAATTCATTTTTCCAACATATAATTACCACCCAAATTTGAAGAAAATCTCATTATTAATAACTAATATATTAAGAAATTAATTAATTTTTCGTTTTTGCCATAATCCGTTTTTGAGATCATGGAGAATATGGATTAAGAGGTTTTTGGACATGCCAAATCCAAATATGATAGAAAAATTTGTCTAAAATAAGCCCTAATATCCTTTTGCCGAAAAATCGACTACTTTTTACCCCCTAAAACCGCACGCCAATGAAAAATGAAAATGTTCACTATGTCAAATAATTTACTTTTTCAACATATAATTGTCACCCAAATTTGAAGAAAATCGCATTATTAATAACTGAGATATTAGGGTGGATTTATGAAAACCGGGACACACTGTATACCTATAAGTAAAGTAAAAATGTGATTCAAATTCCATTGATGTAAACTGTAGACCTCCGATTCATTCACTCAAACAAATCTAGATCTTCGTCCTAAGAGTCGTTTTCAAAACATTGTTCTCTTTTATAAAATGGCGGAGGATTCGGGATTTTTGTTCGTATTTCCTACCTACCCCTCTCCCTACTTCATATCCCAAATGATACTAGTTACATTGAATGCCCAAAAATTTACAAATTTGAGTCTGTAACATTCAATTTTTAAGCATTTTCTTAATTTTTCCGCATTTTCCCGACATTTTTCGGCAAAGCGAAGTAGAGAATCATACTCTACGAGAAAAATACTAAAAGAAAATACTATAATCTAAAGTAAAATATAATGGATCTTAAAGTTTAACTTGTGAATATCTGAGGGCGGATTTTGTGAATTCTCAAGCATTTTCTTAACTTTTCCACTTTTCCCGCCATTTTTCCGTAAAACCGAATACATCATCGCATTCTACGAGAGAAATGCTATAAAAAACCGTGTCCATTTTCCGTTGCCCAGCTTAGGACAAAATTAGCCACTTTTTAATATACTCCTTTTATAGTAGAGAGGCCAAATGAAAAAAAAAATAATCGGTGCTGTTCCACCACTTTTCCACATTCTCCGGCTTATTAATTGGACTAATAAGTCAAGTGGAGAACCTCCTCCCTTTTTACATTTTTTTAAATCAATAATAATTTCCCCCCAAATGTTGCAAAACTATGCTGGTTATATCTTACCTTGCAAATACTGGTAAATCATTACATCATACCATGTGCTTACTAACACAATAAATAGATATATCCCAAAAGCGGCACTGAAAAATGAACAAACGTTTTTTTATAACTTTGACATCAGCTTGCCCAGATTAGAGCAACAATATACAGAAAGTAGGTAATTTCATAATAGATAAAAAAAGTGTGTAAGTTATGATTTGCTTAATATCTAAATAATATTCTCTAATCTTGATGAAAGCAAATAAATAAAAAATAATTAATTGTAAAAATAAAAATCGGCAGCTACTGGAAGCGGCTGGAACCTCCCCACACAGTGGATCTTTATAAGCTGTGCTTGGATATTACATCGGAAATCAGAGCACTGAACAAACAGATAAATTACACATGACTTTGGAACCATTTATTCCATTAACAAATATCGAACGAACTGAAGTGGAATACTAGCGATCTATTAAAACATAACCTCTCATGTTTGTTTTTATTGGATGTTATAAGGGTATTAACATATAACGTTTCGAAGATTTTGTAGAACATTGGATAGCGAAAAAGAATAACAACACAGAATTTAGCCAAAATGACACTAACCTCAACAAGTCAATAACATTATGAACAATTCAAGCAGACTACGCATGCGTCAAATTAAAATCTTCGTGCCCGATCAAAAAAGGTCAGAGCAAGTCGAGCTTCATTCGAGGGCTTTATTTTGTAATATTCGAACGTTTCAGACTTAGCTCGGTTAGCTCGATTTTCATAAAACGAACGATTGTGACTCGTCCCATCAATCAGACGTAATATCCGAACACGGCTATAAACAATAGGCGTCTGAAAATAAGGAGTACGCCACCTGGTGGTCTATAGTCAAACCAATTATGTTCTTTTCTGTCATTGTCTCCAGTGTACGATGATATCAAAAATAAGTAAATGATAAACTTAGATGCTAAGTTATTAAAAATATGATAGCGTTTAAAGGGACTACAATTTGCTGGAGCCAACCTAGTCGGTATCCTTTGTAGATTGCAGGGACAACTCGTGAAAGTTGAGATGGCACGACAATGTTCAAAGCATACCCTCTTTGATGTAGACACCTTTAACCAGGCATTGAGAGGGAAAAAGCTGGTGCAAATAACCGTGGCCCGGGTAGCAATAATAATGTCCTAGACAATCACACATTGTAAGTGAAATTTTTGAAATAAATAAATATATGTAATTCCAGTATATTTAAAAGTAATATATACTATTGCACCATGCACTATTATGTTTTAACCCCCGAATATTTCTATTTCATATTTTACAAAATACTGTTTCATTTATTTTACTCAAAGAATTAATAAATGTCTTTTCAGTTATATTCAATGTACCACTAATTTCATGGGTATTTGAATCTGAGTGTTTGTAAACATAGAGCATACACATTTATTTATTAAGTTTTGTGTTGAATATGGGTTGTACCACACAAAATAATATGTCCTGCATTTAAATCATATTCCCCTTCATACACACACTTAGCATTTTTACATTTTTAGTGCCTTACAAATGTTCCATACATTGCAATATGCTTAACCTAAATGTCACTCATGTTTCCTGAAAAAAAAACAGTGATTTAAACTACAACCACAGTAGAGAAAAGACCAGTAGTCCTACTTAGACGGAACAGTTGGATAAGATTTTCAGTGCGCATGCGATGCGCGTGGGCTTAAACTATTCGATGCGCAGTGGACGGCACGACGACAGTGGTGATGTAGGGTGGGGTGGATGTTTACGTTTACGTTTCTGAACAGTCGCCAGTATAAGACGAAATGCGCGTGGGATACAAACAGTAGATGCGCAGTGGATTAAAAAAAATAAAATCGAGTACAACAGATATCAAAGGAACCGCTGCGAGTGAAACTACTGGTCTTTTCTCTACTGTGCTACAACTGTACATAAATTTAAAGAAATATTTAGGTTTATTAATATTTAACTTGCCAGACACCGTTTATGTCGAAGAAACTGTACTTTTCAAGGAAAAAACTAGATAACCTAAAAAAAATATGAATTTTGCTGAATAATGCCATTAACGTCTTGCAAATCACTTACAACAAAATGTTGCAAACCTTTAGATCATATATTATTAATGTTATTATTTTTAACGCCAAAAATAACAATAAACAGAAAAAATCAATATAAGTATTCTCCACATAAACAAACAAAAAGCCTATAATTAGTTCACGAGTTCTCCACTTCGGCGCTGGCATCTTAAATTCAGACGCCTATTATTACCTTTAAAAGAAACAACTAAAATAAGTTTTGACATCTGTCAAAAATATTTGGGTTGACTTGAATGTTGTCTTTTAGGTTATGAAATAAATTTAGAGACAACCTATGGGGCATCTGCACGTGACGTCACAGCTAACCTCAAAAATATATACATATATATTTCTTAAAATTTACAAGTATTATTATGTAACTATTATTAAAATTTCTGCCTGGTTCCCGTATTTTCAACCAAAATCTAGTTCAATGTAAGTAATGTTTATGAAGTTTTAAATAGTTTGTCCCAAAAAAATAAAACGCATTTTGCAGGTTCGAAATCTAACCTATAATTAGCAATCTATTTTTATTAATTAACAACATTAAAAATATATTTGTATGAAGTTTTAAATATTCGCTTGGCGAGTGTGGCAAGCTTAAAATGCGGATACAAACAATAAACAAGATTATTAACTTAAAAATCTTAAACTTGAAGTTACGTTAGTTACATGAAGCACATTCCCTATAAATGTACCATAACCTATAAATCAACATCCACAAAGGTTACCAACTCAAATACTTTTGACAGATGGCAAAATACGTTTTCCCCTAACAATAATAGCAATAATATTTTTTTGATGCTGTCATGTGTACACATATAACGAATTCTTTTTAATTTTTTTCACAGAAACTAAGTCGAAAGGGTGCATGTGTGATATATCGTTGAAATCGGAATTTTTACTGCTTTTCATTGGTTCGCTTACAAATTGTAAGTAATCATAAAATAAACAACTTGTTGTGCCAAAACGGCACTAAACGTAATACGATCTCAACCAAAACCTTTTCAGACCTTCTTGAGCACTAAAGAAACCCTCATGCAAAGTTTCATCCAAATCCACTTAGCAGTTTCGCCGCTATCGTGTCCACATACATACACACACATACACACACAGGCATTTTTTAAAAACCACTTTTTTCCTGGGATCTCAAAACGTAAAAATTTGATGTTATCTCAATTTTCGATTTTAATTTCAGTAACCTCCCACAATTTTATTGTGGGGAGGTTAAAATTACAGTTTTCAAAACTGACGTAAGTTTTAAAACGTCCAACTCTTCATAACCAGTAATGGAAAGTTAAATTTTACCTAATACTCCAGGCATTAGAGACCATATAGGGTCCTTACCTGGAAAAATTCATGGTAGTTCTGGAAACAGACTTACTTTTCGTTTTTTGGAGCGCTGAATCCGAATTTTTAACTTCCCGCCAAAAATTCCCCCGCAACCTCCTCAAAAATTGGAAAATAAAACCAAAAACCGTTTTTTTTATCTTTTTTTTTTTGTTTTAGAAAAAAGATACCTAGAAATTCGGAAAGTAGACAAAATTTGCAACAAAAAAGGTCCTTTAACATTTTAACGTTGAACTAACGGGGAAGCGCTAGCACGCCTCGAAACTTGAGCCTCGATGCCGCGGGGGCTGCATGCGCTAAGTTACAAGTCGTTTACGTTCTTTCAGTCAGGAATATTCTCACATGAATTGTTGCACTCGAGGCACATGATGGAACATTTCAACCCGCTTTCCTTGTAGCTATGCGCGCCGCGGCAGCCTTTTTTACACCTGGCGGAGATAATCTTTAGAAGTTTTGGTAGAGCAGGAGGTTTCAAAGTAGTGACAGGAGAAAATCCGTAACTTTTTTCCAGCCCAATTTTTCTGGATCGATAACACCTCTGCCAAAGTTGGACTTGGTGGTACGGTCTCAATGAGTATTGCGCAGCAGCAGCTTCAGTTGGGGCCAAAGAGGCAATGTTGTGTTTACTGCTGTACGCGGTCTTGATGAAACACTGATATCTAAAACCGTTCAAAGTCATGTTTTCATCCTTGCAACTATACAAACGAAGGAAAAATTGATTGCCAGCTTTTGCTATAGCTTGTGGATCTGTATTTGGAGTCCGGAGCAGTGCGAGGGAATGCAAATCTGGGTTTCGGACGAGGACTTTCATCAATTGAAACAATTTAAAGTCACATCGACCATGTTTAAAATATTATGACAAAATAGTTCTCATGCAAAACAAAACATTTTTTAAAGCAATGAAAATAATAAAAAATATAAAGTGATGATAAAACATCTAAGAAACTTCGATCGCGATCAACGGGTTGCTATCAATTCTCGAGCAGTATACAGGTGTCATGAGTCGGGAGGGGAAGGGAAGGGCCTCTTGACAACAGTGTGCTAGCTCAAGAAGATTGAAAGACAAGAGAGCAACTATGGAGTTGCCGTTGCAGGCGCGGCGCCGAGGCGCATGTTTCGGGATCCACTCGCTCCCCTTCCGTTCGTCGTACGTCAAAATGTCAAAGGACTTTTTTTGTTGTACGTTTTGTTTACTTTTTGAATGTCATGGTATTTTTTTTCTAAAACGAAAAAAAACGATAAAAAAAATGAAAAACCAATTTTTTGGGTTTGTTTTCTAAATATGAGGGGGTTGCGGGGGAATTTTTGGTGGGAAGTTAAAAATTTGGATTCAGCGAGCCAAAAAACATAGAGTAAACCCATTTCCAGAACTACCATGAATTTTTTCAGGTAAAATTCTCTAATGCCTGGAGTTCGTTATAACATCAATTAAGAAAAATATACAACTCTCAAAAAGAAAAAGAATAAATAACGCATTACCTGCCATCTATGTAAGTTGAATTTTACATATTGTAAACAAAACGCATTGTAAACAAATCGCACGGAAACAAAACGCACGGGACACACAATTATAGGTATAAGCCACCTATCGTTGACGCGGGGTTTGAGAAAACAAATGCGCCTACTTAATTTTCAAACGCTGTCAAAACTGACATAATATTTGTTGAATAATATTGTTGACTGGTAAACTAAATCCAGATTTTACTAAATAACTAAATAAATATGATCGTAGGTTAAGTATAGTACATAATTCGAGTTGTAAGGCAATTACGCACTCATGGAAATACGTACTCGCCGCTACGCGGCATCGTGCGTAACTTTTCCATTCGTGCGTAATATGCTTCTTACATCACTCATTATGTAATATACTATTATTCAACACAAAATTGAATATTGAGTCCATAAAGTGGAAGATTTTAAATTCTTCTTTCTTCGCTTCGCTCGTCCGGCAAACATCTACTCGTTACACAAAATAAAGTCTTTCGTAACTGGTTACATAATAGCTAATACATAGTTATTGATACCTATTAATCTAATAGTCCATTTACTAAAGAAAAAAGTTCTAACTTCGTTGACTCAAAACCGATTTTGATCATTTTTTTTTTTTTTTTAGGTGTCGGAAAAAGTTTATAGAAGAGTCCCCATAGGTGAGAACTTGTGCTTTTTATTTTTTCAATTGTTATTAATAAATAAGTGTTTTTTTAATACACTCTTAATTAAAAAAATTATAACTCTTTTATTTATTTGCAGATTAAGAATTTGATCTCAAAATCCGTCTAAAAACTAGATGGCGTCGAAAATCTAATTTTTTATTTTCTGTCTTTTTATTTTTATTCGACAGAGGGGTTTTGGGGTCACCTATTGCGAATTTGACATTAAAACTCAACCAGAATCAAAAATGGCGGACCCAAAATGGCGGAAATGGGCAATTTCTTTTATTCGGATTTTATATGGGGAACTTTTCTATAAGCTTTTTTTTAAGAAATGATCAAAATCGGTTTTGAGGCAACGAAGTTAGAACTTTGGCGAATTTTTTGCGTTTAGATAATGGACTACAATTAGATCGACAATAGGCAAGTAAAAGAAATGTATCGACCGAGATCACGGCTTGCACCGCGACCATGACATGCACCGCAATAAATAAATCTTCGGCATGACCCTTAGATTAAATATAAAATGGAAGTCATCAAAAATAAGGACTATAGTCAGGGTGCGAAATAAGGATTTTTACCTTAACATGGTATAGTAAAGGTTTTTACGATTTCGATGGATGCCACTTTGGCACTCTTGGGCATTTTGAGATATGGAAGATGGCTACTGAAAAAACAGATCTTTCCAAATATTTCATTATAGGATATATGACACGTCGTCTTAAATGTTTTTAAGGTCTGTGAATTAGTATTTGAGGTTAAAAATCGTATCGGACATAATCTTTAAGCGTTGCTATTTAACTTTATTAAGAGGGAGGCTGATTCGGAAAATAAATTAATTTTTGAAGCAAAAAAAACTAGTAGCTAGTTTTGTTGTATAATTATGTTAGGCTTTAAGAATATGGATAACACTTAATAGTGGTATGCGTGAGCAAGTTGAATGATCTTTTAAAATCATTGGTTAAAAGGTCCTGCTAGCTCAAAACAAGTAAGGTTTTAAAAAATTAAACAAACGTAAACTTAATTTTCTGTATTTTTTTAAGGTGGAAAGGCTTGATCACCCTTCTTTTATTTTATATTTTTATATGATTTACTTACTTTTTGTCTTTTTTTGTAATTTCTGTTTATTTCTTTTTTATTTTTTTTTAATTCCTATTTTAAAAACTGTAAACAACGAAACGTCAAAATCAACATTTAATAGGGATTGCAAATTACCGGAACTTTTAATAACCGGTAAATCGGTAAATAAAAATGTAAATAACCGGTTAACCGGTATTTACCGGTAATTTTTAGAATTAATGATTTGGGTGGCGAAAATGGCAATTGTCTTTTTCTATGTACAAAATTATCTAAATTTAACAAAAAATATTTTTATATACGTATAATTAATATAATTAGGCTTTGAGAAACATATTTTTTCCAAATTGAAATTCGCTTACAGTCGATTGAAAAAATTATAAAGTTTTGCGAAAGACATATCTAGAGAGTGTAAATCAAAATTTTGTGATTCACTCGTATTATCTTTAGTTGATTATGGTCATGTTGTATATGGAAAGTTATTATCGGCGACAGCAAAAAAGAAAATTCAAAAACTTCAAAATTCATATAGTATCCCATATAGACAACATATATCACCATATCTAAATAAACATAGCATATTAAACATGGAAAACCGCAGACGTTTACGCATGCTCACACTTATTTGGCGAATAATTCATAATGACGAACCTCAGTACTTAAGAAATAAGTTAATTTCACGAGATCACTTGCATAATACAAGATACATACAAAATTTTTTGATGCCTCAGCATGAAACTGCGATTTTTCAAAGATCATTTACGTATTTTGCATCTCATCTTTGGAATGAACTTTCAAATGAATATAAACAATATGAATCAAAAAATTCTTTTATTAAAGTTGTCAAAAATTACATTTTGGCTGATCAGAAGCAGAAGACTTGATGCTGCGTTGTGGATGCGCGTATATTTCTTTTTCCGATATAATTTTATTTACTTTTAACCTTTTTGCTTCGCTTTGCGGAGTCTGCCCGTTCCCCTTGTCTGCTCGCATGTCTGAGTGCTGCTGTTGTTATTATTGTTATTATTATTATAAAATATAACATTTGTTAGATTATTACAATTCATTACTGAATATTAATAAATAAAATAATAATTATTTTTTTCTTGAAATTTTAGATTTATAATATATTAATATTTTTTTATAATCTTAGATTTAGGTTATTTGTATTTGGGCAAATGGAAGAAGAGCTCTACAGATCATTTTGTACCATTTTTACTTTGAGTAAAATAAATGTATTATTATTATTGTTATTATAATGAACAAACAAAAGGTTTTTTTATCAAAGGGAAAAAATATAAATGAAATAAATTTAAATATATTTAATGAATATTTTCATCACTGTCACTGACATAAATAGAAACGTTGAATACATGACATATCGTAAGTTCAGAATTTACCGAAATAACCGGTAAAAAATTAAAATAACCGGTAATTATCGTCATGTGTTTTTTGTCCTGTTTACCGGTTAACCGGTTAACCGGTTAACCGGTAATGCAATCCCTAACATTTAATCTTCACTGTCAGAAATTATATTTTCAGAAATTCTCGTTTAAGGATTCTGGCAAGAAAGTTCTGTGCTCAGTTGCAGACAATTGCACATTAAACTGCATGACAAGCCATTAGCCACGCAGTTGCATCGTGTTGTGTTACATTGATTTATTGATTTGCATGAGCATTTTGCTAATGCTAAAATGTAATCTGGGACAATCTCTTCAGTTCCAGTATGTGCACTTTAGCTGAGCCAGTCCAGTTCGGACAACGAGGAGCAGCAGTAGGCAGCTTTCAGCGAGAACCTGAAGATGGCTGATGGGATTCTGCCGAAACGTAGTTTAGACAACAATGGCTCCTACAGGAGCCTATCAACTCCGCGGGAAAACATCCGGAAGTACACCAACACTTCGTATATATATACAAGTGATGCACATGTGTAGTTTGTTTTTGTTGTTATGGCTCATTTCTTATTTTGATTTGGTATTTATTTATTTGTTTGATTGTTTTTATTGTTGGCTCTTTTGTGTTCTGATCTTCATAGGTAGTGTGTTTTTTTATTATTATTTTTTTAAATTTTTTTTATTATTATTTTTCTATTTTTCATTTTTTTAATTTTTTTTTTCAACTTAAGTTTTACAATGTTTGTTCAGGGGGTAAAAATGTAATTTATGGAGGGGTATCTAGGAGCTTGACCAAATTTAGGAGTGAGGGGGTTGATAAGTGTGGGGTTGGTTGATTTTATAAGTGTTTCGGCGAAATTGGGTAATAGTCTCTGTAGGATAAATGCATCTAGTCTGGGAGTTCCTGTAAAGTCATGTGATATTTGTATTCGGGTGTAAGAGGGGAGGAATGTAGCTACTATAAGGATTTTGTTTTCTAAGGTCTGTTAGGGCTTTTTGTTGTGTGGCTGTGTGTGATTAAGGTATACCATATCGGTGAGTCTTAGGTAAGTATAGGTCTTATATAGGCCTTGTAAATGAGGATAGCTGGTTGCATTGGAGAGGTTTTAATGAGTGGGTAGAGTAATCTAACGCGCGCCCAGCATTTGCAGATGATATTATTTATATGTTTGTGGAATTTGATTTTTCTATTTAAATTTATTCCAAGGTAATCTATGTCTTCGGACCATTCAATACTCGAATCTCTTTTGGTAAGGCGATCGGATGTAATTCCATTTTATCCTCGTCAGCCTGCCACCCATATTGAGTGGCATTTGTATTTGGCCAAGAGAAATTCTTACAGCCAACCTAAAAATATTTCGAAATGTGCTCTTTTTACGTTTTCTTGAAAGCATTCAGTAGTTGGTGGAGGAGAAGTGAATGACGGAGATTTTAGTTTGACTTGTCCGACTTTTTTCGCCCATAGAGAAGTTTTAACATCAGTCATTTTGCTAGCATTATTCATTTACTCCATTACACGAAGCTACAAACATTGTATATTCTTGACACAAATACATTAAAACCCGACCATCCATTAAACATTAATGACCTTCTTTTCCAATCCCATGGAACTGAACCACTGCACCATGTCGCAACCAGATAAAGAATATGCGACTGGTAAATATAGTATGATTTGTTTGTGTTTTAAAACCGTGACCCTAATATCTGTGATGGCTCGCAGTGACTTAAAAGACACCATAGAAACTAAATTATAATAATATACAAGTAAGACAAAAACATCGCTATCATCATTTATTACATTTACGACAATGTTTGGATTTCCTCTAATCTCGTAAATAAGTTGCTGTACCATAATGGTATCCGCTTTTTCATGTTGCGCCACTAGATCAGCCCTGTCTTTGTAGCTGAAAGGGATTAGTTTGAGTCCCGTAACGATTAAACTATTTTTAAGAGCAATGTTGATATTTATACTGATATACTGACATAAAAGATTAATCAGTTGTTTTTTTGTTAGCAATGCTGGTTAATATTGCCTTTTATGGGGGAAGTAATGTCTGTTGTAAGACATAATTGCATCTTATTTCTGAAGTATGTTTCTTTTTGTACCGAATTTGTTTTTAACACCCACAATCGACACCCATTTTATATTTTGATAGGACAGCACAAAACAAATTGCCCCTAAGTCTTTTTAGACCTTAGATCTGTGTTCTAGAACCTGAAAAACATAGAAAATCATGTATCATATGCCCACATTTGGTAAATTAAAATTTTTTTAAAATTACTCACAATTAGATAAGCCACCATCTTGAATATCTCAAAATGCCCAATAGCAGAGCAGGAACCATTGAAAATTCGTAAGAATCGTGCACTTTGTGCTGTCTTTGAAATTTGGTATAGTCTTAGGTATGGTCTTAAGGTTTTTGGGAAACCATCGCAACTTGTGCTATAAGTCCAATATGGCCGCTATCTCTATTGGTATTTTTAATAGATGGGCTTCTATTAGACATAATATATGATTGAGTAATATAATACCATAATACCAGTATAGTATATAATTATAAGAATAATATAATAATATATAATAAACAATAATTGAGTATTATAATACCATAATACAAGTATTATAATGATGCAATTTTTTTTTGTTCCAGGTTTAGAGTCTGAACATTGACTTCAGAAAACCATAACGAGTGTGTTTCTTCATGTCAACGAAAATACTAATTGGACTTTGTGTTGCTTGTGCCAGCAAGATATCCGAAAAGACTTACGATGTCCATATAAGAAAGAGTATCACCACAAAGCATATGGAGTACTAGAAGTACTTGTTGATAATGAGGTGCCTATGCCTCTTGGCGTGAACGTGGAGTGTTTAGATGATGGTTTAGGGATTGCGAACACAATGAAGACGAATAAGGCAACATACCATAATGGATGCCGGCCGCTTTTTCGCTCTGGTTTGCTGCAACGACAACTTAAGAAGAGAAAAATGGATTCGGCTAATGTAGGAGCTGCAGTGAGTCCCAAAAAAGGCGTTTGAGTTATAAAGCAACGCTGGATCGTGAAAAATCCCAGTGTGTCTACTGTGAAAAGTACGAAGGTGATGAACAAATATATCGTGTCAGTAGTGCTAACTGCGGCAAAAGTCTGTTCGAATGGGCTCTGCAATCTCAGAATTGGGTAGTGCATGCATGGCTGAATACTGCAAGCAATGCTGAAGATGCCCAGGCTTCGGATATTCTTATCACGTATCGCGTTATACCAAGCTTACAACTGAAGCCCGTGCTGCCACGAAGTCATCAAGAAGCGCTTTCCATCAGCAAATTTACGATCCATTAATAATTGCGCAGCTCGTAGCTTTTGGGACTCACTGCACATTTTCCGAATCCATTTCTCTCTTTTTAAGTTGTCGTTGCAGCATACCAGAACGAAAGAGCGCCCGGCATCCATTATGGTATGTTGCCTTATTTGTCTTCATTGTGTTCGCAATCCCAGAACCATATTCTAAACACTCCACGTCAAGAGGCATAGGCACCTCATTATCAACAAAGTTTTTCAGATTTACTTCTAGTACTTCATATGCTTTGAGGTGACACTCTTTCTTATATGGACATCATAAGTCTTTTTTCTGATATCTTGCTGGCACAAGCAACACAAAGTCCAATTATTTTTTTCGAAACTTATATTTATGTTGACATGAAGAAACACACTCGTTATGGTTTTCTGTAGTCAATGTTCAGACTGTAAACCTGGAACAAAAAAAAAATTGCATTATTATATACTATACTTGTATTATGGTATTATAATACTCAATTATTATTTATTATATATTATTATATTATTATTATAATTATATACTATACTGGTATTATGGTATTTTATTACTCAATCATATAATATGTCTAATAAAAGCCCATCTATTAGAAATACCAATAACGATGGCGGCCATATTGGATTTATAGCAAGCAGGCCACCAGAGGTCGCGCACAAGTTTCTTGCGTTGGTTTCCTAAAACCTTAAGACCATACCTAGGACCGTACCAAATTTCAAAGACTTGGCACAAAGTGCACGATTCTTATGAGTTACCCTGAGCTACAAGGGTTCCAGAATGGCATCAACCGGATTCTTAAACTAGACCTACTAAAATGCCGATAACCGTAAAAAAACCTCTACTATACTTTACTTCCACCTTTTTTTTTATTATTGACACCCTGTCTATATAAACTGAGAAGATACACTGCGCTGCACGTCGTGGTCGCTGTGGAGTTCGCAGTCGTGGTCAATACATCGCCGCATCGATGCCACGATGCTGCTGGGTGGACATGCCATTAAATCATATTTATTATTTTTAGCTATTTTTAGCTATGTACATGTCAAATAAGTATATTGTATTGTGATGTGTTGCCACCCCTAGAATGAATTCAATTAATTCAGATGTATTTGCACCTACTCGAGAAAGAACCTACAAGTTAGTTCTAAAGTGACATCTGGAATTATCTAGAGAATGGTGGCGTCATCACAGAAAAATCGAGATCTGTCATTTTTAGGTATAAAAGACCGACCGCATTCTCGGCGAGTAGTTCAGAAAGTATAGAGAGTAGAGAAGTTTCGAAAAGTGAGGTTAAGAATACAAAGTGAAAACAAAGTGATAAACATTGTTATTTTTAGTCAGTAAAGTTCATTTAAGTTAGTAATCAGTATTATGAAGTATACAGTAAATTATTTAATAAAGTGTGTTAGTTTACAATCTCTTGTTATAATTTTTGGAACCCACGGAATTTGCGAGGGTGGTTTCCTAGGGGTGGAAACACGTTACAAATTGGTGTCAGAAGTGGGATTTTATGACAAGAGGAGCTCTGAAGTTGTGCTGGAGTGTTCGAGAAGTATTCTCGAGGGTTAGTGCTAACGCAGAGGACTAATTTACTGGACATTGTTCGAGGGTTATTTTCGAACAGGAAAATAGTGTTAAGTGCATTTTTGAGACATTGTAGAACATTTTAATTAGGACATTAGTGTAATAATTAAATCCTTTAAACTGAGTAGTGATAGAGACACTGAAAAAACTCAATTGTGTTAGTGCGTGAAAAATTTCTAGAACTTTTCTATTTGGACATTAGTGGAGATTATTAAATTCTCTGAACTGGATTGTGACAAGACTCTGGATAAGACTTTTTCATGCTGTTTCGAGATTTTTCTGGAAAGTTCCATTACCGATATTGACGTGGCAGTTAAATTTATTTTATTTTAACATAATCGTATGCCCATTACAACAAGAAGCATGGCTACGGAAAAACAAATGAAGGACCTCCTTGTGGAATTTACGAGGATGATGGCACAGCAGCACCAGGAGGAGGAAAAACGGCGTCAAGAAGAAAAAGAAGAACAAGAAAGAAGACGCCAGGAAGACAAAGTAGAACAGGGGAAAAGACGTCAAGAGGAAGAAAAGCGACGTCAGAAAGAAAAAGAGGATGAAGAAAGAAGACGTCAAGAAGAAACGGACGAATTAAAGAAAATGATGGAAGATCAGGAAATAAGACGTCAGAAAGAAAAAGAGGATGATGAAAGAAGACGTCAGAAGGAAAAAGAGGATAAAGATACAAGACGTCAGAAAGAAAAAGAGGATGAAGAAAGAAAACGTCAAGAAGAGAAAGACGATTTGAGACAAATTATGGAAGACCTGAAGATACGACAGCAAGAGGAGAAAGAAGAAGAAGAAAGACAACTTCAAGAGGAAAAAGACGAACTCAGAAAAATAATGGAAGACGTGGAAGAAAGACGCCAGGAGGAATTAAGGAAAATCCTGAGCGATCAAATAAAAATACAACAGGACGCAATCATTTCTGTCAAGGAAGAAGTTAAAGAGGAGATAAACAAGGTCGATGACAAAGTAGGTGTGGTCGAGACAGAAGTTAGTCAAATCAAAGGAAAAATGAGTGAGGTCGAAGGAGAGGTAGAGCGACTTAAACGACAATTAAGAGAGAAAGGAGGCCAGCTAGTAACATCATCGGGTCCTCGATTAAAAGCTCCCTCCTTTGATGGCCAAAGCTCATGGACAATCTACAATAAGAGACAATTTGAGGCAGCTGCAAGTGCAAATAACTGAGATAACGAGGAAGAGGCTATGGCATTAGTCCTAGCGCTAAGGGGCCAAGCTTCAGAGTTACTCCAAACCATCCCAGTTTAGAAACAAAGGGACTTCAAAGTCTTGGAAGCTGCATTAGACTTGAGATATGGCGACCAACATCTCGCCCAAGTATACCAGGCCCAGCTAAAATCACGGACACAAAAGGCTGGAGAAAGTTTACAAGAATTCGAGGCTGCCATAGAGAGACTGGCACACCTGGCGTATCCGAGTGCACCTAGAGAATTTCAAGAGCAATTAGCCGTGGGGGCCTTTTTAGATGGCATAAGGGACGAAGAGGTCAGGCGAGTTTTGAGGGTGACGAGACACCAAAATAGTAGCGAAGCTTTGGTGCGTGCACTCGAAGTAGAAGCCGCTTACAGGGATACTCCAAGGTCGAGAGTGCGAGCTGTGACTCTCGAAGAATCACAACCAGAAACGAACCAGAACCCAATGTTGACGGAGATTCAGAAAATGTTTACCAAATTATTCAATAAACTGGATGACCTCGGAAAGCAGGAAAAACAGCAGAACAAAGGAAAGCCGAGTGGTGGTATTAAATGTTACAACTGCGGCAAGGTGGGACATATGAAACGAGACTGTCGACATCAGAACTCGGAGAGTCGAGTAAATGCTGTGAATGTTGAAGAGAAGCAGGAAAACAGTACCAAGGGGGTTGTTCTGGCTAGGGAATGCAGTGACCCCAGAGAAATTGAGATTTCCCAGCTTCGAGGAATTTCGAATAGTCTATTGTTATAAGGCCATGTGAATGGAAGAAAATGTTAGTTTACCATCGACACAGGGACTACGTCATCAATAGTACGGCCAGGATTTATATCGGGCATAAAGATTACCAAGAGGCAAAACGAAGTGATCGTCCGGACAGCTACGGGGGCCAGGGCTACGGTTCATGGAGAAGTAGACCTGGGTTTGCAGATTGGACAGTTAAGTTTCGACCACAGGGTCATCGTGGCTGACATCACGGATGACTTCATTTTGGGACTGGACATTATGGAACAGTATGGATTCATTATTGACGTAGGAAAGCGAGTGTTAAGGATTGGGAACGAACAACTTAGTTTGTCAAAAGTGAACGACCAATGTGAGAAAACCAGGCTGTTGACAACGCAGGCAGTCAAAACTCCTGCATTATACAGAAAATCAGACAAGGAAGATTGCAAGCGCTACCCTCAGGCGAGAAAATTGCCGAACATGGTTGAAGTCAACACTGTCAAGGTCGATCTTCCAGACAGTTGGTCAAAGAAAACTCTGAGACAAGAACAATTGCGCGATGTAGAAATCGGACCCATGTTGAGAGCAAAAGAAGAGAGAACGCGTCCAGCATGGAAGGATGTTTCCGACAAAGAAGTGGGGCTGAAGGCTTTATGGTCACAATGGGATTCACTTACGGTCGTAGACGGGCTTTTGAGGAGAGCGTGGGAAAGCCCAGACGGGAAGCAGGTTGCCATGCGTCTAGTGATTCCCAGGTGTCGTGTACCAGAAGTACTCCAGGAAGCGCATAATGAAACGTCCAGCAGACACTTCGGCATGAACAAGACATGAGTAGAGCACGGGAACAGTTCTATTGGGTTAATAGTCGCCAGGATGTGGAGGCCTGGTGTCGCAAGTGTAAGAATTGTGCTGCCCGTGGGGAACCATTTTCTATGAGCAACTACAGAAATGGAAGTCGAGAACAGCCGAAGAATGACCGAGAGCAGATGAACAAAACTAGTAACCGATTGAAGGCTCGTTATGATCAGTACAGGGGGATTCAAGGTGGGAGATCTGGTTTGGCTTTACAACCCACAGCGGAAGGAATGGAGACCCCCGAAACTTCAACTTCCTTGGGATGGACCGTATACTGTTATTACCCGAATTAATGATGTCGTTTATCGGATTCAACGAAGCAAAAAGTCCAAGATGAAGATCATACATTTGGATAGACTGGCAAAATACACTGATGATTCCAAATTGCCTGACCGGGACGTTCAGGCTTAAGGAGGGGGCACTGTGATGTGTTTCCACCCCTAGAATGAATTCAATTAATTCAGATGTATTTGCACCTACTCGAGAAAGAACCTACCAGAAGTTAGTTCTAAAGTGACATCTGGAATTATCTAGAGAATGGTGGCGTCATCACAGAATAATCGAGATCTCTCATTTTTAGGTATAAAAGACCGACCGCATTCTCGGCGAGTAGTTCAGAAAGTATAGAAAGTAGAGAAGTTTCGAAAAGTGAGGTTAAGAATACAAAGTGAAAACAAAGTGATAAACATTGTTATTTTTAGTCAGTAAAGTTCATTTAAGTTAGTAATCAGTATTGTGAAGTGTACAGTAAATTATTTAATAAAGTGTGTTAGTTTACAATCTCTTGTTATAATTTTTGGAACCCACGGAATTTGCGAGGGTGGTTTCCTAGGGGTGGAAACACGTTACAGTATCTTACTTATATATACATTGTTTACATTTTATATATTGAACATACGAATATCTCTGTCAAATATTACATTATTTTAAAAGATGTATCAACATTCTTTAGATTGTGAAACAATTTCATATTCAATGTAATATATAAAATTACAATGGAAATACCAGATTTATTTCAACAATGAAATTTTCATTCCATGACAATTTTTTTAAAAATAGTCAAGCTTCACACGGATACTGTTATCTCGCAAACTTTTCTCGAAAACAGATAACTTTATGTGAAAATTGTGAAACCTAAATTCATTATTTAATCACTTTTTCGAGATATTTGCAAGCAACAATTTTTTTTTTTTTCGAAAATTTTGGCCATTTTCCGCCATATACTTAATAAGGGGAACTTCATATGCTGAAGCTTCAGACAACTTAAAAGATGAGAACAATTATAGTAAATGCAATAAAATACTTACTAATTAATAGATTAAACTTACTAGACGTATTCATCAATACTATACGGCTCTACTGGCTTCTCTTTACTTCTACATAAAAGATCAACAAAGAGCATATGAACTGGAATTCTCAAAGTATGTTCAATATAATCCCATATTTTTTGCAAATTAGCAATAGAGCAAGAATGTGGAATGCATAACCCATAAGTCAATTTCATCTGTTTCAGAATATCTGCAGCTTGATAACTCACATTATACCCCAGGTAATTTGTCATCTTAAAAGAAAGGAATTATTTAAATCTCTATTATTCAATTGTAATAGTCCTCCTTTCGCTTACCGCTACTGAATCCAGAATAACAGTCCAATCATTAGAAAATGTTTTGCTTGGCAGCAAAACGACTGTACAGTACTGCCCATCAATCACATCCTTGCCTCTAGCCTCACGAATATTTATACATTGGTCAAAATTTCCAACAATATAATAATTACCAGATAATGTGCCGCTGGGAAGTTTTCCTGATGCATCGAGCACTGAAACGTGACAAGACGAAACTAAAGTGATTTAGAGCTACTGTATTTAATTTGTTCCCAACCACCATTTGTAGTCAGAATTATTGCAATTCGACCTACTATTAGGTCAAAACGTTTAGTTTATCAATTTAGTGATGGGTAAATTTACTTCAAATTATCCACATTTACTAATGTGGGGAAAGAAATGAAAGCAAATTCGAGGTCGAGAATAGGCAAGCAAGGACATTTTGTTCAATTAGGTAAAGATACAATAAAGATTTTATAATAGTAACTTTGATGTAACGAAGTAAAACTGAAGGCAGTTTAGGAGTAAAATGCAGCGCTTTTTACATTTGCATCACTATATAGTGTGTTTCACTTCTCGTGAAAATATTATAGAACCTCCCAGAATCGATCTATGTCGAAACCAAAATGAAGTTTTGACTTAGGCAGAAATTTCATTTAAGGACATTTTCAAGAGTCCGAGAGACATCAGAGCCACAAACTAGTCCAAAAGGACCGTTATGAGTTCAATAAGACATTAGAAATAACCAGGTGAAAATTCGAAGAAACACCGAATTTTTACTTAGAAAAAATATATTTTTGTTCAGGATATGAGAGTGAAAGTATATAGTGGTCATGGAAAGATGAATCACATACTTTTTAAAAGATACGCCAAAAAGGTGCTTTGAAAATATTCCAAAATATTTTCAACTTTAATTCCTCCGCCGAATACATTGAATGGAGGTACAGTCATTATATACCCTGTCCTAAAGACTGGCAATACAATTTTAACAAGGCAATGAATCAAAAAGGCAAAATCGACAAATTTGGCAAAGTGGTGTAGCGCCTATTATATAAGCAAAAATTGGCAAAAAATGAATGAAAGTGGACAAGGCCGGTTTCTCGCATAAAACGAGTTTAGATTCACCCAGCGACTCGCAATTTGGTCGAGTGCGTTGGGTGATCAATGCAAAACGATAGTAGGAAAGCCAACTGCAGGGCTTGTCGAATAATAAAGTTATAGAGAAATCCGTCTTGTGTACAAAGGATTCAAAAGTACATTTTGCCCAAAAGTCGTTAAGTGGTGAGACGCTCTAATTTTTCCTACATAAGGACAAGTAAGTCGTGGACTGACCGAACGTTATCAAACTTATGTAGTAAGTAAGTCCTCTGAATGTCGTTTTAATACGTCAAATCTCACGTTACGAGAGCTTTAAAGCTAAGTAGTCTGTAGCAAAACTAAATTTTTTTAGTAAAACATTTTCATGTTATTTTCAGTCATAATTACCATATTACAAAAGTCATATGAATTTCTAAAAAGGCTTATACTTAATTCTGGTGTTGCGTGACTCTTTTCCACCAAATCGATTGTTAGAGTACGCTCTCACTTGTATGGTTAAAAAGTCATTTGCCTTAGTTGGGGAGGCGTGATTCTTTCACATTATATTGAAACGAACCATACCTAGGTACATTTTTTTTCAATAATTTCTTAAGTTATTAATCAAAATTTACTTATTTTTGGATTTCATAATACTTCAATATAAAATTAAATATAAATTGAATGTCATTTTTCAACAAAAGCTATTTGTTTAAGTAATAGGTGAATAGTTAATTCGTTATTTAGTAAATAATATTTCGTACAGTATATAAAATTATTTAAATACGTTCTAAGACAGTAAAATCTTTACGCACAAAGTATATCAGCTAGGGTGGAAATATAAACAAACAAAATGTAACCGCAAACGATACAGAACTCTATAGTAAATTACCGGTGAGTCACAAATCCAGTGTGAGAGAAAACTATATCGTATATTGAGGAATTTTAATAGCATAATCCAAGCTAGCGGGGTCCGTCGAAGGTAGATGACGTAACCACGATGCAGTTTCTTAATGTAGGGTGACATAAAGAATTCTTGGGCACCGTGGAATTATATAAAAAGCCGCGAGAATCCAAACTCGGCATCAGTTGGCGGGACCGCTAGGTACCTCATTGAGCTAGCCTTTACAAGAGGTGGCGCTGAAAGGTGACTGCTTGTGTTTTATTCAAAATTTTGCTTAACGACTATTTGCAAGAGCAAGAGGTGACACTGCAAGGTGACTGCTTGCTAGTTTATTCTAAATTTCTGCAGGAGGTGACACTAAAAGGTGACTGCCTGTTCTTCATTCAAAGTCTGATTCAAGATTTTAATTATTTATTTCCAAAACGAGAGAAGTGACACTGCTCGTTCTTACATTCAATATTAACGTTACGACACCCTAAAGGTGGCTGTCGTTATTTGCTTAAAATTATTTTGTCAATTTAATTATTTATACGACTTAGAGATCTTAATCCTATCTACGCTTTGAACACGGGCTTCAGGTTCAGCATGCAATCCAGACACGAGAGTTTACAGGGAATTGGGGGAGAGAATCCGGGCAACATTGCCGTATATCCCGGTATAGGTAAAGTAACTTAATCGCATAATGGCCAACTAATTCACTTGCATTTTACTAGTTTCTTTCTGGCCAGATAAACTACATTTACCAAATTCACGACTTTATATCTTTATTACACCTTGAGAGATATTTCACCGGTTACTGTGATACCTTGATGTTTTGCTACTTTAGGAATGATTAGTGAATTATTACATTTCATGAATATTTCATTAATTCAGTTAAAGTCTGCAGGTTTAAGTAATTAATTCTCTTAATACTTATTTAATTCATGAACCAACTTCTAAAACATTGATGGTTTTGTTAAATCAAGAAAAGTTAGTTACATTCAGGTAAAAACTGCATATGTCATTACTTGGTATAATGTGGTCATGCAATGATGCTACCTTGACGGTAATTTTTATGCAGAATATTTGTTTAGTTATGAAATGGATCTTTATTAATTTAAGTAAAGATTACGTGGGAATTATTCTTTCTTGTGGATGTATTTAGCAAACTGTGAAATGATCAGTAACACATACAGGGGCATAGCGAAGGGGGGATATGGGGGGGGTACGTTACTTCAACTTTGTCAAACTTGGCAAAAATTGGAAATTTGAGACGCAAGATGGTAATTTTTGTTGAAAATTTTTTTTAAAGATTTTTCTCTCCCCCCCCGCTCATTGGGTAAAAGTTGGAAATTCAAGATGTAAGTTGCAAATTTTTATTGAAGAAAAATTTTTTTTGGAGGGATTATTATTTAATTATTTACAAAGATGGCTTTTTAAGTCTTATGAAGTTGGTAAATTTGAAAAATAACCCCCCAAAACAGTTGGCTCGCTACGCCCCTGAACACATAGCAAACAAACAACTTCAGTCCATGACTTCTGTATCGCGATCAGCTGGGTTGAATATGTACCATAAGTGTACTACTATTTACATACCATAAGGTTTTACAGTAGCTCCTTTTATGAGTAATATATTCGGTAATTGGCCGGATAGCTAATACAGGATTTTATGTGATGGTCTTTTCAATTAATCTAAAATTAATACCTACGAAGCGTATCATCGGGTAATAGACAAACTGTTTTGTCTACCCCGCCAGTGAATACGCCAGGTCCCAGTTGGCCTACCTACAACACCACCCTGTTGTGGTGTGTGCGACGTATCTTCGACAATTGTAAAAGCCGTCACCTAGATTTTGTATTGGTTTTGATTGTCAATATTATGGGAAATTTCCCGGAGTATACTGTGAGATTTTATTGTGTACGAACGTAATTTCAACGATAACTGTAAATGCCGTCCGTTCTGCGATTCGGTAGTAATTGTTTGTTTGCCGATTTGTGCTGACTATTTCAGAGTCGTAAGTGACAATATGATCCCTACGAACTCTTTATTTGTCTTCTAGAAATTAGGATGATTTATCCCAACGAGAATTCTACATATTATACTCTCATAGAGGCGTTTTGGCCCAACTTACATGTATATTTGCCAATCGTTTTAAAATAAAAGTATTAAAACGTTTTCTGTGTTTTCCTTCAATATTTTACTTTTTTAGGAATAAGTAAGTTTAAATAAAAATATAATTCATTACCTAAACTAAATCAGTTACAAATGTTAAATTAAAAGGTAACAATAATTATTAACGGAGTGTTTTCAAAATTAAGACAAATTAAATTAAATCAGTAAACAGAAACAAGTAATATCAAACTTTAAAAAGAATCTGTTTAATAAAATTACTATCACAACGTAAATTTGGGTCCTACTTTAAAAAAATCTAGACGATCACTTAAATTGTCAAAGTTGTGTATTTCTCTGTCTCAACAAAAGAGAGAGATAAATACACGACTGGGGTTAGGAGTGTTTCAATATCATTTTGCTGAAAATCACTGTATTATTTGATAATTATTAAATATTTGAACTAATTGTATTTTATTGATGTAAGGACTTATTTCTAGCCTTAATCCCTGGAGTTTTCATTTGGAAGACCCAAACAACTGAGTAATCAGATCTCATGGTTCCTTAAGTTTGATACTCAGTGTTCTGGACGCCTTACTGGAGCTTAATAGGGATTTTTTTATGCGATTTCTCCAGAAATCTTTAGGTGCCGAGACCATTATTAGTAGGTAAATACATACAGATCACGTCAAATTCCAATCCCGTCGGAGAGAAATCTTCGGTAGGGATTTTTTTTGCAAAAATAACAGAAACCAAAAGACGTCAGATCACTAATTACTGTATAAACAGACCAAAATCACGTCAAATTCCAATCCCGTCGGAGAGAAATCTTCGATAGGGATTTTTTTATGCAAAAATCGCAATAATATAAAGACGTAAAGGCCCTTACTGCCAGTGAAAAATTGAAATCGAGCATTGTTAATGATCTGAGGTAGTGCAGCCTTGATCCATTACTCGTCTATCGAAGTGCATCTTATCTCGAACCCGACTGGGAGTGGAAGAATGGGGCAGAACGCGGCTGGCGCCCCTTAATAAATAAATTGAAGTCGCATCAATTTGACGCCCGGTAATGTGTTTTTCTACAAGGACACCCCCCACATAAATGCCACCTAGATCTAAAACGCCGGCCTATTGCGATAAAAAGAAAATCGCAATTTTCGAGAAATCATAGTAGGCTTAGAAATAGACAAAAATTTTGTTACTGAAAGTTGTTCAGAATCGCTAGATATGCCCCCTGTAAAATTTTGTGAAAATCGGAATATTAAAAAAAAAAAATTGTTTCACTTCTCGTGAAGACACCCCTGTATCTTCTTTATTTGTGGCCGAATTCATTTCAAATTTTTATCAGCTATAGAACTCCATGAGATGATTCTATCTAACACATAAACAGAACTTTTTACAGCAAAGGAAAGTCATGCACAATTATTATTGAAATTATTTATTATTTAACTACACATGTATGCAAAATTTCAGCTCGATTGGATAACGGAAAGTGGATAAATTTGATACATACATACATAATACATACATACATACATACATACATACAGATTTCCATGTATTATAAAACCACTGAAAAAAAAAGAAAACGATATTACATTTAAGTTGATGTGTAATAATAAAAAGTGGCCTTTTTAGCGGTTTATTGAATGCCGATTTTTGTTCATAACTTTCATTTGTTGGAAAAAGTTCTCTTTAGGTGTTTGATAAAATCGCCGTATGGAGTTATGTAGTTGATAAAAATTTGATATGAATTCGGCCACAAATAAAAAAGATACAGGGGTTTCTTCACGAGAAGTGAAACAAAAATTTTTTTTCACAAAATTTTACAGGGGGGCAAATCAAGTAATTCCGAACAACTTCCGTTACCAAAATTTTTCTCTAAGCACCTTGATATCTCGAAAATTGCGATTTTCTTTTTATCGCAGTAGGCCGGCGTTTTAGATCTAGGCTGCATTTATGTGTTGAATAAAGTCGTCTTATGGAGTTGTATCGCTGATAAAAATTTGAAATGAATTCGGAGACAAATAAAAAAGATAAGGTGTGTCTTAACGAGAAGTGAAACACACTGTATATAAAAAAAATTAGTCACGCTTTTTGAAAATGTTAAGTAGTCTTATAAATGATCAATATTTGTTATGCAATAGTACCAAATGATTAAAAATTATTTTACTTTATACACCATAAGATAATTTGAAATAGCTCAAAATTTTCAATTTTTTATCAATTTGCTAAAAAAAAAATAAATTTTTAAAAATATAATTAATTGGTAATAAAATACTACTATAGGCTAACTTCAAGTACATACTCACTTTCGTATGCCCATTTCTTCCTAGATACTAAATCAGTAAATAGCGCTTTCAGGTCACTAGCGCATTGTGTATTTCCAACCGCATTTTCCAGTACATCATCAGCTTTATTTTTCAAGTAATTAAAGATGGTTTTAATATACGAAATCTTTGAACCAGCAAATAAACAATTTATATTAGGCTGTACAGTCATCAAAATAAAACATACTGTTAAGACTTTCATTTTACAGCAGTTTGTAGTACACCATTTGTTCTACTATACGTAATTATTTTTGTACGACAACGTAGGTATATAAAATATTGATATGGTTAAAATAATTATTTTCCCTATGTGGAAGGTCTGCGTTATCTATATTGGTCGATGATTAAAATAGAAATAATTGTTAATTACTCGCTTCTAATGCATTGTTATTCTAGTAAAAAAGTATATATTATCACTTGTTATACAGGCGTACTGACAACTACTGCAATATTGCAAATAATGGAAAATAAAACTCAACTACGACAAATCCAAAATAATAACATTACGCCGTAAATTTATAAATAACATACAAATATCAGGGCTGGCTCCAGGTATTTTGCCGCCCCGGGCACAGTTTCATTTTGCCGCCCCTCGCTTATATAAATAACATTAGGGTCAGGCAGGGTAAAAATGAGACAAAATGACATCTTTCAATTTTTAGGTTGCTTAGAATCGAGTCATATTTAATGAAAGATTGGTATCATATGTAAAAATGGCAGGAAAAATTATATTTCTATGTATTTTTTTACTAAAAAGTACCGTTAATTGATAAACAAAAATAAACATTTTTACCCTCCAAGTGGGGTAAAAAAAAGACAGTCTAGGGCAAATGAGAGACACGTGATTTGTTCCCATTCTTATTGATGTCGTACAAATGGAAATGCAAGAATAAGACAGAGGAGGATTTTTTCTTTTATGTATAATTTATTCAGATTTTTTACTAAACAAGAAGGGGCTTGCAGAAGGGCTAGCTTCTCCTAAATTAGGAAGCTGAAATATGCCTGCTTCAGTCTGCCCATTTGGTCTCTTTATTCTCTTTTTTACCTCGCTTTTAATTTTTTCGTTAAAATCAAATTTTTCATGATTTAAAACTAGCAGATTATTAAACTTGATCACAAAATGTGAAGTATGACACTTCTAGTTGACGTCTGCCAAATACGGACAATGCAAATAGAGAAACTATAAAATCTCCAAAAAAGTACTAAGGTGCCTTCAAAAATTTTTTAAAAGTGAATTAAGGTGTTTACTGAATAATATTTTTTCCCGCATTGACAGAAGGCATAGGACCTGATTGGATAACATAAAACAGTTCTGAATGTACAAAACAAACTTGAATAAAAAATTAAGTTTAATTTATTTCAATCTGGGTTGGATATCACGTCTTTTATTTACCCCGCTACCTGTCTGTCTCATTTTTACCCCCATCTTTTCAGTCCATTATTTTTTATAACATTTTAACAGTCACCTACTGAATATTCTTGATGATTTTTTTTTGTTATAAGGTTTACAGCAATTTTTGGATTTTCAGCAATATGATTACTGTATTTAAAGAGGTAAAATAAAATAATTGAAGAAATTAACCGTATTGAAACTTAAAAATATACCACACCACAGAAATTTGACAAAAAATAAAATCACATCTAAGAAACAGAATGTATGTATGTAACCTACTTTATATACAAAAAAAAATAACAATAACAAATTATTTATATAAAGTTAACATTATTATTAATATATTAGTGAAACAATTGTTTTCTAGCTTTTTATATTTCTTGGTAACTGTGGATTTGAAGAATTTGCCGCCCATAGAATTTTGCCGCCCCAAGGTAGCCGCTCGCTTCACCCCCCCCCCTAGAGCCAGCCCTGAGTCAAATATTGACAAAATTCCAACTAAACGACCAAAAAATTTCAGAACAAAAATGGTACTAGGGCTAACGTTAGGCACTAGACTATTTTTTTAACCCCATATCACTAAAACCATAAAGTCTTTGCAACACTTAGTAAACTATATCTCGTTTTTAACAGACGTAGCAAGATGTCAATTGACATTAGATTAACTCTTTTCAAAGTTATCTTTCGACTAATGTTGCCCTATGCCTGCGTGGCCTGGAATGTTTTTTCAGACACTCAGTCTCAGTGCATGAAGATACAAAGAACTCAGAACAAGTTGTTGCGTCTATTAATTAACTCTTCAAGATATATAACCATAGAAGATTTGGATAGGCTCACGGAGATGCAAATAATCAGACAATATACCTAGATGTCACAAAAATTTTCAACACAAAACATTACATACTCAGAACTGATACAAAACGTAACATACATTAGAAGACAGGACAATTTTACATATGTATATCCACAAATTACTACACAAATGACTCCCAATATATGAAACACACAGACATGACTGACAACACCTGTACCTTAAAGCTCACAATCCCTCAAAAACCCAAATTCAAAACCCATTTCTACATACCATTCAACCCAAAATCTCTTCAAATCCTCTTTGACCACCCTCCGCTATAAATAATGCATTATTGCAACAATATTCTTATCAAATTACTTCCCTTAAGCAAGGGTTCATTTTCCCTGCGAAAAAAAACCCTAGTAAAAATCTATAACATGGAAAACATATTACCGTGCCCAGATTAGGGCAACAATATACAGAAAGTAGGTAATTTCATAATAAATAAAAAACTGTGTATGTTGTGATTTGCTTAATACCTAAATAATATTCTCTAATCATGAAAGACATAATAAAAATACCTAATTTAAATGTGCAACAAAACCAAACAAATTAGGCGTAATGTCCAACAGGAAATCTGGAAATAAAACTATTGATAGTCTTGAGTATGGAGGGTGTCGAGGGCCCATACATCTGGCCGTTGCGTGATTTTCATGCGGCATTCGCGGGATAAACCTGGCATTTTATTTTATATTATACACTGTACATAAATCCCAATGTAATGACATAAATAAAGGTAAATCGAAAATTAGAACCTTCTGGCCAAATTCCGTGAGGTGATTCTACATAGATAAGCAATTATGACTACAAGAATATTCTTGAAATCGGCGTTTCTTCTAAAGCACTGCAAACGGTTTTCTGTAAATATCTCATGAACGCACATAGATAAAGACTTTCAATTTGAGATACATTAAAAATAATTTTGGTCTTTTCTTATAATTTCGTACGATCTAAGTTTTTGTCAATTTCTCATAATTAAAAAATACTCGTTTGTCACATTTTTCAATGAGCCGCACAGAGAGACATTTTTAGATCAACCTTGTTTTCATTCCTCTGAAGGATCGATAGGATGCGAAAAAGACTTAAAGATGAGATCAGCATCAAAAAATCCTGAAGAACAAGTTTTGATCACTTAAACTTTATTTCACTTGAATCTCGAATTTTCACCACCACAAACCTTCATCTCCTATCTTAACCCCTTTAAAGGGTATAAAATGATTCAAGAAACTTAAGCAATTAACTTATGATACCATAAAAATGAATTTGGTATCCAATCTACATGAACATTAACTTCGTTTGTTTGTGACTCTCGACCAAGGAGGTAAACGCAGAATAAAGAGAGGGGCTATATGAAGTAAAAAGAAAATTGAGCCCTTTGGTTCTTGTACATATACTTTTATAATGGTGGGGGTAGTAATGAGGGTGGCTAATGCCAAAATTTTTTTTTGAGACATTAGCTTCTCTTGTGATACTAAATACCAATTTTATGAACTTTTACCTGCTTGATTTACCTATTTACTCCAATTTGCCCCAATTGACTCCAATTTACCCCCAACCCTTCAACGGAATAAGATGAAAATATAATCTAGTTCCAGATCTCGCTAAAATATATACGTGTACCAAATTTCAAGTCAGTATCTTAAACAGTTCCAGAGTAATCGTGCGCACAAAAAAAGTTACAGACAGACCGACAGACAGACAGAAATATTTTTTTTGCTCAAACTTAAACTCTCGACGTTTCATGATTTTCTAAGCCTATTTGAACAATTAAGATTGTTTAAATTTTTGTTGTCGTTACTATACCACTGGATGTGGAAGTAATATCTGCGATTTTTTGGTTAGGTTAACTCAAAGCCACTTTGTTACAGTATTACTCTAAAGTACAGTGTTTGTGTATTTTCCATTTTTGTTATTTAAATTGATTGATATCTCTACTGTCGGCAGATTTTTGTCCAAAAAAGGGCACATTTTTTCAACTGTGCGCCGGCTGCATTTTGTTTAAAATTTCTATAAATATTAGATGTGTTTTGACTATACTGTTGCATTAAATACACTGTGTGCTACAATTTAAAAAAAGAATAGATTTTTAGCTTATGTTTTGTGGGAGAGAACGCAAGTTATATAAAAAAAACCGCTGCCCAAGGAATCACTACTTCCACATCCAGATTCTCTATCCAAGTCACTCACAACGAAAAAACTTTGTATGTGGAAATAATTGTTTATGGAACTTTAATAATATAATATTTGAATTCCTCTACCCCAAAAACCCATAAAACGATACCCCACATCGGTAGTGGGGTAGGGGTGGTGATAGGGAGATGGTAGTGGGGTGGATGAAGTAAAAGAATATTTTGAGGTTTCTGGTTCTTGTACATACACTTAATCACATTTTTTTTTTCATCCCCTTTAATAAGGAGGTGGGGGTGGTAATGGGGGTGGCTAATGTCAAAAATTTTTTTGAGACCCTAGCTTCTCTTGTATATACTAAATACCAATTTTATCGACTCTTACCTGCTTGATTTACCCATTTATCCCAAATTTACCCCCCAACCCATCATCGGAACAACATTAAGATATAATCTAGTTCCAGATCTCTTTAAAGTACATAGGTGTACCAAATTTCAAGACAATATCTTAAACGATTCCAGAGTAAACGTGCGCACAAAAAAAAGTTACAGACAGACCCACAGACAGACAGACCCACAGACAGAAATTTTTTTTCGCTCAAACTTAAAATATCGACGTTTCATGACATTTTAAGCCTATTTGAACAAAAAAATTTTTAAAAAAATATTTGAACAAAAAAATTTTTTTAAAAATTTTTTGTCGTTACGATACTTCCACTGAATGTGGAAGTAATTCAATTTGTCACAATTCACTAGTAAGCGGAAGAAGTATGTTAAAAAATAATAATTCATTTCTGTAATTAATTTGAATAATTTATTAGGATATCTCCTTATTACTTGTAATTTAGGTAAGTGGTACACATGAGCATAGCTTGTAATCGCTTCACCATTGATTTTGTTATTAACTTCATGACAATAATTACAATGAAGCCTCGAACAAATCTGATATGCAAACTTCTTAATATTTGGGCGAAAATAGATTATCTGGAAAATTTCAAACCATTCAAGAATGTTTATGGAGTTCTTGATATGACATACTGGATATACATAGCTTTTGGAATGACACCGTATTCAAGAATACAATCTTCAAAAGGCAATTTCATTTATTACAATATGGACATGAAGAAATACATCTTAGTCAGTTGTAAGTACCTATCTTTCATTTTTCTATAATATATAGCTCGGCCGAGAACCCTGAGTTTTTTTTTTTAAAGATGCAAAAATGCTGTTAAATTCCACGTAAAATAAAGACCAGTATTCTAATCTTAGACTTATTATATCTTTCTGTCAGTCTCACGACGTACCGGTCCTCATATAGGTTCAATAAAGGGAATGTGAAAAGGCGGTTTTCTCTATAAGTTTCTTAATTTGGAAAGACCTGCATTTGGTTTTCTTACTACTGTCTACTGATTATCCAACGCACTCGTCCAATTTTTTAGCCACTGAATGAATCCAAATTTATTTTATTGGAGAAGCCGACCTTGTCCATTTTCACTAATTTTTGCCACGTAATTGCCTAGAGACGCTACGCGCCTTTGTCACATTTTTCGGTTTCGCCATTTTAGTACGTCGCATCGTTAAAATTTTATATTCATTCTTTTGAATGATATCCATAATGACTGTATCTTCACTTTCATTGTTTTTTGTAGAGCGATTTTAAAAAGTTGAAAATATTCATACATTTTTCAAAATACATTTTTGGCGTACTTCGTAAAAAGTATATCGTTTCTTTTTCCTTGTCCATAAAAATATTTTTAAAGTCCAACTTTGGCGCACTTTTGAAAACCTATCTTAAAAAGTATATGGTTTCCTTTTTCTTGTCCATAAAAATATTTTCCAACTTTGACGTACTTTTGAAAAAGTATATTGTACTTTTGTCTTTGTAGTGCAGTAGAATTGATTTTTTTCGGCGACAACGTTCCACCTGAAATTTTATTGTTGATTTTATTTCGTCCGCCATCTTTGACCGTTTTATTTGGCATACGGTCTCCGGGATTGGTGCATTATATTTGACCATAAATGAGTTTTACTTTTGCCAACTTTGGTGAAATTACTCCTTCTTACAGAAAAGATATTCAATTATGGTTTTTTCGGCTATTTTTGATATTTTCTATTTCTTTTCCAAGATGGCGGATTGACCAATACATATCAGGCAGGTCTATATTTTTTAAGAATTTTATTCCAAATAAGCCAGTGTTTTTAAAATTTTCATCCGATTACACAGCCCCACAAAAAAAGAAAACGTTCAAAGCAGCGAACCAGACCTATGTATTTTCGGTCGCTGAATCCGAATCCGGCGTCAAAAAAAAATCGTACACCCCCAAAATCATTAGGTAGAGCCAAAAAACAGCCCTCAAATGGGATAAAAAGAAGATTAAGCTACGAGAATAGTTGTTACTTCTTAATCAATCGAATTATACAAATTAAGGTTAAACAGCAGCGTACATACAATAGATATGAAACACACCCCCAGAGGGGCGAAAACTAGCCCCGATATATAAAAAAATCGATCCAAAACAGCAATGACTGCTGAAAAAGCTCGAAATGTCTAAGTTTTCTTAAAGTGTTAAGAAACTATATCAGGTCTGACATAATCTTCATAAACTGCCCCCATGGGTTGAGAACAACCACCTTTAAGTTCAAAGGACACGACATTTCTATTTTCATGGATGCTATGATTAGCTGAAATTGCGTAGTACTCTAAAATAGAACCAGAAACTTACGTACCATCAACATCCTATACTGTCAACCCTCAGAGGGTGTGAAAACTACCCCATATGTAAGATTTAACTATAAAAAGTTACAGTGACTTCTATAAAAATTCGAAACACCTCCGTTGTGTGGAAGAGAGAAAAAACTAGATTATGGTCGACGGTGTGCTTGAAAACCACCCCAACGGGGTTGCGAGATACTACTCCTATATCTGTAGGATGCTGGAAAAACAGAGAGAAACTAGCCTGATTTACATTTTTATGGATGCTATGATTGGCAAAAATCGTGTTGCACACTTAAAGTTTAAAACTCTTGTCCTGTAAATGTTATTAAGTAACACCTCCAGAAAGGATGTAAACTACCGTAATTGAAGATGTAACGAAAAAGCTATACTGTTGCTTATTCGTTTCATTTCCATAGGTTTTTTTTTAGGGGTGGCGTCTCTCAAACCCGTGGGGTGGTTTTCAAGCACAGCGTCGAACATAGTCTAGTTCCTTCTCTCTTCCACACAACGCGGGTGTTTCGAATTTTTATAGAAGTCACTGTAACTTTTTATAGTCAAACCTTACATAGGGGGTAGTTTTCACACCCTCTCAGGCCTGTAACTAGGGGGGGGGGGGGCAGGACGGGCTGTGCCCGTGCTGGAATAATTTTCGCCCGGCCTACGACGACAGCAAGGGGGGGGGGGGGCAATTTCAACTGCCTTCTCGATATTTTGAAAGAGATTGGGTTAAACATTTTTTTTTGTTTCTCCCTCCCCGTTCATCAAAAATTTTTTTTGGATTTCTCCCCCTAAAAAAATTTTTTACGACCCCCCCTCCCTGAAAAATTGTTTGCCAGCTCTTAAAGCACTTGGCCTGCACCCTCTGAGGGTTGACACTAGAATGTTGATGGTACGTAAGTTTCTAGTTCTATTTTAGAGTACTACGCAATTTCAACCAATTATAGCATCAATGAAAATAGAAATCCTGCTGCATTTTACGTTTTTTCTTGTTTGTCTCGTGTTCTTTAAACTTGGGGGGTTGTTGTTCTCAACTCTATAGGGCAGTTTATGAAGATTACGTCGGACCTGATATAGTTTCTTATCACTTTAACAAAACTTAGACATTTTGAGCTTTTTCAGCAGTCATTGCTGTTTTGGATCGATTTTTTTATATATGGGGGCTAGTTTTCGCCCCTCCCTGAGGGTGTGTTTCATATCTATTGTATGTACGCTGCTGTTTAACCTTAATTTGCATATTTCGATTGATTAAGATGTAACAGCTATTCTCGTAGCTTAATATTCTTTTTACCCCATTTCAGGGGTGTTTTTTGGCTCTAGTTAATGATTTTAGGGGTGTACGATTTTTTTTGACCACGGATTCGGATTCAGCGACCGAAAATACATAGGAATACATGGGTTTGGTTCGCTGCTTTGAACTTTTTTTTTTTTGTAGGGCTGTGTTATTAATACAAGATATATTTATAGTTAGGCGGATTTCAGTAAAAATTGTGCTATTAATGAAGAAAGCATGAAACTTTCAGGGATTGCTCTGTATACAATTCTAAGTATTTAAAAATAAGGAGCCCTTCAATATGTCAGAAAATAACAAAATGGCTGCCATTTAAAATTGGCGCCTACTCGCTCGTGTAATACGTTGACTATCTTAGCTCCTATTTCACTGATTTTAATAATGTTTTTAAATTATGGTAGCACTTTGATGGAACTTTATTTTTTGTTATTAGAACTTTCTTCCTATGTTTACAAATTTGATAGATAAATCCAGAAATAGAAAAAAATCTAAAATCTGTTATCTAATTTTTACGAATTCGCTATTAAACTGATAGAAAAAAAGTTTAAAATAAGATAAGTATAATTTTAGTATCTTTCACCTGTTAAAAAAAAGTTACTGTGATATTGGCTAGAACAGAGTTGTTAGACATTTGGTAATGCAACGTAATGATAACTAATAATATTTCAGTATCAGTTTTATTTAGTCCAAAAATAAAATTACACTTCTTAATGTAAATAGTTATTTTCGGTGAAAAAGGTATACGTGTGACAGAGTTAGTTCTCACAATTTCCCTCACACTTACACATTGATGTATAATGAACATGACAACTCACGCATTTGCAATGCCCTGTACATATTTTACGTGTACACCAACCTATTGTACCAGCCTCCTATCCCCATTCTGTAAGTGAAGGTATCACTGGCTGTTTAATGTTTGCTTGTCCCCAAACATGACAAGCCTGATAGTCTGCCCTCTTAATAAGCAATAGAAGTGCATCTCGTGTAGGAGGCATTCCTTTTAAGCGTACGATTTTTTTTTATAAAGATGTACCGCCTAGCAATATTACATCAGTTTCTGAACATGTTTGATCGTACATCATAATTACAAAGCGTTGAAGTTTTTCGAAAACTATCTCTTTGGATGGTTGTGATATAGAACTGAAAGCTACTGTAACCTGCGGGTATTTTTCCCATGCCACCCAGTCTGTTTTTTCCCACATGAAGGGAATGAAGACACTGTATGGCATCCATTTAAGGTATGAAAACCTAGTAGCGCCGGTGTTTTTTCAAATCCCATCGCTGGCGCTGCAGCAATCCCATGTGCAGAGATTATTCGTATATTCTTCAATACACAATTTTACACCTGGATATTGGCTAGCGAAATCAATATCCAATACCGTTAATTCTGACATATTAGATGTCAGAATCAACGGTTCTTAAAAGCATTCGAGAGCATCCTTGCCCAACGGCAGCATGAGCGTGCAGGATAAGCTTTGTGTCCGCCTCTTTGTGAGTAGACTGGCATACTGGTGCAAGACAGATGTCTGTATTACTTACTACATCCTCTCCTATTGTTTTTATGGTAGTTCCAACTTCAGGAGTTATATTTTTGACATACATTTCGAGAGACCTAAATAATATTGTCATTCACTCATCCACTCGCAAAAATTTGTTCCATTCCTTTGGCAGAGGTGTTTTCGATGTTACACGAGTTCGAGTACCGGTTCCTCGTTTCTAACGAGATATTGTTTTTAATGAATCAGGGCGATAAGTATCCCGAATAACTTCTAGCCTAGAAGTACGTCTAAAATATGTTTTGACATAGGGAAAAAATCCTTGTTCTGCGTAATCCACAGTTTTTCATAGAGTCGGCCACTTTAATGATATTTACGAGTACAGCCCCATGAAGCAATACTATGTCCAATGTTTCAGGTTGGTTATGCTTCTGAAGCAGCTATTCCACGCAACCCACGATATCACTTTTTTTTGATATTCGAAGGTGTCCGTATTCGGCAAGTGATGAAGGCTACGCATGATTCTCTACGAGTGTTGCTTTAATACCCATGCCTCCATCTAACAACTTAAGGTTTACTTTTATTGGGACAGACCTCAGAACCTGAAAGTTAGTGATAGCAGTTGCTAGTAGCCTGTAACAATCCTCAGGCGTCACAGCTCTACTTTTCATAGGGTCTATCAAACATTCAGATGAAGTGCATTGACAAAGGGTACAATTTTGCCAATTTATAACCTTCGTATTAATGGTATAGGTCTCCATCATACGTTAACTATAAATAAAATACAGGTTAGGAGTGTGAGTGCTATTATATTAACAGGTGATATAAGAATTATAAAAAATAAGAAAATTTTGTACAATAGGGGCCTAAAATCAAACGGTATTTTTGAGAAAAAAATAATGCAACATCGATCTTTGAAGGGCTATCACTGTAAATGATTAGATATGTTCTATGATATGTTAAGAGAATATGCAATAAAGCAGAATATGTAGAAGAATTTTGACTCCCAGCAGTTTTGCATATTTTTCTAAAATATTTTATATTTAGTTATTTATGTTTATAACAGATACCATGACCAAATGTCCCTATCTCTTTACTGTAACTACTTGGTAACAGTTAGGTGAAGGGGAAAATGTATTAACAATTTGCTAAAATATATTACTAACACCCTGCATATTTGTTTAAGTTGGGATGTCTTACCTTTATTGCCTAGTTTTAAACATATCCTTATATTTTTTGTAACACAAGAAGCTCGTTGATCTAAAAATAGACAAATAAATCATCAAATCGTGTGTTTAAAAATTATGTAGGTATAACTAAAATTTCTTACCTAGAGGTATTTAATTTTGTGTATTGCGTTTAGTAATATAATTAGTTCTAATGAAAACACAGTCACGCACAATCGGGTTGTGTAAACGGGTCTACAGACGATCCAACCAACCAACCTTCTCGGTACACTTTGAAAATTGCCATGCCAACTCATAAAAGTGAGCTGGTCTGCTGGAATTTCAGCAATCTTCAAAGCATACTGACAATGTTGGCTCCAGCAAGTTAGGTGGTGAGTAAACAGCAAGTTAGGTGGTGAATTAAAAGTGGGGACGGTGTTGGCGCGGCGACATGTCAGAACGTGCAATCTTTGCTTTTGGGTATTTAAAAAAAAATACTCCTTTTGCCGCCAGCAGAAAGGTACTGAATAAAAGCGACTTACGTTATTTTTACTTTTGTTATATGACATAGTTTAACAGTGAACTAGTAAAACTAGATAATATACTGCATTTTTTCTTTTTTTCGAGGTTTTTATCTCAAACTGTAAACTTAGGAAGAAAGTTCCAATAACTGAAAATAAAGTTCCCTTAAAGAGAAATCATAATTTAAAAAGATTATAAAAATCGAACAAACTGAAGCCAGAATATTTAAAGTATTATATGTGCGAGTAGGCGTGGTTTTTATATGGACGCCATTTTGTTATTTAAAGGCATATTGAACGGCTCCTTATTTTTAAATGATTAGAATTGTATACAGAACAATCCCTGAAAGTTTCATGCTTTCTTCATTAATAGCACAATTGTTCGGTTTTTTTACTGAAATCCGCCTAACTATTAGCAGATAAGTTGAAAATGCGTACAAGCGCGTCAAAAATTGCATAGGTATAACTTTTGACGCACAAGAAATTTTTGGGCACAAATATTTTTTTCGTAATCAGGTCATAATTAACAATAAAATTTCAGATGAAATATTGTCGCCGAAAAGAATTTAAACAAATCAATTCGACGGTACTATTGACCAAAATCATATTTTCCCACACACTAAAAAAAATTTCTTTAGAGCAAACAAAAATTTTGTTGCGTATATACAAAGCAATTTCTTGGTTGATGTTAATAAATTTTTGTTGCTCCAAACAAAATTGTTTGAGGCAACAAAAATTTATTAACATCAACCAAAAAATTGCTTTGTATATACGCAACAAAATTTTTGTTTGCTCTAAACAAATTTTTTTTAGCGTGCACAAATATAATATACTTTCATTCTTGTGGAGTGGACATAAACATATTTTCCTAAGTGAAAATTCGGTGTTTCTCCGAATGTTCACTTGGTTGTGCTTTATGCCTTAACAAACTTATACAAGTGCTTTTGGACTAGTTTTCGGCTCTGATATTATGCTCAAAAATTTCTTTAAATGAATTTTTACCTAAATCGAAATTTTATTTAGTCTTCGACTTAGGTCGATTTTGGGAGGTTTTATAACAGGCAAATCTTTAATTTGGGGTAAACCGGTGTTAGTGAATTTACTATCGTGCAAAGAAAGTACTAATCTACGGATTTATGATTCTACATACACGAAAAACAAGCGTTAGGGAAAAGCTCAAGCAAACAAAAGTCTATTGTGGTGGCCGTATGTAAAGGAGAATATTGTCTTTTGCGGTAAGGACGAACAGACAATAAACTACTTTTTAGCCCCCTTATTAGCGAGTACCATCACCAAATAATAAGTGATAATCGCAGCAAAAAGCAATATTGACGGTGCGGAAAAGGATAGGCCGTGCACAATAATTTTGACCAACAGTTCTACTTTATACTGAGTGTCGTCACCCGGCTAGTAAGTAGTTTACGCGAAAAGAATTAAACCAAAATTAAATCGAACGAATTACCGACTACCAAGTGTCAGATCCTACTAGTAGATCATGTTCGCATTACTGGGTTTAAGGTCGGTCAAATTACAAATTATTCATCTAGTTAGCTAACAATAATAAGTAACCCACTTTTAATTAATACCTCACGGGAAAAGATATTAGTTTTGAATTGCTGGCAGAATCAGTATCACTACCTAGGATTGGTGTAGATTAAATTCTTCTTGCTGAACACGCCAATATTCTTTGGCAATGATGACGGTCTCGGATGTCTAGAGTCAAGCAGGACTACTGCTCTTTACCCTAAAACATCGTTGAGCGGTGTGGATGATTTTGGCCCACCTCCCCTGGTCCTGGCTATTGGACCTTGCTGGTTAAGGCCTTTTTCTTCTGGTGCTCTTCTTGCTTCGTGTTCTTTCTTCGCCAGCTTGTCACCCCTGTAGGTAGTCATGGTCTGTTGGAAAACTTTAGGGTATTCTTAGCTGGGATTGACTGTCAGTACGCAGAATGTCAATTGACATCCTGTCATCCGGATCATCGGTATGGTAGGGATGAGCTATGTAGCTCGAGGAAGTGCAGACCTAAGTGCTTTGGTAGCACTTTCGATCTGCACGGAGCTAGGTGACTACGGGTACTAGACAGTGCTTGTCGGTACCCGCAGGGTAGTGGGTAGGTGGTTGGGTAATCGGCATGTCCCTTCTGTGGTGGTCTTCATCGGTGGTGGTATGGTTCTCATACTCACCCGTTATCACTTGCTGAACACAATTCGTGGAACAGTTACCTAATAAGTTCATTTGATACTGAGCGGCGAGTAGTAATACGCTCGATGTCTCTTAAGACTATTTACCTTTCCATCTTTTTAATATAGGAATGAACCTAAGCCGGTTAGATTAGAATGTTAACAATACGGAAAAATAGCCTCGTTACAAACTTATTTCCTTTTACTTAAATGGGCGCACATATAAAAAATACTTAATAACTTATTCTCCAAGTTTAGGTATATTGTCAAAGGTGTACCTCAAGGTTCAATTTTGGATCCTTTGTTATTCATTATTTACATGTTTAAAATTCTATGGTCTATTTCAAACTGTCGGATACTGTACAAAACTTTAACGCTGCTTTATAAGTTAAACCACTCTATTTTAAACTATGTATTTTATGTAGCTCTTTTGTGTTGCAGGGTATATGTTTTTAATGCTAACGGCAATGTCACTCTCTATTATGAAAGAAATGGAAGAAGATTATGGAACTTTCATAGCAATTATAAACGTTTACCTCCACAGTCAAGTTGTAATCTCCGGTATTATTACACTGAATATGTTTACTGCTAGGGCTAAAACACTTTTAGAAGCATACAAATATTGTTATAAAGCCGACGTAGGTGTTAAAATATTGGGGCTTAGTCCAAGCTATGTTGGTTTATACAGACTGACATTGGTGGGAATAGTTCTTATACCAATCATCAGTATTATGCAGTTAACTTTTCACTTACAACCGAATAGAAACTTTAATACTTACTTAAGGGAATTATTTGTTTATGGTCTACCTACGGTCATAACAGTTATACCATCGTATCATTTTTTTTATTTAGGCTATACTGCACTAAATAGGTTTAAAATGTTAAACAATTATTTAGTGACAGATATAACATTACTTAGTGCTAAACAAATTGAGTATCATTTACTAACTATAGCAAATATACATATGAACCTCTGTAATTGCATAAAAAAGGTGCTGTATTCAACAGCCTGCAGTTTACTGACTTTTTACGTTTGTACTTATATTCAATTTTCAGCATTTATGTTATTTCTGATGGACATAGCATATTTAAAAGCCGGCTTCGATATGTTTTACTGGAATATTGTCTACATTTTGACAACAGTTGCATTTTTAATATTAGGCACTCTGTTGCAATATGAGGTAAGTATTCACATTTACATGATTAAAATGGGTGCATCAAAGGTTTCCCTCTTGAGATTTTAACAAAATAATTAGATAACAATGTTAAAATGCACGAGAATAGTATTTTGATGCAGAGGAATTTTATCATCCAGTTAAGTACTGACTTAATCTGTCGATTTATTCGTAAAATAACCGCATTTCTTGACTGGGTCATATCAATGGGTCACCTTAGAAGCACTCACTATACTAATTAGTCAAATGTTGCGCTTTTTTATGCTCTACGTTTTCCTGTTAAGAAATGTTCGGTATCTTAATTTGTCCCTACTTAACCTGAAAGAATTGAAGAACTTGATTAAAGGATTTTCCATATCAAATGCCAACTTAATGTCTATATCATTTTAAATTGTGAGCAACGATAGACAAATTTTTTAAGCCAGCTATATTGAAGAAACCAAGGGCGGATCTAGAAATTTCAATAATTTTTTTCTCGTCTGTGGCGCATAGGACCCATACGAAATATGAGAAATAACATCTAGAGAAGCACTCCTCTAACGGCCCCTAAAAAGTTTTGAAAAAGCACTTTGCGAAAAATTTTTTCAAAATTCGAGTGCCCCCCCGAGCCAAGGGACTCCCGTTTAAAATTATTCTTTTTTGTCATATACATTTTACTTTTCATCAAAATCCAACAATAGGTTTTGGAGTTTATGAAAATATTTTCATTATTAACTGAAATACAATGAACTGAAATTTTGTAATTTACAATTTAACAAATTACTTACAAAATTTCAATTGGTTGTATCTCAGTTAGTAATAAAAATATTTTCATAAACTCCAAGGCCTATTGTTGCATTTTTATGAAAAGTAAAATGTATATGACAAAAAAGAATAATTTTAAACGGGAGTCCTTTGGCTCGGGGGGGGGGGCACTCGAATTTTGAAAACATTTTTCGCAAACTGCTTTTTCAAAACTTTTTAGGGACCGTTAGAGGAGTGCTTCTCTAGATGTTATTTCCCATATTTCGTATGGGTCCCATGCGCCACAGACGAGAAAAAAATTATTGAAATTTCTAGATCCGCCCTTGGAAGAAACTCCTAAATAAAAGTGCGTATAGAGATCAAAACTGTCAATCGAACTTCCAACAGGTTTTATTTTAAAAGCGTCATCACCATGCCCTAACTTATACCAAATTTCATTTCAACTAAGTTGCAAGGTAAATTGCCTCATTTTATCAGTCATTTTCTTCTATTTTCTTCTTTTCTTACTATAGAACGAACCAAGTAGGACCTGAATTTAATGTACCTACCCAATAAAAATACTAAAATTACGCCAATGAAAAATGACCACCTCCTTTCTTTATCACATAATTTAATCTAATAATAATTCACTATTCTATTATCATTATGAGTAAACTGTTATAGGATACGCATTCATTATCTTTATTTGACTTTAAAGCTGCCGCCTTCATTACCATCCTTATCTTCTATTTCAACCCCAGTAGAGCAGAGTGAGTATATGAGTTTGAGACATAAGTTTGTATGAGATGCTTTGTTTGTTTGTTCTTATCTTCAATAATCCACTCAATGAAGCTCAAAAAAGGCCGAATAGGGGAAATAATTCGTGTAGAGGCCAATTTCTTTACAGTTATCGGGGGGGGGGGGGGGGGAGTGCCCTGAACAACATACTAAAAGTCCTAACCGGTAGGTGGTGAGTGGGGGTGGGGCGTAGTTTGAGGGTCCCCTTTTCACGTTTTTCTTGAATAACTCGGAAACTACGACCTCTAGTGAAAAAGTATATGGAAATAAACTAGATAAAATTTCCTACAAAAAAATGTCTTATACAGTTTTTTCCTATGATCAGCACTTTACCAGATACAGAAGGTGGAAAAATCGCGAATTTTTAAAAATCATAAAATGAAAGTCTGATGTTAAATGAAATCGGTTCAAACCGAATGTTAATATCTGTACAATATCTAAGTGCAATCGTGTTGGACAAAGTATGTTTGTTTAGGAGACCACACATAAACACCTGGAATAAATAATATGGAATCCATGATCTCATAACGAACATCAATGTAGTAGATGGTAGCTTCCTGCATCACCGCGTGAAATGGAATGCGGACACCAATATTTCTTCAATTTACGATGGATACATAGCCTATTACGGTGAAAACTGTACTGTGATTTTTGTTAGTAACGATGATGTTAATGTACGAGAAACGAGCAAAGCAGATGCGAAGAGGCCTCACAAAAACTTCAGTTGACATTAATTTTAATGAAAGCATGTATATTACTGTTCAACAGGACCATTTTCTTGCATACGAAAAGAACAAAACCAGGCTCATCCAACTACTCACTGAAAAAACGAGGGCAAAAGGAGTAGAAACAAGAGTTGCTACAGGAGATACTGATGGCACTATTGTAAGCTGTGGGTTAGAAAAAGCCGCTGTACATCCTACTGTCACAATAATAGGGAAAGATGTGGACTTGATTGTTTTACTCGTTGCTATGGCACCACCAGGTAGTTTCATGAAGCTTGGAAGGGGGAAGATAGAATCAAAATTGTTTTCAAGAAAGCAAACTCCAACAACTTTCTTTTGCTGAAACTATTCTCCTTCTCCATGGCTTTAGCGAGTGCGACACCACCTCCACCATTTACAATAGAAAAAATGAGGGATGTTCAGCAAGATGCCCAGCCAATTGCTCTGCATCACCAGAGAAGGTCGGTTTTTACCCATCCACCAAGCTACTGCAGATAAGCGAGATTTAAATAAATACCGATATGCTGCGTTTCTAAAATAATCCACCATCTCAAAACGTGATCTAGCCACACTGCCACCAACCAAAGGAGCTGATCAACAACACTCTTTCAGAGTTTATTTACAGGCACCGTTTTTTACAAATATTTCTTGTTACTTACAGCGGTTCGCTTACTCGCTTACAGATACAGCAATGACTCAACAACCCCCTGCCTCCGAACCAGTTGGGGTAGAACCGAGGGTGCTAACCCCGGTTATCACCAAAGACCCAGCAGTTCCTAAGGAGAACTTGAACTTCATCTTTTGTCGATGTTCTGCTTGATTTGTGGGACGTTGTGGCTGCCGAAAAGCCAGCATTCCATGCTCCATGGTGTGCGTCACTTGCTATGGTACGTATACGAATGGTACACCATTAGACGACAATGTGGACGACGATGATGATTTTGATTTACCTGACTTTTAAAATGTTCAGATTAAGATAATGTTCGTGTATTATTAGTACCTAATATGTCAGTTTTAAGTTCGTTCAGTATTAAAATTTCGCTTGTCATTAAAACTGATTTTTTTTTAATTCGTGATTTTTCCACCTTCTGTATCTCGTAAAGTATTGATCCTAGAAAAAAAATGAATAGGAACTTATTTGTAGGAAACTTTTTCGCTTGGGGGTCGTAGTTTTCGAGTTATTCAAGAAAACGTGAAAAGGGGACCTTTAAGCTAACCTTTCCCTCCCCCCGCTCACCACCCACCAGTAGTTTAGGGCACTCCCCTCCCGACAACTATACAAAAATTGGCCCCTACACGAATGCTTTCCCCTATTTTTCCTTCGTTGACTGGACTACCATGTTTGTTACAGATAAACCGATTTAGATACAATTTTCATCACGCGATTTGGTATTTCTACACTATATTAGATATTTAAACCTTTGAATGTCTACCATCATCATGGAATTAAAAAGGTTATTAGTACTTTTTACCATCAAGCGAATCAAATACTACTAGAATTTAATTTTACTCAACTTACTATTAATTGGAAGTCTATATATTCTTCAGAAATTTATTATTATCCACATAATTGATAAACAATTACCACGCATCCGTTTTTGAACAGATACGGTGTTGGGATATACCAAATTGCAATTTTATCTTAACTATTTGATTTAAAAATGACCACAGTTTAGCATATACCTAGTATCGTCTCCGTTGTTCATATTTTTCCCAAGTTTGTATTCACCACAACTCCCAGAATTACATATTTAATCCGTAAATGGATCACTGCTTTCAAAGAAATTTTTTCACGTCATTTATCTAGATTTTATAAATTGTTTAGTCCAGCAAATGGAAGTATTTAAATGAATTCTGGAGTTAAAATTGCTTTGGAAAAAGTCCTTCAAAATGTGCACCAATCTTCGAATCATTTTTTGAGTCTTTTACTGTTTTACTCGAGAAATATTATGTATGTCCTTTGCAAATAATGAACTTATATTTTTTGTTTCAGTCAAAAAAGACTTCTTACATTCTGTGCGAGTTAACCTCAAGCTTTTTCGAAGACGGTATTGGGACAAGGGTAAGACCATATACAGATTCAGAAAGTGTTTGTTTTGGTATTGCACTAGTTTCAATGATCTAGCCGACCACCCACAATAAAGACCTCTACCAGTACTCTAGCATAGGTAAAGAGTGACACGCCCCATCAAGAGAATTTATACATTATTGCTTGCATCGCTCTCGCTTGCCACTCTCGCTTGCTCTTATTGCCATCCCAAAACCAACACTTTCCGATTCTGTATGTTATATTATGATTATAATTGCGTGTCAAAACATTTTTATTTTAAATTAAAAAAAAATACAAAGTTTTGTATAAAATGTAACTTAGCGTTTGTCAATCTTTAAAATGAAAATGTGGTAATTGTTTATCGTTTGTTTCTAAGAAGATATAAAGAACTATTTCGATTACCGAAAAAGTACCGGCTTTGTATGTTGTCCCATTTTTCATGTTACCATACTTAACAGGCTTAAAGAAATAGTAACTTTCAGTATAAACATACCATATCATACCCCGCTTCCTTTATGTTCTAACATATCGAATAAGTGATGTCTTAGTTTATTATTTGTGATATCACCTTACTTCAAGCGTTACGCAGATACAGTGGCCGGTGGAAGGTTTTTATACATAACAGTAGATTTCATATTTTCTGTTAGGCACATTCCGTGAGCGATACAATGCGTCTGCTGTTTAATTTGCCAATTTTAATAATATAAATTCTTAACTTTTATGCCTCTGATGAAGTTTCTTCAAACCCCAAAACACTTGAGCGCTACACTTGAATACTATCAATCAATGCGTGTTTCGCCAATCATGTTGGCATTATCAGCAGATGATTAGATGCCCTTTATTATGCAGGAAAATACCTGACTTAAAAACCTGCTTGAAGTTAATCTGCCTACTCTTGAAATAAAAGGTCTTTTAGTTAATTTATTAACTTACGTACTAATTACAACAAATAATTACTTCACTAATATTACACTAAGTACTATAATTTACTACTTCAGTCTCTTGATCACTTTGCATAATTCTTCTTTTATCTTACTGATTCACTTTCTAAATTGAACTGTCCTAACTCGGCTTCTCCATTCCTTTATATACCTAAAGATAAGAGCTCCAGAATGTTCTCTCCTCCTTCTGAAATTTTCTAGTATGCTCTCTACAACTTCCAGACTCTGACATCGCGCACCATCTCTGGGCTGATTTCCAAACTAACTAATTCAGTTTTTGATAGTTATACATAGAACTTGTAGGAAACTCAAACAGATGTCTGGGGGTAGAACACGTAACATTGGCCCCTCCTTAAGCCTGAACGTCCCGGTCAGACAATTTAGTCTCTTCAACGTACAGTCGGTCTAAGTGTACGATTTTCATCTTCGACTTTTTACTCCTTTGAATTCGATATACAACGTCATTGATTCTGGTGATGACAGAGTTCGGTTCTTCCCAAGGCTTCCCTTCTTTCGCTGAGGATTGTACAGCCAAACCAGATCTCCCGCTTTGAATCCTCCTGAACTGGACTTACGGTCATAATGAGCTTTCATTCGGTCACTGGCTAGGGTGATTTGGCCTCGAACCAATTCATGGACATTTCTTAACCGCTCTCTAATCTCATTTGCATAATTTTTCACTGAGAAAGGTTCCCTGCCTGGTGCTCCAAACATTAAGTCACACGGTAGTCTGATTTCACGTCCAAATACCACACGAGCCGGTGTCTTTTTCGTAGTCTCGTGGATGGCAGCCCTGTATGCCTTGAGGAAGAACGGCAAGTGACGATCCCAATCTCGCTGATTTTTATGAACCACCTTAGAAAGATGATCCTTCATAGTTCTGTTATGCCGCTCCACCATTCCATCTGATTGAGGATGAAGAGCTATCGTCCGTGTCTTGTGGATCCCCAATAATTTGTAGATTTCATTACAAAGCCATACCGACAAATTTTCTAATACAAGCCCGGACTTGGAAATATTCGTTTTCTCTTCCACCGTAAAAGACATCATACTGTATACAGTTTTTAGAGAATCTGACAAAATTCTGAAAGTACATGAAAATTGCAAGGAATAAGGCTTAAAATTTTTGGGCAAGCTTTTGAGGAACGCTGATTCACAGTTAAAGCAAAATTAAAGAAATTAACTCAAGTTTGTAATATGCAGGGAATCATACCACAAATCATCGCACAAATAGCTATGTAATAATAAGTGAAAAATCTGCAGTAAAATTTTCTGGAGTTGCTGTTTAATTAGAATTAAGTGCAATTTTTTTTTTTTTTTTTAGAGGAACACGTTTTTGTTGCAAATATTGCATCAAAATATCGACCTCAGAATATTTGGCCATTTTCAAATACACCTAAGCAGAGTTTTAGAGGTAAATATGGTTATTAATCCGAATAGAGTTAGATACATACAAATTAATAATTGTCACAATTTTTTAAAATCTATATTTGTGTTTTGTTTTAGGATTGCCAAACCGTCATTAACTTAATAATGTTTATCAAGCAATTTCAAGGATAAATGAGATTTTAAAAATTAATAAGCTAATGGGTTTAATTTTCCAAAGTGTTGTTACAGCAATAACCTATAGTTTCTGAAAAATTAATTTAGATGTGCAGAAAATTTTAGGATTGTGATACTGAAAAATAAAATACACAAAAATAAAAAAGATAATGTACTTACCGGCTTTAGAACCTGCTTGTGGAGTTATATAATATAATACAGAATTTTTATTGGTATTAGCAGTAGCTAGATTATTGCAATTGAATGAAATAAAGTATTTAAAAAAAATTGCTTTTTCTCTCATTGAAAGGAACAAATCCACGAAGGTGTAGGTTTTATCAATTATCGTCGGATTCCCTTGATATATGGGTATCGAAAGAAAGGGCTTGATAAGTAGAAAACAAATATGTGATCAAAACTTAAAAATTCAAAATGGCGGCGTCAACATGGCGGATAGGTTTTATCAATTATCGTCGGATTCTCTTGCTTACACTAATGCCCTTTTCGGGATAGACAAAGAGAACGCAGGTTCGATGATTATTTTTTGCTTTTTAGTGCAGTATTTATAAAAGCATGTCTTTTTTAAATTTTTTAAACTATTGTAACGTGTTTCCACCCTTAGGAAACTACCCCTTGCAAATTCCGTGGGTTCCAAAAATTATAACAAGAGATGTCCACTAACACACTTTATTAAATATTTACTGGATACTTCACAATCCTATTATTAATTTAAATACACTTTACTGACTAAAATCACAATGTTTATCACTTTGTTTATCTTTAAAGTCTTAACCTCACTTTCTATACTTTCTGAACTTTCTGAACTTTCTGAACTACTCGCCGAGAATGCGGTTGGTCTTTTATACCTAAAAATGACAGATCTCGATTGTTCTGTGATGACGCCACCATTCTCTAGAGAATTCCAGATGTCACTTTGGAATCTTCTGGTAGGTTCTTTTTCGAGTAGGTGCAAATACACTACATTCATTCAGACATTCGATCTGTTGAAGTCTGCCTACTTTTTAGTAACATAACCTTAAATTTTAAGGGGTGCAGCATATTACACTGCCCCCTCCTTAAGCCTGAACGTCCCGGTCAGGCAATTCAGCCTCTTTCACATACTTCGCCAGTCTATCCAAGTGTACGATCTTCATCTTGGACTTTTTGTTTCGTTGAATACGATAGACGACATCATTAATTCGAGTAATAACAGTATACGGTCCATCCCAAGGAGGTTGAAATTTCGGGGATCTCCATTCCTTCCGCTGTGGGTTGTACAGCCAAACCAGATCCCCCACCTTGAATCCCCCTGTACTGGCATTCTGATCATAACGAGCCTTCAAGCGGTTACTAGTTCTGTTCATCTGCTCTCGATCATTCTTTGGCTGTTCTCGACTTCCATTTCTGTAGTTGCTCATGGAAAATGGTTCCCCACGGGCAGCACAATTCTTACACTTGCGACACCAGGCCTCCACATCCTGGCGACTATTAACCCAATAGAATTGTTCCCGTGCTCTACTCAATGTCTTGTTTATGCCGAAGTGTCTGCTGGACGTTTTATTATGTGCTTCCTGAAGTACTTCTGGTACACGACACCTGGGAATCACTAGACGCATGGCAACCTGCTTCCCATCTGGGCTTTCCCATGCTCTCCTCAAAAGCCCATCTACGACCGTAAGTGAATCCCATTGTGACCATAAAGCCTTCAGCCCCACTTCTTTGTTGGAAACATCCTTCCATGCTGGACGCGTTCCCTCTTCTTTTGCTCGCAACATAGGTCCGATTTCTACATCGCGCAATTGCTCTTGCCTCAGAGTTTTCTTTGACCAACTCTCTGGAAGATCGACCTTGACAGTGTTGACTTTAACCATGTTCGGCAATTTTCTCACCTGAGGGTAGCGCTTGCAATCTTCCTTGTCTGGTTTTCTGGATAATGCAGGAGTTTTGACTGCCTGCGTTGTCAACAGCCTGGTTTTCTCGCATTGGTCGTTCACTTTTGACAGAATAAATTGTTCGTTCCCAATCCTTAACATTCGCTTTCCTACGTCAACAATAAATCCATACTGTTCCATAATGTCCAGTCCCAAAATGAAGTCATCCGTAATGTCAGCCACGATGACCCTGTGGTCGAACCTCAAATGCCCAATCTGCAAACCCAGGTCTACTTCTCCATGAACCGTAGCCCTGTCCCCCGTAGCTGTCCGGACGATCACTTCTTCATTTTGCCTCTTGGTAATCTTTATGCCCGATATAAATCCTGGCCGTACTATTGATGACGTAGTACCTGCGTCGATGGTAAACAAACATTTTCTTCCGTTCACATATCCATGCAACAACAGACTGCTTGCGATTCTTCGAAGCTGGGAAATCTTTATTTCTCTGGGGTCACTGCATTCCCTAGCCAGAACAACCCCCTTGGTACTGTTTTCCTGCTTCTCTTCAAGATTCACAGCATTTACTCGACTCTCCGAATTCTGCTGTCGACAGTCTCGCTTCATATGGCCCACCTTGCCGCAGTTGTAACATTTAATACCACCACTCGGCTTTCCTTTATTTTGCTGTTTATCCTGCTTTCCTAGGCCATCCAATTTATCGAATAGTTTGGTAAACATTTTCTGCATCTCAGTCAACATTGGGTTCTGATTCATTTCTGGTTGCGATTCTTCGAGAGTCACAGCTCGCACTCTCGACCTTGGAGTATCCCTATATGCGGCTTCTACTTCCAGTGCACGCACCAAAGCTTCGCTACTACTTTGGTGTCTTGTCAGCCTCAGAACTCGCCTGACCTCTTCGTCCCTTATGCCATCTAAAAAGGCCCCTACGGCTAATTGTTCCTGAAGTTCTCTAGGTGCACTCGGATACGCCAGGTGTGCCAGTCTCTCTATCGCAGCTTCGAATTCCTGTAAACTCTCTCCAGCCTTTTGTGTTCGTGATTTTAGCTGGGCTTGGTATACTTGGGCGAGATGTTGGTCGCCATATCTCAAGTCCAATGCAGCTTCCAAGACTTTGAAGTCCCTTTGTTTATCCACTGGGATAGTCTGAAGCAACTCTGAGGCCTGGCCCCTTAATGCCAGAACTAATGCCATGGCCTTTTCCTCATTATCCCAGTTGTTCGCACATGCTGCTGCCTCAAACTGCCTCTTGTACGTCGTCCAGGAACTTTGGCCATCAAAAGAAGGAGGTTTTAGTCGCTGACCTGATGACACCACCTGCTGGCTTCCTCTATCTCTCAACTGTCGTTTAAGCCGGTCTATTTCTCCTTTGACTTCTTCTTCGAACTTGTTTACTTTCTCTTTAACTTCAGTTACTTCTCCTTTTACTTGACTGACTTCTGTCTCGACTACTCCTACTTTACCTTCGACCTTGTTTATCTCTTCTTTGACTTCACATTTTAGTACTTCGTTGGCAGAAATGATCGCGTCCTGCTGTATTTTCATTTGTTCATTCAGAATTTTCTTTAATTCTTCTTGGCGTCTTTCTTGTTCCTCTTTTTCCTCTTGACGTCGTCTTTCTTGTTCCTCTTTTTCTTTCTGACGTCTTTTCTCCTGTTCTTCTTTGTCTTCCTGCCGTTGCTGCGCCATCATTTTTTGGAATTGTTCGAATAAGTCCTGTATTTGTTTATCGGATGCCATACTTCTTGTTGTTACGGGCATACGATGAAATTAAAATAAAATAAATTTAACTGTCACGTCAATAGCGGTAATGGAACTTTCTAGACAAATCTCGAAATAGCACGAAAAAGTCTTATCCAGAGTCTTTTGTCACTATCCAGTTCAGAGAATTTAATAATCTCCACTAATGTCCAAATAGAAAAGTTCTAGAAATTTTCACGCACTAAATGAGTCTTTTTCAGTGTCTCTATCACTTCTCAGTTCAAAGGATTTAATTATCACACTAATGTCCTAATAAAATGTTCTACAATGTCTCAAAAAAAAAACACTTAACACTATTTTCCTGTTCGAAAATAACCCTCGAACAAATGTCCAGTAAATGAGTCCTTCGTGTTAGCACTAAACCTCGAGAATACTTCTCGAACACTCCAGCACAACTTCAGAGCTCCTCTTGTCATAAAATTCCGCTTTCTGACACCAATTGTAACGTGTTTCCACCCTTAGGAAACTACCCCTTGCAAATTCCGTGGGTTCCAAAAATTATAACAAGAGATGTCCACTAACACACTTTATTAAATATTTACTGGATACTTCACAATCCTATTATTAATTTAAATACACTTTACTGACTAAAATCACAATGTTTATCACTTTGTTTATCTTTAAAGTCTTAACCTCACTTTCTATACTTTCTGAACTTTCTGAACTTTCTGAACTACTCGTCGAGAATGCGGTTGGTCTTTTATACCTAAAAATGACAGATCTCGATTGTTCTGTGATGACGCCACCATTCTCTAGAGAATTCCAGATGTCACTTTGGAATCTTCTGGTAGGTTCTTTTTCGAGTAGGTGCAAATACACTACATTCATTCAGACATTCGATCTGTTGAAGTCTGCCTACTTTTTAGTAACATAACCTTAAATTTTAAGGGGTGCAACATATTACACTATTAATTTATTATAATCAGGGGCGAATTTGCAGATACGCTTCAAGACGCTTTAAACGTAAAGCCCCAGAGCAAATGCTCTGCCCCCCCCCCCCCCGAAATTGTCAGCAAAGATACTAATTTTAAATTAAAAATTGATGATTGAGATGCCGTTCTCAACATGTTAGCTACGAAAATAAGAGGCGACTGACATTTACAGTGTAGGGTGTATAAATACCTCTCATATATAGTTCGATTATTTTCATTAAGTCTTAGAATTTTCTGTTTGCTTCCCCTCCCCCCAAAAACAAAATTCTGGCAACGCCACTGTATTAGATGAACATTTGCGTTTACCTAACTATATTAATTAATTTCGTCTCAGAAAATTTCGTTAAAAAATAGGTAGCCGGGGCCGTGAGATACGTAAAGCGTTGGGCCCTTAAGGTCCTAGATCCGCCTCTTATATGATTATAAGCATTATTTTAGAGAATTTTATGCTCTCTATACTATATTATTTTTCATAATTTTGAAGGTACCTATTAACGATCAGAAATCAGTGGCGGCTGGTGAAATTTCAATATTTTTTTTTTCTCGTCTGTGCCGCATGGAACCCATACGAAATATGGGAAATAACATTTAGAGAAGCACTTCTCTAATGACCCCTAAAAAATTTTGAAAATTCGGTAGCCTCCTCTGGGTCTAGAGACTCCCGTTTATTATTTTTTTTTGTTGTCATATGCATTTGAGTTTTCATAAAAATACAACAATACGTTTTGAAGTTTATGAAAATATTTTCATTATTAACTGAGATACAATGAACTGAAATTTTGTAATTTACAATTTAACAAATTACAACATTTCGATTCGTTGCATCTCAGTTAGTAATGAAAGTATTTTCATAAACTTCAAAACATGTTGTTGTATTGTTATGAAAAGCCAAATGCATATGACAAAAAAAAATAATAAACAGGAGTCCCTAGACCCAGGGACTACCGAATTTTCAAAAATTTTTTCGCAAACTGCTTTTTCATAATTAGAGAAGTGGCATGCACCACAGACGAGAAAAAAAGTATTGAAATTTCACCAGCCGCCACTGCCTTATGTTGCTATTATTGTTAATATATTTTGAAACCCTCGCAATGAATATGATACTTTAAAATAATTACAATTTTATGACAGCAACTTATGAAGTGAAGAGTAATGATCCAGGCGTTTTAGTTGTAAAATTGACCTCTGTACTAAATTCGTGTCCTACGAAAATTTTTTTCTTTATTATGTTTATTTGGACGTCTTGAATAACACTTAGTAGTTACACCACGAAACACCTGGAGGGTCGCGAAAACCGCGAATTCGCGATTAACTCAGTTTTTATGGCCCAAACGGGAACAACACCTATTATAAAAGTTGTACATCTGTAAATTCTCTACCTTAAAGGTTCTATACATTTTTTTCGTACGCCGTTTTGGAGACATGACGCGGTCTAAGTGAAAAATGCAATTAGTTCCACCAAACCTCTTTCGCACCACATATTTCGCAATTATCTTGCTTTCTATGTCTCAGAATGAAAATTAAATATTATCAAGTTCAAACCTATAATCTATGAATGACGAAATGGGCGTCGTAGAATCATCAGAATAGGGAAGATGCATGAAATTTTAAAATGCTTGAAAAAGTGATTTGCTCTTAATTTCCATTACCCAAAAAATGATTATAACAAAAGAAATTCAAAATAAAATTTATTTTCTGTAAAATTAATATTTAGATTATGCTGTAATTTGTAAACAAAACCACGTGACTGCAAACGGTTTCTTATTGGCGTGAAGTCAATGACGACATCCGTTAGTCGGATAATTTGTCCAAAGTAGACGCAGTGTCCTAACCTCTCGCTGACGTCTGTCTACGAACTACTAGTCGAGTGCACCTTCTAGTATTGTTATTAATTTCGATGGACAAATCATAACGGGAAACGTCACAGTTAATGGCGCCGAATAACTGCCGTTTTGAAATATCCAAATTCCTCACCGATGAAATTATTTATTTTCTCACTGTATTAATATTCAAAAAATCGTAAATTTTACATTTGTATAACTTTTTTTGATGCCGTATCGATTTTCATTATAAAAAAAAAATCATGCAACTTCTCTATTAAAGTAACGATTTGTCATTGGACGATAACGTTTCAGATACCGAAGAAGTCGGAAATATTGACTAATTTAAGATCCGGCATGGATTAGCTCTCCTGGGGAACCATGTAAAAAAAGCGCGCCGAGCATTCTACCACTACCCGAGGGTGGTGCGGAAACGAATGCATTTTTTGACTTATTCACTGTAAATAAATGTAAATAAAATCTATAAGACATTCTGGTAGAGAATAAAGGTCACCGAGCTCTATAACAGCAATATTTAATTTTCATTCTGAGACACAGAAAGCAAGATAATTGCGAAATAGGTGGTGCGAAAGAGGTTTGGCGGAACTAAATGAATTTTTTACTTAGTCCGCGTCATATCTCCAAAACAGTTAAGCGTACGAGAATTTACAGATATACAACTTTTATAATAGGTGTTGTTCCCGTTTGGGCCATAAAAACTGAGTTAATCACGAATCCGCGGTTTCCGCGACCTTCCGACGCGGTTTTCACGAACTCCTCCAGGTGTGTCTTGGCGTAACTACCGAGTGTTATTCAAGACGTCCAAATAAACACAATAAAAAAACATTTCGTAGGGCACTACTCGAAGTAGGCTAAAAATTTGCCAAAAGGTTACCATAGGGGTAATGGGTTGTCATCTCGAACGTTTCGACTTGGCGATGGGCAGCAGGGGGCGTAAGGACACCCCAAAGACGTAAAATAGTAGTCGAAATTTTCATTATTGCAAGTTGGTTGAAACTTCGTATTTTGCTTGAATTAAGGTATATGAATAACCACACACATTATCAAACAAAAATTTCAGGCAGCAGGGGGTGTAAGAACACCCGTCGTAAAATAATAGTCGAAATTTTCATTATTGCAAGTTGGTTGAAACTTCGTATTTTGCTTGAATCAAGGTTAAATAACCATACAAATTGTCAGACAAAAATTTCAAATTTCATTTATATTTTGGAAGAGATTTTAAACAAAAAAAAGCAATAAAATGTATTAATATCACGTTCAATTTTGAAGATACACACCATTCTCTGATTAAGCAATTAATCCACGATATCTTTTTAACTATTTCATTTATTTAAAAAATGCATATGAGCATTTACGTTGGCAATTTAATTTTCTATAAGATATTCAATGACATTTTTTGTTATCTCTCTAGATTCTCGAGAAGTGTAAGCTGAAGTATAAGAAAAAACGATTTAATTTTTTCAGACTTCGAAATTTTATAATTGATATCAATACTTTTTATTCTTTTTTTTTGTTTTGTTTAAAAACACTTTCAAAATATAAGAAAAACACAAAATCATTGCGCCGGCTGTAGAAATCGAAATCTCTTTTTGAAATATATGGTGTGCTTCTGAGGTCACTGGCGGCCGGCCGAGAGGAAAGTTTGTAACGTATTTATAGGGTGTGCTGGTCCGAATTTTTGTCTGACAATTAAATTACACGGTCAAAAATGTCTCCAGTATAACATATTCAACTGTCAGACAGGAGTAATTAATAAAAATTTCACGTAAAAAAATACCCAGATAGCACAAGACGTCTTTAAGACGTCCATATTAAGTCTTATTTAGGTCTGAACGTCTTATTCCTTATAAGGATGTCTTGAAGACGTCTTTCCTTAGACGTCTTTAAGATGTCTGATTTCTACATCTTTAAGACGTTTTAAAGACGTCGTAATTACGATGTCAATGTTAGTATTGCCCAATAGAAGCAAACAAATGTTAACAAAACTGTTTTTTCAATTTTACGATGTTTTTCTTTATATTTGACAGATATTTCTGTAACATGTGCAGTGTATTTTGTTTGTGTATTTGTAGTAATTTTTCATTAATAATTTAATTTTAATCTGTTTTTATAAATTATTAATGACAGATTAATGATAACATAATAAATAACAGCCGAATTGTTCAGCAAAATCTAGTCGTTGCAACTATAGAGTCTTTAAGAGAACAAATTACAACCGCTCAGTGGCCGCGGAGTTAAAGTGTTCACTTACGAGTCAATAGGTCTGCGGTTCTCACCCCATCCTTCCAGAGGCAGGTAGACCACTGGATAAATCCGTGACTCTCGAACGGGTTTCTTCACTAAGTTTTTCCCGTATGGACAACAAGATTTTCTTCATAAATTTAGTGCGCGCGTGTGTTAAAAATGCAATTGTTTCTTCGTAGTTTTAGCTATTTCTAAGTATTTTAATATCTTCCCGGATTATTGTTCAACGAAATTGTTAGGTTTAAGTTTTTTATATATGTTAAACAGGAGCCTTAACGCCCCAATTTCATCTGTTGTTACAGCCGAAGCTAAACCCCTCCACCCGATCACCTACCTACTGCGACGTTGCACGCCGCGGTGGGGTGATCGGCTCTAGACTGGACCCAGCTGAGGCGCATTCATGTCTTTAAACATTAATAAATATCTTTGATTTGATTTGATTTGATTTGAGATCTGCGGTTCGATCCCTACTGATTCCGTTTTTTTTTTTTCGTTAAAATAATTCCAAAAAAGTTTTAGTTGGTTTTTATAAAGGTTGCTTATAAAACCAATATGTAAATGTATTTTTTTCAATTTTAGGTCTGTTTTAGACCAATAATGAACCTTGAAAAGATGTCTGTAAGACGTCGCGATTTGTAACATAAGGGCTAAAAAAGACGTCTTCCAGACGTCTGTAAGGCGTACACGGACGTCTTTAAGACATCGTGAATGTCTAAGGAAGACGTCTTTAAGACTTCTTAAAGACGTCTCTGTGCTATCTGGGTACATGTTTGGTTTACAGTACAGGTTTTACACCTGCTGCCTGAAATTTTTGTCTGACAATTTGTATGGTTATTCATATGCCTTAATTCAAGCAAAATACGAAGTTTCAACCAACTTGTAATAATGAAAATTTTGACTGTTTTACGACTTGGGGTGTTCTTACACCCCCTGCTGCCTGAAATTTTTGTCTGACAATTTGTGGTTATTCATGTACCTTAATCTTAATTCAAGCAAAATACGAAGTTTCAACCAACTTGCAATAATGAAAATTTCGACTATTGTTTTACGACTTACTTACACCCCCTGCTGCCTTAAATTTTTGTCTGACAATTTGTATGGTTATTCATATACCTTAGTTCAAGCAAAATACGAAGTTTCAACCAACTTGCAATAATGAAAATTTCGACTACTATTTTACGACTTTGGGGTCTTCTTACACCCCCTGCTGCCCATCGCCAAGTCGAAATGTTCGAGATGGCAACTCATTACCCCTATGGCAACTTTTTGACAAATTTTTAGCCTACTTCGAGTAATGAAAGAAAAATGCTCCCTAGCTCTTGGACTATAATAACGAGTATCAGAAATCTTTTAAAACGTACCTATGCTGCCTACACCACCAATACTGGTGATTGTATAGACAGTTACATAGGTATAAGGAAAGCAACAGAAACTTATCAAATACTTAAATAACAATCAAACAAGTTGCAGAATGGAAATGGTGCATAATAAGAGAAATCATGATTCATTTCATTCTACCATCGCCGAGCCTAGCGTAGGAAATTAAGAAGCACCGGAAACCAAACTCCCAGAACTGTAGTTATTTATTGTGTTGTGTCATAAAACTACTTTGTTCGTAGTTCGCACGCAAAGTGTGGTTAGATCAGAAAATGTTATTTATTAATTAAGACCTTCCCATATTTCTGTGCTATTTTAAGTTTTATTTTTAGTTCAGTGTGTTTTGTAAAAGTATCAGAGTAACGTAAGTAAACTGTATCAACATAAGTTATACCTATTTAAAATTCAAAGTGATTACCTCTGTGTTTACTTATATTCACTATCTAATAAGATATAAAGATAAGACGATTTCTGATTATATTTGTAAACGTATACAGTGCTAATTTTTAACAGAATTATGTAAAAAAATGTCACAAAATAATATCATTAGGTAAATTATTTTTTTCTTTTTACCGTATACTTGTCTAAGTTATTGCAAATATCTGAGTAATCCTGATGGTAGTTAGTTGCATTTAATGTATATTTTAGCATGGAAAATGACGAAGAAGGAGAATACAATCAAATTTCCCTTACAAGACCAAGTTTGGGATCTGATGGTGATTATGACGACGAACTTGGAGTTCCAGAAAGTATAAAATTGGTTGATATGGGAGATGGCCCTGTTGCTATTGAAAATTCAGACGAGGAACTTGAAAGTAATTATTAAAAATTTTTTGGTCACTTTATTGTATTCTAATGAAAACATTTAATACATTTTGAAGTGCTATCTCTACTAGTCATCAGTTTTTTCTTTTTATAAATAGCTAGTGCATCATCAATTTTTTTTATATATTTGAATGAAATGCTCTGAATATCATATCTTACAAGTTTCCATATACAGTGTGTCCCCGGATTGTGTTTGCGAAAATACCAAAAAAAAAAAATTAGTACGGCTTTCATTTTCTGCAGTCTCGGTCTGCTTGACGTAAAATGGATATTTACCAAATTTCAGTTAAAATGGGATCTAACTCGCAGTTAATCTAAACTAAGAAAATAAAAGTAAGTAAATCATTGTAGTAGGTAAACTGGTCTTTCTGTTAATTTTATGGAAAAATTCTATTTGGATAAAATATTTGGCATTGAAAGTTAGAGCCATACGTCAACTTTCATTGCGTTTGAACAAAAAAAAAATAATAATACTACCTACTTAAAGTAAAATAGCTTTTTATTTTTTAACACAACAATTTCAACGAATTCAACTAGAAACCTATTCAAATAGTACCTACCCCACCTAAATTACTACATAATTCCTTCTTTTAATTCTTTGAAACTGCTAATTTCTTCAGGAGATATTATTATTATTATTATTTTGTTCAAATGCAATGAAAGTTGGCATATGGCTCTAACTTTCAATGCCAAATATTTTATCCAAATAGAATTTTTCTGGAAAATTAACAGAAAGACCAGTTTACCTACAATGATTTATTTTCTTCTTAGATTAACTCCGCAGTTAGATCCCATTTTAACTGAAATTTGGTAAAAATCCATTTTATGTCAAGCAGACCGAGAGTGCAGAAAATGAAAGCCGTACTATTTTTTTTTTTTTTTTGGTATTTTACACCTATTGCAAACACAAACACAATCCGGGGGACACACACTGTATAACTAAGATGTTTTCAGAGTCTCTATTAAGTCATTTGAAGAAACCTGGTATTAAACCGTAAAGTAAACGATTCTATGTTGTTTAGAAAACAAATATTATAAGGGAACAGTGTTTAACAAAATTTTATACAAAGTAAAGAAATAAAAATGATCAGGAAAATAATATATTCTGTATGGTTAAAAAGTAAAAATGAAATAACTCATGCACACTGCACATAGTTGCACAGTAGGTACTTTTAATTATTGTACTGTATGAAGTAAACAGAAAAAAATACCAGATATGCAGTACCTATCTACTTATTTTATTTCAATTTGTTTAGTAGAAATAATAAACATTAAATAAAGACGATTTTTTATTTGTGTTAAATAAGACTTATCGCATCTGAGTTTCTTTTTCTGCAATTTGTTATCTATTTTTACAATTTTTCACATTCTACACAACTCAGATTATCTGCAGTACCATTTAGGGAGCATGTAAGAGCTGTCACTTTATTGAACAGTTACTAAAAAGTACTGACCACTTACTATTTTTGTATTGAACATATATTCTATTACTGAACATTTATTGTTTTCACTGAGTGCTTATCGTTTTTTTTACTGTTCATCCATAATTTTCACTAAACGTGTTCGAATGTCAAAAAGTTTTATATTAGCAAACTATTCTGGTTAATTTTTGTTTATTTTGTAAATACATAAACAAATGTATATTGTCTTCGGTTCATGTCAACAATATGATAATATGTTATCCAAATTACAGATAATTTTACTAAAATAAATACATATAAAAAATAAAAAAAATTCTGTACTTATTCATATAAACTGTACATAAGTACTGAATAAAAATACATTAAAAATAGCTATTAATCGCATATGTTTAAAGTTTACTTAGGTAATACAATTAAAAGTACATTTTTAGCAGCAGTTCACCCTGCTAGCATCCTCGGTATGTGCGGTCACATTTAAATGCAAAGGTTTGTTTTACAAATTGATGGCTTCGATACATCGACTGAAACTGCAGTCTGAACTTCTGGCTGCGCGGCATCTTCTGCATGTTTGTACCCTTAGTGTTTAATACTCATCTCTTACTTTTGCCCCATTTCAAAAAATATTCGAAACATTTCTTAGGTTCTTGGATTGGTAATGCGGCTACACTAATGATAACATCATCCGCATGTCATTTATGAACATGATAAATAATAAAGGAGAATGCCTATGTTTGTATTTTGAAAATCGGAATATGTTTTGTTTATCTTAACTAGAAATTTTCTATTTTTTTTTATAAATAAATTTATCTAATTATTTATATTTCTGAAAATTTTGAGTGCATCTGGCTTTTCTAGCGATATTTTGTTGTTAATACAATTAAACGCTCTGATCAGATTGAGAACAGTTTCATTGCATATTAGTTATTATCTAGTGACATAAATACTCTGGGCTGGCTATTCAAGGGATAAAACGGGGTTGGTAGAGGGAAACTGATATTATAGATTTTTTTTTGTGTCCAAAATTGGTTTCAGCGCGTCAAAATTCCTCAGAAAAGTTAGACCAGAATCTTTTTTTTTTACCGAGGAGGGGACATTCTTATGAGCTCCCATAGCTGGTATAGGAGGTTGTCGAACTCTTACTGACTAAAACCCCTCCTCCCAGAGCTCACCTGTAAAGTACTGTAGCCTCCTGGGCTTATTGTGCTCTCCCTGGCTTACTTTACTCTGCCCGTTTTAATACTCCTGTGCCCCTGACAAGGTGATACAGGTCTGAGAATGGGCGAGTTTTGATAGTTTCCGGGTCTGCTCGTGTTTGATCAGAACTTTAGGACATGACCTTTTTTGCCCTTTTTAGGGGATAAAAGGAGGTGATAGAAGGAAACTGACACGATAGAACAAATTTTTTTGTGTACAAATTTGGATTCACCACTTTAAAATACTTCAGAGAAGTTAAGGGCAAGACCTTCTTTTGCTCCATTTAGGGGATAGAAGGGAGTGGTAGAGGAAAACTGACAAGTTATAAATGTTTCTTTTGTGTCCAAAATTGGCTACAGCCCATCAAAATACAAAAAAAAGTTAGATCAGAACCTTGGGACAAAACCCTTTTTTTATGGACCTGTGTGGAATTGTGTGTAAAATAGTTTCGATATAATAGAATTTCTAACGATCATCCGATATAGTTTTCCAGCATTAGTTTATTTCCGTTTTTGTGTAGTATAATTCAGTTAGTAGGGACAAAAAGGTGGAGTAATAATGATTTTGATATATGTTGTTTAAGTCAAGGCGCTGATGAAAGTTACAAGTTTTCAACGAGCCTTGATTGAAAGGTGCAAAAAAATTAGATTTTCCAAGATAATTCGGCAACGCTTAATCCTAGGAGAAAAATGTCCCAGACAAAGTTGACGAGGATAATATTTCCTATATTTTTTGTATATACATTTTTATTGTAAGTCTAATATGTAATGAGATACATCAGCGGTGGGAAAATGAAGTTTAACAAATTTTTTTTTAAAAAATCGTCAAACTCCATTTTTGTTTGAAAATAATCTATGGACAAATTACATTTTATTATTTTTAGCGTTTTTCCACATCACAATGAGATTATACCTTAGGGGAAATATAGGGAAACTATTTAAAATTTCAGTGATTTTTCTTGTTATATATATGTATACATTTTTTTACGGCCACGGTAGAGTAAATTTCAAGTTTCATTCTTTGCTTTTTGTAGAAGATGTTTCCTAGAGCAAGTATAGACTGCCCCTCATGTTTATTTATTACTTTTAATCGATAGGGACGTCACTTTCATCCCTCTTTGGAGACAGCAGCACTTAGCATTCCCCGCCTCACACGTACGGTCCTGCTTTAATAGCACAAGCTTAGAGAGCAGTGTTTTCGATTTGCTAGTAATTACTTCCATTTTTAAGTATTTTGAATATTTCTAAGCATTTGTGTAAAGATTTTGTAAGGAATTTAAAATTTTGTAGCCAATGGTTGGGACATAAAATTTTATAATTTGAAATTTTTAGATAATAATAAGATTATTAAAAATTGTTGGATTAATATAAAAAATAATAAAGGGAGTATAGGAGCAAGTACCAACCTTTGAGGTATTCCATGTTTTATAGCCAATTCTGGATAACTGTCGTTAAATTTAATCGTTCGTTTTCTCTTTTCGAAGTATGGAAGCCACTTCAATTTCATATTTTTCTAGTTTCAGGTAGATTTTTATTATAATAATATAAAATGTTATAACGTACATTATATAATAAAAAAAAAAATTTTTAATCCATCTTTCTGACGTATCTCTTTAAACATTAGACTTACAATAAAAATATATTAAAAAAAATGTAGGAAATTTTGTCCTCTTCAACTTTGGCTTAAACATTTTTTTCATAGGATCGATCGTTGCCGAATTCGATCGCGCCTCCCCCCCTCCAAGGTCGAAAACTTGTATTTTCCATCAGAGCCTCGACTTAAACAACACATATCAAAATCATTACTACTCCACCTTTTGCAGGGCAAAATCCCCCACCAATTGGACTAGTAGTGTAATATAGGAAAATTTTAACTTGGAAGGAAAAATACCCGATTTCATAACAGGTTCCATTATAGACCACAAGGGTTTTAATAGATATAGTGTAGGTATACAATATATATATCCTGAACTCCTAGTTGGAGCATAGGGCCTCCGTAAAGACTCTCCATCGTGTCCTGTTTTCAGCCATAGCTTTTACTTCTCTCCATGTTTTCCCCATTGAGCTGGCTTCACTGTCTACAGTCCTGCGCCAAGTGTTAGCTGGTCTGCCACGTCTGCGGGATCCTTGAGGATTCCAGTCTAAAGCCTGTCTTGCGGTATTTTCGTGGTTTTGTCGCATGATATGTCCTATCCATTTCCATTTCCTCGACTTCAGTTCAATGTAGATTGGCCGTTGGTCAGCCAAGCTCCAGAGGTCATGGTTTGATATTTAGTCGTCTGGCCAGAAGATGCGTAATATTATTCTAAGGCATTTATTAATGAATGTTTGTAGACGATGGGTTATTTGTTGATTTATCATCCAAGTCTGGCAACCATAAAGCAGTACTGATTTTACTAGCGAGTTAAAGAAGCGTATTTTTGTTCTAGTTGAGTATGCCCTGGATCTCCATACTGGGCGCAGCATACCAAAGGTCTTTTTGGCCTGTTTAATACGATTTTCAATATCCATATTCGTTCCTCCTGATGTTGTTATAATGCTGCCCAAATAATTAAATCGTTGGACGTCCTCGATGGGGGTGTTGTGGATGCTGAACGTTCTGATGTTGGGTGTCATAATTCTCATTGATTTTGTCTTCTTAACGTTAATGCACAGTCCTACTTTTTCTGCTTCGTTAATTAGTAGCTCGAGTTGTTGTTCCATATCCTGATACGTATGTGCTAGAAGACAAAGATCATCTGCGTATTCAAGGTCTGTCAGTGAAGTTTGTAATGTCCATCGTATACCCCTCGCTTGTTGACTAAATTTCTTTAGAACACCATCCAGCACTATATTAAATAATAGAGGTGAGAGGACACAACCTTGCCTAACACCCTTCTTAATGGCTATGCTGTCACTTTTAGATCCTTTGTGTGTAACGTGACAGGTCGCTCCTCGGTATAGCTCCTGGATAATATTTATATTTTTCTGTGGGACCTGCATCTGACGTAGTGCTTGCCATATGCTGTTTGGAATAATACTGTCAAATGCCCTCTGAAAGTCGATAAATAGGATATACAAAAGGGAGCGCCACTCAACAGACTGTTCGACAATTATTCGTATTGTATTGATGTGGTCAATACATGATCTTTCTGGTCTGAATCCAGCCTGATGTGCCCTCAGTTTTTTGCAATGGAGTGGGAAAGTCGGTTATATAAGATACTCGCTAATATCTTGTTGCATGTGTTTAAAATCGTTATTCCTCTCAAATTATTACACTCTGATAGATCGCCTTTCTTAGAGATTTTCACAATAGTACCCACTTTCCAATCTGCTGGTATGGTTGCAGGTATACAAGAATGTATAATAATATAATTTGTTTAATTTAGGCCAGTGGAAGTCCTATTTGTTTTTGACTGTGATGCAGATGATAGATATTCATGAGGTTAAATATCCTCAAAAACATCGAGTTTTCTCCAAGGTTTCTTCTTGTTCACAACATTTCGTGATTCATGTATTATTCTAGTGGGCCTTGTTTGCTGTAGAGCCCATCTGACAGTGTCACGTCATCTGACATAGTTGCCTGTTAGGAGCACAGCCTCATCTCTTTCCCATCAGCTCCTTAGTGCCCAAGATTTTGGAGGGTTCCTCTTCACCTCTCTTGCCGTTTGGTTTTCCTTGAACTATCAACTGATAATCATAATTCTGTTCATTACTACAAAATTCTGTTGTGATGTTCTGCAATTGTCACAAAATATGTACAGAATAAGTTGATTATTTCAAATTTATTTGATATACCTATTGCAGAGGTCATACTTGTCATAAAATCCTAAAATGTCATAAAATATGCAAAAGGTCATAAAATCGTTCTCTTGTCATAAAAATCATAAAAAAAATTGTTTCCGTTATCATTTTCAACATTTGGCGAGACTTTAAAAGAATTTCGTTTGATTTCGATTATTTTGCGCAAGATGTGCATTTCTTCTTTAAATATAGCTCAGGTAAATAAATTATACTTAACAATACATTTTGTAAATATTTTGTTTTATCTCCTATACTTAATTGAAATTAGATCTTAGGGAGAAGAGCAGATTTTGATGTACTTGCATCGATTACTGACATTGAAATGGAACACATGTTAAGCACGTAAATAGTCGATGGCTCTCTTTAAACAAGGTGTTATCTCGAATTTTGAAACAGTGGGCTAATTTAAAGAAAAATTTTTTAAAATAATTGCCAGAGTAGAAAGGATTTTCACATAACGTTACTACATAAATACAAAGTATTATAACATATTTTAATTTTCAATAAAAAACTGTTAATAAAATATAGCTTCTAGTTCATTTTTTAGGCATTAAAACTCGAATTTTGTGTCATAAAATGTCATAAAAAAAATTTGAAATATAAGGGTAGGAGACCTGCTATTGTTATTGTTATTATATAACTGTACATTATTTCCTTATCATCTTCTTGGTTATTACGTGCCGTAGTATTATTAACATTATTTGTTGCAGTATTCAGTAATTACTAAATTTTATAGTAATGTGTTATCACAGTTTTTGGTTCCAGACTAATACATTCATTATTACCTTAGGATGTAAGATAAATAAATGATTTTAGGAAATAGTGGGTTAGATTAACTACTAATTGACTCTTCAAATTCCTCTTTGGTTTCACAGAAAGATAACTTTTAAATACCCGTATATTGTAATAAAAAATTGTATTTACATATTTAATATTTTTATTTATATTTTTGTTATGTATACACATAGGTTTGTTTTATTAGGTAATTTACAGGAATCAAATTGCAACTGAAATCTTAATTACAATTGCTTAATTGCCTAAGCGAAATTGCTTCACAGATTAATGTAAAATGCTAATGAAGCAAAATATTTGAATTTCACATGTTCTAAGAATTTGACCTATATATGGATTGATATGAACTCATGCATACATATACAAGTAGATAACCTTCTGGATATTCTGACCTCTTGTTAACTTCACTATTATTTGTTTCCTGCATACAATAAAAATTTGATAAGTTGTAGGTTGATCCTCATTTAAAATTCTCGTCACTTTCAGTTTATGGACATGAAGCACTAAATATTTTTTAATGTTATAATTTAAATTCGTGTAGTCAAATCCTTCATAATTAAAAACAACTATGTTTGTCATTTTCTCTTATTTTGATTAAATTATAGGAAAATAAAGCTTCTAATCCAAAGTGGAATGAAATAGCCCTTTAAATTAGTTGACCAAATGAAAATTTCATGCATAGTTTTGTAATAAACTATACTGTAAGTGTTTACTGTAATTAATGTTTATAACAAAACATGAAGAATTACCTAAACAAATAAATTAAAGAGAAGAAAATATCTTATTAAATACTGTATTCTTTAAAAAACAAATGTAGTCCAGGTCTTGATGAAATACCAAGTAAGTTAATTAAAACAAATCATTTGCATATTTTAAAGCCACTTATACATATTATTAACTCAATTTTTTCAACCGGAATAGTTCCCCAAAAATTCAAAGAGTCTATAATAATACCAATTTTCAAATCAGGTGATTCATTGCAAGTTAATAATTAGAGACCATTTACACTAATAAACAATATCATAAAAATATTTGAAAAAGCAATGAAATTAAGAATTGTGAATTATTTTGAGAATTTCGAACTACTTTCGTGCACATTGTCAGTATGGTTTTAGAAATAATCAAAATACAAAGTCTGCGATTTATGATGTTATTAATTTTATAATTAACCAATTAAATGAAAAAAAGGAATGTGTAGCTGTGTTTCTGTGTCTTTGATACGATCTCACATTATGTACTAATAAATAAATTAGAAAAAATAAGCATAAGAGGTATTGCAGTAACTATAATAAAAAATTATTCAAAGATAGGCAGCAATATGTCAGAATTAATAATAAGTGAGCCACCAACCACTGAAACTGGAGTTCCACAAGGCACTGTGCTGGGACCAATAGAGTTTATAATTTATATCAACAGTATGATCATGTTAAATACTCAAATGAAAATATTATCATAGGTTGATGATACAGTATTATTATTTCATGGTAGTAACTGGCAAAACACTATTCAAAATGTTTCAATACGAGTCAGCACTGTTAGAACATGGCTGGATAAAAATCTCTTAACATTGTACTATATATATAACTGTAATCACATAAAAAAATCTACTCCTATATAATAACAGCTGTATTTAAAATCATTATCAACACTGTATATGCGATAAGAAAATTTACTGTAAATGAAATGAAATATATAGGAGTTATAGTTGACCAACATTTAAAATGGAGAAACTATAGAATTATTGTCAAAAAAAATTAGAACACTTATCCCTTATCTTTTACCAACTAAGCAATATATTATATAAAAAACAATTATTACTTGTGTATAAAGCCTTGGCAGAAACTATAATTAGATATGCTTTTATAAGCTGGGACGGGTCTAGATAACACTACAGTTAATATGCTATAAACAGCTCAAAATTATGTAATAAAAGTCATGTTAAAAAAACTCAAAAATCATCCTACGCAGTTGCTATACGAAGAAACCAAACTATTAAATGTTAGGCTTATGTATATTATAAGGTCAATTGTTTTTTTACATACAAATTGTGAGAAAAATTCGTTAAAACATAATACCAACACCCGGAAAATAACAAATAGTCATATTCAAGAACAATTTTTTCCAAAAACATGTCAGAAATTTGTTTCTAATATAGCAACAAAATTTTGTAAGAGTATACCAAATAATAAACATTAACTAATTTAAAAGCATTTAAATACAATGTTAAGATGTACGTTATACAAAACAAAAATCGCTTCATGCAGTATATTCATTAGCTTTCTGCTAAATCACACAGACTGAGGTCTGGTTCTCTGTTCGCCTGCTGTATTTGCTGGGTAGATATATTTTTTATTTCTTGCAATCCGCACCCATGCTCTTATTTACATATGGGCATTTCATTAAATAACATTAAGCACGTGCACTAATTGCTTATCTATAATAAACTACCTGGAGCACATCACAGATTTTTTAATTTAGGTGCTCCGAATTAATATATTAATTTAAAATATGTAATATGTTTAAATGGAAACAAATGAAAAAAATGAAATAAAAAATTTTAGTGGCAAATTGGAAATTTTACGTTGTTTGGATACTTACCATCAAACGGGGATTTATCGGATCGCTGGGTAATATCGTATGATGGGTATTTTTTTTTTCAAATTCTCGCTCTAGCATCTACAGTTGGCAACATTATGAATCAGGAACAACCATGGAGGAAAGCCAGTTAAGGGTCAGAAATTTTTGTAAGAAGTAGTTTATAAATGTGATATTTTTGATAAATTTTGTTACTTGTAAAAACCTCCATATATAAGCAAATCTATTAGAAATACAGGCTCGGTTCTTTGAGAAAAATATGAGCACATAACTCATTAACAAATCAAACAGGTGGTTTTAGATTTTAAATCTTGTTTTAAAAAAAAAATAGGTTATACAGATTTTATGATTTTCTAGGGTTATATCAAACACCGCAAATCATGCCTCTAAGGCACAAACACATTTATTTTTTTCTTTCTCTGTGGTGTTGTTTTATTTATGACAGTTTTTTATTTATTAGTTTTTACTTCTATATGTACATGTTTTAAAAATATATATATATTTTAAATTTGATGTTTTACATTCCTCTAAAGGAACCTTCTCAGTCTATTTTGAATAGCATTTACTTATATATTTTTTAACAAAATTATCTGATAAGGGTGTATAATAAATTCTATATCGAAAAAATCTACACATTCTCTATGAAAAAATGCAACTTTTCAATATATCCCCAAACCCGGGGTTATATCGGACACACTTAAAACGTATTAAGAATATATACTAAGCACTTCAATTTTCTTTTTTGTGTTAAAGTTCCCTGAGTATAGCTCTATCAATTTGCTTAGTCAAATTTAAATTACGCAGATCCATTCTTGAGATATTCAAAAAAATGTTTAAAAATCACCCGATATGTCCCTGGTTGACGGTACCATTTAACAAATTTTATTATGTATTTATTACACATATACAGTAACTTTTCTTTTTAGGTGAACTTGTTGATGGACTACCTTATGACACAATTCATAATTATAAGAAATTCAAGTCATACTACCGAAATGTCTTTATACCTGGCATCGATATATTAGCCACCATTACAGATTATGAGAGGAATTTAACAACTCATATGCTTAATCCAAATTTGTAAGTTTTTGTTTCGTCTTTATGTCCCGTTTATTTCTTAATTTTTATATCATAAAATATTCAAATTACAGAAAAAGGTATGTATAAAATATACCTGTTTAAAAGACATTATTCATTAAAAGATTCCAAATATTTAAATTAAAAAGTATTTTTATACCTTTAACTCTTTGAATATACCCAAGAAATTTGAGATTTATAAATAAAACTAAAGGTTGTTTGCAACAGAAGTAGACAACTTAAAAAACCAAGTTAATTTACTTTTATGTTTATATATGTTTCAAGATTCTCCTATTATTATTTTTATCGTAGTTTTTATGATGTTAGCGTTAACTAACACAAATACAGACCTACAGGATGTATCACTGCAACCTTTAACTGTCTCTATTTCCAAAGCCGTTATAAATGCAGCTAGACATTTTTTTATATATAGGTTTTCCATGATGTCCTATCCTATCCACTTGAACGCTGAAGAACTAACTGAATATCTCAACAATAAATATAAAAGAAATGATTTCCTTTGTTTTAAAATCAAACCCAAACATTCAAATCCAAAGTTTAGCTCGTTTAAGATAGGAGCTGACATTTCCCTTCAGAAGGTTCTTTTAAACCCGAGCTCATGGAACAAAGGGATATCAGTATCCAAGTTTGATTTTTTTCGATCAGCCAAAAACAGAGTTGTTTTTGAAAGAAGATCTGCCAATAATGAATCAAACCAGTAAGTCAATGGCAAATCAACAAGAAGTCACTACTTACAGTAGGAGTAGGGTAAAATCTAAGTTGACTTCAACATTTAGGATTGTTCATCAAAACTTGCAATGCCTCAGCACAAGCGCTGAAAAATTCGAGATTTTCTTGGAAGATATCGGACACTGTCAAATTGCCTGTGTTACGGAGCATTGGCTATCCCAAGAAGAACTACCACTTGTTTCCATAAAAAACCTAAATCTTGCATCGAGTTTTTGTAGAATGCATGGAGAACATGGAGGGTCAGCCATCTATGTAAGCAGTGAGATACAGTGGAAACCGCGTGAGGACGTGTGCAAATTGTCTGAAAAACTATATTTTGAATGTAGTGCCATTGAGTGCAATCTTGATAATACTGATTATGTAATTTTATGCGTTTACCGTACTCCAAAGGTTTCTTCTGAAATTTTATTATATAAGTTAAACCTAATACTGGAAAGCTTGTTTGATGAAGGCAAGGCGTTAATAATTGCAGGTGACCTTAATATAGATTTTGCCACTGAAAATGCAGACAAATGTAAACTGGCGAGTGTAATTGAGTCCTATGGTCTAAATATGACAGTTACAGATTATACAAGAGTAACTCCAACTAGTAGCAAAATATATGACTATATCATCACAAATATATCACACAACCACCATACGGAAGTTTTGCAGTCACTAATTTCTGATCATAAGGCTCAACTATTCACTCTTAAAATATCGGCTAGAAAATCAACTTACATACACACAAGACGGTACACCGAGGAAAATATAAACAATTTCATATCTGAATTAAATTCACTTAACTGGTCCTCTGTGTATGAGGAAAGTTGTGCACAGGCCAAAACTGTTAATTTCTTGAGAATTATTCATAACAGCTTTAATACGCACTTCCCTCTGGTGAGAAGAAAAGTTCGTAAGACTCGTAAACTAGACTGGTTTACACCAAAGTTGCATGAATTAAAAAGCCAAGTACAGCTATTAGAAACCATTTCGAATATTAAACCCGAATACAAGCCAGTTCTGACTTACATGAAAAACGAGTATAGTAATCAAATAAAAGATGCAAAAAGTCGGTATTATGAAAACATGATCAACAATGCAACTAATAAATCAAAATGCACATGGAACTTAGTTAATTCAACCATCGGTAATCTAAAGCCTAATAAACTACCCTCTAACAATGATTTTCACACTCAAGCCAATAAATTTAATACTTTTTTCGTTGAAACTGTTCCTAACTTAATAAAAGATATAAACCAGCGCCATATATCAAAAAACTACAGTGAACTTGTCATCATAAATAAAGATTCCATGTTCACATACCCGACTACTGAGGAAGAAATATGCACTGTGGTAAAGGGTTTCAAACCAAAGACTTCGAGTGGTTTTGATGGCATATCATCAAAGCTCTTAAAGCAATGTGTAAGTGCACTAGCTGCCCCACTTGCAAGTATATATAATGCGTCCTTTACTCAGGGGATTTTTCCAGAAGCATTGAAATTGGCAATAGTAATACCGTTGTTTAAAAAAGGAGATCAGGATGAACTAGGAAATTATCGACCAATAAGCATGTTATCAGTCTTTTCCAAAATTTTAGAAACCCTTATGTATAACAGACTTCTTGCTTTTTTAAACAAAACAACTTTCTTTCACGATTTTCAACATGGTTTTGTAAAAAAGAGATCAACAACAACAGCCCTATTTCATTTTGTGGATACTGTACTAAATGCTCTGGATGGTCAAGAGGCTGTCTGTGGACTGTTTCTCGATTTGTCCAAAGCATTTGACACTTTAAACCATAATTGTCTTTTGAACAAACTGGAGAAAATGGGAGTCAGGGGAAATAGTTTAAAATGGTTTGCCTCCTATTTAGGAGACAGAAAACAAAAAACATGTATAACGATAGACAACAACAAATACGAATCAGACGTGCTAAGCCACAGCCATGGTGTGCCGCAAGGGAGTGTCTTGGGCCCACTTCTTTTTATAATATTTCTCAACGACATAATAAATACTGTAAGTGACAGTGACAAAGTAAATATTATAAGTTATGCTGATGATACCAATCTTATAGTTAAAGGTAAAATTCTCGCTGACATTCAACAATGTGCCACTCAAACATGGGAAAACCTAAAAGACTGGTTTTATACCAATCAGCTTATATTAAATGAAGCCAAGTCTAACTGCATATTTTTTAAGACTCACAATTCCATGTTTCAAATACCTGACCATCTCGCTGAAGAAATCAAAATTCCTATCTCTAATAATACGAAGCTATTGGGCGTGGTGGTAGATAGTAATTGCAAATGGGTGGAACACATTGATGATGTCATAAAAAAGTTAAACAGAACCTGCTTCGCTCTTAGAACCCTATCACGCACATTTAATTTAGACGCTCTCAAGACAGTTTATTATGCTAATTTTTATTCCACTGTTAAGTATGCCATTGAAATCTGGGGTGGAAGCACAAATCTGGCCCGTGTTTTTAAAGTGCAAAAAAGAGCCGTTCGAATAATTCTCAAGAAAAAATTTAACGAGTCGTGCAAAGGGTGTTTCAAAACGAATACCATGCTCACAGTTCCAGGATTGTACATTTACTCCTGTCTAATGTATTTAAAAGCAAACAAGCTTAGTTTTGAAATGTCTAACTTTAAACATTCTTATGACACACGGAACAAAGATAATTTTCAATTTCCGCAGCATCGTCTGACTATCACTGAAAAGGGACCATACTACTCCGCAATCAAATTTTATAATACTCTGCCAATAAATCTAAAAGAAACCTTTCACCAGAACTCTTTCAAAAGGCAAGCTTTCAAGTATATCTGTGATATTGAACCTTATTCTCTTCAAGAATTTTTAAACTATTAATTAGGATATAATGTGCTGACGTCTATTTTATATACATTGTAATGTGTTCGTTTGAATTTACTGTATTTTTGTCTTTTAATGACCTGTTTTATACATATTATTATGCTAATGTAATATGTCCAATGAAACGGAATAAAACTTACTTACTTACTTACTTACTTACTTACATTTGAAATATTTGTATTTTCTGCCACTTATTCCGATTATACTGGAAGAGGCTACCATCTTTATTATTTTAAATGGAGAACCCTGTATATTTTTTAATTCTTAAATTCCGGTAAATTCTGTTATTTTATGTAGCATACCCTATATTAAAAACTTTACTCAATATTTAAATTTTGCTGTTTTTTTTTTGACAGATGCTGACCGTTTAAAAATGAGGCAAAGAGATGCCTTTTACAATTAATTATTTTTTATGTATTTGCTTTCATGCCTTTTGCTAGAATGGAGATCGAAATAAATATAAACAGAAACGAAAATAATCATGTGAAGTGGCCAAGAGGTAGCACTAAATTTACATTTAAAAATGTCAAATTTCTTTTTAATGACAACCTCCAAATTTTATTTTAACATTGTTCGGGTTTTTATTCTCAAATTTTATTTTTATTATGTATACATTTTTCAATCATTCTATTTTAAATACAAAAAATGATTATAACGAGAACTGACAGGAATTGTTAAAAATTATTATTTTGGATATTCAGCAGATAACTTCAACAAAAGTTCCCCCTATGAAACGACTTGTAGACTTCTTTCTTACTATATTTACATTCAACATGCAGCGGCGGCCCGTGAAATTTCAATATTTTTTTTCTCGTCTGTGGTGCATGGGACCCATACGAAATATGGGAAATAACATCTAAAGAAGCACTTCTCTAACGACTCCTCAAAAATTTTGAGAATGCAGTTTTCAAAAAAAAAAAATTTAAATTCGGTTGCCACCCCTGATCTAGGGACTCCTGTTTAATTTATTTTTTGTTTGTCAGATACATTTAACTTTTCATAAAAATACAATAGGTTTTGGAGTTTATGAAAATATTTTAATTATTAACTGAAATACAACGAATTGAAATGTTGTAATTTGTTAAATTTTAAATTACAAAATTTCAGTTCATTGTATTTAGTTAATAATGATATTTTCATTATTAACTAAATAAACGGGAGTCCCTAGACCGAAATTTAAATTTTTTTTTCGCAAACTGCTTTTTCAAAATTTTTAGGGGGTCGTTAGAGAGGGGCTTCTCTAGATGTTATTTCCTATATTTCGTATGGGTGCCATGCGCCACAGACGAGAAAAAAAATATTGAAATTTCACGGGTCACCGCTGTTAGCTTGAAATTGGTGCAAGTCTGACCAAAATAGAAGATCAACAAAAGTTCCTCCTACGCAACGACTTGTCGACTTCTTTCTTACTATATCTAACATTCGGGATGAAAAACAATACAACAACCACCCTTTCGATATATTGATGATTCAAGTCTGATCAATGATCATACCAAGATAGTACAAGAAGCCTCCTTTACGAGGAATTCTTTCTAGTATCTCTAGCCCTAGCTAGAGGATACTACATCACAATCAGGGTGTATTAAATAGGTGGTCCGACGAACGGCACTTTCCTATTATAATAATGGCTTCATAAGTGCATGGTTACTATTTACTTTAGTAGATGGCGCGAGCAATAAGATCCTACAATTACCTGGGTATGTGCATCGTATAACTAACATAACCACAAATTTTAAGGTTTTTTCGTTTATTCTCATTTTTAATGTTTGTATAGGCATTTTTAGCTTGGAGCCATACTGGCTCCAGGCAAATATTTAAAAATTCACGCAAATAATTTTTCAATATTGTTGATTAATAAAAATAGACTGCTAATTATAGGTTAGATTCCTAACCTGCGAAAAGTGTTTTATTTTATTGTGACAAACTATTTAAAACTTCATACACATTGCGTTGAACTTGATTTTGGTTGAAAGTACAGGAACCAAGTAGAAATTTTAATAATAGCTACGTAATACTTGCAAATCTTAAGAAATATATATTTTTGAGGTTAGCTGTGGCGACACGTGCAATGCTGCATGTAGTGTTGCATATATTCTTTCAATGTTTTAATTTAGCTACTTAATGTCAGATGTCACTGGACTCTTGTTTCACTAAACAAAAAACAAAAGCAGTGTTGCGAGCAGGTCTCGTTTTTTCGTACTAGATGTCGTTGTAAATTCGTAATAGATTTCAACTTTTCGTAATCACATACCTAGAGAAGAGTCACGGTCAATAAACGATACGGTTGCATCAATCAGCAGCTTTATAACGAGAGAGACGCGGGGGGCGGGAAATCGAATGAAAGAGATAGACATATCTGATTTCCGTGCAAAAGACAGAGACAAAGATGCTTGTAGTGTCTACAGGTGACGTAGGCTGTAGACCCTACTGGAATCTTTGTCTCTGTCTTCTGCACGGAAATCAGATATGTCTGACTCTTTCATTCGATTTCCCGCCCCCCGCGTCTCTCTCGTCCTAAAGCTGCTGATTGATGCAACCGTATCGTTTATTGACCGTGGAGAAGAGTAGGACAACGCCACGGGCGAAATTTATTTTGAAGGTCATCGTGAGTTTTTAGAGTATCTTCATGTAATGTATACTTATTACATCGAAATGAATAAATTGAATATATTTTAATGTTTCTATAGTGGCTCCACCTGTCATTGAATGGCGAAAATTTTGATTATCAAGTCAAATAGAGGCTTTCTTCTTCTTCCTGTATAAAATTATCGTTAACATGTCATGATTTTTAAAGGTAGGTACTGATTTGAGCAATTTTACGCGAACGAAAAATGTGCGCGTATAAAACGCGAACGTGCAAATATATTCGTTTGCGAAAATGGTTTTCTGAATTTAAATTTTTGTGCGCAAATTGTCGTTCCAGTGTTTTTGTGGAAATGTCACAAACAAACGTAATATCATTATTGCAAGTGCCGCCTGCTTAATATTGGAAGCAGAGGCTTTTTTTAATATGTTATACATTGCTTTTGTATTATTAAATTATTTATTGATAAAATTATTATTAATATTGTTTTATTTTTCATTTATTTTGAAATATTATAAACAATTACCATAAACCTGTAAAAAATTTTTAGATTTTTAGATTTGTAAGAACCTGAGCGGTTTGTGGAAGGTGGAAAACAAAAAATGTTAGTTGAAAAATGGCTGTCATTGACACTGTTTAACTAGCATCTTAGTTCTTCGATAAACGACTAAAACAACTACTTACGTATTATTATAATAATGGCTCATTATTCTTTACAAGGAAAAGTGGAAACTGTGCGATTAGTAAATTAATTGATATCAATTAATTAACTAATTAATTAATTAATTGTGCTAAGTTTTAATAACACAAACCGCTCAGGTTCTTACAAATCTAAAAATCTAATTTTTTTTTAAAGGTTTATGGTAATTGTTTATAAAATTTCAAAATAAATGAAAATTTAAACAATAATAATAATAATTTTATCAATACATAATTTAAATAATACAAAAGTAATGTTTTTTTTACTTTAAATTTCGTTATTTTAAAAACTTATTATTTTTAATGTATTACTATCACGACAAAAATTGGAATAATAGGTATATAGGTGGTCCTATATAAGAATCCGTTCCAATATTTTGAAAAAAAAAAATCCCTAACAGTAGTTTTCAATATTTCGCACTTAAACAATGGTCCTAGTTGGCCGTGGCTTTGAGTTCCGGAATTAACAGAACATGTTTCTAATGCCTTTTTGCGAGATCTACATATTAAAAAAAAAAACAAAAAAATCGGTTCATAAATAAAAATTTTACGGGGGTGGCTAGTCCTTAAGTGGGACACACTGTATATGAATAAAGTATTACCCTTCGTCCCTTTCGCCTTTTCCCTGCGGAAAGAGCGCAACAGACTCATTTTTTATTTCACATCCAGAATATTAATATTTAAATTTTTAGTCAACATATTCCAAGCATCTACTTTCTTAATTCTATTGAAATTGAAGCCATAAAATAGGAAAACTTTCATACTCATCAATCAATTGCAGCGCTAATTCATTGCCCCATTCAATTTTAATTTTCGTAATTTATATGAAAATGTAACACACTACCTAATAAATGCAAATAATCGTCCACACTGAGCGTTTTGTGCGCACGAAAACCCTTTGTTCTTTTAAAAAGACCGACAATCGTCGGATCTTGTTTGTACGGGTAAAAATCTAAGCACACATGCGTGCGCTCAGTATTCATCTGAACATTTTTGCGCGTAAATCGTTCGTGCGAGTAAAAATGCTCAAATCAGTACCCACCTTAAGAGTCTTTAGCGATTTCGTTTCACTGTCAACACCGACTACCAGTTCTGCTGGTAGCATTCATCGGTATAAATATATAACGACATAACAAAAAAAAAAGTAATAGATGTTCGTTGCGGAGTAATAGCGTAATAGGGAGCGTTTAATAGTAATAGATCTATTACAAAAGTAATAGTGCTCGCAACACTGAACAAAAGGCCGGGAATGTATGCAACACTGTATGCACAGAACCTGTAAAATTATCTATCTATGCGTAAGTAATGAGAGAATTTATTGGTCCTGCCATCTATTACATTATGTACAAAGTAAGCACTTATGAAGCCACTGTGAGAGTTGTCGTCGCACCACCTATTTAATACACCCTGATCACAATCAAACATTTGTTACATTTCAAAGTTAAAAAATATTAAAAAACAAAGGAAAAAGGTATAAAATTTCGCTTACCGCATGCATGTCCCAATAAATGAAGTATTTCATATGTTTTTGGTTGACTGAAACCTCTAAACATTGTACAATCTTTTTCGTTGTCTTTAGAATTCATCAGGAGGATATAAATCCAATTCGAAACAAAAGTTACTATTAAAAAATAAAAATAAAATATTTTCATGTCAAAAACTGGCAGGAAGACATATATTTACTTGACTGATATATTAAAAATAACAAAAAACAAGAATATTTAAATGAACATCTCTACCAACATATTTTTCAACAATTTTCCCCATTTGACCGGAGTTTCAGAAATACATTCAGTTTAAGGTCGTGGAGACACACTCTATGTATTTTAATATACTACTTTACATGTTTATTAATAAGTTTTCTTCGTGGTTAATATGAAAACAGTAATATTAATACCTAGATTTTATGTATATTGATGCACTAGAACATCACTTTAAAATGCACCTTAATAGAGAAACAGTCAGACTGATAATCTTCTAGGTATTTTAAAGCAAAATAATATTGAAATAAAAAATATTTAAAATAATCGTCAGTCAGTATGGCAGTGGAGACCCCATTGATATACCAAAATCCTAGACATTAGTTTTCGGAGATAATACTGGAAACGTCACGAGTGTTGGCAAGCAAGGAATCTCTATGTAGAGAGTGGCACACACCGGTACCATGATTGGTGTTGCACACTGATAAATTATTATACGAAGTGCACACACAGTTCTCCGATAGGCTGCTACGTTCCCCTACAGTCTCTGCCGCTTGCCAATATCCGTGGCGGTACAGTACTTATGTGGTAGAAAATGATAAATATTGTTGATTTAAGAAAAAACGTAAAAATCCCGTTTTTTATATTTACATAAATACGTTATAACTTTTTATTTCTGGTCAATGATCCAGTATACTAATTTTTCCCAATTTTTGTGCACCAATTCAGATTGTTTTCATCGTGGTTGCAGCCTCATCCATAATTGGTCTAGTACTATTGTATTAACTCTTTACCACTGCTGAATAAGAAGTTTTAATATTATTTTTCAGAAAAAGAGTTGGTTTTAACACCTGTGTTGTAATAAACTTTTTTACTTAACATACAGGCAGGCTATCAACTTTTACAGTTACAAGAGTTATTAGCCTAACATCTAAAATCTAGATAATTATTTGGTTCCGTCTTAAATCTTAAATGTAAAATATGTGAAAGGTATTGATTTGCTTGCTATCCATATCGAATAATTCTTTATTCCTCTTTAATTCTACCATTTCAATGTATAGTAGGTATTTAATATATAATCATTTCTATTGAATCAATTGAATGCTGTTATATCACTCAGTCATTGTGATTTATATTAAGTATATCCTATATTGTTATTCAAATATATGTAACCTTGAAATTTTTATTACTGGGCATACAATTATTTAGTTTGTTACTTATAAAGAAGTTGGTTACCCAGATAATGAGCATGAGACAAAGGAATATGTAATTCACATAAACACTAGTAAATAGAGGTCTTATGACTTTTTTAAATAAAAATAAAGATAGAAATAATGCAACAGTTTTATATTTTTAAAAACTATTCTATTACAAAAAATGGTAGATGTGCATCAGCATTAAAGAAATAAATAAGAACAATGTTAAAAATGATCGAATTTTTGCCCCTGTGATAAAAGTAAATCGATAGCACAAAATAATTGTTTTGGTCCCAAAATAACTTAAAGTACATTTTTGCGATATACCGGGTTAAATAGGAGTGGTATGTCCTTGTTAAACCCCCACCATATGTACGTGCAGCCCCCCCCGATCCTTGGAGATGATATTTTTCATAAAGATTAAAGCCTAAGGAACAATTCTAGACATGTCCTAAAAAAAACTGGCTGTACTTTCAAAATGGCGGCCATATGTTGTTTTTGTCATTTAATACAAAAACTAAAAAAGATGGAGAAAAACTTTTTTCACAAAAAACAACGTGCATAAAATTTTCCACAATTTTGTTCCTTTACAATATTTGGACAGGAAGTGCCGTTTTCGAGATAAATGTCTGCAAATGATGCGTTATCCAATCTGGGATCAAAGTTTCAATATGACGCGGCGCAGCGGTGGACAATGATTGCCAATTTGAAGTTACAAATATTAAATTATGGTTAAAAGTGTTGCTAGTGACATCTTTTGGATTTCTCTGGCTCATTCCAATAAAATTAAATGTAAATTATTAATTTGATACTGGATTTGGCAATAAAAGAAGGCTTATTAACATATCCGCATTAGCAGAAGAGTAAGGACCTCAAAAATGTTCGGCATTACTGGTCCTTTATTCATTTACTGGATGCGACTCAGTCAGCGTCTTTAAGGGAAAGGAAAGATAAAAACCCTAAAAATGTTACTTTCTCCCAAATACACCAAATATAATAATAATAATAATAATAATTTTTATTGGCCACTTGTGATACATAGTAGTGTATACAGGGTCCGCCACTTAAAACTCCCCAGACTCATAACTTCCTTATTTTTTAAGTTACGACCATGTTCGGTACATCAAATTGTGGATATTTTTAAGGCCTTTAAATATGCATACAGAGTGATTTAAAAAAAATACTTTTGAAAAAATTGTTACGAAAAAAAAATTAATTTCCTTGAATATTTTTTTCCCTCACCTTGTACATGAACTGTGTTAATGTTTTCTTATAAAGGTTTTAATTAGCTTCAGTTTACGGTTACAAAAAAAAAATTTTTAATAAAAATTTTGAAATTTTTTATTATTTAGTACATTTTAATAAAGTTTATTTTTAAAAATATTTATTTCTTTTGTTTCTTGTTGCTGTTTTGTTAGGTTGAGGATTGTTTGTGATATGTCTCTTACAAATAAAGCATAAAATTATTATTTATATTTTTTCAGTTATTTTAAAAAAAATCCGTTTGGAATCGGAAGGAGTGTTTTTAATTCCTTTCTCCAAAAAGAATTTCGAATATGACGTAATAACATAAATTGGAGCTAATTAAAACTTTTATAAGAAAACATTAACACAGTTCATGTACAGGGTAAGGGAAAAGAATATTCAAGGAAATTAATTTTTTTTCGTAATAATTTTTTCAAAAAATTTTTTTTTAAATCACTCTGTATACATATTTAAAGGCCTTAAAAATATGTGCCATATATGGATCAAATAAATGCACTAGCGTGGACGAGCTTCGCTTAATTGCCATTAGACAGAAATGTGGTGACAAAGATTTGTCTTTATCAATTGACACTAAAGTTGATTTTTCTTTGATTCCACCATCAAGAGCTTGTCTTATCGAGCATATTAAAAGGAGTGTTTACCAAACACGTATTTGGCGATTAGCTGACGAATATTCCAAATCCTTGGAATGATTGTGGATGGCAGATAAAATACTGCCTCAATCGCTTACTGAAATTCTTCAGGAGATGATTCCAAATCAAATCGAAAGTGAGGATGATAACGATATCATAAATGAAGCAGTAGAAGAAAAAGTTGGAGGAAATATTCGATGTATCGGTAGACAGCGATAGTGAATCTGAAAGCGAATGAGGTGTTACTTTTTATATTGAATTTTATATTTTATTTTAAGAGCTGAATCATTTATCTGGAAAATGGTAACTCCTATCCAAATATTGTGTAGTAACAAAATTGTAGAACATTTTATGCACTTTGTTTTTTGCGTAGAAAGTTTTTCTCTCTTTTTTAATTTGCATCAGTATTTTTTAACATATGGCCGCCATTTTGAAAGTACAGCCCAGCCGGTTTTTTTTTTAGGACATGTCTAGAATTGTTCCTTAGGCTTTAATCTTTATGAAGAATATTGTCCTAAAGGATCGGGGAGGGGGCTCCCGTAGTATTACCTTAAAATACTCTAAGTCGTTTTTTTAAACTCTAAGTCATTAGTCTTTATGTTTTTAGTTTTATTGAAAATTACAGAAATCGGCTTCTATAGAAACCTGCATGTTATGCTTTAGCATTCTAAATAAAACAGCATAGTTTTTTCTTTTAATTTAACTCTAAACAGATGCAGTGTAAAGGAGAAAACCTTCTGCACTTGTGTCTGTTTTAATTTGTTATTTATTTTATTTTGAAATTTTGAAATGCTGTAGATAAAGAGTAAAGAAGTAGTCCGGTATACAACCTTCCTACATGTTCATGTTCAAATTGCACAAACTAATTTCATTGAAGCTAAAATTTATGTGAAATAATAATAAACAATAAACGATGGAGTCAAAAGAAAATAATTTTATTTAAAATTCCACAAATAATAATAATTAAAAAGGTAAAAGATGGATAGTTAATAATAGAAATTTAAAAAACAAACAAAACTGGTAGATAGACAATCAATAAACAGTTCAAACTACCTACGTACTGTTTTTGAAATTGGTGTCACTCAAAGCATATTGTTTGGATGTGTATAATCTGAGCAAAAAATGTTCAACAGGTTCAGACGACTTTTATTGAATTTTTTTAAGATGAATACAAGATATCAATGCAGCATTTTTGTCTATTATTATACTCTTTGCAAATACGAAAATGAAGAGTATATTGCATTTGATCGGCACATTTCTAAAACCGTAAATATCGCTTGCAGACAAAAAATTTTCAGATCATTGTGTTAGTGAACGAATTCTGAACAACTTTCAAAATGTCCATCCGTTCGTCCGTCTGTCCATCCGTCCGTCACGTTTCTTGTAAGCACTATACCTCAAGAAAGAAAAATCCGATTTTACTGAAATTTGGACAATAAATTAGTGTTAGCTAGAGGAAGAACCCTATTGTTTTTGAACAAAATCGATTGGTAAATAAAAATGTTATTAATGATTTAAATTTGAAAAAAAAAATTTTTTGATTTTGATGTTTTTATGATTGAATAGAAATCTGGTTAAATGATATTTCATTTTAATATCCAAATATTTATATATTTTACAAATATACATTTCCTAATGTAATATACAACCGTGAAAATATGATTTTAGCTCGTGTCTTAATGTAAAAATTTGGGGGTGTAGTTCTTACGCTTTTGACTCGGAATCCAAGGGTCCCGGGTTCGAAACCCAATTTTTTATTTTTACTTTATGTTACACTGAGTATTTTACCAAGTTCGTACTATAGAATCAAAAATGTTTAAAACTGGCATTATTAACAAAAAACTGAGAACAGTATCCTATAGAATGTGTAACAATTTTATAAAAAGTTCAGTGAACAGGTGAAGAGTACGTTTTTAGCTTGTTATTGTTTACTATTAAGTGTCACCAACACTGTAACAAATCAATTCCTTTTATTGAGACATACTTTTGATTTTACTACCTTGTCGATAATTAACCACTTTTGAGTACATTTTCAGTACTGACAGTTTATTTATAAAATCTAGTGTATATTTAATTAGTTAGCACATGTTTATTTGTTTCGTGTCATGTTACACAAACTCATTTAATTTTATTGACAACTCAATGAACCTTAATTCTATTCCCATTTGGAATAAAATATAAATTAATTACTTAAAATAACCTCCCAGACACTACTGACTGCAAATATTTGTACGACTAAATACCAGTGTAAAATATATAGACGGATTAATTAGCAGCTTTTTCTATATGTAAACAATCAACTTATTGAAGTAACTATTATAGTCCGGGAGGCAGCGTTAAATTTAATTACATCATTTCACCAAAGCTCACTTTTTCAGTACAGGTTGTTTTTTCATTGCTTATCGAAGAAACGGGTGTCAGCTATTTCAATCGTGGGGATGAAGGGTGTGGGAGGCTGCGCATCCGGTAAAACAATTTCGTTTTTCACGTCAATTCAACAAGGCTACTAAACTATAAATAGTTTAGTTATGTAATATAAATGAAAAAAAAATGTGTCAGCTGCATAGGGTAAGGAGCGAAGGTTGTCAGCTGCCCTAGTCAATATGTATGAAAAACACGTGAAAATTCGTTATTTCAACAAAGCTGAAATTTATTTATGTATATATAAAAAAACAATTAAAAAGTGTCAGCTGACAATGCCATGGGACAAAACCTTTCAGCTAGGCCTTTTAAGTATACCGCAGCGTCCAGGCGCTCACCGCGTGCGGTATATTTAATGGCCCAGCTAACGTATTATTTTATTTTTTTTAACCACCTGATGATCAATTTCAAGTTTCTCTCAACACAAACTAATGAAATACTCAATTTCACGCCTCCTGATATCGTTTTTCTCATATGAAACTTGAAAGAAAATCATATTTGTATGAAATATTAGATCATCATATTATGCACAAATAGTAACAAAGTATTTTATAAGTAATACATTTATCGATGCTCAAATGTCGATATTCTGTATTTGAAACAAGAGGAGGCATGTTTTTTAATACATAACATTTCTCAACAAGCACCTGAAAACTTGGAAGATAATTTTACTATTCTGGAGGAATTTGTTTGTCATATGTACGGTTCTAAAAGAATCAAGAATATTAATCTCGCACGCATAGCCACTTTCATGAAGGCGTATAATGTCAATCAGAAAGAAGATGTCTTGATGATTGACCAGAATTTCGAAGGATCCATGTTACCTCCATGTAAGACATAATTGAAACAGCATTTTTTGCGAATTTCTTACATTGCTCAATTGTGGAGTCATGCACATCTTCATACGCCAAGTTTGTCTTTGCAAACTGATTATAGATGGGAAGAACACGATGAGAAGTATATTTTCAAGGGCGGATCTGGACCTTGAGCTTGGGGGGGGTAACACTGAACCCAAAATTTTTTGGTGGGCGGGGGGGGAGAAATCTGAAAAAAAAAATTTTCATCCTAAAAAATTTAAAATGAAAATTTCTTGGGGGGGGGGGTAATTACCCTATTAAAATTTTTTTCTTCCCAAAATTAACAAAAATCATACCATTCATTTTAAAACAAAAATTGATGATTTACATAAATCCGCGCCTGTATATTTTCAAGTGGTTTCAAGGCGATCAATTATCGAAAATTTAAAATATACAGCAGTGAGAGTGATTCAGATGAGAATTGATTTGTTTTATTCGTATTGAATGTGCCAAAATAATAGAAATACTAAGATTTTTATATTGATTCTCATTATTTAATCCTTACTATTATCAATCAGTGATTGCAATCTCTGAGTATTCTCTAATATGTATGTTTAATATTTCATACAAATATAATTTTGTTTCAAGTCGCATACGTTAACTGGGGCTTTAAAGATACCGTGTGCTGTGAGCACCTGGATGCTGTGGTATACTTAAAAGGCCTAGCTGACAGGTTATGTCCCATGGTATTATCAGCTGACACTTTTTAATTGTTTTTTTTTTATATCGCAAAATATCATATAAATGAACTTCAGCTTTGTTGAGATAATGAATTTTCACGTGTTTTTCATACATATTGACTAGGACAGCTGACAACCTTCGCTCCCTACCCTATGCAGCTGACACATTTTTTTTTTCATTTATATTACATAAATAAACACTTTATAGTTTTGTAATTTAGTTGGATTGATGAAAAAAACAAAATTATTTTACCTAATGCCTCTCATGCTCTTAATCTCCATGGTCGCGTCAGCTGACTATTTTAGTTGTTTTTCGAACGAAAACTAACATTAAAAAAAACAAAGAAGTCATATTGAAATGACGCATAAAATATTGACGCTACCTTCCAGACTATTATATAACTAATGTGGGTTCATAAATGATGGTAAATTAACGTGAGTTGACACTCCTAATAGTAGAGTAACACGTGATTAAAAATATCTATGCCTTATGACAGTGTACGCTGGCTGCTGGATGGGCATACCGCTATACTCTTGGTAGCTCCAACTTGCATTTCTTCAATATCATTTATACCCCCCACTGTAATAAGCACAGATGTATTCTCAAGAAAATATATAACAATTGTAATAAGTATAGTGATTAGGCAGGTGCGGATCCAGTGGTGGGTTAAACTTAGATGTGGCAAAAGCAGAGTCTCCACCACTTTTGGGACTCCGCCATGTGCGATCAAAACCTTGCATATGTCATGTGATTAAAAGGAAGGCGTTAAAAAAAATAGTATTTTTTTTTGCTATGGCCCCCATGACAAAAATATTGCCTGGATCCGCCCCTGTAACTACTCTCATAGAATACCCCCAATGATTTGTATTTTTAGGTATACCATAACACTGATGCCGCAGCGTCCAGGCGCTCACCGCGTGCGGCTTCTTTAATGGCCCAGCTAACGTATTATTTTATTTTTTTTAACCACCTGATGATCAATTTCAAGTTTCTCTCAACACAAACTAATGAAATACTCAATTTCACGCCTCCTGATATCGTTTTTCTCATATGAAACTTGAAAGAAAATCATATTTATATGAAATATTAGATAATCATATTATGCACAAATAGTAACAAAGTATTTTATAAGTAATACATTTATCGATGCTCAAATGTCGATATTCTGTATTTGAAACAACAGGAGGCATGTTTTTTAATACATAACATTTCTCAACAAGCACCTGAAAACTTGGAAGAGAATTTTACTGTTCTGGAGGAATTTGTTTGTCATATGTACGGTTCTAAAAGAATCAAGAATATTAATCTCGTACGGGTAGCTACTTTCATGAAGGCGTATAATGTCAATCAGAAAGAAGATGTCTTGAAGATTGACCAGAATTTCGAAGGATCTATGTTACCTCCATGTAAGACATAATTGAAACAGCATTTTTTGCGAATTTCTTACATTGCTCAATTGTGGAGTCATGCACATCTTCATACGCCAAGTTTGTCTTTGCAAACTGATTATAGATGGGAAGAACACGATGAGAAGTATATTTTCAAGTGGTTTCAAGGCGATCAATTATCGAAAATTTAAAATATACAGCAGTGAGAGTGATTCAGATGAGAATTGATTTGTTTTATTCGTATTGAATGTCCCAAAATAATAGAAATACTAAGATTTTTATATTGATTCTCATTATTTAATCCTTACTATTATCAATCAGTGATTGCAATCTCTGAGTATTCTCTAATATGTATGTTTAATATTTCATACAAATATGATTTTGTTTCAAGTCTCATACGTTAACTGGGGCTTTAAAGATACCGTGCGCTGTGAGCACCTGGATGCTGCGGTACACTTAAAAGGCCTAGCTGACAGGTTATGTCCCATAGTATTATCAGCCGACACTTTTTAATTGTTTTTTTTTTATATCGCAAAATATCATATAAATGAACTTCAGCTTTGTTGAGATAATGAATTTTCACGTGTTTTTCATACATATTGACTAGGACAACTGACAACCTTCGCTCCCTACCCTATGCAGCTGACACATTTTTTTTTTAATTTATATTACATAAATAAACAATTTATAGTTTTGTGGCTTTGTTGGATTGATGAAAAAAACAAAATTATTTTACCAAATGCGGCGTGGCCTCTCATGCTCTTAATCTCCATGGTTGCGTCAGCTGACTATTTTAGTTGTTTTTCGAACGAAAACTAACATTAAAAAAACAAAGAAGTCGTATTGAAATGACGCATAAAATATTGATGCTACCTCCCAGACTGTTATATAACTAATGTGGGTACATAAATGATGGTAAATTAACGTGAGTTGACACTCCTAATAGTAGAGTAACACGGATTAAAAATATCTATGCCTTATGACAGTGTACGCTGGCTACTGGATGGGCATACCGCTATACTCTTGGTTGCTCCAACTTGCATTTCTTCAATACCACTTATACCCCACTGTAATAAGCACAGATGTATTCTCAAGAAAATATATAACATTTGTAATAAGTATAGTGATTAGGCAGGTGCGGATCCAGTGGTGGGTTAAACTTAGGTGTGGCAAAAGCAGAGTCTCCACCACTTTTGGGAGGCGCCCATGCACGATCAAAACCATGCATATGTCATGTGATTAAAAGGAAGGCGTTAAAAATAGTATTTTTTTTTGCTGTGGCCCCCGTGACAAAAATATTGCCTGGATCCGCCCCTGTAACTATTCTCATAGAATACCCCTAATGATTTGTACTTTTAGGTATACCATAACACTGATGCATGGGAAATACACGTGGCAAATAAAAAAACGATATAAACAAATACAGGCTTTACACCAGCAGCTTGTTCTGTTTAGAACGGGATTAAACATACCCTTCCCCAGTAAAACTCATAAAAACAAAAGGAAAAGTTTTAAACAGAATGCTCCAGTTTCTGCTAAAGGGAAGAGGAAAAGTGCATTGCCTAGGTAAAACTCAATCTAGTAATTAATTAATTTATTCTTATCTACAATATGATGTATCATAATGACCCTTATAATTTTTTAATCTTTATTATGTTTTTGTATTAAGATATCAGTTACCTTAGTCATTTTTCTTCGATATAGTATATTAGATGTTTATCAGTTATCTTATTGTTAGTCATTTTTCTTCGATATTTATTAGAATATCTCTGTGTTGCGTTCATATTTCATGATTTAATATTTTCTAAATATATTTTTTTATTTGTGGTGTAATTTATAATTGATTTCTTTGTCAGCATTATAAAAAACAAAATAGATTTTATATTTTTGATCATCTCTCAATCTATGTTTAGATTAATAGGCCAGGAAACGAAGACATTAATTCGGAAATAAATAGTGCTCAACGGATTATTATTTTAAGTTGTAGGGTTGACCCTTAGGAGTAACATACCAAAAGTCCCCAGCCATAGACCTCATGCGTTAGGCGGGAGGGGGGTGGAAAGGGTTGGTTTGTAGGTTTTTCGTAATTATCTCGAAAACTAAGCATCCTTTTGAAAGTGCCATTCTATACAAAATGAAAGTAAATTAAATTATCTACAAAAAAGATTCTGTTCATTTTTTCGCTAGGGGCAGTAGTTAAGGGTGTATGTGAGTTTGAAAATGCGAATAGCTGGAAAAACTGTGTATTGTGGGAGGTAATGCTTAACAAGTAGAAAATTTTATAATATTACAAATATTTATAAGGCCATATTAAGTAATTCATCGACAAGATCATCATCGTCGTCGCCGTTGATGCTGACGATTGGAGGGCCGTTGGTACATGAAGCGCGGCAACAGCTGCACACAAGCGAGCAAGGTATGCCTGCTTTGCGGCATCCGCAACGGCCCCTGCAACCAGTTGTGCACCCGCAAAATAAGTTATTTGTGCTTGTGACGGGGGTAAGGAAACCATCCGACCCCCTCATCCATCCCCAAGCAGTTGGCTCCTACTGCTGATCTCCATATAGCCATTGCTGAATATGCAAACAATAATTCGTCCTTTGTAGTTTAAAAAAATGTGACACAATCTTGTCTAAGCACAATACAAAACATAAGTTAATGTAAACAAGCATATATTGATACATACCTGCAAATGAACTCTAAGGGAGTGTTGGCGAGCAGCCGCTCTGGTGGGTGGAAGTGCCGCAAAATCAGGCTTTCGCTTTGTCGAGGCTTTAACAAAAGCCTGGTGTCGTACCCCGTTCAGGTCTGCACCTTGTGGGGCCTGGCACAATGCCAAAAAAAAAAAGCTGCTCTCCTGCATCAGCTACCATGTCCTGTGTTGCTTAGGGATCACAGAAGACTTTGTAGATGTCTGTGACCTGCTCCTCGGCCTTCAAAAATACTTTCACCACACCTCCCTTGCTCTTGTTGTGAATACCGGAGGTAGTAACATAACCGCTGAACGAATGGAGCCATTTGCGAAAACCATTCTGTTGTTCCATTCATTCAGCGGTTGTGATACTACCTCCGTTGTTGACAACAAGAGCAAGGGAGATGTGGTGAAAGTATTTTTGAAGGCCGAGGAACAGGTCACAGACATCTACAAAGTCTTCTGTGATCCCTCAGCAACACAGGACATGGTAGCTGATGCAGGAGAGCAGTTTTTTTGGCATTGTACCAGGCCCCATAAGGAGCAGCAAAGCTTGATTCTGTGGCACTTCCACTCACCAGAGCGGCTGCTCGCCAACACTCCCTTAGAGTTCATTTGCAGGTTTGTATCAATATATGCTTGTTTACATTAACTTATGTTTTGTATTGTGCTTAGACAAGATTGTGTCACATTTTTTTAAACTACAAAGGACGAATTATTGTTTGCAGATTCAGCAATGGCTATATGAGATCAGCAGCAGGAGCCAACTGCTTGGGGATGGATGAGGGGTCAGATGGCTTCCTTACCCCCGTCACAAGCACGGACCCAGTTGCGCCAGAATCCGTCCTAAATAACATATTTTGCGGGTACACAACTGGTTGCGGGGGCCGTTGCGGATGCCGCAAAGCAGGCATACCTTGCTCGCTTGTGTGCAGCTGTTGCCGCGCTTCGTGTACCAACGGCCCTCCAATCGTCAGCATCAACGGCGCCGACGATGATGATCTTGTCGATGAATTACTTAATATGGCCTTGTAAATACTTGTAATATTATAAAATTTTCTACTTGTTAAGCATTACCTCCCACAATACACAGTTTTTCCAGCTATTCACATTTTCAAAATCACATACACCCTTAACTACTGCCCCTAGCGAAAAAATGAATAGAAACTTTTTTGTAGATAATTTAATTTACTTTCATTTTGTATAGAATGACCCTTTCGCAAGGATGCTTAGTTTTCGAGATAATAACGAAAAACCTACAAACCAACCCTTTTTTTTTTTTTTTTTTTTTTTTTTTTTATTGGTGGTAAAATACACAGAGTGTTTACACATGTCAACATACAATAAGAAAGATAAAATACAAAGTACATGATATTAAATGTATAAAATATAGATATAAGGTATAAGACTAACGGCACAGAATACAAATGACAAACTAAAAGAAAAAAAAAAAAAAAATTTATAAGCAATAAATATATAGTCGGTATGGTATGGTGATTAGTTATTGCTTATTTACAGAACACTGCACAATGATACACACATTAGATTTTAATCGAGGCAAAGTTACTGGCTAAAAATTCGTTAGTACTATAAAAAGCATTATTAAGTAAATATCTTTTTATCTTATTTTTGAACTGGGTTTCATTTAACGATTTTATTTCTGGTGGTAGAACATTATAAAACTGCAAACCCAAGTATCCAGTGCCATCCCTGGTTTTATTTAATCTATGGAAATTTATATTTAGCTTATTGTTATTTCTGGTTTTATGATAATGTACTTGGCTCCTGGTTTTGAATGATTCCACATTTCTCTTTACATAAGTAAGACACTGGTAGATATAGGTACAAGGCACAGTCATAATTTTCAAAGTAATAAAGTGTTGTCTGCAATCATCTCTAAATTTTAATCCAGAAATGACTCGTATTGCTTTACGCTGAGCAGAGAATACAGTAGCACAAGATGGGGCATGTCCCCAGACTAAAATCGCATATGATAAAGTGGAGTGGATGAGACTATGGTAAGTCATGGTTAGAGTATTCAGTGAGACTTTATCAACAAGGTTTCGTAGGAGGTAAGTATATTTGGAGATTTTGCTGCAGATGCAGATGGTATGACTTTCCCAGGATAACTTGGAGTCTAAGTTGACTCCTAGGAATTTAACAGTCTCTGGATTATTAACCTCTTCCAAACTGCGCAAACTAAATATCATTGTTTCTGTCTTAGACACATTTAGACTTAGCTTGTTAGATAAAAACCAGTTCTGTGAATTTAACTCAGTATGCGGAACCTCGTTTAGCAACAGATCGAGGTTACCATTAGACATTGTCAAGTTTGTATCATCGGCAAATAATATGGCACTAACATTATCTTTAATTGACTGAGGAAAGTCATTGATATAAAGTAAAAAAAGTATAGGACCCAGTACGGACCCTTGTGGTACGCCATGCCGTAGTTTCAAAGTACTCGATATGAGGCCATTATTGAGAACAAATTGCTGTCTGTCAGTCAGATATGACTGTAAAAGTGATTTGCTTTCTTCAGTAAAGCCGTAGAAACTTAATTTATTGATAAGTATTTCGTGGGACACGCAATCAAATGCCTTAGTGAGATCTAGGAAGAGATTCCCCCCCCTCCCGCCTAATGCATGAGGTTCACGGCTGGGGACTTTTGGTATGTTACTCCTAAGGGTCAACAATACAACTAAAAATAATAATCTGTTGAGCACTATTTATTTCCGAATTGGGGGATTTTTCGGTCTTCGTACTATAAAGTCAAATTGTAGTTACTATATTAACAATTGAAATCAGTATTTATCGTTATCCATAATTCATCCTCATTTCAATAGACATGGGAGTTCTAATGATTGATTGGCAAACAAACAAATTCTGCTTTATAAATATAGCCCGGGAAACAGCGACAAAAATTTTAGACCGATTCCAGTAACATTCTTTCTAACATTAATTATTCAATATTCTTCCGCAATACTTAAAAGACTTACCTGTTACAAAATTTAAAAAAAGGATAAAAGAAATATTGATTGAAAATGCATTTTACAACATAAATGAATTCATTGATTTTTTTTGCACCTAACTTAATAATAGGTTGTTAACATTATATTTTGTAAAACTTAATCTTATTATGGTATACCAACTGTAGTTTATCTATATGTTGTATATTTTATATGTGTTTTATTGTGTATTATTATATTTTATCTGACGTGTCCTATATCATGTAAATGATTTCTTGGATAAATAAATTGAATTTGAATTTGAATTTATACTACTACTATTTCTGTGCCATAAATAATAAAAATTATTGTCTAGCACGGTATGAGCGGGGCAAGGCTCGACTGGAGTGTCTCAAATCTAAAAAAAAAAAAATAGAGAAATTGATCAACCAAAATTGTCGCTAGCTCCTAGTTTAATACATCTATTGATGTGAATTGACAAAGTATCATTGTTGGAGTAAGTTCTCAACTGTGGTTTTTGTACAAACAACTGCATTCGACACAGGCCGATATTAGCTCAGTTTCTTTCCGGTGCTAAATTCTATCCACGTCCAGATTTTCATTTTGGTTCAATTTCTTTTTTTTTCCTTTTTGTAAGTTAAAAACATTCCTAAACTAGGCTTAGAATTATTTTTGGGAATTCAGTGGCACAATGCTTATGATGTTACCCAGGTAGCAAAGGCACGTGAAAATGACGTGAAAAAATGGTCAGGGGTGACGAGAAATGACGAGTTAGATGACGTAAATGAAACGTGAAAATGACTTCCTAATGTCTCAGGCGAATGACGTCTTTTTCAGGTTATATTTGGTAATGCCCCCCACAGGTTTTTAGTAATAGGAACATATAAAAACTACATACTAGTTAGTAATCTACTTGATAAAAATAAAATAATTAATGCATAAATAAGTTTTATCCTAATAAATTTGTTTGTTAGCCATCCGTAATTTTATTTACATTAGCATATCTAATATCGTTTACAATCACTCCAACTTTTTCTCACAAGGGTTGCCTGCAAATTATAATGTATATTAAGTTATTAAATTCATTTTTACTTACCTTTACCAATTGCGGTCCGTAGGATTCGAACCTACATGTTTCCCGTTGTCCGTATTACAGTACTGACGCTTCAACCAACTGAACTATCTTGGCGACTGCTATTTCAGATGCTAAAAGCAGTATTTATTGTGGTGAATGAAGTCTTTATTATGTGAAATTGAATTTCTTGCCTTATTTAAAATATATGAAAATCTTTCAGGTTCTCGCTTCGAGTTACTAGTATTTTTATTTATTTATAATTATTAAGAAGAACTTATTTAATTTAATTAAACTGTCACCAGTGTCACCTGAGAAGTACAAGTAGTTGTTGAACATAATTATTGCATTAATTAGTATTAGTGGCGGTTCGTTAAAAAAAATATATTTTCCCCAGATCTCGAAATTGAAGAGCAGAGAGGGAGAAATCCGAAAAAAAAATTTTCCTTATCTCAAATTTGATGAGCGGTGGAAGGGAAGTCAGAAGTCAACTATTTTAAGAATTAAAGTTTTAAGTTGAGGTACTTATACAAACCTGGGAAGCGTGTTGGAGAAAAAACGGTAAAGGTGTAATATCGTCATCTACAACATAAATAGAATATTTAATGGTCTAAAACAGACCTAAAATTGAAAAAAACCAATAAGCAATTATTACCTTAAAAAAAAAACAACTAGAATTTTTTTCGCAATAAAAAAAAAACGCAATGAGCAGGGACCGAACTGCCGACCTCATGACTCGGAAGACGATGTCTTAAGCACTCGGCCACCAACCTTCTGAGGATACTTACCTAAAGACTTTATAGTTGGAACTGGAACACGCAACGGATAGATTTTGCTTTTTAATGCATTTTAATCTAATTTTATTATTAAAAGAATAGATAGAAATATAATTTAAACAAATAAACTGCCGAATCTTTGCAAACTCTTTCGAATATAAATTATTTTGGATAATGTTAAAAAACATTATATCCTCGAATAAAAACGCCAATACTTATCCCTCACGACACGGTTTATTTTTTTTTAAACTTTACACTCTGGTTACGATAACAAAATGCCATTAGCGAGTTTTAAAGTTTGTAATCCGATAAAATATAAATAAATTTAACACCAAAAAAAGACGACAATATGACGTGATGTGTAGCACGTCATTTTAATGTCATTTATAAGACGTCATTCTGTCGTCGATTTTTAGTGCCCTGGCGTCTTTTTGACCAGAATCACCAGATTTTGACGTCATTATAACGTACCCTTGCTACCTGGGTAGGCTTGCGACCGTGGAGCCGTGGATTGAAATCTTCTATTTTAAAGCCGATAGTGTGACCCGGCATGAGACTTATGCAATCTATTTAGCAACTTAAAATTAGAAAGGAAATTAAACCAAAATGAAAATCAGGACATGTGGATGGAATTTGCCACTAGAAAGAATCTAAAACGTATATCTTGTTAGGATATCACCAATAAATTTCAAGAAAAATTGTTCGAAAACTTGAGATTCTTTTCGAAATGTCACCGCCACTTTCACAGATTTGGTTGAAGACTCAAAACCGCCAAATAATGAACAATTAGAAATGCAGTCCATACTCACCAACATTGCTGTCGGGACTGGGGCTCGGACCCAATACACAATAAACGATGTGAACGGCACATTCGCCACACAATAAGCCGTAGCCGACTGAGCTACCGTGCCTATAAAAGTGTGCAATCAGTTTACTTGACCGTAAATCATCTCTTTATGACAATTAATTGATAAGTTATTCGTAGTTGTATCAATCTATCATAAGCAGTTAATAGCTAAATATAATCGCCATAGTTCATATCACAAAACACTCCATTTGTTTACATTATTTTTATGTTTCTCTTTTTTTTTAGGTTCCCAAAGAAACCTGAAATTCTCGTTAGCTATGATAGATTAGGGTATAGAATGAAACAAATAGAAAGCTACCTTAACAACTTGTTGTCTATTACTATATATAGAAACCATCCTGCCACAGTAAGTATGTTTACTTAAAAAACAAAACAAACTGACAATATTAAGAATCATGAGAAATTAGGAGTACGAAGTCATGGAATGTTGAAACATTCTGACAGAGGATCATTTTGAACAATAAGATCGAACCGCCTTCAAAAAAGGTTGCTAAAAATTATTATTTAAAAGGACAAGGCTATTATATTTTCGTCCACTAATTTCATAAAATAAAAAGTTCATCTTAAAATAATTTAACGTTATTTATTTATAGTTGATCATGTGATCTTTATGTTTCTATACATTTTACATTTAAAAAACAACAGTAAGTCATATTAATAGCATTTCAAAGTAAGCATGTTTGCAGTTTATTTGTAGTTTTTAACGTTTTTCCGAAATTTTAATGTATTATTTCAGTTACATGAGCTCGATGAACCAAAAAAATTTGTACCTCATTTCGTTCAGTATTTAAGCTTTTAAATAAAGGTCAATTTATATTGGTTCATCAAGCGCTTCAATGTATAAAAAACAAAATCGTTTCCTCGGGAGTCGTAGTAGTCGTTGTCGTGTGTATTGAATAAAAATATTTTTATCCGCGACTATTGTATAATCATTGCATTCTAAATTTAACAATTGACAAATATAGATAGTCATTATTCCAACCTAACATATAATAATAATAATAATAATAATATCTTTATTGGTGCATTATGCAGAGTATTTACACATGTCAAAAAAGTGATACAATTTTCTACATAATGTAGTGTATAAAGTAAAAGAGAGAAAAAAAAAACAAATGGTGTTTGAAGGTAAAAATAACACCGTAAAAACAAATAAATTAAAAACCTTATTTATCAGACATAGTGGAAAAGTCAGCATCTAAGAATTCTTTAAAATTATAAAAGGCATGGTCTATTAAAAATTTTTTTATCACAGATTTGAAACGTCTACAGTCCAGTTCCTTGATGGGATGGGGTAAAGCATTGAAAAACTTTATTGCGTGATACCTTATTCCATCGCGAGTTTTAGAGAGTTGTAAAAAGTCATGATTCAAATGATCTTTATTACGGGTAGAGTATGAGTGGATCTGATCACGTGGTGTATACTTCATTTTCTGTGACGTAAAGGAGACACTGCAATATATATGTACTAATCAGGGTTAGGATATTTAGTTTTTTAAAAGAATCTCTGCAATCATCTCTGTATCCTAACCCAGCAATTATTCTAACTGCTTTTCTTTGCATAGCAAAAACAGCAGCAGAATGGGAAGAGTGACCCCAGGCCAAAATTGCATAGCTGATTGCAGAGTGGATTAGTCCATGGTATGCTGCTAATAATGTTGCCTGGGACACGCAGTTCACTAGGTGTCTTAAAAGAAATAAATTTTTAGCCATCTTATCACACAGAAAATTGGCATGTTTTTCCCAAGTTAAATTGTTGTCCATGTGAACTCCTAAGAATTTAATACAATCCATGGATACTATATTTATGTCATCTATTATGTACTGTCTTAAACTGAAAATCATTGTTTGTGTCATTTTCTCGTTTAACATTAATTTATTTGATAGACACCAGTCCTGAATAGTTGACCGAGTTTCGCGCACATTGGACAGCAATGCATTGATATCCTGGTTTGTGTTTAATAAAGTGGTGTCATCAGCAAATAAAACAGATTTTGCCGAAACAGTATTGTTGGATAAGTCATTTATGAAAATGAGAAAAAGAGTTGGACCCAATACGGAGCCTTGAGGTACTCCAAATTTAATATTTATGAAACCAGAATTCATATTTTGGTAATTCACTGACATCTTTTTTCAAGGTAAGATGCAAGTAGCTTTTGACTGTCAGCAGAGAATTTATAAAATTGAAGTTTTTTCAATAATATATCATGGGATACACAGTCAAATGCTTTGCTTAGATCCAAAAATTGGGCGTATAATATTTCGTTTTGTTCAAAGCCTCTGTTGATTGAGTCTGTCAAAGAGTTAATAGCATGGGTAGTTGACAATTTACTTCTAAAACCAAACTGACAGTTATTGAACAAGTTGAACTTCTCAAAGTAATTTGTTATTTGCAATATAAGGGTATGATAGAAATCGGTCTGTAATTAGGAGGATCTTCCACATCTCCCTGTTTATGAATGGGTATAACTTTTAATACTTTAAGAATTTTGGGGAAAATGTTACTTTTAATACATTGATTTATAAGTTTAGTTAGTGGAATAAAAATTTGGTGTTTGATTGAATTTAGAATTTGTAAGTTTATGTTGTATGCATCTTTACTATTTGTTTTTTAGGTTATTAATTATGTCTAAAATTTGTAAGTAAGATACTTCCGAAAAATTAAAAGTACTGTCTAGCCCCTTTAGGTCAGTGTTGCTTAAATAAAGTTCAAAATTGTTGTTGGATGGAGGTAATGAATTAATTGTACGACCAGCAACCGTACCAAAGTAATTATTAAAATCATTTGAAGTAATATCAGAAGCTATGATGAATGAACATAATCTCATCCTAACGCATCTTTGACCGATCAGGATCTAGCTGTTTTCATTCTAACACACCATTGACCAATCAGGAACTAGCAATTTGAATAAAGAAACGGCGAATCCATTTTTTCCAAGAGAGAGTCCATGTTTTCATGCATATTTTTGTGTGTGGCGTTTAACACGTCAAAGCTTTACTGTAAGCTAACTAAATTTTTTCACTTTTAAACGATTAAAGCAGGTAAACTATAGGATAGTCATGGATAAAGTATAGTATTCAGCTCGCGTATAATGGCTATTACACGCTCGGATGATTTATGACACTTACCTTCGGCTCGTAACATAAACATCATCCTTGCGAGTAATAGCCATCATACGCTCTCTGAATAATCTACTATTCCAAAAAACTGTTTTTTATTACTTGTCAAGACATATACTACTCAAAAAATATGACATGAAATGGCCGATGGGCGAAAAAAGGCCCTTATTTATCCTTGTCCTTTCACCGTTCTCAAGTTAATTGAACTTTATTACCTAATTTCAATATTGAACTTCGTTAAAAATGCATTTGAATTTGTCCATTTTTATGCCAACGCCTTAATATCGATATTAAATTAACTGGGCAGCAGGGAAATTTTAGTTAATAATTTTTAACAACCTTTTTTAAATTTCAAAAAGAAATTTTATTTTATTTTTCAAAAAGAATGTTTCACTCCTTTTCGTGATCTCATTATTTAGCTTCTACCCAGTAAAGAAATATATCCATTGTTTTGAATTTTTAAACTTAACTCCAGGCTCGTTATCAGAGAATGAAATTGTGGGACTACCATACCATACCTTGCAATTTGAGAAAAATTTTATTGAAATCGCTTAAGCCGATCCAGAATAATGATACACACACACGGTAACCTCCTTCTTTTTTAAATTTTAATTAAAAATTAAAATTAATTTAAGTAGAAAATGAGAAATGATTTTTCTTTGAAATACAATTCGTTTCCAAGTTACTGATTATTTAATATTTGAAATTCGTAATTTGAGGGGGGCCCTAATTCGAATATCATAAATCAAAATGTTGTTAAATTTTTGATACAGCAATCAATAATATTGCGTTAATTTTTCAATAAAAAATGTCTTATATAACTTGAAAAATCGACCCTTTTTTCTTAATAAAAATGCGCGCCAATGGTTGAAATAAATTTTGTTTTACTCAAAAAAGACATAGTAAAAGTATTTGATACAGACATGGTTGGAAGGGGGCATTAAAAGTGGGACACGCTGAATATAGTGATCCAAATAAAGTTTTAATCTCATATCTGTAGGTGCTCTATCTCTTTCATAAGAAGCTGTGGTACGGATATGTTCCGTTAAATAATAGTATTCAACATTTCGTTATTGAAAATATATGTTCAGATATCTCTTACATTTTTATTAGATGCCTTCTCTATAACCGAGTAAATTTTCGAACTTCGTTTTTACAATTTTTGTTGGTTCATGCCTTCTCCGCTTGATAGTTTTATCTCTCCAACTATTGAGCAATCCTGGGGGATACAATAATTTCTGAGACTTCAAGATCTGAAATATCTTGTCTAGTATCTAAATCTTCCATTTTTGCTTCCAAATGATCCTCCTCTTTGCCGTCTTCCTCATCATTTTACTCAATTTCCTCATTCGCATATTCTAACAAAGCTTGTTCCAGTAACTTTTGCAAGCACAGTTGAGGCTACCAGCGCGAAAACGGCCTAACCCACAGAATTGTGGGTTAGGCCGATTACGCGCATGACATGTTGCCCTAATTATTTAAAGTAAAGTGAAACTAGTGGCACCATCTTTTTAATAGTGGGCAAAGGTCGCTTAGGCCGTTTCACATTATAAATCTATATACTTAGGCAGCAAGTTGAGCTGATAAACTCAAACATCATAAAATGTGGCTTAGGCCGTTTTCGCGCTGGTAGCCTCAGTTGTTCTTCATGAGACCACATTATTGAAATAGTGGTTTGAATCGAAAATTTTAAAATTTAAAAATTGCTTAAGGAAACTTTCCCATCTATATTTTTACAATATCGCAAAGAGCCACTTTCATTTGCAAAGATATATGTATGCGAACTCACATTTTGGATGACAACTCGAAGACAAGTGTAGCCTCCAATCTCGGACAATAGACCAATATACATGAGTGTTGTGAAAGATACTGAGAACAGTAGGTCAAGGGCAGCGGCGGCTGGTGAAATTTCAATATTTTTTTCTCGTCTATGGCGCATGGGACCCATATGAAATTTGGGAAATAAAATCTAGAGAAGCACTTCTCTAATGACCCCTAAAAAATTTTGAAAAAGCAGTTTGCGAAAAAATTTTTGAAAATTCGTTAGCCTCCCCTGCATGCATTTGACTTTTCATAAAAATACAACAACAGATTTTGGAGTTTACGAAAATATTTTCAATACTAACTGAGATACAACGAATTGAAATATTGTAATTTGTTAAATTGTAAATTACAAAATTTCAGTTCATTGTATTTCAGTTAGTAATGAAAATATTTTCATAAACTCCAAAATCTGTTGTTGTATTTTTATGAAAAGTCAAATGCATATGACAAAACAAAATAAAAATAAACAGGAGCTCCTAGACCCAGGGGAGGCTAACGAATTTTCAAAAATTTTTTCGCAAACTGCTTTTTCAAAATTTTTTAGGGGTCATTAGAGAAGTGCTTCTCTAGATGTTATTTCCCAAATTTCGTATGGGTCCCATGCGCCATAGACGAGAAAAAAAATATTGAAATTTCACCAGCCGCCACTGGTCAAGGGAGTGAAAAATTTCTAAGAAGCAGTAAAATTTGTTTCCTGGCAAACAGGCTGTAGCACGTTCAGGTTAAATCCACTTTTATTTTTATTTTCTTGAGATTATAAAATAATTTTCTTAAATTCTATTTGAAAAATACTATGCATTGTAAAGGCTTATATTGAAACATTTGTTAATGCATGTGTTGTTAACTTTTTAGATAGAATTTTTAGAAATATCTCATTTATCATTTATTAATGGATTAGGAATTAAAGGGAAAGAAGGCTTAGTCAACAAAAAAACTGGAAGTACACATCCTGGCCAATCTGGTTGCAACTTCTGTGGATTGTATCACTGTTTCTTCTGTATAAGGTAACTATAAGATTATTTTTAATGTTATTATTCTGATTCGTATATAAGTTTGGTATTTTCGAAATCTCCATTTTCGTTGTAATAAAAAAATTTTATTGATACTTTACTTTACAAATGAGAAAGTAGAATATATAATAAATGTATTAGTTTGATTGATTATCCGCTGTTAATAATTTTTAATTTTGCAGTTAACAACTAATAAATTTCCAAGGTTATGTAAAAAAACTTTGAAACACAGATGCATTAAAGTGGGCCAAAATATTAGCAATTGCAGGTCTATATCTGTTTTATCTGTTGTTTCCATTTTTGAGCAAGTAATATACAACAAAATCAATGTTAAAAATAATATTATTGAATTAATATCCATTTTTACTGATGATATTAATACAGCAATCGATAATTCTCATTTTACGAAGGCCTTTGACAAGGTTGATCATGGCCTTACTTTGAAAAGTATCAAAATTTTGTTTTTCTGCTAATCTTTTGCTGTATAAACTACCTAAGATACAGGTGACAACAAATAAAATTCATGAACATGCTGTCTAGTAAGATCCAGATAATTTCAGTTTTTTTTATGCTTTTAACAAAGCAAATTTTTTATTAACTAATGTCAGTAATTATATGTGATAGGCTGATAGGTATACCGTGCGTGTAATTTCCCATTAGGCATGTACATTCACGTAGCGTGAGAGATTTGACAACACCGGCAGCCGTAAATTCGTCCGTCGGTGGAGTATTCCAGCTCTGTTATTTCATTTCAGCCAGCTGGCACGCGCGATGTTGTAATTCTTCTCCCCATGCCTAGCCCGCGACTACACACACGGTATATGTAGTATTCAATTTATTAATCTTAATTTTATACATTATCTCTCTGTTGTGCTCTTTATAGCTATACAGGGTGAGTCATGAGGAACTGTACATACTTCTACCGTAAGTAGAGGCACCTAAGACAAATATCAAGTGACCATTAAAAAGTGTTTTGTTCCCTTTCTTTACTATCATACAGAGTGATTTATGAATTTTGTCCAAAAATTGTTTTGGTCATAACATTTTAACGGTTAATCCGATTTGCCTCATTTTTTACAACAATGTACACTGTTGCCTAACAACCATCATACATATCCAAAATTTAAAAAATCCAGGGACGGTTTCAAAAAAATTTGTTGGATTGCTTCGTATACGATAGTTCACCCTGTATATGATTTATCTAAAACTTGATATGAAATTTGTATAACACACAAATAGGTAATAAAACCTTAGTATTTGAAATTTTTGTCACACTTAATAAATTTTTTATTAACGATCAATTTTCAAGTCAAATGAAAAGTTTGGCAAAATGGAATATTTTAATGTATACTAATATTTATAAATACAAACATTTAGCTAAAAAAAATAATATCTACATACCTGGTGCCTAGGTTTAATAAGTACCATCATTTTAATGAATTTCCAGGCCAGGTCTTACATGTTTATTTACAATACGTACAGGGGCGGCTTAAGGGCACGGCAACCCGGAGCGCCGGTTCGGAGGGGTGCCAAATTAAGGGTAAAGGAGGGTGTGCCAGAGAGCAAAAAATGTTTTCGGATTTTTAATAGCACCCCCTCCATATTTTTAATAGCACAATGAGGCGATACAAAATTTTTTCGGATTTTTATTTGCAACCCCCCCCCCCATGAGGCGACAAAAAGTAGTGATTGATCGCGGAGTTCGAAGGGATATCCTTGTACTTTAGTATGAAGTACGTCCGTGATGACCTCAGACCAAAAAGTGCTCCCGCCCGGGTAGAAAATTTACCTTGAGCCGCCCCTGAATACATATGTATTTAAGAATTATAAGAAAAGAAAAGGAATAACGAAAATAACAAAACGTAGATCCGTATCTTGTATTTATTTTAAATTCAATGCTTGCATTTGAATATGATTGCTGTTGAGACATTAAACACTCGATATAAGTGGACTGTAGTTTATTCAATATTTACAAAGATTAAGGTTTTATGATATAATGGCTGTTACAAGCTACAATACGTAATACATAATGCTAATACTAATGGCGTAATGGGGATGCAAAAACGGCTTCTTCCCTCGCGCAGTTCTGACTTGCGCAGTAGCTAAGTGAGTATTGCCAACGTTCAACAAACAAAATAAACTGTGGAAACCCAACATGCCGGCCCCGTTGAAATGTCCTCATTTCGAAATAACAAATATAGTTAATATTAGTCCATTGGCAAGATACATATGCGGGCCACAGCGCGTTTAACTACACTCGTTTCAGTTTTAACTGTCACTACTCTTACAATCCCATCGGATCCTGGATGAAGTTCCACAATTCTGCCCAACGGCCAACGCTGAGGGGACGCTTATCATCCTTGAGTAACACTAATGTTCCGGTAAGTATATTATCCTTTGACTTGAATTTCCACCTTGTGCGCTCTTGCAAAGTATGCAAGTAATCGTTAGACCAGCTGGTCCAAAAATGCTGCGTAATTTGCTGAAGGTGTTTGAATCGAGACAAACGACTAAACTTAGCATCATGCAAATTTTCTTCAGGAAGAGCTGTTAGAGCCTCTCCGATAATAAAATGGCCAGGCGTGAGCGCTTCCATGTCATTATGGTCATTGGTCAGGGGTATAAGAGGTCGGGAGTTCAGGATAGCCTCCACTTGGGTCAAGAGGGTATGAAACTCCTCATATGTGAAATGAAAATTACCTATTATTCTTTTGAGGTGGTGCTTGACAGATTTAACCGCCGCCTCCCATATTCCCCCAAAATGAGGTGATCGAGCGGGTATGAAATGCCACTCGATTTGATTGTGAGCCAGAAATGATTGAAATATTTTGTCATCATCCAATTTAGCAATATTAGCTAGTTCGTTATCTGCGCCTACATAGTTAGTGGCATTATCCGAATATAAATGCTTGGGACATCCTCGTCGCGCTATAAAACGCTTGAACGCATTCAAGAAGTTATCCGTTGTCAGGTCACCAACAGGTTCCAGGTGAACAGCTTTAGTAGCCAAACAAATAAAAACACAAAAATATGATTTGACGAGTTTTCTGTTTCTTAACTTGCCATCCTTTACTAGATACGGACCTGCGAAATCGGTACCCACAGAATGAAAAATGCGTGAAGGATTTACCCTATAACTAGGCAAATTACCCATTTGCGGAAACACTGAGGGTGGCTTAGCTCTAAAGCATATGATACATTTTCTTAAGACACTTTGGACAGCTTGCCTTCCATTTAAAGGCCAAAATTGCCTACGGATACTAGATAATATTAGTTGAGGCCCGCCGTGCAAATTTTTATAATGCTCGTGACGTATAATTAATTTAGTCAATGTGTGATTCGTGGGCAAAACCATAGGATATTTCTGCTCGAAATTTATTTTAGCATGAGCTAACCTACCCCCAACTCTTATAATTTCATTATCATCCAAAAACGGATTAAGTGCAGCTAGTTTACTTTTTCGATTTACAAATTTATATTGCTTAAGTGCCTGCACGTCCATCGAAAATTCGCTATGTTGTGCTAGTTTTACTAATTTTAAAGTAGCACTATTTAGTTCATCTACTGATAAAACAGGTGATATAGTAGCCTTGTCTTTGAGTTTTAGTCGATTAATAAAACGTAAACAGTAGGCCATTACATGTTGTAATTTAGGAAAGCTTGAATAAAGGTCAAAAATATTGATGAAATTTGTTACATTCAATGCAATTTGATTTTTGGTTTTAATTTCGGGAATGTCATCCTGTTTACGAGTAATATCTTGCGGCCAATCGGTCATTTGCTTTATAAGATATAAGGGACCGTGCCACCAAAGCTTATTTTCTAATAATTGATCAGGTGCGCACCCTCTGGAACCTATATCTGCGGGGTTGTCTCCTGAGCGTACGTGCCGCCACTGCGCTCCGTCGGTTAATTGTTGTATTTCGGATACCCGATTACAAACAAATGTTTTCCAATTACTTGGGTGACCAGCTATCCATGCTAAGACTATGCTTGAGTCACACCAAAAAAATATTTCCTCTATGTTTAAATCCAAAGCCGCAATTGTCCCTTTCGCTAATTTAGCTAGTAAAACTGCGCCGCAAAGTTCTAATTTAGGGACTGTTAACGACTTGACGGGTGCTACCACCCGTGTTTTAGCACAAATCAATCTAACCGAAATCTGATTCGAATCGTTTACTGTTCTCAAATATAAACACGCACAATAGGCAGTTTCTGACGCGTCACAGTTTCCATGTAATTGTATACTGGACACATCAGTAGTTGTTATCCGTCTAGGAATTTTAATCTTATTTAATAACGGCAGCTGCTCGAAAAAATCTAACCACAAACCTTGCAGATCGGGCGGTAATGTCTGATCCCAACCGATATTATCTTTCCATAATTTTTGTAATATGCATTTAGCAATAATAATGACGCATGAAAGTAAACCAAGAGGGTCATAAATTTGAGCCACGGTTGAGAGTATAATTCTCTTAGAAAATTTAACATTCGAATATTTAATCATGTCATGATTTAAGGAAAAGTAAAACGTTCCAAGACATGCCTAACGTTTTTATGTTTTTATCGTCTGAAATAATATAGTTCGTGTTGTCAGAGTCAACCTTACCAATTTTAAGTATATTTGAATCATTTGAAATCCATTTTCGCAATAGGAATCCAGCGCTACTTAGAACTGTTTCTAAATCTTGTTTTAATTTGATAGCGTCGTGAGCATTACACGCGCCAGACAGTAAATCGTCCATATAAAAATCTCGCATAATCACCTCACAAGCAAGTGCATACTCATTTTTGTTTTCAATAGCAATTTGCTGCAGACAACGAGTTGCCAGAAACGAAGCAGGTGCTGTACCATAAGTAACGGTCTGAAGTTCAAAATGTTTTAGTTTTTCATTATTTGACATTCGCCAAACAATCCTTTGATATTTCCGGTCTTGTTCATTTATCCAAATTTGACGGTACATTTTTGTCACGTCTGCAATTAATACGACATTGTGTTTACGGAATCTTATTAGTATAGAAACCAAATCGTCCTGTATACAGGGTCCGACCATAAGTACGTCATTCAGAGATTTATTGTTTGTTGTTTTAGCGGAGGCATCGAATACCACGCGCAATTTTGTAGTCAAACTCTCTGCCTTTAATACGCTATGATGAGGTAAATAGTAACCGTCTTGTAAATCACTTTCGTTAATTTGTTTCATATGTTTTAAATTTTCGTATTCTGACATGAATTCTTTATACTGCTCATACAAAGTAGGATTATTTTGTAATTTGCGTTCGACTGAATAGAAACGTCTGATCGCCTGTTCGCTTGAAGAGCCCAGCTGATTATTCTCCCGGAATGGTAAACTTACTGTAAACCGGCCTTCCTTGTCACGGTAAAAATTATCAATGAAATGAGCTTCGCAATCGCTTTGCTCTTGGCTATAATTGCCTTGGGGTGCAACATAGGAGTTTTCAACCAGCCAAAACTTTTCAAGTTTTTCGTTCAATTCGGCATTTGAGATCCCATGCGAGGTAGTTAAGTTACATATTACATTATTTTGTGTGGGTAAGTAAGAGATCGGCCCAGAAATTATCCAACCTAAGACAGAATGCTGAATTATTGGACCAGATTTGCTTGTTCGTATTTGACCTGAGAGAAGTAAATTCCAAAAAATACCTGCACCCAAAAGAATATCGACAGGACCAGGAATAAAAAATTCTGGATCTGCTAAAGGTAATTTATAATAATAATAATAATAACAGTTTATTATCCAAAAGACCAAGTACAATGGTATAGGATTAGTCACATGATTGGACACCAACACATCTGTGCCATCTGATTATCACATAATTAAGCGACTATTAGGGAGGAAAATACAATTATTATAATAACAAATATTCTTAATAAAAAAACAAATTACATTTAAATTACATGTTAACAAACAACCTAAAAATATATAAATTTCACATACACATTTGTCAATAAAATTTTAAAATAAAATAGTTAGATCAACATCAATAACACAATATTCACATCTCTAAATATTCTTTCACTGAGTAAAAACAGTTACTAATTAAAAAGGTTTTCACTTCTTTTTTAAAGGTTCTATTATTTTTAATGTTTTTAAACTGATTTGGTAGCTTATTATATAAGATTATTCCCATATACCTTGGATTTTCCTCATACTTCGACAGACTGTGTATAGGGATCATCAAATTGTCACCTTCTCTTGTATTGTAATTATGATTATAATTATTTGATAAAAATGAATTGACATTATTTTTTACATAAATAAGTATTTCTAAAATATAGATACAAGGTAGGGTTAGCAGTTGAAGATCTTTAAAGAATTTTTTGCAAGGTTCATACTTAGATTCTCCTAAAATATATCGAATTGCTTTTTTCTGTAATTTGAATAGCCTTTCAGAATTATGATTCGAGCCCCAGAAAATAATACCATATGATATTCTCGATACAATGTGTGCATAATAGTACGCTAACAGTGTTTGTCTACTGGCTAATTTTGATAATCTGTACAATGCGTAACAGGTAGAAGATATTTTTTTGGCAACAGTTCCTATATGCATATCCCAATTTAGAGCATTATCAATATGTATTCCTAAAAATTTTGTAGAATCGGTTTGTTGAATAGATTTGCCCTCTAATTTGATTAAATGACTGATGGCATATGTAGAATTTCTAGGGGAAAATATAATAAACACAGTTTTAGAAATGTTCAAGAACAATCTATTTGTTTTGAAATATTCAGCATATCTCTCTATGTTATCTTGTAAAGCGGTTACAGTATTTTCTATAGCTTTTCCACAACACAAATAGGAATTGTCATCAGCAAACATGATTAAAAACTCGTCAAAGAAATTCGGTAAGTCATTTATATAAAACAAAAACAACAAAGGTCCTAGAACTGACCCCTGAGGTACGCCAAATTCTATTTTTAGTTTATTCGATTTAGTACCATTAACTTCTACTAACTGGAATCTATTTGTAAGGTATGATGTTAAACAATCTTTTGCTTTACCTCTAAGGCCATATTTTTCTAATTTTTTAATAAGGATTGAATGATTTATTATGTCGAAAGCCTTACTTAAGTCCATAAAAAGTCCAGCACATTTATTATTTTGATTTAAATTTTCATGTAGTTTTTCTAAAAATGCTAGTATTGCAGTTTGCGTCGAATATTTTTTACGAAAACCGTGTTGAGCATTTGATAATATTTTATTTTTTTCTGCAAAATTTATAATCCTGTTAAAAACAACACGTTCTACTATTTTAGAAATAGACGACAAGAGTGCTACTGGGCGATAATTATCAGGTAAAGTATTATCTCCTTTTTTATGTAGAGGAAGAACTTTTGCTATTTTTAGAATAGATGGAAATATTCCTTCGGTGAGAGAGAGATTTATTAGATATGTAAGCGGAGCCACTAAAAATGTTGCAGATTTTTTAATTAAATTACTACTTATATCATCTACTCCAGATGCGTTGCTGTTTTTTAATTCCATAATAATATTAAAAATTTCATTTTCTGTCACAGGTTCTAGAAAAATTGAGGGGTATGCTGAAATGGTTAAGTTTAATTCGGGAGTGGCACCAAGCTCATCATTTAATTTAGAGGGCAGATCTATAAAATATTCGTTAAACTGTTGAGCAATAATAGATGGATCAGTTATAGTTTTATTATCAATTTTTATTTCACTAATTTCATTTATTTTTTTATCACATGTATTTTTATTTATTATTGACCAAATTGCCTTTGTTTTGTTAGTGGCTTTATTATAAAAAGAGTCGTTATACATTTTTTTTGCATCAATAATAACTTTTTTATAAATTTTTTTATACTTATTGTAATGATTTACGTCGTCTGGGCTATTTGTTGCCGATTTAATATTATACAAGAACTTTAACTTTTCTGATGATTTCCGTATGCCTGATGTTACCCATGCATTTTTTGCATGTTTAGTATTTATTTTTTTATGGGGAAAGTTTGTGTCATGGTAATACGTCAAAATATTTATAAAATTGTTAAAACCTTCATCTACCGTCACTGCATTAAAAACATCCCTCCAGTTTTCATTCCCTAACTGATAATAATAATTTTTAAAATTTGTCTCACTATAGGTTCTTATATAACAATCATTTATTACAACAGATTCTTTCATTAAATATTCACATTCTAATATCTGAGAGGTGTGATCCGACAAACCATCATTTAGAACTTTACAATTAACTTTCGGAGTATTAATAAAATTTGTACAGAAATAGTCAATACAACTTTTGCTGCTTAGAGATATTCTTGTGGGTTCATTAATTACCATGTCTAAGTTGTATGTTTGGAGTAAATCACACAGTTCATTTTTGTTGGTAGAAGTAGAAAGATAGATAATTCAGAAGGTATTTGCAAAGCTTCATAGTTAATTGAAATTTGTGGTACATTTTCCGTTATATGATCAAGGATTAAAAAATTCAGCTTACTTGCAAAATTATTCTGAGTGGATTTAATTGTGCATTGACCCTTCCTAGAGATATGAGTTAAAAGTTGGTTTATGCCAGTAACAGGTGCATTTATTTTTGTTGATTTTATATTTAATTTATCGAAGAAGCTTTGAGTTATAAAATTAGATTGGCTCCCACTGTCCAAAAGTGCCCTGCATTTAAGTGGATTGCCTTGACTATCAAGTACAAATATAATAGCGGTTGATAATAAAATATAGTCCTGACTGGACTGCGAATAATGATTTAAACTTGTAGGGTATGCATTATTTGAGCTTAATTGCTGCACATTTGGGGTAATAGGATTTACTTGTAAAGAATTGGATTCATTGCAGCTTGATTGCTGCGTATTTGAATGCACAGTTGCATTATTTTCATGTGTATTTTGAGAAACTGATGATGAATTTTGATTATTGGCATTGGTTTGCTGAAAATGGCGAGAACTTAAATTATTCTGCGTGCTTGAATTATTTTCAAAGTGAAGCAGCGTATTGTGCTTTCTTTGACATTTTTTGCATGTTGCACTTCGACAGGTTGACGACGAATGCCCTGTCCTGAAACAATTTATACATTTTTTTAATGCTTTAATACGTTCGAATCGCATGCTCGGAGATAAGCCTAAAAATTTGTCACATGAATTTATATAATGGGGTCCATTACAAAACATACAACCCGACGTTTCGGAGCTTACATGCGAATAATACTTATGTTCAAACTTTTTTGTCACCGACTGATTATGATTATGTGTAACTTTATTGCTTAATGTTTCTAATAATAAGCATCTACTGTGCACAAAATTAGTAAAATCCGTCATTTTAGGCGTTGTTTCATTTTTCGTTGATATTTCCCACTCCCTTTTTGTTGCAATATCCAATTTGGACGACAATAAATGAATAAGAATCGTGTCCCAAGTGCTTACGGGTTGTTCTAAGTTATCTAGCGCCCTGAAGTGTCGCAAGAAAGTATCTAAGAATTGTCTCAATGACGTATGAGAATCCTTTATGACGATGGGTAATTCGAAAATATTTTTCATGTGTGAATTATTATTTTTTTATTTTGGTAACGCTCCTTTAGAAGGCTCCACGCCACTGGGTAATTAGCATCAGTTATTTCTAAGTTATTTATACGTTGCCCAGCGTCACCCTTTAAAGATGCCTGTAAATAGTAAAATTTTTGTATTGTTGTTAATTGTGGATTTTCATGTATCAAGGCGTTGAAAGTATCATGGAATTGCACCCAATTATCGTAATTACCAGTAAATTCAGGCAAGTTAATATCTGGTAGTTTAATATTTAATATACTAGTACCCGGCGCTGGCGTCGGCACTGACGCCGCCACCGGCGGCGGTACACTATTTGATATAGCCGTAGGCGAAACCTGTGGCTCTGGCACCGACTTGGCTTTATTAGCCAGTCGCCATGTATCTATAATTTTCTCTGCGACTGCAATTATTTTAAAATATTGATTTTCAAATTCCTCACATTCCTTTGCATGGTCCGAGGTAGTATCTAAAATCTCGATTTCGGACTGCACTGCAATGAAATTGTCTAAGACGGGTTCTATTTTTTGTTTACGTTTTTCTAATTCCACTAACTGTTCGGCGGAATCACCCGAATTGTTTACAAAATTTTCAAATCTAGTTAATTGCCCCTTTAAAGCTCCTCGTTTTGTTACCAAACCACGAAGTTCCTTTTCCATAATGACAAAATATTTTATTTATATTTATTATTTTTAATTACTTTATTATAGTTACGTTTACAGGTTATTTATTTTCTTTGAATAATAAATCTTACTTGACTTTGCTTAAATGCTTAAATGTAAATTTGCAACAATCGCTAATTAAATGAGATATGTTTATATAGAAAATAGGTAGTATTTAGGTAACTTAAAAATATATCAAGGGATTTTAAGATTACGCAATGCCTCTTAACCCAAGTAAATACGCTAAATGGAAACAAAGTATAGGAAACAGAACGGACTGACCTTGTAGCTCTGTGCTTGCATCTGTACTGAGTCGACTACTTTACACTTTAACACTTGTTGAATGTTTTTTAATTAAGTATTGTTTGTTTATTTTTGCTTAGGGATGCTATATGCAGATGCACTTACTGGCACTGTATTAATTATTTGATATTTTGAATGTTAAGTTGCACTGATTTCAGGAATGCTATATGCAGATACACTTACTGGCACTGTATTAATTATTTAATGCTTTGACTGTTAAGTTGCACTGATCTCGGCTCCAACAAATATTAGCTCGAATTTTCGGAAAACTAACATCTGCGCTCGAACGGTCCAACAATATGTTGAGACATTAAACACTCGATATAAGTGGACTGTAGTTTATTCAATATTTACAAAGATTAAGGTTTTATGATATAATGGCTGTTACAAGCTACAATACGTAATACATAATGCTAATACTAATGGCGTAATGGGGATGCAAAAACGGCTTCTTCCCTCGCGCAGTTCTGACTTGCGCAGTAGCTAAGTGAGTATTGCCAACGTTCAACAAACAAAATAAACTGTGGAAACCCAACAATTGCTTTTAAAAATATTTCGAAAAATCTACAGTTTTCGTTAAAATTGATCTTAAACTGAACATATAGGTTGGGCACTTTAAATGGGGGAAATTTAGGTAACACAAATTTGACTACTTATTTCTGTCCTTTTTGGAAGCAATTTGACTAATTGGAGAAAATACATACAGAGGCAACTTTTTAGATGGACCACATCAGAGTGATTGATCGCGGAGTTCGAAGGGATATCCTTGTACTTTAGTATGAAGTACGTCCGTGATGACCTCAGGAAAGAAAAGGGCGCCAAAAAGTGCTCCCACCCGGGTAGAGCCGCCCCTGAATACGTATGTATTTAAGAATTATAAGAAAAGAAAAGGAATGACGAAAATATCAAAACGTAGATCCGTATCTTGTATTTATTTTAAATTCAATGCTTGCATTTGAATATGATGGCTTTTAAAAATATTTCGAAAAATCTACAGTTTTCGTTAAATGGGGGAAATTTAGGTAACACAAATTTGACTACTTATTTCTGTCCTTTTTGGAAGCAATTTGACTAATTAGAGAAAATACATACAGAGGCAACTTTTTAGATGGACCACATCAGCCACATTTTTAAGACCTGGCCTGGAAATTGATTAAAATAATGGTACTTACTAAACCTAGACACGAGGTATGTAGATATTATTTTCTTTTAGCTAAATTTTTGTATTAATTAATATTAGTATGCATTAAAATATTCCATTGCCAAACTTTTCATTTGACTTGAAAATTGATCGTTATTAAAAAAATTGTTGAGAGTGTGACAAAAATTTCAAATACTCAGGTTTTACTACCTATTTGTGTCCTATACAAATTTCATATCAAGTTTTAGATAAATCATATACAGTGAACTATCGTATACGAAGCAATCCAACAAATTTTTTTTAAACCGTCCCTGGATTTTTTAAATTTTGGATATGTATGATGGTTGATAGGCAATAGTGTACATTGTTGTAAAAAATGAGGCAAATCGGATTAACCGTTAAAATGTTATGACCAAAACAATTTTTGGACAAAATTCATAAATCACTCTGTATGATAATAAAAAAAGGGAACAAACACTTTTTAATGGTCACTTGGTATTTGTCTTAGGTGCCTCTACTTACGGTAGAAGTATGTACAGTTCCTCATGACTCACCCTGTATAGTGTGATGTACTTGTGAATTTCTTAGACATTTTCTGTCTGTATTATTACATTCAGCAAATGGTTTTCAAGAAATTAATATCGTAGGTGTCAACATTTATGCAATGACGTTATTTGCTCGCGCTGGGTGAAGAGATGGTTTTTCGTAAAGGACTCATTTTTTGGCTATATAAATCCTGAAGATGGTAGGGTAAATTGTGTAATATTGTTCGATCAAGGATTCGAGGTAGCCTCTGGAATGTATGCGTTAGGTTTGCAAACAGGATTTCAAATTCAAACTCTTAGTAGGCAAATAACCCTCAAATGCTGGACGAGAAGGAAAAGTAGAGAATGGATTGCCGCTTTGAAGGAAATCGCTGCAACTTCTGGTAATTAAATTGATTATCTTAAGTAATTCATGATTAAGTCAGTTGTTCTTTTAATTCAGTGTCATATTTTTATTGAAATTGTCAGATTTTGTTGGGTAGTAAGACCTTTAACTTAGTGATCTAGTTTAATTAGCTGATTTATTGTTTTAGCTACCTTTTATTGCAATAATAAAGGCATCAATGAAATGGGTTCATTGTAACGTATTAAATTTAGCTACCCTTAATATCTCCCAATCTAAATCAAACAATTTAGAGTATGAGCACATTAATTTAAAATACCTTAGTACCTAATCCTAACTATTCCTTTTACATTCAAATGGTGTTTTTCCGTGAATAAGTAAAAATAAATAAACAAATAAATTTACTTTTGACATATGATAGATAGATAGATAGATACATTTATTGATGTTAACATACATAGTACTTAACAGGTAGTACTTACACACACAGGTCTTAATATATAATAATATATGATCAAAATATTGATCAACGTAATGACATAATATTTATATCATTGGTCACTTAAAAATAGATAAAATATAGACAAATGAATTAATAAAGTAACTACATACATACAGTAGTGGCATGTTAAAATATTGAGTCGATGCCAATGTAAGATAGAAGAGAAGAGAAATGGACAAATAATATGCTGAAAAGAAAGAGATTTAACCTACGCGGTTGCCATTTTTCTCTCTAGCTACTTTTAGTCGTCAAGATAATCCTTCCTCTTTTACTGAATTTTTGTGGTACATTTGCGTCAACTCATTCTGTTTCTGTCATTTCTTCATAATTAGACAAAGATTATGTTTTGAGGACATGGGTAAACTATGGATAAAAAAACGGCACGCCCATATTTGCCTGCCTGTTTAATTCAGACATCCCAATGGGAGGTGCGCACGTGTAGACTGTGGGAGGAGCTTCTTATCTGTTGCTGGCAAAGTATACTGAGATTTGACATTAGGGGGAGATTGGGGAACGTAAATTATTTTACGCCATGTTAAAATACGCAGCATAAATCTAAGGATAACAAATCATGATGTTTCTATGAGCTACTGTTAATTAAATTATTTTAACAAGAAACCAATTGCAAATAAAGCCGTATTAATCAATAATTGGATTTCATCCGATTTCGCATTTTCTTTTTACCCCACTTTATCCCATCACTGCAGAGTATTCGCTTAGACATCCCCACCTAAAATGACTGTGATCTGGAAAAGGGAGAAATCCTATTTATTTAAAGAATTTTTATTTATTTTATTTAAATACCTAGGGGTGCTAGTTTAATTTTCACGCCACATGGCTAAAAATGTGCAAAAATAAAACAGTATTTTAGTTATTTGAGCATTAAAAAATGCATCAAATAACTACCAACCAGCAAACTCCAATACGCGTAACATCATTTTTGACAAGAGTAGTACATCCCAACTCATCTTGAAATGTACTAAACAATTTTTAGGAAACTGCTGTTTTCATCATAAACGTCTCAAGCTGTAGGAGGGACAATAAGAGGGGATAGAGGGCGGAACTCTTAACATACACAAGTGCTGGCATCGTTGTTGTTATATCGCTCTCTTTCGAGTACATTATTTTGCTCTTTATATTTCACTCTATCTTATTATGGGGATCGACCCAAGAATTTTGGCTGCCACTACTGTATACAAGAAATACTTATAAAGAACAATTATGAATAATAAAAAAACAAATTATGGCACAATATTGTTAAAGATGTAATTTAAATACTCCTCATGGATAAAATGCCTTTCTTATTAAAAGGCTCTTGACATTATTCTTAAACTGACTAGAGGGCAACATTTTATATTTAGTAGGCAATATATTATAAAAGCAATGAAATTCAGATTTTGTTGGCTTTTGGACAGTCTGCAGTATTTTGGAATTTTATGAGGTTATTTTCTTTGTTGTCAACAATGTCAGTTTGTTCTTCTTCTGTTCTGCGAATAAGTTCACATCTAACTGCCCATATGATGTCACTTCCGTTATGGTGGCACCTTCAAATAGTCAAAGTTTAATACATTTTTTTAATATGTTGCACTTATAATTTTTTTTTCAAATTAAATATATAGCTAAATTAACGCATCTACTACTTTATTTCACCATTTTTGAAAATTAGTCAATAACCCAATCGCTTTTAGCTTCCGAGTACCGAGTACAAGTACTAAAGTGATTGAGAAACTACTCGAATATAAGTACTTAAGTACAATTTTTCGAGTATTGAGTCCCGAGTGTAAAATATGTCGCAAGCGGTTGAGCAGGAACAAATGTTACCTTTAAACCGTTATAGCAAGAAAAATACAAGTAGCAACTGTGAAGGGCTAAAATATAATCAGGGACCGTAACCGAAGCGAAACCATAACCGAAAACCACACCATAATTACAATTTTTTTGTAACCATAACCGAAAACCGGAAGAAGAGTTTCTGGTAAACCGAGACCGAATACCGGAATGAGAGTTTCTGCTATACCAAAACTGAAACCAAAAACCGGAATGAGAGTTTTTGGTACACCGAAACCGAAAACCGCAATGAATGTTTCTGGTAAACCGAAATCGAAAACCAGAATGAGGGTTTCTGGTAAACCGAAACCAAAACCCAAACCGAAATTAAAATTCTCAAGTATGATGAGTTGCATATATGAATTTGCTCACATTTGAATTGTGAATAAAGTACAAAAAAATACGGCTGAAATCAAAGATTCAAACCTTTAAACCGTGATGTAGAAATACCAAATTGTATGGTGAAAACCATATCTAAATCGATTTGTCCATTATAAAGATTATAGAAGGTAAAAGGCAAGTAAAAAGACAAACTTACTTTTAAACGCATATACTCGGTCTGCACCATTGGAAGATGTAAAAAATGGTTATAGGAACTTTTCTTACTATTTTTGCATGTAGAATCAGCAACAGCACCAAAATTAGGTATTAAATAAACTTATTTTTTGTAAGTATTAATTTTTGTGCGGTAGGATCAAATTTTGTAATTTAATTTAAACCCACTGCCCCCAAACCAAGCGACTTAAAACTTTGCGCACGTACATAGTTTCGACGACAGTACAATAATCAATAATTAATTAGTTAATATATTGTCATAATTAATTATCATTTTACTTTATTTACATTTTAAAATTGTACAAATATAAGTTACCAAAGTTTTTTATCTCCATTTTCAAATCCGAAACCGTAACCGAAAACCGAATTGTCGCTGCCCTGAAAACCAAAACCGTAACTGAAAACGAATTGCCGCTGGCCTGTAAACCGAAACCGTAACCGAAAACCGAATTGTTGCTGCCTTGAAAACCGAAAACCGAAAATGGTGTACGTTAAGTAACCGTAACCGAAACCGAACCGAAATAAATTTCGGTTTCGGTCTCTGATGTTAATATGTAAATATAACGTTCCTTCAGTCTTTTGATCTTTTATATATTAGGATTAACGATGTCAGAAATTACAAGTGCTGTGTACTGTTTATTTAGTCATTTATTAATATTATTTATATTTGCACTAATAATAAAACAAAAACATTAACAATCAATAACATTTCTGGTAATGAGGTATTTTCCATTTTTTTTTTAATTCAGTTTTGGTGATATATATCAAGTAATGTTATTATTTTAACAATTTCTGCATAATCAATTTAAACCAAAACAATAATTTCTTAAATAAAAATAAGAAATAAGAATACGCCCATCTAGACACGATTTCAAATGATTTTATTTGGCAGGAAATAATTTAACCAATCATAGACAACTTTCGCTTAGACTGACTGTAACTATCTTATCCGAATGCCAATTGTGTATTTACTTTACATTTTACCTATAACACTTCTATTTTTATCAATATTTTGAATATCAATAAATATTATATACTTGTATTTAGAAGGAATTAAAAGGTATTTTATATTTGTTATTATGTAGAAGTTATCTTAAAAATGTAAACAAAACTTACGGCGAGGATTATGTGGCAATACAAGTGAAAGAGATATATTGGTTAGATTTATTTGTTGTTTGTTTATGTGTCGTTTGATTTTTACTTTATCAATAAACTATAAGATGGAATTTTGTGAAAGGAGATTCGTCCAATTTGCCAAAGTTAATTATGACCTTATAGATTCTTTCTATAACAAAATTTGGATTTTTGAAGGGATGGGATCAAAAATATTCGAAGCTCATTTTTTTCGGAACAGTTACAATTTTTTTTTTGAAGCACTTATATTTGTTTCCACAACTCTTATAAAATACCTTTTAAATAATATTATCTACTATTTGTAAATTACAGCAAATACCTCGATGAAAGAAACTGAAATGCTTCAAATCAACAAGACGTTGACGTTAGAACACATCTGTCATTTGACTAGCCTTTGACATTGTTGTCATGTTTTGCAAAATGTGTTTTTAAAAATCTAATCAGCATTAAAAATTATTTAAAATATTTAATAATTCACGCCTATTATTATTTTTTACAAAAGAAAATTAAATTTCGTGGATAAATATATTAAAATTGATTTAATAAATAAGCTTTATACTCCTGTTTTCTTCAATAATCTTTTCTAGAAGGAGTTTCAACTTGGCAACACCACACTGTTTTGTATAAAACCATTCTATCAACAGTCCAGCTACGTCATCGGCCAAACTAGCTACGTCACCAATTTAAAACACCTGTTGCTCCACTTATTTTAACTTCTGTTTTCTCAAAAAATTGATAATTATATTCGCGGAAATCTGTATTGGAAGGCTTGTTTGTACATATTCTATGATATTATTCAATAAAAAAAAATAGGAAAATATTCTCGCCTATTTTTAACAAAAAACCTTTTTAATAATTGGGTAATCTTTTTTCAAAATATGTATCTATATTACTTCACAAGGAGTATCTCAATAGGAATGCAGATGCACAGACGTACTAGGGGTATCGCTTCACGGTCATTGAAAGTTATTTCTAGCAGGCAACTAAAAATACTGATTATGCAATGGAATACTTTTCAGTGTACTCTGGTACTTTTCGAGGTACTCAAGTACTTTCCAATGTACTTGAGTACTTTGCGAAGTACTCAAGTACATAATTTTTACTGCAAGTGCCAGTAAATAAGTTTAGATAGTTCGAATACGCGTAACAAGTACCTTCGCATGGATGTACTCAGGTACAGAGTACAGAGTCCTAGAAACACTACTTAAGTACCGATTTCAAGTACTTGTATTCGAGTACGTCCCACCTCTCTTCCTTAAATAGTCTCAAAAATATTTAAAATGTGTAATTTTTCAATTTTGCCTGTCTTCATTATTAATATCCGTCTTGTGAAAGTTGCTATTTATTTTCATTTTCAGCTCGAGAATTCACTACGCCAAACCCCAATCGTTCATTTGCCCCCATCAGAAATAACGTTACGGCTTCTTGGTTTGTTGATGGTGCCAGCTATATGTCAGCAGTTGCCGATGCTATAGAAAATGCCAAAGAAGAGGTATTCATTACAGATTGGTGGCTTAGTCCCGAAATTTATTTAAAAAGACCTGCTATAGTGGCAGATTATTGGCAGCTGAATAAGTTATTAGAAAGGAAGGCAGTAAGTATCTTTCATCAACATCTTGATGTTTTTATGGTATAGAAAAAAAAACAATTGTAGAAAAGTGGAGTTAAAATTTACATCCTCCTGTATAAGGAAGTTGAGATGGCACTGGGTTTGAATAGCTATTACAGTAAACAGAAATTGTTGGAAGCTTCAGAGAATATAAAAGTACTCAGGCATCCCGATCATGCTAGGGCAGGTGTATTTTTATGGGCCCATCATGAGAAAATGGTAGTTGTAGATCAGGCTTATGCTTTCGTTGGTGGGATCGATTTATGTTACGGTAGATGGGATGATGATGAACACAGGTATGTAGTATTTCCAAAAATTAAGTAACTTTTTTCCTTGTAGAATTTTGTGTTACTCTTATAAGAGAAATAGTATAAAGTAGGAGTAGTAGTAGTAGTAAAATTACATTTTTATGGATTTTGTGAAACTTCATTGTCTTTGTAGTGAAGTCAAATTAAGATTTTAATGTGAATTGTCTGGTCAGGGCGGTTTTTTTTTGTTTTAACGTGTTGTTAAGTGGGTCAACTATAATTCACAGTTCAGTTTTGCAGTTTCTGCGAGGTCGGCGTATTGTTTATTTAAACAATTTAATTTTTTAGACCGTGTTTTTCATCGGTTTTCTTTGAATATCTCGAAATCTATAAGTCCTATGAAAATCAACAAAAAGAAGGAAAATGTTCATTATGAATTGTGGAACAAAAGCACGTAAACTAAAATTCTTTCCAGTTACTATTATTTAAAAAAAATTTAACATTGCACAATTATGCGTGTTAAAACCAATGGACCACATTAGTGTGACGTCACATAATTATGCAACCTCTATGTACTACTTTCATGACACATGGGTTGCCTGCCAAGCACACTAGGACTTGACCCTTACCGCATATATTTATAAGGCTACATTTTCGAGGATAGAAACATAGCGTAGAATTTTATTTTATTTCTCCCATGGAAGAAATATTTAAGAACTTTCAGTTACCATTTATCATGCACAAGGTATAAGAAAATGTACACAAGTATAAAGAATTACAAAAACTGTATTATGAAACTAAAATAAAGTTCTTATAAATCAAACATGAATATATACATTTTAACGTATTTCTTAAATGTAAAATAGGTATTAGAAGTCCTTAGATATTTATTAGATGGGAGAAATAAAATAAAATTCTAGGCTCTGTTTCTATGCTCGAAAATGGCGCCTTATAAACATATGCATTAAGAGTCAAAGTTCCAGTGTACTTGGCAGGCAACCCGTGGGTCATGACAGTAGTAAATAGAGGTTGCCTAATTCGTAACATCACAACTAATTGAGTCCATTGCTGTTCTTTCAAAAATAAAAGATAATTTTCAATGAAATTTTGGAAAAATGTAGCTCTTACAAAGTACAATCACCGCTTAAAATTTCAAATCTAAATGATTATTAAAACGGCTCAAATATATAATTTATTGCTAAAACTTGCACCCTTTTGAAATCCTGCCATCAAGGCCAAGAAATCTGTACGATGGCTCAAATTGTAGCATTCTATAAGTACTTTAATATCATGGAGAAAAACATCTTTTTTAAAAAATTTATTGCATTTGTTTATAGTTTTCGAAATTTTAGTTATAAACAAATTCAAGTAACTATCTGGTTTTTTTATGAAATCAAAAACGGTAAACAAGTAATGAAAGTAGATTAAAAAACACAACTTTTGAAAAACAATGAATGCTCTACTTGCATTTGGAGCTGAGATACATTAGTTTTTACGTTTACATCACTTATAAATAAACAAATTGATATTTCTTCTTGAAATTTGGGCTGGTTATTCCTCAATTCTTATTATTTTGTTTCTGCTATTTGAAGATAATCCAAAGCTACAATTGTTAAAATAACATCGAATAATGTGGCTTTGAGAACATAATGCATATTTTCAATTTTTTTATAACTTTTTTAATTTTTGTCACGAAAATGGTAAACCAACCTAACTTGAACAACTACCCTCATGTTAATGTATACAGCTTTGTAAAACTGTTAATATTACTGATACTTACAATAAAAAAAAAATTTCGCGATCAGAATTAGAACCCGAGACGTCCGCTTCCTGAATAAAAAGTGCTTGTACAAACCAGGCTCAAGTGGCTAGGTGTCCAAGTGGATAACCACTTGGACACCTAGCCACTTGAGCCTGGTTTGTAAGAACATAATATAACTTGTAGACATATTTGGTGATATTCGGATCTCTAACAAAATCACTAAAAACTCCACTTTTGGGTCTCTATGCAGTATCTTTTAACAATTATAGCTTCGGATTATTTTCAAGTAGCAGAGACAATAGAATAGGCATTGGAGAATTACCAGTCCAAATTTCAATAAGAAATATCGATTTGTTTATTTATAAGTGACCTAAATGTAAAAACTAACGTATCTTAGCTCCAAATGCAAGTAGAGTATTAATTTTTTTTAAGTTGCCTTTTTAAATCTACTTTCATTGCTCCTTTACCGTTATTTAATTAATAAAAGAACCAGAGTTATTTGAAATTGATTATAACTACAATTTCGATAATTATAAACAACTGCAATAAAAAGCTCATAACGAACACTTTTCTTCTTTTTGTTGTTTTCCATAGGACTTATAGATTCCGGGATATTCAAAGAAAACCGATGGAAAACACGGTCTAAAAAATAGAATTGTTTAAATAAACTATAAGCCGACCTCGCAGAAACTGCAAAACTGAACTGTGAACTTAAGTTGATCCCCTGAACACGTTAAAACAAAAAAAAAAACTGCCCTGTCCAGACAATTCACATTGCGAATTTTTTAATCCTAATTTGACTCCACTATTGATTCTACTGTTATTTAACACAGCACTCGCAAGAAGTCAAAATACTAACCACAATCTCGAAGCAGAAAAATATATATTCTAGTGTTCCCCCAAGCATCTGTGCTAGGACCTCTTTTATTTATCATTTACTGCAGATTTGTTTAACACTATTCAATTTTCGAATAAACAATCTTATTATGCAAATGGTGTGCTTTTACACAATTTTGTTGCCGATGCCTCAGGAACAAAATGGAATCAATGAAGTGCTATGCTTTTGGTGCTCAAAATAACAAAGAGATTAAATTAAGGATGAAGATATCTTTCACAGATAGCCTAAAAAATCGGAATAGTTTTTGATAAAAATTGAAGATATCAGCACTGTCAAAAATGTATTAAAAAAACTTATATTAACATTAAACTATTGAGCTCGCATAGATATATACTAAACTTCTCTGTAAAAAAGTCATGTTATTAGATTTGTGAGTGAAGTTTAAGGTAAATATTTTAGTTAAGTACTAGAAGCACTCGTTGCAGGAAATAATATATTATCAGTATTACATTCATATATCCATTTTAGTAGATGGTGCTACTGTCTCTTAGACCTCAATCTTACTAGCTTTATCTGTAAACAAAGAAATCTTGGTAAAATGGTAAAATCTTTAAAGATAACCTCGCACAAAACCAGGGATCGAGGATATATATCACTTGATATATATCATGATATATATCATGATATATATCATGATATTTATGGAAAATATCACACCATAAATATCATGATATATATCGCAAATATGAAAATAAACGCCTACGCCTATGGTGTGCGATTAAACACCTACGCCATTGGTGAAAAATATATATTTATATTTTTTAAATTAGTTTCATTTTAATACTTATTGTCCTTATAATACTAATATTGAACATCTATGAGAGCAATTTTGTTATGTTTTTTTAAGCCAAATTCTTTTCAGCTGCTAGCTTTACAGTTGGACGGGGCAAGATCGTCATTTTTATTTTGATGTAACAAAACTCATGATTCTCTTCCCACTTGTACGAACCCAATGATATACCCAAATGCAGCTGGGAGGATAGAGGAGGTAACCCGGGTAAAGTGATACATCATTGGGCCGTGAGAAGAATTTTGGGCGGGTGCATTGGGCACCCGAGGCAGCTGAACAGAATTTGACTTTATTTTAAATTGTTAGTTTGTTACATTTTCAGAGCCAAGACATAATAAGCTTAAAAAACATTGAATAAAAACGATTTAAAATATGATATGCACTCTTTTAAATTCAATCGTGGTTTTATTTGCATGAATAAGTTACATGTTTTACCTATTTGTAAGTGTAACTGTTTGACGTGTGTACAATTTTTTATAAATTTTTAACATGAATAAATCTATCTATCTATCTATCTATCTATCTATCATGAATTGAAAAAATAAAAATAAATATCATAAATATCAAAAAGTGATATATATCACGTTTTTTGTGATATATATCAGTTTGTCTGATATTTATATAAATATCATGATATTTTCGATCCCTGCACAAAACCAATGGGAATTTTTGTCAAAATATCTGTAACTTTAGAAAAAGTTAGTTCAAATGATGCCGATTAAGTCTCAATGGGCAATCGAAAATGCACCAGAAGCATAAATTACTCATTACTTTTTATTTCGAACAAATGTTGTTTGTTTTCGAGGGGGAAATAAACGAATATTATTTATTTTCAATTTAGTGAATGTTTTCAAGATTCCTTTAAAAACAACTTTGTTTTTTCGAATGGAATCTTATGTTTTTTTATTATCCGACCTTATTGTATGAAAGAAACCAAGCTACTCTTGCCCGAACCATTTTTTTTATGTGAATTCAATTTTGCATGATATTAAACGAAAAAACTAGTTTTTTTTTGGTATGTAATTTTTTTAATAACGAAAATAGAAAATAATCTACCACAATATTAAAATAGAGGGTCATTGCATATCAAAAAACGTTTCCAACACTTTTTCTCTAAAGTTAACTTTGAAATGGCCTTGGAAACGATCACCGAATCCCAGTGGAGCTAGGGATTACAGCGAATCCATCAGTCGGAGACTTCTATTATGAATAATTCGAGGGGTTAATTAGCTAATCGTCCATGTCATGTAGTCCTCAATAACTGAACTGTCCAGGCCTAAAACATGAATCCAAATAAAACATTTTTTGACCCAAGGTACCCATAGTAGACATGCCTTAACGGAACTGCTTGTTTTGAGCAAAATTAAATTATTGACTCGGGAAGAGTGTATTCTGTTACATTAGTATACTTTCAAAATAACATTAGTCCATGTGGTTGGAATCAATTTTATAAAGAAAGTGTGTCAAAACGAATTTTTACGTGCCTGTAAACGGTTTTGATCTATTTGCCGTTAAGAATAATTTAATATAAAGTCCCACTGCATTCCGCAAGGTTTTTGACACACTCCTTTCTTATGAAGAACGACTTAGTTTCGAAAAATCGAAATGAAAGAAGTTTTCCTCTCGTTGAATCCATCGGTGGATGATTATAGAAAGAAAATCTCATGCATTTTAAACATATAAATATTTCCAATGCAATATGTATCACAATTTGACGTAATTTTTTTCCAGATTGACCGACTTGGGGAGTTTAACCCCAACGGTGGATGTCTCCACATTAAAAAAGAAATCATCTAGTGTCCCAAGTGGTGACATAATTTATCCGATACCAGTTCCATACTATAAACAAACCCCTATCCCCATTATTGAAGAACCTGAAACACCAACAGAAGATACCTGTCCAATACCTCAGTTAGAACCAGGTGATCATCTACTCATGCCTTGTAAGACTCCGGCGGGAAAAGTAAAATTGAATACCCCTGACGTAGAAAGAAAAAATATAATAGTTGATATTAAAGACACCATTAAAAGTAAAGGAAAGGAACTCATTAATTTAGTATATAATCCATATGAAGACGATGAAGAAGATCAGGGAGATGAACCTGACTCTCCAAATGAAAATCACATAAATCAACAAGATTTGCAAACTCCGGAGCAAATTATCGAGAGTCTGGATGGCTCAGCTAAATTTTGGATTGGAAAAGATTATGTAAATTTTATTGTAAAGGATTTCAATAATTTGGATTCTCCGTTTGACGATTTTATAGATAGGGTTACGACGCCCAGGATGCCTTGGCACGATATTGGCATTTGTGTACAGGGCCCAGCAGCTAGAGACGTTTCTAGGCATTTTATCCAAAGGTGGAACGCCACCAAATTAGAAAAAGCAAAAAAGAATAAGATGTATCCATATTTAATGCCAAAGAGTTATAACATTTATGAAGCACTGCCGATTAACTTTCCAAACATGACTCATAAAGTAACTTGCCAAGTAGGTGACATTTATTTTTCACGTTTGTTTAATTTGGCAGTAGCTTTATTTTTGTCTTAAAATTCACGAATAATTCAATTTTCTAATTATTACTTTCTAAGAGATTTTCATATAAAAATTCATTAAAAAATGTCATTGTAATGTTGCACAAACCTTTATTTGTGTGTCACAAATTAGTAATCCTAATGAATTCATTGCGATTAAATCATAATAATACCAAGAGGAACATTATACTCAAAATCTACCTTCATGCACTTTAGAAAAGTGTCCGTCATCTTGCAAAATGGCGGCTAATAATTAGTTTCTCTGATTTTTCTTGATAATTGTTGCCTTGGCAAAATGTTACTCCAGTATAAAGTTAAAGTACATACAAAATAATGTTTTTCTGAACTCGATCAAGAATGTCTACTTTTTTGGTGCAATTTTGGATCCAAAAATATGCTATTCTAGTATTCTAATCTGTTGCCAAGCAACTATCAGAAAACAGTCCGGGAAAGATAACTTTCCCGGACTGTTTTTTATATATATAAAACTTAACTTTCTGGCTTTCGCGGACTGTTTTTTATACATATTTTAATATGTAGATATTTTTATTTTTATATATTTATTATAGTATTGATTGCGATTTCAGAAAAATAGTATGTGTACCTCATAGTAAAAGCACATTCCCAGACTTCAGTGCTTGTTGGCCTGGTCCGATAAAAGAACCCGAGATACTAAAAAAAAAAAAACGAGACAAAAACACATTTTTCAAAATTAAAACTCAATTTGCAAAAAACGCTCACCCCCAAAATTAGACAAAACTTCGCTGTACCGTCCTTATAACGTACAGATTGTATTTCCAAAAAAAATTGACAGACAGAATTTTTTTTGCTCAAACTTAAGATCCCGACATTCATGACATTCTAAGCCTATTTGAGCAAGAAAAAATTCAATTTTGTTTTTAAGATGTGGAAGTAAAATAAGATTTGGCCGTCTTTTATGAAATTTTAAATAATTTGGAAGTTAAAGATACTAATACACGGTAAATAGATCGTAGAGCTAAAAATAATTACACTAATAAACCCTTTGTGCATCTGTTTGGTCATGTATACATATAATATAATAATAATAATAATAATAATTTGTTTATGTTAAATTCATAAAAATGTACAGATCATATCGCAAGTATATACTGGGTGTCCCAGAATTACATTAACAGCTGATGTCTCCGTTATTTGAAAAGATAAAAATATATATGGGAAAAACCTGCAAAATGCATGAAAGACTCCATCTGGTAGTAGTGTAACAAGTACTTATTTAAATTACCTCGTTACAACTAAATTTTGGTAGAAGTGCAAATGATCTGTAACCGCGAGCAACAAGTGGTGCAATTAGCTTGCTACCTCCGTGTTAAATTTGAGACGACATATGGACAACGCCAGTAGAAATTTGGTTAACTTGGATCTTTGATACATACCTTTTATTATCGCAATAGTTTTTGTAAATCAGGAATGCTTTAATCTAGTGATTTTGATGATAAATGTTATCGTGCATGCGCACTATGTATGCGTAGCCGGTTACTATTTCCGCATGCCTATAGTCCTTCTTTTTGATTTTGGCCATCGACCAAGGCAGTTGGGTTCACGCCGACTTACTTTAAAGTGATATTTGAAAACCTTGATGCATTTTTCAATTCCTTGGCTGGATTTATAGTCGCAAGTGGTAATATAATTTTTATTAATTGTTTTAAAGTTCAATTATTATTTTAGATTTCTCTTTTTAGGCTTCCTGATTGAAAGTTTTATCAGAATTTATCGAAAATTTTATCAGAATTTATTGAACATTTATCAAAATTTATTGAAAATTTACGTAAATTACAAATTTATTAAAGTTATTGAATAAACATTGATGAAATAAAATTAATTAACAAATGGAATTAAATATCTGCAGTATATTGATATCCACCTGCTAAAACCAGATGAAATTTTGATTATTTATTGAATTAATTCCGAGGCTAAGTAATCATAAAGGACCAAGTAATTATTACAGCAGATAACAAATTGCTAATTAAAAATAAACAAATTACAGCTTAATAATATATCACATTCCATATTTCCAACTGCATTCAATTTCTTCTAATGAGAAGAATGCATTTTTTAGAAAAAAATCTTTAATCGTAGATCTGAATTTTGTTGGAGGTAAAATTTTCATACTGCTGGATAACATGTTAGATTTTAATAACATAGTATTTAAGACCAGTTTGTCCTCTGGTAAGCCTCACTGTATCTGGTTTCAGACTGATGCAAGTCAGCATAAGTATTAAAATTATTGAAATGACTGTGTATGCAAGAAACACATTCTAATACCTATGTGCAAGGCAAGCTAAGTATGTTAAGTGATATAAAGTAGGTGCCGGCCATTTTTATCTAAGGTGCATCATATAACTACCATAACCTCAAATTTTAAGTTTTTTAAAATTTATTTTAATTTTTACATACGCATTTTTAACTTGCAGTTTGAAGGTAGGAGTCTCTTAACATTTTTATAGTTGCTAATGTAATAAACCAAAACATGGCAAGACTAAAAAGAATAGTACTTTAGAATTTGAAATTTGTACTGTTAATTTTGTTTACTTGCATTGGATTTATAAATTTGATGTTACCTTCACATACAACATGCGTGTTACCATAATAAAGCATACAAAAACAATACAGAAAACATCAAAAACAACATTAATGAGAAACTAAAATTATATTATGCAGCCCTCATAACAAAACAATTCTTATAACATTTTAAATACAAACATTTATGTTATTTATTTTGTAAAAAGAGTGTGGATAAAACGACACCTTATGTTTGTATGACCGAATGTATGTGCGGAAGGTTCATAATCAAATTTTCTTTAGGTCTGTGAAATAAACGTACTGATTTAACACATATAATAAGTTGTGACATCACTAACCTTTTTTGGTGGTAAATATTTAATTTGAATTTATATCTATTTTAAAATAATTGTAAAGCATTTTTTTTCCCACAAAAAAGTATGAGCTATGATGTGTCTTAAATACTTTTCATCTTTCAACTATTAAAAAAATGGAGGAATCCCCTATTGATTCATATACTTGACAAATATATATATGTGAAGGGTAAAATGCCAAATTGTTATTTTTACCATAAAAACTCTAATTAATTTGTTCACAAATTAGAACTTGTTCTCAAATTTTCAAATATGTTGAATGACTTTAATTACTTGATGTACACTTTATTACTTCTATCTATCCCAGTTGTCTGAGAGAGATCAAAAGTATTAGTTTTTGTATTACGTGTTTTGTTTTGTCCCATCTAGGTCCTTCGAAGTGTTAGTACTTGGTCTTGTGGTTTTTTAGAGCCAGATACAGTAGAACAGAGTATCCACGAAGCGTACATAGATACCATTATGAGGGCACAGCATTATATTTATATTGAAAACCAGTTCTTCATCAGTTTGCCTTATAGCAATCCTAATACTCGAAATCAAATTGCTGATGCTCTGTACAAGAGGATAATAAGAGCCCACAAGTAAGTAATTATGTCATTAAAACTATAATCTATCCAATTTCTGAGACCGGTTTACACAGCCACACACGTCGCAATTTGAATCGGTTTTTACTGCTGACATTTTCTTTTATTTTAGTTGGCTATTTAACAAACATTGGCCGTATTTTTACCAAACAGTGAATGATCTGACAATATACAGAAACCAGTCTCTACCTGTTGTTAAAACTTTAACCGACCTTAACTTTAAACATCATTAAGGCTACCAGGAATTTTAATAACTGAGAATGTTCATGCATAATATAAAGCTTTACAAACTTTTTTTTATTTCCATTGGTATGGCTATTTAAACCCTTTGACCTTCGTTTCTTACCTCATATTTTTATTTATCCCATGTTGACCATGGTCTGTTCCTGTGTGTGAATTTAAAACAGCTTGATGAACCCCTGGACAAGAAGTGTGTGTCCAGTGTATTCCGTACACCCTTATTATACTCTTCGCAAAAACAAAGAGTATATTGTATTTGATCGACACAATTCTAAAATCGTAAATATCGCTCGTAGAGAAAAAAATTTCATATCATTGTGTTAGTGAACGAATTCTGAACAACTTTCAAAATGTCCGTCTGTCCGTCCGTATGTCCGTCCGTCCGTCACGTTTCTTGTAAGCACGATAACTCAAGAAAGAAAAATCCGATTGTATTGAAATTTGGACAGTAAATTGGTGTTAGCTAGAGCAGTAAATTAGTGTTAGCCTATTGTTTTTGAACAAAATCGATCGGTAAATAAAATTGTTATTAATGATTTAAATTTGAAAAAAATTTTTTTTGATTTTTATGTTTTTGTAATTGAATATAAATTTGGTGAAATGATATTTCATTTTAATATCTAAATATTTATATATTTTACAAATATACATTTCATAATGTAATATGCAACCGTGTAAATATGATTTTAGCTCATGTCTTATAATGTAAAAATTTACATTTCTTTACGTGTAAGGTGGTTGTGTAGTTCTTACGCTTTTGACTCGGAATCCAAGGGTCCCGGGTTCGAAACCCAAATGGGGTATGGTATAGTTTTTTTTATTTTGACTTTATTTTACCAACTAAGTTCGTACTATAAAATTAAAAATGTCTAAAACTAACATTATTTACAAAAAATTGCGAAGAGTATCCTATACAATGTGTAACAGTTATATAAAAAGCTCAGTGAACAGGCGAAGAGTACATTTTTAGCTTGTTTCATTCGTTGTTACGGTTGTATTTTAACAACTCTACATGGCTAATGGCAATGGGCTTGTTACCGATAATTATTTTTTCGTTATTTTTTATGGCATTCAATAGAATTCGATCATCTAGATAAGCCGTTAAAATTTCAGCTTCATAAGTATATGCAAGCATAAGATATTCAATGTTAAAGATTGAGTTCCAGTACGAAGCGCTTCGCAGACTCGTGACGTCATTCTGCATATACACTACTCATTTTAAACCAGCAAGAAAATAAAACAGATATAATTTAACAATCAAATGCCATTTCCATAGAGCAATACAATAGGTTTGTTCATTTGTGTTGCTGGAAGCAGATCTGAGCAGCTAAATCATAAATATGCTATTCATTAGTGTCAGATCACATGATCTGGTTCTGTTCATTTATGTGGAGCAACTTGCTTGAGATCAAATAAATCACTGATTTCTTGCTTGAGTTCAAGAGACCAAGCAATAATATCAGAGCAGGAAACATAACCTCTCATTAGTAAACACAATATAAACCTGTCTCAACGAATCTAGAAAATAAGTAAGTATATACCTATTTAAAAATGTCCAAGGAGAGAGATCTTATTTTAAATGCCACCGTAAGGGATGTGCAAGATGAACATTACAAAGTTCGAAATCCTGCAACAAATATCACCTTTCACCTGTTCGTTTGTGTTTTGATTTGTTTTGATTGCAAATGCTGTCATTTGTAAAATAACCTGCTAAAATGTGATTTTTTAAAATCAGATGATCTGATTCTAGCAACACAAATGAACAAACCTAATAGTAGTCTTTTATTTGCATGAGGATCAGGTCACTTCTGAGATTAGTCACATAATTCAGCAGTTTGTCATATTTTATTTACAACTGATCTAAATTCAGAAGTAATCAGGTCAGATCCCCCCTTCCCGATGCTGCTGCACCCCGCACAGGATACTCACTTCTGAACTTTTGGTTAGTTAAGTGGTGGGGTAGAAATACCGACGTTTTTGGCAGTTTTTTCGTAGAAATTCTAACCTAAAAATATCGAAGAATGAAATGCTACATACAATCCTACAAACCAAGAATATTAAATTAACTTTTTAAGTTGTCAAAAGTCAAAACAAAACTGTTTTATTTTATTTGCTTCAAGTCAGGTCAATTTTGACCGGGTAAGATGTGACCCAAGAGAACTAATCCTCATGCAAATAAAAGACTACTAACACCCGCCACACGCTTGGGGCAGGCTATGCCCACTCCCACTAATTTTCAAAACTGCCTTTAGTCTTCCATTACCTCGCTGTGTCGCTACTTGTACATGAATCATACGACGGCTGCGCAAATCTGGATCTTGCCCGACTATCACTACCTTCGAGCATATAGGGAAAAATAGATCAATTTTACAACAATGCGTATATTTGTTGTCAACACATATGGCAAGGGACGCGAGAGGCGTAGTAAACACCCACAAAACACAATAGAACACGAAAGTAAACAATACGCAAATTATACTAAAAGCCATATTAGAGAGCATCCCATACCGAACACATTATTTAGTCAAGAGAATCGGGGATTCATAATTTCTTGTTTACAGTTGTGGGCCGAACAAACAAACAGCCATTTAGCAATCTCTATTTTCCTCTATATCCTCGAAGGTCACTACTTTCGTACTTTCAGCTTTCAGTTCTCACACCATTATTGTTTTTATATGTATGCTAATCCGTTTGCTTATTTGTAAATAATATGAGTTTCCAATAAAACTAACTAGAAACGATGCTGTGCTGTTGAATATTAAGAACTGTAATGTTGTGTTGTTCTAACACGAGGACGTGAAAATGCATATTGATTTGTAAAGAACGTGGCTCCCAAGAAATTGACTAAAAATGACTGTGGTATTATTGAATTTTAAAGACTGATGGGTTCTACGTGTTGTGTTTTTACTTCTAAAAATTCTAAATAGGGACGAGAAAATGTATATCATTTAATTGTATTACAGGTATTTTGATACATTAGTTACTTTAACACTTTACTTATTTCAACGTAGCTTGAACATCTTAATACTTTTGTAATAATTTTACTTACGTTAGTTACTTTTTAAATGTTATTGCATTTATTGTAATGATTTTCCTTTAAGTTAATAAATGATCAATTTCTAGTTTCGAAATGACTTATTTAATTTTAAGACCGCCATTAGATTAGACTATAAAAGTTCTTTGACAAAGATCTTTTATAAAAGATATTTTATGAGTAATTTGATAGATATTTTATCTCATAAAATATTTTTTATAAAAGATCTTTGTCAAAGAATTTTTATAGTCTAAAGGTGGCCTAAGGAATTTGTTTAAAAATCGTTTAAAATTTCCGCCTGTACCAACCCCGCCTATATAAAAAAGGCAGGAATACAGCGCCACCCGCGACGTAATGTTTGCTGTTCAAAAAAATACTGGGAGTTTCCTATCTATATATAATATATAAGTCTTTAATCTATGGCTTGGGGCATGTGTATCATATAACTAACATAACCTCAATTGTTGTTTTTTAGGTTTATTCTCATTTTTAATGTTTTTATACACATTTTTAGCTTGAAGCCTAACTGACTCCAAGCAAATATTTAAAAATTCACGCAAATAATTTTTCAATATTGTTGATTGATACAAATAGACTACTAATTATAGGTTAGATTCCTAACCTGCAAAAAATGTCTTATTTTATTGTGGCAAACTATTTAAAACTTCATAAACATTACATTGAACTAGATTTTGGTTGAAAGTACAGGAACCAGGCAAAAATTTTAATAATAGCTACGTAATACTTGTAAATCTTAAGAAACATATATTTTTGAGGTTATCTGTGAAGTCACATTAAATCTCGACTGTCGCCTGATCAGCATCTGCAAAGTGACGTCACGCGAAGCTCCGCCCCGTTTTCGCGCGATCCAACTTTAGTAATTTATTTAGGGGCTTAAACGTCCGAATAAAAACCTAAAAATTTGGAAATTGCCTTAAAAAGTGTTCTACTTTCGATTTGTAAAATAAAAAAAAATGCTGAACGGGCCTATTAGCTGAAAGTCATTAAACAAAAAAAACTGATCTTACATATTAACATGCGGAATAATGCCACTGAGCAGATTGATATATTCCCGATTCTAGAACTTCATTAATTCAATATTTACAAGATTTCAAACCAGCAACACTAAATATGAAATAAATCTGATATTAAATGCACAACCTCAAATTTTAGATATTGTAGAGGAATCAAAATTGTTTGGCAACACCATGCATATTCTTGTAGGGTTTACCGCTCACTGTTCGGATCAGTGTGTCTCTGGTGGGACAGAACTGGATGCTTTTAATTTAATATGTATTAAGTTAAAATATTGTGGGTTAATTGACTAAGCTATGAGGAATTTGTTTGAAATATTCACTTGTATTTCAAATTCAGACTGTTTAAGAAAATATTTTATTTTGGTACAATATACGAGTGTATGATTAATATGTATTCTTATTATTAGAGCTAAGGAAGTTTTTCGAGTATTCGTGGTCATGCCACTTTTGCCCGGATTTGAGGGAGAAGTTGGAGGAGCATCCGGAACATCTTTACATGCAATAACACACTGGAATTATACTTCGATATCACAGTAAGTAGTTTTTGTACAGTTATGAAAAGAAACATTCATTTTGATATTTTACAGCACATCTACCTTTCTATTCGACAACTTTTTGTAAGAAACAAATATAATATATATGAGTAAGCACTATACATATATTCTAAGAGAGGTATCAATGTACACACAGTTCCGCCTTCTCAATCCTAATCTTCACCAAACATATAGTGCTCTCACTTTTACATATGTCTGATTCTTGTGCTAAGTTGTCAAATAAAAAAGTATATGTACTATATATATAATTTTCTTGGTCATTATGATTTAGTTCATTGGTGTTATATTTTTTAGAGGAAAAGATGCGCTTCTGAATCGATTGCAAGAGGCGGGGATTGAAGATCCATTGGATTACATAAGTTTTTATGGCTTAAGAAATCATTCCACCTTGAACTCGGAACCCATAACTGAACTTATTTATGTCCATTCTAAACTTATGATTGTTGATGACAAAATAGTTATTTGTGGTTCAGCCAATATAAACGACAGGTCACTGATTGGAAAGAGAGATTCTGAAATTGCAGTGATAATAGAGGTATGTTGGATAAAAATACAAAGTCTCTCATGTCTGTTATGTGAATTTAGCGAACTCTTAAAACAGTGTGAACTCTTTTTTTGTTCCTATCCAGAATTCAATACATTTGTACAAAATAATATTTAAATATTTAAGAAATGAAAGTCCATAGCAGTTTTTGAAATATCCAAATATTATCATTATTTCATGAAAATCACATTAAACTTATCAAAGTGTGATATTTTTATTCAAGTTACCAAATTCCTAAACCTCTTCTGTGTTTGACTTCATGTCAGATGATTTGTTTGTAATTTAAATTAAAATGTATGTTTGTAAAATACTTGTTTCAAACATATCTTTTCCTGTAGGATGAAGCCTTTGATGATGGCATTATGAACGGAAGTTCATTTCCGTCAGGTCAATTCGCAGGTAGTCTTAGAAAATATTTATTCAAAGAACACTTGGGGACCCTGGGTATGGAGAATGAAGTTTTTGATTTGGATGTTACCGATCCTATCTCAGAATATTTCTATAAAGAAATTTGGTACAAAACTGCCAGTCTAAATACCGAGTTCTATGAAAAAGTTTTCCATTGCTTGCCAACAGATACAGTACAAACGTTTAGTGATTTAAGGAAAAACCATGAGGAGAAACCTTTATGGGTCAATGAGTTCTCTAGGGCACAAAAAATGTTGGATAGTATACAGGTAAGAACATATTAATAAGTAATATATTATGTTTATTGTAAAAAAGTAATGAAACTGAGGGTACTGGTGAATAATTCCTACAAGGAATTTTTTGTTTGTATAATGTAGGGGGATTAGCCCAATCATTAATTAATATTTTCCAAAAATATAATTGCCGCCATGTTGACAAAATGATGATCAAAGTTGTCTCCTTTTTGTTAGTTTTATCTTAAAATTAGGTGTTACCAATATTGTAGAAAATGGAAAAAGCTACAACTTTTATTTGAACTATTTTTCTCTATTGTTAATATTTTACGATTTACAGTCATCACAATGGTGAAAATATGTGCTTCACTGCAGATTTTTGCAATTATCCCTGTCCCTGTTGCTCCTATGTAGCAATTATTTATCAATTTTGTAGGTTATAAAATTTCTTAAAACCTTCGTTAAAAGATTTTCTTCCACGGTGAAAATTACAACAGCTCGAAGTTTAAAAGATAATGAAATTTTTGAGCCGATTAACTTGTAAACAATTGATAGTGCATGAGAATTGTTCAAAAGAAATTTTATAATCTACAATATTGATAATAGCTAATTACAACCTAGAAGCAATGGGTACAAAGATAATTTCAAAAATCAGCAGTGAATCATACATGTTCACATTTTTATAAGAAAAATTGTTGTATTGACAGATCGATGAAAAGTGGAAAAATTCGGAAAATGTTCATTCAATTTTATTGATTACACAAAATTAATAATAACAATACAATCTGCCGACCATAGCCGATGTCGAAAGCTTCTGGAAAGGAATCTACGAAACGACACGTCCATTCAAGAGCGACTCTCCAGCAATAGTACACTTCTAGGCTCTTTGCCACAGAACCTTTGAAGAACCGGAAGAAGTGTGCCCAGCAATCAGTCCGGCTCTCAAGCCAAGAGTTGGCACCATGAACTTCGCTGCTCCGGTGCCAGACGACATATATAACTGGTGGTGGAAATTTCCTTCCACTCACCCTCATCTGGCCGAGTTTTCAACAAGTGATTGAACGAGGGCAGCAGATGGTTTGTCGAGGCTCGTACTGTGCTCATCCTTAAGAAGGGTGATCTGTCTGACAGACAGACAGACACTTTATTCATGTGTGACAAAATACAATGTATACACTTGTCAAAAAACAATAAAACAATAGTATTACAAATACTGAGGAATATAAAATTTTAAATACCTATTAAAAAATACAAAATACATTATTTATATACAAAAAAACATTAATTTTAAAATAAAAATAAAAATATCTACAGACTTGGCCAGTTTTAAGTGGTATGCAGAAAATAGTCAATAAATTCTTGGACTTCGTAAAAAACCTGCACTTTCAGAAAATTTTTAATTTTATTGATAAATTGTTTATGATTTAAATTCCTCCATTCGTATGGTAGAAGATTATATAATTGTACAGATTTATACCTGTAACTATTAATATTTTTCGATAAACGGAAATATGGAGCCATTATAGGTTTGTGTCTAGTATTATAACTAGTTTGAGTATGGTATTCACTAAGATGGTTTTGTGCATAGACAATACATTCAAATATGTACTGGTTGGTGGAAGTCAGTATACCTAAATTTTTGAATAAGGGTCTACAGGTATCATTATATTTAGAATTTGTGATGATTCTTACTGCTCGTTTTTGTAATTTTAATATTTTAGAGGCATGTGAAGATCCTCCCCAAAGTAAGATACCATAGCACATTATGCTATGAAAAAGAGAATGATATGCCATTAAGATTACACTTTGATCAACCAAATTGTTAAGATTTTTTAATAGGAAGATGCAACTTGACAGTTTTTTGGACAGGCAATCTATATGAGCCTCCCAGGTTAGCTTACTATCAAAAATGAGACCTAGGCATTTTACTGGATCATTATTTTCGATGCAAATATGAGGGTTTAAGTTAAAAATGAGTGTTTGAGTTTTATCTTCATTTAATTTTAATTTAATATTGTTAAAATAACCTTTAGCTTGTAACTGCATTTCTTCTGATACACTAATAAGATGTTTTAAATTTCTATCTACTGAGAGTAAGGTGGTATCATCAGCATATTCAACATTTTTGCAACAAAGATTTGTCGATATGTCATTTATATATAATATGAACAAGACTGGTCCTAGGATGGATCCCTGGGGAACTCCATGCTTCAGAGGCTTTAGCGAGGACTTAATAGTACTATAACTGACACACTGGTACCTGTTCATAATATAACTTTTAATAAAAGATAGAGGAGGCCCTCTGATACCATAACTTTCTAATTTTATTAATAGTATTTCAGCAGAAACGCAGTCAAAGGCCTTGGATAGATCCAAATATGACGTCATGATCATATTTCCATTTTCAAACTCATCTGTAACAAAAGTTATAATGTCTGTTAAGGCTTTAATAGTAGACTTTCCTCCTCTATAACCATATTGGTTACAATTTAGCAAATTATTACTTTCTAAATAATGCATCAATCTAACTTTATATGCCATCTCTAACAATTTCGATAAGATAGGAACTATTGAGATTGGCCTGTAGTTGTTTTCAAGATTTTTATCTCCCTTTTTAAATATGGGAGTTACCTTTGAATTTTTAAGACAATCAGGAAATACTCCTTTTTCGAAACACATGTTAATTAGATGGGTAATCTGTGGTCTGAGTTCCTCTTTAGCTATTTTAATCATGTCATTATTTATGACATAATAATCTATACATTTTGATGTGCTTAACATATCTATTAGATTACTAACTTCCAGTTCAGAAACTGGCTCCAGGTAAAAAGAAAATAAAACTTTACTGTTTCTTAAGTTGTTAAGGTAATCTAAGTTGTTATCGTTAAGAGTATTTAAAATTTCACTAGAAATATTAACAAAGAAATTATTTAGATCTTCAACAGATATTTCAAGACAAGTTTCTTTCCTTTTATTTTGATTTATAATAGACCATGCAACCTTTTGTTTATTGGAAGCATTCGCAATAAGGGTAGTGTTGTGATTTATAGTTTCAGATTTTAGTGCTTTTTTATATTCTCTTTTAAGTGTGTTATAAGATTCTTTGAAGGTAAAGTTAAACTTGCTAAAATCATGCAACATTATAAGATTATTTCTCATTGATCTAATTTGTTCACTGTACTTAATTTTATTGTGTTTTATTTTACTCTGTTTGAGAGGAAAAGCAGTATCAAAAGATTGAATAATGTTATTAATTAAGATTTCAGATATTAGATTAGCATCCTCAGTTTGGAAAAAATACGACCAATCCGAGTTAACAATTGACAGTTTGTAAGTTTCTTTAGTTAAATTATTGATTATTCTATAAGTTTGATGTTCATTATTAGGGTAAATTTTAGTAGATTCGTAGTAGGAAAAACTCAAACATTCATGATCAGATAAGCATGGATTATAAACATTTGTCTCACAATGCTGATGGTCTATATTTGAAAAAATATTATCTATTCTCGTTGCAGATGTAGTGAAGTTACTAATACACTCATGCATACTGAGTGAAATAAAGAGGTTTGTCAGAATTAGCGAATTTACTGATTTTTTTGCGAAATCGACATTGAAGACTGCACAGAAAATAATTTTTTTATCCAGATGAATTTTATCCAAAAAAACTGTCAAGTTATTAAAAATTTCAAAATCACCTAAAGGGGATCGATAGCAGCAACATATAATTGACTTAAACTTACATAATTCAATTGCACATATTTCAAAATTCATGTCGATACAAATTTTGTCAACCCAGTTGAATGACTTATATGCTAAACCATCCTGGATAAAGATAGCAACCCCCCCATGAATATGGTTGGATCTTGTGTAGAAACTGGCCAAAGTATAACCATTTAGAGAAATGTTCTTAATTTGTTCATCACAACACCAAATTTCGCTAAAGCAAAGAACATCATACCTATTTTCTGAAAGAAATAGGTTAAGTTCCAACAATTTATTGTGTAGGCACTGAATGTTTATATAGAATATTGACAATTTGTTTTGATTTTTAGTGATGTCCATAGAACTATGAACATTTTTACAAATATTTATAAATTTTCCTTCATTTGGTCCTGCTAGGCTACTTCTAAAAAAGACTCTGGGTTTTCCTTATCTTCATCCGTAATGATACGTCTTGTTTTGTATTTTTCATAGTGTCGGTTAAAATCAAACCTTTTGTAATTAACACCTTTTGGCCAAAATGATGGTTTGTAAAAATCGTCCTTATATTTGAAGTCTGCTGCGACCATATATGATTTTAACCTTCTTTGCTCCTTCAAATCTTTTACAATAAAATCATCACCCTTATCTCCAGTTTTCCTTATCAAAAAGTGTTTTATGTCTTCCTCAGTAGTATCTTGTGTCACTTTATATATATACATCCATATCTTTATTCCTTTAAAGTTTTCATATTTATCTTCTGATTGGCCTATGTTTCTTCTGTGGCTTCTTTTTTTTTTCTTTGAATTAATTGCCAGTTATCATTTTCCCCATTTTCTTCCTGCGTAGTAGATGTCCCCTGTGTATTGACTATTTCATTTGCTCCTAAACTAATTATTTCATTCATAATCGTTTTTTTGTTTGTCTTCTAGGACTGCTAAATTGTGTTGTTTAGAAGTGCTATCCTTAATTTTTGAAACAGACTGTTTGATAATTTCGGTATTTAGTTGTTTGGGAGTCCCTGTATTTAATTGTTTAGTAATTTCAAACTGTTTATTTCCAGCCAATATTTGTGGTTTTTTTTCTGCTTTGTCTTTAGATATTGTATTTATTTTTATGTCTAAACTATTTATTTTTTCTACAAGTGACTTAAAGTTAAGTTCAAATTCTGTTCTCATTGTTCCACAAAAAGTGCTCAATAGATTTTCTTGTAATTCAGAAATTTGTTTTTCTGTTCCTTTATTAGTAGTTGCCCTTAGTTCTAAATTTTCAGTTTCAAAATGTATGATTTTTTCTTTAAGTAATTTAATGGTATCTCGTAAGTCTTTATTCATTTCCTTTAAAAATTTATTTTCACATGTAATTGTGTTTTCTATTAAACTTTCATCAACTGGATCTGACACTTCCACTATTTCTTTTGATTTTTCTTCATACAATGGCTTTTTTGTTTTCTTTATTGCACAGCTATTATGAAAAACTGTAGAACAATTTATGCATTTAACTTTTTTATTTACTGCAGGTTTATTACAAAAATTGCAAAGAACACTTAAAATATCACTTTCATTTTCCGCCATCTTTGATTATATGACCCAAGGAATTATAGACCAATCACCTGCCTGAACTCCTGCTACAAACCATTTACACGTATCTTATTTGCTCGGGCACTAAGGCAGGTTGATCCGGTCTTCCAGCAGATATACGAGCAGCATGGCGCCAAGATGGGCAGGTTGTAAGAACAGCCTGCTGGTAGATCACTTTATTACACGGGACTCTGTGCAGTACAAGCGGAATCTATCGATGGGCTGGATTGACTTTCGTAAGACACAACACAACATCATGTGAACTTTTGTTATATTTGCTCAAATGTCTTGCGGTGGCAGAGCCACTAGTGAGATGCATAGAACAACTGCTGCCACTCTGGAGGACCCGCTTCATCGTAACATCAGGTGCACAGCGGGTTACGACAGAGCAGGTGGCACTCCGAAGAGGAGTTTTCCAGGGAGATTCTCTGAGTCCTCTTCCTTTCTGCATCTCACTGCTGCTGTTGTCTGTTGAGCTCAGCCAAACTCACGGGTACCTCTGTGGCCCACCCAGCAACTGGAGGCATAAGATCGCGGGCCATTGGTATGGAGTTCAGGTTGGACAAGTGCTTAGTCGTCCATCTCAAGAGAGGGCAATGCGGGGAATTTTCTGAGGACGTGCAGCTCGCAGACGGAAGCATCCTAAGATATCTAGATGCCAGAGAGACCTACACATAACCAAGTGTGCAGCAACATCACATCCAGGATGTGAAACAAATCTCTCCGTGGCAAGTACAGACGCCTACTCCGAAAGATTTAGTCATCTGAACTTTCGGGAAAAAACTGTCTGCTACTAATATGCTTGCCTTCCCGTCTTCTTTACTCCTTCGGAATAGTCAAATGGACGGTAGAAGAGCTGCGTCAACTAGACAGAGATATTGTCAGTAAGCCAAAATTCACATGTCTATCTTAATGTCACCTGCTACAATAAGTTCATCCAAATATTAGGTGATGTAGATACACTAATCTCCATGATGTTTAAGCATAAATTACATATGTACTTACTAAGTAAGGCTTTTTATTCTGTCGAGGAGTTTTTAACTTGTATTGTTTAATTTTTGTTTGTGTGTTTTTTAGTAATTTTGAATAATGTTAATATTATTCACCAGGAGTGGACAGAATACCTTGGTCAGTAATTAAACAACTAAATTATCAGGTTTACTGTTACATTCTAAAAATCTACAAATATTGTCTAAAGCGCGATTTATTTCCTGAAGACTGGAAAAGAGGTCAGATAATAAATATACCAAAACCGAATACTAATCACAAAAAAAATTAACAATTATCGACCAATTACTCTACTACCAGTGCTAGGAAAATTATTTGAAAAAATTATAAGAAACAAATTATATGATAACACTAGGAACATAATTCCTAATCATCAGTTTGGTTTCAAAGAAAAATGTGCAACCATTCATCCACTGACGATTCTCACCTCAAACGTCCAGACTGCCAAGCATGAAAATTTAAAATCGGCAACAATATTTCTTGATATCAAAAAGGCATTTGATAGCGTTTGCCACAAAGGATTACTATACAAATTTAAAAAAGTAGATATGCCTGATTATCTGATACACCTATTAAGAAACTACCTAGAAAATAGAACACTACATGTAAAGGTTGACAGCGCAACATCGGAAGAATTTATTATTGAACAAGGGGTTCCACAAGGATCACCACTTTCACCCCCATTGTACAACTTATACGATCACCACCTTACAAAATCCATCTGAAGACACAACATACATACTACAATATGCTGATGACACAACACTAGTGGGACCTGATAAATCATTGCAGAGTTTAATTCCTAAGTTGCAGGCAAAGATGAACGAGGTTCAGTGTGGTTTAACGAATGGCGTCTTTTTCCAAATCCTAACAAATCACAATTCGTAATATTTAACCACGCTCCCTCTCTGTCCTCCCCTACATTAAACATTGCAAACGAATATGTAAAGCCAACACCTTCGGCCAAATATTTAGGAATTACCATGGATCAAAAACTGAATTTTAACCAACACTCAGCAATTATTAAATTTAAAATAAAAAACTGAGCAAAACATTTCAAATCACTCACATATAAAAATGAAGGAATATCTACAAAAACAGCCACAAAAATTTACATATATGTCGACCTATATTGGAATATGGACACACTCTATAAGTCAACTGCCAAGGGCCGGTACTAAACAACTTAAAAGTTGCCGAAACCTCTTCGCTACGCATTATAACTAAAATTCGGCATCCTATGGACAACCTCCACAATCCGCCGAATAATTTACTATATGAAAAAACTAGGATAACCCCAATCTTGAGCAGACTTCAAATATTAACAACCAAATTTGCAAGTCGGCCACATAATATGCAACTGTTACGACCTCTCTGCAGGACAAAAAACCGCAACAGAAGATTAAAATTCAAACACCCAGAGATGCCACTAATTGAAAAAACTATCTTCGTTAATTCAAAACTAATTAATATAAATTTTTTTTGTTTAGATGCATACTTTCACAAAAATTTGTTTTTTTTTCCATAAAATGTATTCATTTTTAAATATTCCACCAAAAATAATGTAACAACAGTAACAAAATAAGAAAAATAGGCTGAAGGACTCCGGTCGATAGCCGTTTGAATATGTATTTATTCAATAAAGAACTTTTATTATTATTATTATTGTTAGTATTATAGTAATTATTGATTGCCTTCTATTGACAAGTCTGATAATTTGTATTGTGCAGTATTTATAGATGATTAAATATATAATGTTATTATATTATGCCAGCGGAAGTTGTTTAACTTTCACATGAAGCGTTAAACCTCTCTATATAATTTATTTCTTCTGTTTTTAGGGACATCTAGTGCTTCTGCCATTAAACTTCTTATGTAAAGAAAGCCTAACTCCGGCTATGAATTCTGTAGAAGGTATGATGCCTACGTCTTTGTGGACTTAGAATATGGCTAAATGGAAATTTTGAATGCTTTTGAAATGTGTCAGATTTTATAGTTCTGTGTGTGTTTAAGTGTGTATATGTTTGTGTGTGTGTGTACATATTTACAGTGTATATGAACTGGTACGTAAACACCCTGTATAGATACAATTTTATTGAATTAACGCAGCTTAATGTTTAGAGGCTAATTTATATATGGAAATACCCTGATCAAATATTGTGGATAATACACAGACAGACACAATAACAGAGAACCATAATCTATAAAAAATATGTTTCTGTTGGGACTTTTTTGGAATTATAATTATAAGTATTGATTATTATTTTACATTGATTATTCGTTTACGTACTTAAAAAAGAAGATAATAATCAAGACTTAGTATAAGTTATATGAGTATAGTAAATAAAATGAACAGAATAGCCATTTCCACTGATGCAGAAATGTCAACTTTATTTTTGTCCTTAGTGAAACAAAGTGTTTAGAACAATGTTCGGAGCATGTATAATATCTATATTTCATTATAATGAATAGCTAGTATTTTAAAAACCTTGTTCTGGGTCCCATTTTATAATAGCAACTGATGACGTCGCAGGCGACAATTCAGTAGATGGCATTGTGCGTCATGGGGTCGGAATTACCAATCGAATATGACGTAAAACCAGGGTTGGCTTTAGGTGGTTATGTGTCAGCGCATAAAGATTTGCATGCATTTATGAATATCTTACCTTGAAATTTTTTTTAGCTAATTCCTTATTATCCAAAATTGATAAAGTCAATTTATTATACTTTCTGGAAAACATGGAAAACCTGGAAAAGTCAGGGAATTTGATTTTGGTCAGGAAAAGTCAGAGAATTTATAAATTTATAAAAAAAAGTTGGGGAAAATATATTACAATTACTTATATACATAATGGTTCGCATCTTGTGCCCCACTGCTCGTCGAAAGAATGCTTTCCATCCATCCCCCTCAATCATTTTTCATTTTCGAGCAGAAAAATTTTCTGAAATTTTGATTGAAAAGTCCTGGAAAACTTGTAAAAGTCAGGGAATTTCAAAATTGTGAATTGGCATCCTGTTATAAACACTCACCCGAAGAGAACTGGCAGTATAGAGGAATGTACTTAACACTAAATTAACAGACAAATATTTTTCACTGCTGGTGGTTGCAGGAATAAAAGTATATTACTAATATCTGTTCTAAATGTTCTGTAGTTAAACTGTCGGTGCCTTTCATTGAAAATCCATTTATATTGCGAGAAGGACCGCTCGACGTCGACAGATGTAATTGGGGCATACTTAAAATATCTAAACTTTCGCAAAGTTACCACATTCATGTCCGGTGTAGCAAAGTCTACTTCTTTGCCATTTAAAAGGTCTATTACTAATACAGTGGTGAGAGCATAGATCATGGGGTTTAGTCCGAATAAGTGCGGGAGTTTTGAAACTTTGGGAAATTGTAAATTTCAATGCCCTAAATGAAGTAAGAAAAAATGCAAAATGTGATATCAGCCGCCGGCGCCACCATATTGAAAAAATGGCGCACATAAACAGTTTCTTTTATCTCGTTTTATATACATATCATATACTCTACTTCAAGTTGGTGTGGAAACGAGTATTGAACATTGAGTTATGCGTAGCAGACAAGTATATTTGAGGATTTTCTGGTATGAAAACAAATTATGTCTCAACACAAAAATACTCCTTCATAAAAATCGCACTAAATTGAAAAATACAAAAAATCATAATTTTGTCAAGAATGCTTGACTTCGATCAGCTGGTGCACCGAAACTATTCAGTTTAACGAAAAAATGTATAAGACATATTTTGTAGAAAATTTAATCTCTTTTATTTTCATAAGAATATTTTTTGACATGGGCACCCGAAGCGAGATATTTAAAAGAAACTGTTTTGTGCGCCATTTTTTCAATATGGCGGCGCCGGCAGCTGATATCACATTTTGCACTTTTTCTTATTTGATTCAGACCATCGAAATCTAAAATTTACCAAAGTTTCAAAACTCCCTCACTTATTCGGACTAAGAATCTACCTATCGACTGTACTATAATACACCTGTTATGGTAACGAATCTGGGACTTATTTGTCGACCTATCATAGAGTATGGACATATAATATTCCTTACCTCAAAAATCCTGCCTTACAAAATTTTAAAGTAACTGAAACTAGTTCCATACGTTCAATTACCAAAATCCGCCACCCTAATAACCCAATTTACCCTCCAAATAACTTATTATATCAAACCTCATATATACAACCTATTGAAGACAGAATAGCATTTTTACAATTAATTATTTTTTATTTATTTGCTTTTATCATGATTAGAGAATATTATTTAGGTATTATGCAAATCACAACTTATACACTTTTTATTTATTATAAAAATACCTACTTTCTGTTATTGTTGCCCTAATCTGGGCACGCTAATATACTAGTCAGGTAAATACTTTAAAACACTCATTATTGGAGAATTAATCAAAACAACTACTCTTCTAGCTAATACTGACGAAGTATTGAATTACATGATAGGATTCTTAGCATTTTAAAGAACAAAAATATATTGAAAATACTTAAATCATTTAATCATTCACACTTTTTTATTTAATATGAAATTATCTACTTTCTGTATATTGGTGCCTTAATCGGGTAACGCTAATATACTACTTGGGAAAACACTTTAAAACACTCATTATTGGAAGACCAATCAAAACAACTACTCTTCTAGCTAATACTGACGAAGTATTGAATTACATGATAGGATTCCTGGCATTTTAAGGCAAAAAAATATATTGAAAATAGTTAAATTATTTACTGAAATTCAGTCATTCACAACAATTATTGAACCATACATTCTATTTCAACTCTAGAAAAGTTGTACAAGTTTTTTCGAACTCGTTAGTTCTCATCAGTAGAGTATAAAAACATTCATTCATTATTTACAAGCCTATTCTTGATTTATTTTTACAATTAATTATTTTTTATTTATTTGCTTTTATCATGATTAGAGAATATTATTTAGGTATTATGCAAATCACAACTTATACACTTTTTATTTATTATAAAAATACCTACTTTCTGTATATTGTTGCCCTAATCTGGGCACGCTAATATACTAGTCAGGTAAATACTTTAAAACACTCATTATTGGAGAATCAATCAAAACAACTACTCTTCTAGCTAATACTGACGAAGTATTGAATTACATGATAGGATTCTTAGCATTTTAAAGAACAAAAATATATTGAAAACACTTAAATCATTTATTCAAATTTAATCATTCACACTTTTTTATTTAATATGAAATTATCTACTTTCTGTATATTGGTGCCTTAATCGGGTCACGCTAATATACTACTTAGGAAAACACTTTAAAACACTCATTATTGGAAGACCAATCAAAACAACTACTCTTCTAGCTAATACTGACGAAGTATTGAATTACATGATAGGATTCTTAGCATTTTAAAGAACAAAAATATATTGAAAATACTTAAATCACTTATTCAAATTTAATCATTCACACTTTTTTATTTAATATGAAATTATCTACTTTCTGTGTATTGGTGCCTTAATCGGGTAACGCTAATATACTACTTGGGAAAACACTTTAAAACACTCATTATTGGAAGACCAATCAAAACAACTACTCTTCTAGCTAATACTAACGAAGTATTGAGTTACATGATAGGATTCCTGACATTTTAAGGCAAAAAAATATATTGAAAATAGTTAAATTATTTACTGAAATTCAGTCATTCACAACAATTATTGAACCATACATTCTATTTCAACTCTAGAAAAGTTGTACAAGTTTTTTCGAACTCGTTAGTTCTCATCAGTAGAGTATAGAAACATTCATTCATTATTTACAAGCCTATTCTTGATTTATTTTTACAATTAATTATTTTTTATTTATTTGCTTTTATCATGATTAGAGTATATTATTTAGGTATTATGCAAATCACAACTTATACACTTTTTATTTATTATAAAAATACCTACTTTCTGTATATTGTTGCCCTAATCTGGGCACGCTAATATACTAGTCAGGTAAATACTTTAAAACACTCATTATTGGAGAATCAATCAAAACAACTACTCTTCTAGCTAATACTGACGAAGTATTGAATTACATGATAGGATTCTTAGCATTTTAAAGAACAAAAATATATTGAAAACACTTAAATCATTTATTCAAATTTAATCATTCACACTTTTTTATTTAATATGAAATTATCTACTTTCTGTATATTGGTGCCTTAATCGGGTCACGCTAATATACTACTTAGGAAAACACTTTAAAACACTCATTATTGGAAGACCAATCAAAACAACTACTCTTCTAGCTAATACTGACGAAGTATTGAATTACATGATAGGATTCCTGGCATTTTAAGGCAAAAAAATATATTGAAAATAGTTAAATTATATATTGAAATTCAGTCATTCACAACAATTATTGAACCATACATGAGTGTTTTAAAGTGTTTTCCTAAGTAGTATATTAGCGTAACCCGATTAAGGCACCAATATACAGAAAGTAGATAATTTCATATTAAATAAAAAAGTGTGAATGATTAAATTTGAATAAATGATTTAAGTATTTTCAATATATTTTTGTTCTTTAAAATGCTAAGAATCCTATCATGTAATTCAATACTTCGTCAGTATTAGCTAGCAGAGTAGTTGTTTTGATTAATTCTCCAATAATGAGTATTTTAAAGTATTTACCTGACTAGTATATTAGCGTGCCCAGATTAGGGCAACAATATACAGAAAGTAGGTATTTTTATAATAAATAAAAAGTGTATAAGTTGTGATTTACATAATACCTAAATAATATTCTCTAATCAGAATAGCATATCGTTCGCAAAAGTTCTGCCAGCGACCAGAAAATAACACCTTTTTGTATTAGAAGAAACCCTAGAGCAAGAAATAGATATAAACTCAGATAAACAAATTTATCTGAGGATATAAACATCCAGAATACACCATCTGAGGAAGAATTCAAACATACTGAAACACTTATTAACTGATTTTTTTTTCTCTATTTATTTTAATAATATGCAATTTTTTTTTACGCGTGTATAATTATATACACATTAATACATTTTATATTGTAAAAATAAATACGTATGATTTATGTAACGGACTGAAGGACCTCGGTTAATTACCCTTTGATTGTTAGTCAATAAAGATTATTATTATTATTAGTAGTATTATATTGTCGAAAATTTAACACAACGTTTATTGCATCAACTGTAGTAAATTCTGATGTTGGCTGATATTGAAAGCCCCTTATGGCTAGAGGAATTCGTGAGAAACATCCGTCTATGATCTTCAAATTTTTTTGAACAGTTGGATAAATGCTTGTTGCGCCTGTGAAATGGCTTTGGATTTAACTGCTGTATTACAGATTTCACATTTTCAAAATGACAGTAATAACACTGGCGTAGCAAACACCCCCGCAGACCCCACACCACGGGGGTGGCCAGTTGGGGAGGCCCACATTGACAGATGGCCGACCCCCATTGAAAACTACCTAACTACTTAACTCTAATTAAATTATCACACGATTAACTAATTCAAAATTTCATAAACCTAAACCTAATAGTAATGAAGATAAGAATTATCATTTTCCACTCGTTATAGAGAGGGGGGCCCTGAAAACGCTTGCGGGGGGAGGCCACTCAGTTTCTGTTATGCCACTGAGTAATAGTACGATGCTACCTTTAGCCAAGTTCCTCATCATGGTATAATGGAGGTACCAAATACTCCGTTGTATTTGGTTGAATTTCGTGAAATAACTAAACACAACCTGGTGCTTTAAAAAAAACTTTCTTTATATTAGATATCAAACTATCAATATTAGGGTAGCACCCCCTAATAGTTTCAGTAATCCTATGAAGCCCATTTACTAAAAATGTTACATGAAGTATATTCCTATATGTTTCCTTCAAAATTCTTAGAGCAGCTTTCATATAATTCACTTAATCGGTAAGAAATAATAAAAACTTTTCCTTATTTTCTGCATATTTGTCACACCAAAAGTCTTGTAGACTTGAATTCACTGCCTCCGCTATAGTGTGAGAATTTGTAGAATTAGAGGCGATCAAGTGTCCGCTCATTGAACAATTTTTGTCCAATGCACCCACTAAAACATTTGCTGCCTTAAACCCGCAAGCATTGATTGTTTCGTCCCCGCTAGCCAGATATGTACTTCCTATTGGGGAGGTAGTGGGGGTGATTGAAGTAAAAAAAAATTTTTAAGCCTTTGGTTCTTGCACACACACTAAGTCACAATTTTATTTTTTTCACCCCTTTTAATAGTGGGGTGGGGGTGGTAATGAGGGTGGCTAATGCCAAAAAAAAATTAAGCTTCTCTTATATATATTAAATACTAATTTTATGAACTCAGAAGGAATTTTCTGTCTAATATTTTCGCATTCCATAAATAAATATTTTTTTCTTAGTGTAAACTCCGTAGGCACCTTAACATTGCTATATTTGCCACTAATACATTTTTCCAAAAATTGTCTAAAATGTAGATTGTCTAGTTTCGACCACGGTATGTTACATCCTATCATAATGTCCACTAAATCTAAATTAAAACTACGTCTTTGTATTTCTGAAGAAATATATCTATTAATATTTGTGTTGCATGACCACGAAATTTATTTCTTACATCTAGTACAATACAATTGTCTATCATCAAATTGTATATTGTCAATACTGCGAATCCAAGAATTTACCACAGCTTCTGTCGGTTTAGTACGATGTGATATATTAACCGCTCGGTTTTAGTACCTACATCTGAAAGAATCCACGTTATGAGAAATACTGTTTGATCGTGTTTTGTTATGTTTTCTCCCCCCCCCCCCCCTCCCCCACCTTATGGCCGGCCGCTAGACTTCAGTAATGTAAATTGCCAGTATACTCCAATTTAAAAGAATCTATTACGCATTACATTTTTATTTAATATAGTGCATTCCCCGAAAACATTGTAAAATTAAATAAAATTCACAGAGACGGATCGAGGAAACTTTCCACATTTGAATAAAAGTCTGTAAAAGTCATGTAAATAATATAATTATATGCACTTATTTGGTATCACAATGAAGCTTGCTTGCATCATCACGAATCAGATTTCACCATAAATAGCCTATCAATATACCCAATGGAAAGTTAGAAGGAAAACTTCCTGGAAACTTTGCGTTTTGAAAACTCCGAAAGTTTCCAGGAAGTTTTCCTTCTAACTTTCCATTGGGTATATTGATAGCCTATTTTATCATGAAATCTGATCCGTGATGATACCAAATAAGTGCCATATAATTATATTACTTACATGACTTTTACAGACTTTTATCAAATATGGAAAGTTTCCTCGACCCATCTCTGAAAATTCACTTAATATGTTGCATGACTTTCTGTGTTTGTAGTTTGGGAATGTTTACAATAAATTATATCTGTAAAAGCCATCACTGGGATCCGATCGGTAATTCCAACCCCCCAGTGCAAAGATGTACAAATCACAGTAGGTATATTATACCTCTCCATAATCATTTCTTAATATTAATATAATAACTGCAATAACTTGAAATCTGCAAATTTCAAACCACAATAATCGGGGTATTCCCATACATGGTGATCTCTAACTTAAGTTATTAATTTTAGGATTATCTGTTGACATTTTTAAACTGTATTCTAAAGAAAAAAAGTCTTGAACAAATAACTTACCTTTTCCAAACATCGAGAAAATTTTTGTAAACCACTGCCTCAGGTCTCATACAATTTTTGCTCGGTAATGTTTGGCTACCCAGAAATTAAATTTACAGCAATAACTATTCAATTTCTTAACATTATCAACTTCTATTTCTTACTTCCCACATTTATTTTCTTCTTATTTGCAACATTCTGACAGGCATTTTATGATTCATATGTTGTTCTTATTGGCATATCTTTACTGTAACGTACGACTGACAGCAATTCGCTATCCGCCGCAGTTGCCTGTTAGATGTATGGGATCGCCAAAGTTCTTTTTCATCAACCCAATGTTTTGGACTGCTTACCACATACCAATACCCCATCTTCTGCCTTCCTAACAGTCCACGGTCTCAGAGGCATAAAGAAAAGTAGAGACACTAGGGCATCAATAAGACAAATTTTTGTGCGCTTAATGTATTTCTATCGTGCCAAATTCTTTGTCAGCTGACAAGTTATCAGTCTTGTTATTTGTATTCTCCATTACATCTTTCATTCACGATATTGATAGTATTGTCAACAAGAGCTTCACGGTATTCCACTGTTTACAACATCACATTCACCGATACTTAACATACTTGGACGATTTTTGTGTAGGTAGTAATTTGTACTTAAACCATATTCAGAGCTTATTGTTTGAAGATTGTTGAGCAAGTGTATGAGCTCATCGTTACTTGCTGCAACTAAAGTGGTATCATCTACAAATCTCAAGTTAGAAATTTTAGTTCTGCATATAGCTCCTCCACCCTGCTTATAACTCTCCAACACAGATCACATACTCACTGGAGATGTTAAAGAAGATTGGTGGCAAAATACAGTCTGATGCCTTTGCCAATTTTACTTTTGTTGGACATAGTGTTGTCAGCTTATAGTTTTCTTCATATAGTTGGCAAATAATCAAGATGTCTGTATGTTGCCATTGGTTACTGTATAATGCGATATTCTACACAGAATAGAATCATGTTCATGATTTTGGAATTCGTGTAATTTTAACAAAAAATTAAACAATGAACCTTCAATTTACCTTTTCCGAAATTCGTAGTCCGATCGTTAGCTACTTTAACGACATTGCAACTGTGCATTTAACCTTTTCACAAACAATAATGCAACTAAATGTTTGGCAAACAGCTACTCTGTTGCATTTAACGTAATCACTCTATAAATAAGCTATTAAACCTAATCCAGCTGTGAAACTGTTATTAGGGTTAAGTCGTCATTAGAGTTGAAACTTCATTTAAAATTTCGCCTCGACTTTGTATTTATCTCTGGACATGCCTCTTTGTAGAGCTCAAAATGCCTAGACTCTGTGTTAGTGGTCCAACTATTTGAAATTGGTTTTAATGTTAAAACAAAACTAATATTTTTATTTAACTTTACTAGTTTACGTAATTTATTTGAAGGCGTGAAAGAATATATTTTGTATGGTAATACTTGATTAAAACTGAGGGAATTCAGTACACATTAGTGACCTTAAATAAAAGGCAGTACATTGCGTCTAATGAATATTGTTGATTTTAGGCAAACATTTAAAATCAGTTTGTGTGCGTACTTTAATCCTCTCTCAATTGTAATCGAGCTTTACATTTTCACTTGTGTATTATAATTATTTTAAGACCGACTTTTTTTATATTATTATTTAATTTGCATAGTTGTATTATTTTACTGCAATTTTATCAAGTGCCTTTATGTAACACACTTTCAGTTACACAAAAGCTTGCCGTCCTGTAAATTTATACAATTGTTATTTAGTTATAGGCAAATAGACGTATTTATTTAAATTGATACAGGGTTCAACAAAACATGTGATGGCCTTAATATTTTAATTATATATAAAATATTTATGTAAACATAATGATTTATTGTTTATCACATCTAAAATGGATATAATGCCAGTTGAGCAAGCACAGGAGGAGATGAAGGGAGTGCAAAGGATAGTGTTCTGTCAAAATAACTAAGAAGAAATAGGCAAGTGCAGATCCGTATTAATTATACTCTTGTCTCAATACGAAAAGTTAAGCGACGTTAGTCACGGTTAGTACAAGCAGGGCCGTGTAGAGCGGGTATGCGAGGTGTAATAATAACAAGTGCTATGAAAAGTTTTTGGATTAAATCGGTCCATTGCTTCTTGTAAAATTTTGACAATTTATTTTTCAACACTGAAATTTTCTGCTCTTTTCCTTATTATCTCAGGTCCTAGTAAACCTATCGCAAAATTTGACAATTTAAAAAATAGAACATAATAGTGCATCAGTTTTAATGAAAGTTGGTGACACTATGCCCTTTATTGAACTAAACCTTCCTGCCAAATTTTAATGCAAAATATTTATTTAAAGAGCTAAAATTAAAAAAAGATTTCCAAATTTCAATCGCTTATTGTTTATGTGCATCGACTTGTAGGAAGCAAATTTCTTTTCGAAATGTAGGTTTTGATATGAATTTTACACTGATATTAAAAAATATATATATCTTGTAAGTAGATCATTATTTCTTTTTGTCTTATGTTAGATATTTCATTTATTTTCATAATTCGTTTGCCGCTTTTGGTTTGATGAAAAATTATTTGAATTTGTTATAACTATAATTTTGAAAATTATAAACAAATTTCAAGAAACTGATTTAAATGAAGATATTTTTTTTCCTTAATACCATTGTAAAATACATGTAAAAATCTCAAAAAAAAAAAAAAATTGGCCTACGAGTTAATGCACTTAAACAATAAGCAATGGAATTTGTTCTATGGAATTTATGAAATTATTATTGGTTTTCAGGCATTTGAATCAATATTTTGCGCCAAAATTTGGCGCGAAAGTTTAGTCCATTAAAGAGCATAGTTTCACCACTCTCATTAAATTGTCAAAAAAAGGCAATTTTTGGTGGTTTTTATTTTTTTACAAATTAACATCGGCAAAATTTTGTTGCGAAAATTTTTATCTTTGCGATATGATTACTAGAACCAGAGATAATATGGAAAATAGCAGAAAACAAAAAATAAATTGTTAAAATTTTGTCGGAAGCAAGGGATTGATTTAAGCCAAAACTGCTCATCTCGCTTGTTATTATACATAAAACAAATTAAAATAATAGAATTGCTGCAGCCAAACAATTCCATTCAAAATTTTTATTGACTCCACTCAAATAGTGGTAATGTTGCTAACAGACATAAGGAAGAGTAAGCAAAGTCAAACTCGTGTCTTGTTTTTTTTTGTTGTTAATTATAAGCCTTATGCGTAAACACAGAGCCACTAAGTCGGTATTATCTCTTAGTAATATCAACTTCAGAACACTACTACTTCATCACTCCCCTCTGGAACATTGCATAAGAAAATTAGAGGTTATACCACATTTTCAAGAAGGATTTTTTTTATAAATGTAGACATTTACCACTTACTGGACTGAGTTTTTAGAAGATTATGAAATTAATTTAGTGTTACTTTCATTCTTTGATTTTCAACTACCTGTGCACTCCTCTCTTCAGACAAAATAACTGAAAATAATGGCTCGCATTTGTTATAGCGTGAATATTATTATTATTTTTTATTTTAATTGACTTATTTATGTTAACGTCTTGGCGAAGTTTAGCTAATGCTACTCCACCACTTAACCAGGACGGCGAGATGAAATATAGTCACCCATTCAAGTGCCGGACTCGCCCAACGTGCCTTAACTTTGCCGACCGAAGTCTCGTCACTGAAACTGGTACAGTACCTCACCTTACATTTACTCATGAATCGAAAACTCTCAGTTTGATAAGTATTATAGTGCTTATCAAAAAATTGGTGGTAGATTAAAAAGTATTTACATAAACTTCCCTCTCTATTTAGCACTTTTCATTATAACCTTTTCTGTAGGATGATTACCCTGCATGTTTTTTTTTTTAACTAAAAGTATATCAGGTTTTTTTCCTGGCGATAGGACAAAACTTTTTTCTGTTTCTAATTACTACTTATGTACTACCCTATTTTGTTTTTATTGATGGTAAATAAACATTATTATTATTATTATTATTATGACAACTGCAGTTCACGTATTATTTTCCTTTGCCGTTTTCTTAATTAGTTATTTTCTAGAGTGACAGCCCTGTATACTTTTCACTAAAACTATGACCGGTTTCATCCTTGGTAATTGTGTCAACTATAATCTAAATATTATTTCCACCATAATTATTTTTTATAGTGTCAACCCTGTATATTTTTCATTCTTTTTCATCTTTTTAGGGTAATATTATCGTCTTCCATTGCATTTTTTAATTATTTGTTTTTTGGATGACCATTGCATATATTTTTTAATATTTTTTCTTTGTCAGTTGTGTTAACTACATGCCAAATATTATTGCCTTCCGTCACATTTTTTTTTATATTTTTATGGGATCCACCCTGTATATTTTTCAACGGAAGTAAATCCCAGTTCTTCGTTGGCAGTAGTGTCAACTACCTAACAAATATTATTCTTTTCGGTCAAGTGAGATTGTAGACATAGCACCAACAGACAGACTGATGAAATTAAATGGCTTTAGTTTTTGTAATCTTCATACTCTGAAATGTGAAAAATCCGAAGAAATCTCAGACGGTTATTTTTACCTCCGTAAGCGAGGGAAGTAACAATTTAGCTACATGTAAAATTCAAACCTTTTTATTTTTAAGAAAAATATTAGAAGCCACTGGTAATAACACTCTTCAGTAACGCGTAAATCTCATCACTTGTTCTCTTTTTCTTTCTTTTAGCTACATATTACTTTGCAATAAATTCATGTTGTTTGTAGGGATTTATTTTCAAACCTTTTAGTGCATTCATCTATTGTTTATATTTTAAATCTTAAATTAGTAGAGGAGATGTATATTAGGTTAATTATCTGGTTAAGTGGAAGAGCAGAAGGTTACTTGTAACTATTTCTGAACTTCGCCATTTGTAAATTTTACAACAGACATTTATTATTATTATTATTTTATTACATTTACTGTCATATATTTTTAAAACCATCAAGAAATTTTGCTGAACCCTGCATATATGTTACTTATTACTATATTTTCAAACCGTTGTTAAAAGTTGAGAAATTATTTTTTTTTATATCTAAAACGTAACTTGAAGTGTTATTAATGCTAGTGATAACATAACAGCACATGTAATGGAGAAGAAATTGATATTTAAGGTTACATATTACTTACTGTATACATAGGAATTACATCTTAAGATCGTAATATTTCAAAGCCGTACTACTCAGATTAGAGTTTAACTTCCATTTTTTTAAATATACACTTTTTTAATTGTTAAACAAATGTAGAACACACCTACTAGCTGCTTCCCTATCGCCCATATTCCATATTTAACAGTATTTCTTACACACAGTTTCCTAGATAAATCTACGGGGGCCAGTGTCAAAAGAGCAATGCTATATTTGAATTAGCCAATAACTGTTACATTCTGCATATAGGGTGGATACATATTTAGTTGATGATTGCCTTCTTGGTAAGTAAAGATGTTGACGTCTTGATGCTAGGTTTAGTTTTCTACTATATGGATGTGTTATAAAAAAACGAACATACCATATATAGTAGACGACCCCCAGATCCAAGGCCAAGGCTGTCCGGAAGGGGTTACACATTTGGAAAAACGTAGACATACATCCATACCCACCGGTGTTGTCAGTACCGGGACTGTGGCTAGAACCCAGAACATGATAGACAGTCAGTCAACATATTCGCAACTCAGTACGTCTTAACTTGACTGAGCTACCGTGCCGTGCCGGCTGTTGTTTATTGAAATGTCATGGTTTTTATTCTGATTTCAGTTTACAACTCAAAGTTATATGGACCACTAATTTAAAAGAAGGAACTATACAAATCGTCACTACAGACATTTGATGATGGAAATAATCGAAATATTTCGATATTCAGTTATCTTTAATCTGGATATTTTAATAGTACTAATTTTAGTAATAGCCTTCTAACTGAATCATGCAATGAATATACTGCTTTAATATAACAAGTCTATTCGTTGGCAATTCGAATTTGATGATTCATTCGCAGTGGCAGCTTGTGACATAACAAGCTGATGAGACAGGACTCTATATACTTAGATAGGTATAGGTACCTAGTTAGGTTTGTTATACCTCAGTCACATTAGAACAAATTTCAACGTTTCACGTAAAAAACTGATATAGTTTTGAAACTTGACAAAGATGTTCATTAAAGTTTACCGTTAACTACTAAAAGTCCCCAGCTGAAACTTACGCTCGAGCCGCCATTTTGAAAAATGGCGCCCTGATTCAATTATTTGCTTATGTCTTTCTAACCATTAGCGATATCGAAATTATATTTATAAAAAAAAATAAAGCTTCTCTTCAAAAAACGTTATATTCACGTTATTCGTATCTATTATCATCCTCTTTAGAAATACGAAAGCAAAAGGTATGTTGCATTTCATCGACACATTTTAAAAACTTCAAAAACTAAATATCGCTTGTAAGGAAAAAATATAGTCCATTTTTCTGTCAGCCAGTTCGTCTGTCTGTCTGCCTCTCCTTCATGTTTCTTTTAGGCAAAATAACTTAAAAAAGAAAAGCCCGAGTTTATTGAAATTGTAAATATAAAGGTTATGAAAAATATAAACATGAAGTGTTGTAGGTTTAAGTGCCATACTTGAAATTTTAATGATCTCCCAATAATACCGTCTTGATGGTCGAAACATTGATCAGTATATTATGCACTATCTTTGAGTTTATAGAATCTTATCAAAGGTGTTACAACACTCTTCACATGCATTTTTTTCATAAAATGTTTCATAACCTTTATATTTACTGATCGATTTTTTCAATATCAATAGGGTTCTTCCTTTAGCTATCACTAACTTACTGTCCAAATTTCAATAAAACCCGAATATTCTCTTTTAAGTTATCCTATTCACAAGAACATGCCATTCAGAGAGGCTGACGGACATAGAACGGACATTTTAAAATTATTCTGAATTCTAGAATTAACCTAATGATATGAATTTTATTTTCTCTACGAGTGATATTTACGGTTTTAGAAATGTGTCGATCAAATGAACTTTTTCTTATTTCCGAAGATTATATTATTAGATACGGAAAATATGTATATTATGTTTTTTGTGGAGAATTTTATATGCTTTATTTTTTATAGAAAACATAATTTCGATATCTCTAATGGTTAACGAGATATAGGCAAAAAACTTTTATTGGGGCACCATTTTTTCCAAGATGGCGGCGCGAGCGCAAGACATAGAGTTGGGGACTTTCAGTATGTTTAACAGCGGGCCTTATTGAACATCTCTGCCAAGTTTCAAAACTTTATGAGTTTGTTCCCTCTTATTTTCCCTATTTCATTGGAGTATAAGGAATTCTCTACTTCGTCAGTTGAATAAATTTGTAATGAACAAAATAATTTATTTAACTCTACGCTTCCGGTAAGCCAGTAGTATTTTTTGTACCAAGTTTTACTGAAAGCTCGATTGATTTCCCACCTACATCTACTTTAATTAGCTATTTAGTTCAATCTGGAACTGGACGCTTCCATCCTCTAACTACGTATAATTTATCCTCGTACGTGAGACTTGAAAAAAGACGTTTATTTATTGAAAGGTGGACAATATCGGGTTGTGTTTCTAATATTATTTATATTTACGTTTACCTCGACCATGATTTCTATTCCATTTTCAATAATAACCTATATTATTTTGATAAATTATATAATCTGGTGGGTTGATGTATATAGGTGACAGGGTGGTGCCATCAAAATGGTTTCCGTGTAGCATTTATGTAGCAACCATAAATGTCTCGTTCACAAGTAATGCACAGAGTCGACCATAGCGGTAAATCTAATGCGGGAATCGGAAGCAGAGCACCGTTACATCCCTGATTTTGAGTCAACTACTTGGCTTTTTAAATATTTTACAACACACTTATTTTTGTTCAATTACAAAGTGCTCTCAAGGCTAATGCTGTTGCTCCAAGCTGGCAACGTTAAGGTAATAATGTGACCTTTATATATAAAATGATACAGTTGTTGGGTAACTCAAATATTACTTTCCATTGTACAAAGTCTGGCTTGGGTAATTTTGTCTGGAAAACCCTATATGATATATTTTTTTAATATTTTTTACAAATTATACACATGTATGATATGAATCAATAGATATTATTTTTGTAGCTTATTTTTTTACATTTCATTTGTATACAATTCTCAGTATTGTTGATTGTGTAATTTAACTTATATTTATTATGTCATTTACTAATTTGTTAATTTATTTAAGTATATAGATGTATTTGATGTTTCTATTAAATAGCAATTTTTTTATATATGTCTTTGTCATATTATTTTAACATTATTGTAAATTTTGATGTTAGTTAACAATTCCCATGAAGCACAATTTTGTTAATTATTGCTATTAACACTTTCTATACATATGTATATCAGTTCTAACTATTCACATGGATAGTTGATGTTAATATATCTTTACTTGGTAATTGGATTTCATTTTTGGGGAACTCCAGTAGTCTGACTAAATCGGATATTATTTTTAGTTAATTATCAAATTACTACAAAATTGATTATTTTATAAAAAACTGCAATTTCATGTAACTCCTAACGTCTTGGGAGTGAATTAAATGAGAATATATTTAATAAAATATCATAATTATTAATTCTAACAGGGAGTTAAATATTGTCTTCAATAAGTACTTTAAAGTTTTCTTTCAATTGTTTTATCAGTTCCTTGGCACCATTGCAATTACCGCTGTAGTAGTCATCTTCATAAAGTACCCAGTAAACACTAGCTCGTATAAAATACGTGAAATTTACGTTCTAGTGTGGTATAAAAATGGTTTTGATATAATAATTATCCGTTTATGATGTACCAAGTTTTCCGTTTTTATTATATTTATGATCTACTAAATTTCTACTAAAGGTAGAAAATCTTGATTTAAAATACATTTTAAATAAAGTGTCAATACAGGTATTAGAGCGGGAGCTAGGTGGCTTTTTCGGCACATCATCGTTTCATGAACTTTGAGATATTTTTATGGTTTAATGGATAACGATTCATAAAATCGACTACTGGCGTGGCACCTCCTGTCAGGTGTGTCACGAACACTGTCTAAAAATCAGTGAAATTATGTCATCGTTACAAGGCACAATGTTTCTCGTGTGTGCACATTTTATATTTAGAATGAATAAAATAAGATCGCCAGAAAGTGTGGGCCGTCAGGAGGCGCAGCCGGAAAGGTAATAATGTACAATACATCTGAGGCACGGTAGGAAGTCAAGTTAGCCGAAAGTATTAAATTCCTGTATATAAAAACCTATGGTACTTTTCTTGATACCAAGAGTTTTCTGGGGAGGTTATTCTATTGTTGAAGGAGCTTATATTTACGTTTTAAAAAGGCTCCAAAACTTGTAACGATGAGTTTAGAGTTCTGAGATGAAATATGCAAAAAAAATCCAATTTTCTTCAAAAATCCTAAATATTTTCTTTCTGGCTAGCCTTACTGACGAAAGTTTCTTTCTGGAAATTTTTTTCTCTGTTTAAAACATTTAAATAAACATGCTCAGCCTAAAAAAAAGCTTGTAACGATCATGTTATATAACTCGTTTTTTTACATGTTTGTCCTTTCTGGCTGCGCCCCTGACGGCCCATACTTTCTGACGATCTTATTTTATTCATTCTAAACATAAAATGTGTACACACACAAAAAATTAGCCTTGTAACGATGATATAATTTCACTGATTTTGATATCTTGAACCATGGCCAACTCGACGGGCTGTGTTGGTTTTTAACAGTATTCTGTAAAACATCACAGAACTACACAATTAAGTGAACACAAAAAATATGTTTTTAAATGCTATTTTTTATACACATGGATTTAAATTACATGTGAATAAAACGATGATTGAATAAACTGAAACGTAAGAAAAGAGTAATTTTATTATAAAGACCGATAACTCAGGATATACTTTTCTTGGTACCTTTTGTACATGTTTTCTGCAAAAGGGCCCCGCTTTCAAGCTAACAAATACGCATACGTTCTTAACTATATATTACACTATTTGTTGTCAAAATATTAGCTTTGCTAAAATGACGTAGGTCTGGCGGCTCTAGGATCTTGGACTATAAGGTTTGGTCCTGACCTCTGCGATTATCCCTATTTAATTTTTGGTAACCGGGACTGTGTACCCGCTTTATAGGTACTTTATAAAATGTCTTACAATGTTAACAAAAAAGGTATCCATGAAACACTTATAAACGCATTTATTAAATGTCATAGTTTTATTTTATTAGTGTTTACTGGGTAGATGCAGGTACTATAAGTTGGTAACTGTATCATTGATAAATACATTCAATAAAAGTAGACAAAGACCTGATTTTTGAGGAAATTCTGATTCATCATAAAATTCAACATACAGTAAACACAATCTATTACCTAAATATGAAATAAAAACAGAAACAAACTCATGATAACTCAAAATTTGTTAATTTCTTTAATAATATACCATGATCAAGCCTGTCAAAAGCCATAAACAAATCAATTTATCTGAGGTGTAGACATAGATCAGGTTTAGAAGGGATTTTGCAAATAAGTTAAGTGCAAGGGGATTTGAAGATTTAACAAACCGGAAGCAAAACACGGGCATTTTGATAGTTATTATCATAAAGATGGACTGGATTGAAAGTGAGAGATCACTGAAATAGAGCAGTTGAGTGTTGTGGCATACTTAAGGTAAGTGGAGATCTTATGTTACGATCATGGATTTGATTAAATGGAAATAATCTTTTCTTTGAGATAAGAGGGGGTTGAAGTCAACATAAGACAATGTGTAAAAACAAGTAAGTGATAATTAAGAGTATCTTATATTTTTTTATCAAATTTCGAAGCAGGGCCGGCCTTAATTCCTCAAGCGTCCCCCTGCGAAATTTTAAAAGAGGCCCCTTTTTCTGGTCAAGTCAGAAAAACAAATATTTTTCTTCCTTATCGGTAAAATCAATACAAAAATTTTTCCATCCTCATCTCAAGTTTGATGGGCGGGGGAATAAAATCCAAAAACAAAATTTTTTCGTCCTCATAAATTTAACTCGAAAAAAAATATATATTAAATATATGAAGCTTGTGGCGCCCCCTGGGGTACCCCGCCCTCGTACGGGGCACGGTCGCGCCCCTCCCCAAAGGCCAGCCCTGTCTCATACTTTCTCATATTCCAGATGAATCAACAACACGTGTTTTGTAGTTTTTGAATCCGATTTTTTTGTAAATATATTGGGACATGAGTAGTATAAAATGTAACAATAATAAAAAAAATAGCAATACATTTACATTCACATAGCTTTTTCCGAATTTTGAAATTTAATATAAATTTATTGTTAAAGTAGTTCCAGTATATCAAGCAGTGCACGTCCATCTTAAACTGACATCATATATTTACTTTGTATACATGATGACAAAGTTATTACAGATATAAGTCTGTTTTATCCCATATATAATTTTATCTATCTTATTATTGTTTTATAGTAGCTACTGTCATTTTTTTTTAAATAATCTTATCTTCAGATTTTAACTCTTTTGTAATCGTTATTTTATTAATTAAGCCAAGAAACTAAAACAACATTGATTAAATCAGCGGCGGCTGGTGAAATTTCAATATTTTTTTTCTCGTCTGTGGCGCATGGGACCCATACGAAATTTGGGAAATAACATCTAGAGAAGCACTTCTCTAATGACCCCTAAAAAATTTTGAAAAAGCAGTTTGCGAAAAAATTTTTGAAAATTTGCTAGCCTCCCCTGGGTCTAGGGACCCCTGTTTACTTTTATTTTTTTTTGTCATATGCATTTGACTTTTCATAAAAATGCATCGACAGATTTTAGAGTTTGTGAAAATATTTTCATTACTAACTGAAATACAATGAACTGAAATTTTGTAATTTACAATTTAACAAATTACAATATTTCAATTCGCTGTATCTCAGTTAGTAATGAAAATATTTTCACAAACTCCAAAATCTGTCGATGCATTTTTATGAAAAGTCAAATGCATATGACAAAAAAAAAAAAAAGTAAACAGGGGTCCCTAGACCCAGGGGAGGCTAGCGAATTTTCAAAAATTTTTTCGCAAACTGCTTTTTCAAAATTTTTTAGGGGTCATTAGAGAAGTGCTTCTCTAGATGTTATTTCCCAAGTTTCGTATGGGTCCCATGCGCCACAGACGAGAAAAAAAATATTGAAATTTCACCAGCCGCCACTGGATTAAATATAATGACAATATGATGCAAACTTAGCAGAGTCATTAGAAACAACGAGTGGCAGTATACCATGTAAATGTAGTTGAAAACCAATACCAACTTTATGCCATATGTGTCTACAGAACTTGCACGCTGATATTATTTTGAGTTGGTACTTCATGACTTCAAAATATCAATAGGAATGACATGCATCATTTGATATATTGGAATTACTTTATAAAATTCTCAATAAGCGATATTTTTTTTACTACATTTGATTTAATATCAAAAATCACATCTAAATTTCTAGAACTTGCTATAAAAGTCAGCAATTCGTATTTTATACTTATACAGTGTCCGCCAAAAAGTCTGCACTATATGGGAAACCCCGTTGTTATTGACTTTCTGAAAAATTTTATTTTTGATAAAAGTTAGTGCATTTTCTCAAACGAAAAAGTGACTACACAAATGTGTGTTAGTCCTGTCACTTAGGTCGGAAGATGAATTTTTTTGAAAGGTAAACTACCTTTATTTTTGAAGATATCGAAAAATGCAATTTGAAGAAATTACTTATGAAACGAAGTTATATCTAGGTATGAAAAATTTGGCTGTACTATTTTAGAAATAAAAATGTTCCACTTTTTTACGCATAATTCCTGAACTATTTTTTTAAATAATAGTTTTCTATTAATAATTCTCTTGATTTAATAGTTTCAACCCAAATAATGGATTATAATCCACTTTGAAGAACTTTTAGCAGTATTTTCTTGACCAAATAAATATTTTGAGAAAAAAATGTTGAATTTCTTGGTGCATAGTTGTTCTCATTTTTCCAATGTTAACTTTTTAAAAAAAATTTGATTAAATCGCTTAAAACGAGATCCATGATTCATTTGGCGATTTGTATTTGAAAATTTCGAAAACGTTAACATTAGAAAAAAAGAAAACAACTGTACACCAAGAGATTTAGTATTTTCTTCCAAAATATTTATTTGGTCAAAAAGGTACTGCTAAAAGTTCTTCGAAATGGACTTTAATCCATTATTTAGGCTGAAACTATTAAATAGAAAGAATCATTTAATAACGCCAAAATATATTCCGTTCTTTGTATATCAACACATAAAATTGTGCTCCGCAAGTTAATTCATTTATACCACTATATATAAACAATTACGACAAATAAATGATGAAAACACGGTCGGGTATGGCGTGTAGTGAGGATACAAATATCCAAACATCACAAAGTTCCTCAAATATTAGTGAACTCAAACAATTTATTCAAGACGTAGTGAAAGAACAAACATCTAAGCTATTAAAAATTATTTCGGAACTGAAATCTGAGGTAGTGATCCTACGTGAATCTAATATCGAACTTATAAACCTACTCTCGACCAATGACCCTAGTTTAAATTTACGTAAACAACCTGAAAAACCAATTGTTATAAATTCGTCATCATCAAATAACTATGCAAAAATGGCAAACCAAAATAAAGGTAATGCATCAGCTACTACAAAAAAACAGTACGATAAAGAAAAAGGAAGTGACTCTGAAAAAACAGTGAACGCAACAAAAAGTAAAAGTATAAATAACTATAAGAAAACAAACACAAAAACCATAATAGGTACAAATAAAAATACGAATGAAATACTCAGTGGCGTGGAAAAAAAGGCCTGGCTGCACATATCTAAATTTAAAAACAAAAACGTGGAAGTAAATGACGTCATGGAGCTCATAAAGAATGACGTCGATATAAATTCGGTAATATGTGAAAAACGTAAGACTTTCCATGGTGACCATACATACTTCAAACTAGGAATTCCAGACATCTTCCTACCTACAATCTACAAGCCAGACTTCTGGCCAACGGGAGTTGAAGTAAGTCAATTTCTTTTTCGATCCAAAGGAAACGAAGGATCTTCAATTGCAGACCAGAGATTGCAATCTCCAACAAAGTGAAAACTTAAAAATTGTTCATGTAAATGTACAGGCTATCACAAACAAAATTCCACAAATTGAAATACTTACAAAAACAGATACGCCACATTTTTTGTGCATCAGCGAACACTGGATGACAGACTTACAAGCCGAAGTCACAACCATCGATGGATACAAGCTAGCTTCATATTATTGCCGTAAAAGTGCTATCCACGAAGGAGTAGCAATATTTTACTCATATGCTATAAATATTAAACCCATTAGTATTCCAAGTGACCTCATAGAAAAAAAAACGTGCTGTAAGTACAATTTTAAACAGAAATCAAATTGCCATAATAACTGTGTACCGCTCACCAAGTTCTGATATGCACAAATTTTTTCACTTAATTAATGATATTCTTTGTTTTGTATTCAAAAGCTATCAATATATTATCCTATGTGGGGATATTAATATAAATTATCTAACAAATGATAACAACAAAATCCTGCTCAATGATCTCTTTGATAGCTTTGACATTAAATCATGCCTACCATTGGAACCAACCCGATGTGTTAATAACACTGAAAGTTCAATAGATTACATCGTATCAAATATTAACTACATTAATTCTTATAATATCGAAGCTAACATTGCAGATCATAGGGCCCAAATATGTACATTTAGTATAAATTTTAACTGTCCCTCAAATGAATCCCACACATATTGGAAAAGAGATCTGTCTGAAAGCAACCTCCACAACCTAAATTATTTACTATCTACTACAGATTTTAATGACATATATCACATTCATAACCCACACATAGCTTACGCATATTTCTGGAATAATTTTTTTTATTGTTTCGATATAACGTGTCCAAAAATTAAAGTTCGCTCAAACTCAAACGACAGTAACAACTGGCTAAATAAAGATATACTTGATGAGAGTGAAGAACTGAAATCCCAATTTTGGATGTATAAAAATACCGGAGGAGATCCGTAAAAATTATTTAGAGAAAAAACAGAACTTTACCCTAAGAATCAGAGAGGCAAAAAAAGACTTGTACGATAACCTTTTAAAAAAATCATCAAACATCAACAAGACCACTTGGAATATTGTTAACAAAAATACAGGCAGGGTAACGCGCAAAAATATCGAGGACCTCATGATTAAGCAGAATAACACTGCAATAACCGATCCAAACATTTTAAGCAACATTTTTTGCGAACACTTTTCATCCATAGCAGAAAACAGCATTAACTCACAGTTTGGACCAACCCATAACACAACTTGCACCACGTGCACTCAAACATCTCAGTCGATGTTTTTTGGAGATATACAGCCGGATGAAATTTTTTCTGCTTTATCCGAGATTAATAATAGAACTTCTGTAGGTCCGGATGAAATTACATTTAAAATATTAAATTCCTGCATATATAACATCGCAGAGTCCCTTTGTTATATATTTAGTTTATCAATAACTAGTGGTATATTCCCATCGGCCTTAAAGCTAGCCCACGTTACACCAATTCATAAAAAAGGAGATAAACAACTAATAGAAAACTATAGAGCTATTATGCAAAACTCATACATATCAAAAATATTTGAAAAAATAGTGCACCATAGAATATACAATTATTTGAGCACATACGATCTCCTAAGCAAAAACCAACATGGTTTTAGATCCAGGCATTCAACTTGTACTGCAGCCTTTGACTTTGTACAATCTATATATGAATCTCTGGATGAAAATCGGTATGTTTTGGGCATATTCTTTGATATATCCAAAGCATTTGATTCGATAGATCATACATATTTACAGCGAAAAATTGAAGCCTTTGGTATTCGTGGAAATTTAAATGAGTGGGTCTCCTCATTTGTAAGTGACAGAAAATTAACTGTAAGGTTAGGTGAATATTTGTCTAAAGAGCAAACGGTTAACATTGGGGTTCCTCAAGGTGCCGTCTTATCGCCATTGTTATTCATACTATTCGTAAATGACCTAGAGCATTACCTCACCTTAAATAATGCTAATTTTAAATTAGTCATGTATGCCGATGATGTTTCTATTAACATATCTGCAGAAACACCCGAAGACCTTCGAGACATGTCATCTAAACTTATATCATCTTTCTCCGAATGGTGCAAAAAAAATAGACTGCTTTTGAATACACAGAAAACAACATATACATTATTTCAGGCCAGACGTGAACAACCTCAGTTAAACCTTAAAATACACAATTGTCAACTACAAAAATCTTCAAATGTAAAATTTCTAGGTGTTAGGATTGACGAAAAACTGAATTGGGAAGAACATATTAACCTTACAACTAATAAATTAAATTCAGCATTTTTTGCAATTAGAAATTTAAAATATATTCTATCTCAAGCCCAGTTAATAAACGTGTACTATAGCCTTGCCTATAGCCACCTCAAATACTTAGTGATCCTTTGGGGTTCCAGTTCTGCATCACATCGAGTTTTTATCCAACAGAAAAGAATTATTCGTTTAATCTTTTCCCTCGGTCCTTTAGACTCATCTAAGTCAACTTTTACAGAAAACAATATTCTAACACTGACGTCCATATTAATTTTTGAGGCCGCTATCTTCGTGCATCTAAACAAAAGTAAATTTACATTTGGAAGTAATATTCACTCATACAATATCAGATCCGCAAATGAAATTCACATTAACCACTACAACTTAGCACTTTTTAGAAAGAGTCCTTACTATACTTGCGCAACCATCTACAATAAACTACCACAAAGAATAAAATCCTATGATAGTATTCACAAGTTTAGAAGAAATTTAAAACAGTTTCTTATAACCAATTGTTTCTATACTTTACGGGAATTTTTTGACTTGGACGAACAGACAGACCTCTTACAATCATAGATCATAGTTATATTTATATATGTGTGCATATCATCATACCAAAATGGTTTAGAATTAATTGTAACAAAGACTTATCTCTTCTCTTTTATTCCTTTTAGATTTTGAACTTATATAAATTTTATAAGCGCTAAATGTTCTATTATAGTTTTAGCCCATTATTTTATCTATCGTATTTATCATTGTGTTTTATTTTATAAATGTATACTTCCGTCTAATTTATAAGCAATTATTATTTACATGTACTATTTTGACTTGTCCTATCCATTTGTTGGCAAACTGGAATCAATAAATATATTATTATTATTATTATTATTATTATTATTATAGTTCAGGAATTCAGCAAAAAAGTGAAGAAAATTTATTTTTAAAATAGAACCGCCAAAATTGATATCTAGATATAACTTCGCATTGTAAGTAACTTCCTTAAATAACATTTTTCGATATCTTCAAAAATATAGGTAATAGTTTAATCTAGACGATTTCAAAAATATTAATTTTTCGACCTATGTGCCAGGACTAACACACATTTGTGCAGCTCCTTTTTCGTTTGAGAACATGGACTAACTTTTATCAAAAATCAAATTTTTCAGAAAGTTAATAACGACAGTGTTTCCCATATGGTGCAGACTTTTTGGCGGACACTGTATACAAATTGACTTTCAAACGAGTGTAGACAGAATTCTGGAATACAGAATGATTATGGTTTTTTGTGGATTGAGTTGAAGGTTATGTCTTTTACAATGTAAATTAAAAACGGATAAATCACGATTAATACTCCTGCTTATTAACTACATCAATATCATGTTGCATCGGAGTAACATTTATACAAGAGATGTTCGTCATTAGCATAGGAAGATAATATAGATTTATTTCACATTAGACATGTAAAAGGTATAGACCAGGAAAAATAAGGGACCTAAAATGGACCCTTGAGTTACACCTGATATAACATGAGGAATTGATCATGTTCCAAAATTAGTATGGTAATTCTGTCAAATAAGTAAGAATAGAAAAATTGCAAGGCTATGTCGTCAAGGCCATGCATAGTATTTTAATTTAAAACAGTAATATCTTATAGTTAACACAATCCAAACCAAAGCTTTGGAAAAATCTAGTGATAAGTGAGAAAACTTCTTTATTTTCAATTTTTCGACAATGAATTATTTTTCTTAAGCAATTTTACTTTAGTGGAGTCAAATTAGGACTAAAAAATTCACAATGTGAATTGTCTGGCCAGGGCAGTTTTTTCGCTTTAATGTGTTCAGGGAATCGACTTAAGTTCACAGTTAAATTTTGCAGTTTCTGCGAAGTCGGCGAATTGCTTATTTAAACAGTTTAATTTTTTAGGCGGTGTTTTCCATTTGTTTTCTTTGAATATCCCGAAATCTATGAATCCTAAGGAAAACAACAAAAAGAAGAAAAATGTTCGTTATGAGCTCTACAATAAAAGTATATAAACTATAAAGCATTCCAGTTGTTATTATTATTTAAAAAAAAATTGAATATTGTGATCATTTTTTAAAAATTTTATATTCAAGCACTTTATTATAAAATTTATTTGACCCGTATTTTTTTATTTTACAATTTAAAGTCATTTTAATAGTGAAATTAATTATTTAAATTAAGAAATTTTGAATTCGCGCCCATTGCACAGTGGTCACAAATTGAGTTTTTTGGTTCAAAAATGGCTAGAGAGCTCAAATCTTGTCGGAAATGAACAATTTTTTTTTTTAATTAAAGCTTACCGAAATTCCAACAAATCCTCGGAACCCGAATTTTGAAAAAAAAAGTTCTTTGTCTATTATATTAAGTTAGAAGCCAAAAGAAAAAAATCCTTTTTTATTATATTAAGTTAAAGAGTAAAGAAATTTTTTTGGCCTTTAACTTAATATAATAAAAAAGAAAATTTTTCAAAATTCGGGCTCCGGGGATTTGTTGGAATTTCGGTAAGCTTTAATTAAAAAAAAAATTGTTAATTTCCGACAAGATTTGCGCACTCTAACCATTTTTTTCTTTTGGCCTTTAACTTAATATAATAAAAAAGAAAATTATTTAGGACCACTGTGCATGGCCACGTCAGATGTGAGCGCATGCGCAGTTAGATAAAGGAATAATCGACGGGCGTCGTTTGCTTTGCTTATTTGCTGTTAGCATATAGTCCAGTCCTTTAATTTGAGTACTAGTACTGATGAATGGATTTTGATGAAACCTCGTGCAATGTGTTTGTAATGACGTTAATAAAAGAGTTGAAAGGAGATCAGAGTAGGAAATGATCGGAAGGAAAACATCGCTTTTATTCCGTAATTTGTAGAATTAGGTCAAAAATGAAAGAAGAACAATAAATTTACCTTTTTTTGGTCCAAAATAAGATGTTTTTATCCCTGTGAATTTTTTCGAAAAATGCATATTTTTGGAGATATGGCCACTCGAAAATTCCTAAAAGTGAAGGAGGGGAAATATAAAAGTTGAAAAAAAAAGTCTGAAAAAATTCAGGTGAATATGTTATCGAAATACAAGACTTTTTTTATTTGCAACTTATCTGTAAAGTGCGTTTTCACCGAGTTATTCCGGAAAAACATATAGCGTTTTAAAAATATGTAATTTAAAAATTTGGAAAAATTTAGACATATGCATTGAGGCCTTCTAAACCTTTTTTGTGGAGTTTTATTGTAACGCTAATTTTCGAGTTACAGGCAGTTTTTCACAATAAAATATGTAGTACATTTTTTGCACAAAAATACATGAAAATTCGAAAAATGAATGTCATTTATACAGTGTGACCCACTTAAGATCTTGATGCTTGATTAACTTCAAATTTTGGTGGTAAGAAAAGATCGATAAGGTGATTCTTTGAACTTGGTAATATGTGATATATGTCAGTAGCGTGCGATTTTAAGGGGGTTTCAAAAGCCGATTTTTCAAAAAAAAGTATTAGGGATTTTTTTAGAAAAAAAATACTAAGGTATTCTTAATCAGCACCTTTAGAAACCCTTTGTACAAGATTGCATCGTAGTGGGTACAAAGGTGTTTGAGATAGTGGCTGTCAAAAATACAATTTTTTCAACCAAAACTAATTTTTATTTGTAAAACGGATTCCCAAATCAAAAAAATCTATTCTTCATTTTTTGTTCAGAATAATGCATTGTACTAGACTGAATTGATTTTATAACAAAATAAGAAAAAAAAGTAATAATAATAATAATTAATTTTTGGAAGCTTACATCTCAGTAACCAGGTAAGTGATCTCACTTAAAATTGATGTCTAAGGGTTTTAAATGGCGCTCATTACGTTGATGAAATCGAAATTTGAATAACAAATTCTATTAAACTTTTTTTTTGAAAAAATCGGCTTTTGCAACCCCCTTAAAATCGCACGCTACTGACATGTATCACATAACTAAGTTCAAAGAATCACCTAATCGACCTTTTCCTACCACCAAAGTTTGAAGTTAATCAAGCATCAATTAACGGGTATACAGGTTGCGATCTTAAGTGGGTCACACTGTATACTTTTTTTTTCTTATTTTGTTATAAAATCAATTCAGTCTAGTACAATGCATTTTTCTGAACAAAAAATGAAGAATAGATTTTTTTGATTTGGGAATCCGTTTTACAAATAAAAATTAGTTTTGGTTGAAAAAATTGTATTTTTGACAGCCACCATCTCAAACACCTTTGTACCCACTACGATGCAATCTTGTACAAAGGGGTTTCTAAAGGTGCTGATTAAGAATACCTTAGTATTTTTTTTCTAAAAAATCCCTAATACTTTTTTTTTGAAAAATCGGCTTTTGAAACCCCCTTAAAATCGCACGCTACTGACATATATCACATATTACCAAGTTCAAAGAATCACCTTATCGATCTTTTCTTACCACCAAAATTTGAAGTTAATCAAGCATTAATTAACTGGTATACAGGGGTGTTGCGATCTTAAGTGGGTCACACTGTATATATTATTATAAAAAAATATGAAATCTATATAGTTATTCCATTTTTAAAAGTTCATTATAATTTTTAAATTTTCATGTATTTTTTAATGAGCAAAGAATGTACTACATTAGGTACCGTGAAGAACTGCCAGTAACTCGGAAAATTGGCAAGTTGCAAAAAAATTCCAAGAGACAAAAAATGTTTAGAAGGCCTCAGTGCATACGTCTGATTTCAAATGTTTAAATTACATATTTTTAAAGCGCTGCAGTTTCAAGGAAACGGGTAGTTTTCATGTTTTTCCGGAATAACTTGGTGAAAACGCACTTTGCAGAAAAGTTGCAAATAAAAAAAGTCTTGTATTTCGATGATACATTCTCCTGAATTTTTTCTTTTTTTTTTTTTTCAACTTTTACATTTCCTCTCCCCCACTTTTAGGAATTTTCGACTGACCATATCTCCAAAAATATGCATTTCTCGAAAAAATACACAAGAGTAAAAACATCTTATTTTGGGCCAAAAAAGTTAAATTTATTGTTTCTTTTTCATTTTTGTCCTAATTCTACAAGTTACGGAATCCGTGATAAAAGGGGTGTTTTCTACCTCTTCCGATCATTTCATACTCTAATCATTTTTTCAACTTTTCTATTAACGTCATTACAAACACATTGCACAAGGTTTTATCAAAATCCAGTCATTAGCACTCGAATTAGAGACTTTGGACATTTTAGCGCTCTGTTGACTGGACTAATAGATTAAAGTTATTATCGATGTGAGTCATTGTATTTTAAAGAAATACTAACCGCAAATTTTTAACATTTCGGGGTTCGGCACTTAAATAGTTCAAATTGTCTAGATAAAACTCGTGTACCATATAAAAATCCACTATATGGGTAAATTCTCTGAAGTACTTTTCACAAAATTAGGTTCCATCATAAACAAATATTAAACACACAATGTATATGTAAACAACTAATCAACAGAGCACCACCACCAACATGATAAATGAAAACATGAAAATTCTCTAGAGTTGAATGATCATCAGATATGTCATCATTTTTATTTTCAAAACCAATTTGTTGTTGCATGTGACGATTAGAACTTTTTTTAATATGATATATGCAATGTATATTTAATATACTTTTCGATCATATAACAATATTTTGTAAATTTTGTTGAAGGAAACTATTGCAAAATTATGCGTTTCTAACCAAATCATTGTTCTTTCAAAAATAATGGATAATATTCAATGAAATTTTGGAGAACTATAGCTCTAATACAATCACCACTTAAAATTTCAAATCAAAATGATTATTAAAACGGCTCAAATATACAATTGTTGCTAAAACTTTGCACCTTCGTAACAGTGGCGGCTGGTGAAATTTCAATATTTTTTTTCTCGTCTGTGGCGCATGGGACCCATACGAAATATGGGAAATAACATCTAGAGAAGCACTTCTCTAATGACCCCTAAAAAATTTTGAAAAAGCAGTTTGCGAAAAAAATGTTTAAAATTCGCTAACCTCCCCTGGGTCTAGTGACTCCTGTTTATTTGTCGCATACATTTGACTTTTCATAAAAATATGACAATACGTTTTGGAGTTTATAAAAATATTTTCATTACTAACTGAGATACAACGAATTGAAATATTGTAATTTGTTAAATTGTAAATTTCAATTCATTGTATTTCAGTTAATAATGAAAATATTTTCATAAACTCCAAAACGTATTGTTGTATTTTTATGAAAAGTCAAATGTATGTGACAAAAAAAGTAAATAAACAGGAGTCCCTAGACCCAGGGAAGGCTACCGAATTTTAAAAAAAATTTTCGCAAACTGCTTTTTCAAAATTTTTTAGGGGTCATTTGAGAAGTGCTTCTCTAGATGTTATTTCCCATATTTCGTATGGGACCCAAGCGCCACAGACGAGAAAAAAATATTGAAATTTCACCAACCGCCACTGCTCGTGAAATCCTGCCATCAAAACCAAGAAATGTGTACGATAGCTCAAATTGTAGCTTTTTATAAGCACTTTAAGATCACGGAGAAAGATTTTTTTTTTCTTCAAAATTTAAACCCTTTTTTATTGCAGTTGTTTATAATTTTCGAAATTGTGTTATAAGCAAATTCAAATAACTTCCTGTTTCTTTTTCTATGAAATCAAAAACGGTAAAGGAGTAATGAAAGTACATTAAAAAAGCCAACTTAAAAAAAGAATTAAAGCTCTAATTGCCTTTGGAGCTGAGATACGTTAATGTTTACGATTAGGTCACTTATAAATAAACAAATCGATATTTCTTATTGAAATTTGGACTGACAATTCTCCAATGTCTATTATTTTCTCTCTACTACTTGAAAACAATCCAAGGCTACAATCGAAAAAAGATACTGTATGGAGTGGAGTCTTTAGCGATTTTGTTAGAGATCCGAAAAATCACCAAATATGTCTAGATATTATATTATGTTTTTACAAACCGGACTTTAGTCGCTAGATAGCCAGTGGGTAAGACGACTAGGACTTTTTATTCAGGATGCAGAAGTCTCGGGTTCAAATTCTGCTCGTGATATATATTTTTTTATTGTATCAGTAATATTAAAAGTTTTACAAAGCGCTGTATACATGAACATAAAGGTATTTGTTCAAGTTAAGTTGGTTTACCATTTTCATGACAAAAATTTAAAAAATTGAAAATGTGCATTAAGTTCTCAAAGCCGCTTTATTCGATGTTATTTTAATAATTGTAGCTTCGGATTATCTTCAAATAGCAGATACAAAATAATAAGCATTGAAAAATAACCAACCCAAATTTCAAGAAGATATATCGATTTGGTTATTTATAAGTGACTTAAACGTATCTCAGCTACAAATGCAAGTAGAGCACTAATTTTTTTTTTTTTTCAAAAGTTCGCTTTTTTAATCTACCTTCATTACTCGTTTACCGTTTTTGATTTCATAAAAAAGCCAGCGAGATACTTGATTTTGTTTATAACTAAAATTTCGAAAACTATAGACAACTGCAATAAAACGAGTTTAAATTTTGAAAAAAAAATGTTTTTCTCTGTGATCTTAAATTACTTATAGAATGCTACAATTTGGGCCATCGTACACATTTCTTGGTCTTCATGGCAGGATTTCACAAGGGTGCAAAGTTTTAGCAAAAATTGTATATTTGAGCCGTTTTAGTAATCATTTTGATTTGAAATTTTAAATGGTGATTGTACTTTATAAGAGCTATATTTTTCCAAAGTTTTATTGAATATTATCCATTATTTTTGAAAGAACAATGATTTGTTTAAAAACGCATTTTTCAATGTTCAATTTTTTAAAATAATAATAACAATTGGAATGAAGTATAGTTTATATACTTTTATTGTACAGCTCAAAACGAACATTTTCCTTCTTTTTATTGTTTTCCATAGGACTTATAGATGTCGAGATATTTAAAGAAAACTGATGGAGAACATGGTCTAAGAAATTAAATTGTTTAAATAAACAATACGCCGACCTCGCAGTCACTGCAAAACTGAGCTGTGAGGTTAAGTTGACCCTCTGAACACGTTAAAACAGGAAAACTGCGCTAACCAGACAATTCCAGGGGCGGCTGGTGAAATTTCAATAATTTTTTTCTCGTCTCTGGCGCATGGGACCCATACGAAATATGGGAACTAACATCTAGAGAAGCACTCCTCTAACGACCCGTAAAAAATTTTGAAAATGCAATTTGCGAAAAATTTTTTCAAAATTCGATTGACCCCCTAGCTCTAGGGACTCCTGTTGAAAATTATTTTTTTTTGTCATATACATTTTACTTTTCATAAAAGTACAACAATAGGTTTTGGAGTTTATGAAAATATTTTCATTACTAACTGAAATACAACGAATTGAAATTTTATAATTTGTTAAATTGTAAATTACAAAATTTCAGTTCATTGTATTTCAGTTAATAATGAAAATATTTTCATAAACTCTATAACCTATTGTTGTACTTTTATGAAAAGTAAAATGTATATGACAAAAAAAAATAATTTTCAACAGGAGTCCCTAGACCTAGGGGGGTCAATCGAATTTTGAAAAAAATTTTCGCAAATTGCTTTTTCAAAATTTTTTACGGGTCGTTGGAGGAGTGCTTCTCTAGATGTTAGTTCCCATATTTCGTATGGGTCCCATAATTATTGAAATTTCACCAGCCGCCCCTGGACAATTCACATTAACATCCTAATTTGACTCCACTACTTTGTATTTAAAAGTAAGCTGATATTCAGCCCTATGATGGAACGTTTACGTTAGTCATAACACCTATGTTACGGTCATCTGTCTCTCTCACTCTCATATATTTTTTGGTCAGCGCTCAACATAACAGGTACATGTTAAATAACGTAAACGTTCCATCATAGGCCTGATTGTGAAAAGTGCTTAAAATGCGGAGAATGTAAAAGTAATTTAAAAGAGAATCTATATCCTTCCTTTTCATTTTTGAGTAAAACGTTGTTAGAAAAATTTGTTTGAAATGTTAACATAAATATCGATACTAGGATGACCAGATGCTTACAGTTTGAATGTTGTACACTTGGACAGACGGCCGTGGAGAAAAAACACGGGTCCGGAGGGAAAAATCCGAAAAAAAAATTTTTGATCCCAACATTTTGATTTGATGAATGTGGGGGAGAAATCCGAAAAACTTTTTGCTAAGCGGGGGGGGGGGGGGGGGTGAATTTCCAACTAAAACAGAATGCTGTACATGTCATTAGAATTCCGGACAATACAGCGAAATTCCGTACGTATGGTCAGCCTAATCGATACTAAATTTCATTGTTCTTTCTTCAAAAATTAAAAAAGTCAAAATCGTTTTGCTGAAATTAATTTATAATAGAAACCAGAAATGACATTAGAAAGATTACACTTAAGTAAAAAAAATATATGTGGATATCCCTATTCTGGCTGTTATTAGGACCAAAGGATAACCATTGAACTTCCAATCGACATCCCTAATGAACAATCCATTTATCGGATACACGAGATCATTTTAGGGTGTCCCGGTGTCATCCTGAGCTGTGTGGGACCTGCCTCGGGCCGACAATGTGAACCTCCTCACAGTGTGCTTAAAGGTGGAAAAATTATGATTAAAATGAGTCCAAAATCGGTTTGCGCAGGCTGATTCTACATTAAAAGTAGTTTCAAAATTTAAGAAATTTAAAATCGTAGCTGATCCCTTCCGCGTTTTATCCACATTTTTGGGTTTTAACCCTTTGCAATACAGTAACTCGTATACATCAACTTTTTCTTCGAGCACTTAGCACTTTTAGAAATAAAACTATCGTAAATAAGTTTATTATATCTTGTAAATACAGTTCTTTAATTAAAAAAACTTACTCGACAATATTCCATTACTAAAAATTAAATTTCATTTGTTATTAAACACTTGGAAATTATCAAAATCCAAAAATTGTATTTTCTCGTACAAACATAAATTTTCAACTTATTTTTTAAGAAAGTATAAAAGCTCATAATAAATCTCGCTTTGAATTTAGTCAAATTTAAAATGTAATTTTAAAATTATAAATTATTTTTATTTGAAAAAAATTGAATATTTTAAACCATTTTTAGCTTACCCCAGGGTTAACGACGAGGACGTAGTGGTGATATAATCCCCTGTTTTTTTTTTATTTTTTGTATATTTTTAATTTTTTTTTGTATTTTTTGTATATTTTTAATTTTTTTTTGTACTTTTTTTATGTTTTGTATTTTTAAGTATTCAAATATTACACGTTCAAATAAGTAATGAGACAATAATAAATTAAAGGTTGAAGGACGAAAATTCAGTAACTGCTTTTTGCAATCTTGGTCCATAAGACTCATCATGAACATTATTTATTTTATAGGATTCCCAGGTTTTTAAAAATTTGCGATGAACAGCTTCGCCACTTTGTTCTGACCAAAACCCTAAACCGAAACCATTTTTAGCCCGTCGGGCAGAGCGCGAAAAGCCTTCTCTTTCTTGACCCACCCAATACTGAAGTATAACCAGATGGGACCTTCACTACTTATTAAAGCATGTTATTTTACATAGGAAATCAAAATTGACGACACTCTCCATTGGTCGAGACCGAAGATATAAGAAAAAAACTAAAAAAAAAGAAATTTAGAAATTTAATTTTCAATCAAATATAACTTTAAAACTAAAGCACATAAAAATAAAATTGTTGTTTGGTTTTGACAAGTAAACCTTGCTTTTTAATTTGAAGTATAATTTATTGCAATAATAAAAAAATGAACATAAAAAAACTGGAAAAATTCAAAAGGATACACAAATCAGCAGCATTTTTCTAATTCTTAACTCGTCATAACTCGCTTATATAATGAGCTATTCAATTTTTTCTTTCACCAAAAACTGCCAAATTTAATAGGCTTCATTTTGTCTCGATTAATGCTAGATCTAATTTTTTAACTAAAAGCGCTACAGCCCTTTAAACACAACGAAGCACACTACGGCGACGAAGACGGAAGGCTTCCTCTCTCGCTCCCGCTACTCTCTCGGCCCATTAAGAAACGTATCGGCTGCTCTCCTCATTATTGTATCTGAATAAGTATTAATAAGCGTATATATTATTTTATTCACATTTAGGCTATTACAGTTTATGTATAGGGTAGATTCATTTTTATCAGTGGAGAAAAACTACATGTTTGTTTTGCGAAACTGCTGAAAACAGCGAAAAAATCTAATAATAAAAAACCAACTGTTACTGGCATCAAGTCTATTATAAATTGTGCAAATGAAAGAAAATATGCTATTTCATTAAAAACATTTTTTTATTTATTTTTATTTGCACACTCTTCGATACCGATTTCATTATTCTTGTAGGACATCTTTTTGTAATAATAATAATAATATTAGCAGAGGCAATATGTATTGTCTGTGATATTTGTAACGCGATAAAAAATGCAAGTGAGCCTTCATGTAGTTATTTATAATAAAGAACAAAAAAATTAGTTTAAAATAAAATGTCATTGTCTGATTTGTGGAAAATCTAGAAAAATTAAGAACAAATTAAGAACATTTTTAAGTAGCAATTTGTACAGGAACGGGTGCGGAAACTAGCAAGCTGCAGTGTCGCATTGTGATACAGAAATACAAGGCAGGTTACACATTTATTCAGATTTATTTGGGCTGATGGAAATCATTATAAAATTTGTTATGCAACATATATTAGCAAAAAAAAATTAAATGTATACAAACTAAACAACTGAAAGAAAAAATGAATTTAAAGTAGTGTTAAACATCTTATTTAGGGAGGTTTATCTTGCTGTTTTGCAAAAAAATAATTCTTAACTTTAACGTTTCTAAAAACACGCCTTAATGATATATTTGAAAAAATGACGGAAGAAAAATTAGATTATTATAGCAGCGGAAATATAAAAAAGAGATTAGAAAAAAAACATCTAAGCAAACAAAGTGTTTTGAGAACACAAAGAAAATACAACAACAGTTCATTCAAGTGATAATAAAGCTAAAAGGATTTTTGTTGTCAGTCACAGCTGAATCAGGCGAAGAAAACTTGGTCATGAGAATGAATTGACAATTCTTGATAAAACTGCCTATCTTAAGTGAAGCTGCAGCTGGATATTTTAAGCCTATAACAAGTAAAATTGAAAATTTTTAAAAACCACCGATCAATGTGCAATGTATCTAATCGTACCGGTTTCATATGACCGAATCAAAATGAGGCCTAAATCATGTTCGGCTACCATAATTGTCTGCACATTTTCAATTTTACTGCAATCGGACAATTTCTAGAGAAGTTCAACATGGCGAATTCAAGATGGCGACCAAACATCAAAATCTAATATGACCTATAACCATCTCGACAAAATTCTCTTTCAAATAAAAAAAACTACATCAAAATCGGATCACCCGTTGAAGAGATATGAAGCCACAGACAGACAGACGGACAGACAGACAAACAAACATACAAACATATGCGTCAAACTTATGAGGTCGGGGTTAAAAAAAACGCGACTACTAGTCGACTACTAATCTCAATGACCATAACTGTAAATAAGAAGTTTCAGATTTGTTATAAACATTTATGTCGTGGATACTAAATATGTCAGGACAGACAAATTTGATTTAAACGTTATTCCGATAGTAATGCAATTTATATTAATAATTGATATGAAAAAAAACAATCAGCTTAGGTCATTTTTTTAATCCTATACATATTACTATACCTATGTGTATTGTGCCATCAGAAGAAAAAAACTTTATTCTTTTGGCTATGGTTATTCCTACGGTATTCCTACGATGAAATACGGACATTTTTAACGTCTTTAGCTAATCACGTATTAGTAAAAACTAGTGACGACATTTTTATACCACCTGGAGTTCCTCCAGTAAGTTCTGAAGAAAACAATTACATTCATAGCATCGATAATTTTGATCAAAACGAAGACGTGCTAGATGGAAAAAATCCCACTTAGGAATAGTATTATTTTAAAAAGAGAACAGCCTATTTACACAAGCATATTTAGATCGTCTGTCCAATTTTAACCGATTTTAACCCTTCCAGTTTACATGAAAATAAAAATATAGTTATGTACAAAAATCCAACTAATCGTTCAGAGCCTCTACGAGTTAGTGAAAGCATGGCAAATAATTGTTTTGATTATATGGTTACCTCTGACACTTAATGGAAACTATTAAAATATACGAGGCAAAGTAAAAACTTTACTAGCTGGCATAAGTTTAACAATGATGTATCTGAAAATCAGTTAATCTCTGTCTGATACCTATTACTTTCCATTTATTAACGCCCCTCCCGCGTTGTACGACACCATATATAATGGATTATTACAACTAATATCATATTATTCAATTTGATTTGTTAATTTTATCATCTTACAATAAAGGAAAATTATTCTAAAGCTTTTGTTACGGCCACTCATGGAAGCATTGCGCGATTTATGGCGAACGCGGGATGTACCGGGAACGAGTCCGCCGCCGTAGTGCGCTTCGTTGCGTTTAAAAGGCTGTACCGCTTTTATTTACAGAGCTAGACCCAGCATTAATTGACACAAAATGAAGTCTATGAAATTTGGCAGTTTTTGGTGAAAAAAACATTCGAATAGCTCAATACATAAGCGAGTTACAACGAGTTAGAGCTTTCAAAAAAATTGACAATTTGTGTACCATCTAACTTAACGTCAATTTTCTAATGTTAAAGTTATTATTTTTGTAATAAATTATACATCAAATTAAAGAGAATCGTTTGTACTATAAAACTAAAAAAAATATATGATTTTATCTTTTTTCATTTGAAAGTTATTCGTGGTTGAATTTGAATTTTGTTATTTTCATTTTTTTTTGTGTTTTTCTTGTAACTTCAGTCTCGACCAATGGAGAGTGTCGTCAAACGTGATTTCCTATGTAAAAAAACCTGCTGAATAAAATGAAATAGGTTTTATTTGGTTATACCTCGGTATTGGGTTAGTGAACGCTAGAGCCAGCCATGCGACATACTATTTCTATATATTGCAAACTTTCGTTTACATGTGCAAGAATCACATGAATTTTTAAAGTCTCCGAAAGATTTTCAATGCTTCCTAATGCTTGGCCCAGTTCCTGTATGTAAGAATCTAGTGAGAATCCAATTTTCCCTGAAGTAAAGCAACAATCTACAACTTTATCCATTGCTTTATAAGCAGCAATATACGGTAAAATTTTAAAAATACCTACTTTTTTATAAATCTCTTTATCATTAAGTTTATCAGCTTCCTTCAACAATTTCCTGCAAGCGTTTCCTTCAAAAGCATCTCCATGATAATTTTTAGAAATAAGTTTTAATTTTTTAGGCCATAACAATGCTTTTTCTTTACCTAAAAGAGGAACTAAACTATGCCAAAATAAATGATTTACCAAACCTTGGACAATGTGTAATTCAGAGGTGAGCTAAAAGTGGTTTAAAATATTAAATTTTTTTCAAATAAAAATAATTTATAATTTTAAAATTACATTTTAAGTTTGACTAAATTCAAAGCGAGATTTATTATGAGATTTTATACTTTCTTAAAAAAAAATTGAAAATTTGTTTGTACGAGAAAATACAATTTTTGGATTTTGATAATTTCCAAGTGTTTTATAACAAATGAAATTTAATTTTTAGTAATGGAATATTGTCGAGTAAGTTTTTTTAATTAAAGAACTGTATTTACAAGATATAATAAACTTATTTACGATAGTTTTATTTCTAAAAGTGCTATGTGCTCGAAGAAAAAGTTGATGTATACGAGTTACTGTATTGCAAAGGGTTAAAATCGAGGGGCCAACCGCGCCCAAAATTTTGTACACCAGATTTCCTCTTTGACGAAGATTACACAGATTTCCTCGGACTTCCTCCAGACTTCCTGGGATTTCCTCGGATTTCCTGGGACTTCCTCGGACTTCCTTCAGATTTCCTAAGATTTCCTGGGACTTCCTGGGACTTCCTCGGACTTCCTCGGACTTCCTCGGACTTCCTCGGACTTCCTGGGACTTCCTCCAGATTTCCTCGGATTTCCTGGGATTTCCTTGGATTTCTTTGATATTCCCAGATTTCTTACAAAGTTCCTTTTTTCGATTTATTTCCACGTCCAGTGGAAGTATTGTAATGACAAAAAAATTTTAAAAAATTTTAAAAATTTTTAAAATTTTTTTATTGTTCAAATAGGCTTAGAATGTCATAAAACGTCGAGATTTTAAGTTTGAGTGAAAAAAATTTCTGTCTGTCGGTCTCTGTCTGTCGGTCTTCTGTAACTTTTTTTGTGTGCACGTTTACTCTGGAACCGTTTAAGATATTCACTTGAAATTTGGTACACATATGTATTTTAACGAGATCTGGAACTAGATTATATTTTCATCTTGTTCCGACGAAGGGGTGGGGGTAAATTGGGGTAAATGGGGATAAATAGGTAAATGAAGCAGGTAAGAGTCCATAAAATTGGTATTTAGTATATACAAGAGAAGCTAAGGTCTCAAAAAATTTTTGGCATTAGCCACGCCCATTACCACCCCCACCCTATTATTAAAGGGGATGAGAAAAGATTGTGATTTAGTGTGTGTACTGTGTACAAGAACCTAAAACCTCAAAATATTTTTATACTTCATCCACCCCCCACTACCTCCTATCACCACCCCCACCCCACTACCGATGTGGAGTATCGTTTTATGGGTTTTTCGGGTAGAGGATTTCAAATATTATATTATTAAAGTTCCATAAACAATTATTTCCACATACAAAATTTTTTCGTTGTGAGAGACTTGGATAGAAAATCTGGATGTGGAATTAGTGATTCCCTGGGCAGCGTTTTTTTATAATCAATTTTCTTAATGACATAATTAATTTTATTAAGTTTAAAAATTTCATAAATATATATTATAATTGAATATTTATAAAATTTACCTTTAAATTAATTAAAACTAATTTATAAAATATAAAAAAAAATATTTTTAACATAATTATATTTTAACCTCATTTTTAACTTAAATGATGATTATCAATTCAATAAAAAAAATTGTATTTAATTACGACTTTAAATATAAAAATTCTATTATTACCTCTATAATATTAAATTTGATTGTTATCTCGATTATTATTATTACTATTAATCGAACCGATCTCGGTACCGATTTTCTCTGGTTTATTTATTACTATCGAGACGGTTTGTCAGGAAATGTTGCTCGAAACGTTATAGTGAATATGGAACGTGTAAGACAGAATAGGTCGTTATAAGCCAATATAGATATTTTTATGTCCTTGGCCGTTGTCAAATTAAGTTAATGCGATCCTGAGATTTTCAAACTTTTTAAATGCAAATTACAAAATTACTGTTTCCTAATGTTTTGGTTTATTCACCGTTGTCGGAGAAATTAATTAATGTTATTTATTTTTTTTTCCATTATTTATATTTTAGGTGTATTTCGGTTGAGTGTTTTAATGCAACTAAAAAACTAATAGACACCCCAAATGTAAACTAGTGGAAGCATTATACTCTTCGCCGATTTATTGAGTTTTTTATATCATTGTTACACATTTTATAGGATACTCTTCGCAGTTTTCTTGTAAATAATGTTAGTTTTTGGACATCCTAAGTTTAAACTTTGTTGTGAACTCGGTTGTGAAAGAAAATATATATAAAAAAAATCTGAGGAAAAAACATCCAACCTGTCTGGGATTCGAACACACGATCTTTATTGCAAGGCAAAACTTTAGACACTGTATCATCACACATTACTTCAAAAATGGAAAGTCTGTAATATGTACCTTTCGAGAATCATATTTCAACGCATTATACCGGGTGCCACAGGCGAGTGGCTCCCCCCCCCCCCCCTATATTTCCTTTATTATTAACTTATCCATTTGAAATTTGAGATGCATAAACTACCTATAAAAATGGTTTTTGGGACACAAATGAGACCATTTCCGGTTTACCCGGAAATGACCGTAACTTTCGATTTTTAAATGGAACAACCTGTATATTTTTACATATTTGTATTCAAGGTAACATTCTGAGTATACCATGAGATTTTCGCGAATTTTTAAGTCGATGTTCATTTTTTTTAAAGCGTGTTAAGACATTCTTCTAGAGTGCTTTGGAATACCAAATGTTGTTCTACGGCAAGTAAAATCCAAGGGAAAAATATGTTTCCTTTAATTTCATTAATAATTATTTACGAAGCCTCCAAAATTGAACAGATCACTTTGTTATCGAAAACTTTTTTTTTTTTCAACTGGGAAGGTGGTGGTTCATAGTGTTCAATAAATTATAGATTTTTTTCTGAATTCGTTGATATCCATTTCAAATCTTATGCTATTTGTTTTTCTATTATATTAAATTTATTTAAAAATGAAAAATCACTTTCAAAATAATTTTTATTGATATATAGTAGATACAACGAATTGAAATTTTATAATTTGATAAATTGTAAATTACAAAATTTCAGTTCATTGTATTTCAGTTAATAATGAAAATATTTTCATAAACTCCAAAACTTATTGTTGTCTTTTTATGAAAAGTAAAATGTATATGGCAAAAAAAATAATTTTAAACATGAGTCCCTAGACCTAAGGGAGGGGGGGAAGCGAATTATGAAAAAAAAATTTCGCAAATGCTTTTTCAAAATTTTTTAGGGATCGTTAGAGGAGTGCTTCTCTAGGTGTTAGTTCCCATATTTCATATGGGTCCCATGCGTCACAGACGAGAAAAAAATTATTGAAATTTTACCAACCGCCACTGTCCACCATTGATAATATTTAAAGTCAAAAATATCTTAAATGAGTGGCTTCCTAAAACAGAAATATTTCCAGGAAAGTCTATGCTGTCTCCTCCAATGGCTGGATGGAGTCAGACATATTCCGTAACTACTTTGAAAAATGTTTGATTTCTGCTCTTGGTGACAGTCGTCATCAAGTATGGTACCTTTCAATGATGAAGTAATTCCAGAAGATAAATTCGAACCTTCTGCGTTATTACGTTGGAAACAGCAGAAGGCAGTCATTAAACCGCAACCACCTTTTTATGATCATGGCCAACCAAATGCAGAAGGTGAGCAGCCATTAGTCAATTTAAATGAACAGCCAGTTGCCCCCGAACATATGCAGCCAAATGCAGACGGTGAACAACTATTAGTTGTTTTAAATGAACAACAACCTCCTGTCGATTATAGACAGCCAAATGCACAAGCTGGACAACTGCTAGAAGATTTAAATGAACAACCACCTAATCCTGTTCCATCAACTTCTTACTATCTGCAAGTATCCTTTGAAGATCTTCTGCAGACAATTAGGCAAACAAAACAACCCCTAGCTAAAAAAAAACAAGAATTGCTCCTGGTGCTGAAGTCATTACGTCACCGGAAGCTGTGGCCAGAAGGTAAGAAATAGAGAAAGAGAAAGCTTTAAAGAAGAAGGAAAAAGCTTTGAATAAGATGAAGAAAGATGAAGAAAGATTCAAAGAAGGAGAGAAGAACCTTCTCACGTTGACACTGACGATGACATGGACGCTGAAAGCGATCTTAATGAAGTTTCAGAAGATGAAAATCAGAAACAATCAAGCACAGGAACATACATAGACAAATGGATAATTGTCAAATATAGCACCAAGAAAAGAACACGACATTATGTATTTTGCTTCATTTAACTATTTAAGTATCAATGTCTTACTGACTTTTGTCATTTTCAGGTTACCAACAAAATTAGTAACGATGAATGGACCGTAAAATTCACAAAACAATCACGGCAAATTTTTTTGGCCAGAATTGGAAGATGTAGATAATATAACTAACATAGATATTATTAAGGTTTTGCCTGATCCAAAATTAGATCGTCCTGGAGATGCTTGGACTTTCGACTTTGACTTAACCTTACTTAATCACATGAGAATGTATTATGGACTTTATGTTTCTGTTATTTGAAATATAAATATAATATTTTCAGTTTATTAAGAATGTTTACTGAAATATTTTTTTAATGTCTTGAACTTTTCTCTCGATTCCTCGTATAATATAGTTTGTAACTTTTGAACAAATCAATTAATTTTAAATCTGCAAAGTGCAAAAAATAGTAAAAAATTGTAATTAAAACGATCTTGCCTCCTAACAATTTCAGTAGATTTCATGATTCTTTAACAGTCAAACGCACTTGCCCCGAAATTCGGGGTAAATGCGCCCTCCTTCACTTTTTTTTAAAAGTGTGGTTGTAGTGCGTTAGCCGTTGATTAGGGTTTATTTATTTATAGATTTGTTCGCCCAATGAACCAACAAAGAAATACTCAAAATTTGAAAACTATATGATAAAGCATAAATCCCACAAATGTTAACTGTCCAAAAACCGGTGCGCACTTGCCCCACTTTACCTACCACTTATTTAGTCCCTTCAAATTAGTCAAAAAATCGCTGTTTTATGGAAAATCTTCTCACAGTTATGAGACTTGTAAAAAGTGAAGTATTTGGGTTGTCTAAACATGATTTTCACCCTCTGCAGTTCTAAAAAAGGGCGTTTTTTGAGAAATATATACATATATATGAATTTTACAGTTTTTTCGCATTTTTTCGTCTTGTTGTCTATTTTGAGGAAAAACTGTGCATTTTGGTCGAGATTTTGGTGAAAAATATCAAGAGAGCAAAGTTGTAGAGCATAAAATTTTCTGTAAATTTTGTCTCTACTTTTTTTTTAGTTTCGCCGCTAGAGGGTGTGAAAGAAATATACATATAAACTTTTGCGCCTTTTTTTAGATTATGAACCAAAATTATGCATTTTTATGAAAAAATTACATAAAAAAAATTATTATATTATTATTATTCTATACAGGAATAGAACGTACTTTTTTGCCAAAAAATTACGCATCTATAATAATAATTATTATCATAATAATTATGCTGATCAATAATATTGTATTAGTTTTTCAACAAAAAAAATGCCTAATATGATTTCTCGAAAAATCGACCTTTTTTTATAAAAATGCATGACACTGACTGAAATAAGTTTTGTTTTACTGAAAAAGAAATATTAAAGATCTTTGATACCGATCCAAATTTGGTTCAACATGGATGACCAATAACTGAGTTAAGAAGGTGTTTCCACTTGAAATGAGCCACACTGTATATAAATATTAAAAATTTAAAGAAACTTAACATAAATACTAAAAACAACTTGGGAACAACTAGACAAACAAAGAAACCTTACATAACATGTCTAAAGCCCATAGTTTTGGAGAAAAAAAAAATTCATTGAAAGCAAGATTTCCTGAGACTTCCTCGGACTTCCTCGGATTTCCTTCAGATTTCCTAAGATTTCCTGGGATTTCCTCGAACTTCCCCGGACTTCCTCGGACTTCCTTGGACTTCCCCGGACTTCCTCGGATTTCCTTGGGACTTCCTCGGACTTCCTTCTAGGTGTACACCAGATTTCCTTCGCGGTTGACCCCTCGGTTAAAATTCAAAAAGTGGATAAAACGCGAAAGGGATCAGCTACGATTTTAAATTTCATAAATTTTGAATCTACTTTTAATGTAGAATCAGCCTGCGCAAACCGATTTTGGACTCATTTTCATCATAATTTTTCCACATTCAAGCACACTGTGTCCTACAAGATGCATCCAATGTGTCGTGCAGCAAATATTTTTTTTTTGGACCTCGTTAACTATAAATAAATCTGTCAAAATCTATGAACACCAAAACACCATTAAAGAACTACTGATTTTTGTTCAATTTTCAGCGTTCTTGGAAGTGAAATAAGTAAAAATCTGATAGAGACTGATAACATTAATTAAACCAAATAGATATAAGTAGGTACTATAACCTTATCTATCATTTATATTTTTCGTATGTGGTAAATTACACACGATATTATCAATTATCGCTATAATAATCACAAAATTTATTAGGCGCTCCTCTCCACCCCTGAAAGCAAACTTCAGTGAATCAAATTTCAATGAAATATGATAACCATTGATGAGTATAATACTCAAATATGCGTATCGAATTAAACTATATATAGTCTGAGCAATAAGAGTGGACAGTAGTGCAAAAATGAGCGGTATTTTATTCAAAGGAAATAGCAGATAAATGTTCCTGAAGCGGCAACGTCGCGTCGTTTACTACGTTCTACCAGAGAACTATATTTAGGATTATTTCAGTTTTGCCGCTTATAAGAGATTAATTCTTACTCTCCTGAATCCCACAATCATCCAAATGTGACGAGTGTACGAAGTTATCGCTTTGGTATCTTATACTTTGTTAGACGACTGAAAAAAAACACTTAGTAGATGGAGACCTTCGGCACGATCGGGCACGATAAAGTCTCGTCTCGCTGGGTATTTTGATACATTATGTATATTATATATAGCACAGTTATAATTATTATTATTATACCTATTTGATTTAATCAAATATGTATATTAGACGACAAAAATTTTTAATTATCGCCTTAGAAAAAAAATTGTACAGAAACGTAATGTAACAGTCTGAACTTAAATTTTGAATAGAGAAGGTTAGTAGGTTAGATGATATATTAATTTTACTTTAATATTGTTATTAAGATGTTTTAAATAACCGAATGAATGTTGCAGTCGGGCGTTGCCGATTGCGAATATTTATTAAAACCCTTTCAGGACTGCAGTCTCTCAGAGCATTTTACCCATCGGACCGAGGCGGGAGCAGGCACGTGCTGGGACGATTTTGGGCCCGGAAAATTAACTTAGCAAGGACTCCAGGCAGACGCGTCCTGGGATTTTTTTTCTTCAAAATGAAAATTAATGAACAGGGGATCAGAAAAAAAAATGTCCTCGAGAATGAATGTTGATGAGAAGGGAGGGGGGTATAAAATAGAAAAACAAAAATTCCCGGGGCCCCACCTCTGGTGCCCTCTCAAGGCACTTTGTGAGGGCCTACCGGGAAACTTCTAGTATCTCGGTGAGCCAGCACGCGCCTGGGCGAGAGGCGTATGTATGTTAGTACGGTTCCGGTACCTAAATTCGAGTAAATCTTCACTGTCAAATATTTCTTAGGTGTCATTAATTTCGCGTAAAATTACAGTCAAAAATTAAAACAACTAGTACGTATTGAGAAAAAAAAAGTGTCAATGTGTTATTTGGCTAATAAATATGCTATTTTAAAGCGAGTTCGTTCGACTCCAGTCCTAAACCATGCCTCCGCGTTTGCGTATATTATCGATTCTAGTCTGTCTGGCACATCACGCATTTGCGTGTTTGTTCGGGTCCGGGCGCGATAACTTCTGTAGGTCTTGAAATTTGGTCTTTTTCAAATTTTAAGCAGAATGTCATGTGCAATACTCTCTTTTGAAATTTCAGCATATACGTCATACAGAGTCATCGTCAGAGACGTGCAAACTGTGTTGTGTACCGAAACTAATAATCAATCAGTAGTCTTGCATTTGAACAAACTACACATAGATAATTTTACTTTAAATATTTATCTTTAATAAGAATATTACGAACGAATGAAAGTGGCAGTTAGATGTCGCCAACTGCAGACACCTATTTAAAAAATAGACGATATTGACCGTTTTATTAATCCATTCACGTGAATTGTGACGTGTTCGAGCAAAATGTTAATCAAACAGGTATTCGCGATCGGTAACGCCGGACTGCAACTTCCACCAAAGCCGGCCTTTGGGGGGGGCGACCGTGCCCCAGACGAGGGCGCCTTATCCCAGGGAGTGCCACAAGCCTAGTATAAGGGGCACCACGAGCTTGTACTTTCTTTTCGAGTACAATTTATGAGGACGAAATAATTTTGTTTTGGATCCACTCCGTTCATCAATTTTAAGGTGAGGACGATTTTTTTTTTAATTTTACCCCCCGCTCATCAGTTTTGAGATAAAAATGAAAAAAAAATTTTTCTGCCTTGACCAAAAAAGGGGGGCACCTTTTAAAATTTCGCACGAGGGCGCTCGAGAAACTAAGGCCGGCCCTGACTTCCACTCATTATTATACTGGTCGCAAAAACGAAGAGTATATTGTATTTGATCGGCACATTTCTAAATCAGTAAATATCTCTCTTAGAGAAAAAAATTTCATATCATTATGTTAATGAACGAATTCTGAACAACTTTCAAAATGTCCGTCTGTCCGTCCGTCCGTCCATCACGTTTCTTGTAAGCACGATAACTTAAGAAAGAAAGTCCGATTGTATTGAAATTTGGAAAGTAAGTTAGCGTTAGCTAGAGGAAGAACCCTATTGTTTTTGAAAAAAATCAATCAGTAAATAAAAAAGTTATTAATCATTTAAAATAAAAAAATATATTTTTTTAATTTTTGTCACTTGTACTTAATAGTCTTGGGGCATAATTTATTCCGTGGGATTTTTTGTGAAGGGGAGGTGCGACTATGTGGAATCGCTTTATAGTGCAGTGCAATTAGTCATTATATATGAAAAATGACGGAACCCAGCTATAGTGAATGGATTTGAATGATTTTTTTTTTATTGGATTTCTAATGCCATAAACTAAAAAGTTTACCCATTGAAAATTACCGCAATTTCGAAAATACGTAAATAAAAAAAAATAAATAAAAAATTTTTTGAAATCTCAACGAAAAAAAAATGATCGGAAATTTTAAATATTTATTTTAAGAAAATAATGATTGCTATAGTTTTCTAGGTTGTTTATAAAGAATTTGTAAAAAAATGAAACTTTTTAAAATTAATTTGAAGATGGCAGAAGCTCCAAGAAGCGAAGTAAATGAAAGAAACGTTAAATAATACAAATACATCGATTTTTTTATAGAAAATAATTTATTAACAACTTTTTATCTTTTTTAATTAAAGGTAAAGAGCCCACCTTTCGATTAAAATCGGCCCGAAAAGGGCCAGGTTAATAGATCTTGTTTTATTTTAGTTTAACATAGAAAATGCGCTAGCAGCGGAAACGCCGTCAACGACAATTTCGCGGTAAACTTCTATGTTAGATGTACTATTAATTTTTTTTTAAAGATAAAGAGACCACCTTTCGACTAAAATCGGTCCGAAAAGAGCCAGGTTAATAGATCTTATTTTATTTTAGTTTAACATAAAAAATGCGCTAGCAGTGGAAGCGCCGTCAACGACAATTTCGCGGTACACTTCTATGTTAGATGTACTAGGAACTTTATTTTTTTTTTAATTAAAGCTAAAGAATCCACCCTTCTATTAAAAGTGGTCTAAAATGGGCCAGGCTATTCAATTTTTTTTTTTTATTAACATATTAAGTACTTGATTACGCTCTTGGAGTGAAAACGCTGTCGGCTCTTTTGCGGTTAACTTTTATTAGATGTACTAGGAGTTAATTTTTTTTTTTTTAGATTAAAGCCAAAGAACCCACCCTTCTATTAAAAGTGGTCTAAAATGGCCAGGCTATTCAATTTTTTTTTTATTAACATATTACTTGAGAAATTACGCTCTTGCAGTGAAAACGCTGTCGTCTGTTTTGCGGTAAACTTCTATGTTAGATGTACTAGCAGGCCTGTAGCTAGAAAGTGCTTTCAGGGCGGGCAAACAATTTTTCAGGACGGGCCCGTAAAAAAGTCCGAAAAATTTTTGATGAGCGGGGGGAGAAATCCAAAAAAATTTATTTTGTCCGAAAAATTTTTTTATGAGCGGGGGGGAATCCAAAAAAACTTTAATCCGAAAAAATTAGAATATTTTACCCAATCTCTTTCAAAATATTAAAAAGACAGTTAAAATTACCAGATACGATCACTGTAGGTCGGGCGAAACTTATTCCAGGACGGGCTTTGCCCGTCCTGCCCTGGAGCTTCTGCCATCTTCAAATTAATTTAGAAGTTTCATTTTTTTTACAAATTCTTTATAAACAACTTAGAAAACTATAACAATCATTATTTTCTTAAAATAAATATTTAAAAATTCCGATAATTTTCTTTTTCGTTGAGATTTCAAAAAATTTTATTTTTTTTAATTTACGGATTTTCGAAATTGCGGTAATTTTCAATGGGTAATTTTTTTAGTTTATGGCATTAGAAATCCAATAAAAAAAAATATTCAAATCCATTCACTATAGCTGGGTTCCGAGGTATAAACCTAATTGCACTGGACTATTATTATATGCTAGATAATGGTGTAGTACCGGGTGTTTACCTTAGAATTGCGCTGTTTGGTTTTTATGGCGTTATACATCCAAGATGGCCGCCATGCGAGACATTTATTCTTCCAGAGTGCTCATACGCAAAATCTGCATAAAACATTTTCTGTTCTACATGAGCCAAAGAACAAATTTAGTTCTTATCAATTTTTTCGTATCTTTTACCATTTAAGAGTTACACGCCAGTTTTACCACATAACACAAATTTATTAGTATACATTTATTGCCTAGCCTATCCGACTTTCAATAGATTATAAACTGTGTATTTTGTGTCAAGGTAAAAGTAAATTACCTATTATTAATCCATTGATGGTTGGAAAACTTCTACAGTGTTTGAAACAAAGAGAAGAATGGTTTGATCCAGGGTATATGCATATTAGTAGTAGACTCGGGAATTTAAGTGTACAACAGCTACAAAGACTCCAATGCAAAATGGCATAAAGAATAAACAATACAATATGCAACTGGAAGAAACAAGTGTTTATTTGTATCTTGGAGGGAAACAGCAAAGTGTTCAATGGGGATTGAAACAGATGAACTGAAAAGCAATCATGAGGAGGCAGATACAAAAATAATTTTGCATTCCATGTTCGCCTGTCGTCGCGGTGCTACACAGCTTCATATTTACTCACCTGATACAGATGTCTTCATATTTGCTTTATGGTGGTATAAATTACTTCCACTGAACACTATGTTTGTAACTGGAGTTGGACAAAATCAAAGAATGATCAATCTCAGCAAAGGAACCGATTCCCTGGGCTCAAAGAAAACTTCAGCATTATTAGGTCTGCATGCATTATCCGGAAGTGACACCACAGGGACTTTGGCAAAGAAAGCGAAAACCTCATTTTGGAAAGTCTTCAGTAAAGCAGATGATGACATTCTCGAAGCTGTAAGCAAACTTGGAAGCTTGTAAAATTTTCTTGATACAGATAGACTATTAATAGAAAAGTTCATATGTCAAGTCTATGTCCCTGGCACAAATATATCAGACATTGGAGAACTGAGGTGGTGGATGTTCACAAAAAAAGAAATTCAAGGAGAAAACTTGCCGCCAACAAGAGCATCACTGATACCATATGTTGATAGAGTTCGTTATCACACCATAGAATGGTGCCGTGCTGATCAGCCCTACCCTAATCTGCCTTCGCCATTAAACTTCGACTGGGAACTGAAAAACGACCATTATGCTCCTGTTATGTGTACGCTACCATGTGCTCCAGAGACAGTTCTTCAACTTACTCGGTGCTCTTGTGTTAAGAGAAAATGTGCTCCACCATGTAAATGTATTACCCACGATCTGAAGTGCACAGAGCTATGTGTGAGACGAAGATATGTGTGACAACTGTGATGAGCATACAAGGCATGAAGATTCATCGGATGACTTAGATGGTGATGATGATTGTTTTGAAGAGAATGATAATATAGAAGAGAATAGTAATATAGTATCATTAAACGTTGTTTTCTGTCAATACATAATTTATTTTAAAAACTAATTTTATAATACAACTAGTACGTCCTACTACAAATTGTATGTATTAATACTAGTTACTATTAAAGTGTTTGTGAGTAAATAGCAGCAGAATCATTATTTTTCTTCCCTTAATAAATAACCGATGGCTAAATTATGTTTTAAACCGATAGTGAAATATATAATAATTCATAACTTTTAATTGGTAAAGGATACGAAAAAATTGATAAGAACTAAATTTGTTCTTTGGCTCAAGTAGAACAGAAAATGTCATATGCAAATTTTGCATATGAGCACTCTGGAAGGAGTTATTCTTGATGTAAAGAATAAATGTCTCGCATGGCGGCCATCTTGGATGTATAACGCCATAAGAACCAAACAGGGCAATTCTACACGGTACTACACCATTATCTATACTGAAGCGGATGTGGCGAGAAAAAGAGGAGTTTTGAAGCAAACTTTTTTTTATTTTTTTTTTTTTTTGACAATTCGGTTACACGCGTTCTCTTTTATCATGTTATCAACTTAGTTCAGGTTAATCACACGGGGTGGCGGAGGAATTCGCATTTAAAATTCGCAAAAACACGTTTTACCACGACAACTTTGTTATTATTGACGTGACGAAATTTTTTTTTGAAAATACTCGTTTTTTGCCCTTACACTAATACATGAAAAAGTAATACCTTAATTTTTTTACGAAAAAAAAAGTTAGGGGGATAAGATTTTTTTGGGGTAGGTGAAATAGATAAGAATTGATGGAGCCAGAGGAATGGGGTGGTGGGCCAATTAGGGGAGGGGATGGAGGTAGGGAAAGGAAAATTATTCAACCCCCTCGAACTTTTTTCCCCGTCGTGCGACTTTCAAAAACCAAAATGGAATTTATTCGTTATTACGTCTCATATTTGACTGAATAGTTTTTTATTTTTTTTTCAAATAAACAAACTTGTGGGAGGGGAAAAACCTTTTGCATTTTTTTTTATGCGTTTTCGAATACGAAGGAAAGGGCTCAGAAGAGAAATTTTTTACAGGTAAGTGAGAATTTTTTTTTTTTTAAATTATCGCAATCCGAGCAATAGGAAGGGAGGGAGGGGGGATAATGCGTTTGCGGGAATAAGGGGGTTAAGGAAAAGGGACAGGGACTTCGGAGCTTAATATTCGGATATATAAATCTTGTTTCCACCTCAATATTTTATCAGTCTACCCTCCAGGGCTGGCTCCAGGTATTATGCCGCCCCGGGCACAGTTTCATTTTGCCGCCCCTCTCGTATATAAATAACATTAGGATCAGACGGGGTAAAAATGAGACAAAATGACATCTTTTAATTTTTAATTTCTATGTATTTTTTACTAAAAAGTGCCGTTAATTGATAAACAAAAATAAACAGTGTCTCATATTTACCCTCCAAGTGGGGTAAAAAAAAGACAGTGGAGGGCAAATGAAAGACACGTGATTTATTCCCATTCTTATTGACGCCGTACAAATGGAAGTGCAAAAATAAGACAGAGGAGGGTTTTTTCTTTTATATGTAATTTATTCAGATTTTTTACTAAACAAGAAGGGGCTTGCAGAAGCTTCTCCTAAATTAGGAAGCTGAAATGTGCCTGCTTCAGTCTGCCCATTTGGTCTCTTTAGTCTCTTTTTTACCTCGCTTTTAATTTTATCGTTAAAATCAAATTTTTGATAATTTACAACTAGCAGATTAATAAAATTGATCACAAAATGTGAAGTATGACATTTCTAGTTGACGTCTGCCAAATACGGACAATGCAAATAGAGAAACTATAAAATCCCCAACAACGTACTAAGGTGCGTTCTAAAATTTTTTAAAAGTGAATTAAAGAGTTTACTGAATAATATTTTTTCCCGCATTAACAGTAGACATAGGACCTGCTTGGATAACATAAAACAGTTCTGAATGTACAAAACAAACTTATTAATTAAGTTTAATTTATTTCAATCTGGGTTGGATATCACCTTGTCTTTTATTTATCCCGCTACCTTTCTCATTTTTACCCCGCCTGACCCTATCTTTTCAGTCCGGTATTTTTTATAACATTTTAAGAGTCACCTACTGAATATTCTTGATGGTTTGTCTTTTTAGTTATAAGATTTACAGCAATTTTTGGATTTTCAGCAATATGATTACTGTATTTAAAAGGGTAAAATAAAATATAATTGAAAAAATTAACCGTATTGAAACTTAAAAAAATACCACACCACAGAAATTAGACAAGAAATAAAATCACATATAAGAAACAGAATGTATATATGTAACCTACTTTATATACAAAAAAAGCTAACAATAACAAATTATTTATATAAAGTTAACATTACTATTACTATGTTAGTGAAACAATTGTTTCCTAGCTTTTTTATATTTTTTATTAACTGTGGATTTGAAGAACTTGCCGCCCCGGGCAGCCGCCCGCTTCGCCCCCCCGTAGAGCCAGCCCTGCTACCCTCCATCAAATATTAAATTTATTATAAATAATTATTTAACACCGTCACGAGCTTTCGCGGCGCATTTCTCTAGTTTTAGGTGTGTATTGGATATATAAACAATTATTTTTCCGCTTAACTCGCTCTAACTCAAAAACGGCACAATGGATCACTCTCAAATTTTTATCATGTTATCACCATATAATGTATTAATATGTCGGTCAAATTTTAATAAGTGTAGAAAGCATTATTTTTTTTCTAAGACTACGTCGAAAATTTGCATTCTCAAATGTAACATGCGAGAAACTTTTTTATCTTTTGAAATAGATACCAAGTGTATCGAGAAGTAACGAAGATAAAAGATGAACGCAACTTTTTTATTTGAAACTTTTTTTTCTAGAATTAGCAGTTTTCGAGAAAATTGCAAATGAGTGATTGTTGGCCAAGTACTGCAATTAATTGCTATTAGATTTCCACACCTTCTTTATGATCTCGTTTTTTTTTTCAAAGGGTATAGTCGTGTAATAGGTAGAATTTTAGCTTGAAATCCAAGGATTGCAAGTTTGAAACACAGGCAGGTTAGACTAAAGGAAGCCATGTCGGAAACCTGCGATGTAAGTCTAGGAGTCCCTCAGGGGTCTGTATTAGGTCCGCTGCTTTTCCTTTTGTATGTTAATGACTTGCCGAGTCAAGTAACGCATGGCCACGTGACCTTGTTTGCAGATGACACAACAATCACGGTCTCTGCAGGCAGTCTTGAGGAACTCCGGGACAAGGTATCAACGGTTATGAATGAATTCGGAGCATGGTGCCAGCGAAATAGATTCATTTTAAATGAGAGAAAAACTGTTATAATAAATTTTAACATACAAAGGCAACTCCCCAAAAATTTTACTCTAGTCGATGATTTCACCATATCAAAGTACCAAAGTTTTTAATTGATAATACATTCACGCAAAACTTCTTGGTACATATTTTGATTCAAGATTGTCGTTTGATACCCATATAGAACATGTATGTAAACAATTGAATAAAACATATTTTTCTCTCTTGCAATTGAAGGACACTCTAGATCAAATTTGCTGGGGTAATGCAAAAGATAGGGAACGTGTTTTTATACTTCAAAAACGCTTGTTGAGGCTAATCTATGGGCTACAACCTAGAGAGAGCTGCAGACAATTGTTTAAAATTAAAAGAGTTCTTACCGTGCCATGTATTTATATATTAAAATGTGTGATTTTCGCAAAAAAAAACAATTGTCTTTTTAAAACATTTTCTGATAACCATAACTATAACACGAGACATGGTGATCTATTATCTATCCCTAAGCATTCCACTTCTCATTTCAAGCATTCTCCATACTATAATTCTGTAATATTGTTTAATGCTTTACCAAATGATATTAAAAATATCAATAATTATAAAATGTTCAAAAAAAGAGTAACAAAGTTTTTAATTGATAATACTTTTTACAACACAGTAGATTATCTTAACTTGAGAAGTAATTTAACTTAACAACTACTTGTAGAGCTAGCGTTTATCTGTTATCTCACCTCTTAAGTTCTATATTCAACAGAGATGTAATTGTGATCATGACGTTTGTTTAACTCTGTTCACGTGTCCTTGTATATTTATATTGCATATTCATATTTGTACTGATCTCATTTTTAACCATTGATTGATCTATTGATCTATTTATGTATATAGTAATATTTTTAATCTATGTACTTATGTATTAATTTAATGACTTTTCTATTGTTCATGTATTTTTCTTTTTTAGCGCTTCTTTTTTTTGTATTGTCTGACTTGCCATATATACATGTATGTATCTGAAATGGTCAATAAATTACTATTACTATAGATGTAGTTGGTTCTTTTTACGTAATAACGAACAAATTCTATTTTGGTTTTTGAAAATCGCACGACAGGGAAAGTAGTTCGAGGGGGTTGAATAATTTTCCTTTCCCTACCTCCCTCCCCTCCCCTAATTGGCCCACCACTCCCTCCCTTCGCCTCCATCAATTCTTATCTATTTCACCTACCTCAAAGTAATCTCATCCCCCTAACTTCTTTTTTTCGTAAAAAAATTAAGGTATTACTTTTTTGTGCAAAAAAACGAATATTTAAAAAAAAAATTTCACGAAAAGTTACCGTCCGATTTGAAAAAAATTACCAAATTATGCGCTTCCGCGAGATCTTCAATTTTTAATTCTACTTTTTTTTTCGTCGGGTCAATAATAACAAAGTTATCGTGGAAAAACGTGTTTTTGTGAATTTTAAATGCGAATTCCTCCGTCACCCCGTGTGATTAAGCTGAACTAAGTTGATAACATGATAAAAGAGAACGCGTGTAACCGAATTGTCAAAAAAAAATTTTTTTTAAATTTGGTTTCATTTCAAAACCAGATCCGCTTCGCTACTAGCATATAATAAAGAGATTCCACATAGTCGCACCTTCCCTTCACAAAAATCCCACGGAGTAGGTAAATGCGCATTATGCTCCTCAACTATAAATAGAAATCTTGGGAAATGTTATTCTCTATATTTTTTTTTGTTTATGTACATTTTACTAATATATATTTCATATAATAATATATTCGTTGAAATGTAATACTCGAATGATATATACTACTTACAGACATTCAATTTTTGTAGTGATCTTGATGGTCCAATGGCTAAAGCTTTGTCTGGAAATCCAAAGCTCTTGTGTTCGAATCCCTGACAGGGCGTTTTTTTTCATATATTTTTTTTCACAACAAAATTGGTGTCACAAAATTTAAAATGTCCAAAAACTAACATTATTTACAAGAAAACTGCGAAGAGTATCCTATAGAATGTGTAACAATTATATAAAAAGCTCAGTAAATCGGCGAAGAGTATAATGCTTCACTAGTTATTTTCTATATTGAATATGGATTCTAATTCTAATTCACATTTCGTAAAATAATTTAATCTATTTTCTTGCACAACTTTACCCATTACCTCAACGCAAATTAGCTCACTGGACTTTAGATCGCAGTGGTCAGGCGCAGGGCCGTGGAGAGGAAATAAGGACCCGGTGGAAAACATTCTTTGAAAATTGATGAGCGAAGGGGAGAAATTCGAAAAAAATTTTCTGAGAGGGGGGCAAAAATCCATAAGCGAGGGGCAGAATTTTTTTTTTAAATATACCTACCAAGAAAGAATTATAATACAAATTTTCAACATTTCAACCCCCCCCCCCTCAAAACGAGTCCTGGCCCGAGGGGGGGAATCACCCCCCCGCACCCTCCTCGACCGTATTACGACAATAAAGTTATCTTCGGATTTACTCTGCACTCAAAAAATGTCGGCGCCTTTGATCTTTACCGCACCATCAAACACACCGACATTTTTGACTTGCAGAATAAATCCGAGGTCAACTATACCTCTAGCTTTAGCCATTTCATCCACGATATATTTCTTATAAAGAGTGTGTCCCAAAAGTATGGATACGCCTGAATAACTCGTCAGAATAGCGAGATATGAGGAAAATTACCTCTATAAATTAAAAGTTGTTGAGGTCATGGGGGGGGTACCACTTGGTGACCTTGGATTTGATCTTGAATGTAATTTTCAGTCATTTGAAGGTCAACTTTCATTTTTTACTGTTTTTACCCCGGATTCTGAAAGAGCGAAAAATTTTGCAACAAAGTTGTAAGAACGTAGGGGTCATCTAAAGGTCAAATGTCTGTCGAAATTTCAGGCTGGTATCTCGTCAGGATAGACAGATATGAAGAAAGTGACCTCTATAAAAGTTGTTGAGGTCATCGGAGTGGCACCACTTGGGGACCTTGGAAGTTGAGAGTTGCTCTGGGATTGCTCTGCCATATGCTTCAATAATTATTCTATCGGGTAGTTCGTCAACCGACTGCGGTCTTGACTTGTAAACTACTTGCTTTAGTGTACCCCCACAGGAAAAATTCGAGTGGTGTCAAGTCGGGGAATCTTGGCCGCCACTCGATAAGAGGACTACCTATTTCGACCTATCCACTGATTTTCAAGATTTGTATTCAGTCAATCCCTTACCACTGCTGCGTTATGCACAGAAGGCCCAACTAATGGAAATTTTAAATTCTGACGTGCTTGAATGCATTTTCCAGAAAGGCCAAAAATAGATGTCGATTCAAGTTTCTCTCAAAAAAAAGGACCAATAATTCTACAATCAAGTACTCCGCACAGGCGCGGATTTAGTCCCCCCCCCCCCGAGCCAGTAATTTGTTAGGTTAAGGTTTATAAATTTAGTTTTTTTTAATAAAAAAATTCCATTCCATTCAAAATTCCATATATTTAGTTTAAATGTGCGCCCCCCCCCCCCCCCCAAGAATTTTCTTAATCCGCACCTGACTCCACACAACACGTCTATTTTTTTTTTGAGTACTGCCTCTTTGCGTTTATGGTCCAATCAGGATTTTCGGCAGACCAGTACCGTGAATTTTGAGACGACACCACTCCATTTGTAGTAAATGTAGCTTCGTCACTGAACAAAAGGACCCCGCTCAGATCTTATGGGAAGTGGCCCCCGGTGAAATTGGCTAAATATTTAATATATTGTAGATTTCGACTTTCTGATCAAAAGCTCTCATGGGCCCAACTCGATCCTATGACTAGTTTCCAGGATACAACTATAAATTCTTCTAAAATTCTGTATCTTACCGAACTTTTAATTTATTGATGGGGTATTAGAGGTCAAAGGAGCAATTTCCGAAAGTTTTTCAATTAAAGTATTTTGATCAGGAAGACACATACTTTATGAAAAAAATGTTTTAGCCAATTGATCGAATATTTTTTTCACTTGTTATTTTTATAGATTTCCCGGCGCCTTCGCCAACATTTTTCAAACTATTTTTATTATAACAGCAAATGTTTTTAGTGCTAAATATTGTAAAGAGCTATTAGAACGTATAGTTGAGGAGCATAATGCGCATTTACCTACTCCGTGGGTTTTTTTGTGAAGGGAAGGTGCGACAATGTGGAATCTTTTTATTAGATGCTAGATAATGGTGTAGTACCGGGTGTTTACCTTAGAATTGCGCTGTTTGGTTTTTATGGCGTTATACGTCCAAGATGGCCGCCATGCGAGACATTTATTTTTTACATCAAGAATAACTCCTTCCAGTCCAGAGTGCTCACATGCAAAATCTGCATATAACATTTTCTATTCTACAGCCAAAGAACAAAGACCATAGCAGGTTAAGATATGTGTCCGTGCCTTTGCAACCTTTTTGCGTGTGGTTCCTTCCAGGGATGTATCTTTGCGAAATATACTACCGTGCATAAGATACTTAGGTATTCTGTAGATGTGTACACGGGGCGGTTAGTGATAACGCCGCAGGCGAAAATTTTTTGCCATTTCAAGGTCATTTAATGAGCTCGACCTTGACAAAAGAAGTCATAGTGCTCTGGCAACGCATGTTCACTGAACTTTTTATATAATTGTTACACATTCTATAGGATACTCTTCGCAGTTTTTTATAAATAATGTTAGTTTTAGACATTTTTAATTTTCTAGTACGAACTTAGTTGGTAAAACACTCAGTGTAAAATAAAGTGAAAATAAAAAAAAAACTATACCATACCCCATTTGGGTTTCGAACCCGGGGCTCTTGGATTTCGAATCAAAAGCGTAAGAACTACCCCAGGTAGCAAAGGCACGTGAAAATGACGTGAAAAAATGGTCAGGAGTGACGAGAAATGACGAGTTAGATGACGTAAATGAAACGTGAAAATGACTTCCTAATGTCTCAGACGAATTACGTCTTTTTCAGGTTATATTTGGTAATCCCCCGCTAGTTTTTCGTAATAGGAACATATAAAACTATATACTAGTTAGTAATCTACTTGATAAAAATAAAATAATTAATGCATAAATAAGTTTTGTCCTAATGAATTTGTTTGTTAGCCATCCGTAATTTTATTTACATATTAACATATCTAATATTGTTTACCATCACTCCAAATTTTTCTCACAAGGGTTGCCTGCAAATTATAATGTTTATTAAGTTAATTTCATTTTTACTTACTTACCTTTACCAATTGCGGTCCGTAGGGTTCGAACCTACATGTCTCCTGTTGTCTGTATTACAGTACTGACTTCTACCAACTGAGCTATCTTAGTGACCGTTATTTCGGATGCTAAAAGCAGTATTTATGGTGATGTGTATGAAGTCTTTATTATATGAAATTGAATTTCTAGCCTTATTTAAAATACATGAAAATCTTTCAGGTTCTCTTTTTTTTTCTATTTTTTACGTGTTCCCAAATCTGAATTTTTCGAGTTACTAGTATTTTTATTTATTTATAATTATTAAGAAGAACTTATTTAATTTAATTAAACTTTCACCAGTGTCACCTAAGAAGTACCAGTACTCGTTGAACAACGTAATTATTACATTAGTGGCGGTTCGTTAAAAAAATGTTTACTTTAAGAATTTAAGTTTTAAGTTGAAGTACTTATACAAACCTGGGAACAGTGTTGGAGAAAAAACGGTAAAGGTATAATATCATCTACAACATAAATAGAATATTTAATGGTCTAAAACAGACCTAAAATTGAAAGAAGTATATTCGTACATCGGTTTTATAATCAATTACCTTAAAAAAAAACAACTAAAATTTTTTTCGCAATTATTTTAGCAAAAAAAAAAGACGGAATGAGCAGGGGTCGAACCCCGGACCTCTTGACTTGAAAGACGACGGTTAACCCTCTCGACCACTAACCTCTGTTTGAATACTTGCTTAAAACCTTTATAGTGGAACACGTAACGGCTAGATTTTGCTTTTTAATGCATTTTAATCTAATTTTATTATTAAAAGAACTCGATATCTTCACAAATAAACTGTCGAATCTTTGCAAACTTTTCCGAATATAAATTATTTTGGATATTGTTAGAAAACATTATCCTCGAATAAAAACGCCAATACTTATCCCTCACGCACGACACGGTTTATTTTTTTTAAACTTTACACTCTGCTTACGATAACAAAATGCCATCAGCAAGTTTTGAAGTTTGTAATCCGATAAAATATAAATAAATTTAACACCGAAAAAAGACGACAATATGACGTGATATGTAGCACGTCATTTTAATGTCATATATGAGACGTCATTATGTCGTCGATTATTAGTGCCCTGACGTCTTTTTGACCAGAATCACCAGATTTTGACTTCATTATAACGTACCCTTGCTACCTGGGACACCACCACCTTACAGTAAAAAGATGTAAATTTTTACATTATAAGACACGAGCTAAAATCATATTTCCACGGTTGTATATTGCATTATGAAATGTATATTTGTAAAATATATAAATATTTAGATATTAAAATGAAATATCATTCCACTAGAGTTCTATTCAATTACAAAAATATAAAAATCAGAATTTTTTTTTTTCAAATTTAAATCATTAATAACATTTTTATTTACCGATCGATTTTATTCAAAAACAATAGGGTTCTTCCCCTAGCTAACACTAAATTATTGTCCGAATTTCAGTATAATCGGATTTTTCTTCCTTGAGTTATCGTGCTTACAAGAAACGTGACGAAGGGATATTTTGAAAGCTGTTCAGAATTCGTTCACTAACACAATGATATGAAAATTTTTTGTCTGATATTTACGGTTTTAGAAATGTGCCGATCAAATGCAATATACTCTTCGTTTTCTTATTTGCGAAGAGTATAATAATTATGGTCAGAATTTTTGGTAGTTCTGCAGCTCTGCAGCACTTATGAAGAAACCGCCTCCGAATTACCATTATACCTAGATTGGAAATCCTATTTTAGCTGTTGACATGTTGACTTGTTGACACCATACGACGCTTAAAAGTAAGATATTTAATATTAGGAACATATTGAAACACATACGTTCAGATTTTCAATTTTTATTAAAAAAATTCACAAGAAACTGAAACCTAAATCCTAAATCAATGAACTAATGAACAAAAACATTCAAACAAAACGTTTAGATATTTAAATTTATGGATTACGAATAATTTAATGATACATTAGTCGATAAATTTAATTTTTTTTTGCTAATTTTTATTCTTTCCTCTGGGGTTGGCCGTGGCTAGTTCGGGGTGGGCCCGGCCCCCCTAGTTGCGCCAATGGCGGCATACCTGTTATTGTTGTTCCTTATCCCAGGCGCGCAGCCAGGGGGGGGGGCATCGGGCCCGGCCCCCCCCCCCAAGCCGTCTTCCATGAACCAAAAAATAAAGAAGCATAATCACTATTAGTACAAATAGTCCCTTCAAATTAGGAAATATTTAAGAAAATTTTCTCACAATTATGAGGCCTATAAAAAGTGAAGTATTTGGGTTGTCTAAACATGATTTTCACCCTCCGCAGTTCTAGAAAAGGGTGGTTTTTGAGAAATATATACATATATATCAATTTTAGCGTTTTTTCGTCTTTTTCTCTATATTGAGGAAAACCTATGCATTTTGGTGAAAAGTATCAAGAGAGCAAGGTAGTAGTGCATAAAATTTCCTATAAATTTTGTCTCTACATTTTTTTTCGAATTCCGCTTAGTTTCGCCGCTAGAGGGCGCGAAAGAAATAAATATACATATAGACTTTTGCGCCTTTTTTTATATTTTGAACCAAAATTATGCATTTTTATGAAAAATTACAAATTATTTACTTTAATTAATTACAATTTACAAAATTATATGGTGTTTTCTAGTTTTTTTTTCCATAAAAATATATGTATTTTATGTTCTACAACTTTGATCTCACGTAATTTTTCATAAAAATGCATAATTTTGGCTCAAAATCTAAAAAAAGGCGCAAAAGTCCATATGTATATTTTTTCGTGCCCTCTAGCAGCGAAACTAAGCGGAATTCGAAAAAAAAAAATGGTAGAGACAACGTTTATAGGAAATTTTATGCTCTACAACTTTGCTCTCTAGATATTTTTCACCAAAATGCATGGTTTTTCCTCAAAATGGAGAAGAGGACGAAAAAACGCTAAAATTCATATATATGTATATATTTCTCAAAAACCATCCTTTTTTAGAAATGCGGGGGGTGAAAATCATGATTAGACAACCCAAATACTTAACTTCTTACAGGTCTCATACTGTGGGAAGATTTTCCATAAAACAGCGAAAAGTTTTTCTCAACCTCTGGGGAGGCCGGTTCTATTGCCCCCCCCCAGATGAATTTTCTGGCTGCGCCACTGCCTTATCCTATAAATCCTGTAATTCAGGCGTAATCCCATTAAATAGTACCTAGTGAATTTAAAAAAAAATAAATATCTACCTATTTAACATACCTACCTGCTTAGTTACGCTATTTTTTAAAATTTATTTTCCATTATCTAGAAACAATTATTGTACATATTTAAATGCCCCAGTCTAGCCTATTGGCCATGCCTAATTATATTTAACAATCAACTTTGTACTATTATTAATTTAAAGAGTTAAAAAAATCATACACTTTCAATGAATGCAACGGGAGTGCAAGCAGATGTCATTACCCGCAACTGGTCAAGTAAATTATGTAATTGTTGAGCGGCCAATGAACGTCGTATGCACCAGCGCTGAGAGGGGAAGGTGACGTCAGAGTGCACACGCCCCTCTTTCCCCTCGCGGAACCAGCGCGCGCCGCCGCGTTTCCTTCGAGTGCGACAGTGTGTTCTCAAAATGGCAGACGGGTTGTGTACGGGCGATCCGGTCGGCGATGTAATCGAAAAAACTGCAATGAAAGATTTTGACAATGTCATGGTATGTGAGACAAATGACAGTATGAATGATATTTCGTGTGAAAAAGTGGATACCTTTTATATTGCGAGTGAGAGTGATAAGTTATTTAATAAGTTGTGTAGTAATGATGGATTCTTGTCTTGTGAGGACGATTGTAGAAAAAAGAGATGCGTCGACAGATACGACAGTTCGGAATCTTCAGACAGGTGGGTCTATTGTTTATTATTATGATTGTACTTTCTAAATCCGTTGTTCCATTCAGTAATAGTAATTTGGGGGTTTTGCAATGCTTACACGGTCATTGTCGTGGCCTTTACCTTAACCGAATAGTGCAAATCGAAAACGAGAGTGCACTCGTTTTTTAACTGGTTGTACTTTCGCGATTACTACATACTTGTTTAGAGTCAATGACATTTTATTTGTTACATAGGTATTCCTCGCACGATCCTCTGCGTTTTCAATTGCATCCTTTGTGTGTATGCACTTTTTGCTGTTGCTTCTAACCATTCTACAGTGCACTAGGAGACTGCACAACAAGTTTTGTGTTTTTTTATTTTATTGCATTCACGAAGCGGCATAATATCCCTTTTCAATTAGATTTGTATAATGCCTGGTAACATCACGAACGTTTCTACAAAAATTGTATGCATAAAATTTAAAGGTTGTTGCAGGTATTCTCGGTTACCTATAAGTAAGTACTTAATTTGTGTTCTAGAACAATTTGAAACTAGTTTTTTAAGCAAGATTCAACAGATCGTAAAGGTCTGTAGCATATTTTTTATTAAAAAAATAATAAACATGGAATGAAAAGCCGTGATTACTTTTTAAACTGATTTTCTAGGTATTTAGCGGTATTTAGGTACAAGGTAGGTAATGTAAGTATACATATCATAAACAAATAACAAATATTGAACTAACCAAATTTAGAATGAAATTTATAGCACTGCGCGAAGGTACACCTAATTTAGGACAGTCGATTTGGAACAAATCCGACCATATTTTGGACGTTAAATAAAGACTTCTTGATTTTCAAAAATTCGTAGAGTTGAAAATTTTAAGAAATTCCAAGAAATTCTAAATTACGTGAAAAAATATGTAGCAGTCTTATAATTATTGTAAATTTATTTGGGTAAGTATACCTTATTAGCCGGAAAATGGGGATAGTAATAAATTGAACTGTTAATAGTGTCAAGCACATACCTACCTAGCTACCATTAAGCGAAGTTGATTTGAGAAGGCCTTTGTAAACATTATACCCTTCGCAAATAGGTACATTTTTTCCTATGTACACGAGCAGAATGCTATACTTCATCCTTGACTTGATTGTTTAAATCGGCTAAAATTGAAAAAATAATGTTACTTCACTGGTAAACTTTGTTTGACGTTTTAGACGTCAAACACGAAAACGTGGACTCTACCTTGGAAATAATGGACTCGCCCGGCCCCGTTGGTTATGAAAATTGCTAGTTCCTGATTGGTCAAAGGTGTGTTATAATGAGATTATGTTCATTATACGCTAGGCTGGAATTATGACTACTTATCTATCATTCATGTCATGGATAAAATAGAAAATAGTATATTACATACCATGAACTGTAAGTGATACTTTTGAAGTTGAGAATGAACAGTTCAAGACCGTCACTTACTTTTCGCGGTTAACGCGAAATCGTTTTGACACTCATTCTGATATCCACATCCAGTTACAGAATAAGATCTGCAGATTCACTATAAAGAACCCACGTTTTAGGCTAAAAAAATCAGAGAATAATTCACTAAATCCTAATCTATATAATAAACTACCAGTTGAAGCTAAATTACTAAATTTAAATCCCTTTAAAAACGCTCTTAAAAGAATTATCTAATACATTTTTATTCGAGTTTTTATTCAGTTGATGATTATTTAAAGTCATCACTTCAATAAATATTAACTTATATCTAATAGCTCGTCTAATAGGTACATAATACGCATTTTATATTGATTTGGAAGTGGAACAGACTTACTCTTATTCTTACAGACTTACTAGTACAGTAACTAGAGGTTTTAACTTATGACCTCACTTATGACTAATGTCATATTGAATGGATTTCGTTCATTTTTGGCAGTATAATATTAAATGCTTAACAGAAAAGTTTCTATATTGTGCGGGGGCTTGCTAATTTATAGGGGGTGGATGCCACCCCCTCTCGGGGGGGTGGCACTTAAAAAAATATATATTTATTGGAGCTAAAATAGAATAGAATTTTAAGAAGAAAAGGTTCTATACAATTTTTCACATAAATTGATAGTTTTTAAATTATAACGACTTCAAAATTGCGATTTTAGCTTAAAAAAACGGCTTTCGTCAAGTATCTTGAAAAGTATTACTTTATCGAAAAAATGTTACACACCAATATCAGAAAGTACAAACTGGAAATTAATTATATTTTTTGTTTATTGATGTAGGATTAATGATTTCGGAGATATTTAAGTTTATCAAGTTGGCTTTGTTCCGGCTGGCAACTCAACCGGTCCGGAAATACATGACATACGCAGTATCCAAAAAATTTCAGTTCCGATGCTCCGGGGATGCCAGGGGGAATAAAGCTAATATCTTTCCCAATGCTCATGGCTAAAGATATACATGCATAATGTATGCATATGTTATATGCAATTATTTACTATTACTTTATTATATAATCATGTATATTTCGGGAAATAAAATAAACTAAAACTAAACTAAACTATACTTGGTATCCAAGTGTTTCGAAATTACCTTTAAAGTTTAAAATGCATTTTTTTTCTAAAACAAGTGTTTTAAATGGGCAAAAAAATTTGAGCATCTTAGTCCACTGCATTTAGGATTTTTCTTCAGACCAATTCATACAAAAGCAAATGTTGGTTTTCTAGGTAGGTTCGAGTGTCCTTAATAAGGTCTCAAAAGTCCCCGAAGTGGGAGTGTAAGGATAAAATTTGGCAACGCTGTAAAGGGCTCAAATCGTGCTCGGAAACGAATTTTTCGAGATATCTCGGTTTTCATTGCCTCCACGACAAAAATACACCAGGTCAAAAAGAAAGCTATGGAAATTCTCTATAAAAAAGGTAGAGGGTCTTTTTTTTCTTATACGCAATAGTTTTCTTGAAAATCTTGCATTGAATTTGAACTTATGGGATATTATGGATAATTTAAGTACTCTATTCCACACCACCCTTGAGGTTGAGTACTAGGCGCGTTTTTTTTATGTGGTTTCCCCGGTAGGCCTAATCCACAACTGTCATACTTATTGAAATGTTGTCAAATTAATAATTTCCTTCTTGTCCGTTTTCTCCTTCTATAAATTCATCGATTCGTTCGAGGAAATCCGAGTCAATCTAAGAACTTTCAGTCTCTGCTTCAGTGTCGGCATCTATTTCTGACGGGTTTTCAATCGGTTCAGCATTCAAGCAAGATTTTTCATGGCAGTTGCCGCAAACTGGTGGGCAACCGACAGCCACACAATGGTCCATACAACCTTTCGTACAGTTGCAGAAAATCATCTTCAGAAGGCAATAAGGCGCAGAAACAATATGTGATCTCGAATATCTTTATGGTGATCAAAGCTTCGTGAAGAATAAATTTTTCGTTGGACCTTCCCTCTGCCTGGTTTGAGGAGAAAAATTTCTTTATTAATAGGTGTACGAGCAGTTAAAATTATAAGAAGATCCACATCTTCCCCAACCACAACCGTAGTATTTTTACATGATTCCTCAAGCGCTGTTTCGACTATCAAAATGTCAGCATCATCTTCAGCATGTCTAACAATATAATTATTTGCCTCAAACTTTGAAATCAATCTGGTTTTATTTTTATTATTGGCAAGGAGCTTCTCTTGGCTTACAATTGCAACCATCTGCTCATCAAAGTAAATGTCAACAGATGAAGCTTTTGAGCACCGGCGAAGCTGCTCCATAGCCTTCACACAGTTGCTAATATTTTCATAACCATCAAAAACAATAATAGAGTTCGAGCCAAAATGATTTTGCACATAATTAACATATGCTTGGCAAATAGCACCGTAGGTTTCATGTTGATGCCATATAACTCGGTGCAAGAGAAATCCCCCATCAACGATATAAGTGGCATTTTGGAGATCTGGTTCAGATTCAGATGGCTGGAAATTGTCATAGAAAGCTGACTTCTTCGTCTTGCGCATACCAACTTCGTCAAAGAGTGACACCGGATACGGAGCTAATTCATACTCCAAGTAGGTGCGAAGCTCTTCATTTGTTCTCTTCATGACAGTAATCCTTTGAAATAACAATAATGGATCAATGGGCATTGTGGTATCATGGACTTTAACATTGATATTGACAGTTAATAGTGGAAGCACTCTATCTGCACGTGAGAATTTAATATCACAGAAATTGTTGCCAATTTTTGCGTATACGAAAAGAGTATCTTTTTTATAGAGAATTTCCATAGATTTCTTTTTGACCTGATGTATTTTTGTCGTAGAGGCAATGAAAACCGAGATATCTCGAAAAATTCGTTTCCGAGCACGATTTTAGCCCTTTACAGCGTTGCCAAATTTTATCCTTACACTCCCACTTCGGGGACTTTTGAGACTTATTAAGGACACCCGTACCTACCTGGAAAACCAACATTTGCTTTTGTATGAATTGGTTTGAAGATGCGGCTCATTTTTCACTAAATGCAGTGAACTATCTATCTAGGTAATGCTACATCTTAACGAAATACTGTATTTGAGACAATTTTTTTAAATTACTGGTTAATTAGAGTAACAAAATGGCGACTTTTTTTATATAAAAAAAATATAAAAACGCACATTTTTCTTATGCTACAGGAACGAGTAAAAAATAATTTGAAAGCGCAATTAATTGTCTTTAATTTCATTTCTTAGCATGCGTAACGTAGGTGTCACAATTTCTGAAATATTTAACATTTAAACTGCATTTTTCGTTTTATAAACGTTCGGACGCCATTTTTAAACTTCCATGTCTCCAAAACTATTAAATCTATGCAAATAAAAAGAAAAGCGAAATTCATTACCAGTTTATGAGCTTTATTTTTGGTCTCTACCCATTTTTCAATAAAACTAATATTTATTGAGATATTTGGAAAATGAAAAAAAAAAAATACGTTTTATCGAAAATACCTTTATAGTTTAAACTGTATTTTTTCTAAAACAAGTGCTGTATATACAAACCAAAAAATTTGAGCATCTACGTCATGCTATGTATTGAGAAACAGTGTTTGAAATCCTTTTTTTTTTTAATTACTGGCTAATTACAGTAACAAAATGGCGACGTTGTTGTTAAAAAAATGCGTAGACGCACATTGCTTCGGTATTAACTTCTTTGTTTTTTATGCTACAGAAACAAATAAAAAAGCAGTTGAAAGCTTAATTAATAACCTATTATTCTACTTATTAGCATTCTTGGCGTAGGTGTCACAGTTTCTGAGATATTTAACTCTCACTCTAAATAATTATCTTATGAACACTTGGATGCCAAATGTAAACTTAAATATCTCCGAAATTATTAATCCGACATCAACAAACAAACAATATAATTAATTCCCAGTTTGTACTTTCTGTAATTGGTCTTAACATTTTTTCGATAAAGTAATACTTTTTGAGATACTTGACGAAAGCCGTTTGGAAATACCTTTTTTTTTAATCCAAAATCGCAATTTTGAAGTCGTTATAACTTAAAAACTATCAATTTACTTATGTGAAAAATTGCATAGAACCTTCCTAAAATTTGATTCTACTTCAGCTCCAATAAATATATATATTTTTTAAGTGCCACCCCCTGATAGGGGTGGCATCCACAATATAGAAACTATTCTGTGAAGCATTTTTACTATTATACTGCCAAAAATGAACGAAATCCGTTCAATATGACATTATTCCGAAGTTTTACATATTTTTTACCTCTAGGTACTGCTATTACTTACTCTTTTTTTTTTACATGTACTGATTACAAAATTTGTGATATATTATTAAGTACCCTTGTTTTTAATTAATATTGTTTTCTGTTTTGTTGACTTGCTACAAATGTATGTACAAACATGTAGAAGGTTTATAATGTCGTTAAATAATGTCGTTATGGACCTGTCAGAATGGCATTTTTATATTTTAATACATTAGGCATAGCTTAGAAGGTTACTAAAGAAAGTTAATACATAAACAATTCGTTGAAAAGTCAAAGGACCACGCACACAATACATGGGATTTCATACAGCCGTCGATTTGGCTGAAAATTTGGTATGTTATAGTCCATAACTTCCTGATCAAAAGTGCTTATGGCCACAATGTCCTAAATTTCGAGATATTGAAGGTCAAAGGTCGTATGAGCTATCACTTATTATAGCTACTAAGTCACCTTCAGGTGCCTCTGACCCTAGCAATATTACTCTGGTATAAAACTCGACGACCTTGAACAGATCCATGACCTTGGTCCATGGATCATGGCCAAAGTTACCTTAAAGTGCCACACCAACCATAGTAATATTTATCTGGCATATAAAAAAGATGTACCGAGATTTTTTTTTAAGCTTGACGTTACCCTTGACCTTGACCCGTGAGTCTTCGACACTCTAAGGTGTCAAAGTTCAACCCTATTTTTATATGCCAGCTAAATATTACTATGGTCGGTGTGGCACTTTAAGGTAACTTTGGCCATGATCCATGAGGCAAGGTCATAGATCTGTTCAAGGTCGTCTAGTTTTATACCAGAGTAATATTTCTAGGGTCAAAGAGGCACCTGAAGGTGACTTGGTAGCTATAATAAGTGATAGCTCATACGACCTTTAACCTTCAATATCTCGAAATTTAGGACATTTTGGGCTTTGTGGCCATAAGCACTTTTGATCAGGAAGTTATGAACTTTAACATACCAAATTTTCAGCCAAATCGACGGCTGTATGAAATCCCATGTATTGTGTGCGTGGTCCTTTGACATGTACACCGATCTGAAGCTCTGTTTACATGGCTGAGATGGATCTTAGGTAGGTAAGTGTACGTAATTTATTAAAATATAAAAATGCCTCGAAAAATGTCATTTTGACAAGTCGCTGTCAATTATTCAATTTCAACTCATTATTTATTACTTTTCTTTACAGTTTCACAGGTATTTCAAAATAGTATATATTATTCAGCGAGCGTGTAGTAATAGTTCTTATACGCGAGCAGAATACTATACTTTATCCTCAACTTAATTGTTTAAATCGTTTGAAGTTGAAAAAATAACGTTACCTACATAGTTCTCAGTAAAACTTTGTTTTGACGTCTAAAACGTCAAACACGAAAACATGGACTCTCCCTTGGAAATAATGGACTCGCCCGTTGGTAATGAAAATTACTAGTTCCTGATTGGTGAAAGATGCGTTATAATGGGATTAATATTCTTAATAGTTCCTTTGCCATTCCTCCTGCCCCAAGTTGGCCACGCCACGAACATCTCTATTGTGGATTCTAGCGTGGACTGAATTTTTCTAGTTCTGAGTGCTGAGCCGATTCATCTTGTTATTGACTTTTCGATTCTGCGCCTCTTCACTACATCACTTAGTGAGTCGGATGCTCGGTCGAATATGTAAGTACCTGAAGTTTCGAACGTTCACTTGAACGAATTTCATATGAAAATTTCCAATTCATCGACTTGCTTAGGCGTACAATTTTTCTGGTAATATTTGCTGGCAACGATAGTATCGTTGTCAGCAAATATTACCAGAGAAATGGGACGCCTAAGTCGATTTGTTGTTTTTATTAATTTCTTCTCTTCATATGGAATTCGTTCAAGTGAACGTTCAAAACTTCGTGTACATCGGTCGGTATTGTCAAAGGCACCCTCTATGTCTAGGAAAGTTCCTATGTCAGTATCTTTACTGTCTAAGGGCACTTTCTATTTTTTGAGCACTCATGTACTTATTACTAACTCACAAGATTTTCCTGTTGATGGGTTGATGAATTCCTCACGATGACCTCTTCAAAATTAGTAGAAATACTTGGCCAAATGTAATTTATTAACGTTTTGATACATTGTACGGTAATTATATACACCTCTTACTAAATGTATTACTTACATCGGTAAATAACTAATTAAGTATTACAAAAAACGTGTTGATTTTGCTTATATACGGTGTTATATAGGTAGGTACACACGTACGGCAAAAAAATGTTGATTGAGAAAGATATCTACAAGTATGTCTAGTTACCTGGATAATAATTACGATAATTCATAATGCCTACTTGAATAGATAATTGAGTGAATGTATTATTAATTAAAATAATACATACTAGCAAGTTCCACACTGGAAACTGATCGAAAAATGCAGTTTGTAGCATTAAATTATTTTTGTCAGTTCAGTGCGATAGTACTTACAAAGCTGGATGAAAAGACCTGCGTAATCCCAAGTGTAATCCGGACAGCTGTAAGGTTGAACTTGCCGGTCAAAGATTTATATCTCAAGAGTTCCTTAAAAATTATTTATGATATTAAAATATAAACCTTATAAGAATCTACTTATTTTAAGAAACATATGTTATTTACCTTCAAAGATCGATTCAGACGGGAATGCAGAGTTTTAACCAATAGTATTTACATGAATGACTCAAATATTATGCAGTCTTAATATACAATGTGCCCCAGGATAGATGCAACGAGGGGTAAGTCACGGGGCGATTCTTCGTCCCTTACCGAAGCGATCCGGGGCGATCTGGTACAATGTAATCCAGAGGCGATTTGAGGAAATACTGGTCGATATGGGGTAATCTGAAGGCGATGAAATATTGGTTATAGAGGCGATATTTTGTCCCGCAGTTTTCGCGTGAGTTACCCTTCGTGCAACAAAAAGTGTAATGGAGAAAAAAAATTTCGAATTTTTGAATGACACTTAGGGATTCAGTCCTGCTTGGCGTAGAAATAAGGTTTGTCAAAATTGAGTTGAACCAATCTGTTTTATACAGGAGTGTTTTATAAGCACATTTGTAAAAATCATGACTTAAAATTAACTTTATTTTACAAAATATGAAAAAGAAAAGTTATTTAGAATGCGATTTTATGCCTCTACCAAATATTAGGAATATAAATTTACTTTGCACTTGCTAAAATAATTTTTAAAAAGCTTTCGACGTGTCATTAAAAAATACTAATTTGTTGGAAAAAGTGACTACTCTAACAAAATAGATTTATATTCATGGAATTTTGTGATGATTCTCACCTCAGGGTCGGGTCGCCTTACAGGTTCTATTCTAGAGAATTTTCATTAACAAAATGTTTTAAACAAGATGTTTAAAACATATTTAATACACAATGCGATGTTTTAAACAACTGTTTAAAACCAGGGACCGAAACCTGACGTACAGCATTTTCGGTTTCCGATTACGGTTACGGTTTTCGGAGCAGCGTTAATTTGGTTTTCGGTTTTGGTTTTCAAAGCAGCGTCAGTTCGGTTTTCGATTACGGTTTCGGTTTTCCAGAATCTCACATTCCAGTTTTCGGTTTCGGTTACAGTCAGGAAAAATTCGTAATTACGGTGCGGTTTTCGATTAGGGTTTCGGTTAAAATTAAATTAATGCTTGCAGGGACCGAAAGCGAAATTTATTTCGGCTCGGTTTCGGTTACGATTACCTAACGTACGCCATTTTTGTTTCCAGTTATGGTTTCGGTTTTCAGAGCAGCGGTAATTTGGTTTTCGGTTTCGGCTTCCGTTTTCAAAGCAGCGCCAATCCGGTTTTCGATTACGATTTCGGTTAGAAAAAAATTGTAAACAAATGTATTATTTTGGAGTGGAAAAGTGCCGATGGTCCATTCCGATAAATAATTCCGATATAAACAATAAACACACTCACAAAAAAATAGCCTTTAGTCTTATTCATATGAGTCAAATGGTCAGTGGTCACATGCACTAAACTAAAAATTTTATTTGTAAAGTGCTGTAAAATCCGTCTAAGAGAGTTATCTGGCGTCAAGAAGTAGTAGCAGACACAGTAACTTGGCACCATTTGATTTTAGTTTAATAGAGTTTTAAACGTTTTAAATCTGTTTTAAACCTCGTTTTAAACATGTTTTAAGCATACCGTTTAGAACATTGAAAAACCTTTTTAAACAAAAAAAAACTGTTTTTTTGTTTTTGTTTTCCCAACCCTGCCAACAATTTACTTAATGCGTTTATTTTATATTCTACCAACAAAGTTTATAAATAGGTACAAATATCTTCTTACAAATATTCTTATTTGATATCCAATATTTCCATATTTTAATGCCTTTTTGACATCTCTTCAAAATTAACCCCTTCTGTCAATCATCTTTTAGACCAGGATTGGCATGTTTATAACAAAATGTTTTAAACAAGATGTTTAAAACATCGCACCGTGTTTTAAACAAACGTTTAAAACATATTTAATATACAATGCGATGTTTTAAACAACTGTTTAAAACACAGTTTACAACGCAGTGCGTGGGAAAGCCGGAAAGGTGCCGGTGATGGTCCATTCCGATAAATAATTCCGATATAAACAGTAAACGCACTCACAGAAAAATAGGCTCTGTAGTTTTACTCATGTGAGTCAAGTGGTCAGTGGTCACATACACTAAACTGAACATTTTATTTGTAGCGTGCTGTAAAATCCGTTTAAGAGCGCTATCTGGCATCAAGTAGTAACAAACACAGTAAGTAGCTTGGCAACATTTAATTTTAGTTGAATAGGGTTTTAAACTCTTTTTAAGCATGGTTTAAACATACCATTTAAAACATTTAAAAAAAAAACTGTTTTAAACAAAAAAAACTGTTTTAAACAAAAAAAACTGTTTAAAACAAAGAATAAAGTTTTTTTGTTTAAAATTAAAAAAAATGTTTTTTTTCCAGCCCTGTTTTAGCCTACTCGCATCTGTAATGAATCTCTCGGCCGCTACCTAGATATTCATTAATTATAGGTGAGGCACGTTAGAATTTGGCAAGGAAAGGATGCATAAAACTGCGTCCTAAAGGATTTTTTTGGTGTTTTTTAAATCTTGAAATATAAAGGTAGTTTGTTAGCGATCATTTTTACAAATTTGCCTATGAAATAACACCGATTTAATTCATTTTTCATATACTTACCTTAGTTTTACACCAAGCAGAGCTGAATTACAAAATTTGAAAAATTTTTGTCCAATACACCTCTTGCTATATCTATCCTGAGACACGTTGTATAAGACGAGACATGAAATGAACAATCACTGACTAAATGTTATCATCGTTACATCATGAATTAAATAAGAAATAAATGCTATTCAAATATGTAAATATAACATTTTATTACACAAAAAACCTATTTGCACTTTTGGCGAAATATAAGAGAAATTTTTTACGAGCATTCATTCGTATTTTAAAACAATATGCAGATAAAAACTACGTATTATACTCGGTATTAAATAAATATTTTGAACGCAGACTGTAAAGGCTTAGTGGGTAAGTTCCAGGTGAACAGTAATAAATAATAATTCCAGAGCAAACAAAAGAAGCTTACAATAGCAGAGCAAATGAACAAATTTACCGTAAAGTGGTTTATTTATGCTGTCTGGAATCGTGCTAATATCGAGACCTAGATCGATATTGACAGTTTGCTTTCGAAAAGCTTTTTCATGCATTTTAAAAAATAATATGTGAGTACAATGTGCATGCACTTTACCTATTTAAGGATAGGATTTTGCATGTGCCTGAAGTTTCGAACGTTCGCTTGAACGCATTTCAGATGAAAAAAAGAAAAGTTACTAAAAATCACACATCGATTTAGGCGTAAACACTTCATTGCTACATTTGCTGACAATAATATCCACAATACTTAAGTTTTTACACCTATAGTAGCGTGTGTGAGTCGGAAAAAAACCCGAAAATTGTAAATATTTTGAGGCGTCGACAGCGGGGACATTCTTTTGAAAATCGTCGGTAATATTCAAATAGTCCAGTGGCATTTACGCGTCTTTTTTATTTCTTACTAGGTATTGATACAATGACCATTATAAGATGTATGTCGCAAAAAACCTTGAACTTGGTTTAGTTCTACAGCCGTTACTGACCTAGACAATATTGTTTTGGTTTTGTGTAGTTTTTATTAACTTTTCTTTTTCATCTAAAATTTAAGTGAACGTTCGAAACATCCAGTATTAACGTATTTTCCAAAATTTTTGCCCCGTGAAGCGATATAACGTCTTTTGATTTTGAAAACTTTCTACACTAGACTTTATACTAGTTGGGAAGAAGATAATTTTTTATGAATTTTGGTAAATGTATATCACTAACAGTGACGTACTATTATGTGGATTTAAATTAAAACTTCTCGCAGATCTCCATACTATTGAAGACCAGTAGCAGCTCGAACACCAAACAAATTCAACAAATGTGACGATGATCAAATCTAACAAACCATTTGAAACTCGGTTAGTGCAAAGTAAGAGTTTTAACAAAATAAATGACTACAGATATAAAAATAAGTAATATGCGTTCTCTACTGCACGTCCGAGTGCATGTTTGTTTTAAATTTAAACGAGCATTTATTCTGGGTACCCTACTTTTGAGATGGCGCGTGTTTAATGATTGTGTTTCTGTAGATGGTGTCGGGAATATTTAATCAAGCATAATGATTAGGTAGGTACTTACTGTTTGTAATCTTTCAAGAGCATTTAGATCATTCACGGTGATGTTTTCATTAGCTATTCGATGGTTTTTTGTTATTACTATTACAGTATGGAAATTTCGGAAAACTGTTTTAGCCAACGAAGTCCACCAAATTATAATAGGTAGATAGCCATACCTGAGCACTTTTGGAACATACGTATTGTATTACTATTTACATGTCCGCTTATATAACGAAGGGACGGGCAAAAGATGTTCGTTATAAGTGATGGGTTAAAAGAAATCACCTTTATTTTCGGTAACTTACTTTTTCTTTTTATTCATACAAAAAATAATGTAGGTACATTTATTTCTTAAAAAATTACATGTATATTTTGGTTTGCTTTTTTTGGGTAAGATTAATATCATTATGCATTTCTACCTCAGCTAGTCTATTGAAACTCTCTGCTGGGATTGATTACTGCACTTTAAGACATACATAGTATAAAAAAAAGAAGAATAAGATAACGCCCATGCCACTCAGAACCATACTGAGAAAGCGGACATTTTTACCGTATTACTGAGGGAAGCTCTTTGTTTTCCAGCTAATAAGTTCGTTATAACCGAAAATTTTTGAAATAACATACGAGAGTTCACTATCAGCGGGGTCGTTATTTGCGGAAAAAATAGCGCTCTCCTTAAGGGACTTTAGTTCGTACCTTTGAGATGGGTTCGTTTTAACCGAAATATCGCTATAACCGGGTTCCTAATAACCGGACTGGACTGCATAGCTTTGATGATTCTAAATTAACTGCATGCTGGTCTACACACCTAGATTTTTCCGGCAAAATGCGCACAAGTTGGAGAGATGGTCACTGTGCGACAAGGACAAACAGCGAAGCAGCGCGAGGGGCCATAGGGTAAAAGGTGAACCTCTGCGTCCTCTGCTCATTCTTCAAGGGAAAAGTTAGGTGTTACAATGTATTGTGGTATAAGCAATATGTATTTTTTGCACTATAACTTTCGAACAATGAAATGAAATGTTTATATTTTTTCTCATATGTTACTTTCTAGTTGCTCTAAAGTCTCAGAAACTGTCAAATCTGTATATCGTGGAGACCAATTGCCAGTTCACATCCCCAAATGTTGAAGTCAGGTCACCTCTAAGTGTGTGAGTCGTCGTGCTGAGGTCATGGCGAATCACTTTGCAGCGGTAGAATAAGAAATTGATAGATTACCACTCTGTATCGCGTTTGACAGTCAAGGAATCACCATTCTTCTCAGAGAAGTACTATCGGTCGGATCTCCCTCCCCGCCACACTAATGTAAACCTGGGCTCGTCTAGGATTTTTGTTTCTCCAATATCGATTGCTTATTAACATAGCCATTTAAACAAGAAATGGCTTCATCACTCATTGTGAGATTCGAGACGAAACTTGCAACTTGTTACTCGCAAAGGAATGCATCCGAGCGTTTCAACGTGGAAAGAACCTGATGAGAATCATGGCAAAACACCGTTACGTGGGAGTACAATAGTTCTTCTAGATCGCAATACGAGAATGATTTATTAGCCCGACTCCATTTTATATTTATCATTATTTAATTTTTTCAAAAAGATTTAGGATGTCTAATTGTCGATGGTGTTTAAGAGAGCGTTTAAGGTCTCTTGGTAACAGCTCTTGCACTAACTGAATCTTATAGGAAAAAAAATTGCGCCAAAATTCTCCAGAGAGTCCTTTGTCAATCCCTGATTGCGTGAAGCGCCTTCTCGTAGATATCTAGATGTTATCATCAACACTTGCTTTCACGTGGTTAATATTTTTGGGGTGGAACCTTTCGGGTAAGCCGTAAGTCACCTGTTATCCTTATAATCCTTGTCCTTGGTCTAGAGGTTTCTTAGTTTGGAGCTACAACAAACGACCTGTTTCCAGGAAAACAGGTATGGGTTCGAAATAAGATAGACCGATCTGCAAGACTATCTGCTTTTGCCGTCTATGTACCAATAGGTATCTGGCTCCAAAATTCTTAAAGGAAACCGAAGTGTACAGCTGCAACACAAAGGTAAGAATGAACAACTTCAAGGCTGTGTAGTTGTAATGTTATTGCCAATCAGGCTGAAATTTATGCCATTGAACTGCGTGTTCGAAAGTTGGAACAGACGCAGACCAGACACGGATTAATAAAAATCTCAATCAGCCAAGGCTTTCTTAGATACCATCGCTGTAATTCTACAACGGTTTGAAACCGCCAGAAGGCTGAACCCGATTAAACAGAAATAACAGATTGACTCTAGTCTGGATACCGGGCAACTTTGACATGGAAAGCAATGTAACAATCGACTCTTTAGGCAGAGGAGGTGTGTGTGGTATTCAAGGATTAGTTCATTGAAAGGTGTTTATTACAAATCCTTTGAAATCGAGAACTAAAAAATTGTTAGAGCTAAGCGGGTCACACCTAAGGACTAATTGGTCTATATACTTGGTACAGCACATTGAATCATCACCCACACAGCTTGGACTAGCGGGAAATGCTGAATGTCGTGTTAGAAGATGAAGTGGCAGAGCACGTTCTTTGTACCTGCCCTGCAGAATGAACCTAATTCTCATTATTTGGCAAGGGACAACTACTATTGTCACAGGTCTTGAATGGTTTCTCACCCAATAAGCTTTATCAAACAGCTGAACTTACTGAGTGAAATAAAATTAATAGTGAGCCACAATAGACCAAATGGTCACAGTGGAGAATCTGATTATAAGGACACTCACATATTTTTTTAATTTCTTAGTTTGTTGGGTATTTTGCCACTGTAAAAATATTTAAAAATTTTGATGAAATAAACCTCTGCGCCAAAAGGATCAGACAGAGGTTGGTTTTTATACTTCTATTACAAAATGTCTCACACCTAAAAATATATAAACTGAAACAAAATTGTTAAATGATAAATTGAAAAAATTAAAACGAAGGCAGTTGACGTTTCGGAAAATAGTTCTTTTTCCGTTATCAAAACTTTCACTTTTGAGAATGTCAAACCAGACAGTTTGTTGTTTATGTATTTCCATAGTCACGTGAGACATTAAATTATATTTATTTTATTTTTACTTACTTCGTCTCTGAGGATCGGCAACCAGCAGCAGCACTGGATCCTATGATTGTTATCCCACGCATGTTCACAGATTTTTGATTTTTGAAATTCTCCCTTTCTAGCATAATCTCGGTGTTCACCAAGCCTTACGTTGAAAGGTCTAGATGACTCACCTACATAATGCTTACCGCACTCACATGGAACACTATAAATACAATCCTTGGAATTTTGAATAATATTCACCGGTTTAGTCTTTGATAAAACAGATCTTAATGTGGTTCCTGTTTGAAAAACTGTTCGTACAGAAAATCTATTTCCGATTTTTCTCAATTTATCCGATAAACCTTGTATGTATGGAATTACTGCTAAAGATCTAAATTCAGGTTGTAAATGTTGAGTGGTTACTCTACTTTCAATGTTTGCCATCTGGCTATCAACAAAACCCTCGGGGTATTGATTATTCAATAGAACGGTTTTAATAAATGTTTTCTCATTACTTAAACTTTCATCATTTGAAGAAATTACTTTAGCCCTATCATACAAACATTTTACGACACCTCTCTTAACGCTAATATGTTGATTTGAATTGAAATTCAAATATCTGTTTGTGTGTGTTTGTATTCGATAAACACTGGTTTCATATTTATTATCTAACTTTTTAATTAAAATATCTAAGAAAGGTAATTCATTATTATTCTCTACTTCTATTGTAAAATTAATTGAAGGTTGGTTCCTTTTCGTTAATTTGGTTTAAAAAATTATTTAAATGTTCTTTGCTATGAGGCCATAACGCAAAAATATCATCAACATATCTCCACCACACTATAGGTTTATAAATTAAGTTATTAATATTATTTTCTTCAAAATTTTCCATAAAAATATTGCTTAATATTGGAGATAAAGAAGAACCCATGGCCATACCAAAGTTTTGTTGATAGAAGTCATTATTTAATTGAAAGTATGTCTTTTTAATGCAAAGAGTAAGTAATTCCATTATAGTTTCTATGCTTAATTTAGTTCTATTCGCCAAATTTCCATCATGTTGCAATTTCCTTTTAATTATTGTTAATGTTTTATCTACCGGAACATTTGTAAAAAGGCTTACTACATCAAAACTCACCATTAGATGATTCTTATTAAAATTGTTTTCAAATAGTTTTTCCAAAAAATGTTTGCTATTTTTAATATAAGACTCAGAAGAACCTGATAAAGGATTTAAGATTTTTAATAAAAATTTGGAGAGATTACTAAATGGAGAATTAATTGAGCTCACAATCGGTCTAAGAGGAATTGGAGGTTTATGTATTTTTGGTAAACCATAAAAATGAGGAGGTTTACTATGATGTGGAGTTAGAACCTTTCGCTCAAAATCGGTAAATTCATTTTTGTATTTAAATAGAGTCCTATATATTTTGCTTTCTAAAGATTTTGTTGGATCATTATTTAATTTAGAATAATTTCCATCATTAATTAAGTTCATAATCTTTGTATTATACACATCTGTATCTAAAATTACAGTGGCATTGCCTTTATCAGCGGGTAAAATTTTAATACTTTCGTCATTTCTTAAAGATGTAATTGAAAGTTTTTCATCTGATGTTAAATTAACCCTCGTCTTATATTGTTTTTCTAATTCAATTTTTGAACGAATTCGGTATTCGCTGGCATCATCTATTGATAGTTTCTGTGCAGCTTGTTCAATTGCAGTTATGATATCAAATTTAGGAATAGTTTTCGGTGTTACTGCATAATTCAAACCTTTAGTTAATACAAGTTTTTCAGATACATTGAGTTCGCGATTTGACAGGTTAATGACAGTTTTGTCAATTAAAGGGTTATTTTGAAAATTTTGTAGTTCTATAGTTTGTTTTTCACTACACAAATTTCTAAATTTGTTTAAATGTGTATTCTTTCGCGAATTAAAAACTGTATTGTACGTACGTAGAACACTGTTGTGCATGTGGTTGTGGTCATCCTCTTCGACGTGGCAAAATACCCAACAAACTAAGAAATCATGAATATGCCACAAATAATAAATTATAAACAATATCTGACACTCACATATCATATCACGTGGATGAAGAGAGAAGGGCGCCGAGAAAATGTCTCACTGTCTCTGCTCGCTTCTCGGTGTTACTCCACGATAGCGCTCACATGCCAGTTGTCTCTATGTGGAGCTCCGTTCTTTTTCTTGTTGCCTCTACCGTGGAGCCCCATATCCAGTACTAGAAAGAGAAATTGAGTCGTCTCACTCTTTCGCTCTTGCGACTATACCCCATGCCCGGTCTATTAGTCTATGGTCCTGAAGTCTTAGAATTAAACATAAACTCATCCAAAGCCACCGACATTGCCAGTGACGGAACTGGGGTTCGAATCCAGTACGCAATAGATAGCTTGAAGTATGTTCGCCACATAACACTTGCTGCGCTATCGTGCCAGTGAGTTAGGACGATTCAAGCGTTATTAACCAGTCGATATTTTCATTGGATTTGCAGTCCATCTGCTATTTCCGAAGAAGAAAGGTACCATTTGTGCGCGTTGCGGGCTTTCTTTATATCAGCTACTTTTATCTGAGACGCCCCTTTATCAAGTACAATTTACAAATACATAGAGTATTAATCTCCAAATATAGTTGATGTCAAAAAGATAATGTCAAGATCACGATCAAGGTTAGTTAAATAATCATGTAGAGGTAAGTGGTAGGTAACGATATCTTGTTAATTAGGTATATCAATTTATCGTATTCGGGATCATTTTATAAATCATTTGCGAATCGTATCGTATCATCAAAGAAAAAGAAAATATTTCGGAAATAAAAAGATCATAAACGTTATAAATACTTAATGCAATTATACTGCTTAAATGTTGTTAATATGATTATTTTAATTAGGTACTTAAATTAAGAATTATGCACACATTATGTTTTACTCACAACTACATTTCATTTACATAGGAACCGACTCGGTGGCTAGTAAATTAAAATCGATACTGACAATGAGAAAAGCAAATATATTGTAGAATGTCAACACATTTTGAATTAAAAAAATGAGAATATTTTATTTCACAAGCGTTGTCTTCTCGATAACAATACTTTACTCATGGTGAAGATTCTCTCCCGGATCTGCCTGTCTGTTGTCATGTTATATGTGAGAAATAATGAAAATATATTAAGATCCATCTCGCCCTGAGTTCATATACCTAAGTAACCAAGAATACATGACATTACAAATCTAATTATAGTAAAATAGAGATATGGGGAAGTGATACTTTGAAGATTGATATGTAGCATTGAATTACTAGCGAGATTACACAATTGCCACACTTTAGTATTATCAAAGAGATAAACAAAATAACACCTAAAATGATAATAAGTCATAGGTACGGTACATTGGGTCATTTGTATCCATCAAAGGACAGACGATATTAATTAACTCGTCATTCAGCAGTTGGTTTGTCGCGACATTGTGAATTTTTCTTTAAAAATGTTATGCTTCATCATCTTCATTTTCCAAAATTATTCCTTACTACATCTCTTCATATTTTTGTATGTTGATAGCCCAATTCACTATACTTTTCTCGACGCGGAGAAATAAGTATTCTATCTTTTTGTGATCTTCACCGTTAAAACTCTAATATTTTAGACGGAGAAGCCTACAACTGATTTACTTACGTTATACTATCCAAAAGGTTTGACCTCTGAAGCCATTAAAACCAGCTCATCTAATATAGAATTCACCGGTCTACCAGTTCATACTGATCACAGGAAAAAGTTATGAGGTGCGAAAATTATGCTTCAGTCACACTCACTTACGTCATAATCTGCAGGACAAAGTCAGGTGTAAATTATAGTCGAGAACTTTCATTTCATATATTTTTTCGAATTCGCAACCGTTTTCGAGCTACACGCTCCGGAAAAGTGAAAATTTTCGAAAAACAGATTTTTACCTGAAAAATAGAAAATTGTATTTTAAAGATGATAAAAAAAAGTAGGACCTCCGTAGCTTGTAATAGGCACCAGGGTGTCTCCTACATGTTTCCACACCCACTCTTGAGGGGGCAGCTCATTCCCGAGCCACTGCTGCACTTGTTGGTAGGTGCGCCAGGAATGCTGTTTAGCTGCGCTCTCAGTTGGTGGGAGGGAGCTGATAGGCTTAATATTGCTATTGACCTCATGAGCAACTGGAAGCGGTACTGGTTGAGGGAGGTCTGTCTTGCTGGTGCCCCATACCATTTGAGGAAACAAATCTTCCCAGCCTTTTCAACCTTGCCTTAAGTGGAGAATGGGTTGTAAAAGATCACTGCCGCTTCCTTGATGATTTTTGACTTGAGTACAATTTTGAGAAGCCCACCTTGCTTTTCCTTAAAGTAGAAGGTAAAAATCTGTTTTTCGAAAATTTTCACTTTTCCGGAGCGTGTAGCTCGAAAACGGTTGCGAATTCGAAAAAGTATATAAAATGAAAGTTGTAGAGAATTCCATGAGTTTTCATTTTGTATAAGAAAATGTTTCTCTGCGATGCACCATTTTAGAGATATAAGCGAAAAGATCAAAAGTGGGACTTTCTTTGTGCCCCCTCCTCCGGCTCACCTCCTAGACGTTAGGACTTTCAGTATGTTCACTTCCTAAACACCCTGAACAATTTTCTAAAGTAATCGCTTAGGTCCCTGCTCACGCACTCTACACCACCCTTTAGATCATTCGTTGACTGGACTACTATTTTTATAACGTTTTATTGTAACTCACAGCCAAAGGTATATTTTCCTCATCAGTAGAATTTGAGGGAATGTTAAATCTTACAATATCTGATGTAAAATTGTATTATTAAGATTTTAAGTAGTCCTAGATATTTTGAAATCATCACAGTGGGCCCAAGTTTGGCCCTTTTGTAACTTTAGATGTTATTGTTGTCATAAACAACATATTGTAGGTGACGAACAGGATAACTTCAACGACTCGCCTGTTTGGGAGTCACAGGAGCAATACACACGACCCCCACAGCATCTCTTTAGGTCCTTCTAGACCTTGTGCCCCTTCACTTGATGATTGAGGCCGAGGCTCGGTGATCAGTGGAAGATCAGAGGAAAACAATTATGTCACACAAGACCCCTATCTGACGCGATCAGATCACTGATCACTCACTCCTAGAGACTAGAAGTGATGACATGGTGCCTTCCTTCTCCTTCTCAGAGCCCTTTTAGGTTGTCATTCCCAAAAGGGAAGACTGGAAACCGCTTGAGAGCATACTGAAGCCTGCCGATATCGTCAGGGTTCCCAGACGGATCGAGGTTTGAGGAAACTGCTGGTGCGGGGACATACGGTGAAAGACTCTCTTATGCCCTGGGCATATTCGCCACATTATTCCATACTGAGATCTTTACTATTTTGGTCTGCGCACAGGAGAATATCCGAAGGAAATATTCCAACAAACACACATATATGTAGCGATAGTCAAGCGACCCTCAAGGCTCTTGCATCAGTCAAGACCAAGTCAGTACTGGTTCAAAACTATAAACTATCTGTGAACTTGGTTCATCCAACTGGGTCAAGCTTCTTTGGGTGCCTGGACACAGCAACATCGAGGGAAACGAGCGGCAGATGCTCTCAGCGACCCCTTCTGGATCCGGAGCCGGCTCTCGGTTACCCTAGATCCAATGCCAAAAAGTCAATAGAAAACCGGACTCGTTCCCAGCTCGTTGATTTCTGGGCCTCCTACCCAGGACTTCGGCAAGCAAAGCTCCTTATCTTAAAGCCCTTGCCGGAGCGAGCAGAACAAATTCTGCAACTAAGCAAGAAGCAGGTCAGAATCGTGGCAAGTCTCTTGACTGGACATAGCTCTTTTCTAATTTTGAAATAAATTTTTGTTTTGGATTTTACCCCCCCCCCCCACTCCTCAATTTTGAGATGAGGACGAAAAAAATGTTTTTTTTATTTTGCCCCTTCCCCGCTCATCAATTTGCCAGCACCCGCACAAAAAAAATTATTTGCGCCCTTGAACCTGACTTGATCAGAAAAAAGGGCGCCGTTCAAAATTTCGCACGAAAGCGCTTGAGGCCGGCCCTGTAGTAATCACTGGTTAATTTTGAACTGGAAAACGTAAAATTGTTGAAGTTTACGACTACTTAATTTTGGATCATTGCGCAGCTTATAAACAATTTAGATTATTTAAATGAAATATACTTTAAACAAGCAATAAATTTTAATAGTTTTCCTCACTGCAGTGCACAATAATAAATAACTCATGATATGCTTACTAATAATATTACTACATACTGTTAATGACAATAATTACGCTAACCTTGATATTGCGCTTCTGGCGGTGAGGTTTTTTGTGTAAATATTATGCACATTCTCATTACAAATAATCATTTACTGCACGTAAGTATCTACAAAGAAATTCGTTCTTTTAGCATAAGTAATTAAATCGTTATATTATGAAAAACTCATATATATGTTCGTTAACGACAGATTAGAGGTTTTTCTTTTGTGATATTTACGTCACAATGTAAAACTTGCTCGATCTGGTTTAGAAGTGTATAGATATAGCATTTATTTACCCAAGCAATGATATTTAATATCAAACGCACTGACCTCGGCACCAACATTGACTTTGATAAAAATCAAATGGTACGGTGTTTTATAAACTAATTCGGCTATCGCCCTACATCAACATTTTAGTAGAAATTGTGTTAAACAATAACGTTTTTTGTTAAAAAGTCGCTAGAAACATTGAAAAGTTTAAAAATAGTCATATAATATAACAATTTTAGTTAATAAAATACAGCCTTTTTAAACGCCGTAGAGGTTCGGCAAAAATTTCCAGGTTGGGGGTAGCTCGTCTCCTGGCGTCGGTGATAGGCCCTGGTAGCGGAAATAGGCCGACGTTAAACAGTTTAAAAAAAAAAACGCCGATGACGTCACAACGGCAGTTTATAGAGAGTTAATCGTGAAAAATAAAAAGACAAAAAACTTTCTAATACCTTTATTTTATGACAATTGTCATTCATTTGTACAAATTAAATATTCGTTAAGGCAACTGTATTTTACATTAAAACAATGAACATATTTGTTGAGATAATAGTCACAATGATTTTCTATAAGTATACATTAAATATTCGTTGGGGCAATTGCCACAGAAAAATAATGGAAAGTATTCGTTGGTACAAAACGCCACGTTGACTTCTATAGAATAATCAGGTCAGCTATGTAAACAACAAAATTAATTGTTTACAATGAAAAGTCGTTTATCCTGGAATATCTAGAGTTGCAGTCAGCATAAGTAAAATCTGACAATCAAGCTCGGGGAAATTACCCAATAATTACATGATTATAAAGGTAATACAAAAGTTTATATCGAGGAGGTAATCATTTATGCAATATGTGGAACAAGTAAGTATATGTGCAATAGTATGCAATATCGTGCAATATGTATGCAATATGTGTGCAATACTGCAATTGTGGGACACATAGTTTTATATGATTGCCACGACAACTGTCGTAGATTTGGTTTCGGTGTTTCGATGATTTACTATTCGGTGTCCTATCAAGCCCATAAATAGCACATCGACTGGCCCCTTTGCTAATCTTCCTATAACTCGGCTCAAGAAAAACCTACCTTATACGACAAAAATTTGTGATATACCTGAAACGGCTAATGCTGACTTAAAGATTGTCACAATTTTTCGTCATAACCTAAACTACATTTCCGTTTTAATTCAACAGGTAAAAAAAAAACAATTTTAAAATATAGGGTACCATTTTGGATAGTAATTGATGGTCATTTGATTCGAATATGAAAAAATCATGGACTGAATCGTCTTTACCGTGTACCTGAAGTTTCGAACGAATTTTAGACGAAAAAGAAAAGTTAATGAAAAACCACACATTGTTTAAGGCGTAAAGACTTCATTGCCACATTTGATGACAATAATATCCACAATTAGTCCAGCCGCATATTGCAATATCGGTAATCGTGCACTTGAAGCAAAAATCATGAAACTTGGTACATTTGTGGATAATAGTGTATACTTCAATTTTAAGATTAGAGCCCACTCGAAAATCCAAAATGGCGACCATGGCGGCGATTTTTCAAAATGGCCGCCGAAAGTGCAAAAAAACTATACTTATCTCTGGCAGTTTTCGCCGTATTAATGTAGGATTTTCACATAATCTAAGTAAATTGACATGAAGATTATTGAAAATACATTTTTAGTTGTTCAAAACCCGTACTTAGTTAGCATCTTGCCTATTTATTTCAATTAAATTGAGAAAAGAAGTGGCAGGTGAGCGAAATTTTTAATGCGTTTTAAGCAATGATGCTTATGCGGTAGTTTAAGTAAAAATGTCTTAAATACACTGTATAAGTACGGTAAGATTTAGAAAACAAAATTTTTGGGACGAAAGAATCATATCACGGTCTGTGAATATGGATGTTGCAATTAAAAAAACGCCTCCGTCTTAACCAAAGAAACGGGAGAAACTTGAAATCGACTCTCTTAAAGAAGTCAAGCCTTTTCTACATTGGATGCCAAGTCCGTGGAGGCGATGCAGTATTTGAAATATAGCTTGATTTTACACCTGAATTGTGATTTGATTTAAAAATGCAGTTATCCTCATAAATAGTCAACATACTAAGTGATATTTCCTTAAAGAAAATTCCACTTGTTATTGCAAAGTCGGCGTTCTTCATGTTAATTTAGTAGGATTCTGTGAAAATTCTGCATGAGTACAGCTAAAACTGTCGAAGATATCAAACTTTTTGCAATTACGGCTGCCATTTTGAAAAACCACCTCCACGGCCGCCATTTTGGATTTTTGAATGGGCTCTAATCTTAAAATTGAAGTATACGCTACTATCTACAAGTGTGCCAAGTTTAATTTTTTTTTGAAGTGCACGATTATTTACCACCCGACTGGACTATACTTAAGTTTTTACACCTAAATCGAAGTGTGGTTTTTATTAATTTTTCTTTTTCATATGAAATTCGTTCAAGTGAACGTTCGAAACTTCAGGTGCATTCTTTATGAGCCTTGAAAAGCCCCAGATATAAAATTTCTTGAAAATGAAAACTCAAATAATAATTTTCAGTTTAGGATATTATTCAGGTAAGTACCGATATTTAGGTTTAACTGACTGAAATTTCGAAAAAATTACAATGGGGTTGTGTTTAGCAGAATTAGAAACCCTCGTAAATTGAATTTAGGTATGACCGGACAAACTTAATTTTTGGCCCATCGGGTAAGCACATTTTGGGCCACATATTCGACGCCTTTTTGATTTTTTCATGATTGTCAAATTGCCAGGAAACTCTCTTTCGAATTTCAGTCTTGTAGCTCGCTGAGAAGTGCGAAAACAGACATGAATTTTATATATGTATACATATGCAAATATACCCAAGATAATATTAATCTATTGAATCTATAAATCATTTTAATTATGCTTTAACAGTTTCCTTTTATTTCATAATCATAATCCTTAAAAACGGACTCGTCAGAATAATTGAATAGCAACAAGAGATTATTAATAGTTATATGACACTTTAACTGTAAACATTCCTTAAATATGCATATATAATATATACTGTGTGTCCCAAAATGTCAGCTATAGAATAAGAATTATTCACTTATATGGAATAAAAATAAATGTTCATAGTTATAAGCAAATGGGCTCATTTAGCACGTTTTTTATTTGATTATCGTAAAGATCTTACAATTCTAAGACTCTGAGGAAAAAACTAGAATTTTGTGAGACCTGTAAATCGTCTGAAAAAAAAAAATTATAAACATAGACCGCACGCCTTGTCGAATCTCGGCCGTGATGTCACTTAATAGTAACCCACTAGTCGCACAGAGAAAGACTCGACGATCTCAAGCGGAATGCACGAGCTTTGATATGTTGCGCGACCGTTTCGTTTTCTATCCTCTGACATCACGATGTTGGTCGCACCGCGCTCTTTAGAAGCGTATATTTCGAGAACCACATCGGATTCATCTGAAATTTTCAACATTTCAATTTTAAATAATACTTTATCCACAACAATTACTAAATAAAATTCATTAAATGAGCCCATTAAACCTTTCACATATATCTTATCAAAAATAGTCAGATAAAAAGTTTGTTATAATTAGTTCGTCCTTCTTCTTTAGCCCGTTCTCGTCCACTCCTGGGAGATATGTCTCCTCTATCCTTCTCCACCGTTGTCTATCCTGAGCACTTAAGTTCAAGTTTCGACCAGCTTTCCTCTGTATGTCGTGTCTCCATCTTGTTTTGGGGTGCCCGATGTTCCACCTAGTTTACCTGGCTCACCACTGCATTATTGTTTTCGACCACTTGCTTTCCCTGGCGACATGTCCTGACCAGCGCCATTTATTGGGTAGGTAGCTCTGTGACATCGACGACTTTTGTTTTTTCTCTAATGACTTCGTTGCTATCTCGGTGCTCAAGCTGATTCCGAGCATTGTTCGTTCCATTGCCCGTTGGCAAATCCGAAGACGGTAGGCCCTGTTCTGCGTTTCCGCTTCAGGTTAATGGGATGTCCGGTTTCCCGAGAATGTGATGAAGTTTTACAAAAGTCGCTTATGTAAACCCAAGTCTCCTGGCGATTTCTGCAGTCTGATTGTCCTTGTATGGCTTAATGTTTTGGCCGAGGTACATGTACTCTCTAACCACTTCAAGTGTGTGATTGCCGAGTGTAGCCTGGATGTTATCGGAACTCACGACCTTGGTTTTCAGGAGATTCATTCTCAGACTCACGGCCTCAGAAGCTTCCTTCAACTCTCTGATCATGACTCCAAGCTCGTCGGCATCTGTGCATCTACGTCAGCGAAACGCAGGTGACTCAGGAACTTCTCATCGATATTAACGCTTTTGCGTTCCCTTGTTAGGTTTTTAAAAATGCCTTGTAGCTCCAAGGTAAACAGCTTAGGCGAGATAGTGTCACCCTATCTGACTTCTCTCTTGATGGGAATCCTCCCGGTAACTAAGTCTCCTTCGACTTTTATGTGGAGAGTGGTATGTTCGTAAATGTCTTTTTCGAGTCGATTTCAACAGCGTCCATTGCTTGCAAAATTTTCCAGATTTCCAAAGATTCAAAAGCTTTTTGGAGTGGGGCGCTGTATTCATTCCATTTCTCAATAAACGCGCGCACTGTCTGAATGTGGTCGATTGTGCTGTATCCGTACCTGAATCCATCTCACTCTACATGTTGATAAAAGTCGAGCTTCGTGAGACAGTTGTTGCCGATTATTTTGATAAGGAACTTGTATATTACAAAGAGGAGGCTGATTGGCCAGTAGTTTTCGATGTTTGTAGTCACCCTTCTTGAAGAGGATGGTGACTTCGGCATTCTCCATGCCTCTGGAATCCTGCCTTTTTCCAAGCACTGGTTAAGGAACGAGAAGTGCTTTGTCCGGAATTTTTCCTCCAGTCTTTAGCATTTCACTCGTCACTTGGTCTTCTTCGAGAGCCTTACGGTCATCTGTTTTAGTGCTGCTCTCAGCTCCGACTCAATTTCGAGGATCTCCTCTGATCCGACGTTCTGGACCATTTGACCTCTGCTCTCACGGAGGTAGCCAAATTCTCGTACTGACTGGTTGTATAATGGGCTCATTTAGTGATTTAATTTACAATTTATTTTTGGATTTTTCATAAGTATTTAACCCTTTAAGTATATAGTGAAAAAATTAGGCCGCTAGCGTTAATATTAACTATTTTCCAATTCGACTGGTTTTATGCGCGTGCGGTTATAGCACGTCCGTTGTGCTTGCCATATGATGAAATGAAACTATATTATGGTACCAGGCCAGCGATCGACCGCTGCAGTTGTTTTTACATCACACTGCGTTTTCGCGCGCGCTTTATTTTCAACATTTATTTTGAGAGAGAAGGAGTTGAAAAAAAAATCTAATATTTTGCACATTTACTAATTACAAGGTGTACTTTCGAAATATGAATTTTAAAAAAATCAAAATGAGCCCATTACCGATAGAAGTTCTCGACGCTGGTCACGCCTTCGCCTTTCCCTTACACAACTACACTCTGCTCGTTTCTCATCTTTTGTATGAACAGTTTTCCACTGGCCGTTCTGAAACGGAGGACCCTCATGGTCACATGATTCATCTGTCGTTTCTGGGATCATCCGCGTCTTGTATGCTCTCAAGTCTTTGTCAATCGCTCTCTTTACCATCCTGTCCATCCGGCGGTACTCTGGTGCGTCGCGATCCATGGCTCTGCGCTTTTCCAGTAGTCTGGTCGTGTCAGGAGTGAGCTTCGAGTTTCGGTGCCCTCCCAATGTACATTCTTAGTAGCTACTAGTACACTTCTGACGATTTTTCCCACCATCTCATTTAGCTTCAGGTCCTTCAGTGCATCTATCGGTTTCAGTCTCCACTCAGTCTGTCTGCTTTCCCTCCAACTCAGTTCTCGTTGGTCTCGGCTGAATCGTTAATCTTTGTTAATTGTTCTTTTATTGTAACTGATTGTGCGTTTCAAAATTTGATCTCCTAGAACCAAGGATACAGGTTCGAGAAGTAAGATTAAATTAAGTGTACCATCAGGTGCTCTGGAAAGGAAAATAGAAACTGGAACAGTTATAATGACTCGTATTCAAAATTATATTGCTTCTTTACAAATCTTGGGTTTACAGATATGGTAGACATCATTGGTTAAGTTATAATTGCGCACTCTGTATCTAACAATTTAAAATAATATATTGATAAATTGCTATGCCACACTGTTAATTCAACCAACTATCGAAAGCTGTTTTATATGAATTTCACACTTTGTATACAAGTCGCTAAAACCGTGATTAACACATGAATTTTAATAGCTTCCTTTTATGATAAATTTTCGCGTGTAACGACTTGTTTTTAGGAGATATATATTAATAGAATTAGGAGTAGTTCGTATCTTTTATATAAAAATCTATAAGTATGTAAACAAAGAGATGACGTTGATACAATTGTTATGTAAAACATAAGCCGATAAGTTTTACTGTGTGTGATAACAGAAGTGTGATTATTTTGCCGCCGGCTTTGCCAAATTCCTGATGACGATGGCAGTGATAAGTGAATTTAGAAGTTTCATATTGTATTGTAGTACATTTTCCAAATAATAAAATCTGAATTACTTTGCTAAATTATTTTTTTTTATTTTTAACCAGTATGTAATGAAATAAAAAAAAATTGCAGGAGTAACTTATCGCTTTCGACCTGAAACTTGGCATAAATAAGGTAATATGGACCAAACGGCATTTTTCGTAAAGAACTTTTAATATATTTTTTTAATAATATAAAAATTGGAAATTTTTTATATTTGTATGTTTAAAAAAAAGTTTAAATAACACAATATTAAACATTGGTTCTTATCAGATTCTTCATCATGATCATCGACAGTTAATTAAATAGGTAACTTTATAAATAAAAAATGCTGGTAAGCTTTTTGCATTAGCTAAGTACTTTAATGTAAGTATTAATTTGCCTTGTTACCTACCGTCTAATACAGTATCGGAAAGTGTTGGTTTTGGGATAGCAATAAGAGCAAGCGAGAGCGAAGCATGCAATCGTGTACATGCTTCTTCAACCAGCTCTCTAAGGACTTTTAGTTCTAAGTTTAGTTGTTGCACTGAAAAGTGTAGAGTTATTCGAGACTGAAAAAAGTCAGAACAGTCTAGTGCGCCATCTATGGTACGCTAGATTTACTATTTACATCTGGCATTGCGCAGGGACTGTATCAGAAGTTAGTAATCTGCAGTTTCTGTGATGACTTTAAATAGTCGAACTTTGTAAAACATTTACTTCTGACCAATCTTTATCATCTCGTGTAGATAGCACCGTTAATACCTAGTGGTCACACTCCACAAGAAATTCATGGAGTATTGGTTGAAGCGTTTGTATTTTCATTCTTCCTCTACCGTGTGGCGCTGATGAGCCTGGGAAGGCGAAACGCGCCTGCCACTCTTGAGAAATGAATGGCTATGCAATGGGCTTCAACCAGCTCTCCTAAGACTTTTAAAAAATATTATGTATAGATTTGTTAAAATAATAATACAACCCTCAACACAGACGAACAAATCGATTTTCAAGCATTAACTTGTTACACACCTAATTACGTAAGTAATACCCTATACTTAAGTGTTTAATCACAAGTATTTAATTAATAATTCAAATAAATTTCAAAGAAACTCGAAATTAAAAGACTCTGATAAAAAAATAACTACAACATGAGATGCGCGCAGCGCCACAAATAGCACGATCGAAACAGGTAAACGAGGTGCATTTTTGTTTATATTCAAAACCAGTTTCTTCTATGCCGAAAGAATTAGGTACACAGAGCTTAATACTTTCATAATGAAAGTTTATCTCGACATTCATCTTTATTTCCTTAGAGTTATAAGATTTTAAATTACGAATTACATGAACTATATGAAAAAAAAAACACCATTTTCTAAATCAATGTGCCCCTAAAAACCGTGACACTAGTGGCCAAAATAAAGAACAATGTTTTTTTAAGTTAACACATTATTTTTGTTTATTTATTTATTTTTTTTTTGAAAAATTCCGTTCATAATTACCGGGTTGATAACTTAATCGCACTATAATAGTATATTACGTAATGAGTGATGTAAGAAGCAAATTACGCACGAATGGAAAAGTTGCACACGATGCCGCGTAGCGGCGAGTGCGTATTTCCATGAGTGCGTAATTGCCTTACAACTCGAATTATGTACTATACTTTACCTACGATCATATTTATTTAGTTATTTAGTAAAATCTGGATTTAGTTTACTAGTCAACAATATTATTCGACAAATATTGTCAGTTTTGACAGCGTTTGAAAATTAAGTAGGCGCATTTGTTCTTTGAAACCCCGCGTCAGCGATATAAGCCACCTATAATTGCGTGTCCCGTGCGTTTTGTTTACTGTGCGATTTGTTTACAATGCGTAAAATTCAACTTACATAGATGGCAGGTAGTGTTTTTTACTATTTACAGTAGTGATCGTAGGTAAAGATAATTATTAATATAAGGCAGGTCTTACCTGGAACAAGATTTAGATAAACATAATTTTTTACACTTTAACCTCGATTTAGCCGCGAAATAATCCAACGATTTGTGTTGGTAATACCTACGTATAGAGAATTCCGGCATCAATCATGCATGTGACAAAAATAAATGTTTATTTGTGGATAGACTTTAAGTATATAATATATAATCCTGATAAGGTTCAATTTGTAGTGGGTATTAGTGACGTGATAATTATCCTTTAATTTCCGTAATATCCGACTGTTATTATTATATATTGATCACCCCTGTGTAACACACCACATATATTAGATAACCTCTAAACCTAAAGTCAAGGCTGTCCGGAAGGCACTTACACATTTAAAAGAACATGTTCAGAATTAGGTTTACCAACATGGTTTCGTGAGTAATAACTCAACAATAACTCAGTTTATTGCCTCTGTTGTCTCTAGGGAACGTGAGACGGTTTAGACCGTCGTGAGACAGGTTAGTTTTACCCTACTAATGACTCATCGTTGCGATAGTAATCCTGCTCAGTACGAGAGGATCCGCAGGTTCAGACATTTGGTTCACGCACTCGCTCGAGCGGGCGGTGGTGCGAAGCTATTATTTAGGCGGTGTTGCTCTAAGGCCGTATCTTTCTAGTCGAAGATGGCAACGATATATCTCAAAGGATGGACGTTACTTATTATACTCTGACGGCGTAAATATATTTTGCTTTATAAATAATACTTGCAAATTAAATAAGTTTGATTAAAATCAGTTGATTTAAATCAGGCCAGCCTTACCGTATACTCACTTATTACTAAATAACGTTTTTATTCCGCGTCTCACAATGTTGAAGTTTCAATCGCTTTGCCGAGAGAGAACTTTTTGGAAACGTCAATAAAAGGTCTCAGTAAAACCATGGGTTGCATTTTTTATTTAAATCCGTATCTATACAAGATGTTTTTTTAAAATACATCCATATATTCATATTTATGAGGACTCGCATCTTCCTGATATACGAAAACGTATTATTTATCAAAATTCCCAAAAATAACCGAGAAAATAAATTTTGAACATTGTAAACAACTGTCTAGTACGCCCACAATGTGATCTTTCTGCATCTAATCCTGACCCTGTGGCGCATTGTCCTGCGCTGGTGTCAAATGCAATAGGGCAACAAGATTTTTTCAAGGACCCCCCCATCGGTCGCTATACTGACAAGGGCCCCTTAAAAGCTTAAATTCTTCTTAAAATGAAAATTATGTAGAATATACCACTGCAAGTCAAGTAAAATACAAAACAATTGAATATCTCAGTGATATTTCGCGGACCCCCGAGACATCGTCCGTGGACCCCTAGGGGTCCGCGGACCACCTGCTGGGAATCCCTGCAATAGGGAAACTGTAGCAGCAGATGTAAATAGTGTAGTATTCAATGCTGTCAAAACACGTACTGGTCTTTACACATACGTGGTAATAGTGAATTATTGCGTTTTTACATTGTTGACCTTGGCGAATTTTACAAACATTGTGCTTTGTTATGGTGCCGGGGAAAATGCACGTCAGGTTCATATACTTTACCAGCAACGGTTTTCTAGTATGTATGTCGCTGATGATTTTATTTGTTATAACTTGTTCGTGGAGTGGGAAGATAAAACGTTTTATAATTACGCGTTTCAAATGAGGGGGCATGAAAATTTAACATATTCAAGATATTACGGCAATCGATGAGATTCAAAATTAACTTGTACAAAAACAAAAGTGAACAGAGTTTCGAAGCTAACAGCGGGATATACATGATCAATTTTGTATGAAACGAATTTTAGGTAGCGTCGTTGTATAATCTCTATGCAATTACAATATTTATTATAGCCTGGATTCCAAATAAGTGAGGCATATTCAAGTCTGGATTTAACAAATTCAGTATAAAGAAGATTTAATAATTCAATGTCATCAAAAACACTCAAATTTCTAATCACAAAACTCAAACTTTTATAAGCAGACGGAACAATATTTTCTGTGTTTTTAATACGGTATCGTTTAACTCAAAATCAAATAACAGTGGATTTTTCTTCATGCAGAAAGGCAGAACGTTACATTTGGCGATGTTCAAAGGCACATTATTTAGAAGACACCAGTCATTAACATTTTTTAAATTACTTTGGAGTAACATAATCCTCGTCAACAGTATAATACAGTTTCATGTCATCAGCATATAGCAGGTAGTTGACATCCAACACAAGTCACTAAATTATTAATAAATAAAATAAATAATAGAGGCCTCAGTACTAAGCCTTGGGGCACTCCGGAAAGTAGCTAGAAATTGATCAGACTTAAAGCCACGGTGTTCTACGTATTAGCTCCTTCCAGTTAAAAAAGATGACAGTAGGGAAGTTAGCAAGTCTGAAAAACCGAGTAGGTACTTTAAGTTTATTTAGGAGAATGCCGTGGTCAAGCGTGTCAAAAGCTTTGGAGAAATCAGTATATATAACGTCAACTTGTTTGCCCGCATCGATAGCCATAGATAAACCTTTGCGTGGGCTGTGAAACATTTAAGGGACTATGGATATTTTCAATCGAGGGCTATCAGTTTAACTAAAATATCAACTTTCTGTGCGTTCATTTTCAGTTTTTTTTTATAATTTTATCATTTTGTATAGACTTGGCATCGCTGTAATAAAAGTGGACAACTTAGGTACGATGTGGGTGTGGAGATTGAAGAGATGTAGGTGTAGGTAATTATTTTTTTGTTGAATTTTTAAATTTAAAGTGGCATGGGTCATCACATTACGAAAGGATTTACACTTTACGGATTAAAATATATGGATATATTTCAAAAACACCCCGTATAAAAAAGCATTACTTTTTCCTCCGTTCTTTGTGTCAAATAAGTCATGTTATTATTTTGGTGCCAGACGATCTGGTCTATAATGTTCATTGAAAAATAATGAATACAAAGTCTAACTAGTAACACACTAAGGTGATTCACCTCGTAAATAATCTTTCACTGCTATAAACTGAAAATGCAGCGAAACATTCGATGAATCGTGCAACTATCGGTTTCGGTTTCCCAATCAAGCTGACTGATTGTTCGCAGAGATAACTGCATGCTTTATTAATTTTAATTATTTTCCATTGTTAGAACAAAGGACGGTTGACAGAGAACTGCTTTTAGAACCTTGTCGGAGCTTTTCGTGCTTATAAATACGTACACATTTTAACTCTCACCGCGCCACAAAGCAACGTTGCCGGTTGGTCGCTGCTCTTTAAAAAATCAGATATCACATGAGTTTCAACGGTTTTTACGAGGTTTTTCATATGACGAACGTTAAGCAAGTCAAAATGGTAGGCATATTAATACTATCGTATCTTCGTAGTAATATATATTTTAACAGATTTAATTTTCTTACATTGAATATTTATGAAGAAGTGTGTACTGTGTAGTAGTATATATCATTGTGCGCTGCCATTAACAACTGAGGTAATAGTTATTTATGTACCAAGGGTCGTAAGTGCACTTTTTTTTGTCGAGAATACAAAAATCCGAAAAAGAAAAGATTTCCTGAGATTTTTTCCAGATTTCCTCAGATTTCCTTCTGAGTATACGCCAGATTTGCTTCGCGGTTTGCCCCTCGGACAAAACAATGGAATTAGAATATACTTACGAGAGAGAGGTATGACGAAAAAGTACTTTTTCTGAGCTGTGAGTGGCAGAAAAAGTAATATGCATAGCAACGCGTATTTTATTTAATACGCCGGCCATGCGACATTAACAGAATGCGTTTTTGGTGGTGAAATTCGAGATTTTTATCTTTTTTTTTTATAGCTAATCGACGTTTAGTACATTTTTTAAAGCCTCTTTCTAGACTATTCATTCCTATATTATTACTGACTATCTTCCAACCACTTGGATGTAATGAATTTTTTTTTTTAAATAATGCCGTCTGCAGATGCATATTGAAAAAATGACCAAAGTCACAATTATTATGGGTTTTAAGAAAAACTTATGTGAATAATAATAATAATAATATACTAGTTACGAGACATCTAATTAATGTTCTTGAATCATTACTTCCTAAAAATGTACAGGGTAGCAAAAAACTATTTTTAAATTAAGAAATTTTTAAATTGAATTATCTCATTTTTTTTTTTCAAATGGAATGTATATTTTCCTACGATGTCATGTGGAAATGAAAAACGAAAATTTTTGTAAGTACTTCCTTATGGCTAATTGCAACCATTTTCGTTTTATTGAGTAAAAAATTCAAGAATAAACTTTAAAAATAGAGGTTTCTTCAAATAATTCATTAGAAAAAATTATAATAAGTGCTCTACTTGTTGCCCATTTTGATTGAAAGACGTCTTTATGCAATTTTGAAATGTGGCCATTTAGAGGGACTATTTCTTCCAATCCATTGAAGTGGGTAAATGGTATTTCACTGGTCCCTTACTGTAATAGTTTTTTTGTAAATTTGTTTGCTGTTTTCGTTATGCGACAAGCAATAAAACCTCAGTTTGGTATAAATTGTCTGGTACAAATGAACATTTATCGCAGTTATCGATCGTCAGTTATCATTTGTATTAAATTTAAAATAGTTCGAGTTTTACAAAATGAATTTTGTAAAACAGATCTTGTAGACATGACTTTTGTTTTGGGCGAGTCGGACAGAAATTGTTTGCTTGCCACTAGAATTTATAAGCAAAGGTATCCTGAAAGAAGAATTCTTGATGTTAGCAGCTTCCAAAACCTTCTCGATAGATTTGTGGAAACTGGAAATGTCGAATATAAAAAAAGTGAAAGAATAAAACGTGTTATGAATGAAGAAAATGAGTTTTCTGTGGTGCTGGTAATGGTTGAAAATCCCTGTATTAGTCAGAGAAGTGAGCTCGTTAGTAGGAATAAGTAGACGGTCGAATCTTAAAAACGAATAAGTTTCATGCATATCATATTCAAATGCACATCTGATGACGATTTTCACTGATGAGGCAACTTTTCATAAAAATGGATTTGTTAATAGACACAATTTCCATTATTATGCTTCGGAAAATCGTCACCTTTTTATATTTTCCTCATGTCGAACGAGACGTAGTTGTCCTGAGTTAAAATAATTCACTACATATTTTCAAAACAAAATCAGTGATTTGATGTGCCGTTCGGTCATGAAATTGCAGTTATTAATATCCTATATAAGTACTTGGAAAAGAAAATAAAAACCACATAAGTTAATGGGTTTTTAAACTCCTTAATGACTTATCCACCGGCCGGCGACTTTAATCAACAAAGAAACCTTGTCAGCAGTGTCTGGAAGTGGGATCATATAAAAATTTAGAATTGCATCATTGAAATTATTTTATAATTAATTTGACGTACAGATTTCTGTTCAGTAATTATTTTCGCATTTCCACATGCGAAAAAGCAGCCTCTAGGCAACGGGTTGGAATCGATGGCAAAGAAGGAACGAAATTAAATGCGTTAGGCAAGTTTGAACGACAGTGGCTCGTTATCCTTTGAAACTGACAAGTTTTCAATTTTAACGAACTTCACTTTATGCATTATTTATGGAATAATGATTTTTTACCATTTATCATCTTAGGAAGTATGAGGTACGTCGCAAAAGTTAACAGCATCCTTTACGTATTATGGTGGATCAGCTTGAAAATATAATTTTAAATGGAATTCAGTATGAGCCGTGTTTGGGCTTATTGATTTAATAAACGCGTTAATAGGTTTGAATTCCCTCTTAAATGTATTTGTATGTATGTGTTTACATATTTATTTGTTTATTTCATTTCACAAACCCAGCGGAGTTTACATTTCAATTACAAGATGGAACTTATAACAAAATGTGGATAAATAAATAATTTTTCGTTTCATTTTTCGTGAAGCAATTCTGATATCTCCCTTGTCTGAATTTGATATATCAAATTTTGATGATAAGTATGTGTATAGGTACCCATAAGATAATTAGTTTGATGTAAGTAACCGAATTTGACTTTGGTCACCGATTCTAGGATGAATATAAAGAGAAAGATAACACAAAAGGAATATATTAGCGATTATTTATGTGCAACTTAATGTTATTTTTATTCTTAATTAGCGTTCTCCGAATATACCTACCAAAGTTGAAGGAAATTTCTTTAAAGGTGATTCCGGATATGAGCACTCAAAACTAAAAATTATTGACTTTACTATTGCTGGTAACTCGAAAACAATTTAAAACAAAGTCTATTTACCTTCAATAGTTTTTTCCTAGACGCTGAACTTTGAAAATGATAGGTAAATTCAACCAAAAAGAGCATATGAAATCGCGCCTATCTAGTTTGATAGTTAAATCAATCAGAAAAGAATAGTCATACAACTTTATTTGTTTTCGTAAACAAATAGTAGTTTAATAATCATAACTTCTTGTAACAAATTAAATAGTACAATGACATTTTTTTTATGTTCACTAACCATTTTCAATTTGGTCTACAATTAAATAGTACAACGACTTTGTTTTTTGTTCACCAACTAATTTTTAGGTTGATCTACACTTTATTGTATGATGAAGTTTTTTTGGTTAGCCAAAATCTCAGTATTGAGACATCAGACCACCCAAACCAAAGATTAGAGATCGTTTATAAGATCCATCCAAATATATCGATGATCCCTGAGAGAATTTGAACATTGCAATCATGTTATTAATTTTCTATAAATTCATAAGAGCATAAGATAATGCATGATTGATTATAGTCAGTGATTTGTATGTGGCGTCATCTGGGAATAATTTATGTAATAGACTACGTGGTAAGCAAGCAAATTTTATGGTAATTCTTTTAGAACTTCTAGAAGACGACAATATTATTGGTTTGTCTACCAAGTACAATAATACAGCGAACTAATACTGGGTTAGAATTACAATTCGATAATAGTTAAAAATAAAATATACTATTATCTAGTTTAATTTGACAGAATTCAACAAAATAATAATCAGACGAACAAAATAATAGTCTTATTCATCTATTTTTTAAGTTAATGTTTGTTTTGTTGTACGACAACTTTTTATTAATTAAAATAACAATCACCTCTTGTTTAAAAATACCATCAATATAGTTTGGTTTAACAAAATTAACGATATTGTTAGTTAACCATTTTTTTTTTGTTGAATTTACCCATACTATTTCTTTGAGTGTATAATCTGAGAATGAATTATTTGTTTTTAATGTATATTTATGTGGGATTGATAGTTTCGGAGATATTTAAGTTTATAGATGGCATCCTAACGTTTATAGGATGAAGTACGTAAATATTTAGTTTAAATGTTGAATATCTTAGAAACTATGACACTTCCATCAAGAATTCTTAGGAACAAAATTAAAAATAATTAATCAATCTATAAAATGATTTTTGTTTGTTTTCTTCTAAGTATATCATAATAAATAAAGAAGTTATGATCGAAACAATATAGCTACATTTTCACTTTTTTTTAACAAAATGTCGCCATATTGTAATTGTCTAGTAACTATTTTTTTTTTCGTGTACAACACGTTTTAACAAAAATTTTTGTCCGCTACATTGGAGCCGCCATTTTTAATTTTGATTTCAGATTCGTAATCAGCGATCTCAAAACATAAATATCCTAGTTTTCAAAAATAATTAATACATTTTCAAATATTAAACAGAGTTGTTTGAATTTGTCAAGAGGACAAAATTGGACAAAATCAATTAAACGAAGCGAGAATTTTAAAAACACTTATTTAGGTATACTTAGGTATATTTAGGTAGTAAATTAATCAGAAGAGGAACAAAAATACAAAAACCTAGTTACTTTGCAATTAGGATATATTAACACACTAGGAAAAATATAAAATTTGAAATTTATGCTACAAAGTATTTTGTAAATTCATGTAACAGTAAAAAAAATGTATGTACCTATATTACAAAAAAAAAACAAAAATAAAATCTCAAAAAACAACAAAATAAAAGATATTCTAAACAATAAATATAAGAAAAATAATAAGAAAAAATAACGTATCTTTCATGTTAAAACATAAAACATGAAAAAACCGCTGCCCAAGGAATCACTACTTCAACATCTAGATTTTCTATCCAAGTCTCTCACAACGAAAAAATTTTGTATGTGGAAATAATTGCTTATGGAACTTTAATAATATAATATTTGAAATCGTCTACCCCAAAAACCCATAAAACGATATCCCACATCGGTACTGGGGTGGGGGTGATAGTGGGGTTAGGTTGGTTGAAGTAAAAAAATATTTTGAGGTTTTTGGTTCTTGTACATACACTAAATCACATTTTTTTCATCCCCTTAAATAATGGGGTGGGGGTGGTAATGGGGGTGGCTAATGCCAAAAAATTTTTAGAGACCTTAGCTTCTCTTGTATATACTAAACCAATTTTATGGAGTTTTACCTGCTTGATTTATCTATTTACTCCCCATTTACTCCAATTTACCCCCCAACCCTTCGACGGAATAAGATGAAAATATAATCCAGTTCCAAATCCCGTTAAAGTATATACGTGTACCAAATTTCAAGTCAATATCTTAAACGGTTCCAGAATAATCGTGCTCACAAAAAAGTTACAGACAGACAGAATTTTTTTTTGTCGCTCAAACTTAAAATCTCGACGTCATGACATTCTAAGCCCATTTGAACAATAAAAATTTTCAAAATTTTTTAGTCGTTACTATACTTCCACTAGATGTGGAAGTAATATCACATCTCAAAAGATTAGAGTACTCTTAATACTCATTCTCACGTAAAGGCTCCTGTTCTTTTGCGCTCATGTTGAGCATTCTATACGCCAGTTTTGAGGCTTTCTCCAAACCTAACCTATTCCTGACTTTATTTTGAATATAGCTAAAGTTGGAAAAAAATCTTTCAATACTGGCAGATGAACCTACACATCTGAATAAATGTGGAGCAAATTGACACAAACTTTTATTAGGAACTTAATTTTTAAATAAAAGTTGATTTTGTCCAATATTGTCCAATTTTATCCAATTTTGTCCAATATTGTCTACGTCCTGGACAAAATAAAAAAGTGGACAAATTCACAAAACAGAGGTGGTTTTCACCCCTCGGGGGTAAGAGCAAGTGCCCGGACCATATAGAAACCGAAGATAATACCTTTTACTACAATAATGACCCATAAAAAAATTGATCATTACATATGTGGGTATTCTTAAATTTTACATAGTTTTTACCTACACAGTATCAGAAAGTCCTTCGTTTGGCATTGCGCTATTAACCGACCGCCCACAATAAAGAAGTCTACCAGTTTTTTTAGCAGAGGTAAAGAGTGGACACACCCATCAAGAGGCATGTACACGATTGCATGCTTTGCTTTCGTTTGCCGCGCTCTCGCTTGCTCTTATTGCCAACCCAATACGTACACTTTCCGATACTATATGTACTGTACTAGTAAAGGGCCAGACTAAATGTTGTTAATCATAAATATCCGATTTAACCGGAAATATCGAAATAAGTTTTTACCTATACAGTATCAGAAAGTCCTTCGTTTGGCATTGCGCTATTAACCGACCGCCCACAATAAAGAAGTCTACCAGTATTCTAGCAGAGGTAAAGAGGCATGTACACGATTGCATGCTTCGCTTTCGCTTGCTCTTATTGCCAACCCAATACGTACACTTTCCGATACTGTATGTACTGTACTATAAATAGCCAGACTAAATATTGTTAATCATAAATATCCGATTTAACCGGAAATATCGAAATACCTACACAATTCAAACGTATAAACGCAATGACTTAACCTGGAGAGCAGTGATTCATAATTTACGTTATTCAATCAAAATCCACCCTAAAAACTGTCCTTTGGCTGCGTTATTATATCTCCATTCGCAGCCCAAGAATAAATCTGAATCGAGAATAAAGAGACAAAAATAACAAACTTCTGACTGGATAACTTAAATGGTCGGTCATTGGCCATACTATATTTAGAAATATATAACAGACTTATAAACAATGGCAACAGTATTAGCAATATCGTATAATTTATTTGTTCATCAAATTCGTGGGTGGGAATGAATGAGCTAGCTCATATGAGTCGTAAGTGAGCTTGACTTGACCTAGGTAAACACACTTCCGGTTGATAATTATCTAATAATAGATTTTGCATTAAAGTGTGATTCAAATTAATGTGAGACGCATTAACAAAATAGGATTTTAACTAAACAAACGATTTATAAAACAATAAACAACAAAAAAATGCTCTGAAAGGAAATAATAACCCAAGTCATTGGTAGTGTCGTAAATACGAGCTAAACGAAATGGAAGAACCTGATATTGTTTATTTAAATGATATGAGCTGTATTAGTATTTATTATTGTTTCAAATATGTAATTAATTACTTAACCAAATAAACATTTGTCTCGTGTCGACTGAGCTGGCGTTGGCACATATTTTTTGTTGGCATCCATCAAATAACACGAAGTTTAGTGTCACTCAGTCTGTATCTTTATTTTTAATACTCCATACAAATCTAAACTTAGCAAATGTTAGTTCTAGGTGTGATACTACTTTATATAAACAACAGCACGACATTTTTGGTTGATACAAGAGATATTTTGCAGGTCATTTTCGTCCCTAACCGCAAGCCAACAACTGTGATCGCACATTTACGTTAAAGCGTAACGTACGAATAGATAAACACGAATCAAAACTAAACATATGGCATACCAAGCTGCAGATTACACAGCACAATCACGCAAATGAAACTGTGGGTGGCATGTCGAATTAACCCCATTTCACTATTCCGCTGACTAACAATAGCTAGTAAATGTGTAAACCCAGGAGTTGGTTTTCTATTGAAACCGAAACTCGTTCCTACAATATAACCCAAATAAAAAAAAAACTACCCACCTCTAGGCGTATCGAACAGGTAAAGGTATAGTCAATAAAAAAACGATGTTTTACATTAAAAAGACGGATTCGAAGACCCCGAGAACTCACAATTCACATCATCTGCCGTATCAAAATATCAGGTAGGCTGTTGTGTATCCTTGGGGAGGTCTAGACTTTGAAATTTTAGAGAACGGTTTTGTTACAGCAATATATGAGGACAGTACAGTTGCAGTATTCTTAGAAATCTTTGGTTGCGATACATTTGAAACATACAAATTATTGCAGGTTTGCTAATAATATTTACTTCGCAATCATGTACAAGGTGAGCCAAATTACGTAAGATTTAGTTCTTAGAGGATTAAAACAAAAGAAGGTCGGAAATTTTTAACTCTTTTTAAAATCTTCGTGGAAAACTGTAGAAAATATAGAAAACAGTGAAAAACTTTAACCCTAAAGCAGATAGAAGCGAATTCAAAATTGCTAAAATGAAGATAATAATATAATAATGAAAAATCGGTAAAGGTATTTACCCAAAACTTCCTTCTCTGTTTATTTATCATACTTTATTTATAGTCTAGGTGCCCGCGTACAAAAATGCAATTTATACATATCCTCGTATAACTTCTTGTACGGCATAATTGCGCCTAGTCTATCACTTTTTTCCTCTGCGAGAATTTTCGTAAACGCGGCGTTCCTCCTCGGCATGAAAAAGACGATTTTCACACGACGGACTGGAAAATTGGATTCTACATATTTATTAAGCAATCTTGAAAAAAATCAGCTGGTTATCAATAAATGGTTTAAAGTTATGTTATGTTTAGGGTGGTAGACACCCTTAACGTTCCAAAATTTTTGTCGGACAGTTTGTAGAAATATATAGAATATATATGTATAATCCAATTCTCAAATTGTCCGACAAAATATATTTGCCGATTTTCCAGTCCGACGCGTAGAAATCGTCTTTTTCATGCCAAGGCGGAACGCCGCGTTTACGAAAATTTTCGCAGATGAAAAAATTGATAAACTAGGCGCAATTATGCCGTACAAGAAGTTATACGAGGATATGTATAAATTGCATTTATGTACGCGAGCACCTAGACTATTATTCTTCTTATTCGAAACGTCTTGCCTCACGTTTCAAGATTCATAAATTATTCTGTATTTAATATTGTATATTTTTCATATTTTTCTTCCTAGACAGTTATATTAACTGCATGCAAAATATTATTGCCATCCGTCACATTTTGTATTTATTTTATTTTTTTATTTTCATTTTTTTCTTCTTTGACAGTCGTGTTAACTACATCCAATATATTATTGCATACATTTCACAAATTTGGTGACCTGTACAATTTTTTTTATATTTTTCGTTGACAGTTGTGCCAAATATCATTCTCCATCTCATCTTTTTAGGATTCGTATTTTTAATTTTTGACAGTTGTGTTAACTGCATGCGAAATATTCCGTCACATTTTTTAAAAAAATTTGTTGGAGTGTCCGCCCTGTAGATATTTTTTTCATTGACAGTTGTGTTAGCTGCATGCTGCATGCTAAATGTTATCCGTGCTTCACCACATTTTTTTTAAATTTTGTTAAGGTGACCACCTTGTATATTTTTTCATATTTTTCTTTGACAGTTTTATTAACTGTATGCGAAATATTATCGTCATACGTTATTTGTAAAAAAAAAACAATTAGGCGAGCACGCTGTATATATATTTTTTCATATTCTTCTTCGACAGTTGTGTTAATTGCTAAATATTATCATGCTCCGCCACATTAAAAAAAAACTTAGGGTGACCACCCTGTACATTTTTTCTTTGACAGTTGTGTTAAGTGCATACGAAGTATTATCGTCCTCCGTCATTTTTAAAATTTTTTTTTGGGGTGACCACCCTGTATATATTTTTTCTTATTTATCTTCTTTGATAGTTCTATTAACTGTATGCGAAATATTATCATCCTACGTCGCATTAGGGAATCCAACGACTTGTCAAAATTTGCGTCGTTGGCAAACAATTGGCAAACGTGGTTTATTTTTACTAAATTTCGGAAACGTAGCCAAGCCAACAAAAAAACACAAACGTTTAACGAATGAAAATTAATGTTTGCCCTCGACTCCATTAGACGCCATATTGGATGTCACGTGGTTTCGATTGCCTAATTAAAAAAAAAAATTGAGTGACCACTCTGTGTATATATATATTTTTCATATTGTTCTTCGGCAGTTATGTTAACTATATGTTAAATATTATCGTGCTTTTTACGAGTTTTGTTAAGGTGACCACCCTCTATATATTTTTTATATTTTTTTTTTGACAGTTGTATTAACTGTGTGCGAAATATCGTCCTCCGTCGCATTTTTAATTTCTTTTTTGTGACCACCCTGTATATATTTTTTGGTGACCACCCTGAAATTTTTTTCATATTTTACGAAATATTATCGTCATATACATTTTTAAAATCTTTTTTGAGTGACTGCCCTGTATATTTTCTTTTCAAATTTTTCTTCTTCGCAGTTGTGTTAATTGCATACTAAATATCGTGCTCCGACAAATTTTTAAATTTTTCTTTGGGTGACCACCCTGTATATTTTTTTTCATATTTTTATTTTTTGACATGTGTTATGCGAAATATCGTCCACCGACAAATTTTTAATTTTTTTTTTCTGTCAATTTCACTAAAATAAGGTAGCTGTCAAGGATTCGATTTAAGACAGTAGGAGCACGCTTCGCACCTAAGCTACGGAGGTCCTGACCTCGGTAGGATTGATTACATGATCACGCTAAGTTTATCATTTTTAGGGTGACCTTGTATATTTTTTTCATTTTTGCAGTTGTGTTAAGTGCAATTTAAATGTCGTCCCGTCACATTTTTTAAAAAATGTTGTTAGGGTGTCCGCCATGTATATATTTTTTTCACATTCTTCGGCAGTTGTGTTAACTGCATGCTAAATATTATCGTGCTTCGCCACATTTTTTTACAAATTTTGTTAGGCGACCACCCTGTATATTTTTTAAATATTTTTTCTTTGGCGGTTGTATTAACTGCATGCGAAATATTGTCGTCCTCCGTCGCATTTTTTAATTTCTTTTTTGTGACCACCCTGTAAATTCTTTTCATGTTTTCTTCGACGGTTGTGCATACGTAATATTATCGTCCTATACATTTTTAAAATCTTTTTTTGGGTGGCCACCCTGTATATTTTCTTTTCATATTTTTTTTCTTCAACAGTCATGTTAACTAAATGCCAAATATCGTGCTCCGCCACATTTTTTAATATTTATTTGGGTGACCACCCTGTCGGCATGTTTAAAACGAAAAGTTTTCAAGATGTTTCAAACATCGCACCATGTTTTACATAAACGTTTAAAACACATTTAATACACAATGCGATGTTTGAAACACAATTTAAAACACAGTGCGATGTTTTAAACAAATGTATTATTTTGGAGATAGTGGAAAAGCAGGAAAAGTGTCGATGATGGTCCATTCCGATAAATAATTCCAATATAAACAGTAAACACACTCACAAAAATATAGCCTCTGTAGTCTTACTCTTATGAGTCAAATGGTCAGTGGTCACATGCACCAAACTGAACGTTTCAGTGGCGCAGCCAGAAAATTCATCTGGGGGGGGGGGGGGGGGGCAATAGAACCGGCCTCTCTAGAGGATGAGGAAAATTTTTCAGAAAATGGTTGAAAACGGATGTGTATGTAGATTCCTCTATTAGATAATATTGGCATTAATTACAAAATATTTCTTTCAAGGGATAATTTTTTTTGGCTCATGGAAGACGGCTTGGGGGGGGGCATGGCTCCCCCCTGGCTGCGCCCATGGAACGTTTTATTTGTAGAATGCTGTAAAATTCGTTTAAGAGCGTCATTTGGCATCAAGTAGTAGTAGCAGACACAGTAACTTGGTACCATTTAATTTTAGTTTATTAGAGTTAAAACTGTTTAAAATAAAAAAACAGTTTTTTTTATTTAAAATTAAAAAAAAGTTTCTTTTTTCAACCTTGCCTGAATATATTTTTTTCATATTTTTCTTTTTTGGCAGTTGTATTAACTGCATGCGAAATATCGTCCGCCGGCACGTTTTTTATTTTTTTTTTTCTGTCAAACAAATATATATCCCCTAGACTTAAGATGATCACGCCATTGAGGTGACTTGAGGTAAAAAAGCATTTTCAAACAAACATTGAATGTTCCGAAATCACGAGTCTAATTTTTTTAAATCTGCCGCCACGGCACTAAGGTGACTAAATCTTGGAACATGTCATAAATTATGTAGATAAATGCATTTGATGTTTCATTAAACTCATCCTGTGTCCAGTTCTTAGATTTTAAAACTCTGAAAATTAAGTAGGTATAGGCAGATATATCACTTCCTTTGTTTTTTTTTAGTAAGCCTACTTTACAATCACAGCATAATCCACAACGTGCCGTGTAGTCTGCATATAAATAGTATAAATTTATACATACTACATACAGTAAAACATTCGCTTGTACGAAGTAAAAGTTGAATTGGGTTTATCTTCTGTCATGAATTATGTTAAATTACAAGAAAATCATGACAGGCATTTGGAAACTGTAAGTATAAATCTTGCCCAGCGTCCATCTATTTTGTTAGATGTAGAAATGTCAACAGTTGGCAAACAAATGCATAGTTAAAGTTTTAAAACTGCATGTATGTGTCACTGATACCGTGAAGCATACGAAATTTTTCCTGCGTATGTTTAAAAATGAAATCAAATTTTGTAAATATGTTTATTTTCTGATAGTGATGAAGATTGAAAATTATTTTCTTTTGTTGATTCTCTATTATTTATAATAGGCAGTGTTATTATAAAGTTGACTACACAATTCTTTGGCGGTGCGGTAAAAAGACGTCGGCATTGTGTAGTGACAAGCACTATACTAAAAAAATAAATTTCAGCAGACTTCCACTTTTACTCCTACAGTAATAAAGTGCAAATAAACTGCAGCATTTTGGGATAATTTACCTAGGTATGGCCATTTTTTTTAAATTAGAACATGTTCTTCCGGAAAAATCTTAAAAAAGATTTTTTTTAAATATATGTTTTTTACCCCCTTTCTCTCTTGAAATAAGGTTGGCGATTTTTTATAAAACGCTATTCACATGCGTTTTTTCTTCCAAATAGGTCGTTAAGAAGATGAGAAAAAACCTATAAAATTTAGTATCCTCGATTTTCTCCTTTACTCCTCTATTTTTTCTAATTGAAACTTGAGTGAGTAATTTAATGTGACAATTAATGACATCAACATGGTGTATACTTTCTGAAAAAACAGGGAAAACCTGGAAAATTTATAAGAATAGTCAGGGAAAATTTATTAAAACTACTTATATCTAAAGTTGTTCCCATCTTGCGCCCTCCTGCTCGTCAAAATATGTTTTCCATTTCCCCTCCTCCGCTCATCACTTTTCATTTTCGAGCAGAGAAGATTTCGGGATTTTTTATTGAGAAGTCCTGGAAAATCTGGAAAGTCAGGGAATTTCAAAATTGTAAATTGGTATACACCCTGCACCAATATCGACTTGGATTTCCACAGGATACTCTACCTATGCTGCTATGGCCTTTGCAATTTGACACACTTAGAAATTATCCTCATATGCAAATGAAATAAATCAGAAACTTAATTTCTTTAGTATACCTGGCACTATTGCAATAGAGAAGTTGCATGATTTTTTTTTATAATGAAAATCGATACAGCATCAAAAAAAAAATTATAACAATGTAAAATTTACGATTTTTTTATTGTTAATATACAGCGAGAAAATAAATAATTTCATCTGTGAGGAATTTGGATATTTCAAAACGGCAGTTATTTGGCGCCATTAACTGTGACGTTTTCCGTTATGATTTATCCATCGAAATTAATAACAAACTGGAAGGTGCACTTGACTAGAGAAAATGACACAGAGAAAGAAACTTGCGTGCACTATTCCATCCTTTTTCTCGGTCTGTGTACAAACGATTAAGCCAATCGGACGTTTTCTTCAACCCATGAATTATAAAGACAAAGATTAGAGACGCTAATGGGAATTCCGATGAAAACCGATTTGCCAAATGTGAAGAGCCCAGATGGCGCTAGAAACACTAGCAACAATGTCATTAGCCAATGAGCAGCTCGCGTTCCAGTGTCCTAGTGAGAACGTGTGCTTCTTTCTTCCAGTTTCACGGAAATGTTGAAAGCACGGCGTGCGTCATCCTTGTCTTTAGTATTCATGCTTCAACCAATCAGATCTTGTCAGACAAGGACGAAATAGTGAACGGAAGTTTTTTTTTCAGTATAAACATGCTTCAGTAGTTTCGTATATCTAAAGCAATTTCGATGGGTTTGTCAAATGTCAGTTTACCTTTTATTGTTTACAGTCAGTTTTACCAAGTTCTTGTTCGTAGTGTTACTGTGTTATTGTTTGGTTAATGAGCTAGTGAACAACATTATTATGACTTTTATGAGTTACAAATATTGCATTGTGCCTACATGTAAAACTAAGAGTATCACTACAAATATGGTAATTTTACATTCAAGATTCTCCAAAATTCGTAGACAGACGTCAGCAAGAGGTTAGGACATTGCGTCTACTTTGGACAAATTATCCGACTAACGGATGTCGTCATTGACTTCACGCCAATAAGAAACCGTTTGCAGTCACATGGTTTTGTTTACAAATTACGGCATAATCTAAATAGTAATTTTACGGAAAATAAATTTTATTTTGAATTTCTTTTGTTATAATCGTTTTCTGCGTAATGGAAATTAAGAGCAAATCACTTTTTCAAGCATTTTAAAATTTCATGCATCTTCCCTATTGCAACAATGTTTATTCTAAAGTATACATATTAATATTTTATGTGTATTTATTTTTTTGTTTATGTTTTTACTTTAATTATTATGATTATAAGTCTTTTAATTTTGTTAATGGTGCATGCAATTTTTCCTCTTATTAATAAAATTGTTGTTATTATTAATACTTTATTTATTTTATATATTACATACATGCAACAACAGCGTATTTACATAAGTACAATTTATATAATATCATATTAATTACTGTTTTATGTATATTATAGGCTTACCTATTTATGAATAAAGATAAAGAAAAAAGTAACTCAATCAATTTTGCTTAATGGTAACACATAGGAATAGAAACTCTATACCTACCTCCAATTGCGCTGAATAGTTAAAATTTGGCATGCTCATATACATTTTTTTCAAATCAAAGGAATCAATCCGAAACCAGCCGAATTTTGCTGCGTGACAAATAGATTCCTTTTTTTTTAAATTGGGATTGGCTTTGGCCATAATGTATTCAACCACAAGATATAGAATTGTTGACCCTACCGATGCTAATAGATAATTTAATAATTAACACAACAACAAGGGAAAACACAGAGAATACGCTTCACTCCAAGGTGCGTGTCATGACGACTTTATGGACCAAAAAGAAGAGCGAGGAGACAACGGCCAAGAACAACAGAAGCATAAAAACGAACAAATAGAAAAGGAAAGAAGGGATTAAAGATGCAGTTTAGGAAAGATGATAGGCTAGGGTTTTATAAAGGTTATGGTAGGGGAAGATTTGGCTAAGGGAGTTGCCGGAAAATAGGCAACGCCTGGTATTGTAGGGGGTGTCTCAGATTGAATAATATTGCATTATGCGGTCTGATTTGGGTTATGTTGCGGGAGAGCAAACCATCGCCCAGTTTGGTAGTATAAAATTTTTGGGAAACTTCCTGGGCGTAGTCCGTTAGTGGGGTTATGTCGTGGCAACGTGGATAAAGATCTCTGAGGGAGATCAGAGTCTAAAAGAAGCGCGTTAATTTGTGTCCTAGAACTTTAACTTTGCGCATTGTCGTGGCCGGTATGCTGCACCATGCCGGTGCCGCGTATGTGATTGCCGACCTGATCGCCATACAACAGTTCTTTAATTTTATTTCTGTTAAGTCCGCTGCTCCTGGCGTACTGTCTCGTTGATGTGGGTGTCAAACGTCCAGATACTTCACGCACCGTTTGATAGAAATGTCTCTACCCCTGATGGAAAGTGGCGTTAAAATCCAATTTTCAGTGAGTCGGCGCGTGAAAAGGATCGCCTCAGACTTCTCGGCGTTGATCCGAATCTTCCACTTGTCGTAATACGCCGTGGCACGGACCAGGTGTGTTTTAAGCGGCATCTTCGCTGTCTGCGCGTTATGAGTGCGCGTACATGGCCGTATCGCTGGCGTACTTGGCAAGTTTTGTATTCGGAAACTCTGGGAAGTCGGAGACGTACAAATTGTACTGTTTTGGTGACAGGCACGACCACTGGTGGACACTCGCACGAATGTCCCTCCGCGTTGATAGTTTGTTATTCACCCTGACCTGCAGCGATCTACCCGTCAGGAAAGAGTGAATATGTTTGGTTATGTATGCGGGAAAGTCCAGCGTGTTTAATTTGTAAAATAGGCCCGGGATCAAAGGCCTTCTCAATATCGAGGCGGTGCTCTTCCCGAGATTGTATTGTACAGCAACATCATTCTACACTCGCCCCTATATAGTATTTAATTTTAATATTAATAAATTCAAATACAAATATATAGCTTATCTATTAAGCAAGCAGTAGTGCTAATTATTGTTGTTTCTACATACTCCTTATCCAGTTACATGTGCCTAGCTATTATTATTTAGTGCTTTGTTTATTTTCAGTACTTAATACATGTTTTCTGTCCGTTAAAACTTGATATTTATGTCTCATTTCTGGTTGAGTATGTATAGCTCCCAGCTAGACTTCTCCATAATGAAGTAACAGTACTTTTCTTCATTAACTATTTCTTCTTAAAACAATTTTAATATGTGTTTTCTAGTTTTGTAAATGATTTTGGTCAATACAGTTTCATTATTATTGGTACAACTGCTTGGTTGTTTAAAGTATTGTTAAGAATGTCTTTACTTTAGTATACTTTTTGTCTCACAATTTATCACTCATTTGTTTCTATACGGAAACCTATATGGAAACCTGCGATACGAAGCTCAGTGTGATGATTATTCCATTTAAGATTTTTAAATATTTCTTGGTACAATGACTGGAATTGAGTGCAGTAAGTATACTGTTGTTTTCAAAGTTCTACCTACCCTATGGCTTCGGCTTCTATTCCCTCATTTATATATCTAAGCCTCGATCTAAGCTAATGAGGAGAAATGGCTTCGAAACATTCATCTGTACTAGATTCATGTAAATATTTATATTATACTAGCTGATGTCCGCGACTTCGTTCGCCTGAAATTTCAACCCCCTTTTTTTCCCTCTTGGGGGTCGAATTTCGAAAAATCCCTTATTAGTGGTTGCCTACGCCATTCGAGGAACCTCTATGCAAAATTTGAAATTTTAGACCCAGCGGTTTGAGCTGTGCGTTGATAGATCAGTGAGTTAGTCAGGGTATCGTTTTATATATGTAGATATACTAGCTGACCCTGCAAACGTTGTTTTGCCATATAAATTATAAATTTTTGTCCAAAAAATAAAAATAAAATTTCTGGATAGGGCCACCCTTATCACCTAGGGGTATAAAATAGCCTACGACCTATTCTCAGACCTACCAAATATACACCAAAAATTTCATAAAAATCGGTCAAGCCGTTTCGGAGGAGTTCGATAACAAACACTGTGACACGAGATTTTTATATATTAGATAATTACTGTTTGTGTATGTAGTGAACGTGTATTATCATCTCTAAGTGTTGGTAATATCTTTTTCAAATTCATATCTTTTATTCACATGTCTTACATGTCATGGTAGTAAACTCAGTATCAAACCGTTTTTCAAAAATAAGTTATTCTTGTTGATTACTTTTGTGAACTTATTACGGACTTGTTTTTCAAGAGGTATTTATACCTAAATTTCAACCCGTGGCTAGTAACAGAACGAACAAATTTATTTCGATCTATATGTATAAAATATAAACAATATTAAACATTGTTTGGAAAAACCGAAGGATGTAATGTCTTTTCAAGTGAAGCATGTCTATGGTATTTCCTGTTCTTGTAAAGAGTACAGTGAATCAAGATGATCTGTGACCACTAGGCATGAACATGAGCACCGTGGTAGTTATTTCAATGTTAGTCGGTGAACCCAACGCAGAACAGATTTGGATGCGGACGATAATGTAATTTTACACGTTTGCTATGAATCTGTCGTATAATCACTCCTGAAGATGCATCTTCAATCATGGAAGAATTCGCACCAGTTAGACAAACGATGTCGCGATATCAGATTTTGGTATCTGTACCAACTTGTTTTCACTTTTCAATAAATTCACTCCAATACGCTAGTGTCCAGGTACGACGGTACCTACTCTCGTCAAAAGATTTAAAAAAAAACTCAATAAAAAATAAAATGCCTTGGCCAAACTAACTGGTCAAATATATTTGGACCGGTTATGTTCTCCGTGAAGGAAGAACGTCTGGCTGTAAAAGTGGACAGTGGTAAATTCAAATAGGTGTTTATATTTGTTTGGTACATGAGTAGTTTGCAAGGCGCAATGCAGTCTGAGATAATGTAATAATAATCTTTATTGAATGGTAAAGTAGCTTACTATATAGTCAAATAAATCTATAATTGTACATAGGTAATAATTGTAATATTTCTTAGCAATAACAAACTGCAATGATAACATACTACAAGAAATAATAATAATAACTTTATTTGCCTGGCCCAACAGGTTATAGGACAAGAAATTACACCATCTTTGCATAAAAATGACATGACATATACTTAAATATTCCAAATTATTAATAAAAATGAAAATCAAAAAATGTAATTGAGAACAATAAATATGATTGATTAAAAGGAAAAAAGGGAAATATAACGTGCAGTTTTAAGCTACAAAACAAAAGACAAATTATTAATTTAAGCTGTTTCTAACTACGCTCAGGGTTCCCACGGAGGGGGGGGGGGGTCCGGCTAGACCAGGAAACGCAATTCAAAAATATAATATAATAAAAGGGGGGGGGGCTGCTAGTGAATTTAGTGATATGGCTGTTTCCTACTTTTTCTTCCTCATTTTAAAATATAACAAACCAATAGGCTCAGAAACAAATTTCAGCTCAATTGAATCAATAGCCACAGAGATATTCGCATTTGAATAGAAACACGCTCGGCCGGCCAACAGTCCGTAGAGTGACGTCACTTGGCGTGCGCCGATACCTATATTAGAGCAGCGATTTCGTAAGTCTATCGTGTCGTTTTTTTTTGGCGTAGAACCAGGTCAAACAAGTTAGGTTCCTTTGAGTATGTCACCGGGCATATGAAATCATATTTTACATTTTTTTGTGGTCTCGAACTTTTTAAATCAATAAAAAGTGAAAAAAATGTGTTTTTAAATAAAATTGTTTTTTTTGTTTCCACCGCCATATCTTTAAAACTATTAAAGGTAGCGAAATTTGTTTTGTGTCAAATTAAAGCACACACTGTAGCGCTTTTACCAATATAAACGGTTTGGGCACAATTCGCACTTTCATTTCTCTAAAAATCAAATAAACTAAAAATATATATTTTATGTATTGAAATCTTCACCAATTGATAAACTTTTTTATTTTTGAAAATATTTACATACATGCAGCGAAGAAAATAAAGCCTAATAATCACAGAAGTTTTTGAAACAATATATTTTTTCCTAAAATGTGCCGTGTGGCAACAGCGATTTTTTTTATCAGCGCTAAATGCGACATTGGGATGCAATTAATACACCTCGCAAGCAGCGTTGGTCAGATTAGTCGCGTAGAAGTGGCGGTTGTCGAAAATCATTAAGTATTCATTGTTCGGATAAAAATTGTGACAATCGAAAATGTGCTTGTTTCAAGGAAGGGCTAAAATGTTACAACGAGTGCAAATGTCGTTCCTGTAACAACATAATTAAAGATTTCGAGGCAGATATGAACGAATTAGAATACTATTAATGTAGGGCCTACATAAACTACATACTACATATTTATCTATCCAAATGGAAAATTTATTTCAACAATAAAACTCATTTTATGCGTACATTTTTACTTTCATTCATTTAAAAATGTCTAATAAACTTACTAATTAGGTGGGTAGTTAGTAACACTGATTGATATTTATAGATTAGGTATTTATATCTACCTACCTGTCTTTTTATTATTAAAAGGAGACTATTTCGTATTTATTGTATAATTTCTTAATATTAACAACATATGATCAATACTACTGTACAATATATGGAATATTGAACAATAGTATTGATCCCCTAAATGCTTTTGATCACTACTGGTTTTGTATCTATTGATATAAGTTAAACTACTACATACACCCCGACCGGGACCGTCAGATCGTTGCAGTCGGCAGGCTTGCTACAGCCGAGCGCGCAAGAATATGACTTTGGCCCGTTAAAAAAAATCGCTGACTCAATACTATGAACGGAACATGAAAAATTTTTATCCTAAAAACTTTTTTCAACTATTGGCTTCAATTTGTACGCAGCATGTATATACAAATTTTCTAAAATTACGTTACTGAAAATAACAAGTTTGAGTCTCCTATTATTTTTCCAACTTAAAAAAAAAATAAATCGGGTTCACGTGGGACGTTGTTCAAAGCGCTATTGTGTCTACTTTAATATAAAAAAAATAGCTTGATAGCACAAATATTTTCAGAGATATAGCGGTGGAGACGTTAAAAAACATATTTCATTAAAAATCTATTTTTTTGAGTTTTTCCGAAATAAAAAAGTTCTCGACCACCAAAAAATGTCGTAAAAAATGATTTTGTGTACACGATTATCTTACTAAAGAACTAAGACTGGTTTGGTTCTACGCCGGTTTTTTTTTTCTCGAAAACTAAGCGACTTTACTTCCAAATTTTACTCTACTAACTTGCATTCACAGCCGTGTTCACTGGGCGGTTCAGCCATCTGACGTCACAACTCGACTACATGGTTATCCCGAGCGTTTTTAAGCGCGCCGACTTTAATAATTTTTTTATACATGAAGGCGGCGTCAGTAAATTCTAATTTTTGGCATACTTACTATACTCACCAAGCTCTTTCAGAATATGTAATAATAAAAAATTGTTAAATGAGCCTATTTGGTACCGGGGCCCGTGATTTGATGGGAGTTAGAGTTAATGTCGCAGATATGTAATTCTTCATTATAATTTTAACATATTACATTTTTGAACTGTTTAAAAATACATTAGCCCTTCTAAAGGAACAATAAAATATGATTTTGTACCTTGAAACTGGCCTTGGTACCAAAGGTATAACTCTCTAAAAGTATCGAATTGTCCATTGTGATATGCCATAATTTATATAAGAACGAAATGAAACTGCAGTTTCTCAGATATTCAAGATTTTGGACATTATATCTGAAAAGGAGTAATTAATAACCATCCTCTTACAGGACCCAGACCGTCCTCTATGAACAAACAACTTTAGAACATTTCTTTGTGTATTTTTTGGAGATTATTCAGGGCATATGAATGATCCATATTCAAGTTATAAACCTATATATGAGAATCATTAAATTTTTGAAATTTGGATATTTGTAATGCCCAGCGATTTTTGACAAATAATCCTAACGTTATAATTATTGCTTTGAGAAGCAAATTAGCTTTATAATTAGGTCTTACAGAATGCTTTAAAACTTACTATTAAGAGCAAGTATACTTAAGCCTAAAAGGCCTTAACTACAACATCAATAAAGCACATGACTATTTCCTAACCCTGACAAACCTTTCTTAAAACCTCCTCAAGTCCAAATGACTTTTAAATTGTTTCTTGGGATATTTGAATCTTACTAATGGGGGACATAATGGAAAAAAAATCCAGGTTGAATAATTGATAAGCGGGGGATAGAATGGGAAAACATTTTAACATTTTTTGTACAGGTCTCATAATTGATGTGCGGGGTGAAACCACGGGAATGGGGGACCTTTTTTGTGAAACCACGAGAATGGAGGACAGCTCCATCAAAAGGGGGACGAATGGTCACTTTAGTTTAGATCGACATTCCTAGAATTCCAGGTTTAAAACATGACAAAACTAAAAAATGAACTAACAGGTCACATGTCTTTCTGTATGTACGTACGGTATTTGATATAGTTTGAATCTTTCGTGTTCTATATAATTACGCACTATTGGTCATCATTTCTGAAATTGTCAGCAAGAAGTTGGCAGAGTTTACTTGTAGCCTAATGCCATTGGCCGCCAAATATTCAGCCATCGCCTTTTAAATACTTCGATTCACCGGAACTCTAATCGCATTGTCAGTTAAGCCCCGTCGAAAAAACTAGTCTCACTTTTATTTTCGAGGAATGCTGGCTTCTTACTGTCTGTATGGAATTCATATGGTTTGTGTTTGAGCTTGTACATATTTTATCTAGACTTTTACAAGGTCACGGAGGTCAATACACATTTCCGTAGTATAAAAAGTTGCGAATTTTTATTTGATTATGATTGTGATTTATTATTGATATTAGCGTCTTCCTCTTTTTTTTACGAATAATTATTATTATGAATACTTTAACAATTATGAGCATAATGACTCTTAATTAAATTTACATAAATAAGTAACGCTGACCAACAAATAAACTTCAAATATTACAATATTTACAATTTTATCCCCGCCTTCCGCTAACATAAGAACTCGTTAACTGCATCTAGTCGGGTTATGAAGTAGTTACTCGTTCTACTGTTTTGCATTGGTTTTTGTGTGAAACGAAACAGAATTGTGCTACTTTAGGTCATTTCTGGCCCAAATGACTGCGATAATAATAATGCGCACGGAATTAGATTATATAGAAGAAAGTGGTTGAACTAACATTTTTCTTCAATTTATTACCGTAATCTAACCTCATTGTTTCACAAGAATAAGATGATAGAGACGTAATATCCCCGCAGATATCGGATGCGAGGTCGAAGCGATGCGATGCGACGTTTATCGTTAAATATTTGCATTAACCCATTTCTTCTTTCGCAGTAAGACCAACTTTGTGATAGTACCCTGGCCAGCACGGTATAGTAGAACGCAAGAGCTAGGGGAGTAGCGGTAGCCTTAGTCGGTCGCTTTTGTCGGCTTTGACTGCTTCATCGACAAGCTTTCCCACGACCCGCCTTACTCCGCTGGCCCCTCCACAATATCTCTTGCTTCCACTATACCATGTTGAATTCAAATGGTGTTTTTGGGCTTTTGGACCGCCAAGTTATAGGACTGTCATTACTGCCATACCCACAGACTTGTCGGATGAATTGGATTCTGATCTCATTCTCGACCACTCCTATTTATCTCTGCCGGATATTGCCATCAACACCCACGCAAGTTACTGTAATATACTGGGAATGTCGTAATAGTTAGAATAGTCGGGTCACTCGCCTTGACTCACTGGGGCTTCCCAAAATATATTTCTTGGGGCAATGTCCTTGCACACTGCCTTGCTGCGTTTTTTCGTCAGCTAATACCTTGCTGATATTAAAACGCGATAGTGATAGTCTTTCTCAGATTGATTGTCTGCTTTTTGAATCAAAATCTCGTCGATCTGGTTATAGCTATTGTTATACTTACGTTATTAATTTTCTTTTCTCGGGCATACAATTGCTAGCGTTTTTAACCTCAAGAATTTAAAATGTACCTGTCGAAAATATTTGAATCATTAGATAATGCTAGGAATGCAGATTGTTGAGGAATGTTTCATCAATTTGAAACGCTGCTAATATTACTAATTGGTCCTTCATGTTCAACTATGCACGGTGTGCTACAATCAAATTTAAATCAAAGTTGATGCCATTCGGATTTTTTTTTACACATTCTTGGATGTATATAGAACCAATTTCCACGTTATTTAAAACCATTCATCGCAGAAATTTTTTTTACAAGTATTTTGCTTTTTTGTTTAATGACAGCCACACAAAAAAAGTGGTCTGGCCTGTGGACCAGACCAGTGTATCCATATGTATTTGAATCGGCTAAAACCTAATTCGAAGTCAGAATTGTCATGTTGGCTCGCTTTTCACACCTAACACCTCCTCAAAAAATAGTCTGTCCGGCGGACCATACCAACCCAAGTAACAATTTAAATGCCAACTAGTATTTATCGGGTTTTATCACAGATTTAAGAAGGTAAATTAACCGAACTGGGTTTCATTTTTTTTGTGTGCACACCAATTTATGTGCAGATAATATGTACTTAAAAAAAGGCCTTCAAGTTATCTTTAAAGCAATTTGTTAAACCTCTTTGCTCTTTAAGACCTATTGGTTTTATAAACGACTTAATTGCTGCATTATTCAAAACCACAATGACTCATTCAGTTTTATAGTGGATTTTAAATATTTTGAGTTTTGTGGTAGACATCTGTAAATCTTTAGGTTTTATGGGAGTTTTAAAATATGGTCTTTAAGTACTTCTTATGATAAAGCAATAAAAATATTAACTCTTTAGTAGTCTTACCCTTAATATATGTTATAAATGCTATTTGCTTTTAACGATAATTGGTAAAGGTTCCTTAAAACATAATAGTTTTTTGGTAGCTATGTTAAAACTTTTTGGTTTTTACAAAGCATTTATAAATCCTTTGGTTTCCCACTTACGCCTTTAAACTTTGAGAGAGGGGGCATATGACGCATAGTAAACGCCATTTTGTGATTGCTGATTCTAGCTAGTTTAAACCATAGATTAAAGAATATTATATGTATGTTTAAACAGTGCAGTGCGGCGCAAAAAAGCATTTTAGGTACCTAGGTATTTAGTAAAATGTCAAATATTTTAGATAAATACTTGAGGATTAAGAAAAGTGGTCATTTAAAAAAAAGTTAAAAGATGATTATTTAAACAGTGTAAAAAAATGTAATACCTAATACACTTATCATGTATTCAAAGGATATTATAAGGAAACTGTTTAAAATCTACTTACTTGTAGTTTTTCACTTTTTCTTGCTCAATTAACGCTATAATCACAGAAATAACGAGAAATTAATGATCGCACACCCAAAAACACACGAAATAAATAATGATTTTTAGGTTATGTTATCTAAGCTAAGTACATTTGGATTAGAGAATGTCAGAGACAAATCTGAAGGGTTTTAAAGAAGAGTAGTAAAGCTGGGTAAAGTCTTACAGGCTTTAAAATAGTAATAAAATGGAGCAATTGGAATTTAACAAAACCTTTTGTTTTATAAAAATATTTCCTAAAGCCACAAACTTTTAATAGTGTATTCTATTAAAATGAACTGTTTTATTAATTTTTCCGCCATGTTCCTTTCTGTTAACTGTGGCAGACATGTTTGAACAAAGTTAGGGCAACAGTGTTTAGTTATATTTTTCTTATTCTTACTGTTTACATTTAACCTGCAACTATCTAAAATGTGTTAATATGTCATATAAACCCTTTAAGTTTTTTTATACAAAGTTGGGGCAACAGTGTAGTTATATTTTTCTTATTCTTACTGTTTACATTTAGCCTGCAACTATCTAAAATGTGTTAATATGTCATATAAACCCCTAAAAAGCCCAAAATCATACTGAGTAAGCTAAAACTATTTTTTTTATTAATTGTAAATAATAATTAATAAGCTCACAAATGAAAGGCACGTAATTTTTTTTTAAGTTTTTTTATATACTTTATCAATAAAGTGGTCTGCATTGACAATTTTTTGATACTAGGTTGTTTATTAATATCAAATTTTAAAATGTTAGCACATGAAGATATTTCAATCGAGGCAGACATATTTTATTACTTAGCGACATTTTCTGATTTAGACAGTTTAAGTTCAACAAGTTTTCGACAAAGAATTATTAAAGATGATGTTTATGGTGTTCTCAAAGCAGGCTTAAAATTTGATTGCAAGTACTAACGGTTTTAAAAGGTTTTATGGTAGACTTGAAAACATTTTGCAGATTTGGGTTCTAAAGTACTGTTGGTTTTATTGATAGTTTTAAGGAAGGTATTTATAACCTTTATAAAAGGTCTTTTTTGGTTTTATGCCGGGTTTATTGTAGCTTTTAAGAGGTTAAGAGGTTATCTAGTATAAACAGTTTTACAATCAGTTTTATTATATAGACTTAATAACCTCTTGTAGATTGTGATAAAACTTAAATTGTTATTTGGGAGTGTGTCCTTATGTATTTGGTAAGGATAACTGGTCTGAAAAACTGAAAAACGAGTCAATCTGACCTGACTTCGAATTCGGTTTCAGCAGGTCGCAGGCCAGACTACTTTTTTGTTTGTTTTGGGGTTGTTTTTTGGGGTTAGAGGTGAAAAACGAGCGAATCTGACAATTCTGTTTCAGAGGATCCAAATACATAGGGATGTGGTTCGCCGGACAGGCCATTTTTTGGGGGTTAGCGGTGAAAAACGAGCCAATCTGACAATTCTTCCGCATACAGACTAAAAAAAAATTGTTCGGAGCAAACAAAAATTTTGTTGCGTATATACAAAACAAAATTGTTTGAAGCAACAAAAGTTTATTAACATCAACCAAGAAATTGCTTTGTATATATGCAACAAAATTTTTGTTTGCTCCGAACACTTTTTTTTAGTGTGTAAGGAAACACTGGTCTGGTCCGCAGGCCAGACCACTTTTTTGTGTGACTGTGTCATTAAACAAAAAAAGTAAAAAGTAAAAAGTAAAATACTTGTAAAAAAAATTCTGCGATGAATGATTTTAAATATCGTGGCAATTGGCCTATTGATTTATGTATACAGGGTGTTTCAGCTAAAAGTCCCCGGGTCATTATCTCGTAAAATAATAAAGATACTTAAAATTTGTAAATCGCGGATAATTGTCACCAAAAAAGGTCTTAAATAACTGCAGATAGAATTGTTCCTTCGCAGTGCACAGAGATGGTGCTGCGGTGAGAAATTATTTTTCGATGGCTGGAACCTTGAAACATGATTCACACGATTAATGAATAAATTGTGAATAATTTTGACTATGTAAAAAATTTTGTAAATACCAGCCGTTTTGGAGCTACATGAATTTTTTTCTCAATTTTTTTGTCTGTAAATTTTGAAAATTCCTGTAACTTTTCTGTTTATCATTTTAGAACACCAATTATTTAGAACTTTTATCTTATTATATTCCATACTTCTTATATTATTACATATTTTGAAAATTTTTATTAATTTAAAATTTTAAAAATTAGTTGCATTTGAAAAATTCTGAAAATTATAAAAATTTTCAAAATATGTAATAATACAAGAAGTAATAAGATAAAAGTTCTAAATAATTGGTGTTCTAAAATGGTAAATAGAAAAGTTACAGAAGTTTTCAAAATTTACGGAGACAAAAAAATGAAGAAAAAAATTCATGTAGCTCCAAAACGGCTGGTATTTACAAAATTTTTTACATAGTCAAAATTATTCACAATTCACGTATGAATCGTGTTTCAAGGTTCCAGCCATCGAAAAATAATTTCTCACCGCAGCGCCATCTCTGTGCACTGCGAAGGAACAATTCTAACTGCAGTTATTTAATACCTTTTTTGGTGTGAATTATCCGCGATTTACAAATTTTAAGTATCTTTGTTATTTTACGAAATAATGACCCGGGGACTTTTAGTTGAAACACCCTATATAGTAATATCTTTAATCTATGTATTTATGTATTAATTTAATGACTTGTGTATTGTCCATGTATTTTTCTTTTTTAGCGTTTTTCTTTTGTATCGTCTGACTTGCCATATATACATATGTATCTGAAATGGTCAATAAATTACTATTACTATTACTATTGGCAATACATTCAAAAATGTGTAAAAAAAAATCCGACTGGCATCAACTTTGATTTAAATTTGGTTGTAGGACACCGTGTATGTTGTATTTAATCCACAATGTAATCAATTTTTACTGAGTATATATACGGTGTCCAGTAATAAATGCCAGAAAATTCGCGGTAATTCTACACCTAAAAATATTGCCAAAAGTTTGTTTTGACAGGGTTCTACTTACGACCTCTCCAAAAATGACCCCAAAATCTATATTTTGTCTGTATGTTCAAGTTCTTAGTTCTTAGAAGAGATCTTTTTTATATTAATAGTTTACTTAGGTAACATTGTTTATATTTAATACAGTAATAAATAATTATGTGTTGATTTTAATAAAGAACTGCCTTTTTAGATTTAAAATGAGTTACTAGAAGTTTTAAAAGTAAAGAATTTTGGAAAAATTACGTGATTAACCATATAGGGAAAAATTTGAACATATCAATTTAATAAGGACTTCCTTGTAAAAAGGATTCTAAATAGAGTTGCCGTTAATCTGAAAATTAGAACTAGAAGGCTTATGGTAGAGGGAGGAATTTGCAAAAGTATGTTGTATGGAATATTTTACATGGACGGCTAAATTTCCAACCAATATGAAAATTCCTTATTTCTGAATTTTATCTTTACTGACGAAGCATGATTTACTCGAGGTTTAATCGTTAATTTATATAACAATTCGTGGCTGGACGGAGAAAGCTCCATATGAGCTATTTCAAGCAAGATCTTAAGAAAGGTTCTCAATTAGTATTTGGACAGGGATGCATGAACTTCTTTTAATCAGGGTTGGAAAAAAAAAACAGTTTTTTTTTGTTTTGAACAGTTTTTTTTTGTTTAAAACAGGTTTTTTCAAAGCTTTAAATGGTATGTTTAAAACATGCTTAAAACATGTTTAAAACGTTTAAAACTATATTCAACTAAAATTAAATGGTGCTAGGCACACTATGTCTGCTACTACTACTTGATGTCAGATGGCGCTCTTAAACGGATTTTACAGCACTCTGCAAATAAAATGCTCAGTTCAGTGCATGTGACCACTATATCGGAATTATTTATCGGCACTTTTCCTGTTTTTCCACAAACTCCGAAATAATACATTTATCGGATTATGTTTTAATTTGTGTTTTAAACAGTTGTTTAAAACATCGCATTGTATATTAAATATGTTTTAAATATTTGTTTAAAACACAGTGCGATGTTTTAAACATGCCAACCCTGCTTTTAATAGGTCCTTACGTTCTACCAAGTCGTTTTAATGAACCAAACTATCTGAAGTTCTTACGATAGACACGTGATTTATATATGACGGTACACCGCCCCACTTTAGTATCGATATACGAAATCACTTAAATCAGATCTACCCCGATTGATGGATCGGGCGAGGTGAACCAACTGAACTGAATGGTGTTCTAGATCGCCAGATTGAAATCCACTAGATTTTTTTTATTTGAGATTATTTGAACTCTTTCGTGTACGAAGGTCCTATACTGGAACAACCTGTGTTACCTCGTGAAATAATTCTAAACAGACTAGGCATTTTGAAGGATCAATGGCAAATCGTCTTGAAATATGTCGTGGTTACTTAAGCACTTAATTTGAATAAATCAACTGCTTCTGCTTCATTCCTATTGGTCTTAATCTTTGTGCGCTTCAGGTTATAAGTTTCTTAAGTAGGTTCAATTAAAAACCAGTACCTTCCTTTCTCAACTATGTTTCTTAACAGAAACAAAAACAATAGATGTACTCTCTCAAACTTATAAATAACAAAAATAAACGATTTCAAAAAATTCAACAAAATATAAATAATAGGTATTATATGTTCAGTTTAATCAAATTCATTGCACAATGAATGCCTTAAATTGTATTGCAGGAATACCAGCTTTTCTCTTTTCTGGGACAGAAGCCGGCTTCAGATTCAGATCTGATGTTTTGTCAATTATTGGTAAATTTAAGTCAATCGAATTTGTTAATGACTTTTTAAATTTGACATATTTTCATTGCCTCGTTTTGCATTCTGATCTGTTACTGTATCAAAATAACAGTCCCAAATCATTTTAGATCTTTTTTATATTATTATTCCCTATATAAGAGTAATATCTACCTGAGCGACCTGGTACGATTTGGTCACAAGTTCACAATCACAATAAATAAAAGTAATAAACTAAAAAGCACAGTCAGAATAAACTTCCTTGTCTGCAAAGTCTAACTATACTTCTTGTCTAGACATGTACATGTGCAAAATCCGGCCTAATTCCATCCAGCGGATCCGGGCCGGATACTGCATCCGGTTATCCGGTGATCCCTAGACCATAAAGGATTTGTTTATTGGGCATGCAATTAAATATGTCTCTATTTTGACGTCATTTTGAGCGTTTGTGTTTTGATTGGCTTTCGCCTTATTGAGCACCCCTTGTTTGTTCTTCTTGGTAATATGCCTTAGCCGGGAAAGGAGGATAGAGACGAATTGAACTGTCAATACTGTCAAACGGCACGTGTCATTGAGCGACGTTGATTTGACAAGTCCTTGTAAAAATTATTTTAAATTACAGCCCCTCGAAATTTAAACGCTAATATGAACTGTTGCACCCACTTATCACGTGCATTCATTATTATCCTTCTTTCCTGGCTAAGATCATCATCCCTAGTGCTACAGCTCGACTTTCTGTAGTTTTTTTCGCCATTCCTACCGATTCCGCGACTTTTACTTCCAGTTCTTTGCACCGATATTTCGTGTATCCTCATCGACACCATCCTTCCACCGTAATCTTGGCATGCTGCGGCTTCTAGCTCCCGCTGATTCCGAAACTATGATCTTTCTTGGGGGGTAATTGTCATCAGCTCTATTGATATGTCTTGCCCACCTGACTCGTCCTATCCTTATGCTTGTTACCACATCCCTACTCGTTGCCACCTGTTTGTATTTCTCATGGAACTCAAAGTTGTAACGCCGGCGCCATACACACACAAATAGCTCCAAAGATCGGCCTCAGAATTTTCCTTTCAAAAGTTTGAATCAGCTTTACTCAGGGTCCATGTCTCGGATCCATACGTCAGGATCGAGACTGGCTAAGATATAGAGAGCAAATACTGAATTTACGAAAAGGCGACAAAGTAATACGAGCGTATGTATCTTTGCTTTATAGACTACCGTAAGGCTTTTGAGAATGTGAAATGGGAGAAACTGTAAGTTGTATTATTGGAGATGGAAACACCGAAACATCTGTACGAAGAAAAATCTGCTTTGATGAAAGTAGACAACACTGACTCCGACAAGTGTAAAGTTGGTAAAGACGTCAAACAGGGCCGTGTCCTGTCTCAAATTCTCTGTAACATCTATAGGGAACGTTGTCGTTTATAGAAAACTATTGACTGTGACATTTACTTATAAATTGATATTGATTTGATGTTAGTTAAAGCTCCCAAAATTCAGAACTGTACAGGAATACAATAAACTATTTTTTCATAAAGGTGGTTGGTTCCAGTGGTTCCTAACAAGCGGTCGGACCTCATTTATATAGAAATGTTGATAAAATCCATTTTCGGGACTAAAATGGAAGAGGATTAATTGAAAACATAAAAAATATTAGAGAAATTGAAAGGCACACCCCATATAGCACGCATTAATAAGATTAACGCGTATACCAAATCCTATATCTGTTATCAGTTCCAACGATATTAAAATAAAAATTGTTTATGGAGGGACAAAGCATTGTCGAACCCTTGCCCAAATGTACTCTTATTTTTGGAAATTAGCCCCCGAGTATATTTCTGAACACCCTTTGTTTCTACTGTTGATGCGCATTTTTTTAGACAAAATGAAACACTTCACGTCGTATATCATTTACAACATTGACGTTAAAATATCTGTAATGCGCATAATATTGCATGTCACCTGGCGGCCCTACATTATTAATCGTTCACATGATTTATTATGTTATAATTCGCTTTTACAAAATCATTCTATTTCATTTTCTTTAACATAGAATACGTTCGATTGTTCTACAAACGTTTTGTTTGTACTGTTGTGTTTTGTAATACTACTCTGATTTAAATATTATCGAGAGTTGAGTGGGTAGTAATAGTTGTTTGGTTAAACAAAACAAAAGCTTTTTTACAATGAAGAATGTTGCGTAAGTGTTATTGAAATTTATGATTGGCAGTATAAATAACTTTTATTGAGTAGGTCATGAAATCATAATGGTCCCATATAATTGCTTAATTAATTCGCTGACTTAAATATTTGCCGACATAATAAACGGTTTATGTCCGAAATTTAACATCTTAATTACCATTCTGTATAGAAAAACAACACCGCAGATAATTTATGTTTTTTGTAGTTCTTAATTGGTTTAACAGCTTTAATTCAGTTTACATTTTAATAAATAATAAATGAACGTACGATAACGTAAAAAATTATTAACTGGAGATGGACGTCCTTGACATCTCTGTGATTATTGTTTGTGTTTTACAGTATGTCCACACAAAATACTGCTTAAGACCTCATTCGAGTTAAGTTTGTATACTATGTTCCTTTAAAAAAACTATGATGCATGTCGTTAGTAGAATGAGTTTACAAAAAGGGTTGTAGATTGTACATTGTTTAAGAGGTTGCTTGGCACTGGGTTGGCCTTTCTTCGCCTCGACCTAAAAGGTCTTTTGTGAATTACCCTGCAACTACTTGTTGCCCAGGATTCCAAGACTTTTGTAAACCTTGCGATTTTCCTGGGAGCTAATTTCCTTATGTCTTCAGGCGTTAATTCCGCCTGTTCTAGGTACTTTATTTAGCCTAATGTGGATTAGTATCTTGCATTCACAAAGTATACGTTCCGTAGTATCAGTTGCAGCTTCACAGTATCTGCATTTGTCATCTTCTGCCATGCCCATGTTCTTGAGATGATATCTCAAGGGGAAATGGCCAGTTAGAAGGCCTGTGCTCAGCCTTAGGTCGAACTTTTCAAGTTCGAGAAGCCTTGTAGCATTTTTTGTTGAATGGGTTATAAACCTTTTCGGTTATCTTTGGCCTGAAGTATTCCTCCAGTAGGACTTCTTTTGTTCCTTTTCCCTTTTCCCAAGAGGTCTATTAACTAAACTAAGTCTGTACAGGGTGTTTCAGGTATGCAGTCATTAATTTTTAGGAGTGAAGTAAACCAAGAAAAAACAATGAAATCAGTTGTCAACAGTTTTAAGAAAATGATCAGTTACTTAATAAAATGCAAACTTCATAGGTTCGGTGTTGAAATAAGATTATCAGATCTGCATACCAAACATGGCAAGGATGACACATCTATACACAACTATATACAAGTGAAGGTAAGAGCATCAATCGACTGGCACAAGAAGGTTGAGTAATTTCTTAGAACCCTAACAGAAACATTTATACTAGAGTTTGGAAAATATGTTTATCTGATAAAAACATGACAGTACAATAATAAAACTCAAAAATAAATTATGGCCAGAAGTATGCATAACGCATAACCCAAATATACCCTGATAATGTACAACAGTACAACAGAATGTGTTCAGTGAAACAAACATGTTAGAAGCTTTACTAAAGCTGAAGCTTAAATTTGCTAAAAATCCTAATGACATACCGGTCTTCATTATTAGAGATTATGCTTACACTTTTGTCAACCCTTTTATGATTATTTTTAATTATGTTTAAAATCTGGCTTATTTCCGGACCGATGGAAATTATTCAGTGTCCAATTTTTAAAAAGGGTGATAAGGGTTACGTTGTAAACTATCACATTATTACAATAAGTTGCGATTTCTTTGTATGACAAAATCTATAATAGTATGCGAGGGCAGCTTAGTATTTTTCAGCGTGGTTTTGTGAGGGGTTGGTCAACAATTACAAATGTATTTTCTGTCACCCAATTTATATCTGAGGCTATTGACGTGGGCACAGAAGTTGACGTTATATATACTGATTTTTACAAAGTCTGACGGGGGTGGACCAAGGTATTTTTCATAAGCTTAAGGTTTTTTCGAACATGTTAACTTCCGTGGTGACTTCCCTGCTGTCCTCTTTTTTAACTGAAATTAATCAGTACGTAAAAATCTAATAAATTCCTAGCCATATCTGAAGTGCCCCAAGGCTCAATATCGAAGCCTCTATTATTTATCTTATTTATTAATGATATAGTCATGTGAATTGATGTCAACTGTCTGCTATACGCTGATATTATGAAATTATCCTATTGATATCGAAGAGGATTGTAGACTACTACAAAAAAATTTAAATAACGTAATTGATTGGTGTGGAAATAATCTGCCCTTAAACATCGCCAAATGTAACATTTTGTCTTTCAGAATCAATTGTTAAGTAATTATGAGTTAAATGGTACTATCTTGAATAGATCAGATGAGTTTAACGACTGAGGTGTTCTTTTTGATTCGAAACTAAATTTTAACAAACATATAGAAAATAGTGTTCTGTTTGCTTCTGAAGGCTTGGGTTTCGTTAGAAATTCAAGTGGTTTTGATCACATTGAGTCGCAGTCGTTCGATGAAATCAGGGTTGGCATGTTTAAAACAAAATGGTTTAAACAAAGTGTTTAAAACATCGCACTGTGTTTTAAACAATTGTTTAAAACATATTTAATACACAATGCAATATTTTAAACAACTGTTTAAAACACAGTGCGATGTTTTAAATAAATGTATTATTTTGGAGTTTGTGGAAAAGCAGGAAAAGTGCCGATGATGGTCCATTCCGATAAATAATTTCGATATAGTGGTCACGTGCACTAAACTGAGCATTTTATTTCCAGAGTGCTGTAAAATCCGTTTAAGAGTGCCATCTGACAACAACTAATAGTAGCAGACATAGTGTGCCTGGCACCATTTAATTTTGGTTGAATATAGTTTTAAACGTTTTAAACCTGTTTTAAACATACCATTTAAGACTTTAAAAAACCTGTTTTAAAAAAAAAAAACTTCGAAACAAAAAAAACTGTTTTTTTGTTTAAAATAAAAAAAAACTGTTTTTTTTTCCAACCCTGGATGAAATTTGTCATTTCGTGAACATGAACTGCCGCATATCATGCAAATTCTTGAGGTTGCACAATCTGCCTAGACATTTCGTAAAACGCCGTTGTCGTCTTGGCACTTGACGTTTAACGTCATTCTACACGATCTACCGCAAATTAGACCGGCAGATTGCGTTCTATTACTTGCTGCCTATTTGTTTTGTTTATTACGGAAAGCAAGAGTGAAAAAGGCTTATTCAATGATCATTACAAAGAGTACTATGAAGCAAAGCCGAATAAGTGACCGTATACCATCAGAAAATTAAACGAAATGCGAAAAATTTTTAATTAGTTTTGAGGTTAGGTTAGGTTAACCTGTTATATTTGTTATTCGTAATTTCGTTAACAATATAAAAACCGAAACGTACCAAGTAAAGCTTAACCTAACCTCAAAATTAGTTAAATCTCCATCTCTCTCTTTGTAATGATCACTGAACAAGTCTTTTTCACTCTTAATTTCTATAATAAACGAAGCGAACAGCTCAACATGGCTTCCGGGCAAATAAATCGACCGAAATGGTAACTAACCTAACCTCAAACAGACAACACGATACAATCTGCCGGGTATCAGTCACTTCATAAAGAGTCACCATCCAATTTGAGGTAGATCGTGTTAAACATCATTTGCCGAGACGACCACGGCGTTTCACGAAATACCTAGGCAGATTGTGCAACCTCAAGAATTTACATGATGTGCCGTTTATGTACTGCCTAGGCTTTTTACGAAATGACGTATTTCTTCAAAAGACGACATATATACTTTATTTACTTGGAATCCTGGCTATAATAAATATTGTAATCGGCCCATCAGCGGGCCATCACTGGGCCAGAAATGAAACTTCTGGCCCTGTGATGGCCCAATGGAGGGCCGACCTTTTGTGATTGTGTATATAAAATTCGCTTAATATTCATTGACATGAACGGTAGCTAAATAGATTCGATTTTCTTAGCTTACACGAACACAGAAAACTCTGTTGTGTTTTGTTTTTGCACAAATTAATTCATATTCTAGTTAATTGTCCAAATATCTTGAATAAGTTTTTGCATATTATTTGAAACACGTAGTTATGAAAATATATCTTTCCACCCCATGAACAGACGTTCTGAAATTTTCGCCCTTGTACCTTATGTGTAACAATTACATGTGTAGTGAAAATCAGCTTCATATATTTCAATCAAATATTAAGTATCTTTTCCAAGTCATTTCTGTATAATTTTTAAGTTTTTTTAATCAGTTGGTTTGTTGTGCATTTTTATTCCCTGTGTATATTTATTCGTATATATTGTTACTTCTTTTCATACTTAGTATGTGTTAATCCATTCTCTGTATTTTTAAATGGTTTTCTACTGTAGAGCTGGTATGTAACTTAACTAAATAAATAAGTAACATTTTTTTGTCTAGTCCTTATGATACTGTACATATAGATACCATCATCAGTCATGAGGCCATCGTCAACACCATATATAAAAAGGGGGTATCGCACTATCTAGTAAACAAGATAATACAGGCCTGCCTTCATGAAAGCACTGCTGTACAATGGTTCGGACAAATTACGGAAACCAGACAAAAGAACATGGGAGTCAAACAAGGATGCCTCCTATCCCCCCGATTATTGACCATGGTCCTAGACCAAGTGATACAAGCACAATAAGGGAAATACCAAATTTCAACGAAGGCACGGAAATTCTGAGAACCCCAATCGTACTAGCATACGCCAATGACCTCCTAATCGTCGCAGAAGAAGAGCAACACATGCTCAATTTCCTAGAAAACATGAAACCGCATCTGGACACGTCTGGGCTGAAAATAAACTTCAAGAAAAGTCTAATAATGGAGCGAAACCCGTCAATACGCGAGAGTCGGATCAGCGGAGAAGAATACAAAATAGGCGACTACTCCCTAGGAACAACAAACAAATTGAAATACCTAGGAACATATCTGACGAATCAACTGAAAAGGAGAGAAACTGTAAACGAGGGAATAAAAACGGCGTACAAAGTTACTAGGGCAATTATACCGTTCATCGAGAAAAACAACTATCATGAGGCCTGACCAAATGGCTGTACATAGCCATCATACTGCCGACGATGACATATGGAGTTAAAAACGCGACAACAACAAAAGCCAACAGAAGAAGTTTGAGAAGAGCTGAAAGTAGAAGTACGTTTTCGTATATATGTTTCGCCATATTCTATTAGAGTAAAAGTTGACAATATTCCTAGCGACAACATTGGGAATACAAAATAAATTAAATAAATTTTCTTGTAGAATATCCAGGTTAACTGACCCACAAGCACCCTTGAGGTCTAAATATTACATACATTTGACGTATTGAAAAATGTTGCACAACTTCAGACTGATTTTCAAATTCTGACCAGTGACCATCGCCAGATGCATGGAAAAAAATGCCAAAAACATCGCTTTATTCGACCCTTCTCATTCAATGGAGGTTTTGGCCATTTATTTGAATAGCTGATGTCAAACTGTGAGTGCGTATGAAAAGTGGCTCTTCCTCGACACCAATTTGAGTTTACATGAACTAAAACTGATCATGGCCATTCATCAGTGCTTCTTGCCTCTAGTCACATTTAATTGTTCCCCATTCCAAATATTTCAAGTATAATTTCATCCACATCGTTATAAATCGCTGTGCTTTATATTCGTTGTAACACTACTGGACTTCTTCGAAACAATCACATTTGAAAAACAGCCATTACTCTTAATATGAAGCCTAGATAAAGTGAATAAACCGGTCGCATTATTCTTCTATGTATGTAGTATATCTAGGTGATGGAGGTGAAAGTGGAATTAAGAATAGGAGTATTAATAAACCACCTCGACCTTTCTCAGACTCCATTACTTAAAGCTTTGAAATGCTTTCATTATTCACAGAGTTAACGACTGGGTATGGTGATCAATTTGTCCCGCGAAAGGAATGCAACTAAATTTACGTAACAGTTAAGAGCATAATAGTCATTTATTTAAATAAATTTAATACCAAGTATTTCACAATACTACATGCATAATGGAATTGCGGAGGTACTCGAGAACAATATTGCATTTTTTCCCCGCATAATTTTACCTATAAACTAAACAATATTGCATTTTTTCCCCGCATAATTTTACCTATAAACTAAAGGATCGTAGACTTTGCGAGGTACCCAGTCGAATTAGTATGAATAAACAAAATCACATCATACAAATTAGGCCTAGCGCGTACTGCGACTTTTTTCCAGTGCTGCCAAATTGCCGCGATCTAGAGGTACAATTTTGATGCGAGTACTGGCAACATAGTAGTAAATCTCAATTTCAAAATGGATGAAGATACAGCTTCTATATGTACAGAATCAATAAGATTGATTGATTGATTTATCAGCTTGCGGTAGGCATTGCTGCCACTCCCAAAATATACCCCGCTCGGCCGGCTACGTCCACGCTGGGTTGCATTTGGGTCATGCTTGTTGTCCACAGCGAGAGCCACATGACGCATGGTACAGGAGTGGGGGATGGGCAGTGTAGGTGTTTGTGAAATGCGCTCCCACATTATGTTCGTGATATTTAACGTTTATGCTCCTCTTTTTTGTGTTTCTGCTTCTACATATTGTTTTCTTCTTCTGATTCCTCCGTTTCTGATTCTGGTAGAGCATATATCTGCAGGTGTTTGTGAAATGCGTCGCCGCATTGTATCGTGATGTGGAGTGTTTGTGCTCCTCTTTTTATATTTATGCTTCTACAAATTTTCTTCTTCTGATTCCTTCGTTTCTGATTCTGGTAGATTCTGGTATTTTCTTTCCCAGTATGTTTAGTCCTTTCCCAGTTTGTTGGGAAGCATGGTGTAGCATGGTCTACCTATTTTTAGTTTGCTGCTGTTCAGTGTTAGCGCTTTCTTCAATAGGTGTGTCTCCAATACTTCATTGCTATCCTTTTTGTAATGGGGAACTTGCCCATTTTTTTTTAATTTCATTAAAGTGTGTATTTATGTATAAAAACACGCCACAGCGAATATCAGCTCTTAAATCGCAGTACTTACTTTGCAATAAATAATTAAAGTTGAAATCCTCGCCACTCCTCACGAAAAGCACTGTGACGTCACCGGGTGAAAACTGGTCTCGCGTGGTGTCCAATAGATGGCGTACTTTAGACATTCACCCTAATTAATAGACTGGGCGGCGGTTAGCTTTGAGACGTCCGCATATTCGGTCAATAAGTCTTTTGTTTTTTGTTAGAGAAAAAATAAAAAAAGGGTCGGAAAGCTCAATTACTTCTCTTTACATAAGCTGTCTACAAATTTTTCGAAAAAAACAATAATTATCGAGATATTCAAGGAAATGTAGGAAATTACACGTTTTCCTATAGAATATATGTAAATATTAAAAAAATATTTTTTCTCAGAAACCTTTGTTTCGAAGGGCCGAGATTAACGGAGCGTCAAAATAGTAGTACATGATATTAAGTGAACATCGTAAATGAGATCGATTTCAGTTAATTATCGATTAATTACGGTGACAAAATGGAGAAATTTTACTAAAAAAAAAAAAAAGTCCCAAATCCCGCCCCCTCTAATTCCTTAATTTTTGTCGGAATTCAAAAAATAAAAAAAGGAGTTTTAGCAAATTTAATTATATTTAAATTAGCTAGAGTAGTGTTTTGGCGTAAGAGCAAAGATTAAAAAGTTTCCAACTGTAGAAGCTCAAAATTTGCGATTTTTTTGCCGTACGTGACATTTCTGTTATCTCCGAAACGAAAAAAAATCAAAAGTCTGGTGAAATCAAAAGATTCGTAGTGGAAAATACTCGTTTGACCTTATTTTTTATTTCGAGCTAACTCCCACCGTTTTGGAGATATCTGCGAAAAATAGCAGAAAACAGCTTACGTTTCGGAGCCGAAAAAATTGCAGAAACATGCAATCTTGACACGTTCATATTTTTCGAAAAACACCATTGGGATGGCCGTACGATGTCGTGACGTAAAGAGGAAGTCTTCCAGATAAACCTGATCGTAAATTGCACGGCGAAATTCGAAAATTCGACTCGGCACGAACGAATCAAAAGTAGCATTTTGTGACATTTCAGAATATTGAAGATGTTTTTCCAACGAATTTTAGGTTAGGTTGTGTCCACTGCTAGTTGTTTCTGACAAATGAGCATGCGAAAGCAGAATCGGTGTCGCTTGACGCTGTCATCTGACTTTCACCCACTGACGTCACGTTTCAGGAGTGGGTAAAATCCGGCAGATTTTAATCGCTTATATTTCTGGAGGAATTTTTTTTTAAATTATTTTTTGTTGTCTATGGGGTTTTTATGATGTTAGTTTACAATTTTGAGTATTTTAATTCAATTTTATTTTTTGGGCAAGTTCCCTATTGTCTTCCCTCCTAGAAGTGTTGATGTTTTATCAGGGTTGGCATGTTTAAAACATGTTTAAAACATCGCACTGTGTTTTAAACAAATATTTAAAACATATTTAATACACAATGCAGTGTTTTAAACAACTGTTTAAAACACAGTGCGATGTTTTAAACAAATGTATTATTTTGGAGTTTGTCGAAAAGCAGGAAAAGTGCCGATGATGGTCCATTCCGACCAGTTCAGGTCCATAGTTAACTCAATGGTATACTGAGTATATTAATTGTGGAGTACTATAATAGTATATTACGTAATGGGTGATGTAAGAAGCGTATTACGCACGAATGGAAAAGTTACGCACGATGCCTCATGAGTGCGTAATTGCCTTACAACTCGAATTATGTACTATACTTTACCTACGATCATATTTATTTAGTTATTTAGTAAAATCTGGATTTAGTTTACTAGTCAACAATATTATTCAACAAATATTATGTCAGTTTTGACTGCGTTTGAAAATTAAGTAGGCGCATTTGTTTTTTTAAACCCCGCGTCAGCGATATAAGCCACCTATAATTGCGTGTCCCGTGCGTTTTGTTTACCGTGCGATTTGTTTACAGTGCGTTTTGTTTACAATATGTAAAATTCAACTTACATAGATGGCAGGTAGTGTGTTTTTTACTATTTACAGTAGTGATCGTAGGTAAAATTCGTTTAAGAGCGCCATCTGGCATCAAGTAATAGTAGCGGACACAGTAACATTTGATTTTAATAGTTTTAAACGTTTTAAACCTGTTTTAAACATACTATTTAAAACATTGAAAAAAACTGTTTTAAACAAAAAAAAACTGTTTTTTGTTTAAAATGGAAAAAAACTGTTTTTTCCAACCCTATGTTTTATGCCGCTGCTTTCGTCCTGTTGTTTTTGAGAGTAGTTGGATGATGTCCCTTTCAGCTCTTCTCAAACTCCATCTGTTGGCTTTTGTTGTTGCCGCGTTTTTAAATCAACAACTCTGATCTACCACGGAGGTCTGTCCTCAGCCCTCTCCTTTTCAATTTATATACTGCAGAGAGAGATTCACAATATACAAATTTCTAACATTAATATCATACAATATGCTCATGATCTTTGCACATATGCAGAAAATCGAAAATGGGAAGACTCACTAGCGACTGAATAAGGGATGGATTATTGGACCTTCGAAAAGGGTTTCGATCTTTCACAAGAAAAATCGAACTTCACTGTCTTCACCATACATAACCTTTTACAGCCGACAAGCATTCAGTTAGAAGGATTTAATTTTTCTGTCAATTCTAGAGTAAAATATTTGGGTCTCCCTTGATAAAAAGCTCACGTGGAAACCCTTTATAAAATCAATCACAGATAGGTGTACTAAAGAAGTAAACTTTTTAAGATTCGTCGTTAAAACTAAAAATTTAGAAATTTATATTTTTTGGAAATCAAAATAATATTTGAGGGTCAGATCATACATATTTTGGCCAGCAGGATCCAAATATGTAAAAATATACTGGTTGTTCAATTTAGTCGACCATTTTAGTTCTTTACGTAATATATAATTGAAAATTTCATCCCATGTCACTACACCAAATTTAAAAAAAAATCCATTCGCCCATTCAAAAGTTACAAGAATGTCCCTATCGGCTGAGCCACCCGGTATGCGCTGCAGATCAAATCAGAAATACCTACACTTCCTATCCTATATTCGTGTACATACCATCCGCCATGCGACTGTTGGCAACAAGCAAGACGTAAATCCAACCCATCGTAGACGTGTGATTATCAAGAATTATCCGGTTATAATATATCTATTTGATTAAATCAAATGGGTAGGCAGATATAAGACAATTTGCCAAAAGCGGAAATTTATTAAGTATTACCGGTTAATTATTATGAATAAAATTCTTAATTCTCATTTCAAGACGGAGGACTACGTGGGATGTCCCGGTTGTTACCAACGCAGTTTATTTCTTTATCCAAATTAGTACAAGTTTCAGGCCACCTTGCTAGCTAGAATCCTTCGTTAATATTCAGGACTATAATTTTTAATTGCAAATTCAGTTATTTCGTTAAATAATAATGTCAATGCAAATGCCTCACTAAAAATTAATGTGACACTGTCAGAAGGTCACGTCATATCATTATTGCTTCAAACAATTTATGATCGGTGAACATCAGTTCGTTTCTCACACAACTGTGTAGTTTGCGAATATACAGTCGGTGATAACCATATAGTAGGGTTGAAACTGGGTTTGCAAGTCCACCCCTTATCGTTGAGCACACCCCCTAACCTAAATACATATTAAAAGGAACGTCATATATGCACGACGAAAATATATTTGCAGCAGTTTTCAAGACAACGGTTGCTTCTTATGTGGTCTTGTTCTGCATCAACTTATGTTCAAAATAACACAATCTATCAATAATTGACCCGTGATTAATTTCAACGAGGAATTATTCTTCATAATGTGGAAAAAAATTGTTTAAACAAAGGTTTTAGGACATTGTTTAAATAAAAATTGTTGCTTTTTTTATTTCATACAATATTAAAAATAATATATAGGAAAGAGATAATCGAACAAACCTATTTTGACCGTAATTGTTCCAATATGGCTTGTAAATACTTGTTGATTTATCATATTTGTGATTGTATGCTTGTTTTGAGGATGAATGTGAAGGAGTTTATCAAGTCAAATAAGTTTTATTATGCTAATACATATTCAACAAAAATAAAAGATTGTTGCTTTGGTCACATCTGCTTGTAATTTCAACGTATATTTATTTATTTAAGGTGCAACTGCCCAGACAGATAACTATCCGATTAAAGGGAAGGAAGATACAATAGAAATACCAACAAAATATTACTGCAAAGTAAACAAGAAGGAGCGAAAAGAGATATTTACTATGAACAGAGAAAACTATTAACTTACATACTAAATTAAAAATAGTTACTAAATACTAATACTTTACAGTATAATCAATATCAGCCTTATAATGTACATTATCAAGGTTCGGGAATTTTATCTCGGCTCAGAGACGGCTTTCATATAGACTTAATATTATATTGCAAACACTACGAAATGGTGAAATACTCATCATTGCCAGCTTTTTTGTAATAAATTTAACCTAAAAACGGTAATGGTTCTTACAAAAACATGTAACACATATCTAGCAAATAAAAAAACTATTTTGAATCAAACACATATTTTCCTGTTCTGTTTAATATGTGCGGCGTGTTTATATGTTTATGCTGTTTATGTTTATATTTTTTTGCAATTTTTGGTAGGGTCAAATATTGTTTGGTGTACTATAATACTATAGTACTAAAAAATGAATAAAATCAAAGAGAGAGTCACTATTCCTATTTAGACTAATCAAAGTAAAGATTTAAATCAATACAATGATTATTAAAGTAAATTTAAATAATTGCATTTTTTAATACAGGACCGTAACTTTATACTCCAGTCAATGAAAGAGTTGTAGAAAACATTTAGGAGGGGAGATTTTTTCTCTTCAGGAATGTGTTAGAAGTAGTTAGGAGGTAAACATACTAAAAGTCCCCGCCCCTAGCCCCGCCGCTTCAGGGGGAGAGGGGGGTGGAAAAGTTCCTTTTTTCGATTCTTCGCTTATAACTCGGAAACGATGCGTCGTACGGAAAAGGTAATCTATGCAAAATTAAATGTAATTAAATTTCCCACAAGAATGTTTATATTCATTTTCTTCCTATGTGTTATAGTTTACGGGATATTCGCCAGCGAAAATCGATAATTATAAAAAAAAATCAATTATGTATCTTGAATATTTCTATCAAAGCGGTTTACCGTGGTCTGCTAATAAATCACAGTCACAAAACAATCTTTATTTTACAACACTGGACGTGTTTACTAAAGTAATATTTTGTCGAAATCTATACATTTCCTTAAATATACAATGTGACTCACTTAAAATGAAGATATCCTTGTAACTTTTTCATTTTGTTTCCGATTTGAAATTTTACTCAAGTATAGAACAAGTTAGGATCTACTTATGACCAGAAAATCATTCACCTGCTATAAAGGCAAAGCCACCCGAGGTACCGAAATATGACGAAAAAGATTAAAAATCATATTGACGAATTTCACGTAGCCACCACAAATTACTGAAACTGAGGATCCCCTTTGCCAGATGAGCTTATGTATGAGAAATCCCCCATCAATAACCAAATCAAATTTTGGTGTATGTACGTTTGTGGCGCCGATCGGATGCATTTTTTAGAATTTCTAAGATTCAAAATGTTTTATTTTTTTCAGCATATTTTGGTACCGCAGGTGGCTTTGCCTTTGTAGCAGCCGAATGTTTTTCTGGTCATAAGTAGATTCTAATTTGTTATACTTGAGTAAAATTTGATTCAAATCAGAAACAAAATAAAAAAGTTATAAGGGTATCTTCATTTTAAGTGAGTCACACTGTATATTTAAGGAAATGTATAGATTTCGACAAAATATTACGTTAGTAAATACGTCGAGTGTCGTAAAATAAAGATTGTTTTGTGACTGTGATTTATTAGCAGACCACGGTAAACCGCTTTGATAGAAATATTCAAGGTACATAATTGATTTTTTTTTTATTAATCATCGATTTTCGCTGGCGAGTATCTCGTAAACTATAACGCATAAGAAGAAAATGAATATAAACATTCTTGTGGAAAATTTAATTACTTTTAATTTTGCATAGATTATCTTTTCCCATACGACACATCGTTTCCGAGTTATAAGCGAAGAATCGAAAAAAGGAATCTTCCCCCTCCCCCTGAAGCGGCTGGGCTAGGAGCGGGGACTTTTAGTATTTTTAACTCCTAACTAGCCCCAACACATCCTTGAAGAGGAAAATTCTCCCCTCCTAAATGTTCTCTACAATCCCCTTTTTATTTGAGCATTCATTGTTTGGACTATTAGTAATTTGTATTCGTTAAACTTCCTTAAATGGATGATCCTGAACACCTGAACCGTCTGAACCAAAACTGTGCAGCGAACTCACCTGTTATTCCTAATATCACATATTACCGTGAAGAAAACATCGTATGATAGCGATAACAGAATTAAAAAAAAAATTGAATATAGTGTGTTATTGAACAAGTTTTTATGCCTTCAAATTTCAAGGACGTTTATTCAACAAATGTTTTATTTCATTTATAACGTCTTTTTTTTAAACAAGCTTTCTTTTAGCACGTTAAAAATGACGTATTCTGTTTACACCTGGATTTAAATAGATGATAGTACGTAGTTAATACTGTTACATAAACTGACAGGGAACGTCCTAATTATACTAATTTAGAGATATTATGTAAATAAACTGTTTTATGTTCATTTCCCTACGAATAAATTTATACTAGACAAGACATATATGTCCAATAGCGACATATTTTTAAAGGTGAGTTAAATTCTAAAAACCCATTATATATATTTACACAACGGTATATTATTGAAAAGCAATAATAGTATAATAGATTCAGTAACACACACACATACACACCTATTTCTTTCCCATTCAGAATAATGATACAAGTCAACTACGTTTAGTGTAGGTGTATCTTGTTTGGTCATTTCTTATTTAACACATGTCGGTCGAAGAAAGGGAAACCTATTAACCCATTTATGCGTTTGAGCAATAACAGTGAGAAAAATGATCGGATCTTAGTAGAATGTTCGCGTGAAGAAAAATCATATGGTTTTTCATCCCTGTCTTCACGCTACTCTACATCAATGCAATACGCAAGCGATATGTCGCCTTGATGTTGCGGCCATGTATTTGACCGCTCCCTGACGAACCGGAATGGTATCAGAGAGTATAAAGTCACAGGAGGGAGCTTATATACGTGACCTTGGGGACCGCGATGGTGTACCAAGATGGCCGCCGGCGGATATGACGTTCTTCCAGTGGCATCGCAAAAGTAATAAAGTAATAGTGATATTACATATACATATCTACTTTCTCAGAAAAATAAATTTCAAAGAATCGCCTACCATATTCCCTGAATTTAGATTTCAATACCGCAGTGTAAAAAAATACTTCAAATCTGAAACTATCATTGTTAAATAGGAATTAAATACCCGTTACTTTCTTTTACGGGATCTCCACCACTGCTATCAAAACAATAACACAATAATACTTCTTTTAAAAAATTACAATGCGACGAGTTTACATAATTATAAGATTAACCCACGTTCTTAAATGAAGTAATACGTTAGTTTTTGGTACACATATTAAACTTACACGTGAAAAGTTATCCAATAACCTACAATACAGTACACCACATTCCAAAATAATTAGTCATCGACGGTGTACCTGATGACGACTTCCGTCTCCGAGATTTCAGTACTAAACACTCCCTCCTGTGACTTTATACTCTGAATGGTATCGGTACGGCAACGGTGCAACATATATTTTACCGCTACGGTCCTGCAAAGGACCTCGCACGTAATGATAGGAAAATTTGCCTCCGTTAAAGTGCACCAAATTTTAGTATGTTATAGGTCTTGGCCTCCTGAACAATTGTTCTCATGGGCACAATGCTCAAAAGTCAATCAAGCCACTGCTCGTTGAAGACATAACCATTAAGCGCGAAATCAAAGAACTAGTATACTGTTCCTACCCTACACGAATTAAGGTATGTTCATATTTATGTATTCCAATTATGCTGTATACGACTACACACACGGTATATCTTATTCATAGGATATTTGTACGGCCGGATCTTAGACTATTTGATTTGATATAGTCTTGAAAATAAATAACTTTATTACAAACTTATTATTTCTTGAAACAAAAGTATTTGTTTTATATAAAACAAAGGATTTTTTATTCCAAACATTATTTTTACCTATTATGTGGTTTTCAACGATTTAATAAATAAAAAGTAAGTGCCAATCAATCGTTTCACCAATAAAATTCACATTATAGTTAGTTATCTTACAAAACTCCTTTAAGTGCATATTATGTATTTATTTTCATTTCTATTTAGATTCAAGATAAAAAACTGGCGCTGCTACAATCCATAAACATAGCAATAAGTTTGACACAAAAATTGTCTAAAATTGTCAAAGAACCGTGCAAAATCCATCTAGGCCCATAAATACAAAACATTTAGATATAAAATTCCTCACCATATAACAGATCATAATGCATTTTTTTTTGAACTACGCCAAAAATGAATCTATAAAATATTTTTTTAACCAATCAAAAAACGTATGGTATTAGAACTCCAAATTCGGCCCAGTTCCAAATTTTAAAACTTCGACGTACTTTCCACATTTTAATTTTAGCCTTTAGTAAAAAACTAAGTCGAAATTCGACTCGCCTTTAACTTTTTTACTTTTATGCCATACGTCTGATTGGTTAGTTCAATTTTTAGCGTAGTTAAAAAAAATGCATTGTGACTATTGATGTAGCGAATAGTGATTTTGCCGAATAATCGAATACGAATATTCACCACAATTTACCACCATTAAATTTTAATTAGAATATGCAAGTAATGAATGAATAAATCATATAAAACTGCTTTGTAAAATATGAATTAATATAACAAATTATGTAAATATAGAACAAATTAGGATCTACTTAAGGCCAAAAAACATTCGCCTCCTGCAAACACAATGCCCCCCTGTGGTACCAAAATAAATGGAAAAAATAAAAAATTATATTGGGCATTTTTTATCGGAAAATTTTATTCATGAAAATTGTTCATAAACCTCAAGTCCAAAATTAATCAAAATTAAAAAATATTGTTTTTTTTTTGAGTCCAAAATTTCACCATTGAAATAATAACGAACCTTTAACACTACTTTATGACGTACTGATTTAATAGTGATTTATCTGAATCAATTAAAAAGCTAAGTCACTTAGAACTAGATGAAAAACTCTTATGGAAGGGGTAATATGAACATTCCCAATGACACAATATTGGTTCACTTGGGTCGAGCGGGATCGATTCCTGAGTACCAAAGAAAAGCGTCTCTACGTGACAGCTTGCATTTAATTTCAAACAAAATTGCCATAACACACTTTTCTAAAAAAAAAAAAAACATTAAAACGATATTTTCGGACTTGGACAATTCTGTACAACTAGGTTTTCCATGGTTCTTTGACAATATCTCTGACAACGGACCCATTTAAATTATTGTTACGAAGAATAGTATATTCTATTGAAAATATGATCTTTAATTTTGTTTTGAATAACTGCTTGTTTTCGCGTTCTTTGTAAAAAAAAAATTCCTTGCGTAGAATCTCCATGTTGTTTTGACGTTTAAATTAGCTCACGGATCGATGAAATATGATTAGAACATTTTTATGTGTATACACATTGCAAAATAAAGCTCCTTCATTCCAATATCAATTAAAAAATAAATCGCAAACATTGGGGTGGTCGTTCAGGACCAGGTGTTTCTCACATTTCTGAAACCCAACCAATCAAAGTACAGTCTGAGTGCCCTGGCGCCAGGTCTGTACACAGTTCAAGTCTCAAGGGATTGTTAAGGGAGAATTTGTCACTTTAATTAAAGTCGTACAGTGAGTCTGTATGGACCGCAGTACAGCAAACTCTCCCAACAGGAGGTGGGGAGACATGTGTTACTTGATCCGTTTATCGGGAGATGGATGATTCATTTGTTATTGTCCGCGACAATATACCGTACAACACACGCTCACTTGATGCATGCATGTGTTCACTGTTCACTAGCTCTGAGCGCACGGGGGTAGCTGGGCGCTCGCACTTTGTTATTCAGGCTTCCTCGTCGCCAGACCAACTTGATTTAAATGCAAATTACGCACATCGGACGCGTGCGTCGGCAAAGGGTTCGAATTTGGCTTTTGTTCGTTTTTTTTTAGGTTTTGCTGGACGAAGCGTATCAGGTATATGCATCTTGAAGCGTGAGTTTGCTGAAAAGCTGCTCAGCAAACCCTTTTAATTTGTATTTTATTTGTGGCATATGTTATCCTATAATGTTAAGTGTAAATGACTAGTGATGGGTATTGTCGAATAATTCGATTGTTTTTACTATCGCATCGGTTGAAGCTATCGTATAACACTTATTTATAGCGAATGAGAAAATTGTCGACATGATATATGGAAAACCCCGAGGGGTATTCCGCAGAAAAATATTGTGTACACTAATTCCCAAAATGGATAATAATTCCCCTAATTCCCTACTAATTCCTTAGTAATTCCTCTAATTCCCTAGTAGTTCCCCTAATTCCCTAAATCGATAGCTAGCTAACACCGATAGTATCACACTGCCTAATTTTGAACCAGAAAGACCTAGTTACAAAAATTGCAAGTTAAATAAAAGCTTGTAAAAAAACAACACGATTCTTCCTGCATTAACTTACCTTCCAAATTCCAACACAATTGAACTTTCAGTAAAGTTATGGTGCTTAAAAGAAACGTGACGGATGGACGGACAAACGGACGGATATTTTGAAAGTTGTTCAGAATTAAATCACTAACACAATAATATAAACATTTTTTCTTTCCCAGCAGTATTTTTTGCTTTAGAAATGCGCCGATCAAATTGCAATATACTTTTCGTTTTCGTATTTGGAAAGAGCATAATAAAGGGAATTTTATCTCCTTTGACATTCTTCCGTAAAACCAATAGTTAGGCAGCAAAAAATTTCCTGTTTCTCTCGGATATGATTAAAAATATGCCCTTTTCGAAAAACATATTTCGACAAAATGAGCAAATAAAACCATGAATATTTTTTGAAAAATTTGTATATTTGTTTGAAAATGAAGATAAATAAACTAATTGTCTGGCCACAAAAAAATTGTTCATAAAAGATTGTACAAGAAACCTTGATTGTTGTCAACCAAAGGGATTTTTGCTAAAGATATTTATTTTACAAAAACTGCATACACTGATGAATTTATCTACAAAAATTTAACAAAAATGACTCCAAGCAATTTTTAGACAGCACGCATTATTATATACGAACTAGCTGACCCAGCAAACGTTGTTTTGCCATATAAATTATAAATTTTTGTCCAAAAAATAAAAATAAAATTTCTGGATAGGGCCACCCTTATCACCTAGGGGTATAAAAAAGAGCCTACGACCTATGCTCAGACCTACCAAATATACACCCGAGCATTTGTTATGATAGTAATATTTTTAAAATAAACTGTACTTTTATGTTATTAAAAAATTTTGTTCTAGAATTGTAAATGAATGTTAAATACAAATAGAGGAAAAAACGAGAATTTCTTGTATTTTGATTGATATTAGATACATTTTTAAGAGTACTTTTTTTGCAGTCCTTTCAATGCTCTGTAAAAATGTTCAAGAATTCCGTAATTTTGCAGGGTGATTAAAAAATTACAGCCAGTCAAATACTAATTATTATGAAAAAGAATTGAGAAATAAAAGATTTTGGTTGTTATCAAGAATAGAATAGAGTAGAGTAGAGTAGAGTAGAGTAGAGTAGAGTAGAGTAGGGTAGAGTAGGAAAAACCGTGGCTTTAGCAACAAATTTTATTAGAACATTTTTTGTTCAGAATCACTTCGTCTACCCACCTGTATTTTTTGTTTTTTCTAGTCTGACTTAATTTAAACATTTTGAAAAACTTAATAAAAAAATATTTTTTTTCACTTTTTTTTTATGTTCTGCATCCGAGCGGAATGTAAATTTTTCAGAATAGTATTTTATACACTTTCACGAACTCATTAAAAAAAAATTATTCAGTTTGCAACTTTTTGTGGGTTTCACTACAAAATGATCTCTGTCGTTTCGGAGGAGTTCGATAAGGAGTTCGATAACAAACACTGTGATACGAGATTTTTATATATTAGATATTCATTCAATATTTATTTTTCTGGAGTTTTGAATAATATTGAGACTGGGCAAGCTGAAGAGGATGCAGACGTACTAATTGTAAAAACTGCAAAAGATAAGGCATCCCAATCAGAAAATGTTGTTATAGTTTGTCAAGATGTCGATCTTCTTATTATCTTATCATTATTACCAGAAGAAAATGAAAATATATATATTTTTAAACCTAGTATAGGAAATGTAACTGCCAAATTATATAACTATAATAGTTTCAAATTTAATCATCTACAAAAATACCTTGGCTTCGTCCATGCATTCAGTGGCTGTGATACAACCTCTTCCTTTTTTGGTATTGGTAAAGAGAAATTCTTGAATTTCATTAATGAGAATATTTTGCTTTTGGAAAAGTATTTAAATGAATATTTATTTCTCTGGAGTTTTGAATCTAGGTTAGTCAATTTTCATTTTAAAGCGATAAAAAAACAAATGAAAGGTGATTGAATAAGCTTTTGATTTTGTTTAGCCCATTTTTTACGTATGGCCCACAGTTTATGGCGGGCGAGAAATTACGCTTCTTCGAACACAGTGAGACTGAGTTTTTTTTAAATTCCTGTTATTTTTCGCTAAATTCAATATTTTTTGACATATTTTATTAAAAAAAAACCTGTTTCCTTTAAGTTTGTCACCTGTTTGTCACTGTTTATATAATTTCTAAGTTTAGTTTTGCTTAAAACTGCGAAATTGGTGCACGTACAAATCACATAGAGATTCGGCAAATTTAGTGTAAGAGAGAAAGCAGTAAAATAGAAAAGAATGACGGATACACTGCTCCCAGCACACTCCACACTTCGTGAAATCTTATTTGTATCACCTTGTCGTGTGTCAACGCAGGGCATCGCTTCTAACAGCGAGCGCATTGCACTGGGATAATATCCGTCTTTCTTTTCTAATTTCTCTGTTTTCTTTCTTGCACTCGTTAAACTCGGGATTCATATATAAAACTAGAATTGCCGAATTTGTAGATGATAGAGCTAGAGAGCGCGCACGTCTCGGCGCATGTTATTATGTGCGACTGCTACCATGTCTCAATTCCACACTCATTGCCTACTAATTCCTTACTAATTCCCCACTAATTCCCTAATAATTCCTCACTAATTCCTCTAATTCCAAACTAATTTCCTACTAATTCCCACTAATTCCTGCTAATTCCTGCTAATTCCCACTAATTCTTACTAATTCCCTACTAATTCCTATAACTTGTACACCAAAATTCCCCTGCGGAATACCCCTCGGAAAACCCTTTACTTTGTTTTATATCACGAGATTTATTGTAACTTAACGTTACTGCAGTTTTGGCACATTTACTTACCGTTTTCAAATCAACAATTGCAGTGAATATGATATACTCAAACCTGCCGATATTGTCTGGTTCACAGACGGATCGAGGTATGAAGAAAGTGCTGGAGATGGGATTTACTAACTTTCTTATTCTCTAGATAAATTTGCCACGGTATTCCAGACTGAGATCTTTACTATTTTGGTCTGTGCACAGGAGAATATGCGTAGAAAATATTCTAACGGCATTGGTTTTCCGGTGCTGGAGGAAATAAAGGATGTCTCTATAGGAAGAATTTTGATCTTTGAATTAGAATCTGATCTGAATGGAGGATTCCCTAAATTTGTAGCAGAGGCACAATGGACCGCAATGCCTGAGTGTGGCGATCTTTCGTCGTCCCGCTAAAAGAAGATACTAAAGGCGCTTTTATTAAAACATTTTTTAGAGCATATGCTCTAGAAGATGTTTTGTGAAGAGCGTTAGATATATAACGCTCTTTAAATGCGTGGTGTTCTTGTAGAAGAACGCACTACCGGGCGTCAAAATGACGCGACACCAATTTATTTCTCAGGGGGCGCCAGTCGCGTATTACCCCGTTCTTCTACCTCCCAGGCGGGTTCGAGATAAGATGACTTCGGTAGCCGAAAAGCGGGACCAAGGCTGCACTACCACAGATCGGAAACTACGCTCTCTCTGGACCCGAATTCCCTCGTTAGGGGTTTAGGCACCTCTTAATTTCCTGAATTTTTGCATAAAAAAATCCCAACCGAAGAATTTCTCTGCGGAGGGATTAGTTTTGGTACGCGAAAATCGCGTTTTGGTCCATTAATAACGGAATATATTTCTCAAAAAACGCATAAAAAAATCCCTATCGAACCTCCGTACAACAACCAGAAGGTCGAACGTTAATGCGAATTAACTCGACACATCCGGTTTTCTATACGAAAGTTCCAGGGATTATAGACCGTCAACAGGCCTCAAGATCAATTAAGAAACATTAGTTCAAAGAATCCGTTTATTTAACAGAATTGGTTATACAAAATTCTCAAGAAAGAATCGTGCCTTCCCCAATCAAGGTAGTGACTTTCAGACCATACAAGCGAGAGCGCTCGCGCTAACGATCGATTAGGTAGAAAAGATTCATACGTACCTTCTCAGAATCAAAATGCGAGCTTTTAGAATCATTTCAGACTCTGGGTAAATGAATAATTAAGGCTGACTGAAATTAACTTAAAAAAGTTTTACTAAATGAATTTAGTTTCGCTAGAGACTACCTAGCTTTAAAGTTCTTGTATCGTGGAAATTCACGTACTCAAACACATTCTGAGGACTTATTACTGCATAAGTTGAGTGGCGTTCGATCAGTCCACGACTTACTAACCCTTATCACAGTCGATTAATATTATCGATTTGGCAGCGTCTCACCTTCGAGCGACTTTTAGGCAAAATTGAATTTTTGGATTTTTATGCACAAGGCGTTTTCCTCTATAACTTTGTCATTTGAAAAGCCCTGTTATTGGCTTTTCTACCATCGCTTTGTCTGGACCACTCAACGCGCTCGACCAAATTGCGAGCCGCTGGGTCAATCCAAACTCTTTCTATGCGAGAAACCGGCCTTGTACATGTGCATTGATTTTTATCAATTTTTGCTTATCGGCACTACGCCGGCTTTGACAAAATCTTCTATTTTGCCTTTCGGATGCAGTGCATCGTTAAAATTTTATGCTCATACTTTAGAATTGGGCTTTCAATGACCGTACCTCAAAGGTCAATGTCTTTGGTTGAGGAACAAAAAAAAAAAAAAAAAATAAAAATAATTTAAATTATATTTTCGTGGTACTTTTTAAACTGACTTCGTGGTACTTTTGAAAAATCCATTTTAAGACCAATTTCAGCGTACTTTTGAAAAATCGATTTTCGAGCCAAATTTCAAGGTACTTTTGAAAAACTAATCTGCGGGTGAAATTTTGGCGTACTTTTGAAAAATCGATTTTCAAGCCAAATTTCAAGGTACTTTTGAAAAGTTAATCCGCGGGTGAAATTTTGGCGTACTTTTGAAAAATCGATTTTCAAGCCAAATTTCAAGGTACTTTTGAAAAGTTAATCTGCGGGTGAAATTTTGGCGTACTTTTGAAAAATCGATCTTCAAGCTAAATTTCAACGCAGTTTTGAAAAATTAGTCTGCAAGTGAAACTTTGGCGTACTTTCGATAAATCGATTCTTGGGCCAAATTTTGACGCCCTTCCAAAAATATTATTTTTCAAAGTCCAATTTATGGTACCTTTGAAAAAGTATATTATTCATAAATCTTTGTCATTATATACTTCTACTCTCATATTCCGAACCAAAAACATTTTTCCTAAGTGAAAATTCGGTGTTTCTTCGAATTTTCACCTGGTCATTTCCAACGCCTTATAGAACCCAAAACGGTCCTTATGGACTGATCTGCGCCTCTGCAGACTCCCAAAAATGTCTTTAAATGAAATTTTTGCCTAAGTCGAATTTTGATTATGTCTTCAACTTAGGACGATTTTGGAGAGTTCTACAACACTCCCCTCCTTTGGTTGAATCTTTTCTACTCATCGATTGCCTTTAATTTCCATATTCACTTGTATGTCTGTATGTCTTCATTTGACGGTCTGACCTATGGTACAGATGTTTAAAAATAACGGCCTTAATTGGGGCAGACGGCTGATTCGCCTATCTAACTTAAAAATAAATACATTTTTTAAACAATACGCCAAGTTGATACAACATTTTTATCAACTTAATTACACCCGCGTCGAGGTGCGAAGCGAAGCGAAGCGTAGCACAATTTTGATTAGCGTCCACTCTCACTAATTCGTTGCACTCGCTTTTTCGCCCTGGTCTCGCTCTTGCTTAACTTCGGCCCTTTCTAGAAGAGGCTGTCTATATCTCCATGCCGCAGCTTGGACGGTCCTCGCCTTTGAGTTCCAGACTTCACCATGCCGCGCCCTTGCGACAGGCTGGGTCATCTTTCCATTTCTGCACATGGAAAATGCAGTTCTGCAACTAGATTGACTTTTTAGCAAGTCGTCAACTGGGACGCGTCGACTAACAAACACAATGTGTTGTTTTTAATGAAATATTTTTCTAACATAATTTTGTTAACTTATAATGGTTAGAAATTGGTTCTTCGTAAGGTAGATTGAATCGGCTTACGATACTCGTGCGGTCATCACTACTTTGTGAAAAAAGTATAAAAAAAAAATTGAAGCGTCTTCTTGAGTGAAGAACGACTTCTGAAACTCGTCTCGTAGTTTCTACTTCGTAAGGTAGATTAAATCGGCTTACGATACTCGTGCGGTCATCACGACTTGTGAAAAAAGTATAAAAAAAAAAAAAAAAAAATTGAAGCGTCTTCTTGAGCGAAGAACGGCTTCTGAAACTCGTAGTTTCCATTTCGTAAGGTAGATTAAATCGGCTTACGATACTCGTGCGGTCATCACGACTTGTGAAAAAAGTATAAAAAAAAAAATTGAAGCGTCTTCTTGAGCGAAGAACGGCTTCTGAAACTCGTAGTTTCCATTTGGGGTATACGTTAATTTTGTTGACTTAAAATGATTAAAATAGAAGTTGTCTTCTTGCATAAGAAAAACAGCTTCCGAAACTCGTACTGGTTCGTACTTATGCCTACGTCCATTACTCGAACTTGGCGGCTCTCGCTCTTGAGAAGCTAGGCTTACCGGATCGCGCTCTTGCGTCGGGTTCGCCGTCTTTCCATGTCTGCTCATGGGGTAGACTTTAAATTTTCGATTCGACCGCATATAGGTCAAAATCGCCACTTAGAATTTTGAGAAAAAATATAAAAAAAAGCGAAAACGGCTATTAGCCGTGGTCGACCTCAGAAATATCTAGAGGTGACTCTTCTATATCTGGCTCATCTCGAGCATCTTCGGGATCTCGACTTATTACATCCGGCTCATCTTGAGCACTTGCGGGAACATTGATTTGAACTAGTGTGGTATCGCTACGTCGCTCTGACCTGGGCGCGATCTCATTGTCTGATGAGGAAGCGTCGTCACTAAGATGAATTTCATCCGGACTATCTTCTGATTCTTCAGACAATTCCAATTCAACATCGGGGTCTCCCTTAGGTGCCGGCCTGATGGCATCGACATGTAATCTCGTCGAAGTTACCCCCTTGTGAATGAGGTAAACTTCATTGGACAATCTCTTTAAAACCTTGTGTGGCCCACTCCACGACGGTGTGAAGGTATGATCCTTCCTGATCCTTTTAGTCATTACCATATCTCCCACTTTATATACGACCGGCGTTACCGCCACTTTGGGCGCGTAACGCCATTGGTAATTTGTTTGATTTTTACGAATCTCTTTGACTCTTTCAAGGCGGGGAACGTCCGCTTGATTACGACGTTCTTGTCTATAAGCGAACATATTCCAATCACCAATCTGCGGTAATTCATAGCCGAGCACTACGAAACTGGGCGTATGCCCCGTAGCGGCGTTTTTTCTTGTTCTCAAGATATATGCCATCTGACTAACATGTCGATCCCACTCGTCGTTGGGTGAACCATATAATAAGGTTTTTAAGATCTTCTTGGCTTCTTGCACCCTCCTTTCTATTGGATTGGCCTGTTGGTGGTAAGCTGCTGTGAAGAATCTTTCAATATTGTTACGTGTACAGAACGTATCGTAAAAGCCGGAATTGAAGTGGCCTCCCTGGTCGGAAATGATGACCCTCGGAACGCCATATCTCGCCACTAGTTCCTCTTCGATAAATTGTGCTATTGTTTTTCCACTGACTTGGGTGAACGCCTTGGCTTCGACCCACTTACTAAATACATCCTCTACCATTAATATATATCGGTTATCTGCATCTTTGGTTCGCTGAAGCGGTCCGATTACATCGACGCTTAGAACTTCGAACGGATGCGATGGAGCATGGCTTCTGAGAGGAGCCTTCGGTTGTGATTGTCTGCTTTTTACGGAATTACAAATAATGCACTCATTTAAATATTTGTTAACTAGTCTCGACAAATTATTAAAATAATAGCGGCCCGAGATGATTCTAACAGTTTCATCGCGGCCGGGGTGACCTACTTCCGGTCGGTCGTGAAAATGAGATATTACTCTCATGACCATACGTTTTGGTACGTATAATTTTTCTATAACATTTTCGCCTCTCGTCCAAAGTGTGCCGCCTATCACTTGTCTTGTATTGACGAATTTCACCTCTGCCTCGGTTTTATCTGCTTGTCGCACTAGAGTATTCCATCGTTCGATTTGGTCTTGGATATCTCTGGAGTGCGTTTGCGCTTCTCTGACCTGATCGTTTAATTCCAATGTGGTAATCACTGATATTCGTTCCTTGTACGAGAATTTTGGTGGGTACATTCTCTCCTCTTCGTCGTCTGCTTCGACGTTTGGGCCTTGAGGATTTCTGCTCAAATAGTCTGCCAATATATTTTCCTTGCCGGGACAATGTTCTATTGTGAAGCTGTATTCCTGAAGTAATAATGACCAACGTGTAAATTTCGTTTTCTCGTCCTTATGCTTATTTAACCATAGTAAAGCTCGATTGTCGGTTTTGACTATAAATGGACGGTCTGCCAAATATATTTTGTATTTCCTTATATAATTAACGACGCTCAAACATTCCAATTCATTGATATGGTATTTTCTCTCCGTCGGAGATAACGTATTACTAGCATAAGAGACGATGTGCTTCTGGTCATTATCCCCCAATTGATATAATACTGCAGATAATCCTATTAAGGATGCGTCCGTCTGCAGTATGAACATTTTATTGAAATCTGGCCGGTGCAGTCCTAGAGGTTTATTCAATACTTCTTTTAGTAAAATAAAAGCTTCTTGGGCTTCCGGATTCCACTTGAAGCGCCAGTCTTTCGAGAGTAGTCGGGTCAAGGGCTTTGTAATTATTGCAACATTAGGGATATATTCACGTACCCAATTACATAAACCAAGGAAACTCTGAAGCTGGCGCCTCGTCGTAGGGGCCGGATAATTTTGTATCTGTAATATGTGTTTTTCTAATGGTTGAGTGGTGTTGGCATTTATTTGATGCCCGAGATAGGTTATGCTTGACGTGGCTACCACACATTTTTCCGGTGACACCTTTAAATTATGCAAACGCAGGCGTTCAAAGACGGCTCTCAGATGGTTTACATGCTGTTCTATATTTTCGCTGTAGATGATAATATCATCGAGATATACTTTGCAGAAATGATGCAAGTAGCCGGTCAATACGTCTCTTGCCATAAATTTTTGGAATGTACATGGAGCGGTCTTCAATCCGAAAGGCATCACGTTAAATCGGTAAGATGCTCCATCTAATGTTGTAAACGTAGAATAGTTTTTTGACGACTCCTCAAGAGGGATTTGCCAATATCCGCTCTTGAGGTCCAACACCGTAAATATGTTGGCGTTTCCTAGATCCTTTATACTCTCGTATATCTTTGGTAAGACGGATGCTTCGTCTTCCGTTACTTCATTTAAGTGACGATAATCAATGCAGAAGCGAGGCTTCTTGCCGGGCCTTTCAATTATAATGGGAGGCGAACTGTACTGAGCGGTACTCGGTTCTATGACCCCGGCTTTCAGCATCTCTTCAATTTGATCGTACATAACTTTTTTCTTAGAAGGAGACATGGGGTAGGGTTTAATATTGAACGGGCGGTCATCTTTAATTTTTATTTTATGTTTTGTTGTCACCGTGGTAGCTTGGGTAGGCACCGCGGTGAACAATTCAGCGAATTCCTCGAATAGAGGTTTTAAATTATCGTTTCCGATGATCAGTTCTTCGGGAAGCCGGCATTGCTTCCTTGCTTGATGTGCCGCTTGATTCCAGAAGACGGTTATTCGCTCTTCGGTGCCGACGTAGACACATTTACGTTGATAATCGAATACGACATTGTGAGCATATAAAAAGGGGGCTCCCAGAATGAGCTCTTCGTTTAAATTTTGAATGACCTGAAACGTGGTCTGAAAGGGTACATCTAGTACATTAACGTTTATGGTCGTAGTCCCGAGGGATTCTACTAAACCATCGCCACAAGCCATAACAAAAGTTTGGGGAGCTGTAAGTTGATCAATGTCGTTCAAAAATTTCGGTTGGATAATATTCCTTGTCGAACCTGTATCCAATAAAGCGTTAACCGCTCGATTATTAATTATAATCTTAATGCGAGGCAGAGGGAAAGCGTCGTTGGTTTGATTGATAGATTCTAATGGAGTGAATCGGTGGGGAGATAGGTTGACTTCTTGATCCTTAAACAGGTAATTAAGGTCAGGAAGGTCATCGAAGTTTTTTAATTTAAACTTCTTGCTTCGGAGCTTCCTCGAGGGTCGCTTCGAGCCTGCTGGGGCCTGGTAGGCGGGGCTGGTACAGTTCGGCCTGGGCCATCGCCTCTGACCCCCGCTTGGTTTCCCGTATTCATATTACGATAGGGATTGTTTGGGCATTCCGCATGAAAATGCCACTGCTCTGTTGGGCAATATCTGCAAGGGCGATACGGGACTCGGGAGTTCCTTACGTCTCCAGTACCCCTTCTCGGTATATCCCCTCTAGGCAGCGAGGAAATATTATTTGCAAAATGCACCCTTGGTGCTGGCGGATTATCTCTTCTTTGAGATCCATTGAATGGTGTCCTAGATGCACCAAAGGAACTGGAGGACGGCTTCGCTAATGCGGAGGGTTCCGTTCTCCAGTTACTGCTCGATTGCTGATTCCCTTGAGCTGAAGCGGTAGAGGTGGACGCTTCTCGGTCTTTGCTTTTCTTTGCATTTTGCAGAATCTCGAATTCTTTATTCTCATCCATGATTTTGGCCATTTGTTCGGTCATCGTCACTAGTGTATTTGTATCTAGTATGACGGCACTCTTTAGGAGCATTTTCATATCAGGTCTCAACTGATTGAAGATGGTAGCCGCCTTCATCGCCTCCGGCTTAAACGGATCGATCCTGTTGAAGAGGCATACCTTCCTGGAAATAAATACTGACGTATTTTCCTCGGCATCTTGTTTCTTGCCATATAAATTAGCTACTGCTTCGGTGAGTACTTCACCTGAATCGTAACGGCTTCTGAACCGCTCGAGGAATAGAGGATACGTGGTAATTAGGGTTCGGTATTGTTCGAACCATTTCCTAGCATCGTCTTTGAGCTGTTCTGATATTTTATACAGACGGTCGTTATCCTGCGTAATTCGTACTCGGACGAAAAATTCCTCCATATGATGAATGAAGGTTTCAGGGTCTTCGTGTTCGAAGCCATGAAATTCCGCATTTGGATGCTTCGACCGATACTTATGCTCGTGTGTGGCTTCGCTTAGAGCTTTGGCAAGACCTGCTGCCATTTGGGCGAACACTTGTTCTGAGGAGGGCTGTATGACTCCTTCAGTGGTACTCGGGCCAACCCCCGAACTACCCAGTACATCCTCCGCGCACGGCCTCTCTAACCCTCTAGAGACGTTGTCCATCACAGATGTCGGCTCGTCGTAAAACTGGAAAGGCGTTGATTCATCCATATCCTTTCCAGAAAGCCCTGCTGACTAACAACGCCCCACGTTGGGCGCCATGTAGAAGAACGCACTACCGGGCGTCAAAATGACGCGACACCAATTTATTTCTCAGGGGGCGCCAGTCGCGTATTACCCCGTTCTTCTACCTCCCAGGCGGGTTCGAGATAAGATGACTTCGGTAGCCGAAAAGCGGGACCAAGGCTGCACTACCACAGATCGGAAACTACGCTCTCTCTGGACCCGAATTCCCTCGTTAGGGGTTTAGGCACCTCTTAATTTCCTGAATTTTTGCATAAAAAAATCCCAACCGAAGAATTTCTCTGCGGAGGGATTAGTTTTGGTACGCGAAAATCGCGTTTTGGTCCATTAATAACGGAATATATTTCTCAAAAAACGCATAAAAAAATCCCTATCGAACCTCCGTACAACAACCAGAAGGTCGAACGTTAATGCGAATTAACTCGACACATCCGGTTTTCTATACGAAAGTTCCAGGGATTATAGACCGTCAACAGGCCTCAAGATCAATTAAGAAACATTAGTTCAAAGAATCCGTTTATTTAACAGAATTGGTTATACAAAATTCTCAAGAAAGAATCGTGCCTTCCCCAATCAAGGTAGTGACTTTCAGACCATACAAGCGAGAGCGCTCGCGCTAACGATCGATTAGGTAGAAAAGATTCATACGTACCTTCTCAGAATCAAAATGCGAGCTTTTAGAATCATTTCAGACTCTGGGTAAATGAATAATTAAGGCTGACTGAAATTAACTTAAAAAAGTTTTACTAAATGAATTTAGTTTCGCTAGAGACTACCTAGCTTTAAAGTTCTTGTATCGTGGAAATTCACGTACTCAAACACATTCTGAGGACTTATTACTGCATAAGTTGAGTGGCGTTCGATCAGTCCACGACTTACTAACCCTTATCACAGTCGATTAATATTATCGATTTGGCAGCGTCTCACCTTCGAGCGACTTTTAGGCAAAATTGAATTTTTGGATTTTTATGCACAAGGCGTTTTCCTCTATAACTTTGTCATTTGAAAAGCCCTGTTATTGGCTTTTCTACCATCGCTTTGTCTGGACCACTCAACGCGCTCGACCAAATTGCGAGCCGCTGGGTCAATCCAAACTCTTTCTATGCGAGAAACCGGCCTTGTACATGTGCATTGATTTTTATCAATTTTTGCTTATCGGCACTACGCCGGCTTTGACAAAATCTTCTATTTTGCCTTTCGGATGCAGTGCATCGTTAAAATTTTATGCTCATACTTTAGAATTGGGCTTTCAATGACCGTACCTCAAAGGTCAATGTCTTTGGTTGAGGAACAAAAAAAAAAAAAATAAATAAAAATAATTTAAATTATATTTTCGTGGTACTTTTTAAACTGACTTCGTGGTACTTTTGAAAAATCCATTTTAAGACCAATTTCAGCGTACTTTTGAAAAATCGATTTTCGAGCCAAATTTCAAGGTACTTTTGAAAAACTAATCTGCGGGTGAAATTTTGGCGTACTTTTGAAAAATCGATTTTCAAGCCAAATTTCAAGGTACTTTTGAAAAGTTAATCCGCGGGTGAAATTTTGGCGTACTTTTGAAAAATCGATTTTCAAGCCAAATTTCAAGGTACTTTTGAAAAGTTAATCTGCGGGTGAAATTTTGGCGTACTTTTGAAAAATCGATCTTCAAGCTAAATTTCAACGCAGTTTTGAAAAATTAGTCTGCAAGTGAAACTTTGGCGTACTTTCGATAAATCGATTCTTGGGCCAAATTTTGACGCCCTTCCAAAAATATTATTTTTCAAAGTCCAATTTATGGTACCTTTGAAAAAGTATATTATTCATAAATCTTTGTCATTATATACTTCTACTCTCATATTCCGAACCAAAAACATTTTTCCTAAGTGAAAATTCGGTGTTTCTTCGAATTTTCACCTGGTCATTTCCAACGCCTTATAGAACCCAAAACGGTCCTTATGGACTGATCTGCGCCTCTGCAGACTCCCAAAAATGTCTTTAAATGAAATTTTTGCCTAAGTCGAATTTTGATTATGTCTTCAACTTAGGACGATTTTGGAGAGTTCTACAACATTCTCAACACATTCAGTAAATATTATTCTATAATATTAAGTACAAATGTCGCACTGTCGAATAATTCGATAATTTCTACAATCACGTCGACTGATTCTCGTACACCTTTTCATACCGAATGAAAAAGCTGTCGATAGACAGTGAATATTCACATCATTCAAGTTAAAATGAATCATTTTCCTCGACTACCGCTACCGCAACGATCAGCACCAAGCCATTAGCTGAAAGCTATCGAATAATTATTCGATAATTGTCGCTACACACTACAAATGACTAAACCATATGCTGGTCCTTAGTGTTCATTTATTTTATATTGTTTTTAATTCTATTTAGTGATACTGAAGGCGCTTTTAACAAAATAACCTTCGATAACTCCCTTCAAATACATGACGTTCCCAACACCCTCAGTATAATAGAATTAATGTATGGAATATAGAAACCAGAGGCATAGTCAAAAGAGGCTGCCCACAAGGCGGCGTCCTATCACCTCTACCGTACTTCATGGTCGCTGACAGCCTCTTAAACCGCCTCAACTCTGTTTTTTTCACAAGAAACTGTACAGATGACATATTGTTTTGCTAAGGCTAATTTTTGATTGATTTTGATTTTCTATATTTCAGCGCCACCTATCGAGGCCCCACCAAAACAATTCAAAGTCTAGATAAAAAAAATTCGGATTAAACGTTTTATTTAAAAATTGTATCGTTAACTTTGCGTCTAGTGTTTTTAATACTCTCATATAAAGAAAACCACATCGAAATCGGTTGAAACATTGAGATCTACGTGAAAATAATTAACTCTTTAGTGTGTATAGCTTTCTGAAGGTCTACCGGGATGAAACCTCGCACAAAACTTTCTCGACAACATACTCTTTCAAATAAAGAAACCCAAATCAAAATTGGATCACTCGTTGAAGAGATATGAAGCCACAAAAACATGCACCCAAATATGCAAACATACGCGTCAAATTAATAATAAAGCCCCGCCTTTTTGTGTTGTAGGTTAAAAAAATCATGATTTTGTTCATGATTTAGGTAAATCAGTTTCACCCTGTAAATTTCATGCGTAACGTTATCATCAATCTTTAATTTGTAAATCCATTGTAGTATACTAATGTTAAATGGAAGTAAATGTATTTTTCTAATTACTATTATTTTGTCCTCAAAACTGATGGAAATTTAAATAGTGCCTATTACACATTTTTTTCTAAATATAAAATATCTTTTCTGGAACATAACACACTGAATATCGACAACTATTTCAACAACTACTATTTCAAAGTAGTGTTGGGCGAATTCGAATTAAAATACTCGGTTAATCCGAGTATCAAAATACTCGGTTGATTCCGAGTATGAAAATTTCATCCGAATAAAATATACTCGGATTAATTTTAAGTACAAAACAAAAAAGAACTGTCAATCGTGCACTTGGATAATAAAATGTTTTTTTAGATTTCTCCCCCCCGCTCATCGATTCTGAGATCTGGAAAGAAAAATTACTAACCTCAGTGCCACTTGCATTCGCTTTAACCACGATCGCAATTACTGTTGACAGAGTGATTGAACAATCGCGATATCACCTCACTAATACTTATATAGTGAAAATTTAATTCGACATCGGATGATTAATCCGAGTATTCTTGTCATCCGATTCCGTGTAATCCGAGTACCGAAATCATCCGAATATCTGCATCACTATTTCAAAGTGTGTGGAACCCGACTTAAACTGCTGTGTTTAAAGATCCTCTGGCTGATTTAAAAGTCGTCCCCGTCAAACCGAGGACTTCTCTGTCTCTATCGTTCGATAAACGCGACATCCTGTCTCTATCAGAAACGTGACATCTGCACGAATCAGCTTTGCCTAGACAAAGACCCGTGGATAACACAACCTGTTTAGAAACCCTGTCGGACGGTCACATCGAGTGTGCATCCTTGTCGGAAGGCGAAAGAGTTGGCGGTGTGACGAGCGAGACGGGGAATACAGCTGTGCGAGGACGTTCCACGATAGTAAAAAGAACACAAACAAGTTTGGTTCATGCAACTTCAGCGATGCACTGACCGCATAATGCAAGTTGGTCCACGCAACCGGCGTTGCCACGTTTCTCTGCTTGTAGTTGGATTTAAGACTTTTGAATATACGACTGAGCAAATCTCTTGTGTAGGGTTTCTAAACGCAGTTGAAAAATCATAAAAAAATGCCGACGAAGGAATTGTTGATAATTGTAACTGTCGTGGACGTCGACTGAAAAGTTTTAGAATCATTTTTTTAATTTTTGGAATAAATTGAATATTTGTTTACTATTTTACCTATATTAATTAATAGCCAGGATGTAAATTATTTATTTACAATAAATAATGTTACTTACATGAACAACTCCGTACATGATTCAATAACTAAAATTATAGGTATATCGATCGGACATCAAGAAATTGAAATAATGAAGTTATATATGATCTGGTTGGTACTAATTCAATTTTCATTAAATTTTCACATTATCAACACTTAAATATGATTTTTTTTCATGATTTCGTCGATATTTATGCATCATTGGGTGTATTATTTTATATGTTTCATTATATGCCTAATAGTACAGTAGTTACAGTACCTAGAGGTAAAAAATATGTAAAATTTCGAAATAATTTCATATGTAATGATAATTTTTCTTTATTGTAGTAAAAGGTATCGTCTTCAGTTTCTATATGGCCCGGATACTTGCTCTTACCCTCAAGGGGTGAAAACCACCTCTAAATTTAAATATTCAATATTTGAAAAAGTATTACTAATTTATTTGTGAAACGTAGGGTAGTTATGTTTTTGGGATCACTGATAATGAATCTGAAGTGAAAATTAAAAAATTCAAAATGGCGGCTCTAATATGGTGGAAAGATGGAAATTTTTTTCCAAAACAAGTATTTTAAACGAACAAAAAAAATTGGGCATCTTGGTGATGCTATACATTAACAAAAAACAGCATTTTTGAAAAAAAAAATGATTAAGCAATTACAATAACAGAATGGCCACGTTTTGTTAGAAAAAATGTGAAAACACATTGTATCGGCCATAACTTCTCTATTTTTTTGTGATGTGGAAACAAACAAAAAAATCATTTTAAAGATTGATTAATTATCTTTAATTTGGTTCCTTAGAATTGTTGATGGAAGTGTCACAGTATCTAAGATATTCAACATTTTAAACTAAATACTTCATTCTAAAAACTGTCGGATGCCATTATTATGCCAAAATTAAATATTTCCGAAACTATCAACCCTACACAAATATTAAAAAAGAATAAATTCATTCTCAGTTTATAATAAGCTTCATTTTCGATGCCCACCATATTTTCTGTAAAACTAATATTTGGAGAGAAAGGAGATATTTGCAGAGAAACAAAAATGTTACGTTTTTTGTAAAATCCCTTTACATGCATTTTTTTCTAAAGCAAGCGATGTAAACGGTCAAAAAAATTGAGCGTCTAGATCATACTATATTATTAACGAAAAACAGTATATGGGAATATATTTTTTTAATTACTGACTACTTACATTAACAAAATGGCGACGCTTTTATTAAAAAAATGTGAAAGAGTACATTGTTTCTGTCATAACTTCTTTGTTTTTTATGCTAAAAATCATTTGAAAGCCTAATTAATAGTCTTTCATATTGGTTGTTAGAGTTTTTGACGTAAGTGCCATATAGTTTCTGAGATATTTAACATTTAAACTAAATCCTTCGTCTTATAAATATTCAGATGCCACCTGTATACTTCCAGATCTCAGAAACCATCAACTCTACAAAAATTGGAGAAAAACAAAATTCATGCTTAATTTAGTAGCTTTCTTATTTGTCTCTAGCATGTTTTCGCTCAATGTAATACCTTTCGAGTTATTTGACGAAAACTTATTTGAAATACCTTTTTTTTTCAAGCTGAATTCCCAATTTTCTAGTCGTTATAACTTAAGACTATCAATTTGTGTATGAAAAGTTGTATGGATCCTTTTCTTCTTAAAATTTGATTGTCTTTGAGCTCCAACGTTTTTTTTTTTTTTTTAGTTGGGATGAATTTCTCATTTATTAACATCCGATATATTTTCCATACTGATCGGTCGGTATAGTTGTCTTCAGATCTACTCTGCACTAAAAAAATGTCGGCGTCTTTGATCTTTCCCGCACTGTCAAAGATGCCCACTTTTTTACACGCGTAAGTGTGTAGTCAACTATACATGTTGGTCTAACTTGTGTCAATCAATCAAAACAAGTTTATTAAAAATTAATAATTTTACATCTGATCTAACTTATGTCTAATATTATATTCAACTCTTTTGAACAAAGTATGTGTTTAACTAATTATCTACATACTACACCGTCCTTTTCCTTCACTAAAAGCAACTGGCAACTCTGAAATCCAACTATGCAACCTTGTGTAAACGGCTTATTTTGAAGAATACGAGTAATTGTGTTTATTAAACGTCTTAATTATATTTGGGTTAATTGCAACTTTACGATTGTGAATGCCGTCTCAATTGCAAGCCTACTTTAATTTATGTCGTTTTAAGTCAAGGTATTATTTCATAAATAGAATGGAAGATAGGATGTTTAAGTAAATATTTCAAATCGTAGAACGTTAAAGTGTACAGGATGATTGAGGTCTTATCCGAAATATTTTTAGGGGATTCATACACATGATAATGCTCGTGATAACGCAATAAATTGAAAATAGCTATTTATGTAACCAGTTACGAATGACGTTATTTTGTGTAACGAGTGGAATTTGCGGGACGAGCGAAGCGAGATCCCGCAAAATAACACGAGTTACACAAGATTGTCTTTCGAAACGTGTTACATACATGATTTTTTCTAATTTTAAAAGTCTAAAAACCCTTTAAACATAAATGAAATGGGTGTGTTTAAAGATCTTAAAAATTAAGTAATCTTTTTCATAGTTACTTTTGCTGCTATCACACATTATAATTTTAATGTCAAAATTGACAGACGTTATTTAGCCAAGTAACAATATTATTTGAAATTCTAATTTGATAACGTAAGGTAAATTATATTAATGAAAACGTTTTGTTAGTATATCTTGAAGGAAATAGGAATTTGGAAGCTTTCACTTTTGGACTCAGTATTCCATTTTGTATTGAGTAAACATTGTTTCTTCTTCTTTTTGAGAGTTGTTTATCTTTCCTAATTGATGACATAACGAACTTTTCGTCACCAGTTACGTAAAATTTTACTTTTCATAACTGGTTACATAAAGTAGGACGTTTTGACACTTAAGTCAGTTTTGAAAAGTGTCACTTTATGTGTCAAAATTAGAAAAAAATATTTACTTGTCTCTGCCATTGATGTCTAGTCGACGGTATTGAAATAAAATCGAATAGAACAGTATCCAAAATAAATAAAACTCTAGTTTTTTGTATTACTTCAAAATTTCAAATCAATTAAAATTTTATACATGCTTGTTGCTGTTGAAAGTATTCGAAATTTTGTCCGCTAGCTCCAAACACATTTGGGCAGTCCGGGACCTCTATCTTGTCCACAATTTGGTTGTATTTTGCAGTATTATGTTAACGCCGTAAAAGTTGTATGGATAGGCACGTGTTTGTCTGGAAATCGTTCTACAAACTAGTGAGAAGCTGCACCGAACAACACTGAGCTAGCACAAGCCGACTACTCAACACGCAGCTATTATGGTATTGCTAATATAAATTGAGTAAGCGACTTTGATCTTTACCGCGACGGTACTTTGACAGCGCCACAGATCAAACGTCGACGCTTTGTCGGCCCTTTTTTATGATTTTCCAACTAACTTTAACAAGAGTATACAACCAATTGACGAAATGTAATGAATGTAATGTATGCAAAGACATAAAGGATATATAATACGATTGGAATCCAGATTACACTTCACTTGTCCAACTAGGTAGCGTTCCATAATACCATAATTTTAATATTTTTTTACCTACGATCACTACTGTAAATAGTAAAAAATACACTACCTGCCATTCATGTAAGTTGAACTTTACGTATTGTAAACAAAACGCACTGTAAACAAATCGCACGGTAAACAAAACGCACGGGACACCCAATTATAGGTGGCTTTTATCGCTGACGCGGGGTTTAAAAAAAACAAATGCACCTACGTAATTTTCAAACGCTGTCAAAACTGACATAATATTTGTTGAATGACATTGTTGACAAGTAAACTAAATCCAGATTTTACTAAATAAATAAACAAATATGATCGTAGGTAAAGTATAGTACATAATTCGAGTTGTAAAGCAATTACGCACTCATGGAAATACGCACTCGCCGCTACGCGGCATCGTGCGTAACTTTTCCATTCGTGCGTAATATGCTCCTTACAATTCTCATTACGTAATATACTATTACGCACGTTCTATATTATTACATACACTCTTTTCCCAAATACGAAAACGAAGAGTATTTGCATTTGATCGGCACATTTCCAAAACCGGAAATATCGCTCTTAGACAAAAAAATTTCATGTCATTGTGTTAGTTAGGATATCTCCCAAAAATTTTAAACCACCAAACTGGGCGATAGTCAATTAACATGCAACATAACCCAAATTAGACAGCATAATGCAATATTATTCAATCTGAGACACCCTGTACCATACCCAGGCGTTGCCTATTTTCCTGAGCAACTTTTAAAAAGTCCGTCTGCCTGTCCGTCCGTCACGTTTCTTGTAAGCACAATAACTTAAAAAAGAAAAGTCCGGTTGTATTGAAACTTACGCAGTAAGTTTGGTTAACTAGAGAAAGAACCCTATGGTTTTTGAACAAAATCGGATTTTAACGCTACTTTCGATCAGGGGTAGAGCGGGCACTAGCGGACTACGTCCAGGATATCTCCCAAAAATTTTAAACCACCAAACTGGGCGATAGTCAATTAACATGCAACATAACCCAAATTAGACAGCATAATGCAATATTATTCAATCTGAGACACCCTGTACCATACCCAGGCGTTGCCTATTTTCCTGCAACTCCCTTAGTTAAATTATCCCCTACCATAACCTTCATTAAACCCTATCTTATCAAACTTTATGTTTAATCCCCTCTTTCCTTTTCTATTGTTCGTTTCTTTTGCTTCTGTTTATCTTTTTAGGCCGAAAAAATCTTGAAAATTTTCAACGATACTCTTTTGATGATATCTTCCTGGAGGAAGGAAGACCACCAGGGCGACAGTTCTCGTACGGGTTTTCTCGTTTAGTTTTTTACTCGAGTCAAGAGCTCAAATTTTGCCTTGTGTTGTTTTTAATTAGTTTTAGGTTTCTACGTAGACAGCAACACCCCCCCCCCCCGTTAATCGCTAAGCCTAACTGGACCTACCCCCATCACCATTCACCTTGATTCACTCCGGGCCAGGATCCGGCAAGGCCGGAACAGAATAAAATCTGTTTTGACTTACCTTTGACTTGACTCAAAATCCAAGGGTCCGGGTTCGAAACCCACACAGGTTTTGGTATGCTTTTTTTTAATTTTTACTCTATTTTACACAGAGTCTTTCACCAACTAAGTTCGTACTATAAAATAAAAAATATATAAAACTAGCGTTATTTATTTACAAAACACTGCGAATGTGTAACAATTATATAAAAAGTTCAGTAAATCGGCGAAGAGTATGTTTTTAGCTTGTTTTTTTTTACTGAGTTCAACTCCATTTTTAAGGATTCATATCCTTAAAGTTTTCGGGATATTCTATGGACTATTAGGATAGCCTAAGCAACTGCAAATACAGCACAATGGCTTTGGCCACACGCAGTCGTAAGCTAGGCAAGCACTTTCTCCAGCTGTCCACACTCAGAGAAAAAACATTGTAAAATTAAAAAAATCACTAAGGATTGAGAATAAATCAAATATATTTTTTCCTCATTAGTGTTTATAGTTAATTCAAAAAGACAACATATGGTTTTGTGAAGCGTTTTCAAAACAAACGTGCCTAATGATGATTTAAATATTTGACCCTTTTAAAATAACTGCATAATGTTCAATTGAATTTATCCGCAAAAATAATATAACTTTGTTTCAACTGTGCTGTTCTTTAAAAATGATAACTATCGTATATACAAAACCAATGAGTTTCTTTAAAATTTAAATGTTCAACTTTTGTTTGTATGGATGAGTTATTAATATAGTCAGGCAAGTAAAACAGTCATTTTAAATATTAAAGGAAAGGAAATTCCCTATATTTTGAAGGGTATATAGCAAAAATTTGTTCAATAATCAATATAATAGTAAAAATATACAAACTTGATATGTTGAGTTTTGACGACTTGAATTCAATACATCAATATATTTATATTCAAGTGATTTCTTGTGCTTTTTAAAACGCCAAATTTCTCTGAGTGCAAGAGTAATCTGGGTTAGATTATTGAAATACTAAACAAACACCTTGATACACTTGTGCTAACCCCCGCGGAAGTTGCACGATGGTCCCACCGATGCAATGATGTTTAATCTTAAAAGACACAGTTAGTGGTAGTTTCTTCGTGTTTTGTTCTGAATAGATGCAATCTAGCTTCTGGAACTGTAACAATTTTTCACATATACAAAAGTAATGATCTTTTCAAACGTGGTATGTTTGACCATGGCCCATGGATCTCCTTCATTTGCAAGATATCGAATGTCCTTTTCTTGTAGAAGCTCTGAAATCTCGCCTCTTAAGATCAAACATCAACTCAACTATTAGTAAAGTTTACAAAGTTCCATGTCCCACTATACCTCCTCTGGTTGGAAATGAATGGGAAGTGGATAAACAGTCTTTAGTCCCAATAAAAGTTATCGAGCCGCCTGCACCCATCAGTGTAACCCTAGGGTTGTCATAATGCAAAAGACTATAATTACGAAGATAGTGATGTTAGCGACAGTGAACAATAGATTTAATATATTTATTAATGACATTTTTCCATTTTCGTGTATTGTATTTTGCATTCATATTATTACTGTTCTGTTAGTGTTCATTCCTGAATAAAATTATGCCTGTGCCCCGCCCCGTTAGAACAATAAAAGCACGCATTATACGTCCGTTTTGAATCTAAATTCGTGTGTCCCAAAAACCTATGAATTGACATATTGGTCAATCATAATGATAAAAAGTAAAAGTCCATTCATGGCAGCCATCTCTGATGCCATTTTGAAAATAATCATGAAAATGCAAGAATAAAAAATTGCACATAAAGTTTTATAATTATACACACCAATAGCTATACTTTCCTGAAAAAGAAAATGAAATTTTCATGCCAAAACAGCCGGATAACAATTTATTCACACTAATTCGATGACAAGCGTGTTGATATCAGCAGCAGGAAACCATCGAGAGTATATTTTCCAAGAAAAGCTTCTCTTGGATTCTCTGTGATTCGGATTCCATGTTAAGCTGTAGGTCCCCTATATAATAGGAATAAACGTCGCCAACGCTCGTAGCGAACCGACACCACATGGAGAATTTTAATTCAGATATTAATGATATTTCGAGAAGAAATGTTTAAATTTTTTCATATCTTGAATTTTATGTACAAGCAGATGTAAATATCTGCTTCAGTCCCGTATATATTTACTTAGTTGTATATTTTCTGCAGAGATGGGTAAAGGAAATTTTCGGGAGTTTCCGGAACGAAGTTTTGATAAAAATGAAAGTTTACAATACAATATTTGAATATTCCAAAGTTTCCAAAGGAGATTTTCCCGGAATTTTGGAAACTTTCATATATTCAAATATTTTATTGGAAAGTTTCCTTTATCCATCTCTAATTTTTTGTTGGTGAATAAATATTATTATTTATTTGGACGTAGGTATCTAATGAAGACATCAATGTAGCCATAAATTGTATGTCGTAGATAAATTTTCAATGTATTTTTACTAGTTGTCATTCTTTCTAACAATTTTTCAAATAATTTCTTTTTGTTACAGGTAAATCAAAATAATTAAAATCAATACGGGAAGCCTACATAGGCATCAAGGGGCGATTTGCCTATTGAGCCAGCAGACTTCGATCCTTGTCACCTCGTAACGAGTTTCGGCTGCGTTTTCAATTTCCAGAGCGTTTCCATGGCGATTTTATTAGGAAGGTGTAAGTGACCGTTGTTGTTTTTCCTTTCCCTCTGATTTTGTTTCCATATACGTGAAATTTTATAAATATGTACAGAATTTAGTTTTGATAAAATTTACTCTTGGTGAAATATAGAAAAGATATCTAAAACCTCATTCTGATAAATCATAATTTATAAAACTTTTTATCTTTAGATTCAAAACAATTTTGGACATTCATTCAGTTTAATGATAAGGATAGGATTTTGCAGAGTGAGAGGGAAATATGTGTTTATTTTCGATTTATTATAAATATTTAAAAACATACTATAATCTTTAAAACTGTTTTAGATACTTGCTATCGTTCTAAGGAATACAAGTACAAGTACAACATAAATTTGTAAATTTCTGTTGTACTTGAATGCTGTAGTTTGTCAATGAAAATAGTTCCTAATTTCATTATTAGAGTATGGCTTTTAACTATAAACAAAATTTATGATAAAAACTGTATACGGTTGTATTCCTTAGAACAATAGGAAATATCAAACTATTTTAACCCTTTCAGGACTGATAGAAAGCGACAAGGGATGCGATTATAGTCCTTATGAACCTTATAATTATCATCAATATACATAAGGATCTTAGAGACTTCTTATCTGTGTTGGAAAAAAATCCATGGTGAAGTATGTTTACCAGTAGGTACTACATTATCCATTTTTTTTTCTAATGAACAGTTCGGGAATCAAATATGTTTTACTAGTGGATCTTCAGTGGTGCGTACATCTACACGTGGAACCGTGATACATCATTGTTCTACCGATTACATAAGATCAAACAACTTTTGACAAACAATTTTCAACATTATTCCAAATAATGAAAAAGAAGATAGGTAAGGTGGAGTGGGGCAAGTGGGTATTTTTATTATAATTTGTGAGAAAAATCCTATTTGTAAATTTAACTCACAGTAGATTGTTCTTCAGATCTCCATGCAGCTGCAACGTATTGGGTATAGATTTTGGAACATTTTTAAGGCATCAATTTGTTCATTTGGAAATTGTCTACATTTGATCGAGATTTTCAAGTTGTCTTCAAAAAATTCAAAATTTTTTATCTATGAAAGCAGACTATAATATGTCAAACTTTCAAGACTGCTGATGTTGTATGTCACTAATGTTACTTCTTGCAATTTTTTAAAAAAATTTATTACCCTGTTTCCCAAGTTTAGCCCCATAGTTCCCACTTGCCCCGCTATTTTTGTTGGCGGGGCAAGTGGGGACTGGTCCCCTTTTCCAATTTTTTATTTTTATTTTGTTATAAAATGGATACGTTTAGGGAACGCAACGGATCCCTAAACGACAATGCTGAAAATGTGCTAATCGTCAACTGTTGAGTGTTTTATGCCACAACAAAAATTCACGCTAAGTTTAGTCATCGGTGAGACTTAACTCACTTGCAGTGACATTTATTATAAACTTGCTTTACATTGTTTAGCAAACTCACAACAATTGACTTGAATCAAAAAGTAATCATAGTCCACAGTACATCGCCCTTTTTTTTCAGTGATTAGTAACAGGCTGAATTTTCGTGAGTAGCTTCGTTTTGACGAGACGCCCAACTTTTCTCTCTGCGAAAATTCTCGGCAGTGGTAGCTAATAGCAAAGATATTTTTTCTATTTCACACGAATTAGACAATTCGACAATCTGTCACATTATTTTGGCAATATATTTTTCATTCGTTAAAGAGTTTGTTTTTCGATTGCCTTGGTTACGTTTGCGCGAGTTAATTATAATAAGCCTCGTGTTTGTCCACAACAACATAATTTGACAAGTTGTTGAATTGTCTAATTCGTGTGAAATAGAAAAAATAATTTTTGCTATTAGCTACCACTACCGAGAATTTTCGCAGAGAGAAAAGTTGGGCGTCTCGTCAAAACGAAGCTACTCACGAAAATTCAGCCTGTTACTAATCATTAAAAAAAAGGGCGATGTACTGTGGACTATCAGGTTGGGTGATTATTCTCAGCGGTTGCATTCCCTAAACGTGCCCAATGAACTTTTTCTTTGTACAAAACTTTAATTTAAATCATTTCGTTCTGTTTTTGCAATAAAATAGTTTAATAGTATTTTACTATTTTACTCCAGAAAAATACCTTAACTTAAGTTCGAAACTCCCATAATTTTGGGAATATTTTAGATTTGAAAAAAACGTTTTGTAGCTAAAATCGTGCAGATTAATCCACTTGCCCCAATTGAGAATATAACTATTCATATGAAAAGTAGAGATGAAAAACCCACTTGCCCCAGTCACCGGGGCAAGTGGGTACTATAGGTGAACTTACAGAACTGATTTTTTTTTTTTTTTAGAACTCCGTTGAATTAATAAAAATAATATATGGGTATTTTGTGAGTATAACATACTATTTCTTGTTCAAAGCACACTAATGTATCTCAATTTTCCATAAAGTTACGTGACTTCAAAGTCAACCTTCTAAATTTTTAGTCCCCACTTACCCCACTCCACCTTACATTTTTTTTGTCACAAAATTCATTCATTATTTGTCATAAGTTCACTTTTGCATACATAAGGTGGTTCCACAGATTAGCCACTGGTGCGTAACGGATTAAAAATTATACCATTTATGATTTTTTAAATATTTATAATAAACCGAAAATAAAAGCATATTTCCCTCTCACTCTGCAAAATCTTATACTTAAGTCTAGATTTCCGGGTAATATGACATTTGACAACGTTAAAGCGATAGTAAATGTAAATATATTTGCAACTTTTTCCAAAGGGTTTATCTGCCAAATTCCGTTACTGAGAACACTCTAGAGAATAAGGTAGTGTTTATTTAACTAAACTATAACTCTAACTACAACAATTGGGCAACAAGTAATAAAAATACAAAGAAATACAAAAAAAAGTATATGTCATAAGTGATTATGACAAGTATTAGAGACATCATGGAGTCTGTTTCTCAATTTATATAGAAACGATCGGAAAGAGTCACCAAATACGTCACAAAATTCCTGAAAATTGTTATAATTACTCATAATTGTAAATATAGGAGATATGACTTCATATTTTTTTTTGCCGAAAGAAGATAAAATGTTTTATACGCCCTTGTTTTAATATTAGGAACACCAATACAAATTTTTTCCAAAGTGGTTGAATCATAAGCTAAACTATTAATTATTTTGTAGAAATAGACAATTCTGAAATAAATTCGCCTATTATGGAGAGAGAGTCATTAGGTTGTATTTAGACAAATTTTCTAGGTAATTAGAGTTACTACTATATGTACTGATAAGAATGTATTTAGAATGTTTAATACATTTTTTTTGTATATCTTCTACAGTTTGAATATATTTAGTGTAAAAAGGGCCCCATACCACAGAATAATACTCAAGTCTTGAACGTACAAAGTTGTATATAATAATAATCTTTTTATATTTTTAAAAGATTTCGAATTACGTGATATAAAGCCAAGATTTCTATACGCTTGATTGGTAATAGACGTGACATGATTATTAAATGATAACTTGACATCAAATAGAACACCCAGATCAATTTTTTCCTCAACTCTCTCTAAATGTACATTATCCATGAAGTATTGAAATTGCATGACTCATATATTTCGTGTATAGGTCATAATCTTACATTTTTGTGTATTAGTGTGTATTGTGTATTATTAATTGACCACTCGAATATTTTATTAATATCGGTTTGCATTAATGTACAATCCATAAGATTTTGAATTACTTTAAACATTTTTATGTCATCAGCGAAGAGTAGTATTTCGCAGTTTTTTACTGACTCGAGAATATCATTTATGAATAGTAAAAACAGAAGAGGCCCTAGGTGTGAGCCCTGTGGGACACCCGAATCAGCCGCAAACCTATCAGATTCAAAATTATTAACTGTTACAAATTATTGTCTGTTTGACAAGTATGAGGAAACGAACTGTATTAAATCACTGGAAAAAGAAAATTGTTTTAACTTACTTAAGATGGCATAATGATCAACTTTGTCAAATGTCGAATGATTGTTGTAACATACTGTACTTTGTATTTTGCCATGTTCTTTGAGATAATTTTGTATAAATCACATTCATCTCTCGGAAGTTTTTGTTGTATTATTAACTGTGGAAGTGTGGCAATCCGAGACAACATCAGTTTTTATAAAATAACGTCGATTTATAGCAAGAAGAGGTTAGGTTAAGCGATTCCAGGCAATTAAAAGAAATTCTTTAAGCTATTGCATGTTGATGTAAGAATTTGATTGTGATAATAATAACTGCTGCTCAAACAAGCAATAAACAATCTATGGTAAAGAAAATTAACATTATATGTTTGTTTGTCAGTATTTTTAACACCCCCGACCCCAAAAGAGGGATGTCATAAGGTTGACGCGTAAGTTTGTCTGTCTGTCTGTCTGTCTGTCTGTCTGTCTGTCTGTCTGTCTGTCTGTCTGTCTGTCTGTCTGTCTGTCTCTGTGGCTTCATATCTCTTCAGCGGGTGATCCGATTTTGATGTAGTTTTTTTTATTTGAAAGAGTATTTTGTAGATAAGGTTATGAGTGTGGTGGGTTAGAGTAAATACTAGGCAGAATCGTGACCTGCTGGATTAAAGCGCCAAATTTTGCAGTACTGTCTATTCAGAAGTGAGTGCCCGATTTCAGTGTCCGCCATCTTGAAACACGACGCTATCTTTGTTTTCTTTGGACTGTAACTGTAAATGTCCGACTTTATTTTTTAAATTACAATGGTTTGCGTAGTTCAATCGATATATTATAGACGAGGAGTTAACCGCTGGAAGAAATTGCGTACATCATGTTACATACTTCAGATAGTTTACAGCAGGTACATCAGTCTTTCATTGCTTAATTTATATGGCGTCTTTTTCACTAAATTTACAGCGATTAACCTCCAACCATAGCCATGTTTATTGCTAAAAAACTAAAAGGAAAGATTTCCTGTTAAATGATGAACATGTTTTGACTAGACTGGCAACACAATCCCAGTGAGCATTAAGGAACCATCTAAATCTGCAATAGTCCAAGGAGTCGTTAGTTAGTAATTTATAAAGCAACATTTACTTAGGCAAGCATATATGAAAAAAATGATTGATAACTAACTGTTACGTTTGCAACAAGCTTTTATCCTGCAAATTTCTTGCAGAGTAGGTACTTCTTTCACCTAACCACAAACAGCTTCAAGACTTTTGAATGCCTTGAATTCATCCTTCTGTCTACGTACTTCTTTCAAAAACCAAGTAATTCGCACCATTCCCATATGTAACATCAATATTCGTACTAAACTATTTCTTTCTCAAAATATAAGGATTTAGTTCGATGGCAGCGGCATACCTAACCTCTACATCAGGAGACAATTGTGCAAAATACGAACTAAACGTTATCCTGACGAACAAAACTGTTGATATAATAGTTTTAAGAATAGTTGTAGATGTTGAATAATCCAATAAAAAAATGTTTAAATGGCACAGACATAGACCTCAACATACTACAAAAATAAATCAGTTGAACTGAAACTTTGACCAGTGGCGGTCTGGGTGTCTAGGGCTTAGTCGGCATTTTACAATAAACATTCAAACTCAGTTCGTCAGCGATTTGAATATTTTTGCTTTGCATGTATCTAAATGTCGTCCCAAAATTTTTTTGGTGAGGGGGGGGAGATATCCGAAAAAAATTTTTTTACGAGCGGGAGGGAGAAATCCCCAAAAAAACTTTTTCGTCTCAAAATACTGACTTTGACAGCACCTGCCATTTTAACCTAACTTGACAATGAAATCACAGTATGAATGCCCTTGGTTGTGTCTTTTTCATAACGTAAAATCAAATACATTTCAAATATCGTACGAAGGTCGAGATAGAGGCATATTAATTATTGGATAGGCACCATAATAATCTTATCTCGTTGAAGATAAATAATCAAATGTTCTTATCTAGAAACCAAATCAATTATAATTTTAGACTGTTCTCGCGTATGTTTATTTTGTAAATATTACATCATAAATGCTTTGTTTTGTACAGTTCGGGAAAAAATGCACAGGAAATTCGAGTAATCCTACATATTTAGGATTTTGTTACAACTTGGTATAAAACTAAAAATTCCCTGGACTATAACTACCGACATTGTAGCCTTCATAAATATAATAAAATGAAAAGTTTCTCAATTTATACTTAGATCGTTTAATTTTGAAGGCAATTATTTATTATATTTTAATATCAATGTTTTAATCTATTAAAATTAGACAGCAGATTTACTTAAAACTGTGACGTTACATCATTAGTCTTCATTTAACCGTTAATGTAAATGTATCCGATACTGTCGCTTCCTCTTTCTTGGATATTTAGATATGGCTTTATAGTCCCTTTCAAAAAAACTGGACCGCCCAGACTTCTGGGCGGTCCGATTTGGTACTTACCAAAGCTATATTTTTCATATTTTGTATAAATATTGGGCTAAAACTTGAAGCAATTAACGTATGAAATAAAAGTACATATATTAGTGGTAATCGCTCCTGCTATTTATATTATGCTGTCGGAGTCTACTTTTGGATGGTGGTGGAATTAAAGTTGTCTTGCCACTGAGATAAAAACGCAATCTTCGCTTCATCACATCCAACTTCAATGAGTGTTAAGTCTGAAGATATGACGGGGCTAGGTATTATTGTAAAAACCTTCTACTTGTTAGACGATTGCGTTAGGACGGATTTTTTAATAATATGGCAAGACTAAATGAGACATAAACAGGGTGTATACTTTCTAGAAAACAGGGAAAACCTGGAAAAGTCAGGGAATTTGATTTTGGTCAGGGAAATCAGGGAAAAGTTAGGGAATTTATAAAATTATAGAAAAAGTCGTTGAAAATGTATTAAAACTACTTATATCCAAAGTTGTTCCGATCTTGCGCCTCCCAGCTCGCGTCAAGAAATGATTTCCATGTTCCCCTCGCTTATCAATTTTCATTTTCGAGCAGAAAAATTTTCTGAAATTTTGATTGAAAGGTCCTGGAAAATCCGGAATTTCAAAATTGTGAATTGGTATACACCCTGCATATATAACAAATCGCATCACGAATGATAACACCTAATGTAAGCTTTAAATACCGCCGACAAAGGAATAAACCGCGTCATACAAAAGGTTCGGTAAAAAATAAATCTTTTGCACATACTACAGTATTTTCATTGCGGTATAATATTTCAAATACTGTGTAATCTTTTCAAATTCGGTTTGGACAGCATAAAAGCGCACAATACATAAATTTGCTCATGTCCATGGGCGTCGACTAGAAAGAAAGGCTGCACAAAGTAATCAAATTATAAATAAAATTAAAAATGAACACATCCAACAGACTCAAATGATTCATTCGCCAGCAACACGTATATTAAAACCGTTGCTGCTAAAGTATACGAGCCTGGCGTACATCCTCCCCGGCCGAACTAAAAAAGCACAATCAGAGACAACTTTGAGACGCGCAACTACATGTTAAAATTTAATCCGCAGTACCAAATTGGTCGGCTGTAATGATAAGGTAAACGTAGATGGCGCAAGTAGCAAAATTTCCCCAGAAACCGCGCGAAAATTTAAAATCTGAATTTACTATTTTATTAGTTGAAATACAGAAACCATTTCTTTTAAATTTTATGCCAAGCAAATCAAAAGGTTAACTTAATCAACCTTTTTAAACCGCTTGACATAAAAGTTAAAAGAAATGGTTTCTGTATATGTAATGTGTAGGTAAGTATTTTTAAAGAAGGGAAAAGGTTTAGATATATAAAAGTAAACTTGATTAGGTGTTTATTAATAATTAAATTGTTACAAAACAGAAATCTAATATCAGTTTATTATTCATTGAATCATGTTAGAAAAAACACTGTTAAAACTAAAATCCAAACGTATTTACAAAAAAAAATTAACAAAGGACAAGTATAGATAAGCTATATATGTTTCTATACGTTTTACATCTGAAAAATAGTAAGATGTAATAATAGCATTTTGAAGTAAGCAGTATTTTTTTGTATTTTAGTTAGTTTATTTTAATTAGATGCGCTTGATGAACCAAAAAATATATCCCTCATTTCATAGTTGAGTATTTAAGCTTTTAAATAATGTTCAATTTATATTGGCTCATCAAAGTACTTCAATGTATAAAAAACAAAGTCGTATCTGCAGCCGTCGTAGTGAAACCAATGATTGATTTTTATTAACAAAAATATAATTTATGATTATTAAATGTTCTCTAAAGAATAAAAATATTTGTCCAAAGAACCATTTTCTATTACTGGTCAAGACATATAGTAACGGGAGCCTGCAACACTTTTAGTTGCTATATTTGTTTAAACTTGTTTTTTTTTTCGATCATATTAATATAACTTATCCACAAAATAAACTCCTGCCACTTCGTTAGCGGGGCAACGCTTGGCAGCAGCATTTTAATTGCATTAAAAAAAAAGTGTCAATGTTATACGTGTTTAAAGTTAAGATTTGTTGTGTTCTTTATTGACGTTACAGGATGACGGAAAATGATTTCCTGCCACTTTAATTGTAGACCAGTATACTACTCTCATTAACGTATAAATATAATTAAAATAAAGTCAATTGACACAAATGTTTAAAGCTGTTCTTTTTGTCTATTACTTGAAATTGTTAAAAAACGTATGCTGCCGCCCATTTGACGGAACGTCTTGCCGGAGCAAGAAAAGTCCTGCCAGGCATTGCCCCGCTGTGAAAACACAGCCTAAATACAACACAAAAAGTAAGGAATCAATTTCAAGCAAATCTGTCAAAAATTAGTGTCACTGACTCCCATAAGTAGAGGTCCTTAGCCGACATTGGGCCTCCCCCCACCACTTTATGTGACGTCATGACCTTGACCTTGGATGACGTAAGCGTCCTTGGGCTGTGCACGCTCTTGTATCATATCATTTGACCTTGAAAAGGTACGTTTGCCAAGCACACATTTTGTGCCTCTGTGGCCTTGACCTTGGACGGCGTAAGCTATCCTAATATGTAGACACTGCCCGATCTTGTGTTAGGCTTGCGACCTCGAAAAGCACGTTTGTCAAGGATAGAATGTGTTGTGACGTAGTAGCACTTGGCTATAAAAGAGTGAGAGGAGTTAACATGTAATCATTCTGAACGTTAGACTCCTGTAGTAACGTAGCAAAGATGTATACGTGTATTTGTGGTGCTAGTTTTACGCGAGGTGATAATATGCGACGCCATCAGAGGCAAGCATGTAAAAACTTAAATCAAGATGGCCCTTCAGCAAAACGGCCAAAAGTGGATTCAAACCCTTCAACGTCTACAAGCTTGCAAACGTGTAACAGCTGTAATGTGACTCTAACAGCTAATCAGATGCAATCTCATAAAAGAACATTGCAACATAGAACAAATTCATGTGTACCTTTGATGGATGGTGTAGAAATTGTTCGAAGTGCTTTCAAATATAGAATTATAACTTACCGAGTGCATAGTGAAAATGAGAAATTAGACTATATAATATTTTTCAACGAAATTAGACCTAAAATATTAAATTTATTAGAAGAAGTGCTGTTACTTCACAAAACAGTAAAAATAAACATGGAGACGTTTGCCAAATACATATTGCAAACTCAAGAAATATCAGAAATGAAATCATTTAATACCCCCAATAAGATTTTGGACCAGAGTATGGATTTAGGCAACTTTCTCGATACCTTTGTGGACATGATGGTGACACAAACTACAGAGTTCCAAGAACGTAATTCCGGTATGTAAATATCTATTGATGTGTAGAATAATGATTAATAACTGCATATTATTTTTTAGGATGGGCCCTCGTGCAAATAAAATTTATTGAAATAAATGTAAATAAGTACAGTCCACTGGGTGGTTCATCATACATCAAACTACCAAAGTTCATAGAAAATAAAAGGGCCATAGTGAATATAGAAAACCAGGATCAGTATTGTTTTGCTTGGGCTGTAACTTCAGCGCTGTACCCTGCAAATGGTCGAACATCTGACATGTCATCTTATCCACATTATTCAAGAGTTTTAAATTTGACAGGTATGGATTTTCCAGTTAAATTGCGGGATATTTCAAAATTTGAAGAATTGAATAATATATCGGTTAATGTATATGGTTTAGAAAAGAAATTTGAGAATAATAGAGTAAAGTATGATGTTGTCGGACCTTTGCGTTACTCTGAGAAGAAATTGCGTATGCATGTTAATTTGTTATTAATTTCCGCGGAATGTGATGAGGATCATCATTGTACGGTAGACTGTGCCAAAACTCACTATTGTTGGATAAAGAATTTATCTAGGTTAGTTTCACATCAAATTTCTGCTCACGAGCATAAAAAATATTTTTGTGATGGATGCTTGCAGTATTTTAGTAATGAGCGTCAGTTAATGCTTCATCAGAAAAATGATTGTAATCATATTTATACAACAACACCATCGAGACAATTTCGGATTGATAAATATGGGAAACAGGTACCGGAAAATATATTAAAATTTGAAAATTTTGAAAGGCAAATGCAAGTACCATTCGTAGTGTATGCTGATTTTGAATCTATTCTGAAACCAATAAACACATGTGAGCCAAACCCTGAATTCTCTTACACTAATAAAACTTTCATACATGAGCCCTATTCCTTTGCATATTTCATAAAATGTTCTTTTGATAATTCCATTTCCAAGTTTGAACTATACAGGGGATCCGATGCAGCTAAAGTTTTTGTATCGCGTATAGAGTCTGATTTAAGAGAAATTTATAATACATATTTGAAAGATATAGTTCCAATGACTCCTCTGACATCATCGGAGAGAGAAAATTTTAATAACGCAACTGTTTGCGGTATATGTGAGAAACCCTTCGAAGAAGGCGATGTAAAAGTGAAAGATCATTGCCACGTCACTGGTAAAATAAGATTCGGTGCTGCTCATTCTATCTGTAATTTAAATTATAAAATACCAAATTTTATTCCGGTTATATTTCACAATATGAGCGGATATGATATACATCTATTTGTGAAAGAGTTATGTTCTCATAAAGACAAAATTGATGTAATACCACAAAACAAGGAAAAATATATATCTTTCACAAAACATCTTTATATGCATGATTATGTTAACAGCAAAGGAGAAAAGAAAAATAAATTTTTAAAATTACGATTCATTGATAGTTTCAAATTTATGTCGGCATCACTACAAAATTTAGGAGAAAATTTAACCGATAACCAAATGGTTATGACTAGAAGCTTTTTTGCTGATAATGTAAAATTTAATTTAATGCGACGGAAAGGTGTGTTTCCATACAGTTTTGTGGATAGTTTAGAGAAGTTAAATAATAGAAATTTGCCTTCCAAGCAGGAATTCTATGACAACTTAAATGAAATACATATATCAGATGAAGATTATGAAAGAGCTAAAAATGTATGGAGGTTGTTTGAGTGTCAGAGTTTGGGCGATTATTCAGATGTCTATTTAAAATCATTATGTGACGTATTTGAAAATTTTCGCGAAATTTGTCTGAATAAATATAAATTGGATCCAGCTCAATATTATACAGCTCCAGGTTTATCTTGGGACGCTATGTTAAAATTGACAGGAGTGGAACTAGAACTATTAACAGACATTGATATGATTCACTTTTTTAAAAAGGGTATACGTGGCGGAATAAGCCAGTGTTCAGAAAGGAAGCATATTGCGAATAATAAGTTTCTTCCTAATTACAATCCCAATGAGCCGTCATCATTCATTACTTATCTAGACGCCACGAATTTATATGGACACAGTATGTCTCAGGTAATACCTACAGGTACATTTGAGTGGTTATCTGAAAGAGAAATTATCGATTTAGATGTTACCAATATTTCAGATCAAAGTGCATGCGGGTATATTTTTGAAGTGGATATACATTACCCTGAAGAGTTGCACGATTTACACTCAGACTTGCCATTCTTAGTGGAAAACGTTATACCGCCTGAATCAAAATCAAAATCATCGAAATTAATTCCAAATTTGAATGATAAAAAGAGATATGTTGTACACTACAGAAACTTGAAACAAGCCATTAGAAATGGTTTAATGGTATTAAAAACGCATAGAGTGCTTAAATTCAATCAGTCACCTTGGTTAAAAAAATATATCGATTTGAATACAGAAATGCGAAATAAAGCAACCAATAAATTTGAAAAAGATCAGTATAAGTTAATGAATAATGCGGTTTTTGGTAAGACAATGGAAAATGTCGATAACAGAAAAGATATTAAGTTAGTTACTCACTGGAGTAATCAAAGAAAAACTATAGGTGCAAATACACTAATAGCTCGTCCAAATTTTAAGTCATGCACAATTTTCTCCGAAGATTTTGTAGCAATTGAAATGGGTAAATTGAAGGTACTGTATAACAAACCAATTTACGTGGGCTTTTGTATACTTGAATTGTCGAAGACGGTTATGTATGACTTTTTTTATGATGTTATTAAAAGTAAATTCGGTCATGATTCTTCGTTGTTGTATATGGACACAGATTCGCTAATTATTAAAATTTTTACCGACAATTTTTACGACTTTATTGTACAAAATCCCGAAAAATTTGATACGTCTAATTATAATGAAGGAAATAAATTTAATATTCCAAAAAATCCATCAGTGCTCGGAAATATGAAAGATGAATTCCCTGAGGATCCTATTATTAGCTTTTATGGTACGGGTGCAAAAGCTTATTACGTGCAATCAGTTCGTAATGAGCTAAAGAAAGCCAAAGGTGTAAAGAAGTCGGTGATTAAAAAAGAATTGACGGTAGACGACTACAAGAAAGTCGTTGAACAAGGGGGTTTAATATTTCGAAAAATGAACACATTTAGAAGTCATTTACATGATATTTTTACAGAGATGCAGAATAAAGTAGCTCTTTCTCATCATGACGACAAGCGTTTCATTATCCCAAATACTTCAAAGACGCTCCCCTGGGGACATTCTGATATAAGATTCTTTCAAAGTGAGCCAAAGCAAAACTTTGATTGGTTAATATCAGCCGTAAATAGTCTCGAACGAGGTGTTGAAAAAAACAATGATAATTTAGATGCTTTACTTGCAGCAATAGCAGAGTTAAGTCAGTCTAATCATGCTTTTAATACTTAAGGCAAAGATCGGCAAACATAATACAAAACTGGAAAATTCATCCCAATATTTTACTTAATCAGAAAGTAGTCAATAATTGTAACAAATGTATGTATTCTCTTATTATTCGTTAATAAAATTTGTATATAAATTGTTGTGTTTTTCTTAATATATGAGTTCTCTCAAAATAAATGGTAGTCAGATAATGTAAAGCTATTCACTATTTAGTTGTACTGCTACTGCATCTAGCCATTTGCTCCAGCAGTGGTTAATTTCAACCAATAAAAAATAAGAGTGGGGTGAAGAGTGGGATTAATTTACAACCAATGAGAATAAGGGTGAGGTGTGGAGTAGGGGAGTTGGTGGGGTGAATTCCTCACGTTAGCGTCACTGATGCCGAGGAGGAAGTTCTTTTCATCTTCAACTTTTAAGTCGATCAGACGTGTTCGTGCTTTTAAAGCTCTAATTCTTTAAGTTTTGTATTCCTCTGTGGAAATTTATCTCTAAAAATTAGAAATGGAAGGTGCCAGAAGGTCTCCATCACCAATTGTGAATACCCTGACGGCGATGGCATTCGTAGCCAACTACCGACCATCGCAGGATGATATTGTGTTACCCACGCGCAATAATGGCGGCGGCTCACAACGGCTACCGATGGCTAGCAATGACTTTGGTGACATCCAGGTAATTTCTTATTTTAATTAAAACAGAAAGTGTGTAAGTTGTGAAATGCTTAATATCTAAATAATATTTTCTTTTCAGACGGATATGTATCTTACCGAGGAAGACCTTAACAACATCGACCCAGCTTTTTTGCGTCTCCTGGATGAAGTTGAAAATACGCCTCAGTCTGTCAAGAAAGGTCAACCAGGGAGCAGCAATGTCGGCGTCGGTACGACTGCAGCGTGTCAGGGTGAGTTGAGTGTGCCGAAAAAAAATCTCGCTCGATCTTCGCCTACTGTTACGAAGAAGGTATTCATCGATGATGATGATGATGATTCTGATTTTGAACCTTGCTCGAAACCCAAGAAAATTAAATCAGCATCTTCGTCATCGAAGAATAAAGTTGACGATGCACAGTCAAGCCTTTCAAAGACTTCTCTACCTACGAAGGCTGGTTTAGTGGTCAAGGCGAAATCCTTGGCCTCTAAAAAATCCAGCAACAAAAGGACGCTGGTAGGGAAATCTAAGAAGGTCGATGATAATTCAATTCTACGCAACATTTTAAATGAGAATAAGTCTGTACCAGCCCTTCTAAGTCCTATTAAAGATAATCCTAAAAATGTAAAATTTGACATATCAAACAAAGGCAAAGGGCTGGTAAATAAAACTGCTCCAAAAAAGTCGGGTGTGAAAGAGATGACTGTGCCTCGTAAACTTACCGATAGCAACGGTTTAGAACAAGCCACTTGTTCTAAACCGTTGAGACCGGAAATTCGTAAGAGTATTCCGGTTGTGAATCGGAATGATTCCGATTCAGAACCGGAGATTTTTTCTCAAGCCGACGATAGGAGTATCGTTAACAGTTTCGCTAATCTGTACGCGAAACTTAAAAGAGAGGCAGCGGAAACAATGGCGGCTCGACAAGGCGATGCGCGATTGATTACCTCTGCTCGAGATATGATAGAGCGGGGTAATACCATACTGAGAGAGGTAGAAAATCGCAGGATCGCCGACGAGCGAATTAAAAAGAGATTGAGGGAGATTGAGAAAATCTTGAATATCTGATGAGACTTTTGTTCATCAAATATTCAATTTTTTCCCCGCGTGTGAGTTTGTGTATGAAATCGGGTAGGATAATTTTAAGCATATTTTTAGTATTGTAATTTTAGGATAGTTTCTAAGTGAATTAAAAAAAAAAAAAAGAAATAGTTTTAAGTCTTTGGTATTATTAGAGTAGTTATTTGTATGTATATTATAATTCTTTTTTTTCATTTTCTTTATAAAAATTTTATGTAATAAATAATTCTGCAATATCTGTTTTTTTTTTGTTTTATTTAAATTAAATGTATAAAGTTAGGTTAAGAAACCTAGGCATATATACACATATATACCTATATTTATACAGGTCATTAAAAAGACAAAATTTCCTCAAGGTTACGCAGGAGAATGCGTTATTTGACTAAAAATTACAAAATTTTCGCCGCTACGCGGCCTCGTGGCGCGAAAGTCAGCTATGCTGTCTTTCTGACTTACGCGCCTCTCGCCCGCTTGCGGCTAACATCAATAATTTTAAATATGCATTTTTAAATTTTTATAATAATACTTAGGGATGTTACAGTTTAAAGCTTTATAATATTAGAACGGGTATATTTCTTATTGAATAAATATGAATAAAGTCAAATAATGAAATAGTTGATTTTAAGTCTTATAATACCACAATCAACATGATGTTAGCCGCAAGCGGGCGAGAGGCGCGTAAGTCAGAAAGACAGCATAGCTGACTTTCGCGCCACGAGGCCGCGTAGCGGCGAAAATTTTGTAATTTTTAGTCAAATAACGCATTCTCCTGCGTAACCTTGAGGAAATTTTGTCTTTTTAATGACCTGTATAAATATAGGTATATATGTGTAAGATATATTATTTACAGTATACTGAACTTCAACAATTTACTGAACTGTATGTATTATTATTTGTAAATAAAAAAAAAAAAAAATTCAAAATACTGATATTTTATTTCTTACATAACTAATATAAATAAAATATAAAAATATAAATAAACAATATAAAAATAAACTAAAAATATGTTAATCTGAGTCGCTGTCATCCATTGGCACTGTATCTACAGACCAAGCCGATGGCGAAGAGGGTCTGCTGGGCGGTTCTTCCTCGGAGTCGCTGCCACCCATTGGCAATGTATCGACAGACCAAGCCGATGGAGAAGCAGATCTGCTAGGCGGCTCGGCCTCCATGGACCAGCTACCACTATCTGGATCTTCTTGATGCCCCAGATCTTCGTGGTGGGACACTAACACCACCCAGCTGCTGCTATCAGGACCATTCCCATCGTAGGAGTGCGCAACTCTAACGTCGTACTCCCAGAAAGACAATGCTGTTTCAGTGGATTCGCTGGAACTCACAACATTTTCTTGGGAAGCCATTTCTCTTCCAGCTATGCAGTTTAACTGAGGACCAAACGGTGAGGAGTTTCTCATATAAGCACACCCCCACTCCACCACAACCAACATAAACAAGCCTTGTAGATAGACAGTTTAATCCGTTTCTGCATCGGATACAGACGGTGAACTTTCAGAGGATACTGCTTCTGAGGACGTTTCGCGGTATCCATTTGTAGTGCTGTCGGCCGGACCCGGTGGCTCCTCTGTAACCCACGATAAATATGAACACCACTCACCGGTTTCAGGATCTTGATATCTTACTACTTCGCACCATACCAATGGTACAACATTCGATAACATCAAATCACTGGTAGAGGATATGGTTGGATCTTGGTTTGTGTCCATATTAAATGCAGAAACTCAAATGAAGAAGACTATACTATTTCCTACTATTAAGTCGATTTACCCCCACTTTATTTTGCTCTTAAAATATAAAGTAAAAAACAAACATTTTCATAAAATAGACATTTATTTACAAAAAGAATAATATATATAAAATTATTTACAAACTGAACTTAAATTTACCTAAGGACTAATATATAAATTTACTTAAACTAAACTATTTACATATTTACAATTACAATACTAAACTATTTACAATTTCTGTTTCTTGTTATTATTGCAAATGTTGCAGATTTCCACTGGTCTCATTTGGTGCAGCGGATCTCTGCAACATTTGCAATAATCTCTCTCCGCGTCCGTCAGACGTGTTGTAGCGTGGTAATCGACATGCCGATGCCATGCTATGTCGACACGTCGCTGGTAGCCCATGTAACACTCGTAGCACATATTATATTCTGCACCACCTCTTGTATCCACAGCCACATACGTCATAGTGGTGCAGAATATCTCACCCCCGGGGTGTCCTCTTAGGAGATACTTGTCCTTGAACTGAGGCATCTGAGGCATCTGCAACGATGCCATCGTCGTCAGAATCAGCAGGTCCCCCTTCAAGTACGATAACATCATCGTCTTCCTCGTCTCCTGCGAGAACACCCTCGTTGGCTCCAGCAACTTCCCCTTCGGCATCAACAGCGTCGACATCGACATCGCCTTCGACACCAGGCGCATCTGCATCACCCTCATCGTCGCTCCACATATTGTTGATGAGGTCCAGCTCTGCCAACCAATCCAAAAACTGCAGGTTGGCACATCCCCTGGGTGCATCAACCATAAAATTTGGTACAGCAGCCATTGTTAATTAAAAAAGTGTAAGGGTAAACGTAAACGAATAAATCTGTTGAAGTGCTGAAAATCAACTGAATCATATCACGTCTCCTCCTCGCTTATATGTAGCCGGCGACCTTGGCCTTGAATGACGTCAGCACCCTCAACATCTATTAAATGCGAATGAATACGAAGAGGAGCACAGTTATTTTTCTGCTTTCGTACTGCATATACTATAAAGTATTAACAAGTGTTAAAATGCCTTTTCCAAAAGAGTGGGAATCCAAACCAACCATTGCCGCATACCCATATAGTACGTATAACCAAATTGTGTGTCATAATTGTTATGTGTCCTGGCCGAAGGAGTACATGAATTCATGTACGGGATTGTGTAGAAAATGTAGAGAGGCGAATCCTGTGCCAATTAAGAAAAGCCAAGGGGTTCAAGGAAGAGATGCAGGCGAACGCCAAGAAAATGAATGCCGCAAGTGTCTGCAGCTGTTAACTCGCACAAATTTCGGAGTAAGCAGAGATGTTTGTGATGTGTGCAAGGTGGACCATCCATTAAGGCAGCGGTGTCTCTCTTGTGATAGGTATAAAGACGATTGTTGGAACAATGTGTGTAGGATGTGTAGAGACGATAAAATATTGTGCGAGAATGTTGGTCATTTTTATGGGAGTTTTGTGCATCACGAAAGAAAATGTTGGTGTTTTAATCAAGAAATCCAGTTGTTAAGGCATGAGATTAATTCATGGAATTAAGGCATGGAATTTTATGAAGATGTAAAATTTCTTTCTTTATTGTATTTGGAATTAGAATAATTTATATTTTGGGAATAAAATATATTTAAATAAATTTGTTTTTTTTTCTTCTATTAACTTACTGATATATAAAATGTAAATAATGTTACAGTGAAATAAAGAAAATAATGAATTTTAGACATTTAAATAAAACACATTAATGTCGTATACATATTTTATTACTATACTACTGATACACAAGTAAATATATAATTGATTATGCATATTTTACAATGTTTAATATTTAATAAACTACACAACGTCCATTTTGTCAATCCAAGAGTTGTGTTCTTTGGAAAGCCCCATCCATTTAACAAATATTCTGTTTCCTTTTTTCCTTAACACCTTCTCCACTAGATATACATCGGGATATTTAGTTTTTTGTAACTCCATTTCATAAAAACATCCTTTAATTGGTTGGCCATACATATCTTGAAGCTGATAAGTTGTTGGGTTAGTTATGTTTATTTTTACAATTTTAAAAAGTTCAGTTGAAAAATTGACTGTAAAACCTTTTTCAAATACACCTTTGTATGCACTTATTCGAACTACGTCACCAACATGAAACTTAGGTTTTAAAGCAATCCTAATATTATCATAAGCACTCAATTTTGTGGATGGTTTTACATCAGCAGGCTTCATACCAATCGTGCGATGTACTTTGTTATTGTACATATTTGTAACGTTGGCTAGAATGTCGAACCATTTGTATTTACCTCTAGCTGAGAATTCTTTATATAACCAATTTTTTAATGTCCGTATCACTCTCTCCACAACTGCTGCTTTCTTTGTACTATACGTCGAGTAATGATTAATGGAATGTTGTTTCATTAAAGTGGAAAAGTGTTTGTTGTAGAATTCGGTACCCTGGTCGCTTTGAATATTCTTAGGTGAGTAGTTTGATTTTTGCAAAATGCTCCTCATCCCCTTCGTAATTTCAATTGCCGTTTTATTTCTTAAAGGTCTTGTCCACACATATTTTGAGTAGCAGTCAATCACTACGAGAATATATCGATAACCTTTATTCTCATTAGCATATGGCTGCATTTCAGCCAAATCAATTTGCCATAAATCACCGTAACCCTTGATGATTGTTCTTCTTCTACGGAAATTTTTACGGGGTAATCTGTGCAGCTCCTCCACAATGCCCCTTTTTGTACTACTAATTTCCATGATAACTTCTTGATTCCAATGGGGAGGATACACCTAACTGGTAGATGTTTGCCAATAGACTAATCTCTAATAAGTTAATTCTTCTAATTTAACAAGTTTCTCAATTAAATTATTAATCTGTTTAGTGTTTAGAATAACAGCATTTTCAACTTCTTTATGTTTTTTGTCAGTATCTTTTTGTATTTGTTCATTAACATACTTTTTCATTGCTGCAATAACTTCTCCTTTTTTTCTTTGCATTTGATCATCAACATACTTTCTCACAGCACCACTAACTAAGCCAGCTTGATCATTAACTTTATGCATTTGCTCATTAACATACTTTTTCATAGCCCCACTACTTAAGTCAGCTTGACTATCGACATACTTTTTCATTGCTGCAATAATTAAGTCACTGATCTCATCCATAGCCTTGTGGATTTCTGCAAAGAATGTAGCAAAGCGATTTTCAACATAGTTACGTGTTACACCATCCTTACTATCTACTGGTTCTCCAATGTTCTTTAAACGTTTATTCTGGATATCAAAGTGATTATCTGTGGTGAGGTTAAAGCCAAGACCTGGTGGACCGCGTACGACTAATGATTTATTAGCGCCGCCTCTTCTACGTCCAAACTTGTCAATTGTGTTGTGAACAGGTAGCATTTCTGATTACATCTGATCTGATTTAAGTATTTCACAATATATTATACTTCCCAATTAGATATATTCACAGGGAAATTTAATAAAATCAATTTTTCTTTTTTTTATTTAAATTATTTCTTCCTACGTTGGACACTCCTTACTGGAATTAAATTTAATTTCGCTAAAAGATTATTTTTTCTTCTCTCATTTCCTCCAACAAACTAACTATTTCATTGTTAACACCACTGTTACCTGCCATTTTTGAACTATACAGCAGACGTAGACGATCTACCAACTCTTTCGGTTTATTCCAATAAACATAATCCACACCTCTACTATTGTATAATTTCTTAATAGGCATACCCGAACCTTTTCTAGATCTTGTCATTACTGTAGGAGATAACAGTGGTTTTATAATTTGACTGAATTTCTTCCATTTCTTTTCATTCAAACCCAGACTTATATCATAACGGTTATACGGTGCTTTTGTTTTATTTAATATTTGCCGATATATTTCACGCTCTTCATCTCCAGTAAAAGTCTCATCACTACGTAGAACTGATGGATGTTTCATAAATATTACATCATACAACTTAGAACTGCCAGGATACTTTCCCACTCGCTTATTACCATACCACAAGGTGATATTTCCATCAGAAAAGCGTATTTCGCTATTACCCATTAGTAGTTTATCTGTGTTGGGATCTAGACGCACACCGTATATAGTATCATATTTATGATTACCAGACTTTAAATTTTCTACATGTTGTTTGATCACATCACCATTTTCTGCACTGCTAAGGATACTTTCTGAACCTGGGGTACTCATTAACGATGATCTTGGTGGCGTTTCCATAAAATATGCTTGACTTGCATTATTCTCATCATCATCACTAGTTTCAGATGTAGCTTTAAATACACTGGTACTAGCTCTTGCACCCCATGGTGTTTGTGTTGGCTTTTGCGTGTGCGTTGGCACATTGTTTTGTGATTTTACCTTTGAAGCGGATGATAAGACTTTTAAAGGTGTGGTTATAGGTTCATATATCTTCTCCAGCGTTAATTTATTCTCAGCATCTCTATTCTTGAGAGAATTGAATTTCTTACGTACGGAGTCGGTAGCCTCAACTAATTGACGTTTCAGACTTATTTCAGCTCCCACATCTCTATCCATATTAGCTTTCTGCTTAATTTCGTCGATGTAATACCGACGCTGTCTGCAGATCGATTGAAGTCCTAATTACAATTCCTTATGGATATATGAAACTATCAAGTCCTTTCCTGTATCTTCCCTCATTTACTTCTCTATCTTTGTCAATTACAAGAAACCCATATCTTTCTTTCCAACATTCTGCACACATTTCTTGAAATAACTTAAAAGATACGTCTGGTGAGACATGATCAGAGAAAATGTGATGTAAATTCATGTCATCCTGCTTGAACAATGCTATAAAATTTGCGTTATCCCTCACTAACTGCTTTGGCACACGAGAATATGTTTGTGCCAGATAAAAACAATCTACATTTCTATGGCGACCCATTGAGAAAAACGCACGAATTACATCTTGTTTTTCACATATAACATCATCAAATATAAATATAGAATTAGGTTTAGCATCGGATGGCTCCACTATATCTGCATTATTACTGAAGGTGTAAAATCCCAGTCCCTTAATAGGTTCTAATATCTTGCGCAAATACTCGTACTTGGGTTGATATAGAGACTTTGAATATAGGTAAATGTTTGCAAAACGAAGTCCAAGGGGGTGAGTAAGCAGAGATATAAGTAAATTTGTCTTTCCACAGGCACTTGGGCCGATTAATAGTCCACGAATAGTTGTGGGAAGTAATGGTCCATGGCGCGATTCGACTTGTAACCCACCTCCAACTTTTTCGTCTAAATTGTCTACAGCAAACTTCTGTCTCTGCTTTACAATACGCATTGTAGCACGGTTGAAGACTATATAAATAGATGTATGCATTACAATTGTTATTTAAATGTTGTCAGTCAAACAGCACACAAGTAAAAACCGCCATTGTTTAAAGGCTGGTAGAGGGGTAGTAAATTCCTTAATAAATAAGCTTCCATTTGAACTGCATTTACCGGGAGGTTATCAGTACTGCGGCCCCGGTACTAAATTACAAAAAAGATTAGCGCGAGGTGATCCAGGTATAAATAAGTTGGATTCTGCGTGCAAGCAACACGATATTGCATACGATCAAAACACGAACGATTTAGCTGCCCGACACAAAGCAGACTATCAGCTTGAACAAGCTGCTTGGAAACGAGTTAAATCCAAAGACGCAGGTATAAAAGAAAAGGCTGCAGCGTGGTTAGTTACTACCATAATGAAGGGGAAACAACGTCTCGGTATGGGATGTAGGTCAACATCTCGTACTACAAAAAGAAAAAATATAATTAAAAAGAAGAATAAAAACAGGAAGAACGTTAAAAATGTAGCGTTCGGTGCTGGAATAGTGCGCAAGGTACGTGATGATCTACGTAAGGTCGGTGGCAAGCGGTCTATTGGTAATGATACAAAAAAAATTGCTCAAATGGCGCTTCAAGCAGCACGGCGTCACATGAGGGCGGCTGGTGGAAAACGCAATATTCGTACACCTCGCATAATACCGATTCCGAAAGTTGGTGGAATTCTACCTTTAATACCTATTTTTGCAGGATTATCAGCGTTAGGTAGTTTGGCTGGAAGTGCAGCTGGTATAGCTAAAGCTGTAAATGATGTTAAAACAAGTAGAGAGGAATTGGCCGAAAAAAATCGTCATAATAGACACATGGAAGCGATTGCTCTAGGAAAAAGTGGCAAAGGATTATATTTGAAACCGTATCGTAAAGGTCTGGGTCTTTATTTAAAACCACAAAGTTCAAAAAACTACTAGACACCCTACCTCGAAAACCTCTCACCGACATCGATCTTAAATATTATGCTGAGAAGATGAAGGTACCATATTTTCGAGGTATATTTATGCGTGACAATCTACCAAATTCTGGACCACATCATAATGAATCCTCCATCATAAATTTGGATAGTATAGATGGCCCTGGAACACACTGGGTGGCATATAAAAAACGTGGCAGTTTAGTCACATATTTCGATAGTTTTGGCGATTTACCCCCGCCAAGAGAATTAGTCCAGTACTTGCGCAACGGTTCAATGTCTACAAATAAAATCTACTATAATTATAAGCGCCAACAAAATTTTAACACAGTGTGGTGTGGTCATTTGTGCTTAAAGTTTCTTTCCTCAAAAAATTAAATAAAAACTTTTCAAATGGAATCTGTAACACCATCAATGGATCGAGAAGCAATTAAACGGATGGGCCACTCATTGATTGCTTTCTCTAGACTACGCAGCTTATTGAAGATGAGTAAACAGCAACTTTCAGATATGCCTAAAGAGGTAATGATTGCATGTGCCCCTAATGAAATTGCGTTAGTGTGGGATAAGTTACCCAGACATCTTCAGGATGATATTGACATTTTAAAATATCAGTACTGTCAAGAACATTATTCTAATGATGAAAATAATATCGATGTTAATGATGGCTCACCACCTCGAAAAATATTTTGCTGCTACTGTAAAGTGCACGAGGTGAACGTGGTGTCAAATAATGACATAAATGTATCTCCATCACCCCTCAAAAAAAGAAGATTAATCCACAACAATTGCTGTAAATCACAATAAATTCATGCAGCAATCTCCAAAAACATCAGTCATGTCACACACCTTCACTTTATCAAGCCGCTCAAGCGTGCTCAGTGCAGAATTTTATCCACCCATTGAACTAGATATGGGTAGTCGATATGGACTGGGATTAATTGGATTTTATTCATACAACTCTATATTTAATGTAGACGAGACAAACAATCGTTTTTGTTATAGAGAGCGTCCAAAACTACCCCTTGTATACAAGCATATACCATATGGAGCCTATGAAATTGATGAAATATATCGAGCAATACTGAAAGCTATACCAGCTGATACAGAGGAAGAAAAAGAGAAATTATTCCGGCTACGAGCAAACAACAATACGCTGAAGTGTGAAATTTGGTCAAAATATGGAATTGACTTTTCACAAGCAAACTCGATTGGCAGTTTGTTGGGATTTGAACCAACATACTTACATCCAAACCAGAGCCATGAATCAACACTCCCTGTTGATATTATGAAAGTAAGAATGGTACGTGTGAATTGCAACATTATTTCCGGAGCGTATCTGAATGCCCTAAAATCCCACACACTCTTCGAGTTTGATATTGATGTTGAACCTGGATATAAACTTACCAAGGAGCCAGCTAACATCATATATTTACCTGTTAGACCTGAAGGACGTCAGTTTATCGACAACATTACTCTGCACATATTGGATGACAATGGAGATTTAATTAACTTTCGCGGTGAAAAGATTATTGTGAAGCTAGAATTGAAACAATTTTAATATTTCGAGCAAAAATGGGCTTTCGATATAATCAGAAACGATTGAAACAATTTTAATATTTCGAGCAAAAATGGGCTTTCGATATAATCAGAAACGATTGGCACATTGCCAATATAAAATGTTTAACGATAAAAAGAAGAGTGATTGTAGAAACCAATTCATTCAGCGTATACCTCTTAAACAGTTAAGACATAGGTTGTCGGCTAAGGACCGTGCATTTCTTCAATCTATTGGATTAAAACTGAGAGAAAATTAAATAACAATGGCAGCTTTTACATCTAGTGAAAAACTTGAAGTGTTCGACGAGCCCGTGTTTGATAAATCACTTGCCAGTTTACATGAGCATACGTATAAACCATACGGATCACCGTATTATAATAACTCGGATGAAATACGCATTCCTGTCAATTTTCAAGACCTTATACTCGACATTGCAGAGAGTTATATTTATATAGAAGGAAAATTTACTCCAAGTGATCTTACCAAGCGGTGTTATTTATCCAATAACACACTAGCTTTTCTCTTCGATGAAATCAGATATGAAATGGGTGGTGAACAAGTGGCTGTCGTTAGGAAGCCTGGTATCACTACCACAATGAAGACTATGGTATCATATGGACAAACACATCTCCGATCACTTTTAACTGCAGGTTGGGGTCTGACCGCAGAGAAGCAAGACATTTTAGATACTACCAGTCACGTATTCAGTGGTAGGCTGCCTCTTAAATACATCATGGGTTTTGCAGAAGATTACACAAAAGGTGTTATAAATGCAAAGCAGGAATTAATTTTAATCATAGCTCGATCTTTTAAAGATAGTTACATTGGTGAAGTTGATGCAGATCTAGAAATTAGCAAAATTGAGTGGAAGATAAAACATATTGTGCCTGAAGATAAACAAAAGCTTAAACTATTAAATAGAATTAATAAGGGTGGTAATTATGCCATAGTGAAGGTGGCTTACCGCATGTGGGATCTATATGAGCTACCTACTTTGCGTGATACATCGTCTGACATATGGGCTGTTAAAACCACTAGCAGCCTTGAGAGACCTCGATATATCATTATCGGATTTCAAAACAATGGCAATTCCAATGATAGAACCAAGGACGTCACACAGTTTATATCTGCAGATATTAATAATATTCGACTATATCTGAACTCTGAAGTATTTCCATATGAGCGTTGGAATTTGGATTTCGATAAGAAACTCGACTCCGCAGCATACTATGCATACGAGAACTTTCAACGTAGTTACTATGATAGAGATATGGCTGAACCATTGATGGATCTGGGAGAATTCAGAAAATACCCATTATTTGTCATAGATTGCTCCTGCCAACCGGATGCAATTAAATCATCCACTGTAGACATAAAAATAGAATTTGAAACACGAAAGACGAAGTTTCCTGCACAAACTCGTGTATATGCGCTTATACTTCACGATACATATTTAAGATATAGTGCACTGGATGGTTCAGTTCAGTCTGGAATTGCCGGCGCTAAATAAAACTTTCTTTTATGATGTCATCATTAAGCAACGAATTTCCTACTTTGATTATTGACTTACAAGGATTTCAATATAAAGAGAATGTGTTTACAGTAAAAGAATTGGCTGTGGTGTGCTGTAACACTAACCAGCAAGCACATTACTTTTTCAAGCCACCATATCCTTTTTCATCACTAACCCGAGGTGAACAGAATCAATATCGATGGCTACAGAACTACTATCATGGCGGTGTAAAATGGAGTGATGGATATATTCAACTGTCAGAATTTCCGATGATACTTCTACGGCTTTGTCAAAATACAGCTAATAATTATGGATGTAATGTATCACCACAGGATGTTATAATTTTATGCAAAGGCAGACTAAAGAAAAACATTCTACTGCATCATCTAAGATGGAATAAAATCATAGACCTAGATGACTGCTCCCCCTGCATACCTAGTCTCAAATCTTTGAGTGTACCAAGATGTATGGAGCATATTCAGCCCAACAATAGTCATTGTGCTCTTGCAAATGTTCACTATCTTAATAAATGTATTGTAGATTTAGATATAAAATTTGAATAAATATCTTTAAGTTTATTCATATTTAGTATTAATAACACATTTTTTAGATATGTAGCCAAGAAATAGGGAAATAAAAAATATAATCTAGTAATGTGTTTCATTTATTTCATATTTATCCTCACAATAAAATATAGTTCAATATTGCATTTTAATGTACATCATCAATTACAATTTTACAATAGTTGTGTAATTCTAATTACTATACATATTCACCTCAAAATGAAAAAAAAAAACAATAATTGATTAACTACTAATTGAGTTGTCTACAGCTTCTTCATCAGATTGGTCGAGTTGATATTTTTCAATAATTTTTTTAGGTAGATATTTTTCTATATCATATAGAAAACGTTTTAAATCTATTTGTACCATTTGCTCACAAAATTGTTCTAAATTTAAAATACCGCAGGAATATTTGCCACACAGGTTAGCACCAGTATTATACATTTCAGAATCCTCCTTAAGACGTTCAACTTGTTCAGCATCGAAGCAGAAATTTAGATCATAGTTTATAGCATGCAGAGAATCCATACTTAGATCACTCAGTTGACAAGACAGTTTTTCAATGGCCGAATCAATGTCTTCCGCCCTTGTCCACTTTTGTGCCGAATATTGCATCCACATATTTGTTGGTTGTGGTAAAGCTGGAAATTAAATAAATAAATTTAGAAAAAATATAAAAGAGAAATTATAAAATTACTTACATGGGTGCTACTGATGAAAAGTAAATAAATAGAAACTAAATACTTGTGGTACAAGTCTATGGTGACAAGAACCTACTACAACTATGCCTGATTCGATATGAGCTAATGAGTGATCTAAAATGAGATTATATTTTGTAATACTTCTACCGCAACCATTCTTTCACTATACCCTATTTACTAACTAGATAATATTTTAAAACATTTACATATTTTCTGATATATTTAATCAATAAGTTTGAATTTTAATAGTGACCTCGATTTGGCACCGGCATATATGGGAAAACTCTGTCCTAAATACATCAACGCGTATTTACCGTTAGATGAATTTATTTCATCCATAAATGCACTTACAAGTTCTGCAATACGTTTAGGTAAAAATGATTTAAAAGTAGTATTTGTATCTTCGTCAAACAAATTTACTAAAATCGATTTACCAAACCGTGTATTAAGCATCATCATTTTCTTTATGATGTAAACTTTATTTAAGGTTAATGATGAAATAGGTTTTAATTCTAAAACCTCCGTGTCTTCAATGATACGTTCATTAAGAACTGATAAATTGATATTGGTATTCATATTTAAACAATTGTATACAGTGAAAGAATGCCAACTAATTATATTACAAAAATTTTCTTACTTGAAATACTTAAGATCACAACACTACCAACTTATTAACTGTAACCGAATCAGACTAAATATGAGTTTGCTCTTACAACGTATTCTCTTTTATGGCAACGTGCTGCTACGTCACAACACATTTTATCCTTGACAAACGTGCTTTTCGAGGTCAAGCGATGTGGTACAAGTCTAACACAAGATCGGGCAGTGTCTACATCTCAGGGTCGCTTACACCAACCAAGGTCAAGGCCGTGAAGGCACAAACCACTTGTGCTTAACAAACGTACCTTTTCAAGGTCAAGTGATATGGTACAAGAGCGTGTGTAGCTCAAGGACGCTTACGTCACTCAAGGTCAAGGCCACGAAGGCACAAACCACTTGTGCTTAACAAACGTACCTTTTCAAGGTCAAGTGATATGGTACAAGAGCGTGTGTAGCTCAAGGACGCTTACGTCACTCAAGGTCAAGGTCGTGACGTCACATAAAGTGGTGGGGGGAGGCCCAATGTCGGCTAAGGACCTCTACTCCCATACATACTACTCGAAAAATATAATTTCATATGTCACAGTCTACATATCTTCGAGGTTACAATCTTTATAAAAAATAACTAATAGCAGTTGTCCTCGAAAGATTGTCAATGCCTCTAAACAGTGACCGTTTTCCTGCAGAGCTTTTCGGTTCTGATCCAGAAGTGCTGGGAATCTCTTGCAAAATTTCACTACCTGCTCTTGCTGTGACAGGAGACTTCTCTACTAACTGGTAATAGACCGTGGGATAGTGACAGATTTTTTTAAACGTTTGGTTCCTATCTGGCCTTTTGGGAGCCTTTTGTGCCTGATTTGTACTAACCATTTTCGTGTTTATCAAACGGTTATCCAGGGCCCCTCAGCGGAAAACAAAAAAGAAAATTTCGTGAAAATGAGCAATTTCAAACGTTTTGTTCCTATCTGGCGTCGAGTTAGACTTACGTTTTAAAGAAAAACATCCGACGGAAGCTTATCGCCAGACAAATTCTGTGGGCCGGAAGGCCCGAAATTTCAATCCGAAGTTGTAAGAAAAAATGGTCAAAATCAAACGATTTGGTTCTTATCTGGGAATTGTATATATATGTAATTAGATTATAATTATCGCGATATAACAAACGCCAGACAAATTCCGAGGGCCCAAGAGTGAAAAAATTATTGTTCAAGTTGTCAAGTATTCCGCGAAAATCAAACGATTGGTTCTCATGTGAAATGATTTTTTCTGTAAAAATTAACCAAAACGAAAATGTATTGTATCATTCACAGACATTTTTAGTGGGCCAAACATATTTTAAATCTTAAAAGAAGTGCACGAAAAAAAGCCATTTTTTCAAACGATTTATTCCTGTCTGGCATTTGGATTTTAAAAAGATATGGTAATAACTAAACCATATTTCAAGTCCCAGACCAAAAGCGTGGGCCAAACATATTTTAAATCTTAAAAGAAGTGCACGAAAAAAAAAGCATTTTTTCAAACGATTTATTCCTGTCTGGCATTTAGATTTTAGAAAGATATGATAATAAATAAACCATATTTCAAGTCCCAGACAAAAAGCGTGGGCCAAACATATTTTAAATCTTAAAAGAAGTGCACGAAAAAAAAAACATTTTTTCAAACGATTTATTCCTGTCTGGCATTTAGATTTTAGAAAGATATGGTAATAAATAAACCATATTTCAAGTCCCAGACAAAAAGCGTGGGCCAAACATATTTTAAATCTTAAAAGAAGTGCATGAAAAAATGCCATTTTTTCAAACGATTTGTTTATTCCTGTCTGGCATTTGGATTTTAAAAAGATATGGTAATAAATAAAACATATTTCAAGTCCCAGACAAAAAGCTTGGGCTCAACCGTAGATATGTTGAGTGAAAGTATCGAAAAATCAAAAAACAGTCGTGTAAAAATCGATGCATTTTCAAACGATTCACACTCGTCTGGCATTTCATTAGCTTGTCGAGTATTATACACATTTAAACAAATTTGTTTCGCGTCACTATTTAAATGCCGCAAGCGCGGATTTATGGGGGGTAACGGGGTAACAAGATTCCGTAAACAATCAACTTTCATTTTAAAATTTCATAATTTTTATTATTTTATTTTATATTCTTGAATATATTTAGTTGTGTTTATAATTTTGTTTTTTTTGAGATTTTGTCCCCCCCGCTCATCAATTTTAATTTTCGAGGAAAAACATTTTTGTTATTTTCAACACGCGGCTACGTTACCCCCCCAAGCTCAAGGTCCAGATCCGCCCTTGAAATGCCGTTTTTTTTTTCACTTGAAACTCATTTGGAATTTGATTTTCTTTATCACTGGAATCAATATAACTGTCACTTTCACATTCATAATCCCTCGATCGAATAATATTTACAATAAATAAGTTACATAGTTACTAGCAAAAGGACAAATATAAATTATTACATATTAATATATAATTTACAACTCTGCACTACACCATAGAAACTGAGAGTCCTCGTAAGTCCGTACCTGTTTCATTCACCCTTGGCGTAGGTAGTCAACCACACGAAAGTGATTTCTTCTCTCATTTTAATGCACGCGACATAAGACACGTAAGATGTGATGTGGTAGACACATATATGGTATGCATTGTTTGCGAGCGACGCTGCTTTTTATACTCCCCGCTCGTCCCGGGGTGATTTTTATTTATCGTTTGCTAATGGGGAACTTGCCCATTTTTTTTGTATTTCATTAAAGTGTGTTTTTGTATAAAAACACGCCACATCGAATATCAGCTCTTAAATCGCAGTACTTACTTTGCAATAAATAATTAAAGTTGAAATCCTCGCTACTCCTCACGAAAAGCACTGTGACGTCAGATCGAGAAACTAATCTCGCGTGGGGACCCACAGATGGTGTACTTTAGCCGAGCGGTATGTCTTCACCCTAATTAATAGACTGGGTGGCGGTTGGCTTTGAGACGTCCGCATATTTGGTCTTTTGCTCTTTATGTTAGAGAAAAAATAAAAAAAGTGTCGGAAAGCTCAATCAATTCTCTTTACATAAGCTATCTACAAATTTTTCGAAAAAAGCAATAATTATCGAAATATTCGAGGAAATGTAGGAAATTACACGTTTTCCTATAATGTATGTAAATCTAAAAAAAATATTTTTTCTCAGAAACCTTTGTTTCGAAGGACCGAGATTAACGGAACGTCAAAGTAGTACAAGATATTAAGTGAACATCATATATGAGATCAATTTCAATTAATTACTGAATAATTGCGGTGACAAAATGGAGAAATTTTACCGAAAAAAAAAGTCCCAAATCCCGCCCCCCTCTAATTCGTTCATTTTTGTCGGAATTCAAAAAATTAAAAAAATAGTTTTAGCAAATTTTATTCTATTTAAATTAGCTAGAGTAGTCTTTTGGCGTAGGAGCCAGGATTAAAATGTTGCCAACTGTAGAACCTCAAAATTTGCGATATATCTACATCTGCGCCCCAGATTTTTGTCTGGCACTTGAAATATGGTGTGTTTATTAACATATCTTTTTAAAAAACAAATCCCAGACGAGTGTAAATCGTTTGAAAATTCATCGATTTTTACACGACTGTTTTTTGATTTTTCGAAACTTTCGCTCAACATATCTACGTCTGGGCCCAAGCTTTTTATCTGGGACTAGAAATATGGCTTATTTATTAACATATCTTTTTAAAATCCAAATGCCAGACAGGAATAAATCGTTTGAAAAATGGCATTTTTTTCGCGCTTTTCTTTTCGTCTGGCTATCCAGGGGACCCAGCCAATTCGTCTGGGAATCTTAAATTGAAACTACTTATTGCCTAATATTAACAAAAAAACAAATGCCAGACGAATGTAAATCGTTTGATTTTCGCGGAATAATTGACAACTTGAACAATAATTTTTTCACTGTTGGGCCTTCGGAATTTGTCTGGCGTTTGTTATATCGCGATAATTATAATCTATTTACCTATATCTACAATTGCCAGATAAGAACCAAATCGTTTGATTTTGACCATTTTTTCTTACAACTTCGGATTGAAATTTCGGGCCTTCCGGCCCACGGAATTTGTCTGGCGATAAGCTTTCGTCGGATGTTTTTCTTTAAAACTTTAAGTCTAACTTGACGCCAGATAGGAACAAAACGTTTGAAATTGCTCAGTTTCATGAAATTTTCTTTTTTATTTTCCGCTGAGGGGCCCTGGATAACCGTTTGATAAACACGAATATGGTTAGTACAAATCAGGCACAAAAGGCTCCCAAAAGGCCAGATAGGAACCAAACGTTTAAAAAAATCTGTCACTATTCCTCGGTCTATAAGGGATCGCCTATATCTGAAATAAAAATAATATCAGTAGAATATTAGTGGCTACGTTTCTCGCGGGAAATGTAGTTCCACTTATTTTGAAAAAATTAGGTAGGAAAAAGTATGCAGTAATTGGGGCAAATCAGACAAATGAACCCTGTGAAGATACAAAAAAATGCATCGATAAGTGAAAACGATTACTGTGAAAATTATTATGGGTTACTGTCAACAATAAGAATGAAGATTTTCTCCATGAGTGAATTTCTATGTATCCAAGGAAAACTCTCACAGAATTCTTTTGTCTGATTTGCCGGAATTGCACCCAGTTAATTAGTTACAATTACAGACTAGAACTATACCTATGAGTGTGAACTCTTCACTCTCAACACCATCACCAACATTTTGTAAAACACTTCTTACCGGTGTCTGCTGTGTCGGACGACATGGGAAAAGTGTGGGGACTGCATTGCGAGTCAGTTTACGCCTGGCTAACGCTCGTTTCACACTATACGGTTTTGATCGTACGGTAAAGAACCGTACGGCTTTTTGTCGTGACATTGTTGTTTTCAGATTACACGGTTTTTTGCCGTTGTAAGCTCAACATTTTCATTTCATTTGTAATAATGAGACAATTATACGACAATTTCATGTTCTGATTTTTTGTTTTTTAATAAGTATTAAATATACTTACCAAACGCATTTTTATTTTGTCTTCCATCGAATCAAAATCTTGTTTCAGTTCTAAGCAAACTTCCAGGCTTTCTTGTGGCAATTCGATCTTTATAAACATTCAAAGTTTTGTTCCATAGCACAGTCCTACTTTGAACCAAGGCTATCAAAACTTCCGCATCAATTTCATCCATTTCCCAAAAGTTAATAATTAATAATTCAACAAAACAATGTAGCTGCCGTACGGCTCAAAACCGTTGAATGTGAAAGCACGCATTTAGTTATGTAGACCACTGAGTCAAAGGTGCCGAAAGGTCCCATGCTTTTCTTCACTCCACTAAAAGAATGCGGCCGCACGGCTTTCTACCGTACGATCAAAACCGTGTAGTGTGAAAAGAGCGTAAGTCCAGATAACTATTATCAGTAAAATGACGGGAGCAGATTCTATAATTTTTAAGACTTTCTCCAGTATAACACATACCCATACTCTCCTGCCAAATTTGTGACCTGTAAAACATACATAATTGTGCTGTTAGAAGTGTGATTTACTAGGTACTTAACTTGCCTTTCCAACCGTGAGGGGAAATAATGAAGTTTTGCCACTTCATCCTCTGAAAACCCACACACATGGCACAAACTTATTCTTGACCCTGAGGCCATCTCAAACATAAAAAAATTAAACAGTAGATTTTCTACTAACTGTTAGGTTATAATTTTAAAACTTACCCGTCACAGAAAAATTGTGGTTTTCAAAAGCAAATATTGTCTTTAACATCCAAATATACGAAATATAACTAGGAAATACTAAAAAATCACGCTGATCAAGACTAAAAAAACCAAAAAAAATCTCAATTTTTTTTAACACTTAAATTTGAGGTTGACAGATCAGAAACAGATTGACAGATAAAAACCGCAGTGGTGGCAACCTGGCGGCAGTCCCACGTGCTGCTGGTGCTGCCATCTCCGTATACCTTACAATGTATGAAACTGAGACAGCCTTATCGAATTTCTGATGTATTAAGAAGAGATAGCAAACAAACGTTATATCGGACAAAATTTCGTATTAGCTTGCGCGTCTCAAAGTTGTCTCTGACACAATGCGTGTCCACTAAATATTTGTAAAATCCGTCATTGTTAAAAACATAAAAACACAATCATTCGCCATTACCACATACGCGCAACGACCAGTACGCCTTTTGATCACAGTAAATTCTACACTACTGATACTTGCTGTTATTGTTTACTTTTGAATATTGCATATACAATTTATTTTCTTGGTTATTTTTGAAGATTTTGATAAATGAAAATTTTGCGTAAATCAGGAAGATGTGTGTATGTGTATAGTATATAGGTATACTTTTTATTTACAATAAACAGGATGTATACTTTCTGGAAGACAGGAAAAACCTGGAAAAGTCAGGGAATTTGATTTTAGTCAGGGAAAGAAATCAGGGAAAAGTCGGGGAATTTATAAATTTATAAAAAAAAGTCAGGGAAAATTTATTAAAACTACTTATATCCAAAGTTGTTCCCATCTTGCGCCTCCCCGCTCGTCAAAAAATATTTTTTCTACGATTGTGCTGAAAGTCAAATTTTCAAACTTCAAAATGGCTGCAGAAAATATTACTTTGCCGCACGGCGTGCGGCAAAGTAATTCGCCACACGCCTTGATTACATCTTCACCAGAGCTGGGCAAATACTTTGAAAAAGTATTTAAATATTAAATACTAAATACTTTCAGAAAATTGAAAGTATTTAAATATTAAATATTTTCAAAAGATAAAAGTATTTAAATAATAAATAACAGAAGTAATTAAATAGTTTAAACTTAGTATTTAAATACTTTCTGAATATTTAAATACTTTGATAACACTGAAATATTTTGAAGCATAGTTAAGTGTATAAAAATAGCCTTTAATGGTTAAACTTCGCCAAATTGTATTTTTCTATTTTTGTAGAAATTAATAAAGACTTAATATTATCATTATCATTATTATTATTATATTAAATACTATTTAACTATTTGAGGTGTCAAAATTTTAGGTTTCATGACTTTCATGAACTTCTACAACACTATTTTAATACCTATCTACTTAACCAGTTCTAGTTGGGTATTGGACTTTTACTTATCCGTAGAGCTAGGACCTTTGCGTCTTCTGCAAATATCCAAATAAAACACAGAGACTATGGCACTAGTTCAACTGCTCTCTGTCACAATCACACAACTTATACATGCAGAGTGAGAGGGAAACATGCGTTTATTTTCGGTTCATTATAAATATTTAAAAAATCACAAATAATGGTATAATCCTTAAAATAGTTTCAAATACTCCCCATTGCTCTAAGGAATACAACCATATACAGTTTTTATCATAAACTTTGTATATAGTTAAATGACATACTTTAATAATGAAATTAGGAACTATTTTCATTGACAAACTACGATATTCAAGTACAACAGAAATTTACAATAAAAAAAAATATAGTTGTATTCGTTAGAATAGCAACTATTTGAAACAATTTTAAAGATTATAGTATATTTGGTTATTTAATTATTTATAATAACCCGAAAATAAACGCATATTTCCCTCTCACTCTGCAAAAGCCTAACTTTAACAGTTAACACTTACTGTCTATGTCTGCTCTCAACTAACTTTCTGGGAATTAAGACGTGAATGACTGAAGACTGAATGATGCAATGTGTTTATTAACTACATAATATGGTACATGTCTTGATTCTTGACGAGTATCTGCCTGTCTCCCTGGTGTATTTCATTATATTTGTTATATTTATTTAAATACTTTTGAGATTCAAATACTTTTGAAAGTATTTAAATACTGTCAGAAAAGGATTTAAATACTTTTTTAGAAGTATTTAAATACTTCTCAGTTATTTAAATAGTTTAAGTATTTATAAATACTTTAGGATCATTTTCAGATAAAGTATTTGCAAGTACAAATACAAATACTTGCTGCAAGAAGTATTTAAATACTCGGTATTTAAATACTTTCTAGTATTTAAATACTTATGAAGTATTTGTAAGTACATATTTGCCCAGCTCTGATCTTCACACACCGGAATAAAATAGTGTGTTCAGAATGATTGCGGAAAATGTCACTTTAAATAAAATCTGACAGGCAGCAAATTTTAAATTTTGGAAAGACTTTAAAAAAGGGAAATAACTTCACAACCGTAGAAAAAATAGTATGTAACACACATGTGGCAAGCCTCATTGCCACACTTGTATTACAATCTACTATTTTTATATCGTAATCGTACGGTTATTGTTTTCGCAATCGTAATCGGTAAAACAGGAATCGCTAAACAAAACATAAAAACTGCAATTCTTCTGTTAGTACAGTCGAATTGATTTAATTTAATTTTTTTCGGCGACAACATTCCACCTGAAATTTCATTGTTGATTCTTATGTATTATGACCTGATTACGAAAAAAATATTTGTGGCCAAAAATTCCGTATGCGTCAAAAGTTATATGCACTTTTTGATGCGCTTTCGCGGATTTTCAACTTATCTGCTTAATATATCTTGTAGTAGAAATCGGATAGGAATTTTAAAAATACTGGCTTATTTAAAATAAAATTCTTAAAAAATATAGATTCGTCAATCCGCCATCTTGGAAAAAATAGAAAACACCAAGAATAGCCGAAAACATCGAAATTGAATATATTCTCTATAAGAAGGAATCATTTCACCAAAGTTTCCAAAAATAAAACTCATTTATGGTCAAATATAATGCACCCATCCCGGACACCGTATGTCAAATAGAACGGTTGAAGATGGCGGACGAAATAAAATTTTTAATTCTTCATTTTTAAAAATTTTTATATTCAAGTACTTTATTAAATTTTATTTGACCCGTATTTTTTTATTTTACAATCTAAAGTAATTTTAATAGTGAAATTAATTATTTAAACTAAGAAATTTTGAATTCACGCCCATCGCCACGTCAGATGTGAGCGCATGCGCAGTTGGATAAAGGAATAATCGACGGGCGTCGTTTGCTTTACTTATTTGCTGTTAGCATACAGATCCGGAAAGTGTTGGTTTTGGTATTGCAGATTTAATCGACCGCCCACAATAAAGGTGTCAACCAGTACTCTAGCAGAGGGGCAAAAAGTGACACGCCCCATGTACTATGTGTTATACGATCAAAGGAATAACCTAGTTGCTTCGCTCGCTTGCTCTTATTGCCATACCAAAACCAACACTTTCGAACGTGTATAGTCCAGTCAATGGGGTTTCACTTCTAATTTGAGTGCTAATGAATGGATTTCATTGAAATCTTGCGCAATGTGTTAATAAAAGATTTGAAAAAAGATCAGAGTAGAAAATGATCGGAAGTGGTAGAAAATACCCCTTTTATCATGGGTTCCGTAACTTGTAGAATTAGGTCAAAAATGAAAGAGAAACAATAAATTTAAAAACATGTAATTTAAAAATTTGAAAAAATTCAGACGTATGCATTGAGGCCTTCTAAACATGTTTTGTCTCTTTGAATCTTTTTGTAAATTGCTAATTTTCCGAGTTACAGGCAGTTTTTCACAATAAATTATGTACTACATTTTTGCACAAAAAATACATGAAAATTCGAAAAATGGACGTCATTTATGTATATTATTATAAAAAAATACGAAACCTATATAGTTATACCATTTTTAAAAGTTCAAGATGATTTTTAAATTTTCATGTATTTTTTAATGTGCAAAAAAATGTAGTACATTAGTTATCGTGAAAAGCTGCCTGGTAACTCGGCAAGTTACAAAAAAATTCCGAGAGATAAAAAATGTTTAGAAGGCCTCAATGCATACGTCTGACTTCAAATTTTTAAATTACATGGTTTTAAAGCGCTACAATTTAAAAAAAGGGGGGTAGTTTTTCATGTTTTTCCGGAATAACTCGGTAAAAACGCACTTTACAGAAAAGTTGGAAATAAAAAAAGTCTTGTATTTCGATGATACATTCACTTGAATTTTTTCAGTTTTTTCTTTCAACTTTTACTTTTTCCCTCCCCCACTTTTAGGAATTTTCGACTGGCCATATCTCCAAAAATATGCATTTTCGAAAAAATTGATAAGTGTAAAAACATCTTATTTTGGACCAAAAAGGTAAATTTATTGTTTCTTTTTCATTTTTGACCTAATTCTACAAGTTACGGAACCCATGGCAAAAGGGGTGTTTTCTACCCCTTCCGATCATTTCCTACTCTAATCATTTTTTCAACTTTTTTATTAACATCATTACAAACACATTGCACAAGGTTTTATCAAAATCCATTCATTAGCACTCAAATTAGAGATTTTGGTCATTTTAGCGTTCTGTTGACTGGATTAATAGAGTCATTGTATTTTAAAGAAATACTAACCGCAAACTTTTAACATTTCGGGATTCGGCACTTAAATACCTAGTTCAAATTGTCTGCATAAAAATCGTGTACCTTATAAAAATCCACTATGAGTAAATTCTCTGAAGTACCTTTCACAAAATTAGGTTCCATTATAAACAAATATTAAACAAACACACAATGTAAATGTAAACAGCAAATCAACAGAGCACCACCACCAACGTGATAAATGAAAACATGAAAATTCCCTAGAATTGAATGATCATCAGATACGTCATCATTTACCGCCTTTTTATTTTCAAAACCAATTTGTTCTTGCATATGATGATTAGAACTTTTTTTAATATGATATATGCAATGTCTATTTAATATACTTTTTAATCATATAACAATATTTTGTAAATTTTGTTGAAGGAAACGACCCTATTATCAAGGAGGCATTGTACGTCACTTTTTTTCGACTGTACTCTAGGGTGAAGTGAAAAAAGACACTTTAACTTTTTTTGGAAATCAGAAATGCTTGGGGTTGCAAAAGTTGCTACACCAGATAAGCAATACCAGGATAAAATATTATTATTCTCTAATGTTATTTTGAGGTGCCGCAAAGACCTTTGTTTTGGAAAAAACCGCTTGCAAATAATCTTCATATTTTTTTAATATTTTTGTGTAAAAATTTAGCTTGGGTATAAAAAGGCATTCAAATACTTTTGTCAATCTCAATCTCAAAAAAAAACCTCAGTTTTATATTAAAAAGCTATGAGTTGCCGCAAGACTGCTAAATATTCAGATTTTTAGCATTTTAACCCTTTAATGTAACTAATTAATTCTTAATTTTTTTTCAAGTTAATCTTGAATATATCTACTCTATTAAATTTCAAGTATAATTAAATTTGAAAAAACCACCAGTTTTTCAAAATGTTCAAAAATGGCGTCATTCATGAAAATTTTAAAAATGATGACCCTTGCGGCTGCTTAAAAAATAAATAAAATTAAAAAAATAAATTATGGTGTGTTCAATTATGCTAAGTGGTAACTTTTGCACACCCAAGCTTTTTGAAAATAATTTTTTTTTCACTCCACCCTATTGCACGTTATTTTATGTACTTTTCGGCGATAGAGTTCATTTTTTTTTAATTGTCAAAAAAGGTGAGTTTGTTTTTGTGCCTTTTTACAATTTTCAAAAATGTATTTTCTTTGACCCTCTTTTTTTTTTCATCCAATTTTCATCGAAACAAAATGGAATATACTATATTAGTTTCATTACCGTCATTTTGGCGGTCATTTTTCCTTTGTGAACATGAACTCTACTCTCGAGACGAACCCTGTTATCCATATTTAGTATTTCACACGGTGTCATTGTATTTTGTATGATGATACGGGTAAGTAGGTCCAAGCAAGAAAAAATAACTGCAATCCTTTCACTTGCTCTTGTTTTATTTTTAAATTTGTTGCAACTTACATAACGATTACCTACAATAGTAGAACAGAACAATGTCACGCTTAAGTTACTATTTTACTGTGCAGTTCAATAAACTCTAATACTGCATTTGGTGGAACGGAAATTCTGCCTTTGTTCCAAAGCATTCAAACCACTATTAACATGAGAATAGATTTTGATTATTATCTTTTCTTTACACTATTTATTTTTCCTACTGCCCTTTATATAATATTATTTAATTGCAACACATGTTTTAAAAAACAATAGAGCCAAGTAGTGTGAAACATGTATTTTATTTTATAGACCCATTATTTTGAAGTAAGTTATCATTAAAAGCGTAAAGTTTTTTAATGATACAAGTGTTTCTATAATAATATTTCTCTAATGTTTCTAACAGTTGTGTCAGAGATTTTACAGGGTATTTTGAAAGCCAGTTAATCATATCCATTAACTACAGGCATGGCGTACATAAAAACGTCAATTTTAAAACAGCTGGTTTATATGTTCAAGATGAAGTTCAGAAAAGACGAGTGACCTGTGAAATATTTGATTTATCATATAGAAAAGTTTAAAAATGTTAAAAACAAAGGGATCCTATAATTTTGCTTATCGACAATAGGAATGTTGATGGCAAATGGGTTTGTCATAATTTTATTTGATCAAATAGAATCGAACTCAGGCTTGATAACGCATCTCTTGCTGTGAGTTCACAATGGTTGTACCCTTAACGAAATTATAAATAAAATAATACGTGGCAGCGAAATCTTACAATTACGGAACGACGGAGCCAATTACCCCTACAAGCAGGGATCGAAAATATCATGATATTTATATAAATATCAGACAAACTGATATATATCACAAAAAATGTGATATATATCACTTTTTGATATTTATGATATTTATTTTTATTTTTTTAATTCATGTAACTTATTCATGCAAATAAAACCACGATTGAATTTAAAAGAGTGCATATCATATTTTAAATCATTTTTATTCAATGTTTTTTAAGCTTATTATGTCTTGGCTCTGAAAATGTAACAAACAAAACATAAATTCTAACAATTTAAAATAAAGTCAAATTCTGTTCAGCTGCCTCGGGTGCCCAAGGCACCCGCCCGAAAGTTCTTCTCACGGCCCAATGATGTATCACTTTACCCGGGTTACCTTCTCTATCCTCCCAGCTGCATTTGGGTATCATTGGGTTCGTACAAGTGGGAAGAGAATCATGAGTTTTGTTACATCAAAATTAAAATGACGATCTTGCCCCGTCCAACTGTAAAGCTAAGCAGCTGAAAAGAATTGGCGTAGGTGTTTAATCGCGCACCATAGGCGTAGGCGTTTTATTTTTATATTTGCGATATATATCATGATATTTATGGTGATATTTATGGTGTGATATTTTCCATAAATATCATGATATATATCATGATATATATCAAGTGAATATCCTCGATCCCTGCCTACAAGTGAACTGAAGGGTACTCTTGCCTACTCTATATATTGTAGGGTAAATAGTGACCGAAATGGTGGAATGACCATCTGAGCCAGATGAATAACTCATATTGCACCTCTAGATATTACTCAATGACTCAGGATGGTAGTCAAACACCCGTAATGCTGCGTAATATTGCTGAATGATATCGAGAATCGCGTAAATGGTAAATACATGAACAATTTCGACAACTGGGTGCGGGTCCTGCAGTTGGCACAAGAAAACTTTACATCACTGCGCGTACGGTAGATCAACTGGCGGGCCACAGACAAGGAATCGTTCGGTTCTAACTAAAAACTCTTTCTGAGTTACCAGGCATCCTGTTCCTTTACCAATCTTGGACAACACCTGCTCTGATGGCTGTTTTCGTCGGATTTGTGACGTTAAACAATCTTCGCGATGAGATATTATTAACTGATTTTTAGACATTTTTTAAAATTTGGTATACGTATGTATGCATTATCTGGTTCTAGCCAGATGTTTTGTAATCCATGAACTATTCTAGTTGGCTTCCGTTTACTGCACAACATTTCTGACGGCATTAACTCTTCGCCTCTTGCCATATGGTGTTCCCTAAACTGTCAACCGTTTTATATTGTTTCCTCTCCGATTGATATGCCCAAAAAATGAGAGGATTCGGCAGAATACGAAGATGGAGTGACGCTTTGGAGACGTATTTGGAGAAGTAAGCTATTACCACGATGGTCTACAGAGAATTCGTAGCAAGGCCCACATCTAGAAGGCATCGATGCAGACAGAAGTCTGCTTCCCTAAGGGTGCGTGCCTCAGGGATTTAAGGAAAGATGGAAAAATCTATGAGTGTCATAAAAGAAAATATTTGGTATTTGAAATTAAAAATAAAATATTACATTGGGCATATCTATATACCTAGGTATACTATGGGATAATAAAGTAACTATTCCTTAGCCGGGAAAGGGGGTGAATTGAATTGTCAATAGTGCCAAGCGGCACATGTCTTTGATCGACGTTGATTTAATAAGCGTTTGTAAAAATTATTTTGAATTCCATCCCCTCCAAATTTAAACGCCAATAGGATCTGTTGGACGCACTGATTGCGGTCATCTGTTACTATCCTCGTTTACCGGCTAAGGTATAGGATCTTTGACACTGATAGAACAGAACGATGTTTTAGTTGTAACATGAATGATTTCTAATTGTCATTTCTGGTAAAAAGTGAAGTGTATTTCGTATTTTTCGAACAATCCTAAAACTGACTCCTTGATCTATGTGGGGAATTCACGCTCAACAGATGGCGCCTGTACATTCCAGATATGTCGGATAGAGTGAGGAAAACATTACTGTTGTCACGTGTTTGTCGTTACATTACTTGTGTTGTACTGTCGTGCGCAAATAAAATGGGACAAGTCTTATAACGTATTTTTGCTAAAATCTAGTTCTGTACATCTAACTTTAATTTTTGTGGCATTGTCAGTTATTTGTCAAAATTCATTGCAAGTGTGCAAGTAGGGACAGATTTACACTAGGAAAAAAATAGTTGTCCTATTTTTTTTTTGCTCACGACAGTACGTTGAATTTCCTTATACTACGGGAGCCCACCATAAGTGTCCGTGCACCCCCGATCCTTAGGGACAATGTTTTTCATAAAGATTAAAGCATAAGGAACAATTTAAGACATGTCCCCCCAAAAAAAAAAACTGGCTATACTTTCAAAATGGCCTCCGTTTAAAAAAAAATTGCAAATATTGTTTTTGTCATTTAGCACAAAAACTAAAAAAAATGGAGACAAACTTTCTGCACAAAAAACAAAGTGCATAAAATTTTCTACAGTATTGTTCCTATACAATATTTGGATAGGAGTTACCATTTCCCAGATACCATTGTTACCGTTTTCGAGATAAATGTCTGCAAATTATAATATTATTATTATTAATTTTTTTCAGTTTATGTTATTTTTTGTTATGCTAATAATATAAAGTTATATTATATGCCTTACAATGATTGTCACAGTTATTTCCTCTAAGTGATTTACCGATATATGAATTTCCATGTTTTCTTAATTTTGGACTCATTTATCTGGAAAATGGTAACTCCTATCAAAATATTGTATAGGAACAAAAGTGTAGAAAATTTTATGCACGTTGCTTTTTGTGAAAATAGTTTTTGTGTTGAATGACAAAAACAAGTTCCTTAGGCTTTAATCTTCATGAAAAACATTGTCCCCAAGGATCGGGGGGGGCGTACAGCTATTAGTTTTGTGAACATTTTTTAATACCTCTTAAATTGTATGGCATTTTTGAGGTGGCAAACGTAACCTAATACCAGAGATGGGTCGAGGACACTTTCCGTATTTGATAAAAGTCTGTAAATTTTCGTTTTGAAAACTCCGAAAGTTCCCAGGAAGTTTTCCTTCTACCTCGACCCATCTCTGCTAATACCCCCACTCCACTAGTTCCTAAGAGATCGTACCATTTGTGATTTGCGCCAGTGGCATTGTAAATCATTAGTACTTGGCTACGGAAATATTTTTTATTTGGTGGTCGTTACACACTTGCTCTGATGAAGGGAATACGCAGAAATCGGTCTGGTGTAGAGTGAAATTACTTAGAAAAGATAACATACGTCACGGCTTCGCGCATTGCGTATAACAGTTGGCGTAATATCAGTGCCGTGCCATCCATTTTTTTATTTAAATATTAATGGTAATAGGCGGTGTCACACCCATGCAGCTGCAAAAATAGGATCGTTTCCTAGGTAACGAGCACGCGGTAACGATATCGGTCTCTGCGCATTCTATGACGATGTTATCTTTTCTAAGTAATTTCACTCTACTGATCACATGAGAATTTCATTTAATTGAAAAATTCACTGCTGGTGCGCTGCGCTGGGGGTCCATTCCAATATAAACTTACACTTCGTCGTCATGATACAAGTTTTAACTTATTAATAATCTTATTTAAGTCATCTCACCTCTGTTGCAACTCCTTGGTATTATTATTATGCCTTTACTAAAAAAATATTACATGCATATTTTGGTTTTGGGTGAGACACAGGCGCACCTCAATCTCTGAATACATTGAATGAATTTATTGTTTCGACAAAATCGTAGTTCCACAGCCGAGAATCGAACCTACCCTCCTTGGCCTAGAAGCAAGTGCGTTTACCTCTCCACCAACAGGATAAGTGAAACAGTAGTCATTATTAATGTTAGTTATTTAGACGCCGGCGCCGTTTGACTTGTAACGAACAAGTTTGTAGACCAACATTAATTATTATTTACTGAACCTGTTAATGAATTAAAATCGATACTGAATGTGAGAAGGGAACTTCAGCGGAATTTTCTTTATATTATATATCGGTGGGAATGCTGATCTGAACACGGTCTTGTAAGATATATCCTTAGCCAAAGTTTGTTGCAGTAGCATGTTTTTACTGGCAACGAGCCAGGATCATCTTAATACTCGACTAAACTCGTTTATTTTACATTACTTTGCATAATTAGAGTGTAAAAACCACATAATTCTGCCAGTGCACCGACAAAACCTCTAAGGATCTTTTTTAATTTTATGTCGTTCCTTGGAAGCTGACCTATATGTCTCATTATGACTACCGAGTGGCCTTTTTATAATCGCTTGGTTTTTTACGCCCTTTAATCGTAGGGATATGCTGAACTGCTTTTTAGAAGCCCGAGTACAGAGCTCTTGATCCAACGTAATGGCCGTACGCCGCGCTATTTGTTTTTTTGTACTGATATTGCTATACTGGCGAGGTCACGTGCACTTTCTGTTTTGCTCAAGATTCCTAAATATACAGGGTGTCCCAGTTAAAACGAGTAACTCTAGAACCGAGGTAAGTCACGGGGCGATTTTTCGGTCCTTACCGAGGCGATCTGGGACGATCCGAGGCGATCTAAAGGTGATCCCGTGATATATTGGGGCGATCCCACTGTGTTCGGATGTGATCGTGTACAATCGGCAGCCCTACGAAATTTTTTTGCCCAAATGGATTTAAAATGTCATGAAACATCGAGATTTTAAATTTAAGCAAAAAAATTGTCTATAATTTTTTTGTACGCACGATGACTCTGGAGCGGTTTGTGATATTGCCTTGAAATTTGGTACACCTATGTATTATAATGAGATCTGGAACTACCTGGATTATATTTTGATCTTATTGCGTTGAAGGGTTTTGAGGTAAATGGGGGTAAATAGGTAAAGCAAGCAAAGTTCATCATATTGAAATTAGTGTATGTACGAGAAGCTATAAGGTCTCAAAATTTTCTTTGTCATTAGCAAGGCTCGGGAGATTTATCTCTGTGACGTCAAAAACCAGAGTTGGCTCTAGGTTAGCGGGGAAAGATTTCTATGCAAGTATGACACAGTATATCTTACCTTGTACTTTTTTCAGCGAATTTCATAATATCCAAAGTTTATGACTATATTAACTTTGGATATTACAGAATTTTCTAAAAAAAAGTACAAGGTAAGATATATTGTCATACTTGCATACAAATCGTTCCGCGTTGACCTAGAGCCAACCCTGATTTAACCGTCACAGAGATAAATCTCCCAAGTCTTGGTCATTAGCCCACTTCTCTATCACCACCTCCATTACCATCCTCACCCCATTTATGGAAGGACGTAAAATAAAATTGGAATTGTGTGTGCACAAGAACCAAAGGCTTCAAAAAATTTTTTTTCATTAATATAGGTCGTCTCACTCTATTTCCAATTTTACTGATGGCTTTCAAATGCGCCGACAATGAGTTCGGTAAAGATCAAATGTCGGCGCAGTTGAACATCAATATAAACAGGTGAAATAGCGATGACACGAATTATAATATAATCTAATGGGGGTGATCCACGGGCAACCTGAGGCGATCCAAGGTAACATACGGGCGATCCGAGGCAATACTGGGCGATCTAGGGTAATCTGAAGGCGATACGGGGCGATATTGATCTGAGAGGCGATATTTCGTCCCGCAGTTTTCGCGTGATTGACCTCTCGTCTAGAACAAATAATTTCATGACAGAAATGGTCGATTTTTTATTTTTGGGGAGACATCTACTATACTTGGTATGTTACTTCAAAAGTATTTAAATCACGCAAAAAGTAGTCTAAACCTTTTCTGGATAAACAATAACGATTTTAATGGACTATAATAGTAGTGACGTGATGCACGGGGAGGTTAATTTGATTTGCTTTCCATGCAGTCTTTGAAGCATATACCTTCTATACATGTGTTTTAAGGGTCGAAATAAATTATTTACGTCATTGGTATGTTATTTTTCATATTTAACTATTGAAACCTAACTACTGGTATAGAAACAGAGCTGGATTATAAGTTTTTACATACGGTAATCAATTTTTTCTACTGAGAATAAATAAATATGTAATAAAAATATTTTCTACATGGCTAGTTCTACGCATGCGTTCTACAAGTAAGAAAATTATCTTTTATTATTTTTTTGTGCTCTAACCTCAAAGCCTGTTTTACTTATTTTTATTTGAGTTGCTTTCCCTTGTATTTTACTGTTGTCATAGATTTTCCTCATCTAACCTCTAATGTTTAAATATTTATTTGTATATTATTTGGCACCTAATGTATTTTCACTTAATAAAGTAAATAAATAAATTATATATAGCAGCAAAAAGAGTAAAAATATTTAAATCTTTTGCAAAATGATTTTAAGTATTATAAAAGATTTAAATCTCAAAAAGATTTATAATTTAAATACTTCTTTATAGACAAAAGTATTTTTGATTTAAATCATTTGATAAAAAGTAGAGGATTTTTGATTTTGTATTTAAATCTTTTTTCAAATGATTCGTTGCAGCTCTGGTGTCTACTGTATACGTACAAATATTTTGCATGTTAATATATTGACCCAAAAGAGCATAAAATTTTTGCATTACTCTAACGGTTTTGCTTAAATTAATTATTCTAAAAAAACAATATTTATTATCAGGCCATGTAGTATTCGTGTATAATTTATAAAATATTTTACTTACGACCACTAAACTGTAAATAGTAAAAAAACACACTACCTGCCGTCTATGTAAGTTGAACCTTACATAACAAATCGCACGGTAAACAAAACGCACGAAACACGCAATTATAGGTGGCTTATATCGCTGACGCAGGGTTTAAAAAAAAAATGCGCCTACGTAATTTTCAAACGCTGTCAAAACTGACATAATATTTGTTGAACAATAATGTTCACAAGTAAACTAAATCCAGATTTTACTAAATAAATAAATAAATATGATCGTAGGTAAAGTATAGTACATAATTCGAGTTGTAATATGCTTCTTACAACACTCATTACGTAATATACTAATGTAGGTCTGTATTGCGGTACAGTTCAATGTCATATTGCGACCTACAGCTCCCTTTTTATTATGCTTATTTTATTGATAATGAGACATAAAGAACTTTAAACGCCAGTGTCTCTTTCATAAAAGGAATCCTCCGCTATCGGCGCCGACGATTCAAAGGAAATATTCTTCAGTGTTTTTCTTACATCGTTGTTTAGCCGTAGGTTGGCCCGCCTCTTCGAATCATTCATTGTTGTCAGTGTGTTCGATTTATCTAGTTTTAAAGTAAATTTATAGTAAAAATAATAAATACGTGTAATGAACGAGGTGATGAATTAAGTGTTTATTGAAATTAAATTAACCCCTATTGATGTAATTAGAGTGAAATTACTTAGAAAAGATAACATACGTCACGGCTTCGTGCATCGCGTATAACAGTTGGCATAATGTCAGTGCCGTGCCATCCATTTTGTATTTAAATATTAATGGTAATAGGCACTGCGGCGCCCATGCAGCTGTAAAAATAGGATCGTTACCTAGGTAACGAGCACGCGGTACCGATATTGGTCTCTGCGCATTCTATGACGATGTTATCTTTTCTAAGTAATTTCACTCTACTACAGTGGTTGAAGAAATTTTCTATAATAAATAAAAAATGGTAATATTTTATTCTCATCGCTAAAATACTTTTTTTGCAGACAGTAAATTACTGATATCAGTGACATTTTTTAATAAAGACACAAGGAGCTTCAAAAAACCGACCTGGACGTCCTACTTTTTCTAATAAAACCTATGGAATAATTGCGATTTGTGAAAAATTGCTATCGCAATGTGTACATTAATATTAAATGTCAGTTAGTGTTTTCATTTCAAAACTGATTAAACAAGGTAAAAGAAAAACTGTTTTATCATTTTTATTTTTAAATGACAGGTCTCGCAACACTGTAAAACCCATGTTATTGATACAAGTAAGCGCGATATACTTGTCCTTTCATAGTCTCTTTATAGTTCTACTGTCTAAACTGAACACATTACGTATTTCTAATTAATTTTAAATAAAAAAATAGATTTGAGTTAGAAAAAAATTTATAAGGATTTTTTTACTTCTTTTGGGCCAACATGTCAACCTGCAAAATATTTGTACGTGTACAGCAGACATCCTGTATGTATAATCTTAAAGAAAGACCGCTTTATAAGCAGCTTACATTATAAAAGAAGGAGCGAGAACAGAACATCATAACTATTCTGGCTCCAAGGAAATGAATTGTCTTGGAGTCGCTTGTCCACGTGTAATAAGTTCATGATTCTAACATAGGTGTTTTCCTGTATATTGGCATTCTCTTTACAGATCTAAAGTGAATAGATTTTCCTTTATACGCGTTTTACACTTTAATTATAATTTCGCTTCTCACAAAGGAACTAATTGAACTAACCTTTTTATCTCTATTGTACCGCTAAAGGTATAAATGAATGATTTAATCATTTTGAAACCTGTTGAGCAATTTGAAACGCAAATACTTAATGTGAAAACATAAGTCACGTTAAATCATCATAAATTTCAAGTAATCCAATCACAATATTTATATTCTGAAATATTTACACATAAAATCATTAAAAATAATATCTAATCTTCTACAAATAAACTATTGAGTGAAGTAAGTGGTCGACCCCATATCATTTCAGTAGACACTCGATCCCATGTATCATAATTTTAAACTTAAATATCATGTAATGTAGATCCAGATAATAATTAATAATCAATAAAAATACTGTTAACATAAATTCTTTTATCAATTCGTAAAGATTGGCAACATAGAAAAGGTCAGCAAAGAAGCTCCCTCGTCTTGGAATTCTACTAGTTTTTACATTACTTCTCTGGAAATGGGGGCATGCCCCCCCCCCCCCCCCTAGAGCTCTGATCATGATAAATTTTGCTACAAAAGTTAAATAAAAACACTTTTTTAGGATTTAGGAAAAAGCGGAGAAAATTATTGATGACTAATCAAGAATGAAAATCTGTCTATTAAAATATCAATTTCTGATCTTCGGATTTTTCTGATGTATAATCAGAATATAGGTTGCGTTCTGATTATACAAGAAAATAAATGGTATAGAATGAAATTGTTTACATTATATCTAAAAATATCTGAATACAAAAGACACGTGCCTTGGAGTCAGTCTCCATGAATCAAAAATGAAAATCAATACTTATCTAATCTTTATTCTAACATAATAGCCGACACTGGTTATGCAAAGCACAAAAAGGTTCTAAAATGAATTTATTTCCAAAAAATACTCACCCCGAAATGTTTCTGACGTACAAAAATCACTCATTTCTTCCACTAGCTTATACCTTGAAACATGTTTGCCATTGTTGTTGTGATTTTTATAACTTACAACATTTTCTGGATAACATTTTTTGTACATAAATTCATTTTAAACTCTTTGTGTCTTGCATAACCAGATGGCGTCGAGGCGACCACCTCAGAACGTCGGACTCCTGGAGCTCCACACTGGTAGCTCAACTTTTTTCTTAATTTTATAAAATTAAAATAAATAAGTGTACCTAAGTTAGGACTGGATTTTAAAAAGGGTCATAAAATTGACCTTAGTTCAAGATGGTACCCATAAATTATAATTTATTGGTGCCAACTAAGGTCAATTTGCCATCATCTCATTAATTATATGAAGCGTCATATTTCGAAAAAATCGAAAAAATGAAAATGTCGAATTGCAAAAAATCTAGAGCTTACAGAAGAAAACTACCTACAGATTTAAACCAAACGCCTTCAAATTAGATAAGAACGGGTGCTGTAGTAAATGCAACAAAATTTTTGTTTCCCTGTGTTATCAATAGTTACAATATTCCAAAAAAGATCAAGAAAAAAATGGATGACTTGCACGTGTTTTGGTCATTAAAATACAAAATTCTATTTCATAAATCAGATTGACTTCTGTGCATGAATGTATTGAAGAATATTCTTTTATTTTATTTGGTGAAGTTTATTAAAGTTTATTTATGTTTATTGCTCTGTGTAAATATTTAGTAGAATACTTATATATTTTTAAAAAGGATATGACTATTAGGATTACATTTTCAAAAATTGAAAGGATAAAATAGAAGTTATATGGTTTTATACTCTGCTACACTTCATATTACAATACGAATTTTCAGAACAAAAATCATACACCTATCAATTTTTAAGAGGTTAAAAAATGTTGGTACATATCTTGATAAGGATAGCCCGCTCCAGAAATAAGGCTAGGACCGCCCTTGCCTCAAATCGCCTTTAGACCGCCCCGGATCGTCTCGGTATGGGACGAAGAATCACCGTGACTTACCCCTCGGGATGATAGTAATAAATGCACGTGATCAGATCGAAGAACGAATCCTATTGGCATTTGAATATGGAGGGGATATAACTCAAAGTAAGTTTCAGAAAGGCTTATCGGGCTTATCAACTTCACACAATGACGTGCCGCTTGACATTGTTGATAGTTAAGTTCATCAGTATCTTCCTCTTACGAATTTGTAGTACCTATAAATATGCTAATATACAGACAGGGTGTCTCATTTAAAACAAATATGTCGAGACCGAGACAGATCATTTTAAATGGGAACATGCGTCGACGGATACATCATTTGAAAGGTCTTTTAACCCCGATAACGATTGTGGTTTGTTTTTGCATACTTTTCGATTCGAATTCGATATATTCGATAATGAAGTTTTAGCAATGCTTCTATTTCCTAGGCGTCTAGAAAAGTTTAGTGACGCATGGTATTAGTTTAATATTGTGCTTTTCCAATGCAAGTTCCAAGGTTGTCATGTTTTAAACATGTTTAAAACATCGCACTGTGTTGATTGATTGATTGATTGATTTACCAGCGTGCGGTAGGCATTGCTGCCACTCACAGGTATACAGCTGGGCCTGCTACGTCCACACTGGGTTGGACTAAGGTCATGCTTGTTGCCAGCAGCGAATTCCACAAGGCGCATGGTAAAGGAATGTGGGATGCGGGGGTGAAGGTATTTGTGAGATGTGTTACCGCATTGTGTCGTGAGGGAACGTTTAAGCTAACTTTTTGTGTTTTTGGACTTCTGCCTCTTCTGACTCTTCTTGTGAAATATGTTGCCGCGTTGTGTCGTAATATGGAGTGTTTATGCTCCTCTTCTTGCGTTTCTGCTTCTTCGAATCTTCGTTTTCTGAGTCTTCTGATTACTTGGTTTCCGATTTTGGCGATATATCGTTGCGATTTCTTTGTGGTGTTCATTTTTTGATCCTGATCCTCTCAGTTGTTGTTCTCCGCTGTAGCATGGTCTCCCTATTTTTAGTTTGTTGATGTTAGGTGCTAGCGCTTTCTTCAGTAGATGTGTTGGGTCCTTTCCTTGGGATGTCCCCAGTACTTCATTGCGTACATTTCTATCCTTTTTTTAATTGTCTTTCCTCCTAATAGTGTTGATGTTTTATGTCGCTGTTTTCGTCTTGTTGTTTTTGCCAGTAGTTGGACGGTGTCCCTTTCTGCTCTTCTCAGAAACTTCTGTTGGCTTTTGTTGTTGCCGCGTTTTTTGACACCATATGTCATCGTTGGCCGTTTGTCGGCTATGTACATACATTTGGTAAGGTCCCATGATAGTTTATTTTTCTGAGTGAACGATATGATTGCCCTTGTGACTCTGTATACAGTTTTGATTCTCTCCTTTATCGTTTCTCTCCGTTCCAGTTTTTCTGAAAGAAGCCTGCACCACGCATACCTCTTGAAGTGCTGTGAGAATTCAGTTTTGACGCTGTATATCAACAATGCCTCACTGATTATTTCAGGTTTAATTTAAATTAAATTCGTTTGAATACTTCTTTTAATAATTATGAAAACTTGAAAAATTTTAAGAAAGTGTTATGACCATACTTTAAGAGTAATGCATTTAATTATCATGGGTTTAATTTATATTAAATTCGTTTGAGTATTTTTAATAATTATCAAAAAAGAATTATTTGAGGGTTAATAAGAAATTTATATGACCATGCTTTACGAACAATACGTTATTGATTATTTCCGGTATAATTTAAATTAAATTCATTTGAATATATATATATATATATATATATATATATATATATATATAACGATTAGAATATTTACTTGCAGGTTTACACGGGGGTATTATGGCCACACTTCAATAATTCATTGCTGTCATAAATTTATCGACAGATGTCGACTTTTCAAGAGTTTGGACCTAAGCAATTCAATTGTTTTACTTAGAAATGAAAATGTACTTATCTGTTATATTTGTTATTTATTGCCTGGGTCGGGTCATTTGTTTACATATTCGTTTCTTTATGCACCACGCTGATTGCCACTAAATAACTATATTATTTTCAAATATTCTATTTCAACTTTGTCTTTTGTTATAACACACCGAATTACGCGGAATTTTTTGAGCTACAATTCACCTGAGCTTTATCAAATTTAAAGCAGTTCTACCCGGTATTTTCGCGTTATAAGTGGGAACGTTTCAGAGGCACATCTGTTCGCTCCGACCTATCCCACTGAACTCCCATGTTTAAAACATCGCACTGTGTTTTAAACAAATGATTAAAACATATTTAATACACGATGCAATGTTTTAAACAACTCTTTAATACGCAGTGCGATGTTTTAAACAAAAGTATTAGTTTGGAGTTTGTGGAAAAGCAGGAAAAGTGCCGATGATAGTCCATTTCGACAAATAATTCCGATGTAAAACAGTAAACACACCCCCAAAAATAGCCTCTAGAGTCTCACTCATATGAGTCAAATGGTCAGTGGTCTCATGCACTAGACTGAGCATTTTATTTGTAAAGTTCGTTTAAGAACACCATCTGGCTTCAAGTAGCAGTAGCAGATACAGTAACTTGGCACCATTTAATTTTAGTTGAATAGAATTTTAAACGATTTAAACCTGTTTTAAACATACCATTTAAAACATTGTAAAAAATTGTTTGAAACAAAGAAACATTTTTTTTTTGTTTAAAATGGAAAAAAACTGTTTTTTTTTCCAACCCTGGCAAGATCTAAAACAGATCGCGAACAATAAATTGACTGAAAGAAGCTCATTTTCAAAATAAAAACAAAACACATCTGCCCTATCCATTTTAATTTCTTTAAATGAATTTCTTAATAATACGAAAGTATGGAATGTATAATTTCAATATTGAATACAATAATTATTGTTGTATTGCTTAGGACATCTAAAGTGCATGTGTTCAGTATTTTTTTGATAATACTTTCTTTAGGTGGAATGAAAGAAGTTTTAATTTTTTTTATAATCCAGTAAGGATATGAATGTCTATCCTAGGAAAAATCGGCCTTGAGCTAAAAAAAATTGGTACAGACCTTAAAAACATTATTACAAATGAAATATCAAAAGTCCCCATGGATTCCACTGGTGCTAAAAATCTTTTGTGGAGAATACATAAACTACAAAACCGTATAATAACAATTTTTAGGGTAACACTTGCCGTTTAAGAGATATTTGCGAAAAACCGATTTCTCTCACTTCTGATCTTGAATAAAATTTTTATTAGCACAAGTGGAATCGATGGGGACTTTTGATATTTCATTTATAATGATGTTTTTAAGGTCTGTTCTAATTTTTAGTTCTATGGTAATTTTTCCGAGGTTTGGACTTTTTTTGCCTAGAAAGCAGAATTGTCACGCACAGTGATGTTTTTGAACGGCAAACGAGCCTGCAAAAAAAAATCTGGGTTCCAACTTATTTCCCAACTTTCTAGTTGGATAATATCTACTACCGAGAAAGCGCTATGTAATTTGAAAAAAAAATCTGATTGATCTCTACTTCGCAAAATTGGGTAAAAAAATGGTATAGCGCATAGAGGCTCCAAGATCAAGAGTATGCATCGTGTTCTAATACTTTGTGCGAAATTATTCGCCGTTTACATTCAAAAGATTCTGAAGAAAACAGTGATGAAAGTAACAAGATTGGAAAAAAAAAACATTTTTTTTTTCATTTTATACAGGTTTTTTTGTTTTAAACAGTTTTTTTAATGTTTTAAATGGTAAGTTTAAAACGTTTAAAACTATTAAACTAAAATTAAATGGTGCCAAGTTACTGTGTCTGCTACTACTACTTGATGCCAGATGATGCTCTTAAACGGATTTTACAGCACTCTACAAATAAAACGTTCAGTTTAGTGCAAGTGACCATGGACCATTTGACTCTAAGAGTAAGACTACTGGCTATTTTTTTGTGAGTACTGTTCATATTGGAATGGACCAGCATCGGTACTTTTCCTGCTTTTCCACAATCTCCAAAATAATACATTTGTTTAAAACAGTTGTTTAAAACATCGCATTGTGTATTAAATATGTTTTAAACATGCCAACCCTGGAAAGTAAAGAAAAAAGGGATATGTCATTCACAGATAAGGATGAGTAATAAATAAAATTATATAAAAAAAGTATTTTTAAGAAAAAGCTTTTATTTGAAAAAACTACTAAAAAGTAAAATTTTTTTTTTTTAAATTCATACACCGGGAAACCAAAAGCTTTGGGGACGGTCAAATAGCGCTATTGCATAGTTACTTTGCTCAATTGACCGCCCCCAAAGCTTTTGATTTCCCGGTGTATGAATTTAAAAAAAATATTTTTACTTTTTAGTTCAGTTTTTTCAAAAGCTTTTTCTTAAAAATATATTTGTTTATATAATTTTGTTTTTTACTTTTTAGTCTACTTATTTTATAGACAGACAGGCAAAACCCTTTCATTTGCCATCCCTTCTCTCTCCCGTCTTCTCACCCCCCTAACCTTCCCACCTCTTCCCACCCCCTTACCCACCTCTTCCTATCTTTATTCTGTTCTATTCTTTATCTTATTATATAAATAAGGTGGGCATTGGTTTAAAACAATATTATGAAATAGAACTGTAGAGTGAAGTTTTCGTCTATCCTATATACTAAGCCAGTTTGCATCTTTTAATTTATATGATACACGCTTAAACTTTCTTATGCCGTATATCTATTTTCTGCTTTTACCAAATACCATAACTGATGATTTCATTGGGTTCAGCTTTAATTTATGACGTTCGGAGAATGAAACGGGGCGTTTTAAATCATCATTTACAGTATTTTTAGCCAGATCTGACAAAAATGAATAGTAAAGTTGTGTATCGTCCGCATAAAGCGTACGTTACATTTTTTCAGGCAGGACGTTAAATTACATGTGTATACACTAAACTGAAGTGGGCCAAGTATTGAGCCCTACAGGACACCACATGATACACTAGCTTTGGAAGATCGACCCATATCCGTTTCTACAAACTGAACACTATTTAGTAAATAATTCTCGAAAAGCCTAACCACATTCTCCGAAAAACCAATAAAATGTAAAATAGACAGTAAAATTTCATGATTAATTGTATCGACTGCTCTCGAAAAATCTAGAGGTGTCAATATCGTAGTTTTGCCCTGATCTGTAACTCCAATGATATCATCAGTTATTTTCAACAGTGCTGTAGAACAGCTATAGCCTGGGCGAAACCCAGATTGATTTTGAGGCAGAATGTCGTAAGTATTTAAATGTTCTCGTATTATCTATGTTCACAAGAACACATTGAAATGTACAGTCATTAATAAATGAACCATTAAAAGTTAATAAAATTGATTAAATTCGGTCCCTTATCCCCAAAATATCGACGTAGGTACTGTACGCTAGTGCTGCCCATAATTTTTACATCAAGATACTGTAAATAATTTCAAGAGATTCCTTGTTTTAAATTTCACAGAGGTGCAACTTGACCGAGCTCTTAAGTGGGGAATGATATCTATTAGGTATTTTAAACCACTCACACCCATGGGTTTAACAGCTTTAAACTATTTCAAGCGTAACAATTAATAGATATAGCGGCTGTCTAGCCGTCAGAATTGAAGCAAGATCATTTTCTATTATGAGATTAAGTTTGACATAACGCTTCAGCAGCCAACCTATTTTGATATGCACCGCGATAACAGATTGCTAGCAAATGGCCTAGAGCAGGTATTCCACTGCAGTGGGTGCACGGTCTGACGACTCCGCTCGGGTGCAGCGGCCTCCAGCCTTCCTTCCCATACGCAAAATCGGACGCCGTAATGGCTTTTCTCGGTAAACATAAAGTTTATTTGCATAAAAGTACCTAACCGGGATCCGACGGACATGTAAGCGCGTACATTCGTAGTACGGGTAGGTAGGTGTAATTGATTTGTTTCCACGGACAAATTGTTCCGAGCTGTAAATGTCAGAAAAGAACCATCATAAATTAAAGTACAGTCCATTGCGTCTGGTAATAAGTCATACCTACGAAACTATGTATTTGTTTCGTAATTAACTCGATTTCCATTGCCTTGTATCCCTAGAATAGAAGGTACCCGAGGCGCTGATCTAGAAAGACTTTCCGGGGGAGAAGGTGTAATAATTTATTTTTAGAACTCACAAATAAAAGCTGCCACAAGGAAAACGTTAAAAATCGAGAGCCCAACAAGAATGGCAACAAATAACAAAAATGAACAATCAGAAATAGATAAAAGCCACAGAGAAACAACAATTGACGTGGATCAGAAACGAAAGACTAAGATAGAAGAAAAGCGAAGAGAGAACAGCCAAGAAGAAAAAAAATGCAGGAAACTCTTCGAAAGCATAAAAAACTTATCAGTAAAATAACGACTAAACCAAACCTTCAGACAGCCGACGAAATATAGAAGAAACAAAAATACGCGCGCTAAAAGATATATCTGAAACGGTCTGAAACATTGGATCAAGAGACTGGAGGAATAAGGGACGCAAAGAAGAAAAGAACAGAATTAATGCAAAAAACGGGCCACTGGCCGTTGGAGGAGCCACTATCAAAGGATTAACTGCTAGAAATAATGGCTAGAGCTGCACTTAGGATAGACAAAATAAACAATGAATTGTGCACTATGGACTGGAAAGTCTAAAGGAGCAAACCCTAGAAATCATCACCAGAGCATAGATGAAAATCACACTACTACCTACGAAATGGAACACAATCATACAGGTACTCCTCCCCAAAATCAATTCACCACGGAGTATGAATGATTAAAAAAGAACACTGAAGCCGTAGGATGTAAATATTATGCACAATTTCTGGTCGAATAACTAAATAAACACATCGGGAAACCACCAGACTAGCAGACAAGATTTATCAAAGGTAGATCGACAGACAACAGATATATACACCACCAAAAGCCAAGGGAAGTCTGAGAAGATTTGAACATCGTCCGACAACTCGCAAAACTAAGAGAACTAAAGGAACGACAGAAAACGTCAACTTTAATAGGAGGGACAACCGTAACAAAAAGAAAATACTGAGGTGATGTCGAAAGAAGAGACCCAACATTTCTACTGAAGAAAACACTAATCTTGAACAGCAAACTCAAAACAGAGAAAGCATGCTACATGTTCCGAACTACATGTTCCGAACAAACTTAAAATGGTCATGAACAAACTAGGAAAGGACCAAGCGAATTAAGAGAGAACAGCAAAGAAAAAAAATGAATCCCCTAAAGAAATCGCAAGTATACATGCAGTGCCGGAATCAGAATGGAAAAAATAGAAGGCTCAGATGAAGAAGCGCCTCTAGAAGCAAAAAACCAAAAAGAGGAATATAAACACTCCATATCATGACGTAGTGCTGCAACACATCTCACAAACATCTACACTTACTATCCTATATTCCTGTACCATGCGCCATGTGGCTCTCGCTGCTGACAACAAGCATGACCTTAATTTAACTCAGCGGAAACGTAGCCGGCCATTCGGTGTGCTCTCCAGGAGTAGCAGCAATGCCTACTGTACGCTGGTAAATCAAATTAAAGAAAATTGTAAAAAATACGTCATTTATTGATTTTTGCATTTACCTACCACCTCAATATCGATATTAGCTAATAAGGTTCAATTGTCCTTCTTTTGAGTGCTGTCTCCAAAAAACTTTTTTTTTCTTTTTAGTGGCCTCTTACTTAGTTTTTACACAGTGAAAAATATTGTGATATTAACATATCAGATTTTCAAACAAATCTTCATTTTTCGAAAATACCGCGAAGGCACAGGACACAATGAATTAAAATTATGTAATTATCAATCATTTGCCAAAAAATGTGTACTTTTTTATTATTTCTGGTGATAAAACAAATTCCAGATGATCAGTTATTATGCTTGGGTGGAACTAAAATATATTTCTAGACCATCTCGTTATTGATAAGCAAATAACGATTGCCCGTGGTCAAGAAGTATTAGGTCATCACGCGTTGGTGATCAAATATTAATTTTGGTGGTATCGGAAATATTTTTTTCTGAAATCGATCGGGAATGTCTACATTTTCTGCGCGATTTTAGAGCGAAAAATGCACAATTCCAGTATTTTAGTCCGTTGCTAGGAAACTATCAGAAAACAGACCGGAAAAGATCCGTTGCCAAGCAACGATCAACAAAGTCGTACGGGAATGTTACTTCCCGGCCTAGGCCGGGAAGTAACATTCCCGTACGGTTTTTTATATATATTTTAATATGTTAATATTTTTGATTTTTATACGTTTAAAATAGTATTGATTGTGATTTCAGAAAAAAAATTTTTAAATGTTTATATTTTTGATTTTTATACGTTTAAAATAGTATTTATTGTGATTTCAGAAAAAATAGTATGTGTACTTCGGTGTGAAAGCACATTCCCAGACTTCGATGCTTGTTGGCCTCGGCTAGCGCCTCGGCCAACGATTGCATGGTCGTCCGGGAATGTATCGCTTTCACACCTAGATACACAATATACTATTTTGAAGTGAAACTATACTAAGTTGATGATCGCTAAGTATACATAAACATGAATAAGTCAGTTCAAAATGTCATAATAGAAGATCAAAATATACAAATATGCAAAAGACCTAAAATGTTTAACCGTCCCCGCCCCAACGTGAAAAGAGTAGATATTGTCAACCGTATGTAAACCAGTAATTACTTCCACATCCAGTGGAAGTATAGTAACGACAAAAAAAAATTTAAAAACTTTTATTGTTCAAATAGGCTTAGAATGTCATGAAACGTCGAGATTTTAAGTTTGAGCGAAAAAAAATTTGTCGGTCTGTCTGTCGATCTGTAACTTTTTTTGTGCGCACGTTTACTGTGGAACCATTTGAGATATTGGCTTGAAATTTGGTACACATATGTACTTTAACGAGATCTAGAACTAGATTATATTTTCATCTTGTTCCGTCGAAGGGTTGGGAGGTAAATTGGGGTAAATTTGGGGTAAATAGGTAAATCAAGTAGGTAAGAGTTCATAAAATTGTTATTTAGTACATACAAGAGAAACTAAGGTCTCAAAAGAAACTTTGGCATTAGCCACCCCCCATTACCACCCCCACCCCATTATTAAAGGTGAAAAAAAATTGTAATTTAGTATGTGTACAAGAGCCAGAAACCTCAAAATATTTTTTTACTTTATCCATCCCCACTACTACCCCCTATCACCACCCCCACCCCACTACCGATGTGGGGTATCGTTTTATGGGTTTTTGGGGTAGAGGATTTCAAATATTATATTATTGAAGTTCCGTAAACAATTATTTCCACATACAAAATTTTTTCGTTGAGAGTGACTTGGATAGAAAATCTGGAAGTGGAAGTAGTGATTCCTTGGCAGCGATTTTTTTTTGGAAGCATAGGGAAAATTCAAGAGATAGTTACTCTTTGTACTTCCGTCTTCGCGCTTGTTAAATCCTTAATCCTACTAAATTACTAAACGACTCGACTAAATTACTGGATGCGTGCAAACGCGCCTTAAGATGTTGGGTGACTCCAAATTTTCTATTTATTTTCAAGCTAAGTTTAAATAAAAAAAAAACACCATAGAGTTTCATTACCAATCGCCGAAATTATTAAAAACTTGTAACTACGCCACTGTTTGTATGATTACAGATCGTTAGCTCGAAAGCAAATAACAAAGAATCCAACTATATAATTTACCAGAATTACAGTTTAATTTGTACAATATTTTTAAAATTAACTCCACTATTTGAGATCGTATCTAAACCAAGTTACCAGGCCACAATATAGAGTAACGCCGCTGATTATATTTTTGCGTGTGAATTTGCTGTAAGTGATGGTGTGCATTTAACTGTATTGATAGCGGATTGTTAGCAATTACAAGATCCTTTTTATGAGATAATATAACGATTATCGTTGAAATCGACAACCCATCAGTGATGTCATCCGGTGCCAAACAAATAGTCACTTCATGCTCCAGTGTTCAATAGTTTCAATAGATTGCAACCTAACCGCTGAACTGTGTGGGCAGTGTTGCCAAACGTTGATTAAGGTGCCGAAGGGTATATTGGATAGAGTAATGTTTATTTTAACTGACAAATGGGTGAAAGGGGTAACTAAACTGCTGGCCAATTGAAACGGATGAAGTGAATTTTTAGGTTGAATTTAAAGCCACATTTTTTTTAGAAGAACAAATATCAATATGCTGTTTTCAGGATTTAAGAGATAATTTATACGTGAAATAACGAGTCAATTCTTGTATTTTGAAGCACGTGATTGTTTGTCTACAGGGTGTGAAAGAAAAGTGTGTTTTTTACGAAACTATAACTACAGAGATTCCACAAAAAAATGTTTATATTTTTTGATGCGCATTATTTGAGTCACTGGTTTATGGAGGAAAAAACAATTTGTCAAATTTTCAATATCTTTGTTATTTTATAAGATTTTTTTTCTAAAAACTAGTCATTATTGCATTTTTTGCCGTTAGGCTTTATTATGTTGTGTTTATGATGGTTCCTTTAAAATAATAATAATAAGTACATTTTTTACACTTTCAGTCCATGGTGACCAGTACCCAAAATCGGTATACATTCACGAATTGGTGACGGTGATTCATTTTTGGATTTCCTACATCAAAATGTAAAATACGGAACCCCAATTTTCTCCGAAACGGTTAAAGGTATCAAGTTGAAATTTGGCCAGGGTTCAGAGCCACCAGGAAAACCGGGAGAAGTCAGGGAATTGAAAATTTCGAGTAAAAGTCGGGAAGATGTCAAGGAATTTTGCAAAGAGGCTAGAAAGTCAGGGATTTTCATTAATTATCTGGAAATACCAATTACTGATTATTATTCGATACAACAATATAATATTAATGATTAATATATATGTAATATTAATAATTATTTACGATTTACTTTCTAACTGAAGCCGGCTCTATCTAATTTATCTCCTAGTAAATGAGAATGCGCACACTTATTTTACGATTTTCGCCCTTGAGGAAATGCGCACTAAGGAATAAATCTGCAGCTCAGTATCTTGTTTGGATTTGTATGTTGTATCGTTAATTTTTTCTATACTCTGCATTCTGTGGCCTTTTGTTAATGCAGTCTTATGTTATGTGGCCGGTGTCTGATTAATAGTACAGGTCCACAAAAAACAAGGTCTTGTCCTAAGGTTCTCATCTAACTTTTCCGAAGAATTTTGACGCATTGAAGCTAATTTTGGAGACAAATTTTGATCGTGTCAGTTTTTATCTACCACCCTTTTTATCCCCTAAAAAGGTAAAAAAAAAGGTCTTGTCTTAAGGTTCTGATCTAACTTTTCTGAAGTATTTTGACGCGCTGAAGCCATTTTTCTGTCATGTCAGTTTCCCTCTACCACCCCCGTTTCTCTCCTAGCCGTGGCAGTTTCCCTCTGCCACCCCTAGGAGATAAAAGCGGACGGTAGAGGGAAAATGACAAGATAGAAATTTTTTTTAGTTAGAGAAGAGCATTCCTACTAGAGAATTTAAGAAGTTTTATTTTAAAGATGTATTCTAAAAGTTTTGTATTATAACCTAAATCAGTTAATAAAATTGTATTTGCAGTATGAACTAATTTAATATATTATGTAATTAATTATGAAAAAAATGAAACATGAGTGATAATCTGCTCATTTATTTTCATATTAATATTAAAAGTAATTTTGTATTTACGTACTAAAAATAAATTAAAATCGTCTGGAAACCGCAGTTAAAAGTCATGGAAAACCTGGAAAAGTTAGGGACTCATTATCAAAATACGAACCCTGTTGGCACACATGTAAAGGACTTTACCTGTTGATACATACAGTTTATACACAAAAATATACGAAAAATTATATCCTTTTAATGAAATAAAATGGAATCTAAATAAAAAATGTAAAAATTTATATTTATTTCATTTTAAAAGCACTATTATTATTTACACTATCAACTAAAGAAAAATCAAATTTTTTATTCTAATGGAGCAGTAACAATAAAATGTGTAGTAGCAAGGAAAAAGATATTTATTCACCATGAACTGAAAGCACAAGAAATTAACTTATGATTATTATTTTAAAGAAGAAATCATAAAGGCGCCGTTACACGGCGCGTGGTTCGCCGAACCTCGTCCGACGAACCACGGACGACGCGCCGTCTGACATGGGTGGTTCGCTATTAATTCGCGGTTCGCGGTGCGTGCCACCGCGATCCATCGGATGTCGGTAAACTTGCACGGAACAAAAGATACAACCAAATGCATCACAAATCTGAATGAACTACGTACTATATTGACACCCTCAATTTAAGGCCCCGTTACACGGCGCGTGGTTCGCCGAACCACGAACCTGGTGCGTGGTTCGGCGAACCACGCGCCGTGTAACGGCGCCTTAAGGTTTTATAATCTACAACGATCGGTTCTTATGAAATACAATAAGGCCTAACTACAAAAAAATGGAGAAATTACAAGGTTTTAGAAAAAAATCGGTATCTTATAAAATAAGAGAGATACCAAAAATTTGGGAAGTTGGTTTTTCCCCATAAACCAATAACAAAAAGTGCACATCAAAAAAAAACCGCTGCCCAAGGAATCACTACTTCCACATCCAGATTTTTTATCTAAGTCACTCACAACGAAAAAATTTTGTATGTGGAAATAATTGTTTATGGAACTTTAATAATATAATATTTGAAATCCTCTACCCCAAAAACCCATAAAACGATACCCCACATCGGTAGCGGGGTGGGGTGGTGATAGGGGGTGGTAGTGGGGGTGGATGAAGTAAAAAAACATTTTGAGGTTTCTGGTTCTTGTACACACCCTAAATCACAATTTTTTTTTCATCCCCTTTAATAATGGGGTGGGGGTGGCTAATGCCAAAATTTTTTTTGAGACCTTAGCTTCTCCTGTATATACTAAATACCAATTTTATGGACTCTTACCTGCTTGATTTACCTATTTTACCCAAATTTACCCCAGTTTACCCCCCAACCCTTCGACGGAACAAGATGAAAATATAATCTAGTTCTAGATCTCGTTAAAGTACGTATGTGTACCAAATTTCAAGTCAATATCTCAAACGGTTCCAGAGTAAACGTGCGCACAAAAAAAGTTACAGACAGACAGAAAATTTTTTTCGCTCAAACTTAAAATCTCGACGTTTCGTGACATTCTAAGCCTATTTGAACAATAAAAATTTGTTTGTCGTTACTATACTTCCACTGAATGTGGAAGTAAAATTATTCACGTTATTTCACCCTACGAGAGAGTCTAGTTCTACTTAGTGGTTATTTCACTGTATGATAAAAACATTAACCAGATAGACAGATAGATTTATTCATGTTAAAAATTATAAAATTGTACACGTCAAACAGAGTTACACTTACAAATAGGTATAAAACATTACAATAGGTTTAAAATCTATGTAAAAATTGACGAAATTATAGTAAATGGAATAAAAAGCTACATAAAAGACATTAACAAAAAAAATATAGTGTTTGCCATATCACAGAACATAAGTTAAAGAAGTAAATTCACAAGTTTACAATTTCTCTCATTATATCTTCGTTTGAGATGAATGCATTTTTTATCAGAAAATCTTTTATTGTAGATCTAAATTTTTGTTTAGGCAAAACTCTAATACGGTCATCTAATAAGTTGTATAATTTAATCAGGGTTGGAAGAAAAACTGTTTTTTTTTTGTTTTAAACAATTTTTTTCAATGTTTTAAATGGTATGTTTAAAACAGATTTAAAACATTTAAAACTCTATTAAACTAAAAAACCGCTGCCCAAGGAATCACTACTTCCACATCCACATTCCCTATCCAAGTCACTCACAACGAAAAAACTTTGTATGTGGAAATAATTGTTTATGGAACTTTAATAATATAATATTTGAAATCCTCTACCCCAAAAATCTATGAAACGATACCCCACATCGGTAGTGGGGTGGGGGTGGTGATAGGGGGGTGGTAGTGGGTAGTGGATGTGGATGAAGTAAAGAAATATTTTGAGGTTTCTGGTTCTTGTACATACACTAAATCACATTTCTTTTCATCCCCTTAATAAGGGGGTGGGGGTGGTAATGAGGGTGGCTAATGCTAAAATTTTTTTTGAGACCTTAGCTTCTCTTGTCTATACTAAATACCAATTTTATGGACTCTTACCTGCTTGATTTACCCATTTAAAACAAATTTACCCCAATTTACCCCCCGACCCTTCGTCGGAACAACATGAAAATATAATCTAGTTCCAGATCTCGTTAAAGTACATACGTGTACCAAATTTCAAGTCAATATCTTAAACGGTTCCAGAGTAAACGTGCCCACAAAAAAAAGTTACGGACAGACAGACCGCCAGACAAACAGACCGACAGACAGAAATTTTTTTTTCGCTCAAACTTAAAATCTCGACGTTTCATGACATTTTAAGCCTATTTGAACAATTTTTTCCGTTACTATACTTCTACTGGATGTGGAAGTAATAACATTTTTTTTTTAGAATTTACATAAATTGCCACTCTTCAGCCAACGAAGTTCAATTTGTATTGTTCAAATAAGCTTAAAATGTCATGAAACGTCGAGATTTTGTTTTGTCGAGTTTGAGCGAAAAAAAATTCTGTCTGTCTGTAACTTTTTTTTTGTGCGCACGTTTACTCTGGAACCGTTTAAGATATTGACTTGAAATTTGGTACACATATGTACTTTAATGAGATCTGGAACTAGATTATATTTTCATGTTGTTCCGACGAAGGGTTGGGGAATAAATTGGGGTAAATGGGTAAATAAAGCAGGTAAGAGTCCATAAAATTGGTATTTAGTATATTCAAGAGAAGCTAAGGTCTCAAAAAAATTTTTGGCATTAGCCACCCCTTTATTAAAGGGGCGGTATATATTAGAAAGAGAAATAGGCCTCAGATTTGAGCCTTGTGACACTCCAAATGTAACAGAGTGCTGACAAACAATTATCATCAAACAATTTAAGGCTTTGCTATCGCTTGGCCTTCAAATATTGCGTCCGGTACGTCCCCTACCGTACTTTGATACTTACTATACTATTTCAAACGCGGTTAAAGAGTAGGTTGCGTTTGTGGTTTGGGCAACTTGTGAACGTCCCAGCAAGATCACTCTAGCATAACGGACACCCGGCTAGAGGAATTTGGGGTGTTACAAAGATTTTTTAAATCTAAATAAATGAGCTGAACGGGTGCCATGGGAACATGAGTAGCTTTTCTTAATTTCGTTTCGATAAATTCTCATTTTTACGCATGCCAGTTTTAGATATGCTTTTCCTAATATCTATACCTCATTTTTCATGCAGAGAATAATCCGGTTTCTCCAGGACACAGGTCAGAGCACAGCCGTTTTATACAGAAAAGAATAAAAAATGAACAGCAGATAGGAGATAAAATCGATAAGATAATATATTATAAAAAAGCAGGGTTCTCCCCGATTTAAATCGTTTGATTTAAATCCATGATTTTAATTAAGTGATTTTTTAAATTTTAATGATGATTTGAATATAATTTTGGAAATAAAATTACTATTTATTTCAAAATATAAATGAACCGTTCATATTCTTGATAAATAATAAACATTTTGGTACAAAACAGGTAGTTTCTAAAACAATTAACATTGCTTTTTATTATAAAATTTGTATAGGAACATTAATTGTCCTGCTTTCTCCACTCCTAATTTATTTCGTAAATTGGAGTGACGAGCCCGTGAAAATACTCTTTCCACCGAAGTTGATGAAGAGACAGCATACAGAAATTGCTTCAGTATGGGAAGAAGTTTCTCAATACCAGGGATGTTTTTTTGTGAAACCCACCATTGTAAGGCACTAACATTGCATATTACCTCTTATGAAAACATAACTGCTGCAAAAGGTTTTATTTTTGCTTGAAGTTTTATAATGAGTGGTAGTAAACCACTATTTTCATTCATTTCTTGCGAATACAAAAAATAGTGTGTGGAAAAATCGTATTTGTTTTCATAAAATTAGAGTAAAATTAAAAAAAAAATTAAAAAAACCAAAAAATTCTGTATTTTTTAGTTTCTTTAATAAAAATCATTGATTTTTTTTTAAATCATGATTTTTCCAACCCTGTAAAAAAGTCACAAGAAAAACAAATGAATTTATATGATCTATTAAAGTAATTTAAATTAAATGAACAAGAATAAGACTGAACGAAGAATTATATTCTTCGCTTATTAAGTAAAGCAACACATTTGTGAATATGATGCCTCACAATTTTTAAATTTGTTACATTCAAATATTTTAGCATGGAAGTTTATTATACAGGGTGTCTGCTGAATACGTACAAATATTTTGCGTGATAATATATTAACCCAAAGGAAGCGAAAAAGTCTTATCAAATTTTTGCTTTACTCGAATGGTTTTGCTTACCTAAATTAATTATTTTCTAAAAATACGATATTTTCAGGCCAGACAGTAAGTATATATAAATATTGTATAGGTCAGTTTTGCAGTAGAAACTAAGAACAAGTTCATGTCGTCTTGTGACTTACATCTCCTTTTTCATTATGTTTATTGTATTGATAATGAGACATAAAAAACTTTTAAAAAGGCGCCTGTGTTTCTTTCATAAAAGGAATTCTCCGCTGTCGGCATCGGCGGTTCAAAGAAAATGTTCATGCATTTTTCATATTTCGTTGTTTAGCCGCTTCCAATCATACAGTGTTGTCAATGTGTTCGATTTATCTAGTTTTAACCATTTGACTGCTGACTTAATATGGCCTATATGACCTGGTGGCTGACCTAATCAAACTTGTTTTTCTGTTGCACGTGTACTGGTTTTGGCAAGATATTGCCAAAAACATTATCTTAAAAAAAAGGAAGCAAAAAATTAACAAAAAACTAAAAAAAAATTAAACTAAAAAACTTAAAACTAGGTTATACGAATGACGCCTGAAGCCGTCATGAGCACTGAAAGGTAGTAGGAAGATGACGGCTCCAGACGTCATCAGCAGTCAAAGGGTTAAAGTAAATTTATAATAAATATAATAAAAAGATGTAATGAACGAGGTGATGAATTAAGTGTTTATTGAAATTAAATTAACCGCTATTAATTTAATTACTACAGTGGTTAAATAAATGTTCTAGAATAAATTTTTATAAATGGTAATTTTTTAATCTCATTGTTAAAATACATTTTTTGTAGACAGTAAATTACTGAGGTCAGTGGCATTTTTTTTGATAAAGACACAAGGAGCTTCAAAAAACCGATCTGAACATCCTACTTTTTCTAATAAATCCTATGGAATAATTGTGGTTTGTGAAAAATTGCTAAGGTGGCAGTAAATTAATATTAAATGTCAGTTAGTCTTTTCAATTTCATTTCAAAACTAATTAATAAAGGTAAAAGTAAAACTGTTTTATTGCTATTATTTTTTTAATCTTACAAATGCTATTCATCTATTGGCTCTTAAAAACATGCATATCTACAACGTGTTAGTTAATTTTTTGTACACTATTAAACTGTTGCTTTGATTAGGTTAGCGTGGTATTCCTTAATTGTCTTTCCGTTGTCTACCTGTATAATGTTATTATAAAAAAAAATCCTGTCAGACCTCTGAACGAGAAGAGAGTGTCCTTGTGATATATCCTTTGTGTCTTTTCTACTGTCGTGTTCGGTTAATTTAGGGAATTAATTAGACAAAAATATATATTATGTAATTGGCTAATGGAGAAAATCCAATGCCACAAAAAAAATAAATGACAGTGTTGCAACGCCATAAAACCCAATGTTACAGGACAAGTGAGCAAAATATTCTGTTCTCTTCCGTCTTCTGTTTATCTAAACTGAAAACACTGCTTATTTGTAATTAATTTCAAATAAAAAGATAGGTTTGAGTTAGAAAAAAAAAATTTACAAGAATTTTTTACTTCTTTTGGGCCAACATGTCATCCTGCAAAATATTTATACGTATACAGCAGACACCCTGTATAATTTTAAGTCGAAATCCGTAAGAGGGGATATATTAGGTTGGTTGGGGGATCATAAAACTGCTAAAAACGATTTTCATGTGCACTTTTTTGTTAAAATATATAAACCGCGGAATATCGTTAATAGCATCCTTGTAAACAAAAATCGAGATGTCGTATAAAAATTATATACTATAGGGGGTTGCTAGGGGTTGTTTTATGAAATTTACCCCACTCTTTTATATATTCTACATTAAATGCCGGTTCTTCGCTATGAGTCCTTTTTTTCACTACCTCACATCGATTTTTGATAGCTCACTCAATTCTTCCAAACTAGAAACCTATTGAAACGTGTACAATTTATATGATGCAAACAATTTTCAGCTTTTGAAGCACCGTACTATATGCGCTATTAAAATAACCTACGACAATGAAACATTGAACTCGGTATGTAAATAATTTGGACGAAGGTTAGTCTGCAAAACAAAGTTTTATCTTATTGACAATGGTAATAATTAATTTTTAAGTAACATTCAAAATAATATTAATATTTACAAATTAAATACAACACACCCATTATACCACCAATATGCTATAATATCTGTTTATAAAAATTGTAATCTTACTTTATAAAAATTATTATTTTTTTCTATAAATTATCAAAAGTTGTAGGGACAATTTTTTTTATCTGTTATTGTATTCAGGCACATTCAAATGTTTAGTCATTTAGGTGCCTGTACTAACTGTACAATTAAGTATATAAGTTGTAATTTATGAATATCACATCCAATTTGTATCTATTGAAAAATCCATTGAATAAAGTTGAATTGAATTGAATTGAATTGAATTGAATTCATAAAAATTTTGCAGAAGTCTTCATCTGTCCTTAAAACATTTCAATCAAATGTGTCACTAGGAAAATAGTTTTGATCATTAAAGTTACAAATTTTAAAAAACGATCACTAAGTCATTTAGCTTTTTATCAAAAGACCCTAGAAGCCCCTATATACTTATTTCATTAAATAAGTTGCTTTACCTGCGTTGACAGAATATTGTACAGAAATACACCATAGTAATTGTGCAGCTTCCTTAAGAAGCATTTTAAAGCATACCGTCATTAGAACTTTTATGCTTGAAATTGGCAATACCTGAACGTACTGTCCCTGCAAACTTCATACTTAAATATCTTGGAAACCCTTGATTTTAGGAGATTGGGCCCATTGAGACTTTTAATGAGCATGATTTGAAGTACAACATACTCCAGTTTTATGACATTTGACTGAAACCACTTTTTACATAGATTCAGATACGGGGTTCTTTTCAACAAAAAGATTAAAAAAGGTAATTTGCTTAATATCGAATGCGTGGAATGCCCTGTATAATTTATCTTAAGTTTGACAACTGTTTATGACTTCCTAAGACAAGCATAACTTTTCATAAAGAATAACTTTTTCTCGGTAAATCAAAACTAAGAAAATTTACAAGAGTACGGTACTCCATCCAGGGGACACACTGTATATTAATTATAAATACAAATTTGTAATGAAAAATATATTAATGAGTTAATATAAAAACATATAGTTAGAAATAAAGTACCAATAATTTTTTTCTACCTATATACATACCGCACCTATCTTTGATCTTCCTCCCTTTTCAGCGCTAAAAAACTCACAAAATAATCAGAATATAAAAAACAGTGGGTCAAATTATTTGTTATAAAAAAGCCCTCATGCGTTTTCTTCATAAAATTAATAGAAAAAAGTTGTAGATAATATTATTATCTACAAAAAACCTCTGTACAAATTTTTTATTTTCAAGACGTTAAAAAATATATTTACACCCTTATTTTTAAGATGACGGCCAATGGGTGCACCCCCGACCTCGAAAACTAAAATTTAAACTTATGTTGGACCCCCCCCCCTACATATTAAAAAAAATAAAATCGCCTCCTAACCAAAATACACGGTTGAAGTTGAATTGAGTGGACTAATTTTTACAATTAATTATTTTTTAGTTATTTGCTTTTATCATGATTAGAGAATATTATTTAGGTATTAAGCAAATCACAACTTACACACTTTTTATTTATTAAGAAAATACCTACTTTCTGTATATTGTTGCCCTAATCTGGACTCGCTAATATACTAGTTAGGTAAATACTTTAAAACACTCATTATTGAAGAATCAATCAAAACAACTACTCTTCTAGCTAATACTGACGAAGTATTGAATTACATGATAGGATTCTTAGCATTTTAAAGAAAAAAATGTATTGAAAATACTTAAATCATTTATTCAAATTTAGTCATTCACACTTTTTTATTTAATATGAAATTATCTACTTTCTGTGTATTGGTGCCTTAATCGGGTCACGCTAATATACTACTTAAGAAAACACTTTAAAACACTCATTATTGGAAAACCAATCAAAACAACTACTCTTCTAGTTAATACTGACGAAGTATTGAATTACATGATAGGATTCCTGGCATTTTAAGGCAAAAAAAATATATTGAAAATACTTAAATTATTTATTGAAATTCAGTGTGTGTAAGTTGTGATTTGCATAATACCTAAATAATATTCTAAAATAATCTAATCCTGAGTGAACTAATATAACAATGACTACAGGATAAAGACATACGTTAATGTAAGAATTACAGTCATCTCTATATCCCAACAATTATTCTGATGGCTTTTCTTTGAATACCAAAGTCCGCTTTAGTAGTAGATGGGTGCCCCCAAATAGACGGTGATTGCGTGCAAGATTGCGTGATAAATATGTTTTACTTAACAGAATAATTCGCGTGTTTCCCAAGTTAGCTTTTTATCAAATTAAACTCCCAAGAATTACGTCATTGGTAAGCGATAAATCATTGCTCTTCATATTTTTTAGCGCAAAAACCGCGTTTTCAATTTTGGAAACGTTTTGTGTCAACTGCTATGAATTAGATATGAATCAATCTTGTGTTGTGAGTCTAACGTATTTAAATGATTTTGTTATGGTTGTGTCGTCAGCAAATAGAACAAAGTTCGCATCCAGGGCAATAGTTGGTAGATCGTTTACATAGATCAAGAATAATGTCGGCCCCAATATAGATCCCCGAGGAACACCGTATTTTATAGGCATCCGATTTGGGTGTGTTTTGCAAAGAAATATATTGAAAACGATTGGTTATGCAATAATTTACTTAATTGGTAAAACCATAAAAGTTTAATTCATCGACTAATATTTTATGTGACACACAGACAAAAGCTTCTGTGAGACCTGTGAATTGTGAAAATGTTAGCAAGCCCTCTTCCAAGCATTCTTTGAATTGAAGCGGATACATGAGAAGTGATTACTTTCAATGACGATTGGAAATTTTTAGTTACCGAAAGCATGTACATGGGAAACCGGCCTGAGTACACATAGAAAACAAAATTTCCGATAAACTGACACGGCAACACCGCATGTGCTTGATGCATTTCGTTACAGTCCATCAAACTTGCCTTTTTATCCCCCCGTGTCTATCGAACGTGGTTTACTCTTGTGGAACTATCGGAACGTATCAAATTAAGTCATACGTTTTTGTAATTGAAATTTTTAGATCATCGCGGTGGCCATGGAGACCGAGGAAGTTGGTAATGATTAAACCCCACAAAAACAAGATAAACACTTCTTTTGGAATCATAATATCCGTAAAATGGACAATGGTTGCTAAAATTACATCCATCAATGTTTTCGTTGTATAAATAATCTTGGTTAAAATGTAAAAAATACAATTTTCAATAGCAGAAGAATTCCTTCCATTAGATTGAAATATCTCTATATTATACGCGCATGTAAATATATGAGGTAAGGTAGAATGGACGCCAATGAACTTTTTTATTTGAATGACCGTGACATTTTTGTTTTTCAAGATGTTTGCAATGGGACGACCAAGGACGCGTCTTGACTGTGCAAGTATTTCGATAAATAAAGTTAAGCAACGTTCATAGTGGTTAGTACAGAACCATCTGAGAAAACACAGCGATCTTGTCCCACTTTCTAGCGGCTTGTATATCAGCGTATACGTAGAAGTTATGCAATTTAAGGCGAGGATTGCATAATGGATATACTATCCTTCGATGAGGTTGTAAAGCAGTCGTTCTTTGTCTATTAAATGTTGGGCAAGTAAAAGATCCCTACTCTTCGACAAGATTTCCAGGTTGGGGGTAGCTTGTCTCCTGGCGCCGGGGATAGACCTTAGTAGAGGAAATAGGCCGACGTTAAATAAATTTAAAAAGAAATTACAATAACTAACCATTTTCTTTAACTTTTAGTCGGGAATCTACCTAAGACTCACCACCTAAAATGTCAGGGTGTGCTCGAAGATATATTTTTGAAAAAAATCGTACGTTATCTGGAATGACCTTGCAGATCTAAATGTGGAGGGCGCCAACCTGGCCGCAATTGCAAAAAAAATTGCAAATTGTTTTCCGAAAATTTTTATGTTGCTGAAAATTCATTAATTTTATGTTCCCACAGCACTGACAGGCTTGTTTTTTGACATTTCTTAATGATTTTCAAACCATTGGAAAGTCTATGCCTTCTAGATTCAAGTGCTGCCCAATTATTCTGGAAATTGTTGTTAACGAATGCTACAGAAATTGGTTAAACAAGGCGTACCAGAATAATGCAGTGGAAATTTCAGGATCGAGGCATTTTAAAAACTATTGCAGATAGTTGCATACTTCTATATGATATGAAATCTGCAGAAAAGAATGGAGCCATTTTTGTTGTAAAAGATATTATTATTTTTGTACAACGCCCGCACGTCTGGCGCGTTCTGGTCCACCAGTACTTGCACTGTAATATTTTATGATTGTAAAACATTTACCAAACATTCTTATTATGCTTATAACTGAAGACCTAAGTGGATAAAGGTGTTATGTCGCATTTTTAAAAAAAATTACTTTATGCAATTTTTGAACATCCCTGATATAGATTTAACACCCAATAAACGGTGAGTTCTAAATTTGTGATATTTTATAGAAACTTTTTAATTATAAAGGCGCCATGTCATACATACAACCAGTAATTTTAGTGGATGTACACAGTTTTGGACAGAAAAATCTAGTTTCATAACAGCTTGATATTGTTCTTTAATATTAGTGTAAACAAAAGAACATAACCCAAAATTATCTATTTTATGATTGATCCATCCATTTGAATCGAAGACAAAATAAATAAGTTCCAACTCAAAACCGTTTTGTTTAATTTACTCAGAACTTTAAAAGTGTGACATAACACCTTTATCCACTTAGGTCTTCAATAGGGTCATTTAGTGATATGGCAGTTTCCTGCTTTTTCTTCCTCATTTTAAGGTATAACATACCAATAGCCTCAGAAAAAAATTTCAGCTCAATTGAATCAACAGCCACAGAGATATTCGCATTTGAATAGAAACACGCTCGGCCGGCCAACAGTCCGTAAAGTGACGTCACTTGGCGTGCGCCGATACCTATATTAGAGCAGCGATTTCGTAAGTCTATCGTGTCGTTTTTTTTTTTGGCGTAGAACCAGGTCAAACATGTTAGGTTCTTTTGAGTATGTCACCGGGCATATGAAATCATATTTTACATTTTTTTGTGGTCTCGAACTTTTTAAATCAATAAAAAGTGAAAAAAATGTATTTTTAAATAAAATTGTTTTTTTTTTGTTTCCACATCTTTAAAACTATTAAAGATACCGAAATTTGTTTTGTGTCAAATTAAAGCATACACTGTAGCGCTTTTACCAATATAAACGGTTTGGGCACAATTCGCACTTTCATTTCTCTAAAAATCAGATAAACTAAAAATATATATTTTATGTATTGAAATCTTCATCAATCGATAAACTTTTTTATTTTTGAAAATATTTACATACATGCAGAGAAGAAAATAAAGCCTAATAATCACAACAGTTTTTGAAACAATATATTTTTTCCCAAAATGTACCGTGTGGCAACAGCGATTTTTTTTATCAGCGCTAAATGCGACATTCGGACGCAATTAATACACCTCGCATGCAGGGTTGGTCAGATTAGTCGCGTAGAAGCGGCGGTTGTCGAAAATCATTAAGTGTTCATTGTTCGGATAAAAATTGTGACAATCGAAAATGTGCTTGTTTTAAGGAAGGCCTAAAATGTTGCAATGAGTGCAAATGTCGTTCCTGTAACAACATTATTAAAGATTTCGAGGCAAATGTGAACGAATTAGAATGTTATTATGTAGGGCCTACATAAACTACATACTACATGGCCCGTTAAAAAAAATCGCTGACTCAATACTATGAACGGAACATAAAAAATTTTTATCCTAAAAACTTTTTTCAACTATTGGCTTCAATTTGTACGCAGCATGTATATACAAATTTTCATAAATAATTTTTTTTCTCGATTGTCTAGAATTACGCTACTGAAAATAACAAGTTTGAGTTTCCTATTATTTTTCCAACTTAAAAAAAAAAATCGGGTTCACGTGGGACGTTGTTCGAAGCGCTATTGTGTCTACTTTAATCTAAAAAAAAAAAAAATAGCTTGATAGCACAAATATTTTCAGAGATATAGCGGTGGAGACGTTAAAAACATATTTCATTAAAAATCTATTTTTTTGAGTTTTTCCAAAATAAAAAAGTTCTCGACCATCAAAAAATGTAAAAAATGATTTCGTGTACACGATTATCTTACTAAAGAATCCCACTAAGTCTGGTTTGGGTCTACGCCGGTTTTTCTCGAAAACTAAGCGACTTTACTTCCAGATTTTACTCTACTAACTTGCATTCACAGCCGTGTTCACTGGGCGGTTCAGCCATCTGACGTCACAACTCGACTACATGGTTATCCCGAGCGTTTTTAAGCGCGCCGATTTTAATAATTTTTTTATACATGAAGGCGGCGTCAGTAAATTCTAATTTTTGGCATACTTACTATACTCACCAAGCTCTTTCAGAATATGTAATAATAAAAAATTGTTAAATGAGCCTATTCATTGTAGAAGACAATATCAAGACTAGCGACTTCTACTTTAAACTAACTTTAAAAGGTCGGAGAAGCTGTCCAGCACCAACGCACAGCATACGTTTCCCAACAAGCAAAATTTAAACGTTATACAACTATTTTGTTTTATTGCAATTTTATAAATGTGATAAAATAGCAATAAAAAAAATTGTTGTAGAAATGACAATTATAAAACAAATGTGTTTATTGGGTTCTTATGCTGTGGTCAGCGTGTGTGTTCAATGCTCATGTCATTTTAAGTCAATCTTGAGTTGCAGTGAGAACTAAACTTGAAGGGAGCAAGTGGAAAGGCATTTTGGACTGGTGGTCGTTATTTCTTACGGTTACTTTGAAGTTATTTATACAATAATTTGTTTCAATATACTTTCAGTGATTAGGAAAAGGTGAGACCATTACGTTGATCGGCGCCGCGAATTTCTTGAAAATATGTGTGCTGGTAGCAAGTTCTAAGGTGTGTCTCTAGAAAATAATTTCTGAAATACATTTAGTTTAGTTTTGCTATAATAGACTATTCAAATGAATACTTTGTTTTATGGATTAAATAGTATTTCTGTTTATACGATTGTACGTCATTAAAAAACACTTAATTCGCTTCATAACTAATAAATCTGCAACACCTATGTTAATGTATTGCGAGGTAGCAACATAACAAATCTGTGTTTTTTTCCGAGAAACTACTATAACGTTTCCATTAAAAATGTAAATCCCACAAAACCAGTTGGGTATTATATTACAATAATTTTCAGTTAGGATAATGCATTCTGCGGTGCATATTGCACATTGCGTTTCCCATTAATGCGCATAGCATTCGTGATGTAAGCGCCTGATATAGCCAAAGGCATGTTATAACATTTACGTGTTATTAAAAAGTATTTATACTTGTCACGGTCGTATAACTGAATTTATTTACAAATACCCATTTTGACGTAAAAACGTTGCAAATAAATCTGTTGGTTTTCAGCGTAATAATCCATCACTTTTAAGAGCACAATTATGGTGATGAGTGTCTAGGGCTTAGTCGGCATTTTACAAGCGAAGCAAGCAAGAATTTTTTTTTTACCGGAAGGAGGGAGATTTTTTGGGCCTCGCGTCGACCATTTAATCGGGGGATGAGAATTTTGTACTAAACTTTAATGTTCAATAAATAATTTTTTTTATTATAATGTTTAAGGACCGGTTTAAGGATAAATAAAATCATAGGTTCTTTAGAACTGTAGAACGATTTGTTTATTAAAACAAACAAATAAAAATAAAAAATAAAAACCTTTATAAAAAAACAACGGACTTCGACGACGCACAGTGGCATGAATCGTGATTTTTTCGTTCAAATTATCCAGAACAGTTGTTTCGCAACCGATTTCCAAAAAACGTAAGAGAGCCGATTTTTTAATTATGCTAATCAAAATTATTGAACTTAACCAAACTGGCCATTTTTTATTTAAATCTTAATAAAAACTTACAAAAAAACTTTTCTTTTATCCAATTTACATAAATCTTGTTACTCGGGGGTTTTTGAGGTCGCTGATTGCGAATCTGATATCCAAATTGTTATAAACCAACCTGCAAGATGGCGGAATCAATGGCGGCTCTAAAATGCTAAAAAATGATTAAAAATTAAATGTTTTTGTTAAAGTTCCGGAATAAATTGAAGATGGCGGATCCAATATGGCGGCAATAAAATGATAAAACTAACTTAAAAATAAATAAAATGCATTAAACTAAATAGGCTATTCCCAAGAATTATTAAAAAATTTAAAAAGGAACAAATTTTCTGAAATTTTCAAATATTTCCAATATAGCTGCCATACATTAATTATTATCAATCATAAATGTGCGATTCAGTCCTCCATTAATTTTGAACATAACCTTAAGTAGGTCATATTAATATTTCTTTTTTTTTATCTGCTAATAATATAATAAATATCTAACACCAAGAACTTTAAAACAAGAATATTAAACCAAATAGAACCTTAAACCAAGAACTCTATACCTAACATAACCTAAGACAAGAGTTTTACACCATGAACTTTAAACCTAACTTAGTGCAAACATTTTCTCTGATACCTACTTAAGGTTATGTTCAAAATTAGTGGAGGACTGAATCGCATATTTACGATTGATAATTAATGTATGGCAGCCATATTAGATATACTTGAAAATTGCAGAAAATTTGTTCCTGTTTAAATTTTTTCATAATTCTTAGGAATATCCTATTTAGTTTAATGCATTTAATTTATTTTTTAAGTCAGTTTTATCATCTGACTGCCGCCATATTGGATCCGCCATCTTGAATTTCTTCCTGGAACTTAAAATTTAGTCTATTTTAATTTAAAAGTACTAATATTCAAAACTTCTCGGCATAAACTTTAACAAAAATATTTCATTTTTCATCATTTTTTAGCATTTTATAGCCGCCATTGATTCAGCTATCTTGCAGGTTGGTTTATGATAATTTGGATATCAAATTCGTAATCAGCGTCCTCAAACACCCCCGAGTAAAAAGATTTATGTAAATTGGATACGAAAAAAATTTAAATAAAAAACCGCTGCCCAAGGAATCACTACTTCCACATCCAGGTTTTCCATCCAAGTCACTCACGACGAAAAAGTTTTGTATGTGAAAATAATTATTTATGGAACTTTAATAATATAATATTTGAAAACCCATAAAACGATACCCCACATCGGTAGTAGGTTGGAGGTGGCGATAGGGGGCGGTAGTGGGGGTGGATGAAGTAAAAAAATATTTTGAGGTTTCTGGTTCTTGTATACACACTAAATCACATTTTTTTTTCATCCCCTTTAATAATGGGGTGGGGGTGGTAATGGAGGTGGCTAATGTCAATTTTTTTTTTGGGACCTTAGCTTCTCTTATATATACTAAATACCAATTTTATGGACTTTTACCTGCTTGATTTACCTATTTACCCCACATTTACCCCAATTTACCCCCAACCCTTCGACGGAACAAGAAGAAAATATAATCTAGTTCTAGATCTCGTTAAAGTACATATGTGTACCAAATTTCAAGTCAATATCTCAAACGGTTCCTGAGTAAACGTGCGCACAAAAAAAAAAGTTACAGACAGACAGACCGACAGAAATGTTTTTCGCTCAAACTTAAAATCTCGACGTTTCATGACATTCTAAGCCTATTTGAACAATAAAATTTTTTTTAATTTTTTTGTCGTTACTATACTTCCACTGGATGTGGAAGTAAAATGGCCATTTTGGCTAAGCTCAATAGTTTTGGTTAGCATAATTAAAAAATCGGCTCCCCTACGTTTTTTGGAAATTAAATAAGGAGTATTTAAAAAAAAAATTATCCCAATCGGTTGCGAAACAAGTGCTCTAGATATTTTTCAACGAAAAAATCACGATTCATACCACTGTGCGCCGGCGCGGCGGACGGTCAAAAGAAGCCAAAAGTACTCACACTATCAACTCACCACATGCCAAAACTTTTAAATATAAATATTCAAACGTAGTTCGTCAGCGATTTGAATGTTTTTGCTTCGCTTGTATATAAGCGCATTATATACTCAAAAGGCAAAAGGCCCGGCATTTGCCGACTCGCCGACCTGGCCAGACCGCCACTGGTGATGATGTTCTTTGTTTCGTATTTGTTTTAACAAATACGTTTTCCCTAGAAAGAGCATCATCACAAGCGATCTACCACACTTTAACAATATTATGCATTATCAAAGAGTAGAGAATAAAATAAGAGACGGTCAGAAAGAAAATAACACATTAGATAAAGATAGTTGAAAAAGTGTAGGAACACAACAGTGAGTCACGATCGATCAGCTGATTTTTTTATATAATGTAAATTTTGAATACATGCGAAATGGTGTAATTAGAAGAATTCCAACTTCAAATTTTGATATTATTTTTGTGGTCTGTTATATTTACAAAATAAAATGGAATGTAACGAAAGTATTGGCAATCAATGGGTGCAATATACTGTATATTTACAAAAGTTGCGAAAACAGAAAATTTTTTATTCCGTTGAAATGCGTAATGGTACAACCGCTGAACATACTTCTGTATGTCATTAATTTACTAGAGATTCACCCATTTGGATATTGTTGGTAATTGTACAGTGATTAAAAAAAAAATGGGCGATGGTCTGTGCGAGTTTCCATTTTGGAGAATCGACGCCATCTTTGATGCTTATTGAAAATACACTGCATAGGCATGTGAGGTGTCACTTTACATGTTTTTTAGGGTGCTGAATACGTTCCCGATAGTATAAATACTGAAAAGTGGTTACTAATCATTATTTAGTAAGACAGATACGATATTTATATACTAAACAGATTTACATTGTTTTATAAAACACGAAGTAACAAAATGAATACGTCAGTGACATCACTAGTTTAAGTGTATGACATGACTAATATATAATTTTAAACAGCAGACGTAATAATTTACGTTGCAATATTAAAAAACTTATTACGACAATCAATAATGGCTACACTTCTGTAAATACAGTAAATGCAACAAGATATTCCATTTGAAAAACATAAACATGAATCTCTTGCACACTTTAGACATGAGCAACTACGCACAAGTTCGTTGCTGGGAGGAAACTGAAGTTGTACGTGAAAGCTGTAGACAATCACCTACATCTTCATAACCAAACTGTATCGAATCAAGTTGCGTGATGTCATCATTTCAACATGTTATATATAAATGTGTGTTCTAATTGATGCACTGGTTGGTGGAAGGTCTTCTATGGAAATGTTTTTCCCATGTGTGTAAATAAACATTCGTAATTCGTCCATTTTTTTACAAATATTTTCCTTTTTCAAAACTTGCACGAGATATTTTTCTGCCAATTGTATCGACTACTCCATTACTTCACTCGCAGGAATTCCGAAATTTGTGAGAAATGCTTCGGGTATACATGCAATTCCAGCATGTTTTGTACCTACTTTGCTAGTGCCCCAGTTAGGAAATGAAAAGCAGGAAGTACATGACATATTGCAATTCGTTCAAGCCACTATCTGATCGGGAACTTGGCGCACCGTAGCTCCAACACCTAGACGAATCCACAATTCCTTCAATCCAAGATTCTTGAAGATAGTCCATTGATATAACAGAAGAACCAGAACGTGTGTATCATTCGATAATACCATCACTCTCTGATACTATCTGTTTGTTGTATGTTTAATATGGGGCAAAATACGAAGATCTGCCTCTAACATGGCAAATTGTAGTTCTTCGTGGGATTATGTTAAATTAGCTTGCTGTATGGACATGCATGTGGTTGGGTTAGGAAATGATGTTGCACTACAGAAGACCTGGATATTTTGCCATATATTTCTGCATTTTTCTAGTAGATCCGATTTAAAACAGTCTTGAAGTTTGACTTTGTTGGAACTAGAAGACCAAAATTTGTCTTTTTGTACAGGGATAGGTGTTGTATTTTTAATGGAGTGAAGGTTGATTAATCCACATTTCCCACGACGAATTCTTACGAAACTCTTTGGCGACTTATCGAAGTAAGAATCAAATATGAAGTCATTTCTTTTTCAAATCCTTCAGAGAAACCTTTCTAACGCAAGCCATGAAATCTTACTTCGCTTGTTGCTGCGATAGCATCTGTTTGCAATGGTTCTTGATTAATTTAATAGCGTCTTGATTAATTGTGAGTGTAGTTTTTCTAGCATGCATTAGTTACATGGTAATTAAAGGTGATACCTTGACCCATTTGCGTGAGTCTGTTGAAAGTTTCATCTTGACGAATATCACCAGCCTCCCAGACTCGTTTTCGACCATTTTCCATCGATACTGGCTCAACTTCAACAAATTTTTGGCATATTACACATAGTTCAGAATCAACTGAAATTTTTCTTCTTATTAACGATATACCTTCTGGCTCCATATTGTAACCACTCGTCTTTAATCACTCTTGACTACAATAGGTGTTATGAAAATAGACATGAAAATATAGAAACACAAAATTAATCAATGCAAACAGAAATGATTTCCATATCCATTAATAATTATTTGACATATCTGTATATATAAAAGAATACCCTGACTGACTCACTGATCTATCAACGCATAGCTAAAACCGTTGGGTCTAGAAACTTCAAATTTTGCATTTTGTTCCTCGAATGGCGTAGGCAACCACTAAGAAGGGATTTTTCGAAATTCGACCTCCAAGAGGGTAAAAAAGGGGGTTGAAATTTCAGGCGAACGAAGTCGCGGGCATCAGCTAGTATAATATATGACAATTTTTGTTAAAATGTTTTTTTAATGTCTTCAACGTATTCGGCACCTAAAAACATGTAAAATGACACCTCACATGCTTATGCAGTGCATTTTCAATAAGCATCAAAGATTCTCCAAAATGGTCACTCGCACAGATCATCACCCATTTTTTTCAATCACTACACAATTACCAACAATACCCAAAAGGGTGAATCTCTGGTAAATGGATGACCTACAGAAGCGTTGCCAGCAAATGGACTAGTAAGTTTTATCTCTTATCTTACTCTCGCTTATGAATTAAATAAGGATAATTTTTGAAAGGGCAGTTAATATAAGTCACGAAATCACAGGTAGGGATTATGATGAGTTTATAAAATACCAGGACATTTCCGGTTCGAAATTTCATTATTTATGTTTATTAAAAATCAAAGACTTGCCACTATGTGTGGAAGAAGGCGAGCTATACATTTATCTCTGTCTGATGTTTTATTGTGAACTTCACCTTTACAAAAACAAAATAATTGTACTAATATATATAAAGATGATAATTACATCAGTAACAGTATGAAACCTCGTGGTAAGTCGTATTTTTATTATAGACCATAAGAATAACAACAAACAATATAGAGGAATGAGAAAAGGCGGTTTATTTTTTTTCTTAAGCTTGAGCCGATATACTTTGTCTAATTACTAATGTGTTTTATGTTATTTTTGGGGATCTTTATTAAGTGTATGTCTCCACAAAGCTTTGAAACACTTCTAATTACAGACCAAGAAGTGTCTCGTTCTATATTTAATTTCTCAGAGAGAACAAATTAAATATAAGGGGGGATATTTTTATGCGTACCGAGTTGTATTTGTTTGCCTGTATTTCGTTTTGTTCTTATTCTTTGAATAAATATAAAATACCTGATATTATGTACACATTCAATATAATATCGAAACAGTGTTTCTTGTACAAGACATCAATGATAACCATAATATAACATCACAGCGGCCATGCATTTTTGTACTTTTAACATGAAAGACGAAAGTACGTGTTTATTTTAACTGTTTTATCAGACTCCCATTTTCCTTTTTTGCCAAAGTGGCATGCAATGTATAGTACATGCTGGCTGTGCACGCAGTTGAACAACACTTAGGTTATTTAAGTTGTAATTATCTTAAGTAGGGAAACGGAATATTGAATAAAACATCTTCAAGCTGGCGTGCATTCTCTTCACTTCTTCATGGATATTGTATACAATATATTATTATACCTATTTGGTTTAGTTAATTGAATAGGTATATTTAATCGGACATAAATGTTTAATAATAATCACCGTACAAAAAAAATGATGTGCGGAAATACGTTGCTGAAATCGAAGATCAAATTAAAAATATTCTATGTATATGTATGCGTGTGTGTATGTCTAAAAACGTGTGTATCGAGGCAGCATCACCAGGCGCGCCTCGAAAAATTGATACCTAGGTTCGTTGCGGGGTTGTCTCGATGCGATCTGTGTATTGTCGATGTTTGGCTATGCTCAGAGGCGCCTCAGTGCAAGCAGCTCGCCTTGTGTAGCCAGTGTAGACAGTCTCGTCCGTACGTCCAATTGTATATTCAATAACTTATTTCCACACCTAAGGAGATTTTTCTGTAATGATTTCATCCACTAACTGGGGTTTTGTTTTCCTCATTGTTTGCAGTTTTTTATAATATTCATTATAAAATTAAATGCTCGCGTTAACTCGTTCTATCCCTCAAGACAGACTCGCAAAGTCAATGATATGCACTTAAGGTGAGTATCTACGTTGCGAAGATGCCTCGCGCGCCGGCCTCAAAACTTTTCTACCTCGCAAAGATTCGTGAACTTTCCGCGGTCTATTTGTACATTCTGACCCGGAAAAATCTCAAAGCCTCTAGGCGCCGCGCGAGGCAGCTTCGCGCAAGCCCCCAAGATGCGTATTAGCTGCGCTCAGACTAAGCGAGCAGCCTTGCGAGGCATGATCGTGAGGCATGCTCGCAGCTTTAAAAATTTACAGTGAGGCAGCCTCACGAAGCATGGTGAGCCATTATTTTTCCGAGGCATGTGATCAGTTTCGTACGAAATATCATTATGACTCCACGCTTACTGTAGCTGCCACAGTTTTCTTAATGTTACATCGTATTAAGAAAAAGAGAAACAAATGCCAAAAACGATACTGGGTAAAGAAATTATACAAAAACCGTGATAAATACGGCAATAAGTTATTAAAAGAGTTGACTTTTGATGAAACCTGCAGAATTTTACACGCATGCCTTTGGATGAATTTAACAATCTATGCATACTTTTAGCTCCCAAAATACAAAAGAGTGACAGAAATTTTCGGGATGCCATTACAATTAAAGAAAGATTGCTCATAACATTAAAATATTTGGCAACTGCAGCCTCTTATACTAGTTTGCAGTATCTGTTTCGGGTATCCAACTCCGACTTATATTTCTCCATGTATCATGCCTTACACCTTTATTTGCAAAATTTGCATCCTGAGAATCCCAAAGTTGTCTATAATTCCCATAAAGTTCTATTAACTTTAAGCGCTGATCTTTTTCCACCACGAGTTAACTGAGGCGCCTTTGAGCGTGGACGAAAAACCGACAATGCTCGGCTCACGTTAACGCAGCCTCGACCGCGGCATCGCGTGGACTTGAGAAAGCGAGGCACGCCCACACAGCCGGAGCAATTGCCTCGCGCAGCATGCCTCGCGAGGCTGCTTGCTCAGTCTGTACGCGGCTATTGACTTGGGCGAGGCTGCTTCAAACCAAATCAATTTGAAACATTTAAATTGACGTGGTAGAATACTCCCTATTGAAATTAATATATCGCGTCCTGGGTTCGAGCCCCAGCCCCGGTATTGACATCACCGGTGGGTATGGATGTATGTCTGCGTTTTTCCAAAATGTGTAACCTCCTTTCAGACAGCCTTGACTTTGGATTTGGGGGTTGTCTACTATATGCAGTGTGTTTATATTATATAGGGTGATCGCCAGGGATTTGTAAGATATCATGTTTTATATATTGTTTTATCATTATTTTTGAGCTAAATGCTACTAAGATTAAGCAGACACAAATGGAAAGGTGTACAGGATATCGAAACTGCAATATACAGTGTGTCTCTCGGGTTCGAACGATCTTTACCTAGATTAGATGATATATCAATTTTACATTAAAATATTCAACTTTAATAACACACTGCTACAATGAAAGTTGCAGTTGGACGTTGCCGAATATCTGTTTGAAAAATAAACATAACAAAGATTTTGATAAACTAGGTATTCGCAGTCGGTCCATTTTTATATTCATACCATTTTTATTATACATTTTTACATGTTTTCTTATTTCTTTTTTGTTTTCAGGTACGTTGCTGCACTGGTTAGAATCCTATAAGTGTAAAAGTTACTGGTAAGAATATATTAAGGCCAGTTTGCACGCATCCAGTAATTTAGTCGAGTAGAGACGGTCGAGTAATTTAGTAATTGTTTTCCACTAAATTACTCGACTAAATTACTGGATGCGTGCAAACAGGCCTTTATATATGAATAATTAGGAATTAAATTGGAGTTTTTATATTATCTGGAGAAAGTACAAATATGCTACTGTAGGGTTTCAGAATTTTAAATAAATGATTTATTAGTATTAGTTTATTATGTGTTATTATGTGTTTAAAATATGGCAATTAATTATTTAAAACATAATAGATAGTTAGACATGAAATAGTTTAATGTGTGAAATTTAGAATATTAATTCTCCTATGTCAATTTTTCTCAAGTTGTATGCCGCATCTGAAACCTTAGATCTTTGAAAAAATATGGGCTGATGTAATACAACCTTTATGGAAGTGACATAGCTATTATAGAGCAGTTCTATTAGTAAGGGACAATGGCATAAGAAATTATTGGTAATTTTCAGATCCATTTAATTAGCTTTTACGATATTATTTGTTTTATAACAGCTGCTTCAGAATCTTTTAGTTGCATAGAGACTGTTGTGAAGAATAAATCAGTTTTATTGGCGGTAATTATACATATTACATAACTTTTTGTAGTATAAATACTGTAACAGATTATTTTATTGAACTATGTAACTCGTTATGTAGCCATTATATAGCGACAAAGTTTTTGCGTGGTGTAAAAACTACTGCGGGCTATCCTATAGAACAATTTAACTCGTTTAGTTATTATATAGCTACATGTTCTTTTTTATTGTATAAAGGTGCCGCATGTTTTGCTATAAAACAATTCGGCTAATTAGGCAGTTACTATACAGCCACAAACGACTTTAGTTTATAGAGACAGACCGCGGTTTACTTTAGAAAATAATTCAGCTTATGCAGACATTATAAAACAATGAAGTTTTTGGTTAAATTGGCGGTAATTGTATACGTATCATAGCTCTCTAGAATCTAATTGTTATGTGAAGACATAGCTAAAGGGCGTTGGCGCATAAGAGGGGGGGGGGGGGGGTGATCGGCCTTTTTACTTTTTGAAATCTCACCCAGCTAATATATGTGATTTTCATAAATAGCTGTTTTTCATGTAACTCACACCGGAAACGAGTAAGTGGTTTTTTGCTCCATTTTTCCAATATGCCGGTGCGAGCGTCAACGCCTCAAAGTCGAAAACTCAGACTATTAATTCGATATCAAACTTAAGAACTACCTATGACTTTTTGTTAGGTAAAACCTTCCTATTGCCAGGGCTATTTTTCCTCAGAACTTTAATTTCATGACTAATAACACGGATTGGTAATTGTAATAACTTTTATACGTGACACATTTCTGTTTTGCAAAATAAATAAGGACATGCCCTATAAAGTTATAAAATACTATATTGAAATTTTAATATCGATTTTCTGAACGTGCCGAGAATGTTTTGAATTTGAGCAAGCATGTATTTATTAAAATCCTTCCAAATGAAGCATTCGTTGCTTTTATTGTGTCTAAAATGTGTATAATGTAGACAATTTGTTCTTTCTCTTTAGGCTTTTACTGTAACGTTTTACGTAAATTAGGTTCAATTAGAGGTAGTCTTTATGTAATTAGTTGAAGTGGAAACCTTGGTCGAGCTCTGCATCGTACAGTAACAAGAATGGCGTTGAAATCTAAAACACATAGGAAACGTAAAAAATAAATTTACACTGACGCACCTATTTCCTTTGAAAATCTGTTGGCGAAATGCCGACAAAGGTAAAACTTCCTTTTTAAGCATTCCGACTGCATTATATGAAGTGTGCTGGTGACGTCGTTATTATGAATATTTCATCTCATATTCTAAATTTATTTTATTTAGATTGCGATTAAGCGGAAAAATAATTGAATAAGGGTCGTTTGCTGTAGTTAAATTAAATAAAATCTGGCTTATTTCAAGAATATAATACATATATTAATCATATAAACTGAATTGTACATTTATTTTAGTAAACACTTATTCATAAATCGTAAATAAAATTTTTGTATGCCGTTAGAATCTGTACGACTTAAGTTTTTTAAATTATAAATCCATTAATTTTACAATTAGTTAAATGCTCTTTAGATAGAATAAATTGTAAGTATTTTATCAAATATTGTTGGTCTTCTCTTAAATCTTATTAACAAATCTATTTTCATTACTTACTTCCTGACAGAGTTTAAAATTTCCTCCAGAGCTTCTGTATATAAACAGGGAAATGATTAATGACATTGAGAATTGTCATCATATAACCTTAGTGTATATTATGTCCAAAGTAATTGAAAAATCGGATCTAATAGAATGTCATTTAGAAGAGAATGCTACCCTGACTGGAAACCCGTATGGATTCAGGCCAGGGAGATCTACAGACTACAACTGCTAAATTGTTTGATTTTATTTGCCATTAAGTGGACAAGGTAAATGCGCAGTATCAATCCTGTTTTATCTGTCTACTCTCCGTGAAAAAGAAATAAGAGGGAGTGAAACTAAAGCAGAAAATATATAACCGAATATGATGCCGAATGGTGTACTTGGTTTTATTCTAGGCGTTCCCCAAGGGTCAATTCTGGAGCCCTTATTATTTGCCGTAATATTAATGATCTATCTCGTCGTATAAAAAAGATTTCACAATTACAGTGTACAGAAAGTAGCTCTGCATACCAAATGGATAAACAGCGTTCAGAATTGTTAGAGAGAGATGGCCGGGCAGTTACTATGTCGCATACAATTTGGCAGAAAAGTACCTAAGTTCTATAGATTGTTGATAAAATAAACTGGTGTAATCGAAATTAATACTAAATGAGAAGGAACCGGTATTTCGAAATTTCAACCTATGGAAACTAATTTCTTAAATTCTCCACGGATAAGCATCTGTTCAAAATACTTGGGTACCTATATAGACAATTCATTGTGCGATAAAATATGGAGTAGGTACCAGGACACTATGAAAACATGAAAGTACTGATCAACTGGCAAGGAAAGGCGCAGTAGGACTCGAAACCTTTTGCGAAGTAACTAAGCCATGCATACGAGGATGCATTAATAAATAGTTACGAAATGAATCTCTAAAATGGTGGAAGAGTTTATCGCGATCGAAACCGGCCAAAGATTTCATTAATGAACAATTTACTCTTTAGTGTCCGCCAAATCCTTATGGAGAAATTGGCTGAAACTTTGTGAAAACTTTGGGAAAAGGTTAGGGGTGCTGATTAAAAGTTCTTATGGGCCAAACCCTCTAAAATCTAGTCTGCGACCTCCACGAGACAGGGATGGTCATCATATACATCCATCTGTTAACCTTCCCTGTGTTATTGGGGTGTTACCATTTCAAGTGAAACACACTCTATAATAGTCTCTCTGAAGATTCAAGTCTTCAGCCAAGCCATCGAGGATGCGTTTTTCTAATGAATGTTGGTACTTCCATAGTCTGAGTTCATCAAGTGTGTTACATGATTAACTTTTTATTCAACTGGACAGAGGTATTGTTTAGTTGGCGACATGGTGTTGTCGACTTCAGGAGAATGCGGAGACATAACAGTTACTAGCCTTATCAGACTTAGATCAGTATGTAGAAGGAATGATTTCCTTGCTTTTCATATTGAATGTTAGATATTAAGGGCGAGTTGTATCATCTGAATTAACCCTGTGCTAGCAAACATAGAAGAAACTGAGTATAAGCACAGAATACAACCTACCAGAAACAACACTCTTCGCACCGCCTTTGATGTTACTTGATCAATTTTTGTGACCTTCACCATCATTTTGTAGGTATTTCCGTCAGTTCATTTATTGTTTTAACCTAACATTCTGTGATATAGTACCCACCTATTCAATTATATTTTTTAATAAAGGAACTGACGGAAATCGGAAATACCTACAAGAAGATAGCATCAATGGAATTTGGGCGGGAAACTTAAGTGTCGCTTCTGGTTTCTTTTCTGTGCAAGGGTGTTGACAGTTGAGTTACATAAAATATAAAGAAACTTGCAAAGTTGTGTTAAATGCATTATAAATATTAATATCACACAGGTCATAGGTTATACCTAGCTGAAATTAAAAAACCGCTGCCCAAGGAATCACTACTTCCACATACAGATTTTTTATCTAAGTCACTCACAACGAAAAAATTTTGTATGTGGAAATAATTGTTTATGGAACTTTAATAATATAATATTTGAAATCCTCTGCCCCAAAAACTCATAAAACGATAACCCATATCGGTAGCGGGGTGGGGGTGGTAGTGGGGGTGGATGAAGTAAAAAAACATTTTGAGGTTTCTGGTTCTTGTACACACCCTAAATCACATTTTTTTTTCATCCTCTTTAATAATGGGGGTGGCTAATGCCAAAATTTTTTTTTGGGACCTCAGCTTCTCTTGTATATATTAAATACCAATTTTATGGACTCTTACCTGCTTGATTTACCTATTTTCCCCAAATTTACCCCAATTTACCCCCCAACTCTTCGACGGAACAAGATGAAAATATAATCTAGTTCTAGATCTCGTCTAGTACATATGTGTACTAAATTTCAAGTCAATATCTCAAACGGTTCCAGAGTAAACGTGCGCACAAAAAAAGTTACAGACAGACCGACAGACAGAAATTTTTTTTTCGCTCAAACTTAAAATATCGACGTTTTGTGACATTCTAAGCCTATTTGAACAATAAAAATTTTAAAAAATTTTTTTGTCGTTACTATACTTCCACTGGACGTGGAAGTAATTGACAATTTTGAGTTGGAGGAAGAAATAGTGGATGATAAAACTAATATTAAGTAATTATAATGTACTCTATACTCAAGACGAAAATGTCAAAATTTGAAATGACATTTTTACTAACCCCATCTTAAACCACCCCACGACCTAGTTTAAGTTTTACGGGGTTAAGTGCACCTGATAACCTTAAAATTCAAGGTTAGCGTGTTGGTACAACTCGTCCTACGTGTATGCAAGAAGTTGATAAGATGTCTCGTAAGGGAAACTTCTTGTTTATTTACTAACTAGGGTGACCAAACTGGGATCAATAGTAGGTATATGGAAAGAATTCTACTGTTTTACAGTTTATTTGCAGACGCTTTGGTTTCATATTGGCTTCTCATGTAATCCACACCTAACAGATATCTTAATTTAAGTTTCTATCTCCCATTTATCCAACCTTTCTTCGAAATTCATTAGAGCAAGATTGTACCTATCTTGTAAAGAACACAATTCTCTTGCCATTTGGTCAGCAAAGTAATAATAATCTCTTACGTTCAAACGAATTTTGAGGCTAGGCAATCGAAAAAACGGGCAAATGAAAGATGAAAAATATTATTTTTTTACTATTAATAACCAAAAAGGAAAAATGTCGGTACCCAAGAAATGATGTTTCAACCGCTTTAAAAATGTATTTAAATCCCCTAGTTGTGTCTCTTTTGAAAAACAATTATTCAACACTAAAATATTGAAATTATCAATGTTCTAGGTGAAGGCGCCTAGATGAAAGTCCCACGAAACGATTCCTCGACTCATACATTTTGGAAGGGTCGACACGGAATCAATGGCCACCTATTTGAAAAACTCATCTTCGTGTCTGATAGGAAATCAAATGATCTACAAAATTGTCTAGGTATCAACGAAGGAACTAGATTTTCTAAAATATTGTGAAATTTTCTTATGTTGGTCACAAGTCTTCGATGAAACATTTTTGTCTGTTATTAAGTATACCCAGATATTAATTATTTACTGTCGTTAACTGTTGAAAAGTTCACGACACTATATTAGACTAGATACAAGTAGCGTAAAGTTCATATTGAAAAAGGATAATGGTTATTTTTATACTGCGTATTAATAGGAGGAAGATGAAATAAGAATTTATTATGTGTGAAACTTTTACTTTCATCGCTCCTAGTTGTTATTCTTTAAATAATATATTGATATCGGCAGACAGCAAATTTTGAATAACGTTATAATTTTAGTGTATGGGAAGATAATTAACCCCGTTTATCACTAAAAACACTTATCTTTTGAAGACATCAAATGGTAAAAACTCTCTCTCATTTAACGATCAATTAGTGGTGCGATAAGTTCTCTCCTGAGCATATTCCAACACGTCAAGTGATAATATATGTAATTTTTAAAATGCACTTTTTTTATTCGATATTTAGTTACAAATTGACATATTCATAAGTCAAGGATAATCTACATAAAGGGCATAGCAGGATAAGCATGTGTTAGGTGCCCCCGCACCAATCGGGTCGAAATTGCGAAATTTAGCACAAGTTGATAGTAGTATTAGATGAAATTTCCCAAAATATTATTTTTGGAAAACCATTTTTACGGGAGTTATGGGGGTAAAAAGAAAAATGGAGAAACATTTTTTTCTCGAGAACGGATAAACCAATTTCCATGAAAAAAATATATGTTATGGCTTTTGATGGTGCAAATGAGGGAAAAAATTATTGAGTCCATTTGTCGAAAAAAAGTGGTGAAAAAATTTTTTCAAAATAAAAAAAATTTTTTTTTAGAGGATGTTCTAGAGGCACACCCACCATTTTCTTCCAAATAAATGCTTATATGCCCCTTTAAAACATATCCAATTTTCATAGCGATCGGAAGGGTACAACATACTCAAAATTGATAATAATTGGCAGACTGCGGGCGGCGCGTAGTCTATGTAATGAAGCCATTATAAGACGACTTTTTTGTAAATATTTCGTGCAAAGACGAGATTACCTTCTCCCCCTCGTTTTCGAGGGTGCTGAACACGATGCAAGTGGTGGGAGAAGTTTTTGACCGCCGCAACCCCCTGCAACTTTTTTGAAAAATTTTTTCAAAATAATTTTTTTTTATGGGATGTTCTCGAAGAATGAAGACTAAGAGAAGTCTCATCAATATAGAGTAACCTGATTCGTGAGAGGTAAGAGGACTCACGCAAAAAAGTCAGCCCGAATTGTGAGAGGCAAGGGGACTCATAATAACCAAGCACCTCGACTAATGAGAGGCAAGGGAACTTAAAATAAACAAGCGACCCGACTAGTTAGAGGCAAGGAGACTCACAATAAACAGGCACCTTCACTAGTGAAAGGCACTGTAACCTCCTCGTAGTGGACTTTGAAAACTAGTTCTTTCGTAGGCTGACTGCAGATGTCATCATTGCAAAATCTTCAGATTTTCAAACTAGATTTTGTTTGACCCCACAGTTGACGTCAGAGAATTTTTGCGCCACACTTCTTGAAGTTTGATACTGATTTAAATGCTAGGGTTGTAATGGCCGCCAGTGACCGTGGTAGTAATATGTAGTAATGAACCGCTAGTCTATATAATAAAGGCAGAAATAGTGTAAATATTTCTTGCAAAGACGAAAATACCTTCCTCCGTCCGTTTTCGAGGGTGTTGAACACGATGCAAGTGGAGGGAGAAGTTATTGACCGCCACAAACTCCTAAAACGGCCACCCCTCTTATGGATTCCTTTATGTTTTCTATACGAGTCTGGGGAGTGATTTATCAACGGGTTATACTTGAAATATTATGGAAGACGGTTATAGAGTAAGTCGAGTCCAGACAGCAGGCCAGGGGGTTAATTAAACTCTTCCGAGGAGTGGAAAATCATTTTTTATCAAATAATTCGGGTTCAAACGCGTTTCCCCCGTTTTTGGGGTCGCTGATCATGGGAAAAATATTCATTTTTAGCTCCCCTCTTCATCTCTCAAACGGTGAGTGAGAGGTGATTTCTGCCCTTGAGGAGGTTGGAGCTAAAAATGAATATTTTTCCCGTGACCAGCGACCCCGAAAATGGTATACGCATTTGAACCGAATCATTTGAAAAAAAAACTACACCCCTCGGGAGAGTTTAATCAACCCCCTAGGCCCTACTGTCTGGACTCCACTTACTCTATAACTCCCTTCCATATTATTGCAAGTATAACCCGTCGATAAATCACTCCCCAAACCCGTTTATATATGAAAACATAAAGGGATCCATAAGAGAGATGGCCATTTCAGGAGGTTGCGGTGGTCAAAAACTTCTCCCACCACCTGCATCGTGTTCAGCACGCTCGAAAACGAGGGGGGGAGGTAATTTCGTCTTTGCACGAAATATTTACAAAGAAGTCGTCTTATAATGCTTCATTACATAGACTACGCGCCGCCCGCAGTCTGCCAATGATTATCAATTTTGAGTATGTTGTACCCTTCCGATCGCTTTGAAAATTGGATATGTTTTAAAGGGGCATATAAGCATTTATTTGGAAGAAAATGGTGGGTGTGCCTCTAGAACATCCCCTAAAAAATTTTTTTTTTTATTTTGAAAAAAATTTTTTCACCACTTTTTTTCGACAAATGGACTCAATAATTTTTTCCCACATTTGCACCATCAGAAGCCATAACATATATTTTTTTCATGAAAATCGGTTTATCCGTTCTCGAGAAAAATTTTTTTTTCCATTTTTCTTTTTACCCCCATAACTCCCGTAAAAATGGTTTTCCAAAAATAATATTTTGGGAAATTTCATCTAACACTACTATCAACTTGTGCTAAAAATTTCGACCGGATTGGTGCGGGGGCACCTAACACATGCTTATCCTGCTATGCCCTTTACAATATTCTAGGTAATTGTTTTGTTCTGTATGTAAACCGCCCTTTGCATAAAATTGTGCAGCAGGGCGTTTTAAATAAGGAAGAAATACTGTTGTTTAGGCAGGCTAACATTTACTGTTTTAATAATAGTGCCCGCGATGAAAGCTTACTTGGTTAGAATACTCTCTTGAGCAATACCTAGTGTCCAGAATATTTGAGCGCTAAAGCGGTATATAGGTGCCTGAGGGGAGGAGTAGGGAGTTTCTAGGCTAGACTCTGGTAAAGATTTTATCACAATTTGCCATCAACCAAGAGAACAACCTTACTTTTAAAAGATATATTAATTTCACTTAACTGACGGTTGTGACGGACGGTCATACCACCTCCAATCGCCGAATCTGAGCCTAGACCAGATGTTCTAGAAGAACTCACCACCGTCGTCTAAAGGACCCTTATTTTATTAAGGGCGTCAGCCGCACTCCCTCCATGTGGCTTATGGTTAATTTCTACTCTCAGTGGGGCTCGGTCAAGTTATAAGAGACGACCTAAGACTGGGGTCCTGTAATAGACGAGAAAGGTGTAAGTCATGGGATCCAAGCCTATTTTATGTCATCACTGCCAAGATAAAATAAAGCGGTTTTGGGAAAAAAATTCTATTGAAAAGTCTCATTTTTTAAACTTTTTTTGCAAAATTCGATTTTTGTTGATAAAATAAAGCAGATTTGCAAAGAAAATTCCATTGAAATTGGCAAAAAAAGTTTTAAAAATTAGTAACTTTTATTAATTTTTTTTTAAAGAAAGGAGGAAAGAAATATTTTATAGAATTTAAACTTTTTTTGCAAAATTCCATGGAAATTTGTAAAACTGCGTTATTTTATCTTGGTAGTCGTGCCATAAAATATGACTTGGGTCCCTTGGCTCAATACTAAGATATGACCAATCTAAATTTTACAAGACGCCGTTGGATTTGTGCTCAGTTTAGCTAGCAACAATATGCAAAAAACGTATTAACTTGAAATAAAAGTAGTGAATACACATATAGTAGTTACAGTATACACTTACCGAAAACACTGATTGACTTTGATTTTCTTGATCACTGTAATTTCAATTTCATTTTCACAAACACGATCAGATGTAGACGTAGGGGCCTCCCATGGTCGAAACATTTTTATGTTAAATATGATAAACTTATTTTTTAAAATACAGCAGCAAATAAACAGATATATAGTAGTTTGTGCAACAAGAGTGGATATGGATAATCCACTCGAGTTGTACAGTATACTTTTTCTAGGACCAGCTTAAATAACTACAAAATTTATTAAACATTAATATATTACACAAATACACACTGACAGTGACTTTGACAGCTTACGCACTAATTTGATTTTAAAACAAATAGTGTCTATGTACTTAATACACGAACTGTGATTGGTCGGTTTCATTTCATATCCATCCTAGAACTGATATGAAATATATCCGTTCAGTTAACTGGAATTGCCTACTTATCCATTCTACAGACTGTACAGAAAACAGCAAATTTATATAAGGGAGTAGAAAAAAATAATTATAACTTATAATATTGCACTTACAATATCCCCCAAAGTACTGCTATGAATTGGTAACAAAACTTACTAAAATTATTTTCAAAAACACATTACCACATAAACAAATATAAAATAATTATTGAATTATATCTCCACACACGCACACACACACACACATACACACCCATCTCAGGGTACCCAACCTCGACCAGTTATAATCTTCTCTCTCGCTTTAATGTAAAAGTGGTGCAAAGACGGAAGATGTAGTTCCCGCCTTTTACCTCGTCTTGCGTCTCTGCCGTCGATCACTAATGCGATTTCGCATACTGTACCTTCCGTGGATTGCTAACTGCTCCCTCCAAAGCTTCCACCTTCTTATGATGCACTGATCTTATCTCTAACACTGCTTATTGATCTAGCACTTCTTAATATCTCAATCACTTTCTTAGGGTTCCTCTTTTCAGCTTCTGTATTCTAATCGATGTTCTGAATATCAGACGAGTGAGCCCTTCCAGCGTCCGTTTCATTCAGTTGTCGATCTGACACAAAAGCCGAGAGGTTAAACTTAAAGTTAATAATTCAATCAAGAAAATGCAAGGATTCAACTAATGCCATTTATTGAGGTAATTCAAGTTGCAGTAAATTCGTGCACAGAACCTGTCTAGTAATATGTAAGAACCTGCCTACCAAACATAACAAGGACGGACGCCTCCTTTGGACGCCTCAACTCTTAACCACCATACAATGGAGAGTATGTAGTAGCAGTCGACTTAGCACAAAAAGATTCACAACTTCCTAGAAGAGTACAAATGCACTTTGACTTGGACTGACGCGACGGGAAAATTTTCCTACTAAAAATTTTAGTTCGCTCGTGGCTAGCTTTGTAGTTCCAATAGCGGTTATGTCATTCACAAGAACTCTTCAATTGAAAATGCGTTTTTTTCGTCCGACCAGAAAGTACACCCTTTCTGGAGAAATTATACGCCAGAAATTAACGTTTTCCCGGGCTAGATCGAAAAGTGACATTAAAGATCGGCAAAAGCTTTTCCGATCCCTGTTACTCTCGTTGCCATGGAAACGAATTTGTGTTAATTGTTGAGATAAGTGTCAAATACACTTGACTTTTACGAGTTTTCAAAAGTCAATTCACAAGTTGTGGAAAATATGAATTCAGATTTTGAAGCGTTACAAGCAGAAATTGAAGTTGTATAATAGTGTCGGTCGTAAAAATATTTTATTTAATTAATTATTACTGTTTGTCATTGTATTTGTTAGTCATGTCGGCCGAAAAAAAAAAAAATTGTACGTTACACAACCGAAAAACAGTGTCTTGCAGGTCTCCTCAAGCATCCAGGACTCACCTGCGGCTCGCCCTGGAATCTGCTTGTGTCGACCTGCAAAACACCTCTTTCCAGTCTTGTAACGTAAATTACTATTTAAAGCTATGTGAGGCTTTTCTGCTCCCTTGCGAAAATATACTAACAGCATACGATTTGATTTTTTAAAATATTTTTCCCGTAAATGTTAGCCAATTTTGTTCCCACTTTGCAGATGTATAACTCGGCACGGAGGGAGGTATGTTAGTTTAAATCGTCATATTTTGACTTGAGCTGTCCCCTCACTTAGATTATAAGGAAGCATTAATAGTGGTAATTACAGAAATATATACTATACCAGCTGTTTTAATTTTAACAATCTCTCTAGCGTACATAATTGATATCTCAGATATACACATTTGTTATTGAAATTAAGGGACAAGATATACATATGTAATTTTTACCATAGTTCTAATTATGGGGCAATTATGAATATATCTCACACCGGCGTATAATTAATCTGGGAACTTTGAAAATTATTTCTGTAAAATAAATAAGTTATTTTAATTTCATGCCCATAATTATGCAGCTGACTTACCTTAAGAAAAATTGATCGGAATTATATCAACATTGCCGTTTATAGTTTTTTGATGAGCTTGTAGCGCACGCCTAGCAGACGACAACTATTTGTTTGCTGAGAATGTGGAAGAATCCTACACACGAGACACTAATGTATTTATTAAAGGACGCCAGTTGCGTTCTCCCTTGCGTGTATATGGTTTTCCACTCCCAGGCGAGTTCTATATATCGCCGAAGTCGATCATGAAATGACCTCGATTTGACCTTAAAATCTATATGTAAGGTCTTTTTTTTTACAATTAATTATTTTTTATTTATTTGCTTTTATCATGATTAGAGAATATTATTTAGGTATTATGCAAATCACAACTTACACACTTTTTTATTTATTATGAAAATACCTACTTTCTATATATTGTTGCCCTAACTAGTATATTAGCGTGCCCAGATTAGGGCAACAATATACAGAAAGTAGGTATTTTCATAATAAATAAAAAAGTGTGTAAGTTGTGAGTTGCATAATACCTAAATAATATTCTCTAATATATGTAAGGTCATCACGATCACCATTGCTTGCCCTCAGTCACCAAACCCCTAGGGTCAATTTAACCCCTTACAACTCTCAAAATTTTTTGCTCTTAGAATCCGCTGTCAAAAATAGGGGTTCCTATTTAAAAAACGAAAGTTGGCCCTCAAATGAACTTGAAAATGATCTTGAAGGTCAAATCCAAGATCACCAAGTGGTGCCCCCCGATGACCTCAACGACTTTTATAGAGGTCATTTTCCTCATATCTCGCTAACCTGACGATTTATTCAGAGGTATCCATACTTTTGGGACACTCTATATATTCACAATGATAATTTTAGTTTTGTGGCTAGCTTTAGAAGGCCATAAAGGTCATGCACCAGAACTGATCACTTTCAATTATCAAAATTCTTTTTAGGGCAATATATGAGTTACACGAAGCTTTCCTGCTTTTTTCAAAACGTACTAACTACATATAACTCTATAAGGATAATGCAATTTAATTTCACTTTCGAGCTTTAGGGGAATGTGTTTTCAAAGTTTTGTTTTGCCGTACGGCATAATGTTTTATGAGTCTAAAAACTTTTTCTAAGTTGATTTTTAGGATAGTTTGGAAAATTTTCATTTTTATTATTTTAATCAATTTTGATGGCTAATATCGTCGCGACCACGATAGATGAATAGGCAGGAAAAATATTGAGATTTAAACGAAATATGATAATTACTCGAACACCTTTGTTGATAATTAGTACGAGATTCAAACTAACATACAGAACTGTCAAATTACAATAACAATCCACATTGATATTTTTATATAAACTTAGACGTCAAAAGCGTGAACATATCGAAAATTAATAGTAACGACATTTACATTGGGATTTTGGGAATATAAAATATTAAACAGTTAAACATTTTACTTTAACAAATAGAGGATTCTTCGTCATTTTTTTAAACCAACGTGCAATATGATTTATTAACCGACTTAAAAATAATCATTTTCATGAGAGAAATAAATCTTGTTCTTTAGGGGAAGCTTTAGTCATTCCCATGTCAGTAGTTTTCAGCCAACCCGTTGCCACCAAAAAAAGTTTTTTTTTTAATGAGCCATCTTCAGAAAAAGTCATTAAAATCATTAAATAAATTTTTACCGACTTGAATATCAATATTAGGTCTAATTAACAATTGGCGATCCAGCTAAGCGTTAGTCTCCTAGCGGTAATCTGAGGAACTACGAGATACCCATCGTGACGTCAACTCGATGAGGATAGAACATGTTGTTTATACCGTGTGTGTAGTCGCGGGCATGGCATGGGGAGTAAGAATTACAACATCGCGTGTGCCAGCTCGCTGAAATGAAATAACAGAGCTGGGATCCTCCACCGAAGGACGAATTTACGGCTGCCAGTGTTGTCATATCTATCGCGCTACGTGAATGTACATGCCTAATGGGAAATTACACGCACGGTATATACTTTCGTGAGGCAAAGTTGTCTTTTGAAGCATATTATTAAAGTATATGCCTATCTACATCAGCCCAGCTTAGATTAGTGGTGTTATTAATATACTTATCCCATTGTTTGTGAAGTGAATCATGAAATCGTTGCATCTGCCAGGGTTTGCAGAAACAAAATGTTATCCACTTAAATAAAAATCATTTATGATCTCTCATTGAGGAAACCTGGGAAAGTCCGGTGGAAAGTCATAACCTTTCCACAAATTCGATCGATTCAATGCCCAGAAGAATGCAAGAAATAATAAATAATAACGGGACCATCTCATATTTTTGTTTTTGTTTGTTTTTTATTTATTTTTTTTTTTGTTAGTTTATTTTATATATGTAAAATTATTTATTACTTTAGATATTTTGAATAAATTACTGTTTAATTTTCCTAAGGGCCATGTATTATTTGGAAAATATAATAGAGTTGGCACCGCCGCACTAATATCGTCTACCAAGATCGATTTACATAACTAAAAACCGCTGCCCAAGGAATCACTACTTCCACATCCAGATTTTCTATCCAAGTCACTCACAACGAAAAAATTTTGTATGTGGAAATAATTGTTTATGGAACTTTAATAATATAATATTTGAAATCCTCTACCCCAAAAACCCATAAAACGATACCCCACATCGGTAGTGGGGTGGGGGTGGCGATAGGGGGGTAGTGGGGGTGGATGAAGTAAAAAAATATTTTGAGGTGTCTGGTTCTTGTACACACACTAAATCACAATTTTTTTTCATCCCCTTTATTAATGGGATGGGGGTGGTAATGGGGGTGGCTAATGCCAAAATTTTTTTTGAGACCTTATCTTCTCTTATATATACTAAATACCAATTTTATGGACTTTTACCTGCTTGATTTACCTACTTACCCCAAATTTACCTCAATTTACCCCCCAACCCTTCGACGGAACAAGATGAAAATATAATCTAGTTCTAGATCTCGTTAAAGTACATATATGTACCAAATTTCAAGTCAATATCTCAAACGGTTCCTGAGTAAACGTGCGCACAAAAAAAAGTTACAGACAGACCGACAGACAGAAATTTTTTTTTTCGCTCAAATTTAAAATCTCGACGTTTCATGACATTCTAAGCCTATTTGAACAATAAAAATTTTTAAAAAATTTTTTGTCGTTACTATACTTCGACTGGATGTGGAAGTAAAAATTCAGTTTTCAATGAACAAGAGTTGTCCTACTTTTATTTGTCGGGAAGTGTACCTACTTATTTAAATTTTCTACCATTTATTTTTTCAGATAAAGATTATAGCCTCAGGAACAATTTAAGACATGTCCTAAAAAAAAAGTGGCTGTACTTTCAAAATGGCGGCCATATGTTAAAAAAAATTGTTACCAATGTTGTTTTTGTCATTTAACACAAAAACTAAAAAAGATGGACAAAAACATTTTTCACAAAAAACAACGTGCATAAAATTTTCTACAATTTTGTTCCTATACAATATTTTGATAGGAGTTACTATTTTCCAGATAAATGAGTCCAAAATTAAGAAAACATGGAAATTCATATATCGGTAAATCACTTAAAGGAAATAACTGTGACAATTATTGTAAGGCGTATAATGTAACTTTATATTATTAACATAAAAATAAAATAAAATAAACTGAAAAAAATTAATAATAATTAATAATATAATTTGCAGATATTTATCTCGAAAACGGTAACAATGATATCTGGAAAATGGTAACTCCTATCCAAATATTGTATAGGAACAAAATTGTAGAAAATTTTATGCACGTTGTTTTTTATGAAAAAAGTTTTTGTCCATCTTTTTTAGTTTTTGTGTTAAATGACAAAAACAATACATATTTGCATTTTTTTTAAACGGACGCCATTTTGAAAGTACAGCCAGTTTTTTTTTAGGACATGTCTCAAATTGTTCCTTAGGCTCTAATCTTTATGAAAGTATGGGGGGGGGTTGCACGGTCACTTAGGGTGGGCTCCCGTAGTAACTCTTCTTTTTTTCTTGAACAAAATCCGTATCTATTTTTACTTTCACATTTATAAATCTTTTATCATTACTTAATAGTTAAAATACTATGGCAACATTTTGATTTACTTACTAATCAGCAAACAGGAATAAAACACTAAAAATTGTAATGTAAAACTGTTTAAAACTTCACTGGGACGAGGTATGCTATGGACCTCCAATGCGAATAATTCCTGACATAAGACAAAGTATCCCGTATCGTGACATCACGCAGCACGCGTTGCCAAAGTTAATTTGACTCTCCAATAATCTGGGGGAAATTTTATTTCACAATTTTCCGTGACTTTCTTTTTGAAGTCGGTTCATTTAAAATAATAATTTTGCCTTAATTAAGAAATGACTGGAATGACATTTACACCTTACGTATGCTAGGATAAGTATGCTGTTATATTCAAATTTATCTTGTAAGCCATTTTTTATAATTACTAATTAGTTTCGATTCGTTTACACCATCTTACAAGAGTCACTTACCTGTTATTGTTCTATTACTATCATTAATTATGTATATTTTAATTCATTATTATACATTAATTTAAATAACTACTAACTAATTTAAATATTGAATAATATTTAAATAAGCCATTACGATAATAAATTATTTTAGTGCTGCCTGCGCGACGCGACTGGACAAGCATAAAATATTCGGTAAGATCATTTTACGTATCACTCTTCTATCGTTAATTGACTTATTTTACGCTACGATTCGCGGGTGTGTTTGGAGAGAATAAACAAACAATTAACGGTTTGGGAATTGTGTCATTGTATCTAAATGTTTAAAACAACAGCGTTTGTACAAATTTACTATAGAGGAACAGTTTAAACCGAATTCAAGGACGGCGCATTTAAGTTTTTCACGCCGCCGTAAATATAAAACTGTTTGTAAATATTAGAATATTTTTAGAATTGTACTTTAAACTTAAAATTAGAGCAAGGTTTTCTTCCAACGTTACATTCTGCTACGATACCGATATGCTAAAGGTAATCAATCGTATAAATATTACCGACAGACAGTGTCGAGACAGCTTGTACCATCCTCTGTTTATATATATCGTGTGTTTATAGTAAACAAAAATATTTACAATTTATTTCTACTGCCTTACTACTTAATATAAGAATATTTTTATTTACTTATATTAATAACTTACCACAATGACATACTACAGTACAGTAAAAATAGTATCTTTGCAATAGAAATGCAACTTTGCATAACATGTTCATTTTTAGTTATAGTAGCGGCTAGAGATATTGTGGAGAGGTCAACGGTGTAAGGTGAGAAGCTTACCGACAAAGCAGCCAAAAACTTTAAAAGCGACCGACAGAGACTACCGCTACTATCTTTGCTCCTTCATTCTACTATACCTCAATTACACTCTGTCAGAAACCGATGAAGCTACCTCAGAATCGGAAGGGAATTTTTTTTAGAGGGGGTCCCCCTTTCCTTGTAATGAGTTTTTAAATTATTTTCTCTAAACATAACACTATTGTTATGGGACGTTTTATTATATAATGTGACACTGCAAAAAAGAAAAAAAAAGAAAATATATCATAGTTAATGCCGGTTTTCACGGAAGACATTGAAGAAGGAACTATTGAGTTAAACGTATTTGTGAAACTAAAGCGCGCCTTTGATACGATAGATAGCAATCTGTTAATTAGTAAATTAGTAAAATATAGAATAAAATCAATTGCCTCAAATTGGATACAAGACTATTTTACAAGACAGGTATAAAACCGTTGCAAATACAAAAACGGATACTCGAATAGATTAAGGCAATAAAAACTTGATATATCGATAATTATTTTAAACGCATGGTACGTAAGGACTGTGCTTAAAATTATATCGTATTTTTGTATCACTTTATTTACTTCTCTCTCGGATCAGGATCTGAGAGAGAAGTAAATAAAATCTCTATGAATCTCTATGAATTAAATATAAGTAAATAAATGGTCAGGCATTTATAATTCTTAATATGATGATAATTGTAAATGTAACCAAAATAGTTACATAAAATGCATATATTTAATGGAGAGGCTTATACAAATTTTATTTAATCCGGCACAGGTAAGACAACCAAAAAATTTTTGTGTTCCTTAAGCAAATGATTGTTTGCGCTTTTTATCCTACTATGCTGTACTGAATAATAAAATTTAAGACGTTTTGGAGTTCCTCAGGGCAGTGTATTAGGCCGTCTTCTGCTTGTCAAATATGTAGATGATATTTATTGTTTGAAAAAACTGATTTATAAACCTATTTGCAGATGATACACTTATTTCTGTTTCTGGTAAAAATACGAATTGAGTATGTATATTACAAAGACATTAAATGAGGAGTTGCATATTATTTTTATATAATTGGCTGTGTAGTAACAAATTAAAACTAAAATCTGAGAAAACCAAATATATGGCTCTAAATTCTAGAGCAAATTGTATGAAATAGGTAGTTATCTCAAAATATATCAGTCAAAATTAGTGAATATCCCAGTTGATAATCAGAATTTCATTGTTTGAGAATAAAATTAGATCATTAACTTAATTTTGGCCTCCAAGTTGATTGTTTATGAAAACTAGACTAGGGGAAAAATTAGTTACGTTCATAGAGTTTCAGTAAAGTTATCTTTATCGCGATAGAACAGGATAATAGTACTTATATAATACAATTATTTACCCTAATTTTAATGATTGCATTTCTTTGTTAATATCATGTAATAAAAGTGAATTAAACAGAATGCAATTACTTCAAAATAAATGTATGAGAATAATTATAATATATATAAAAGATAAAAGATAAAAGAAAAAAAAAATAAATAAATAAAAGAAAAGTAATAAAAGAAATAAGCTGTTCAGAAAAAGAGCATCATAACATTAAACAAATTCTTACAAAAGAAAACGACATAACCGAAAATGAAAAAGAAATTGCAGATATATTCAATGATTTTTTCACTGATTTAGGACCAAATCTTGCAAAAAATATAAATAAACCTCCTACATTACCTCCTAGTAGAAATTCAGTACCACATTCTATTTATCTGTTACCAACTGACACAAATGAGATAGTTAGCATAATAAATTCACTTAAAACTAATAAAGCACCAGGCATAGACTTAATAAAATCAGAAACCCTAAAAGAAATTGCATATGAAATCTCTTCACCTCTGACTTTTCTTATAAACAATATTATTGAATCTGGTATATTCCCTGATGAGTTTAAAATAGCGATTATAAAACCTCTTCATAAAAGCGGTGATAAAACCAATCCCACGAACTATCGTCCTATATCATTAATCACAAACTTGGCTAAAATATTAGAAAAAGTGTTAAAAAGTCGCATTCAAAATTATTTAAAAAAATATAGTATAATTTCTGAGAAACAATTTGGCTTCCAGTGTGGGAAGTCAACTCAAGACGCAATTTCTTATTTGACATCTAAAATGTACAAAGTCTTAAATGAAGGAGCACCAGGTCTATGTATATTCCTGGATCTTGCAAAGGCCTTTGACACTGTAGATCACTCACAGTTGCTGGAGGCTTTGCAAGATATAGGCTTTAGAGGTAAAACATACAATCTCATGGCTAGTTATCTGGATGGAAGGAAACAGTTTGTTGGGATAAATTCTGAAATTAGCAAGGAAATGATAGTACAGTGCGGAGTTCCACAAGGCACAGTCTTGGGACCGATCTTATTCATAATTTATATTAACAACCTGCTTACCTTGAATAGTTCTGGATCAATTATAAGTTTTGCTGACGACACTGCGATATTTTATCAAGCAAAGTCCTGGGAGGACTTGAAATATAAAATAGAGCTTGATCTCATCAAAATAATAGATTGGTTTTCTCATAGACTCTTAACCATAAACTTCAAAAAAACCATGTACCTTCCCCTTTCTTGCACTCAACGTACATTACCAAACTTTAATAGACTAAATGTTAATTTTAACGGTAACATAATAGAAATTAAAGACACCGAATGTATGAAATATCTAGGGGTTAATATAGATAGGCATCTACGATGGGATCGCCATATTAACAGCGTTGTAAATACTCTAAGAACACTTTTACATAAATTTAAATATTTCAGACTTATATTAGACTTACCTCACTTAAAAATGCTCTATTTTGCCCTAGTAGAATCACGAATAACATACGGAATATTGAGCTGGGGAGGAGTAATGTACAGCCATTTAAGAAAATTAGATGTAGTGCAAAAATACTTTTTAAAAATAATATTTAACAAAGAACGCACTTACTCTACTAATGCACTGTTTTCTGAAACAAGAATTTTTGACGCTCGGCAACTCTTCTTTCAAAAAGTTCTTATTTATCAATTTGAGAACAAATATAACCTGTCATACCCAGAACACGCCTACAATACTCGGAGTAGAACTAATGAAACTGCTAGGACACAAACTTCACAAAAAACAATTGGGCAAAGGTGCTATACTTACCTAGCGCCGAGATTATATAACAGCCTCCCTATGAATATAAAAAGCATATCATCTCTAAACAAATTCAAAAGAGAGTCAAAAATTTTTATTCAGGCCACGGATCGTACTGAAATACATAAAAGAGTCGACATAAAAAACAGTTAAGCATTAAGTTAAGTTAGACATAAAGTTAGTTAGTTAGTTAAAGTTAGACAAAAGTTAAGTTAAGCATAAAAAACAGTTACTAAAATAAATATAAAATAAATAATAAATAAATTGTCAACATGTGATTTAAATAATGTACGCCCACTTACAAGGTTTCTTTTGTGGGTTCTTCATGTTTGTTTACATGCTGATTAATTAAATATTATAAATTGATCTTATTTATTGTAGTTATATACGAAATATTTTATTATGTATTATACTTACCATTGCATTATCTAATTATAATAATTGTCAAAAATTGTCAATTTATGTACTTGTTTATTATTTGTTATTTTTATGTAAATAAACATTATTATTATTATTATTAATTCTAAACTATAACATTTACACACCGCTCAAAAATATGACTTAAAATTGACAGCCGATGGAGCAGAGCATTAAAAAAGGCAAATATGCTTTCAATCTATAAAATAGTCAAACAAAGGGTACCAAGGTATTTACAGATTTAAAAAAAAAACTATATGATTTCCATTTACGTAACAAAACAAAAAATAATTTTAATATTGAATTTGGAAATAAGTTTTTCTTGTAAAGCTCGTTATTTTATGAAGAAGTATGTCTTTTGACTGAGCACGGCTCTTTCAGAAAACACCTGCATAGCATCAGGGTAGATGATTACCATATTACCAAGACTGCAGGTTCTGCGGGGATGAGGAAAAAACTTCCATCCACATCCTAACATCCGGGCCTAGTCGTATGAACTTGAGGCACAATTATTTCGGCATTGGTTTTCCGGTACTGGAGGTGATAACTAATGCCCCTTAGAAAGGGGCCTTCGGGTTGGAATTCGGCCTGAAGGGAGGAACCTCCTTGCAGTGGAACCACAATAGTCTAGGGGACAGCTACATATATGGGGCCTGGGATATAACCGGTTGGCATTGCTGTTATGGTTTAGCAAATATTTTATCTTATGTGAGTCAGACGTCCCCCCGTTCGTTCGTTACGTTCCAATTTTTGCCATAATTGATGTCGCCAGTGCTGCCAATTGCACGAAGAAAAAATGTTGGCATATATCGAATGTTGATCGCCAAGATACTCTCTTTAACTAACACCAAGCCCCAAAGTGTTATACTCTGTTCCACAATTGAATATTTTCGGGGGCGGCTAGCGCCAAAACGGTCAGGGAGGGAGGTTTGACTTACATGAGATAAAATACTCACAAATATATTTGCTAAGACATAACAGCAATGCCAACAGGTTATATCCCAGACCCCATATATGTAGCTATCTCTTAGACTACAATGGGCTACAGGGCCCGAGATTGGTGAATCTTCGTCGCCCCGTTAAAATAAGAAGAAAAACGCCTTTTTGTTGATTTACCTTCCATTATAGAGGAAGCAACAAACTTAAATTTATTTGTAAGACAAATATGTAAATATTTGTCATATTGTGATTGTTTACTATTATATATTATGTATTTTGTATGTATAAGTTGTAAATAGCTCGTATACTAAATAAAGAAATTTTTTTACAAATATGTTGGAAAATAAACCTTTTAGGAAGAAATGTCGGCAAAGTTTTTTTTATTTATGAAATTTCCGTTAATTTGAAATTTGCCACGTCTATTTGAGATAAGAATTGACAGTTATACAGCGTATAAAAGTTATGACTTTTTTCCACCTCTTTCCAGAAATCAATTTTATACTATATTTTCTCAATTTATTCAAGAACAATACTCTATATAAAATATAAAGCTTATTCAATTACTATATCTTTATTTTATAACCTGTCACATCCCTATGCTATAGAAATTAGCCAGGATAATGCCAAACGTGTCCAAAATTCAACGTAGTTAAGTAACTTTTATAATGCATCAACCATTCTATATTATCCCCTCTGGTTGAGGTGACCAAACAATAAGAGCATTCGGGATAATATGATACTCGAGACATGCTTTGGGGGCGTACTTGTTGGACAATTGAGCTTTTGATGCGATAGTCCACGGTATTCGTATCAAACATCTCCAGACCCACATCTCGATAGTGTGAATACGCTGTCTGTCTGCCTTTCTAACGGTCCGCGTCTCAGTAGTGCGAAGAAAAATGGAGAAAACTAAGATGGAGGCTAATCTTTGTGCGTTTCATGATATTTCTGTCACGCAAATGTTTGCTAACTGGCAAGTTAGCTGTCGATTTTGCAATCGGTAGTTTTCTTCAGATCTCACATTCGTAATTATCGGGATAGCACGCAAGAACTCCAAGATGTATCATATTGTTTACTGCCTCACAGTCATCTGTTCTAAAAGTACCTGGTGGTTTTCATTTGCTCGGTCCAGAATTATAATTTTCGTTTTGTTAGGCTTAAGCCGTAATCAGAGATTATCGTTTAAAGGTTGTTCTAACATGTGTATTAGCTCGTCCTCGCTTCATCTGCCAGTATTACATTTGTCAGAGTTAACGTTGTCGACTTTCCTCAAAGCAGAGTTTACTTCATAAAATCCACGTATAGCACAGACCAGATGTCTAGGTGTTCTCATCTCCAGTAATACAGCCCACAGTTTATTCCATTCCACATTGTCAAAAGCCTTACTACAGTCTACGAAATAAACGTACATAAGCAGGTACTCTTGCCTTCTCAGTAAGTTGTAAATTCAGTATCGCGTTCTATAACACATCCTACTTGCTCGGAAGATATTGGCCAAAGACATAATTCTGGGCTGCTACTACATATCATAACCACTATACGGGTTGGCTTTACATGGGCAGAAAAACTTGCTCACATCCAATCCTCCAGAAACTAATCTGAAGCGGAAAGTCTTCGACACTGGTATACTACCCGCCACGACCTACAGCCTCGAGACTGTATCACTAACACAGTACAGGGCACATCGTCTCCGAGTTTTCCAACGTTCCATTGAATGAACAATGCTGAGAATCAGCTTGAGGGACCGTGTTAGAAACGAGGTCATCAGAGAAGGAAAAAATTCGTCGATGTCATAAAACAGATCGCCAAAAATAAATGGCGCTGGGCATGACAAGGCGCCAGGGATGACATCAAGACGACAATCCAGTAGCGACCCAGGCCCAGGAAAGTAGACACCCCAAAGGGGCACCCCAAAACAAGATGGAAAGTGCTCAAGATAGACAGTGTTGGAGAAACATTGAGGAGTCCTATCAAGAGGATATGGACTAAAGAAGAAGAAGCGAAGGAAGATGCGTGGTATGCTTTGGGCTGGTGGCAACACTGAAGGTCGACCACTAGAATCAAAGCCAATCACTTCCCCGCTCTCTATTTTAAATTATTGCATCCTATAAATTATTACAATTTTCGTTCACAACCTGTACATATACACAAACATGGCAATATATTTTAATTGTATTGATGTATACGTCTCACTCCAGGAGTACCCCCGGTAAGCGCATTAATCCATTCATATATCAGTAGTACAATCTCTAAAGTATCTAAAATTAAATTTATAGCTGTTCCAGTGTATAAAATAAATGATTTATTGCCGATCATTTAATTTCTATCGGGAACACCTCGTTAGCTTTTATCGTAAGTATAAACTGCTAATTTATTTGCTATATCGAAACTTATTGCATTAGTTGCATCGATAGTGAATTGTATAAGTAGGCATTGCATTGCAAAATATTGCGCTTTTACATGTGACCTTCACCTATTCTGTTACTGCAGCGGATACTTTCCGTTGCATTGTTTCACTATTGCATAGCGCAAGTTGATTTAATCGTGTCATAATTATTGTAGATTCACAGGCAGTGATGATAATTCCATGATCTCGCTGTCATTAGGTGACCTCATTCTACCTTTAAGATGAACAATACAGAAAATATTCAAGGTGATATTGAGTTAAATATGCTGCGCGATTGTAGACAGAAACGTGACAAAATTGTTTTGTGCATGGCAAGATAAGCTGTGCTACATGTAATTAGTTTAAATATTTGAAAAAATGTCTTGCGTTCTCGCATGATTGCCCTAAAATTAGAGTGAATATTTGACTAATGTTATGAGGGTTTCCCAAGTTTATTACGGTTTTGTTTCATTTTTTTATATCTGTTTAATGTTGAATTACAGTATGACTAGCTGCTATTCCTATTTAAACCACAAGTGATTCATATTATCAAAATATAACTTTTTCCTTTCAATATTCATGTAACTAGAATAAAAAGATTTCAAATAGATCTTAAAAGTGCGCTATTTCCAATAAATCCTGCCATTATATATATCCTGAAACTTTCTGGGATGAATTTTAAATGTAAACTAGTTCAAAGTTTACTTGCTCTTTTTTTGGATTTTTCAGAAACAAAGAAAATATTTTGAATATATCTCAGAGAATTCGGGTAATTTTATTGGAAAAATTTATTCTCTGGAGTTTTTGAGGCCTCTAAATACGAATATGGTAATAGTAACCATAAATTGTATTTCCATAGACATTTACAAGTATCACAATATAATCAAATAGACCAGTAGAATTAGTAAAAAAAAGTCTGAAATTTATTGTAATTCGTTTCAGGATGCCACGCGGATTAAATGATAGTTTTATTGATTACGAACATGACCCTGAATTTGGTCCACTTTTTGACCGCCGGAACATTGTTTATTTAACGATTTATTGTTGAAAAATTCCAAAAAATCGACTTTTTTAAAGATAACTCAAAGACCTTTAACGATAGGTTTTTCAATTTGTAGATACTGTTAGAACTTTGAAAAACGGTTAATTTGAGAGGTGGTTCGTTTAAAACGCTTGAAAATTTGCTTAAATAATTGCAAAAAACCGCGAAAATTTTCGTAATTTACAAATATTTTTTTCTTCAAGCGTATTAAAATGTTTAAATTATGTCACCGAAAACAGAAGTAGAAGTAGGACATTGTTTTACTAGTAACAAAATGTTAGTACCGAACGCCACCGTAGTGGACATTGTTTTACTAGTAACATAATGTTAGTTCCGAAAGCGCCACCGCAGTGGGTATTGTTTTGCTAGTAAGATAATGTTAATACCGAAAGCCACCGGTGGCGCGCTATCCACTAGCCACTTGTCATATTGTGTCAACATGTAAGACTGTAGTTTGAATATTTGTACATTTATGATAAATAAATGAATTTTTGCATTTTAATACGCTTGAAGAAAAAATAGTATATATTACACGGAGTAGAACGCCTTTTTTGTGTTTCGCCCAGTTTGCAAATCCTGGGCTCAACACAAAAAAAGAGTGCGTTCTACTCCTAGTAATATAATATACTATTCATTCTTTAACAAAAGCACTTTAGTACTTGAAATTTTGACAAAATATGTCTTTTGTTACCACAAAGTTACCCCTAAAATTTCATCAAAAAATTTTAATTAGTTTAAGAGATATTCAATTTGTTTATTAAAAACATAAATAATGTAAAGTGCAAATTCACCCAGTTCCCGTTATCGTAGAAGGTTGATCCGTGCATCATTTTTTTCGTTGAGACTTAAACTTTATGTTTTCATTAATGGTAAATCAAATTTGCATTATTTTCAACTTCAAAATGGCGTTTGAAAAAGTGTCACATTTTGAGGTTAGGTTTTTTGCTAATAACTATTAAACAAATGAAGATTTTGCAATATCGTCCTCATATCTTTGTTGCTAGGTTCTTTTCACACATTTTCAAAAAAAAAATGACTGCAGCCTTACTAGAAGCCGAGATGTTTTTTTTATTTTTTCTCTAACATAAAAAACAAAAGACTTATGACGAATTTGCGGACGTCTCAAAGCCAACCGCCGACCAATCTATTAATTAGGGTGAATGCTAAATTACGCCATCTGTTGGACACTACGCGAGACCAGTTTTCACCCGGTGACGTCACAGTGCTTTTCGTGAGGATTTCAACTTTAATTATTTATTACAAAGTAAGTACTGCGATTTAAGAGCTGATATTCGGTGTGGCGCGTTTTTAGACATAAATACACACTTTAATGAAATAAAAAAAATGTACAAGTTCCCCATTAGAATATATCAAGTATTTTTACGTGAGAAGAATGCAAGTGGGGAAGAAATAGCTATTGCGTCTGAATATATTGTGACCTGTTTATACAATGACAAATCTAATGATAAGTGCCTAGCTAAATGCCGCTTCGTGTCATTCAACAGACTCAAGAAGTACGAAATTTACTTTGTCGCAATTACCTCCAACAGCCGACGCCACAAAATTGCATGGGCATGTAAATGCGACATTGGCAAGGAAAGATTTGAAATCCCCTGCAATGGGGTTGGAAGGAAACAAAAAAGTACATCCCCCTATAGCTACCTCTAGTTCTCTTTGAGTGAGTGTTTATAATAAATTGATTTTATCAAGTTTGGTTAATACGGAATTCGCTAAAAATAATTTAAGGTAAAATATCATACATGCATGCAAATCTTTATGCGATGACATAACCACCTAAAGCTTGGTTTAATATCAGATCCGATCGATAACTCCGACCTTTGGTGATAAGAATGTTTACTTATAATGAAGGTTTAGGCGTGCATATATTAAAGGTTATTATTTCTAATGACATTCGTTTTCTAAATAGTTGTTTATAATTATTATTACTATATTAATACCGGTTCTAAGAGTGATATGCTTTTATTTTAGGTATCAGTTATCCAACGATAGTTTTTTCGAGTGAATTAAATGATAGATTACTAAACTGGTTCGTTGATTATTAAACTGTTTAACTGATTATTAAATTGATTATAATATATGTAATCTGTGTATATCGTATTTATTAAATTTATAGTGAAAATTTAATTGTTTAATATTATCACTTCCTTTTTGGCTTTAGGCAAGTATGATTTATTAAAACCATTTGTCATCTTGTAATAGTTATTAGGTAATTCTCCCCATTCTATGTGGAGGCAATGTATATATAAAATTAAATTACAAATTTAAAAATACACAATAATTAACTATTTATTGATGATGTGCAATTCTCTGATGGTCTACGTATAGAAATCCATGCTAAAAACCCTCTCGGCAACCTACTCTTTCAAGTAAATCGAGAACAAAGGTTACAAACATATGAGTCAAACTTATAACACTACTCCTTTTTGTGTCGGGGGTTAAAAATAGAAATTGAGATAAGTGTTGGATTATTGTCACCCCCTCTTCGTCATTGTCCTACACTTCCACAATTTCTTTCTTCACAATTCGACGCCATGTTTATTTTATTCTAATACACTATGGATTTCGACTAATGGTCCTAGAATGGATTTATCTCCGGAATCAGTAATTTTTTTTTAATTTTTTTAATAAGTGCTTATTCTAAAGATGATACATCTGAATAACAAGAAAAAGATTCTGGTGTTCCGCAGGGATCTGTAATCGGACCATTGTTATTTCGTTTATATTTCTTATCTCTACTCTTATTCCTTTAACAAATACGAGAATAAAGAGTATATTGGCACATTTCTAAAACGTACATACTACTCGTAGAGAACAATGTTTTATGTCAATGTCATCGAATTTCAAAATGTCCGTCTGTTGCATTGTAAGCACAAGTGAAGATCATTTAGAACGTTATCTACATTTATTGAATTGAATATAATCGTTCGGATGTCATATTTTTATGCAATTTTCTGTAAGCGTTAGATAATTCATTGCAGCAGATTTTTAGATATACTGATAATACTGATCATCGTATCGAAACACCAAGAATACACTGTCGGCGTCGGGGCTTTTATTTTTTAAATTTATTAATAATATTTAAAATAAACATAAACACACCACAGATAGTATACAACCCCCAAATCCATAGCCAAGGCTGTGCGGAAGGGGGATACACATTTGAAAAACGCAGACATACATCCACACCCACCGGTGTTGTCAATACCGGGGTTGGGGGTCGTACCCAGAGCGCGGTAGACAGTCGATCAGCATATTCGCCACTCAATAACGCCTTAACCGATTGAGCTACCGCGCCGGTAATGGTCTAATTTTCCGTCCTTTGTCGATGGAAGAGGAAAAACCGCTGCCCAACGAATCACTACTTCCACATTCAGATTTTCTATCCAAGTCTCTCACAACGAAAAAAAAATTGTTTGTGGAAGTAATTGTTTATGGAACTTTAATAATATGATATAATTACCAAACTAGACTAAATCACGAGTTTATTTTTTCATCCCCTTCAATGGGGGTGGCTAATGCCAAAAAAGTTTTTGAGACCTTAGGTTCTCTTGTATATACTACCGATATGATACCGATTTTATGGACTCATACTTGCTTGATTTACCTATTTACCCCCCAACCCTTCAACAGAATAAGATCAAGATATAATCTAGTTCTAGATGTTAAAATACTTGCTTGATTTACCTATTTACCCCCCTACCCTTCAACAGAATAAGATCAAAATATAATCTAGTTCCAGATGTTAAAATACATACGTGTACCTTTCAAGTCAATATCTGAGGCGAGCGTAGAAGCGACTTCAATGTGAATATCAGTCGATATTCCGTTGAGCAACGTCGAGCGCGGTTAGTACTTGGATGGGTGACCCACCTATCTTGGGAAATACAGCGTTCTCGTCCCACCTTCTAGCGGCTTGTATATCAGTGTATACGCGGAAGTTACGTAATTTCAGACGAGGATTACGTAGTGGATATACCATCCTTCTATCATCCCTTGTCTATTAAATGTTAGTCAAGTAAAAGATCCCTACTCTTCTTAAGGAAAGAGGTTCGGCAAAAATTTCCACGTTGGGGGTAGCTCGTCTCCTGGTGTCGGTGATAGGCCCTGGTAGCGGAAATAGGCCGACGTTAAATAGTTTAAAAAAAGTCAATATCTTAAACGGTTCGTGTGCACAAACAAAGTTAGACAGACAGACCGACAGACAGAATTTTTTTTGCTTAAACCTAAAAACCCGACGTTTCATGACATTCTAAGCCATTTTGAACAATAAAAGTTTTCACATTTTTTTTTGCGTTCCACTGGATGCGGAACTAAAAGAACAATTATTTTACCACACCTACTGAAAACGTATCCTTAAAGCTAGAAAATGTTGAAAACAAATAAAAGTTATAAATACAAAAAAATTAGTTCCTAAGAGCAATTCACTCAAATTACTCGGTATACATATATGAGCTGAAGCAAATAATGGATTTGGACATGCAAGATTTAGATAAAAAAGCAATTGCATTGATGGGAAATGTAATAATTAAAGTAAATTGTAATAGCGTTACCATAACTTCTGGTATAACAACATAAAACACCGCCCTGGAATATAATATGCACACACTACAACACGACCATTTTAATTGATTATCAACTAATTATTAAACGAATCCATCGATCGTCATTGTTTATTGCGCACACACAAAGCATAATGTTCATGGGTGTACGATGAATATCTTGTGTGATTTTAAAATGTTGTAAGTCAGCGAAATTGTCAAAAATGCTAATAAGAAATATATTAATCTCGCTCAGTAGTGGGACTTTAGCTTTATAAACCGTTCTATTGATATCATTAAATTCTGTTTGTTAATGGAGCGTCCTTTTCATCGGCTTTCAAGTCGGACTGGGTCCACTATCGAAGGTTTAATTTTTGACGTGACTAAGCCGAAGAGAAGAGTTTTCCTACTTGTTCCTTCGAGCTGGATTAAAAGAACCCCTTCGATATCGTCAAAAATATTAAGTTTATATGGTATGGCAAAATCTTTGTTCTGTAAAGGAATTCAATTATTTAATGATTTTCCAAAGGAAATAAAAATACTGTGAAAAATATAATGTTTTCACTAAACTATGTATTAGTTTTATTAAAAAAGAATTCTGGAATGGTTATGCTGAGTTAGAATACAAAGACTTGTAATTATTTTATAGTTATTCTTATATGTATAGACTTAAAATAAGCTAGTGAATAGATAATGTACTTTTCTATATATTCTTTGTAATTAATTGTAGCTTATTTAGCTAAAAAAGATAGATTATTGTTATTACATATGATTCAGGTTTTTCCTGGTGGTAATGGCTACTAAAAAGGTACAGAATATTTAGTATAAAAAACAAGAAAATTACCATTCCCATTCTTTCTAAATACTGATGATCTAAGTCTGATCATGCCAATATATTATAAAAACCTCCTTTTGTTTTACATACTTAGATATGGTAAGTGAATGAAAGAAGTTGACAAGTCGGTTCGTATTTTTTTCCTTAAAATGCTAGGAATCCTATCATGTAATTCAATACTTCGTCAGTATTAGCTAGAAGAGCAGTTGTTTTGATTGGTTCTCCAATAATTAGTTTTAGAGTATTTATTTACCTTACTAGTATATTAGCGTGCCCGGATAAGGACAACAATATACAGAAAATAGGTAATTTCATAATAAATAAAAAAGTATAGGTTGTGATATGCTAGCATGGTCAGATTTAGATCAATATGAAAGGAACAAATGGTTTCTTTGAAAGTTATATGCTGAATACTCAAACTAATATTTTTTAACAATAATGTAAGTAGAAATACAAGATATTTATTTAAAAAAAAAAAATATCTCCTAATCTCCGTATATATTGCAGTTTCAATAATTATACTTTGTATTTTTGTGTGCTTAATCAAAAACCTTAGCGACGTTTTTCCCTAAAAGTATTATAAAACATAGTTTAATCAAACGTGATAGGTTACACGCTTCTGGGAATCATCCTGTATGACGGATACCTATTTTACAGATGTTCCAAATTTGAAACAAACTTTTAAGTCCAACGTGTTTACAAGAAATGGTCTACACGCATACAGACGTACATCAATGTTTTTTTCCGCGATGATTATAAAACATTTTTATCCGGTTATATCCCTGTTTCATTAAATCAAATAGGTATAATAAGGAAGTTGCCCGGCAAAAATGCTTTTGTTACAACAAAATAATACTGCAAAATCTTGGCGTATCAATATACCCCATTGAATTTTCATATTTTAGAAAGAGAACACCTATAGAATTTCATTTCAATACAGCCACTTAAGCAATTATTAGCCCCAGTGTTCCTAGTAAAATACCCGCCCTAATTAGGATCCTGAGGTATGTCTTTTATTAAGTATTTCATTCTGTTGTTGCTAGTTCAAAGAATGAATAAGTCTTGCGTATGTATTTATTTAATGACGGTTTTTAAAAATAATGATCATTGCATTTTACTGCCACGAGTATTCATTGCAGTCACGAAGCCAGATAAACATTTTTGTATTATTCTCCCTTATAACTGCTCTCAATTACAGGTAAAATAACAGACATACAAGCCTGTTGGTAAAAATGTTAAACTTGCCGCGGGTCACGGAAATTGCTTTGTATTTTTTTAAGGAGGGTATTACGTCGTTCGAAAGAAATTAAAGTCAAATTAGATTTGAATAATAATTTAAAACGTACCATTCATGAGATCAGGTGACTGAATTAGGAAGGTGGAGTAGTCATGTTATAATGGAGACCCGTAAGCACCACGCCTGCAAGTAACGTTAACTATATGTAAAATATACAGGGTGTAATTAGTTTCATGTCATTAAAAAAAGTGGTGGTGGGGAACGACTAAACAAACAAAAAACCTTATATAACATGGGGCTATAGCCCATAGTTTTGGAGAAAAAAAATAAACGAAAATTTCGAAAATTTTTAAAAATATTTTTTGAGAACTGCTGGAATTTTGGGATAGGCTTTATATCGTCGCGCCTGGTCGCGCACGACACTCTGACATTTGTATAGGTATAAAATGTTGGCGTCTTTGGCCGTGCGGTAAAGATCAAAGACGCCGACATTTTTTGAGTGCTTAGTAGATCTGAAGACAACTATACTCTCCCTTGTGATATGTCAAGCAATATTTTAATTTATGTCGTTACTTGGTTAAGTACGTACACACGGCCTACCCGTTCGTTGTTTTTGTATGTTGCTTTGTTATTTTTGAATTTTGGGCCACTGTATTTTAGTTAAGATTTATTTTATTGACTTACCGCCCAAGTCGGTAAGTACTTGGTTACGTACAGACACAACTTACTTGTTCGTTCTTTTTCTGTTGCTTTTTGGATTTTAGACAAAGTTTTTCTTTTTTTTTTTTCTTTATTGATAACGTTAGTTGATAGTTTAGTGTGTTTAGTGTTGAACGGAGTGCGCATGGCCTTAGTTCGACGTGTCGAAATGTGTATTGATGCAGATGGAGGTCATTTCGAACAATTTATGTAAATCAACGATTTATTGATAAGTTCTAGATTTCTCAAATAGGCCTGTCCACCACGCTGTTACATATTGCTGTCACTTTCAAATCAAAGTCGCTGCTGGGTATAAACTTTATTATTATGAGCCACTTTTGTGGTTTGGTGACAAATTCAAAAGAATTGTTCTGTTATTGGGCAATAAAAACGTTATTATTATTATTATCATTATTCGCTGTTTTGTTCTGATCTGTTTATTATTGTTTACATTGATTTCCATAGAGACCAAAAATTCGATTTTTAAAACATAACTATTTTCTGTTATCGTATTTCGGACGTCCAAGTGTTCGTTTTCCAATTTCATGAAATAATTACTCATTTTTTAAGCATCTAACACAGAACACCTATTTATGTAACAATTGTTAACAAACCACATATAAATTTTATAAATTATAAACAACAATAAGAGGTCCAATAATTTTGTTCCAAATTAAAAAACACACATGTAAACAAAGCCATCCTGTGCTTGCAGTTCTGCAGAAAGAGATTAATGAATTATTTACATTTTATAATTGGTATTAAGAAATTCGATTCAAACCGGTCCCATCAAAGTTCCGTGTTTCTTTGTTTCAGACCGGCGGCGAGAACACAAATCGGTAATCTTTACACTTTTTTGACTTTTTAAAAGTAAGTAAGAAACTTCGATGATTCGGAACTGTACGTCCATTGACCCAGAAAAGCAGTGGTTCTCAAATGTCTCCCACCTTAACGTTCAAATTTTTGACCTAGGTCAGTTTTTTTCCAAGTGCCCCTATAGAGGAAAAAGTCATATAGGTTTTTTGTTTGTTTAGCCGCTCCCCATCACCAGTTTTTTTTTTTAATGACATGAAACTAATTACACCCTGTTTATACAGATTTATAAAAATATTTACAATTCAAGAGAGAGATAGTGTGTATATTTTTGGGATAATATGTCTCAGACTATCTGAAATCTCAAACAATGCTTATGGGAGTTCTTGTTTTCTATTGGCGCTAAATCAGGTAATTTCGCTGGCCGTGAAAGAATTGTTATTTCTCAGGCATCCTATATTATTAACAGTGCCGTGTGCACTCACGCATTATCTTCTTGGACAATAGAGACATAGATAATTCGGAGAATAAGAAAAGAAACTATGGCAGTTGCATTATAATATGACTAACATAACCTCAAATTTCAAGTTTTTGTAAGTTTATTCTCGTTTATAATTGTTATATCCACATATTTAGCTTGGAGCTATACTGACCATGGAGATTTTTGATGAAAGATATTTTCAAAAATAAAAAAAGTTTCGTTTAGAGCGTCGAGGTATACTTAGGCATTCTTTAGAGCTCCGCGTTGTTGAATGAGTACCTACAAATGTATATATCTAAACAAAAAAATCTTAATTGGTTTAACAGGTTCAAGAAAGGTATTTGTCTTGCCAGACTGAATTTGACATCTACTGTCAATATAGGAATAGGTATAGAATAGGGGATTTAGTTAGGATCAGGCCTAATACAAGAAGAACTGCAAAGTGGTTAACAAACAACAAAAATTTCCTTACGTGCTATTTACAACATTAATGTATATGTAGTACTATCACATTACAATAAAATATGCACGTATTTCTAAATGTTAAAATATAACATGAATAACAAGAGAAAAAACAAGAATACCTCTACAACCTATTTATAAAAAATTAATGCATGTTTAAACTTATTGTATTCGTGTGTCAACAAACAAAAAATTGACGACGACGACAACGGGTCTCGTCTCACCAAGCTAAGGACTGAGCCTCAACAAATTGCGTGGAAACTGCTCTGCCAAATACAATACCCTGCTAGGTACGTAAGTCGTCTACAGACAGTTCCGAGTTCCAACATCGAAACGTTTGTACAACCCATGATAGACCGTCAAAACATCAGGTCGGGCATGGCAGAGATAGATCCCAGCGCCAACCGTCGGTCTCGACGGCAAATAGTGAAGTCACATCATTTTGAACTTTTCGACTCTCTGAACTCCAAGAGATATTGCTGCCACCTTTGACTAAAAAGGATATGGCCTTAGGGGCGTTCAGGCATAATCCCACGGATGGTAGCTTCGCATCACCGCCCGCTCAAGCGAGAGTGCATGAACCAAATGTCCGAACCCGAACCTGCGCCTGCGGTTTCTCTCGTGCCGAGCAGAATTACTGTCGCACATCGTAATCCTATAAAATGGTCTGATAAACTAATAATCTACTAGCCAATGGCAAGGTAGGTGTTGATATTCCGTAAAAAACCGCTGCCTAAGGAATCACTACTTCCACGTCCAGATTTCTTGCCCAAGTCTCTTACAACAGGAAAAAAGGTCGATACTACATTTGTACTTCACTTTGTGAAAATAATTATTTATAGAACTTTAATAATATAATATGCCACACGGTAGTGGGGGTAGTAGAGGGGAAGGTTGTTTTCAAAAAAATTTTGATTCTTGTACACACATTAAATTACAATTAGATTTTTTTACCTCCTTTTAACAGGGTGGAGGAGTAATGGTAGAGAGGTAGAGAGGGTGGCTAATGCCAAAAAAAAATTTTGATTCCGTTGGTTCTTGTACACTCTAAATCACAATTTTATTTTTTTACCTCGTTTAATATTCGGTTGATGAGGGGGTGAGGTTAAGGGGGTGGATGGTGTACCAAATTTCAGGTCAATATCATAAACCATTCCTGAGTAATCGTGCACACAGAAAAAAGTTACAGTCAGGCAGGCCAACGGACAAAATTTTGTTGCTCAAACTTAAAATTTCGACATTTCATGACATTTTAAGCCTATTTGAAAAATAAAAATTTTCAAAATTTTTTTATATTTCCACTCCACAACGTGGATGTGGAAGTAAAAGAATGGTTTTTTTCTAATTTTTTTTTATGTACTGGAAATAATTTTTTACTGTAAGATTGGTATCAATAATGGATCTTAAATATTTATATTCATTAACAATTTCTATTGTTTTGTCAACAATATGTATACCGGGTGGATCAACCGATAGGGACACTCTTGTAACTCTTGAACGAGGGAATGGATTTTTTTCAAATTTGATGTAGTGATATGGGATAAAGTTTCCAATTATATGATGTAAATAACTAAAATGGCCGACTTCTGGTTTCGATGCAGCTGACATGAAAATCAATTTTTTAAATGGGACACCCTGTATATTTCTGCATATTTGGATGCTGCTGGGCAAAATACATATGATCTGACCCTCAATATTATTTTGATTTCCAAAAAATATAGATTTTTTTTAGTTTTTAGTTTTAATCATAGAAAGCCGCGATTTTTTCCAAAATTGTTAAAAATCAGTCTGAAAGTACTTTTAAAATATTAATAATAATTTTCTTTTATATTTTTTGAAAGTCAAAATAATACTTGAGAGTCAGATCATATGTATTTTGGCCAGCAGGATCCAAATATGCAAAAATATATAGGTTGTCCTATTTAAAAATTTGATTTTCATGTAAATTGCATCGAAACCGGAAGTGGGCCATTTTGGTTCTTTACAACATATTGGAATTTTCGTCCCATATCACTACACTAAATTTGAAAAAAATCCATTCGCCCATCCAAAAGTTACAAGAGTGTCCCTATGTTCTGAGCTACCCGGTATAATATTGTTAGTTTTAGAGTTTGCATAGTTATATATGACGTCGTTATTACCATAGCCTTAGTCTTGTTCACATTAAGAACCAATTTATTGATATTAAAATATATTTGTAAATTAGCTAACTAATTTTCATCTGACATCAATTTATGTTTCATCATCAGAGTTGTAAAAATTTCATAATGTGGTAATGTAATACATGTAATAATACATTGTCTGAAATTTGGTATTACTGTAATGGATTTTTTAAAGAATGTATATGCCCTCGAAGTAAGTGTTATTCTTATATCTGACCTAATTATCTCTGACCTAATTAGTACAAATTGTATGTACACCAAGATTCAGCAAAACCCTGAAAATACTTCTGTTAAAATATTGAATATGTTATCCCTCCCTAATAAACTAATTTGTTCTATTAGATTAGGCCAAAAAGTGTTGACAAAGGGATGTGCAATTATCATTTAACCCCAATTCAACCAAATTTACGATCTAGAAGTACGATACAGAGTAACGATAACGATAAATTAACAATTCTCAGTGTATCATTTGAAAATACCCTCGCAAATACCTTAAAAAAGAATCCACAGACCACAATACATCTCGACCTAACTGTACTATAAAATTAATAGGATTGTGGCCGCAGCTATTTTCTAACAGAATGAGAACAAAAGTAAGATGGAGAAACTACATCTTGATACTAAGCAGAACCCCTGTTGGGTCCGCACGAGACGGCTCTCTCGGAAAGGCGGTTAACAGCTGTACGGGACAGCCGGCGATGCTGTTTTTTTTATGTTCTACCGACCCCGCAGGATTTTGAAGGCTTTTGTCAGCTGTTATTATGATACCTGTTCACTCTAAAGTCTCAAACTGAAGTAATGCGTGACAATAAAAGCTCAAACTGTTAAAACACACCGGGTGTCCATCGAACCACTGGCATAAATTCCGATATGTTCTTAGATTATATATGCACGCATTAAAATCCGCAGACGCTTCATTGAGACTAGTTGTTATTGTTATTGTGCAGATACACAACACTAGTACATAAATAAACATCTCAAATTGCATTAAGCAATAATATGCAATGCACTTTACACCTTTTCACTAATATGGTGTCGTCTCCTTTTGTGTCTATAAAAATCGGCATTCTTTCATTATCTAATTTCTACGAGCTTTCGGTATATTAATTACACAGCCCCACAGATAGTGGAAGTAAGGAGTCGGAAAGTATGCAAAATCGTGCTAAAGTTATGAAACCTATTCCTCCCCCCGTTTTCGTAGGTGCTGAACACGAATAACAGGATGAAAAAAGTTTTTAGTGATGCGCACCCCCTGAAACGGCCAAAGCCCTGCCCTGCTTATTTCTCGTATGACAGCTTGGCATCGAGTATTTTTTGCAGGGGGTGTAAAATTGTTTCTTTTTTTTTTCTTGTTAAAGACATTTACCTCTCGCTTTCAAGAATGCTGATCAAGGACAATGGTAAAAGTGAATTATGGGTAGTCCGCCCCCCGGAGGTGGAAAATTCATTTTTTTTTTAATTTTCTAATTTGTTGATTGAGTGGAAGTGGTTTAAAGTCACCATTTGTCCATTTTACATCATCATTAAAAATGAACCAATCCTCGCAAGGATTTGAAATTCATGTTCCTTAAAACGAGATATAAGGAAGATAATTTTTCTCTATTCTTATTGGGATGCTCTGCCACATGTATTCTTCTAAACAATGTCTGAAATCTACAAAATAATACAATTAACCAGTATTTTACTGGAAAATAACCTCTACGCCTGTGACTTTTACGTCATAGGATCAGTTAGAGGGTGGTTTTGACAAATAATGAATAAGAACAAAAATATAAAAATGACGTATTTTGCTGACGTTTCGGAAAACGAATCCGTTTCCTTTCTCAAAGCGTATTATAATGTTTGTAGGCTGTGTATATTAAATACACAGCTTTAAGAATATATTTGTTATATTCAGTATCCATAGATACTTACTGCTTACACAGAACTGTTGATCTAATTGATAGTTTTATTTTAAACAATGTTGAGTTTGTTAAGTTCTTCTTTTAACATCGGCAGCCAGGTTGTGCAAACATCTACAGAACAATTCGACATGCATTTATCCTCATTCAATAGTATTATAACCGCTTCTTTAATTTTTCTTTTCTTGCTATCTGTCTCTTTTGTTAAAATTTTTGCCGAGTCCCAGTTTATTCTATGTCCGTTCTCCCAAGCGTGTTCGCAAATCTTCGATTTCTGAATCTCATTTTTTCTAATGTAACCCTTGTGCTCACCCAATCTAACACTGAATGGTCTGGATGACTCACCCACATAATGTTTATTACACTCGCACGGAATACTATAAATGCAGTTTTTTGAATTTTGCTCATGATTTAGCGGTTTTGTTTTTGTTAAAATAGATCTCAATGTATTGCCCGTTTGAAATATCGTCCTAATATCAAATCTATTGCCTATACGGCGTAGCTTTTCAGATAATCCGTGTACATAAGCAATTAACGTCGTGTACCGTTGTTCAGGTTTTTGTCGTACATGATTATTATTTTCTATATATGTGAAAGTTCTATCAACAAAAGCTTCAGGGTATTGATTGTTTATAAGAACCTCTTTTATAAAGCGCTTCTCATTGTCTAATATTTCATCATTAGAAGAAATTATTTTGGCCCTATCATATAAGCATTTTATGACACCCTTTTTAACATGCATCGGCTGATTTGAGTTAAAATTCAAATACCTGTTGGTGTTTGTTGGTTTTCTATAAACGCTTGTTTCAACCATATTATTTACTCTTTTAATTAAAACATCTAAAAAGGGTAGTTCATTTCTATTTTCTACTTCTAATGTAAATTTAATAGATGGTTCTTTATTATTTATATTTTCTAAAAAATTATCTAGCAAATCGACTCCGTGGGGCCAAATTGCAAATATATCGTCAACATATCTCCACCAGCTAACCGGTTGTCTCTAATTTTACATTGCTTTTCTAAAGCAATTTTTGCCCGTACGCGATATTCATTTGCATCATCTGTTGGCATGTTTTGAGCAGTTTTCTCTACAGCTCTATAAGGAAGATAATACTATTGGTACAGATTTTTATTTTTAATAAATTATATACACGGGACACGATTTTGAGTGCAATATAATATCTTTTACAAGACATTAGTATAAGCTAGGGCGCTTAGAATAGTATATTCTGTAACGAGGTTAGAATTAAAGTTCGATACGAGTGGAAGATTCCGAACGCGAGCAAAAGCGAGCGTGAGGAACTACGAGTTGATCGAATTTTCATTCTAACCGAAGTAACAGACTGTATTTTCTCCACGACCATTAGTTAAAAAAAACGATTAATTTATAATTTCAGGTGGAGTATTATCAAATTCCATATCCGATTCACCCGATTTTTCACTCATTTTGTTTATTTAAATTAAAACTTGTCTCAAAACGCCGCATTTACATTTGACACTGGCAGTTTTGACATCCACTGCAATCTATGTATTTCGTTGAGCATAATTATGGAATATTCATTCTGTCGCTTGTTATAGAATGACAATACATGCAAAACACATAACAAGCGTTTCAGAATAAATATTCTATCTCAAGAGTGAGAATTTTTACTTTCTATTATTAAAAATGATTTCGTGTGGAGAAAGAGAATTACATGGTTCATATTCGTCGAACATCGCACGTATCCGTTTCCGATTCATGATCGGAAATATACACTTCGGGTATAAAATTTAGGAAATTTACAGCATTATCATAACTATTATCATTAGATTCGTTTGTTTCTATACTTGCTTCGTCATCTTCATCCTCTGGCGTACAATTCTCACAAAATTTACCTTGACAAGTCTTACAAAAAACGCTACATCGGAAACCTAATTTTATACATCCGCATTCGCATCGTTTCGCACATCCGCCCTTACAATTACAGTTAAATTCTCTAAAAAAGAAGTCAGGAACCAATTGATCTTCTGAAAATTTAAAATTGATGGACTACGGATACCTCGAGGAAACAAGATTTACCCAGAAAATAGTAAGGGCGGCGAAAACAAATAAAATGATAGTACGAGTCCCTAATATCAGCCAAGTCGCTACCTAATATTATTATTATCATTATTGTTATGAAAGGGTGAAGGAAGGGTCGAACCAGCGTAAAACCGATCAGCGTCCTCAAAAACGGGGGGTAAACGTCTTTAACAAGAAAAAAAAAATGAAACAATTGTAGACCTGCTGACTGGATAGATTCCACCAAGGACGGTTACGGTCTAGTACCTGACATCACCTTTCACCATCTGTTACATCCCCATAAAAAACAAAGAATCCCTGCAAAGCATAGTCGATGCCAAGCTGTCATATGAGAAATGAGCAAAAATGGGTGGTTTTTGACCATTTCAGGGGGTGCGCATAACTAAAAACTGTTTCATCCTGTTATTCGTGTTAAGCACCCTCGAAAACGGAGGGTGGGGGGGGTTTAGGTTTCATAACTTTAGCACGATTTTGCTTTTTTTCGAGAAAATCCCGTCTCCTTACTTCCACTAAAAAAAAGTGTTCTGTACAATGTACGAGACTATTACATCCTTATGTTTTTGATTCGCGATTCTGATTTGCTCCATCACGTCCAAATTTTTTCCTAACCTTAAAAAAAAAAGGTCAAAATCCCTGAAACGGTGGATTTTGTAGTATGATTTCGAATCTGGTCATGTAATTTTCATCTAATATTGACGCATTGAGGTATCTGATGTCTAACGATCCTAAAAGTGCGCAACTTCACTGCTGCAGATCAACCTAACCTTAAAAAGTTGCCAAAGATACTTCTAACGGATCATTTCAGGGATCAAATATCAACCGGATTGATGCAATATATTCGAATAAAATTCTTTCACCCTTCCAAGATGACTATGTATATAAAATGGTATTTTACTTGATTTCAGAGCAGACCAAACCTGTACACCAGAACACTTTTTTTGTGGGGCTGTCTTCCCAAAGGCCATATTACTTATTTCACGCGATTTTTAGTTTCCGCCCCTACATTCTGCAATATGTAGATTAATTGCATTTGTGTGAGAAGATATAATTTTCCTGAAAGGAATTTGAAAGGAATATATATCACGTGTTTTCCACTGAGGCCCTGGTCATATTCAATCTTGGCGTGACGTACTTATAGCGAGTTTACTTTAGATTCAATTACACAGGCCCACAAAAAAAAAATTCGTAAGCGAGAATTAAGACCCACTTTTACTTATGTCTGAACACGAATTTGTAGTCAGAATGGCATGTTTGTGGACGAATTTCCAAGTTAGAGGTAAAAATTGGACGAGAATCGTGAAAACTAGGGATATGTGATATTTCCAAGTTCGAAATGAATAGAAAAAAATTGGGAAACATTATCGTCAGTGGTTTGTATGTGGCATCATCTAAAAATAATGTCTGCAACAAATTACTTGGTAATGCATAAATTCGTCTAAAATGAAAGTGATCCCACCAACACGTCAAATTAACGTTTCAACATGACGTCATAATTTCGTCACAATGTGACGTTACTGAGACGTCATTCTTTTGTCACCCGATGTCGTCGAGCAATGTTACCAAAAAATTAAATTACAAATTAAAAAAACCGACACAAAAATATCGACTAAATAACTAATATAAAAAAATAAATAAATTAACACAACTTTAAAAATTATGAAATAATTTTGATTCCATATACGAACTCTTATGATTTATTTAAATCCAGCTTACATTTTCTTTATGTCCTCGAGATTTGCTTTCTTATTCGCATGAATATATCGGGAGCTGCTGTTTTGAATATAACTATTTAGTAGTTCGTCTTTACAGCAGCCCTCGACATATTCATGCATATAAGAAAGCAAATCTCGAGGACATAAAGAAAAGCTGGATTTAAATAAATCATAAGAGTTCGTATATGGAATCAAAATTATTTCATAATTTTTAAAGTTTCTTTTAATTTATTTTTTTATATTAGTTATTTAGTCGATATTTTTGTTTTGGGGGTTTTTAAATTTATAATTTAATTTAATTTTATACTTTTTAAACTAAACATATACATACAACATAGCGTATTATTATATCACGAGTCCCACACAGAACTTTTTAACCTTTATACCGACGCGGTCCAATTTTGTATTCTACTAATCGCACACCGTCTACAAGACCGGTTTTATTATAAATATATTTGTGTTATATTTAATTTTAATAAAAACTGCATCAAAATCGGATCTCCCGTTGAAGAGATATAAAGCCACAGACAGAAGACAGACAAACATATGAGTCAAACTTATAACACCTGTCTTTTTGGGTCGGGGTTAAAAAATTAAAATTTTTATAAACCCCCGATCAATGTATCTAATCGTATCAGTTTCATATGACCGAATCAAAGTGAGGCCGAAATCATATTCGGCTACCATAATTGTCTGCATATTTTCAATTTTACTTCAATCGGACAATTTCTAGAGAAGTTCAACATGGCGAATTCAAGATGGCGACCAATCGTCAAAATCTAATATGGCCTAAAATCTTCTCGACAAAATACTCTTTCAAATAAAAAAAAGTGCATCAAAATCGGATCGCCCGTTGAAGAGATATGAAGCCACAGACAGACATACAAACATACGCGTCACACTCTTTTTGGGTCTGGGGTTACAAATTAACTAACTTCAAACTTTTGGTTATTTTTTGATGGTGCGTTCATTTCTTGGAGAAGTGTATATTCATTGCGTCGTTCCTATAAAACTTATAGTTTAAACCGAATCCTTCACCATTTCTTAGAATGCAACGTATGAGCGAATACACTATACGATCAAATTATAGGGTTAAAACTAAAAAATTTTGTCCTCCATCTTGGGGCGTCCGCCATATTGAATTTAGTGTGACGTCATTTTATTTTCGTATTCTTCTCAGCAAACCCTTTCATTTGATACCCATATCATGGGGGTGCATAAAAAATAACTGGTCCACCATATTGGATTTGAAATGACGTCACTTAGCTAACCATGCATTGTCATCCAAACTAAAGGTATATGCTAAATTTCAGCTTAATCGGTTGGGGATAATTGTTTTAAAATTCAGTTGCGTCCGCCATATTGAATTTAGTGTGACGCCATTTTATTTTCGTATTCTTCTCAGCAAACCCTTTCATTATCATATCATGGGGTGCATAAAAAATAACTGGTCCGCCATCTTTGGGAGTCCGCCATATTGGATTTGGAGTGACGTCACTTAGCTAACCATGCATTGTCATCCAAATTAAACTTGTATGCAAAATTTCAGCTCAATCGGTTGGGGCTAACTATTTTAAAATTCAGTCGCAAGATTTGACCCACAAGAACAAGGCAAGTTAAATAAAACTCTTTCAAATAAAAAAAAAGTGCATCAAAATCGGATCACCCGTTGAAGAGATATGAAGCCACAGACACCCATACAAATATACGTGTCAAACTTATATCTCTCTTTTGGGATCGGTGTTTAAAAAATGACGTCAGTTTGCTGCCTGGGTTAGTTATCGTGCTTACACCAAACGTAATGAACGGACAGACAGACGGACATTTTGAAAGTTGTTTAGAATTCGTTCACTAACACATGAACATGTTTACTCTACGAGCGACATTTACGCTTTTAGAAATGTATCGATCAAACGCAAACGTACGTGTTTACGCACCTTTTCTAAACACCCTTTATTGTGGATCCGGAAATTAACACTGAACACTAATTTATTAACTTACGTACTAATTACAACAATTAATTACTTGACTAATATAACACTCAGTACTATAATTCAATAATTCGGTCACTTGTTCACTTTGCTTACTTGGTCTTGATCTCTCTGAACTTGCCATCTTAACTGAACTGTCCTATCTCGGCTTCTTCACTCCTTTATATATCTAAAGACGAGAGCTCCAGAATGTTCTCTCCTTATTCTGTAATTTTCTAGTAGGCTCTTTGCAATTTCCAGTTTCTGACACCGCGCTCCATCTCTAGGTTGATTGCCAAACTAACTAACTAACTTAATTGTTTCTGTTACCCTTACATGTAACTTAAAAGGGAATTCCTACAGATGTCTCTGGGGGTAAAAATATTTTTAAACAATATTTTTCGTTTTCGTATTTGCGAAAATTTACACAATGTTTCTTATATTTTCTTGAATTAAACACTGGATTTATTTGTGCTGAAATATGGAATATTTGAATAAATTCTCTTTTTGTATGATATTTAATGTGCTGAATGCTTCTACGTTTCAGGATAATGTGAAACGAATCATTAACATGAAACCCGATTAAAAACCTTTGATTGCGATAATCCTGCGGTAAAGGAATTGTTCCATATTAAAGAATATCCATGTCGGCGGTAAAAAACACTATTCGCTGACCGTCAGCAGTTTAGAACAAGTGAATTTAACTCTTCGGCGTGTCCACATTTCTTGGGATAAAGATAAGTAAGCAACTTATAATAGTGTCAAATGAATCAATCTTTTGGAGGCTTATCGCTATCAAAGTTGGATAAAACTGCCAAAGGACCGAATTCGGCAAGTAACCATGAAATCCGTAATTCAAGAAAATGGAGGTAAATATTTAATGTGAATTTTAATAAAATATTACTACTGAAAGTCCTATGTCTCCGGCTCGTAAAGGTAATAAAACTACCTTATAATGGTAGTATTTCAAGATGATTTTAGAACATGAAACACGATTAAGAGACATTGATTGTAATAAGCCAGCAAGTAAATGATTTCTTCAGGTTGCTACCATTAAGAACAAATCCATTAAATAAATATCGAATTTTATTGAGCAAAGAAGTTACGCTTTTACTTTAAAGATATTAATTATTGTTCTGGTCAAGGCAGTTGCATGTATACATGTTAGAAATAATATTATTTGTAAATTTGTTTAAAAGATTTTAAAATGATATACAAAGTTCTATTCACGAATCAATATCCAAAAAGAGTCCCAGATACATGGAAATAAAATTGTTCTACGAGCTGTCACATCACATTAAAGATTAAATGTTATTATTATCATCAAGAATCATCATTATTATAATCAGCCCAAAGTAGTAGGGGAATTTTAGCTTTCATATCTAATCCCAAACGACGGCGATATAAAACTGGCTCAGTGCAAAGTTGGCACTTCCTAAAACGCAGCTAGTTGCAAACTCACAACACGGAGTGAACCTAACAAAGCTTTTTGCATTTGGCCACCAGTGTCGTGAAGACTGAATGGCGTTAAGTTCCTTAAGAAAAGATGGTTTGATACCTCCAAAACTGCCAATTATGATACCAACAATTTAATTGTAATACTTGCTTGAGTACATTTTGTAACGGTTTGTTGTCGGATAGCTGGTTTGGAGAATAATCAGGGTCCAGATTAGTTAATAAGACAGTTCAATAAAAATATAAACAATTTATTTTCTGCTTCAAACAGGTAATATGTGGCAGTGTTACATAACATACAGGTACAGGTTATACAGGTCCGTATCTTTTACGGTTCTTAGGATAACATTTTCTATTATCAGAGAGAGAGAGAGCGTAACGATGCGATGCGAGTTAGTTGCTGCTACTGGAGTGGCATCGGGCGTCGGGCGAATATCGTCGACTCAAGAAGTTTCCCAGCTTAACACGCTGTAGGAGGTCTCCAGGTCAGGCTCATCCGCTCTGGTTCTGGCGGCGAAGCGGCGTCGGGGAATGACTAACGACTCGAGGGGTCCCAGCTCAACACGCTGAAGGATTCCCAGGGTCAGATTGCATTCGTTCCGTCGTGTTTGCGTCGGGAGATGCATAAAGCTGTAATATGTCCAGCTCACCACGCTTACTGGTATAGTTTAGTGTCGTGTGCAAATCCGTGCCTCTAGACGGGAGCTGGGTAGATTTGCGGGCCGTGTGCACATTGGTGTCGTGTTTAAATGCGGAAACTTTAGTAATGGAACATGAATTTATGAATGCGCTAAAAAATATGCATTATTTTTTATCGGAAAGTTCTTGATTGCATCTTCAAACTTTACCACCGACATTAAATGTCGCGTCACGTCTTCTGAGATTGTAAGCAACAGCCTTACGTTTGTAAGTTCCATGAATTCTATTTCGTACACTTGCAAAAATTTGTGTTAAACCTGTTAATCCTTCTACGTATGTGTTACGGTCTCCAGGTAGTAACTCTACATCAGCAGTTGATGTACTGGACCGTAATACTTCACCAGATAGTGAGACATATCTACCGAAAGCTAGAAAAGCGGGAAAGAAACCACACACTTGTTAAGCGTATAAAAAATGTCGGCGTCTTTGGCGGTGCGGTGCGGCGTATATGATGGTCAAAAGCGCCGACATTTTTTGAGTGCTTAGTAGAGCTGAAGACAACTATACCTGCTAAGCGGTGTTATTTACCGTTCGGAAAAAACCTTAATACGCCTCTTGGTTAACTGCTTCTGAAGCTGTATTTGAGTTTTTTAATAATTGATTTTTTTTGTTTCAGGTAAGAGCCAGGGGTACTTACAGACGCAAACGTAAAATAAACATTAGGCTATTAGTAAGTATGTATAGGTATCATCTAATAATTCAATTAAACGTGCCTAGCAGTATTAATCGTGTGCTGAATTTTAGGTAATTCCAGTGTTCATGTTCTTTAACATAACTACGAATTGCTGTACTGACTGTTTTGTTGTTACGTTCGACATTAAATTGTGGTGAATAACAAGCACTAAACCTAATTTTCTGAACTGGGTAGTTGTCAATCAATTGTATAAACTCGCGGCCAGCAAACGCTGCCACAGGATAAACCGTGGAAGACAAGACTAAGAAAAACTTGATTTTCCGCAAACTCAACAATAGTATGCGCATCTTGGGTCAATAATAGGTCTCTTCAACTTGGGAATTCGTATTAAAGAACCCAAAATGGCCACTTGTTGGCGGGCCGTGACATGAACTTATCGCAGCGGTACGTTGCGACTATGGAACCAGGAGCTTCCACTCTGGATTGGAGTTGTAGATGGTATGTATTTAAACGAGAAACTGTTCTCTATTTTCCACCGTGGAAAGAGATTAGGTTTTCCTCAAACTTTTTCACGTAATGGCTTATACCAATTGTCGGGAGTAAAATGCAGAATGCGAGAATGTCTCTTGGAATATCTAAAATGGAAAGTTTGCTTGCGGCAAAATAACTTTAGACGGTATGCGGGATATGGCATCTACAACGTTCGCAATACCTTTACGATTAAATTAAATCGAGGGAATATTGACGTAATCTGATAACCCATCGAGCAAGTCTACCCGTTGGATTTCGCAAATTATTAAACCATAAGAGACTATAATGATCTGTAATCACTGTGAAGCGTGTTCCCTCGACATAAGGACGAATCAATACAAAATAATAAGCTTAATAATTTTTTTATCCGAAAGTGAACAGTTTCTCTCAGAGCGAGATAAGGACTGGTAAGCATGCGCAATCACAAGTTCGTGTCCGTCAATAGGCTACGACAAGATGTACCTAAACCAGTATCGCTAGCAACACATTGGATAGTAAAAGAAAAAGAGAAATCGGAACTGAAACAAGGACATTTTTGATATTGGTAAAAGATGTTTCGGCCTCAGAGGACCAGGTAATAAGTTGTTTCTTTTTCTTGCCTTTTAAAAGATCGTTTATGTAAAATGTAGAAAATTTATCAATAAATCTGCGGTACTATGAACATAAATCGATAAATCTTTTGATTTCTGTCGAAGTTGTTGGATCTGGTTAGTTTACCATAACAGTTCTCTCACTTCAATCAATAACATAATGTGTTCCTCAAATGTTGAAGATGTGATAATAATATCGTCAAGATAGATTAAATCCAGGAGCACTTGGTGACATCCAGCTTTCGGATTCTTGGGAGGGAGTAATTCCAATATATCCTGCACTTTCTGTTCTCTACCACTGCCTCAATTTCTTGGGACACGTATGGCACGATGGGATCTGGGTCGATGCCATAAGCGTGCCTAATATGGTAGTAGAGGATCCTAAGAGTTGCATTGTACCTGTTGATATAGGATGACACTGTATGAACAGGACATGCCGAGAGTATGTAAGCTCGAGTCTCAGGATGTGAGTTACAAGCTGTACACGTAATTTAGACATTTTCCTTTAGAATAACACTCCGGTGTATCTGGTTGTTTACTATCTTATCCTGATACTCATTACAAAAACTCTCCTCAGTCTCCGACATTAAGCTTGCCAACTTAAGAAAAGCAAACGCCAAGTCCTAATCTCGTAGATGTGTATAGAAAATAGAGTGCATCAGCTTGTCTATGTGCTATCTTAGCAGGTTTTCATGCTGTCTTCGCGATTTTAGCTTTAAGTTTTCTATCTTCCTCAGACCTTAGAAGGATAAATAGGTGCTTTCAGGAGCAGGCGCGTGCTCTGGTTATTTTGTCATACAGACATTTCAACCTAAAGGATTCGTCTTCCCAGATCCCGTGGGAGGTAGATATACGTTCTATGGAAGATCTTGGATAAAGGCCTCGACATATTTATAATTTTCATTATTGCTCTAGTCTAGCGCGCTTATCTCGTTTATCTCCCAACGAAGGACACCATACCTTTTATGGAGAATCCCTATTACTGGAGATACCCAGGAATTTGCACTAAGGTATTTTATAATGCTTCCCTCTACCAATTCGGTGTCTTCACTTACACTATCCGATCTTCCCCTGATCATATTGTTATATATTTCTACCCTTTTTACAGAGATCTGTAATCTACCCTCCTTCAGTAGAAACCTGCGCAAATAAGTTAATGAATAAGTTATTAGTTCGTCGATAACACACAGATCTGCGAATAACGGGAGTCATAAAAGAGGTCATGAATGTTGTTGATCAGCTGAGGGTCATTTTCGAAGTAATTTTTCGCGCTGAATCCGAATCTGGCCTCAGAATTGGCCCATCACGTCAGGATTTTGAAGTATTTGAGGTTAAGTACTTAAAAAATGACTTTATTGGCAACTTTTGAGATTGTGTATAGGTCTCAAAAAAATTTTCAGCTTATTTCTAATTAATACATCATTTAGTACCATCCTTCCTCTTTAAAATAAGCTTTCGAATGGTCATCTACGATGTTTCCTCACAAAGTTATAGCCATTTTAATGTGACATGAATTTGAAACCATGATCCCCTACAACCCAACAATCTTAACTAAACGAATCAAGATTTAACACAAAACAAGGGATAACCCAACAATCTTAAACGAACGTTTGGTTAAGGTTATTGAGTTGCAGTTAGTTGTTGAGTTGCAGGGGTTGCAGGGGATCATGGTTTCAAATTCATGTCACATTAAAATGGCTATAACTTTGTGAGGAAACATCGTAGATGACCATTCGAAAGCTTACTTTAAAGAGGAAGGATGGTACTATATCATGTATTTATTAGAAATAAGCTGAAAAATTTTTGAGTTCTATACATAACTTCGAAAGTTGCCAAAAAAACATTTTTTAAGTACGTAACCTGAATATTTCAGAATCCTGACGTGATGGGCCAATTCTGAGGCCTGATTCGGATTCAGTACGAAAAATTACTTCGAAAAAAATTCGCAGACCTGTGAATCCGAGAGATGGTGCGGCATCTAGAACGTTCCAGAACCAGTTACCATAAACCTAGACCAGAAACCTTCGAAGATTTGAAGAAAAGTATTACCGATCCTGAGAACTCAAACCCCCAAGACGGTCTTGATAATTTCGTAAAAAGCATGTAAAGACATCAACAAAATTTATATTTCACAAAAAGAACAAACATCTACTATTCGAGTTTATTGTTATTTTTTATTTAACAAAAATAATGAAACAAGATAAATAATTTAAAGTGTTTAAACTTAACTTTTAAAGGGCACATTAAATAGCGAAAATGGCGCAAGTTGAGCTACATTGTGTAGGATATTGCTTACTACAATCTTCCTAAATATAGTAAATAGTTTATGAAGTTTACACACATTTTCGAAGTGTTCTATAAATTATTATAAATGCTTTGTTTTATGTTCTACCCACCGACTTATCTGACATAATATATTACGACAGGAGGAATTAAAGGTTTGTTTTTATACTGTTCTATCCACTTTCTTATTTTACAGTTACGAAGTACCTACCTATCTATTCACATTATATCTTCAACATTATTCAATACAACTTTGAGGAATTTTTAAATATTTCGTGTTCCGTGTTGTGTTGTGGATACTCATCACGTATCAACCACCAATAATTTTCTGTTTTTATCATTTCCATATCCATTAAATCTTATAATTCTGATTTTTAAAATTGTTCAATAAGATATTAAGTAAGTAAAAGCCCAATGAAATCGCAATTCTGGTAACGAATTTTAGGCTAAATGTTCATATCTATTTTTTTCAATTTTTCATAACGACAGTAAAATTTGTCACAATTTCCGGCTATGAAATGAAAAAAAATCAATCAAAAACTATCATAATAACGTCTATTGAAAGGTTCTATTAAAATTTTTGCTGTTTGGTGATGGTACTTCTCCCATTTTTTTACTGAAACAAATCGGTGCGCCGGCGTTGAAAAATATATTACTTTTATTTGAATTAAGTTGGTATTTGTTGTATATATTTAGTTTATTTGTTAATTTTTTGTTGAAGATTATGTATCTTACATGTTTTTCCTTTGACTATTAATGTAACTAGAGTCAAAGAAGATGCAAAAGTCATTATATGTAATGATAATTTTTTGTATGGGTGATTTTTTGTAGTAAAAGGTATCTTCTTCGGTTTCTATATGGTTTCCGACACTCCCTATGGAGTGGAAACCACCCCTAAATCAAAAAAAAAATATTTGAAAAATTTAAACTGAATACTTCATATAAACGTTCGGATGCCATCTTTAAACTTTCATATCTCCGAAACTATTAATCCCGCAGAAATGAAAAATAGAAACAAATTCATTCTCGGTTTATATACTTCTGTTTTGGTCTCCATCATGTATTCGCTAAAACTAATATTTATTGAGAAATCTTAAAAAAAACAAAGCTTTACTTTTTTTCGAAAATACTTTATAGTTTAAAGAGCTATTTCCATCCCGTATAAAATGGCAATCCTCCACATAATATATGATGCACTTACTATTAACTTATCAAAAAAAATAAATAATAATAATAAATAATCCATGTAACAATTTTTCTAAATTAAAATCTCTATGGAAATATTACAGTATTTATTATGTACATTGTGTTCGAAAAAAATTGGACTGGCCAGTCGCATACTTCCTAGTACAGATGTACACGTTCTGGACGAAACTTGGGTAAACGCGGGATATACTGTAACAAAAATGTGGCAAAATAAAAATGTGAAAAGTTCTCGACAAGTATTTTTGGATGGGCTAACAACAGGGCACCTTCAAGAAAAGGGAGACGATTAATAATCACGCATATTGGCAGTGCTAATGGTTTTGTAGATGGAGGTTTACTGGTATTCGAATCGAAAAATACAGGTGACTATCACGAATATATGAACGCAGATGTATTCGAGGAGTATTTTTTTCAAATGTTGGATCTTATTCCTCCGGGATCTGTAATTGAATACTGCAAGTTACCACTCCAGACAGCTTGAGCGAACCCCTATGACTGCCTGGCGGAAAGCCCATATAACTGAATGGTTATCACGAAAAAAAATTGCTTTCCAAACAACTATGGTGAAAAAAGAACTTTTGGCGATTGTCAATGCTAATAAAGGACCCAAAAAGTACGTTGTAGATGAAATGGCAAAGAATCGTCAATTAACTGTATTACGGTTACCACCCTATCACTGCGAACTTAACCCTATTGAATTGATATGGGCGCAGGTGAAAGGTGAAGTAGCCCGGAATAATACTACCTTTAAATTAAACGACGTCAAGGTTTTGTTAACCAACTCCTTGGAACGAGTGACTGCAGAGAAGTGACAAAGTTGTATAAATCACGTACTAAAAGAAGAAGCTAAAAAGTGGGAACTCGACGATCTTATTGACGTAACTATAGAACCTATCATTATTAATACAGAATCCGAAGATAGTTCGTCAGAATCTTCAGAGGAAGAACTTTAATTTTACTGAACTGATATTATACATTTATACAACACTACATCGTATTTTTTTATAGTTTGCAATGAAGTAAATCACATATTTCCATAAAAATAAATAATTAAAAATAATTCCATAATAATTTTATTACATTACGTAAAAACCCGTAAACCCGGCTATGAAATTCCATACAGATTAAATTCGTCACATCAAACAGATGTCAACTCGTAATGAGAGAGCTCGGCAGATAGTTTGAAATGCATTAGACAAGGACAGATCACAAGGGTTCAACTCAAGCAGGTATAAATTTCCTTAGTACGGGTAGCAAACTATAATAAAAATAGAAATAGAGAACTTGCTTATAACTAACTGCAATTTATAGAAATTACTTATAAACACTCGCACTACATTTATTGAAGATTTGCATTTTTAATGAGCTTTTATTACTCTACTTCATTTCCAAATGGACTATAGTTACTGTACTATAAAGTTAGTACTATATATATTTCAATTGATACAGTTCGATATGTTTTACTACTTTCTTGTTTCTACAGACCTTCCATCCCTCACACCTTCAAATCTTTTCTCTTCACCAGAATGAAGGCTGCGACAGAATAATCAATCAACGTCAGATCAATTAAAGACACAATGATATATTTCCCTCTATTCTTAAAATATTAGTGCGACTTCTAAAACCAGATACTAAAGGCGCAAATTCTCTACTTGATTTAAAACTAGATTACACACAACTTGCTGATTAAACTGTTAGTAGTACTTATACAAGTATTTAAAAACTAAAACCCGTAAGTAATAAATTCTCAACCAACAAGTTTGAAATATTTTATTTTAGATTTGGGCAGTACTTACTGCGTCTAGTATCCGCCATTTTGTTTTTCAGGTTTTTTTTTTCATATACGCAGTACCATTCACGAAACCTAGTCGAATTGATTGACACCAGAATCATAAAAATCGGTGTAACCGTTATGGAGCTATAGGAGTATAAGTTGACTGCTTCTAAAAAATTTCGGCGTCATTGGCAGTGCGATGCGGCGTATTTGATGGTCAGAGGCGCCGACATTTTTTGAGTGCCTCGGAGACCTCAAGACAACTATACAAACACAAACAAGCGAACTTTACGTCCAACGACATAACCCTCCTCCTTCCATAGTCGGGTAAAAATAGTCTTACGAATTATATTTTTGTCTTAGAGAGATTCAAAAGTTTTTCTGGAATAGGCGGCTGGGTAGAAGATATTACAGTGAGTCCGTCTAAATTTTTCTTCCATTTACGTTCTTTGAATTAGTAATAAAAAATCGGCAGCTACTGAAAGCGGCTGGAATCTCCCCACCCGGTAGTTCCCGAAAAGAGCACTAAATTGTGTGCCATAACGGCACTAAACGTAATCCGGTCTCAACTTGCTTTGTTTTTTTATTTATTTTTTTTTTTCATGGAAACCAAATCGAAAGGGTGCAAGTGTGATATATCGTTGAAATCGGAATTTTTACTGCTCATATCATAGAATAAACAACTTTTTGTGCCAAAACGGCACTAAACGTAATCCGATCTCAACCAAAAATGTTAACACTTGGCAGCATTTTTCTATGTAGTGGTATGTTTTATTTACTTCATTTAAGCAAATTGCGGTCATGAATTTGGTATTTCCAAAAAAAATTTGTTTTAAAATACGTGGTGAATATAGGAGTAAAACCACTACTATTTTTCCAAGATGGCGGACACATCTCAAGCAGAAAATATTGGGAATTTTAAAGTATAATGTTTGTCAACTATTAAAAAGAGCATTATATTCAAAATGTATGTCATTGTGAATTGTTCAGTTTGCTGAATATTAGAATAGTTTAACTGTAGTATTCGTAAAATTTAGGAATTACGAATTCAGTGTGATGCTGAAAGTACTTCTTATCGAGCAAGTTGTATATGAAATTTGATTTACTGTTCAGCTCATCATTCCCTATGCCATATCTAGTTTCCTATGTTTAGGTTCCTTCATACACTATTTTCTCTTATCTTTGTGTCACTAGCTAACAATTTTTTATCAAGGAAAATCCATTAAAATACTCCATTACTTCAGTGAATATTTTATCTATTATGTGCAATTTCTTATCAACCTGAAAAAAAACACTTATTTTGTGCAATTTCATCATCTACAAATTTAAATATATTATTATATTAACTGACTTTTAATTGCAATCATATTTTTTTAAGGTGACTTTTAGTCATTTAATCTCTAATCTACATCATATCTCCTAAAGAATTCAGAGATCCGGACGAAACATGTTGTCACTACCCAACTTCCGTAATTGGCATACACTTTCCTTAGACCATTCTATTTTATAAAATAATACGCGTAATTCACTGTGGAAACGGATCTATAAATATACGATCGAAAAATTGAATTGGAAACATCCGTTTAGGTCAAATGTAGCTGACGTACTAAATGTTTATCAACAAACTTGGTCTGGTCCACCTTGAGTATATGGACGCCGACAAAGTTCGTAAAGATCCTTTGAAATTGATTGGCACCGCGTGAGAAATAACACCATTTTATTGCCGATAATTGCGGCGATAAAGTAGCTTTGGTCTGGATAGACCATAATATAAAGAATAGTGAAAGCAGAAGTTTGATATTTATAAATATTCCTATGATTCAAAAAAAATCGCCCAAAATTCTTTGGCAAACTGGTTGGGTCAGTCACCTTTACATACAAGGTGTTCCATATCATTGCGTGTAAACATAGGAGATGTAAACAAAATTTAAATACAAGAGTAAAAAAACGAGAGGTAATTCTCAAGTCGGTTTTCGAAGGGATAGGTAGTGCGGCGAAACGCTCACATGCAAAACGCGAAAATACCGGGTAAATTTGCAGACGCATAAGGCATAGCTGACCGCTTCGGGTTTTTAAGAATAATAGGACCAATGAAAACGAGAGTAAAGTGCAGACGTAGTTATCCTAGTACGTCTGCAGTTTACTACATTTGCAGGAGAATGGGTTGTGTGTTAATTTTATTTTGCAACAGTTTTGAACACCTCTAGATTTTTTACTTTTAGGGATAAAAATATGAATTAAAATACGATTTTCATAAAGCTTCATGTGTTTGTTATATTGACATAATTGAAAAAAAAAATAAACTAGAAAACTGACCACTAATAACGAAACAATCCATTTAAAAAAATGAGATTACGTTAATATCTCAAACATTCGACATTTGTTATTTTTGTTAGTTAAGCCACACAAAACTAGGCAAGATTTTATGAAAAACACATTTTAATTCATAATTTTATCTTCGAAAGTGAAACATCAACTGCTATTTAAAACTGTTGTAAAATAAAATTAACACACGGTACAAAAGATTCACTTAATGGTTTTCAAAATAAATTTTATTGATAAAAAATAGTAAATCAAAATTATCAAGAACACTGGAAAACACAAAAGTGGGATTACAAATCCTTTAATTAAAATAAAATATATATATAATTTAATTATAAAATAATAGACAGGTATTGGACGTAATTATGCAGAAAGGAACCGAGTAACAAAATAAAGAAAACTTAGATTTATATCTAAATGATATAAAAAAAAGTTTGTATTTTGTTATTCACAAAAGAACCATATAAATTTACTTTTTGTCGATTAGTTCCTTTCTGCGTAACTAGGTACCTACATCCAAAATATGATTTCGCTATAAATATTATGTTTTTTAAATAACACATTATTAAATTTAGACAAAAGATATTGATCTAAATTAGTTTTTAGAAGCCCCAATAACCTCCATTGTCTAAACTTATTATCACCTAGACCAATATTTTCCTTTACACAGTGTTGTAATTTGTGAGGTGCTGTTTTTCGCTTTTTTAAGTTATTATATTTATAAAGTTATATTTGTAGCCCTCTGGAACTACGTTTTCCATTATTAAGTAGATATATAACAGTTTTCAAATCGTTTTACAAATGAAAAACACTGAAAAACACTACACAAAAACTTTAAATACTTTCAGTAAATTGCAGACGCTTGAGGCTTTTCTGTGCACATTCTACGTCCCCACTTTACCAATAAGCAGTGAGACATATAAGCCGGTGACGATTATATCCGAATATTACCGAATCGTTTTGGCTATGCCTTATGCGTCTGCAGATTACGTTTATGCTACCGTGTATACTCCGTTAAATTTGATAAAGCTTAAGTGAATTGTAGCTCAAAAAATTCCGCGTAAATCGGTGTACCATAACAAAAGAACAAAGTTGAAACAGAATTAATATTTGAAAATTACTAATATAGAGTTATTTAATAGAAATGCTCAGCTATCACTAAATGAACACGTCCCCATAAAATAGTGCTATCCAACCCTCAACACTCAAGTGGGTTCAACATGGTATACCTGCAGAAACTCGAGCAAGAATCAAGGGATCAGATAAGTGCCTATATTTTTAACTTGTATATTGTTTTGTTATAATAATAATAATAATATTTATTCAAGTACTTATAATAAACAAATACAGGAAAATAGTACAGCAAAATAATGTGCGCTTAAACTCTTATTATGAGGTTGAGTGCGCACATGATTCTGGCAATAAAAAAACAACAAAATTCTTTTACTTTTTACAAACACAAATCTTACTATGAAAATATATATAGACATATTAAATAAATGTAAAAATACATTTTCTTACAGGTCAATAATTTCTAATTTTTGCTTTACTTTATTTACTGGCTGGCTGTAAATATTGAATCTAAACTGAGTCCAAAGTGGTCAGTGGCGTACTATTAGTTTACTAGTATACCGTGCCAAAACTGAACTTTTACATTGCATAAACGGATAATGGAAATTCACGTCATACAATTTTCTGTCAAAGGAAAAAAGAAAAATGCCCATTATAATATTAGGAGACTTCAACGCATATATAGGAAAAGACGACCAGATGGAAAAAGATAAAAGCATCATTGGAAAAACTCTACTCCACACATGATTTACGAAAATGGAAACGCGCTGAAAAATCAAGCACACATGTCTGACTTAACAATAACAAACACGTGGAGCAAAAGACAAACCTGTCTTGGCACTTGGAGGAATGGAAGCTCAATCTTACAAATAGATCATATCCTAGTAGGTAGAGAGACAAGAAAAAGGATCAAAAACGTTAAAGCAAGGACAGGAGAAGTCAATACAGACCTCAAAATCCTATGCGGAAAATTGAAAATAAAAGAAGAGGAAACACGCAAAGGAAACAACAATATACCATCGAGTACCTGAAATAGCTCTTTACTATATCTTAGGAACAGACTTGACGAACCAACACATCTACTGACGAAAGTGCTAGCACCGAACATCAACAAACTAAAGACAGGGAGACCATGCTACAGCTGAGAGGATCAGGATTAAAAAATTAACACCACAAAGAAATCGCAACGATATATACTCCACCACAATCGGAAACCGAGGAATCAGAAGACTCAAAAAAAAAAGAAGATTCGAAGAAGCAGAAACACAAAAAGAGGAGCATAAACACTCCATATTACGACACAACGCGGCAACATATTGCACAAGAAGACTCAGAAGAGGCGGAAGTCCAGAACCAACAACACAAAAAAAGGAGCTTAAATGCTCCTTCACGACACAATACGGTAACGCATCTCACAAATACCTACACCTCCCATCCCACATTCCTTTACTGAAATCGATCTCATATACGATGTTCACTTAATAGCATGTACTACTTCGACGCTCCATTAATCTTGGCCCTTCGAATCAAAGGTTTCTGAGAAAAAATGTTTTTTTTAAGATTTACATACACTCTATAGGAAAACGTGTAATTTCCTACATTTCCTCGAATATCTCGATAATTATCGTTGTTTTTTTTCGAAAAAATTGTAGACAGCTTATGTAAAGAGAATGATTAAGCTTTCCGACGCTTTTTTAATTTTTTCTCTAACATAAAAAACAAGACTTTTGACCGAATATGCGCTCCGGGCTATTGCTATTGCTACGCTTAAAGGTGGCTACATCTTTGAAGACAACAAATATAAAAGGGTGAACAAAAATTAAATTTTACAGTTAATTTTATTAATAAAAAAACTGAGTAATTTAAACAAAATTTTCTCAATTTAATATTTATTATTATAATCGTGGATAAAGTATAGTATTCAACTTGCGGTAATGGTAATAACTCACTTGATGAATTACAGCACTCGCCTACGGCTCGTGCTGTAAACTTTCATCTGCGTTTACCGCTCGTTGAATAATATACTATTATAAGGCACAGTTGGGTTCACAACTCACGTGGGACGGTGTACCAAGTGTATTACCAGAAAAAGCATAACAAAATTAATCAGCTTTAGCAATTTAATGAAATGTGACGTAATACGTGTTTTTACTTCAAAAATTCACTATTTTGTTTAACTTTAGCTTTTGGTGGTAAGGGTAAATATCAACCATATGGGTTGAAATTATTGTTTTCTTCTTTTTATATCAAATATATATATATATATAATTGAAGTAACAATTTAAAAAAATGCTATCTTGATGTTTCTATTTAAAAAAAATTGCTTTTCACAAACTTCTAGGTCCCGTCGGCACGGGAAGGAATATGTCTAGAAGTCTGAAATTTTGAGTGTGTGATTCTTATATGAAATGTAAAATCAAAAAATTTTATAAGGGACACCCTAGTGTACGTAATCTCAAAGACACCCGGTATATAAGTCAACTGTGCAATTTGCAAGCAAGAAACGTGTTGGTGTAATAGAAATGTGCGTTTCCCTTTCAGTTGGAGCAACTGTTAAGGTTCATTGTGTTTGTTAAGCTTGTGAATATTTTATAATGACAAAAAATACTTTTTTGAAATTATCAATGGAGTTCATTTAAACATCCCGGAAAGCTCCTGAAGTGTCGAGTATTTTGAAGAACGCTGAGAACTTTGCGTGGTACGGACATAGTCTCATAAATCTTAATACTTAATTATAAACACTAAGTAGTAAATTAAATTGAATATTATAAACATTCCTCGTAATTGTGAAAATTTTATGGAACTAAAGTTCACACACATGTCTTTGAGCCGTGGGGTAATTGAAAACATCCTTTTCCTATTTTTTTCAAAACCGCAATATCCTTGGTACAGACGGTTCGTAGTATTGCGGTCAGGTGGGAATTTTACATATCACACACATCATTTATAATAATTTGTTCCAAACATTTCATCGCTATGAGTAAAAAGTATGATTAATAATACTATAACGTAGATTTTCGTGCACGTAGTCATTTTTCTTTTGTTGTGCCGTCCGGTTGAAATCTCTGCGATGCCCGTGCTCGTTTAAATATGCAAATAAATACAAGTGATAGTGTGCTGTGCATGTGTGGATATTTATTCGTTTTTTTTCTTCGACTGATTAAAGGTATGACGTTGCTAATTTAATTGATTCATTTATTTTGATTAAATTTAATTGCTGCAATATATGAATGTTCCTCAACTTGCATTTTTTAAGTAGATATGCCTATTTACGAGATGCAAATGAATGTAAACCTGCTCAGCCTGTGGCTATTGTTTATTTTGGCATATCAATAAGGCTCTATGTTGTAACCATTTTATTATGCTTCTTAATGTGTCTGACGATAATAATTGAATTATGTTGGTGGAAATTGCATTTATAGTCCCGACTTAATATTCAAATCGATTTACGTATGATTCCCAAGTTTGTTTGTCACGAAATCATTGCAGTAGCACAGTTTTTGTTATTTATATTATTTACTAGCAAATATACATACTCGTCCTTTGCATAAGTCTTTGACAAAATTTCCCCACTATTCTTCTATTCTTCTAGAATGCCTAGTATTTACTAACATTTTCCAACATTTCATTTTATGTCGTATGCGTTTTTATGTGGGTGCAAAAAAACTTATTTTTAACATTGTCCTTTCTAGAACCACAGTGCGTAAAATTTTTCGACTCTAGAGAAAATAGGACTTGTCAAAGATCTACCTCCTAGGGCCGCTCAAAATCAGCCACAACAGATAAAATTAAATAAAAATAGATATTACGGTACTCACATGCATTAACAATACAATTATACTTCTTGGTCCATTCCTAATAGAACACCCTATAGTTGCTTCCAAACTGCCAACAGCTCACTTGGTTGAAAAAAAAATAGCTATATGGTCATTGCCTAATATACTATATCCATTCATAACGCTTCTAAGTGTCGCCAGTGCTGGTTAATGTGTAAAAAACGAAATTACAGAAAGTCATCAAGTAAAATCATTATATATGACTTAATAAAAAATGTTACTAGCCAAAGGTGACTTAATCGTATCTAACATTTCCAAGATAATATATATTGACGATACCCCATAAGAGCTTGCAAAAGTTGAGCCAGATGGGAGAATACTATTTGTGCAACTCTAAAAAACTTTATATAATGCCGCTAATTTGTAAATAAAATTCTGTTCTCTGGTGAAGCCATATTTTGTTTAAATGAAAAGGTCCAGGCATAATCTTCACTGGAGGTGACAAAACTTCACACAACATCCCCGAAAAGTTAACGTGTGGACAGGTATAATAGCCAGTCTCATCGGGCCTTCTTTGATAGAAGGCATTTAAACGGCCAAGAACGTTTTGATGTATTAAGAAGTTACATTATACCAGCTATTGTAGCGCTTTTTCCCAACCTTAAATATCCCAAGGTTTCTGGTGAGGACATCTGATTCCAATAAAATGGAGCCTCAGCACAATTTACACTAAATGTAAAAAATTAAACCTCCTTTCTTCCTGTCCACCGCTGAGGACAGGAAGAAATCAGTTTAGTGGCCTGCTCGCTCTCCCGACTTCACGTCGTTGGATTTCATTTCCTGCTAAACCGAAATCTGTGCATTAATATATACTATTAATATTTCCGACCGTCTTTCAATAGGTATACTGAAAGCAGAGTACTGAAATCTACTATATCCATGGTCCTTCACAAGAACACTAGAAGGAATATGCTATTACATTTTTATTTTTTTAAATATTTTATCTTTTTACACCATTTACATTATTATTGATGTTTCCCATTATAATTTAAAATCGGTGGTGTAAAATTGCCGAAAGAGCGAGTTAAAATATTATTGTATATTTTTCTTTCGAAGAGATAGGACGGGACTGAATCCAACAGAACTTGTGTATAAAAACTGTAGTTCGTAAGAAATGGCGAAATTAGCTGCGGTTGACTTTTATACACATTATTAATTTACTGGCGGAAATTGTTAGATAATTGTCTCACCTGTATTGACCTTTACGATTCCACTCGCCCCCCATATTTCTTTTTTCAGCTTCATCATCCGTCCTGTTTAATGGCGTTTGTCTGCTGTTAGGTTTCTCCGTTTCCGGACTTTCCCAATCCTTCAATTAGGTCTAAAGTATTTTTCTTATAACAGTCTTCTTTCTGATTAGGTAATTACAATATGTAATTTAGCAAACACTGATCAATACAATGCTAATTATCATTGTCACATTTAATATTTACTCGACGACACACTTTTCCCACTTTTATTTATTTATTATTAATTTATGGCTTCATGGAAAATTGATCATGTATTACAAATTTATCTGTGAAACTTTTGAATAGTCAACATCAAGTAGATGTGATTTTATGGATTTTCAAAATGCGTTTGATCAAATTGACCACTACGAGTTGTTGTATAAACTACATTCTCCTGGTTTTCTGAAAAATTACTTCTCTTTAAGTCTTGTTTTACAATTTGTGAAATACGAAAATACCAAATCCGTTTCAGGTGTCCCTCAAGGATCAAATTTGGGTTTGTTGCTTTTTCTTATTTTTATCAGTGATCTAGCTGATCAAATCAATTGCACAAAACTGTTTTTGCTGACGGCCTTAAAACCTATAAAAGAATTGATACCGCTGAAGTGTGTAATTGTCAATATTACTGGGTAGCTAACATGGTCAACTTACTCCATATAGGTACTAAGAAAATCTACGAAATGATTATCGGCTTTTTGTTAAACACCAATATTTAATTATAGGTTAGCTTTGTTTTCCTCTTGTCTTAACCCTATGTTTTTACCCATCTTTCCGTGGTCTTTTTTTTGTGATGTCAAAAATTAATGCCCTGATAGACCCCTGGGCGAGAAGCGTGTTTCCCTGTATTTCCCGTTGTTGATCTTCTTTACATTACTCCATTTTGTTTTAGGTATAGTTTCTTTAGTTCATTAACATATTAACAGATAGCGAGTGGCTGTATGGTCTTTGACCAAGCAAGACCAAGCAAGAAAAAAAAAATACTGGGTAGCAATATTATTTCTTTCTCTAAGAAATAACAAATAATATAATTACTGCATTAATTTAACTTCTATTCTATTACTCGTTGTAAAAGATATTTCGATGATTAATTATATTATGTGTCTCATATTGAGCATATTATATCTATAGCTTTCAAGCAGTTGTAAAGTTTCAAACATATTTTATATTTTTTATACAAAGTTTGAATATGGAATGTTTATTCATTTATTTTATTATAATTGCCTTCTTTATTTTAACGTCCTGGCGAAGTAGCTAATGCTACTCTACCACATGACCAGGAGATACGATCACACATCCAAGTTGCCGATCGAGGTCTCGCCACTGAACCCAGTACCGTACCTCACCTCATACCAAATTCGATTTACTGATCCTGGCCGCTGTAACAACATAAAAACGGCCATCTTGCACCATACAAATAGAGTCTAACCTATTCGTTTGCTTCAGTATGGTTGTTGTAATAGCGTTATTTCGCGAGTAAATATTTCTATAATACACTGAAACATTGACCGCCAAAGTCGCCGGACTTATCTCCAATTGTTTTTTTATATACGATGGTATATGAAAGGCTGTGTAGAAATACACACACTCAAGCTTGTACCAACGAATCGAGGAGGTTGACGCAGAATTAAAAGAGAATCTTCACTGTTTTAACATGTGTGATAAGACAACATCCGCTAAGTATACTATAAAATAAGATCATATTTATATTTATTGTAAATGTTATAAAAACAATACAGCTTAAAAATCCGGCAATTTTTTTAATGTAAGGTAATTACGTAAAGGGAAATTTGGATACTTTTATAGAAATTTTATAAGATGTCGAAAATACGATATAAGATAATTAATGTATGTGGATGACAGCAGAGAGTAAAATCGTTACAAATATTTTGCATTATCTGTTATATAAATGTAACCGTGAGTAAATATGAATTGAAGTGGCACTCAAAGATTTCAAACTGCCGAAAATAAACGAAATATAACTACATTAGGTAAGATTTGAAAACAACAACCTATACATAATGTGTTACTGAACAACAGTTCATTTTCAGGATAATTAGATTACTCTCTTTTATTCCAATTATCTGCGACATCGTTTCAATGTGTTTGTGCAATTATTTTCTCATGAATATTTGATATAGTGCGTTAAACGATATACAACATTAACTCCATATGGAATTTTATGTTTCTAGTTATAATAGTTTCAGAGATAAATCGCTGTGACACACAGACGAACTTACAAACGAGCCATCCTGGTTATTAGACTCATTTTGATTACTTTTTAAGCGTTACCTTGTTATAAGAAAAATAATTGTAATTGGATTGTCTGCAGATCTCAGAGTCCGCAGAAATTACTACCAACCAGAGAAGACAAAACATGAATCCCTCACAAAATTAGGTGGTTTAATGATTTGCTTAATCATAGGAAAGTTAAAACATGTCATTTGTTTTCTCACCTATTAGGGTCTAAAATTGCTGACTAGTTAGCCTTGAAATAACTTGGGAAATAACCATCTAGTAGGGACGAAAAAAAGCAACTGTCGCTAATGGTTGGATAATAATCCAAAAGGCTACCACGAAATCCACACTCAAACTCCTCAAAAACTGAAAGACTGTGCCAATATTTTTGGAGACCGTCTGATTGGACCCATTTTTCTTTATGGTAATCTAACAGTTGCAACGTATTTGAAATTACTGGTAGATTTCTCCATCCGTTACTCGTTGATATTATTGAAAATGATTATTGTTATCTGGAAGACGATTTGATGTTCCAACACGAAGAAGCTCCTCCACATTGTGCTTTGACTTTTAGAGAGTTTTTAGGCAGGATGTTACCTAGACAGTGTATTGGGTGGAAAGGTACTGTAAAATGTTCGAGCAGACCCCCAGATTTAACTCTCCTCCTTTCCTGTAAGGCCACTTGAAGAGCAAAGAAACTCTATTCGACGGAACCTGAGTCTCTGAAAGATTTGCGATGTCGTATTGTTGAAGGATACTGATGACACCATTTACTTATTTAGTAAATTTGTCTTTTAAAACGGGAATATTTCCAGAAACCTTAAAAATGGGTAAAGAAAAATTTTGGAGAAAAATGGTCCTCATCTTTTAGAGAATTATAGGCCTGTAACAATATCATTCAGTTTTTTTAAATTATTTGACTATTGTTACCTAGACCGTTTGTTACATTTTTTAACGGAATTTAAAATTTTATCCAAAAAACAACATGCAGGTTTCGTTGTGGAAAATCTACTGTAACAGCATTTTACAACCATATAATTCATTGTATTGAGGCAGGAGAATGCCCTGTTGGAATATATTTTTTTCAGCAGGGCGTTTGCCTGCGTCAATCATACCAAATTGTTAACTATATTATCTAACAATGGGATTAGAGAACAACCACTAAATGGGATCAATTCATTTTTGACTAACCGTCAACAGTATGGAGTACATGTCAATGAAAATGAGGCATACAAATCCAATTCTGAGAGTTCATTTTTAAATATGGGAGTTCCACAGGGTTCAATATTGGGTCCTGTGTTATTTGTACTGTATATTAATGAGCTTGATTGTATCCCGTGTAATGGTTTCTTTTCAATGTATGTTGATCTTTCTATGATTATTTCAGATTCTATGCATAATGTTGTAGAAAAAATATGTACATTTTTTAATAAACATCAGTTGCATTTCAGTGAAACACTGTGAGTTTATTTCACTTAAGCCCCATGAGTCGTTTCTAACGCGTTTATTACATTACATATTTATGGATGTTTAAGCTGGAAATCACATTGTGAATATCTGATTTCCAAACTAGCATCAATTTCATTTTTATTTTTTAAAACAAAGCTTACTAAGCAACAATTAGTTCATTTATATTATGCTCAAGTAGATTCTAAATTGAATGGTGAACTTTTCTGGGGAACTCCGCTCTATCACAGAACGTTTTTATTGCTCAAAAATGTATACATTGCGTGTATGCATGTATGTAGCTAGGGTTTCTAGTACCCATTCTTCTAAAGAGGTATTAAGAGAATATAATATTTTAACCTTGTCATGTTTATACATTTTTGAAATGGGTGTTTATGTTTATCGAAATAGGACTGTACTGTAAATAAAAATATTCATAACGTAAATACGCGTATCAAGGGAGATTTTCGAATACCTTATGCAAGGCTCAATGTAACCTTAAATTTCCCAAATTCATCGGTCCAAACTAGTTTCATCATGTACCCACAGAATGTAAAATGACCAAAAATTACTGGATTTTAACACTGTTAAAATTGTTTTTACTGTCAAAATGTTTTTACTCTATGTGATGTGATTTTTTTACCTAGTTTTTAAGGTATATTTTTGTAAACTTGACTATTTCTTGTAATTTTGTCATTATGGAAAATAATTATTCTAACGTTTGACATTTGTACTGTCTGAGCCTTTTTTATCGGAATAAATAAACAGCACTTTTGCAGCTGGAATTTTGAATATCTTGAAAATGAATCGATAGGCTGAAAATTTCTGTTATGTGATATTCAGAGGTAGAACTTTCAAATAAGGCATTACTTGCCCATAGAAAATTTTAGGTGTGGAGGAATGAAGCGATTTGTAGAATGAGTTATATTACAAGAGATGCCCCTCTCGAAAATGAAGTTGACGTGTCTGATGTAAAAAAAATAATAATTTGAACTAACCGAAAATCCGGCTGCGTTGTTTTCAATAGCTCAGCCTGTGCATATAGAACTAACTGGGAAGTCGATTGTAATAATAAGTCATGAGTCTAGGCATAAGTTCATAAAATTTTATGGCAACGTAGAGCCGTGTAGCTGCTTTGTAATTTATTTTTTGAAAATAACGTTTCCAATTTCCTGGGATGTTGGCCTTAATTTGAAAGTAATTTTTGTGTAAAGTATGCATTCATTTCAGGCTGTAGGCGCCAAGAGATGCAATTTGCATTTTTCCTCCATGTTGACGTTTGCAACGATCGCCCGGAAGCTTCTGTACTAATTTGTATTCCGGTTAATTAGTCCACTTAATGAGTTTGGCATATTCTCATTAATGTCAGCTCTAATAGTTGCTCGCTGACAGATAATTATCCATTTAACGTGTTTTCAAACTAGGCTACCAAGCACATTGATCGCTATTAATGTTTTAAAAACGTTTACCATTATTTATTTTATACATGTATGTAATAAATACCCTGCGAGGGGAACTGGGAAAGAAATGAAATGTAGTATCGAAGCGTGAAATTTAGTCCAGTCCATGGATGTCTTGAAAATACCGAGTGTCAGTAAATATCCTTTAAAATGGTAGAAAAAAAAAATCTCTTATATCGTGAAAACGACAAATTTTATTTGATATAGTTTCAAAGGTGGTTTAGAGCACAAAATTTTGCATTGGAATTTAGTGCAATTTTTACCTAATAGGTGTAAGCGCGTTTAAGTTATCGCGTAACCACTCCAAAATTTGTAAAAAGTCAACAAATTAATAATTACTTCCACGTCCAGTGGAAGTATAGTAACGACAAAAAAATTTAAAAATTTTTATTGTCCAAATAGGCTTAAAATGTCATGAAACGTCGAGATTTTAAGTTTGAGCGAAAAAAAAATTTCTGTCTGTCTGTCGGTCTGTCTGTCTGTCGGTCTGTCTAACTTTTTTTTGTGCGCACGTTTACTCTGGAACCGTTTAAGATATTGACTTGAAATTTGGTACACATATGTACTTTAACGAGATCTAGAACTAGATTATATTTTCATCTTGTTCCGAGGAAGGATTGGGGGGTAAATGGGTAAATCAAGCAGGTAAGAGTCTATAAAATTGGTATTTAGTATATACAAGAGAAGCTAAGGTCTCAAAAAAATTTTTGGCATTAGCCACCCCCATTACCACCCCCACCCCCTTATTAAAGGGGATGAAAAAAAATGTGATTTAGTGTATGTACAAGAACCAGAAACCTCAAAATATTTTTTTACTTCATCCACCCCCCACTACCACCCCCTGTCACCACCCCCACCCCACTACCGATGTGGGGTATCGTTTTATGGGTTTTTGGGGTAGAGGATTTCAAATGTTATATTATTAAAGTTCCATAAACAATTATTTCCACATACAAAGTTTTTTCGTTGTGAGTGACTTGGATAGAGAATTTGGATGTGGAAGTAGTGATTCCTTGGGCAGCGGTTTTTTAGTAAGGTCTACGCTGAGATCCCTGCAATTGGACAAACAAGTCACAGCTACTTAGGTACCTACTGTAATATTTAACTCTCTTCCTACTAATATAGAAACTACAAATTCGTTTGAATTGTGTTAAAAAAGAGTTAAACTTTGGATATCCGAAAAGAAATGAATCGTAATACATCAGATCGTAAAAATACTCATGCATATAAAATATTTTAGCTTTTGGCCATTATTAGCACAGTGGGGTACAATGCGTTGTGTGGTGAGCACGCGTGGTCGCATTGTCTGTCGTGTGCTGGGTTTAATTCCCAACTCAGGCACTGGTAATGTCGGCGGATAATGGATGTTGTTTGCGTTTTTTCAAATACGTAAAACCCCTTTCGGACAGTCTAGACTTTGGATGTGGGGTTGCCTAATAATGTGGGGTGCGTTTATTTTATGTATTCATAATTGATGCAAACACACAGATGGAAATTCTACCTGATTTATGTTTTTAACCAATACATGTAATGTAATGTAGTGTAGTCCTAATAAAAAATATAATTATTATTGAAGGTTGAATGAATAATAAATAACAAAGTGTACCGAAGACTTAAAATATATGAACCAAACGTCACGCTAATACTATTGTGAAAAGAATATTTTCAATAGTGACTCAATAGCTGACTCAAAAGTTTTAAAAATAGATGTCCCAAATATAAATTCTTAAACGCCAGGGTTATGTAATTTTGTTATTAAATAACACGTAAATTGATTTGCCGGATGTAAGCGGAAGGTTTTCAGTGAAGACTGAAATATTCATATGATTATAGAGTTTAAAGGTTTAATATAAAAGTTAATAATAAGATTTAATTTCTTGAAAAAACGTAAAGCTGTCTTGAAAGTTATGCCTCATTTTAGAATGCAGACTTCGAAACAAGTCGAAAACTTTAAATAAGTACTGAAAGCAAATTTGAACTTGGTGTATTGAAAGCCGCATAATGTGTATTGTTTAATTAAATGCACATCCAGCTAGTACGGGGTGATTTAAAAAGATACCCCATCATTACAAGAGCATATTCCTCTCGATATTGATTATTACATAATGTTAATTTACTTTTGTTTATCTGGATGCAAGTTAACAGTTTGTAACGATATAGAGTAAAAATTGTTTCATTTTTAAATCTTGTTAGACAGAAGTCTATGTTGAATATAATTCCTAAAATTCTCTTTTGTAATATAAAATATTAACTTGATATCTACACTTTAACCCCACACCATTATATTTAAGATAACTTTGAGTAAATTAAGGGATACTTAGTAAACTGAGAGTAGAGATTCTTAGTCTAAATTATTTTAAATTAGAAATGGCAAAATACCTTAACTTGTCAGTAGGTTTGGACCGACTGATAGTTTCGTCAAGCAGTATTCCGAGTAATTTTGCCTGTAAAAATATTGAGTAATTATTAACACTTATATGCATATTTTTTGTTTTAAAATAGGTACAAACTGTTTTGTCATTTATGATGGGCAATTGTCAAAGAGTTGTAAAATACCATTGACTTTATGCCTTCGTTTTGTTAAATCTTTTGCATATGCTATAAATGATATGTCATCCGGATGTATATAGCCTCTTACAAACTCAAATGTGATGTGTTAGGCCATTGACAAACAACGGGAATAATGGAGGGCCAAATATATTGCCTTGTGAGTTTCCAAAGTTTACATTGTGTTTTTCTGATTACTCCTTTTCTATTTTCACAAAAACTCTATTTTTAAATATGATAGATACTATCCAGTAATTTAAGACACCGCGTATGCCTACATTAAAGAGTTTCTTTCCAACAAAAGACATGTCATCAAAGGAATTTGAGAGAGAAAATATCCGCGTTACATAGTTGTTACATCTGCCTTGTCGCACATATTTTGAACCAATTTAGTTGGATGTGTGTGTATTAGTAGAATCATATTTATTTTCTTCCTTGAATACAGACATTATAAGAGCTGTTTATTATATTAGAACCACTCCCACACTCCTAATAACTTTATAAGTACCCGGCCCTGCCCATTAATTTTTTAGAAGCTCTTTTCTCTGTTGTGACGTGGTTGAAAAAGGTAGTATTACTTTTTTTTTATCTATTTATTTAACGTCGGTCTATTTCCGCTACCAGGACTTAACACCGACGCCAGGAGACGAGCTACCCCCAACCTGGAAATTTTGCCGAACCTCTTCTCTTTCTAAGAGTAGGAATCTTTTACTTGCCTAACATTTAATAAACAAGTGCTTTACATCCCCTCCGAAGTATGGTATATCCACTACGTAATACTCGTCTTGAAATTACATAGCTTCCGCGTATACGCTGATATACAAGCCGCACAGTGGGTCAGAAAGCGGATTTAGCCTATCAAAAATATTCGTTATGAATAAAAATACCTTAATTCTATTTTAGTATACTTTATTGAACTGTTCTGTGTTCCTGGGATTCAAAACCATGATTGAAACAAAAAAATAAACAGCCACTGTTATTAATAGCAATTAAAATTAATGAACAAAATTTTTCTGTTAATAAACAGACATGGATTCATAATAATTGTAATTAATATCTAATATACAATAAAACGGGAAAAGTATCGAATAACGTTAATTACAAAATATTATATAGGTATTAAGCAAATCACAACTTACACACTTTTTATTTATTATGAAATTAGCCACTACTATTAGCTACTATAAAATAAAACGGGAAAAGTATCCAATAACATTAATTAGAAAATATTATTTAGGTATTAAGCAAATCACAACTTACACACTTTTTTACTTCCACATCCAGTGGAAGTATAGTAACGACAAAAAAAATTTTAAAAATTTTTATTGTTCAAATAGGCTTAGAATGTCACGAAACGTCGAGATTTTAAGTTTGAGCGAAAAAAAATTTCTGTCTGTCGGTCTGTCTGTAACTTTTTTTGTGCGCACGTTTACTCTGGAACCGTTTGAGATATTGACTTGAAATTTGGTACACATATGTACTTTAACGGGATCTAGAACTAGATTATATTTTCATCTTGTTCCGTCGAAGGGTTGGGGGGTAAACTGGGGTAAATTTGGGGAAAATAGGTAAATCAAGCAGGTAAGAGTCCATAAAATTGGTATTTAGTATATACAAGAGAAGCTAAGGTGTCAAAACAATTTTTGGTATTAGCCACCCCCATTACTACCCCCACCTCATTATTAAAGGGGATGCAAAAAAATTGTGATTTCGTGTGTGTACAAGAACCAGAAACCTCAAAATGTTTTTTTACTTCATCCACCCCCACTACCACCACCCCCACCTCGCTACCGATGTGGGGTATCGTTTTATGAGTTTTTGGGGTAGGTGATTTCAAATATTATATTATTAAAGTTCCATAAACAATTATTTCCACATACAAATTTTTTTCGTTATGAGTAACTTGGATAGAAAATCTGTATGTGGAAGTAGTGATTCCTTGGGCAGCGGTTTTATTTATTATTTCTGTATACAGAAAGTAGCTAATTTCATAATAAATAAAAAAGGGTGTAAGTTGTGATTTGCTTAATACCTAAATAATATTCTCTAATAAGATGAAAGCAAATAAATAAAAAATAATTCATTGTAAAAACATTAATTAGTAATGAAATTTGTGTACCTATAAGAAGTACTTTGTTATACAATAAGATTTTTTTTGCGAATAATAAGCTAAAATTATGATCGTATGTAAATATTGTCTTTTTTGCCTCATGTGTAGGATTATGACTTAATCAAAGCACAAACTTTGAAACTTATCAATTTTGAGCAAATTAACAACTTCCTGGGAAAGTGATCGTTTAGATTTTTTCGGCAATGTTCTGAAAAAATTGATCAATGGTTCGCTTGTTACCAATAACTTATGTATTAAATCTTTCATGGTGTTAATTAGAGATGCCTTCCGAGTACTATGTTCTCTGAAGTTTTTCGCATCTTTATGGCGGGATTCTTGAGCCTCCTTAAACATTCTTCTTATAGGCACTATAGAAGATTTAATGATTTTCGATCCATGAATCAGTACTTTATGTAAAGTGATTGGCATATAATGCCAGTTATGTTATACTTTTCTATGTACAATTTTGCAGTATCAGTATTTAAAAATAGTTAATGTTGGCGTGACATTGCTTCCATCTTACAAACAGTTTGCAGATATTACCCGATTTCTCAAGTAATTTTTCTCCAACATTTCCTTTAGTATCCACTAAGTGTAATTTAGTAATTATATATCGATATACAGCAAACGCTTTTTCACTGTGTTGCGTTTCTGCATGCCAAACTTCAAACAACTCTCGTCGGGCTCTGTTGCTGGCACCAACTAAAATGAAAATAACAGGAAGAGTTGTAAAAAGTAGAGGATCTTACTAGATAGCTTTTGAAATTTAATGACTACCTCTGCGCTCGCAATTTGCTATTTATATTTGAGCCCATACGTTCATCAGATATACAATAGAATATATTCAATAAAATAGAGAAACAAAAACAAAACAACTAAAATGACACGTGTGCAGTAATAATTAAAATAAAAAAATAGAAATTGTGGGTAGATTAAATAAAAACAAAAGTAATTGCTAGGTATTTAATTAAACTAGTTTTTAGATCATTAATGTTGTAATTAAAAATATCGAGGTCGCACATAATTTTAAAATTGAAATTATTACAGATCTTGTAAACAACGGTGATTTCTTTAATATGATGATATGTGAAGTAAATAAATATAAAACTTGAGCATTACAAGAAATTAATGTAGGAACTTAAAAATTTAATTTGCTAATTGTTTCAGGTGCGACAAATTCATTGCATATGATTAGAAAGCAGAATACTTAGAGCAGTACATTCGCCTGTAGTTAAGAGTGAATATAGAGAATTCATGATGACTCTAATTCTGAATCAAAGGGTTTTAAACACTTCAGAGACGATTGTATTATAGTTTTATTGTAGTTGACAGCACAATTCTTAGGCATGTAATAAATGTCGCGGTGCCTTTGGCGGTGAGATGCGGCGTGTTTGATATTTGATGGTCAAAGGCGCCGACATTTTTTGAGGGCCTGGTAAGTCTGCTGTGAACTATATTAGTATTAGCGGTCTACACACAATCCAGCGGAAGGGAGCCAGCCTTGTCGGTACGCTTTGAAGATAATTAGAATTCCAGCGGACCAGTTCACTTCTACGAATGAGTTCAAAACGTGCCGACAAGGCTGGCTCCCTGCCGCTGGATCGTGTGTAGACCCCTTAAAGGTCGGTGCCAAAAGTTACGTCGAGGTCACGAAATATTATAAGTCTCTGAAAGTCTGAAGTAGGATATGCATGGTGCTCAAACTTGTGAAAAAATATATTTTTTGGAGTTATTCGGGAATGATTTCGAATTAATTTTTGAAAAATACGTTGTATGTTAATGTTAATGATATATGTGGCCTATATCAATTAGATTTTTAGAAAATGCAAAGAGAAAGGTTGTGGGAGGTACAAAGGTTAAAAAAATTGTTAGAAAAATGCATAAACAAAATAAATATTAGAGAGATAACATTTCGCGAGATTTCTATTTAAGTACAAGCGACAAAAATTAAGAAAATATGTTTTTTTTAAATTAAATGATTAATAACTTTCTTATTTACTGAGTGATTTTCTTCAAAAATAATAGGGTTCTTCCTTTAACTAACACTAACTTACTTTCCAAATTTCAATACTTTTCTTTCTTAAGTTATCGTGCTTACAAGAAACGTGACGGACGGACGGACATTTTGAAAGTTGTTCAGAATTCGTTCACTAACAGAATGATATGAACATTTTTTCTCTACGAGCGATATTTACTGTTTTAAAAATGTGTCGATCAAATGCAATATACTCTTCGTTTTTGCGAAGAATGTAATAATTGAAGTAGATATAGTCTTTTTGCGGAATTAGTTGCAATTTCAGCATATCAAGAGTTCCGCCGACGACTAAAAGTAGCTAAAGAGAAAAGTGGCAACAGCGTAGGTTAAATCTTTCTTTTCAGCGTATTATTTGTCAATTTATCTTCTTTTCTACCTTAAATTGGCATCGACTCAATATTTTAAAATGACGCTACTCTATAATAGGCCTAGTCCTATATGAAAAATTTAGTTCCAGTTTTGTGGAACCGTTTATTCCTTAAATCAGGTGAGCTTCACTTCTGTTAAAAACACCTTAAAAAATACCCTGCGGTTAGATTTTTGTGACGTAGGAGGTGGTATAACTAGGGGGAGGGGAGTTCAAGAAATAGTAAAAATCTGATGACCTATTATGTGAACCGCCCCTAACTTGAAAGCTGCAGGATATATTATCAGAAATTGAATTATGTCACTAAATGGCAAGTAATTTATACCAAAAATAAATAATTTTTGTTGTAAAATTATCGCTGTGGTACTATGACTCAGCTCTGTATAATTTGTATAATTTCTTTAATTACTTCCATCTTTGCTGGCTAAAAATTAACTTTGAAAAAATCTATATTAATAATTTTGTGATAAATCGTTAATTTTGTTTTTTGTTTGTTTCAGGTTAGTACGAGTTTGCGTACATATCTAACAGGTAACAAAATTTTTCGAGTCATATGAGTAAGTCTCGGAGTAAATGAATTAGACACAAAAATGGGATTTGACAGAAATATGGGCTAGCTAAAGGGATTTGGCGGAAAATTGTCAACCAATATACACCCTCCATTCTCTCTGCGAGAGGGGAGGGTGAACTCTCAAAAAAAAGCTTTTTAAGAAATCTGGAATTATAACGTACGAAATAGAAATTAAGCGAAAAATTATTCCCCACTTAATTTTCTACAAAATTAGTCTTACACATTTTCTTGTAAATGCATAAGATAAAGCAGAAAAAACGGCCCGAAAGTCGCGATAGCTTCCGAGGCATTCCAAAAAAAATTTTTTTGTGGTTGAATCCTCTCAAATTTAGCAAAGGGAGAGAGAGTAGGTTAATATATTATTGGTTCGGGAACCCGTTGACAATTTTTCGCAAAATCCTCTTTGTTACTTTGGTTTTCCTCCATTTTTCATAATACGCCTAGATTATAATAACTATTTTTCTGAAATCGATCGGCAATGTCTACATTTTCGGCGCGATTTCAAAACGAAAAATGCACAATTCCAGTATTTTAGTCCGTTGCCAAGAAACTATCAGAAAACAGACCGGAAAAGATCCATTGCCAAGCAACGATCAACAAAACCGTACGGGAAAAGTAACATTCCATTGTCATCCAAACTAAACGTGTATGCAAAATTTCAGCTCAATCGGTTGGGGATAACTGTTTTAAAATTCAGTTGCAAGATTTGATCCATACTCACAAGGCAAGTTAAATACAAGCTTGTAAAAACTGTGCAAACTTTGGAGCAAAATATTACTAAGGCATTTTTGTCAAGGGTTCAATACAGTAAGTTGTCTCCTTAAGGTGGGCGGTGCCGTGAACGTAATTCGACAATTTCTCCTACATCCCTGAACCGATTAAAAAAAATTTTGATAGGGTTTTAGAGACAACTTTATAGAATGGTACTGGACTATTGAAAACTAAAGAAAAAAAATGTTTTCTTATGCGAAAATCAAAAATAGTATATTATTATTTTATTAGGAGATGATACTTTCGTAACGAGTCTGTAAGTTTGCCGAACGAAGTGAATCCGACAATTACAGACGAGTCACAACAAGTGGATTTTACTCCGAACAAGACATGCTATTTTTTATTCAAACGACGATTACACAGGTCTACAAAAAAAAAAAATTCTGCTCCAAGGACCGTAAGTATTTTTGTGTGCTGAATCCGAATTTTCAATTTTAAAAATTTTCTACCGCGTAGATTTCGAGTAAATCCCGGTTTTTATTGTAGACTTGTGGACAAGTCTGTGCACAGGTCTACGAGAAAAAATTTCTGCTCCAAGGACTAAACCTATCATGCCTTATGTATTTTTGTATGCTGAATCCGAATTTTCAGTTTAAAAAATTTTATACCTCGTAGATTTCGAGTAAATCCCGGTTTTTATCATCAAAATACGGTTTTTTTGGCATTTTTTGACAATTACTCGAAATCTACACGGTAGAAATTTTTTTAAATTGAAAATTCGTATTCAGCACACAAAAATACTTAAGGCATGATAGGTTTAGTCCGTGGAGCAGACTTTTTTTTTGTAGACCTGTGTTAGCTATAAAAAAAAACTTAAGATAAAAAATCTCAAATTTCACCACCAAAAACACATTGTGTTAATATCGCATGGCTGGCGTATTAAATAAAATACGCGTTGCTATGGGTATTACTTTTTCTGCCGCTCAGCGTTAGAAAAAGTACTTTTACCACCGTTGTTAATGGCAACGCACAGTCGTCTAATATGTCAAACTTTAATGTCATGAAATGAGTTAAGAAATGTCATGTTTTTCTGACGTTTGAAAAAAAAAATTTTCTTGAGATGATTCTATCAAGTTTTCTCTAAAAGCCCTTCAAAATATGTTTTCAAACCGGCATTAACCTAACTAAATACCAGGCGTGTGCACGTTTGGCTTCTGTACACAAATGCTGTGTGTATGAGTACATTTGTCGAATTAATTTAGATAGTTTGACAGTTGTACAGAACCTAAATGAAATGATTCATGATTCCTTCCAAGTCTTAGAAAATGGCTTGGAAATGGCTTGGACATAACTGAAACTAACTTCCGTGTATTTTTTCCCTACATGTCGACTATTAAATTGATGTCGTTAATCATACGAAAAATGAGCCCGTAATGCTTCGACACGATTATGTGCACTTTTTATCGTTGCAGCTGATCTTCTATGGCACGAATACTAAGACTTTTATGGTATTGTTCACACATTAGTTAAATCATTTTTAATTGTACCTATAAATTTTTAAAAAATACCAAGTGCTAATAACATTTTACAATACGTCCACCTGCTCATTTTGACATGAGCACATGCCACGCTAAATAATTATGTAAATGAATTGGCGCTTTTTTAATTTACAGCCGTTTTTATAGCTAATATTAAAGCTCTGTAATAAAGCAATAAATAATTACACACATTTTCAATTTGCAACCTACCTCTATTATAAATTTATAAAGGATTAAATGCTGTGCGTTTTTTCAAGCGGATTTATCATATAATTGATCGTAACTAGTTGAGATAGCACAGTTGTCGTTTTTTCTCGAGGAATTACAGCTTGAAGTTGACAATCAGCTGCTGTAATATATCATAAGTTTCTTGACCGCGTATATTTTCTCTAGTATGTAATTATTAAACCATTACACTTTGCTAGGTGGAATAGGTTTTATGGAATGCCAGAGGAAATTCGAAACTATAATTATTCTCTATAAGTGATTTTTAAAATTTTTATCAGTTCTAGTAAATTAGTGTAATTTTACGGTAGTTAAGTTACGCTTTAATAAGAAAATCAAGGAACATTTTTGAGAATAGTGAAATTAAGGCTGTAGCGTTTACTTGAATAGAATCGTAAGAAAAACTGTATGTGCATATTTATTAATAATGATAGGATAGAAATTGCCACAAATTGAGTGATATACAGTCCCGCTTATAATGAACCTTGCGTTCGCATGCACCCAAGCCTAGAAAATGGGCCCATTTTGTTGTCCCTGCAAGGTAGTGGCATTCCTGGAATCTGGAATCAAAGTTGTGCAAAAATTCACCTTATCTGTAAATTAATAGTTTAGAAAAAATAAAAAAACACGCTTTTATAAATACTGCACTAAAAAGCAAAAAATAATCATTGAACCTGTTCTCTCTGTCTACCCCGTAAGGACCTTAGTGTAAGCCGTGTTTGTAATTAATTATATTATATGAGTATAAAAGCGTGGGGCATTTTTCGAACGCTATTTCGAACAGGTTGGGTAATTAAAACGCTGAAGACATCATTAAATTAAATGAAAAGCATCCGACGCTTTTATACTTAATTACAAACACGCCTTACAGTAAGACCCTTACGGGGTAGACAGAGAGAACATGTTCGATGATTATTTTTTGCTTTTTAGTGCAGCATTTATAAAGGCATGTTTTTTTTTTAGTTTTTTAAACTATTAATGTATTTTTTTACTTTCTAATCTTATATTTAAGGAGAGAATTGTGGCACTTTCGACATTTATGTAAAGAATTGGGCTAAATATAATCTCCTCGAAAATACCCAGATATCGATTGTCATACGAATCAGACCATAAATTATAATACTTAATCGCCATTTTGACGCCACCATTTTGATCACATATTGTTTTCTACTTATCAAGCCCTTTCTTTTGATACCCATATCATGGGGGTCGTAAAGAAAATGATAATCCGCCATCTTGGGGCGGCCGTTATTTTGAACATATATATATAGCATACTATATTGTATTTTCATCAGAGCTACACACAATCGATAAATTTCATGATGATACAACAATTAGAAGTGGGTGAAATTTAGTTCCTTAGATGTTTTACCTAGAGATAGTTAGTTACAGGTCGATCTGATAAAAGCATGTTAAAAAGACGGTCCGCTGTATTTTTGGTAAGGCAAAGCCAATATTTTGTAAATATATTCGATATGCTTTGGTCAATAACTACACCTAAATATGTTGAAAATTCTTTTCAAATTTATTTCTCCAAATATAATATTTTCATTATGAAGTGCTTTGAGATACCAAAGGCGTTGCTATGCACGGGCAATTCGGGCAGTTGCCCGGGGCGCTGGACTTTTAGCCGTCCTTCCCATCCCCCACCCCCTCCCGGGTCCCGCAAAAATTTATTATCGCGTTATGTTCGCACTCGCAGTGGTGTGATTTCCCCGAAGTATTAATAATAATACCATGTTTGCATTCGCAGAGGTGTGGTTTCTACTGTATATATCAACTCGGAACTTCCCGTCTTCCCCGAGTGGATGGGAGCTTCTCGAGTGCATAGTGGGACACGGTGTCTCTATATACGAATAGTGCAGTGGATTTTCCATATTCGTAGATTTGGCGAAGTCGCCGGTAATTTAAATTAATTCACAAACAACAGGGTATTATTTTCCTGGTAACATTCACATGGTGCTCAATATGAAGAGAATTTCACAATAGTTTCTTCACTATGTAGAAGTTAAATAAATACTAGAAGCTACTAAGGAGGTTTTTTTGTAATCGAACCGCTTTCAAAAAATCTTCAATAAGTATCAAAGTAGCAAGGAACTGTGGCTTATTACCTAATATCACTTTGAAATCGATGTAAAACGTATTTTATTTTTGATATTAAAACTGAGTGAAATTTTATTTCTTATTTTTTAGAGATATATAAGATTTTGTGAAAACACTTTTCCTTTTGTTTTTTTTTGCGTATCACTATAAAAAATGTAAATCGCGCCATATAGCCTAGCTACGCCTCTGTGAGATATTTGTTATTACCAATTAACATGTACTTACATTTATTTGGAGTTACGTCAAGCAGTTTGTTTATTTTCATTAATTTTTTGTTTAATAGGACTCGATTTAATTTTTGAATAACGGTATCAATATGAGTATCATACCAATAAAATTGTGTCATGAGCAAGAAGATGCATTTTATAACCTTCCAATCAATTAAAATAATGTCATTTATGAACATAACAAAAAGCAACCATCCCAATACACTACGCTGGGGCACTTCATTGATTACTTCACTTTTGTCGAAAAATGTTTATCCGATTTTTATTAGTTTAGTAGTAATTTCCCAAATATGATTGAAACCACTCGTAACTGGAATCATCAAAACCAGAAAGGAAAGGATATTTTCCTGCTAACCCCAACTAGTGGAAGCAAGGAGTTGAGATTTTCTCGCAAAAAAGCAAAATCGTGCTAAAGTTATGAAACCTATTCCCCCCTCCTCGTTTTCGATGGTGCTGAACACGAATAACAGGGTGAAAAATGTTTTTAATCATGCGCACCCCCTAAAACGGCTAAAAACCACCCCAGGTAGTAGACCGCAACCGCTCTTAAAGGTGGAATCTGCCCTTGTCAGGGGTCTAAAATTGTTTCTTTTTTTTTTCTTGTTAAAGACGTTTACGCCTCCTCCGTTTTGGAGGATGCTGATCAAGAGAAAAATGGTTTTACGCTGGTTCGACCTTCTTTCACCCTTAAACTGTCGGAAACCACCTCTTTCAATAATGATAATAATAATAATAGGTAGCGACTTGGCTGATATTAGGGACTCGTACTATCATTTTATTTGTTTTTGCCGCCTTTACTGATTTCTGGGTAAATCTTGTGTCCTCGAGGTATACACACTAAAAAAAAATTGTTCGGAGCAAACAAAAATTTTGTGGGTATATACAAAGCAATTTCTTGGTTGATGTTAATAAATTTTTGTTGCTCCAAACAAAATTCAAACGATTTTGTTTGGAGCAACGAAAATTTATTAACATCAACCAAGAAATTGCTTTGTATATGCGCAACAAAATTTTTGTTTGCTCTGAACAATTTTTTAGTGTGATCCGTAGTCCATCAATTTCGAATTTTCAGAAGATCAGTTGGTTCCTGACTTCTTTTTTAAAGACTATAATTGTAATTGTAAGGGAACATGTGCGAAACGATGCGGATGTATAAAATTAGGTTTACGATGTAGCGTTTTTTGTAAGACTTGTCAAGGTAAATTTTTTGAGAATTGTGCTCTAGAGGATGAAGATGAACCAAGCACAGAAACAAACGAATCCAATGATAATAGTTATGATAATGATGTAAACCGATCATGAATCGGAAACGGACGATGCGTGCGATGAAGGAGGCAATAGCATTAAATGTAATATTCATTTCGAGGAATATGAATCATGTAATTCTCTTTGTAAGCGCCCTAGGTTATATTAATGTCTTGTAAAAATATTACATTGTACCAAAAATCGTGTCCTGTATTATAATTTATTAAAAACAGAAATTTTACCAAGAGTATTCTCTTCCTTATATCCCGTTTGAAGGAACATGAATTTCAAACTCTTACGAGGATAGGTTCATTTTTGATGAGAATGTAAAGTGGACAAATGGTGACTTTGAAGCCACTTCCACTCAATATACAAATTGGAAAATAATCTGTTATATTCCCATGAAGAAACAAAGAATCTCTGCAAAAACAGACGATGCTAAGCTGTCATATGAGAAATAAGCTATTTCAGGGGGTACGCACAACTAGAAACTTTTTTCACCCCGTTATTCGCGTTCAGCATCTTCGAAAATGTGGGAAGGAATAGGTTTCATTACTTTAGCACGATTTTGCATACTTTTCGACTCCTTACTTCCACTAAACGATCTCCCAATGACGATCTATTGCCCACAGCAAATCATGACAACAAAAATTAAAATTAATATCGCTATTTTTGTCTATTAGTGTATGTGTGCGTTTAACCAGTTTATCATTTCGATGTACCAATTGTAATTTCTCAAAGGAAAATTAAATCATCATATAATCATTTAGTTGTTGAAACCTTTGATATGCAAGAAATCTAGTCATATTAAGAAACAATAGTATGATTTAATTCTTGTCCACACTACACAATATTAGTGTAATTAGACAAATCAAGGTAAAATATTTTGCGAATAGTTTGATTCACTACAAGACGAGTGACTTTACTTACGTTACAAATTATATTACAAGTTTTTTTAAGGTCAGCCATATACCTACTTACTTACTATAGTAATTTGATAGGCGGCTACAACAAAATTAAAACCAATCGAACCGCGCTAATCCAGATCATTCACCGTGTAAATATTTTATCACTTGAAAAGTATATAGTAACAATGTATACAAGCCCTGGTAGTTGTTCGTTATATATTAATGTTGGTACCGGCTACAAAATTTAATTAGCTCACAATTCACAACGCACACAAGCGTGCTAATTTTTTAAACGCGTATTGCTACCGGTAATTATATCAAATTACTGAAATGTGAGCGATATTCGAGAGAAATTTTTTACTTTGCAATAAACTGGATAAGGTCTTAAGTTCATTACCGCACTGATGAGCCAAGTTGTTACATTGTGCTTTGAAATAATTTGCACTTGGGTTTACGGCCGTTTATATTAAAGTGTAATAAAAATATTTAATATAGGTAGTAATAAAATATTACTACCTTGCGAACTGTCCTCTTTTAACCTACAATGGTGCATTTAGCGAAATTATTTTAAAAATAAATAAACAACTTTTTAAAAAACAATTTTACATTTTAAAATCAAATGGCACTAAAAAGTAGAGAACAATTTTTAACTTTGTAAATAGAAAACCATTGGGCGCTCATCAAATATTACTTTGTCTACTCATTTTGATTTACGTTTACAATTTGTGAGCGCCCGATGGTTTTCTATTTACAAAGTTAAAAATTAGTACACTCAATTTATTTACACTTATTTATATTATTATTTATATTTTTTCCAACAGAATGAAACTACATAATATAATTTTTATCTTGGTTCATTACTATATTTTTTGTTTGTTTTTTGTTGAAATAATGAGATAAGGTGAGTAGGCTTGAGTCCAATTTATAAGCAGAATCATTTATTAGCTTATCAGTTGCAATAATGGTATATCGTCAGCAAAGGCACCATAAAATGTTGATAAATAGTCGTCTACATCATTTGTGGAAAGGATAAATAACAGTGGACCCAAACCACTACATTGTGGTATACCGATAGGCAGATCCTCAGATTTAGCACCGAGAAAATCTACAAAGTATTTTTTCTTGTTTGGGTATGAATTCAAGAGTTTATTACACAAACCTCTATACCATAATATTCAATATTTTTCAAAAGAATGTCGTGATTCACGAGATCAAATGCTTTAGAGAGATCTATGAATAGTACGATTACATTATGTCCCTGGTCTAAGTCTTTATATATAGGGTGTAATTAGTTTCATGTCAATAAAAAAAACTGGTAATGGGGACCGACTAGACAAACAAGAAACCTATATGACTTTTTTCTCTGGGGGCACTTTGAAAAAAGTGACCTAGGTCAAAGACATTTGAGAACAACTGCTTTTCTCGGTCAATGCACGTATAGTTCCGAATCATCGAAGTTTCTTACTTACTTTTAAAAAGTCATAAAAAAAGTGTAAAGACTGGTGTACTCGCCGCGGTGTGGTCTCAAACAAAGAAGCACGGCACTTTGATGGGACCTTTTTCAACCGAACTTTTTATGCCAATTATAAAATGTAAATCTCTTTCTGCAGAACGCAAGCATATGATGGCCGCAGGAATTTAAACAGAGGATTTGTTTTCATGTGTGTTTTTAATTTGGAACAAAATTGTTGAAGCTTTTATTGTTGTTTATAATTTATAAAATTTAAATGTGGTTTATTAACATTTGTGACAAATAATTGTTCTGTGTAAAAAACTTAAAAAATGAGTAATTATTTCATGAAATTGGAAATAGTTAGACGTCCAAGATACGATAACAGAAAATAGTTAAGGTGGAGTGGGGTAAGTGGGGACTAAAAATTTAAAAGGTTGACTTTGAAGTCACGTAACTTTATGGAAAATTGAGATAAATTGGTGTGCTTTGAACAAGAAATAGTATGTTATACTCACAAAATACCCATATATTATTTTTATTAATTCAACGGTGTTCTGAAAAAAAAAAAATCAGTTCTGTAAGTTCACCTGTAGTACCCACTTGCCCCGGTGACTGGGGCAAGTGGGTTTTTCATCTCTACTTTTCATATGAATAGTTATATTCTCTATTGGGGCAAGTGGATTAATCTGCACGATTTTAGCTACAAAACGTTTTTTTCAAATCTAAAATATTCCCAAAATTATGGGAGTTTCGAACTTAAGTTAAGTTAAGGTATTTTTCTGGAGTAAAATAGTAAAATGCTATTAAACTATTTTATTGCAAAAACAGAACGAAATGATTTAAATTAAAGTTTTGTACAAAGAAAAAGTTCATTGGGCACGTTTAGGGAATGCAACCGCTGAGAATAATCACTCAACCTGATAGTAGTACATCGCCCTTTTTTTAATGATTAGTAACAGGCTGAATTTTCGTGAGTAGCTTCGTTTTGACGAGACGCCCAACTTTTCTCTCTGCGAAAATTCTCGGTAGTGGTAGCTAATAGCAAAAATTATTTTTTCTATTTCACACGAATTAGACAATTCGACAACCTGTCAAATTATGTTGTTGTGGACAAACACGAGGCTTATTATAATTAACTCGCGCAAACGTAACCAAGGCAATCGAAAAACAAACTCTTTAACGAATGAAAAATATATTGCCAAAATAATTTGACAGATTGTCGAATTGTCTAATTCGTGTGAAACAGAAAAAATAATTTTTGCTATTAGCCACCACTATCGAGAATTTTCGCAGAGAGAAAAGTTGGGCGTCTCGTCAAAACGAAGCTACTCACGAAAATTCAGCCTGTTACTAATCACTGAAAAAAAGGGCGATGTACTGTGGACTATGATTACTTTTTGATTCAAGTCAATTGTTGTGAGTTTGCTAAACGATGTAAAGCAAGTTTATAATAAATGTCACTGCAAGTGAGTTAAGTCTCACCGATGACTAAACTAGCGTGAATTTTTGTTGTGGCATAAAACACTCAACAGTTGACGATTAGCACATTTTCAGCATTGTCGTTTAGGGAACCGTTGCGTCCCCTAAACGTATCCATTTTATAACAAAATAAAAATAAAAAATTGGAAAAGGGGCAAGTGGGTACTAATCCCCACTTTCCCTTAAGGACTAGTCCCCACTTGCCCCGCCAACAAAAATAGCGGGGCAAGTGGGAACTATGGGGCTAAACTTGGGAAACAGGGTAATAAAATTTTTTAAAAATTGCAAGAAGTAACATTAGTGACACAACATCAGCAGTCTTGAAAGTTTGACATATTATAGTCTGCTTTCATAGATAAAAAATGTTGAATTTTTTGAAGACAACTGGAAAATCTCGATCAAATGTAGACAATTTCCAAATGAACAAATTGATGCCTTAAAAATGTTCCAAAATCTATACCCAATACGTTGCAGCTGCATGGAGATCTGAAGAACAATCTACTGTGAGTTAAATTTACAAATAGGATTTTTCTCACAAATTATAATAAAAATACCCACTTGCCCCAGATCCCCACTTGCCCCACTCCACCTTATGTGTATTTTAAGTTAGGAAAAATCTGATTTTTTTTTAACAAATTACGCGCATAATTTTTTCCAATCAGGTATCGAAAACTAAAAATCGAGTCTTTGGTCTCTATAAAAATCAATGTAAACAATATAAAACAGCGAATAATAATAATAATAACAATGCCATTATGGCTCAACGGTAACACCCAATAACAAAACAGTTCTTTTGAATTTGTCACAAAACCACAAAAGTTACTTATAATAATATAGTTTATACCTGGCCCAGCAGCGATTTGAAACTGGTAGCAATGTGACAGCGTGGTGGAGAGGCCTATTCGAGAAATCTAGAACTTACCAATAATTTATCTTCGATTTACATAAATTGTTCTGAATGACCTCCATCTGCATCAGTGCACATTTCGGCACGTCAAACTAAGGACATACGCACCCCGTTCAACACTAAACTATCAACTAACGTTGTCAATAAAGAAAAACTTGGTCCAAAATCCAAAAAGCAACACAAAAAGAACGAACAAGTAAGTTGTGTTTGTACGTAACCAAGTACTTAACGACTTGACGGTAAGTCAATAAAATAAATGTTAACCAAAACAGAGTGGCCTAAAATTCAAAAAGAACAAAAGCAATGGACGATTAGGCCGGGTGTATGTACTTAACCAAGTAATGACATAAACTAAAATATTGCTTGAGAATATCACAAGTATAGTTGTCTTTAGATCTACTAAGCACTCACAAAATTCGCCATCTTTGATCTTTACCGCACCGCCAAAGACGCCGACATCTTATACCATCTGCACAAGTGTCAGAGTATCATGCGGTACCAGACGCGACGATATAAAGCCTATCCCAATATTCCAGCAGTTCTCAAACAATATTTTTGAAAATTTTCGAAATTTTTCTTTATTTTTTTTTTCTCCAAAACTATGGACTTTAGACCCCCATGTTATATAAGGTTTTTTTTCTTTGTCTAGTCGTTCCTCATCACCAGTTTTTTTTAAAGACATGAAACTAATTACACCCTCTAAATCCATGTTGATTTAGTAGCAAAATGTAGATGTTAAGAATGTTGTAGGCGTAGATGAGTCTTCACTGTGTAAGTATCCTCGATACTCCAAGTGAAGCAACATGTAGCGCGGTTAGTACTTGGATGGGTGACTCACCCATCTTGAGAAACACAGCGATCTCGTCCCGCCTTCTACCGGCTTGTATATCAGTGTATACGCGAAAGCTATGTAATCAAAGACGAGGATTACGTAGTGGGTCCTTCGGAGGAGATGTAAAGCAGGCGGTCCCTTGTCTATTAAATGTTAGCCTCTTCTTACGAGAAGAGGTTCGGCAAAATTTCCAGGTTGGGGGTAGCTCGTCTCCTGGCGTCGGTGATAGGCCCTGGTAGCGGAAATTGACCGACGTTAAATAAATAGATAACAAAAAAAAGAATGTTTTTATGCGATTAGACAAATAACTTTCAAATATCTTGGAAAATACTGATAATATTGCTATCGGTCGGTAATTACAATTTTTTTCTCCGGTCACCTTTTTTTATATAAGGGAATAGCTTTGGATAATTTTAATAAGCTAGAAGAGAAGCTACCCTCCTAAAGCATTGGCTAGTGTTATGGGTTAGTGGTTCGGCGAGCTAATGGGCACAAAGCTTTATTATTTTAGTAGTTATATCTATTAAATTTGAACCGTTTGAATCATTAATTGTCTCAGCCATTTCCGAAGTTGTGACCGATTGTAAGAATATTGAATTTTCTATAGTATTGGATTCGAGTTATGTTACTTTGCAACGTGTCGAGGGTTTTATCAAATAAGAATTAAATTCGTTCGAAATTTTTTGTTTATCTGTGCTTAATTGGTTTATTGATTTCAATTTCGACTGTTTTATTTGTTTTCTTTATTATGTTGTCAAAATACAGGTTTATGCCTTATAACTTGATTGTAGATTTCTTCGACGATACAACCAACCAACCAACCTTCCCGGTACACTTTGAAGTTTGTCTTGCGAACTCGTAAAATTGCTGGAGCCAACATTGTCGGTATGCTTTGAAAACGCTAGAATTCAAGCAGACCAGCTCATTTTTACGAGTTGTCATGGCAATTTTCAAAGTGTAGCGAGAAGGTTGGCTGGTTGGTTGGTTGGGTCGTTAGTATCCGTTTGGGTGTGGACCAGGACTTATCGGGATCGGAAGTTCTTCATTTATCAAAACAAGGGCGAGCGTAGAGGCGTCTTGACTGTAGACGTATTTCTGTACTCACAGTGAAGGAACGTTTAGCGCAGTTAGTACTTGGTTGGGTAAAACCCATCTGGGGAAACACAGCGATCTCGTCTCGCTTTCTAGCGCCTTGTATGTCGGTGCATACGTAGAAGCTATGTGATTTGAGACGGGGATTACGTAGTGGATATACCATCCTTCGGAGGGGATGTAAAGCAGTCGGTCGGTCAATTAAATGTTAGGCAAGTAAAAGATCCCTACTCTTCGACACAGAAGAGGTTTGGCAGCATTTTCAAGTTGGGGGTAGCTCGTCTCCTGGCGTCGGTGATAGGCCTCGGTAGCGGAAATAGGCCGACGTTAGATAAATTACTTCCACGTCCAGTGGAAGTATAGTAACGACAAAAAAAAATTTAAAAATTTTTATTGTCCAAATAGGCTTAAAATATCATGAAACGTCGAGTTTGAGCGAAAAAAAAATTTCTGTCTGTCTGTCTGTCGGTCTGTCTGTCTGTCTGTAACTTTTTTTGTGCGCACGTTTACTCTGGAACCGTTTAAGATATTGACTTGAAATTTGGTACACATATGTACTTTAACGAGATCTAGAACTAGATTATATTTTCATCTTGTTCCGTCGAAGGGTTGGGGGGTAAATTGGGGTAAATTTGGGGTAAATAGGTCAATCAAGCAGGTAAGAGTCCATAAAATTGGTATTTAGTATATACAAGAGAAGTTAAGGTCTCAAAAAAATTTTTGGCATTAGCCACCCCCATTACCACCCTCACCCCCTTATTAAAGGGGATGAAAAAAAAATGTGATTTAATGTGTGTACAGGAACCAGAAACATCAAAATATTTTTTTACTTCATCCACCCCCCACCCCACTACCGATGTGGGGTATCGTTTTATGGGTTTTTGGGGTAGATGATTTCAAATATTATATTATTAAAGTTCCATAAACAATTATTTTCACATACAAAGTTTTTTCGTTGTGAGTGACTTGGATAGAGAATCTGGATGTGGAAGTAGTGATTCCTTGGGCAGCAGTTTTTTAAAAAAATGATCAAATCATATTCGCCTGATGTTGAAAAAGAAATCGTGAAAGACTCCTTTTTTTTCTTCTAAACTTCAACTTCAGCAATTTTTTTATTCGATGAGACTGTAAAAACGCTTGTTTTTAAATTCTATTTGACTTTAAAACTGATTTGCAATCATAGGAAATTATTCACTTAATCATTCCTAGATTTTTCAACGGGTATTAAAACAACATAAAAGTTACGTACCGATAAGTGACGTACTCGATTGTAAATTATCTAACTGTACTGCACAAGCCTATAAAAACAGTCTATTACATATTGTTACACACCTATCTACTTATTACTGGTTATGTGTGACCTTCACTGCAGTTTATTTTATTGGGCACCTGTCACACGTGTATGTATATCAATATTACACCGATATTGCAATTAATAATAATCACCTCTATTTTATCAGTGTTTGAGGACCTGTCCCACTGAATGCAAAACAAAACCATAGTTTTAGTTGCATGCAATAAATAATAATTATCGACATATGAAAATATTAAGTACTAATAATAATTTTAGCATAGACGGGTAAAGGAAACTTTCCAATAAACGTTAACAGGAATTTTTCGGGAGTTTCCGGAACGAAGTTTTGATATAAATCAGAGGTGGGTAAGGGAAACTTTCCATATGAAAGTTTCCGGAATAGTCCTAGGTAATTTGTTCTGGAATATTCTACCATGATCCAGTAGATGTCACTAGTTCTCTAGATGTTTCTAGATGCCGCGCGATCTGTTGGATTATTGACGGACTAACCAACTATCTTACGCAGATAAAAATAGTGTTTTGAAACAAGAATCTATTATTTCAGAAATACACAAGAAATTAAATTCTTCATATAAAACAACTACTTTTGTGGCAAGAAATAAAAAACTTGTAAACAAATTATTCTTGAAACAAAAGTATTTGTTTTATATGAAGAATTTATTTATTTGCGTATATATGAAACGATGGATTCTTGATTCAAAACATTATTTTATTTTATCTGTGAAGCTTTCTGTTACTTACACATGGAACTTACAGGAAACATCCATAGATGTCTACAGAGGTATAAAGTTTCAACAATAGTTTATCCGTTTGGACTCCAGATGGACTTCAATAGACGTCCTATGGAGGTACAGATGTCACAACTTCTCACGTCCATAAGCTTTACAGAATGAGTCCATGACAGATATCCGCAGTATTATAAAATGGACATCCACTGCCGATACCTCCATACAATTGTTATGGTCGATTTTCACATTTAATAATGGCCAGAAATTTATGTACTAATTTTCGTTATTTTCCCAAATTTTATTGTACATTTGAGCCTATTGATACCGTCTCTCGCGAATTAATAGAGTATAACTGGTTGCATAATAGCAGTACCTAATGGCTTACTCTGGTCATTTAATATACTTTGATACAGGTAGTATGGGTGAGTGCGTTCAGATATTCATTAAGAGAGTGCATTGCAAAAACGCCCTTGTAAAGCTTCTACAATGGCCAGTATTGTTGATTAAACCTTCTTTGGTGGGTAGATTTATGAGGGGACGGCTTTCAGAGTATATTATGATAATATTTGTGGATATAAACGAAGTTAGGAAAATCTATTCTAGTTGTGGGGTGCGCCGTGGAGTAGAAATTCTGAACGTACCGAGACGGAAGACAAGTACTTGACATTTTGATAGAGGACATTTTCTTCTTGGTCATTTTTCCTTTTGCTGCTTGAAGATTGAGTCGTCTGAATACGAGTTTTAGCAATATTGTAAGTTTTGCTCCATTTATGGGATTAAGTATTCATCACGACAAGATTAGTTGTATTTTCATTTGGTTTGGAGTATCGTTTTGGGAAATGCAGCTACGGATTTTCCGGATAAAGTCAATTTTCAAAGCACGTGGCATCGTCTGAATGCAAGATTTTGGAGTGCCATTTTGACGGCAAAGGACCTCTTTCAGCCCACATCACATCTCAGGTACGTCTCTGAAAACCCACTTAAGGTTGAAATAGATTTGTAATTTAGGTTATTTATTTTATTGCAGGGCTGTTTGTTTGTCTGTTGATTTGGTCGTTCGTTAGTTGTTCATTGTTGAGTATATTACAAGTATTGGGATCTATTTGTTGGTTTATGGCTATTTGGATGGATACCTTATGATTTTACTTGGACCTGTTACTGGTATTCCACTTGAGCTTTTATGTCACATCCTACACTTTACGAGGGACTTCCAGCCTGACCTTAGAGTCAACTTCTAGTCCAGATTTTGGTGTCTAGATGGTGGATGATTGACTGACGTGTTGTGTATGTATGGTACTGGGGATCTCGGCACGTTACCTTAGACTCTACGTAGATGGTCTACCACCTGCGGCTGTTATCACCCTGAATTACGCTACCCTGGTAGGACGGGAAAAGGTATTCAGACACTACCAAAGGTAAGCGGAATCATATTCTCTATAACGAGGGATCCGGTACATCTACTCAACGTCCACGTCCATTTTCGAGGAATATTGATAATATTTTGCTTGTAACGTAAATCTCAGTAACACATTAGATTTCAGTAATATTTGGTACATTTTGTGTATCGTTACTTCACTCACTTAATAGCATTGCCTTATTCCACAAATAGATGTCAATAATTTTAAGTAATTTTATGTTTTAACGTACCTTGGGTCAATTGTAGTTTTTGTCACGCTTCTGGCATATGACCTTTTGTACATTTTTAAAGGATTTATTATTTTGTAAGATATTTTGTGTATATTAGGTTAAGCGTGTGGGCCCCACTTATTAGAATATATTGTGACACTTGTACTGCGTACCGAGTTATCGATGATAATTGTGAAAGATTTTGTACTACGTACCCTGATATTGTATTAAATGTTAAATTAGAACGACGTTGTCTTTTATATCTGACCACCTACACCACCCCAATTATCGAAGCCACCTCCAAGGACCTGAGTAGTCGGCCGTGTGAGACTTCCTCCTCACTAGCTTATTGCAGAGGGGGTACTGCACGTAAAATATTAAAATTTTATTCAGGGCACAGGGTGACCACCCTACCCTGCGTTCGAGGTTTAGCAGCCTTTGGGGCCCCCTTTTATAAGTGGGCCTAGGCCTCTGCAACACAATCATCAGTAATCCATTTGATATCCATATCTACTTGGTATGGACATCCATAATTCAGTTGCTCTGGATAACCATGGACTCCCTCCATTTGCTTGCAATATACCAATTCTTAGTTTGTAGACCATACGGATTAAGAGAGTATGAATACTAAAAATTCTTTTGAGCTTATACAGATTCTAGTGGATTGTGTGAGTGGGACGAAAACCCGACTATTGTCTGATGCAACCAGATTAGTTCTTCCCCCCGTTTTCGAGGATGCTGAACACCGCCGGTGGTGGCAGAATTTCTCGTTGGGGTGACCCACCCCCGTAAACGGCCAAAAACCATCCCCAAACGGGGGTTAACGCGTATTGTTTGAGGGACTCTTACTTGGTGATTCCCTGTTTTCGAGGATGCTGAACACCGTGGTGATGGTGGAATTCCTCCCCGGGGTGACCCACCCCCTAAATGGCCAATGGCCAAACTCACCCCAAAAGGGTGAGAGTGCGTTCTCAGCATACCCCCGGGCAAAGCTCCCCCCCCCCGTTTTTCAGGATGCTACACAGGAAAAGAACATTAAGATGTCACCTCGATCTCGTCAACAAAGTAGTCATCTTCATTTACTTTGGAGCTGAAAAGAGATATCAGTATATTTTTTGGAAAAATTAAGTTTTTTATAATAATAATTGAAACATCTGATTTATTTAATTACAATATATTACATAAAATATTTTTATTGGCGCAAAAAATTACTGCATATATTGTTACGCTGACTTTTCTTACATTATAAAATACTATGACTATATACAGTGTGTCTCACTTTTCACCACTACACCCCAATATCTCGGCCATTTGTTGATCGATTTAGATCAAATTTGGTATACTTCTTTTGCTTCTGATTGTGGTTAAAAAGTTATTTAAAATTTTATTTTTCGAAATTAAATACGCCTACTATGATCAAAAGAAGTTGACAAAAATTGGGAATTTATATTAGCGATTGAGATGGGGTTTTTGTTTTTACAGAATCTTGTTCGGCATGACCTAAAACCCCTGTATACCAAATTTCGTTAAAAAATATTCATTCCTTTAAAAAAAAATCATATCTAAGATTTTAATAATAATCACCCTACTATTCGAGTTATTTATTGTCGGATATTTACATATTTGGCAGTCGTGTAATAAAGACGCTAATTAAGCATTAGGACACATCTTTTTATCCAAAACACTGAATGAATGAAATGAATATTTGAAAAATTGTAGCTATTTTTTAAAATACTTAGAACTCAGCATACCAAAATCTTTGTTAACATGGAGTGCTTTGGAATAGATTTGACCTTTGCATCGAATGTCAAATTAAACTTAAACATGGCTGCACAACAATTAATTATTGCTGATAAAATTGAAATAATAACAATTGTCAAATCCATTCCAAAGCACTCCATGTTAACAAAGATATTGGTATGCCGAGTTCTAATTATTTTAAAAAATAGCCACCATTTTTCAAATATTCATTTCATAATAGCGTTTTGGATCAAAAATGTGTCCTAATGCTTAATTAGCGTCAATATTACACCATTACCAAGTTATGTAAATATCCGACAATAAATAACTCGAATAGTAGGGTGATTACTATTGAAATCTTAGATATGATTTTTTTTAGAGGTGCAACGGATATTCGGTTACTATCCGGTATCCGGCCTATCCGGCCACTTTTTTACTATTCGGCTAGGCACCGGATAGTGACCTAATATCCGGCGAAAACCGGATAGTTAAAAAATAAAAAGTGGTATAAAAAAATGAAACAGTTTTGTTATTTTCCACTTATCCTACATTACAATTATTACTATAAACTGGCAATATCTATAGATTAATTACTGAATTAATACTTAAAGTTTACCAATGGTAAATTATGGTGAATAAAGACGAGTCTTTTAGCGTTTTGAGGTAGTATTTCTTTTCGTATACATTTTCAGCTTCTGAAAAGAGCATCACCATATATACTGCTGCAAGGAGCTGAAAGGTATATATATTTTTACAAACTTTGACAAAAATGTGAAATGATTGGAGTTAGTATACCACCATGCGTAAGGGTCACTATTTCTTTGAATCCGTTCTCCTTTCAAATAATAATCAATCTCCTTGGCCATTGAACTTTTCTCCGCAACCTTTTTATTAAAGCTACTATTTTCGCCACTTCCTCAAAACAGTCCCAAAAAGTGTTGTGAATATCAGCAGTAACATTATCTTGTGGGTTTATCTTACTTATACTGTGTTTACTGGAAAGAAAAGAACCACTTTCACTATCACTGTTTGAATATGAATCATCACAACTATTTTTTTATGCCTCCAGCAGAATAATTTGATGGGATTTTCAGCCTGATTCTTATCGAAAAAACTTATTTTAAATCTGGGGTCTAGAAGAGTTGCCAGTAAATATTTTTTCTTGTCGAGGTTGCCAAAACGTGTTTTCTATCCAACTTTCAATGTAAGCCGGATAGTTGGCCGGATATCTGGTATCCGGTACAAGAAGTACGCCGGATATCCGGTATTCGGTATCCGGCCAAAACACGTTGCATCTCTAATTTTTTTGTAGAGGAATGAATATTTTTTAACGAAATTTGGTATACAGGGGTTTTAGGTCATGCCGAACAAGATTCTGTAAAAACAAAAACCCTATCTCAATCGCTAATATAAATTCCCAATTTTTGTCAATTTCTTTTGATCATAGTAGGCGTATTTAATTTCGAAAAAAAAATTTTAAATAACTTTTTAATCACAATCTGAAGTAAAAGAAGTATACCAAATTTGATCTAAATCGATCAACAAATGGCCAAGATATTGGGGTGTAGTGATGAAAAGTGAGACACACTGTATATACCGGGTGTCCAAAAAGTCTGGAAACGGTCAAATATCTCGAGAAATACACATTGGATCCAAAAAATAAAAAACACGTCCTTAATAATTTTGAAAGGGCTATCTAATGATACCAAACGCGACCCCCTCCCACCCCAACCCCTTGAAGTGGGGCGGGGGGCAACTTTAAAATCTTAAATGTGTCTATATAATATTTTTTATTGCAGAATCGGATTCTACGGCAAAAACCACGTCAAGTTGTCTGAAACGTTTTTTTCGATTCGTGACAGATGGCGCTGTAATCGCAAAAATATTTCTTTTCGTAATTTCTAAAAAATTCTACAGAATAATGGAAAATAATAAAGTACGAGTTCATTTTCTTGAAAAAGCCATTCAATAGTGTTAAATTTAATACCCCCCTTCCCCCTCCACCACCAATCTCCATGATGGAGGAAGTGGTGGGCAACCTTAAAATATTAAACGTAATCCCATATTTTTTATTGGCGGATGTAGAGTCTGGTGAACAAACAATTCAATTTCATTCATTCATTCAAAAAAAATTCTACGTTTTGGCGAAAAAAAATATTTCTTAAAAATTAAACGCCTTTCACGAATAATAAAAAAAGAGGGTTTCCATTTAGCATTTGAAAATTGCCCTCCACTTTCCCTCCCCCACGGTGATAGAGGTGGTGAGGGGCGGGGGGGTATTAAGTTTAACACCATTGAATGGCTTCAAGCAAATTAACTCGTACTTTATTATTTTTCATTCTTCCGTAGAATTTTTTAGAAATTACGAAAAGAAATATTTTTGCGATTACAGCGCCATCTGTCACGAATAAAAAACGTTTCGGACAAACTTGACGTAGTTTTTCCGTAGAATTCAATTCTGCAATAAAAAATAGGTATTAGGCATTTAAGATTTTAAAGTTGCCCCGCCCCAATCCAAGGGGGTTGGGGGGTTGCGTTTGGTATCATTGGATAGCCCTCTCAAAATTATTAAGGATTTGTTTTTTCTTTTTTTGATGTGTATTTCTCGAGATATTTGACCGTTTCCAGACTTTTTGGACACCCTGTATATAAAAAAAATTAAGAAAAACAAATTTATTTATTTGTTCTTTTATTTTAATTTTTTTTTACGTTCTTTGAACCCGTGCAGTTACACTTGTTATGAAAATGCGAAGAAGGGGTATTTTTTGCCATTGATGGGGTGAACGGGTATCAAGCACTCGATTCGTGGTCCTCTCCGTATTCGGCATGCTCGAAAATGGCAGTGGTACGATGAGAGCGCTCTCTCATCCCTTTGGAGGGTGGTTATTGGCCTTTGAGGGTGTCAGGCACGGGTCCCAGGGTCCTCCCATAATTGGCATGCTCGAAAACGAGGGATCACACCACCATGGTGTACTTTGGTTGCATCAGAAAATAGTCGGGTTTTTCGGGCTTTTTTCCGACTCACACAATCCACTATTCGGCAGATGTAGTCTTATATACGAGGGCAAGAAAGAAAATAGAGAAATTAGAAAAAGGCAGACGGATATTATCTCATTATAATGCGCTCGCGGTTAGAAGCGTTAGGTACCGATGTCCTGCGTTGATATTGGATTCAAAATAGCAAGTTAACTGCATTTTTAACAAAGTTTCTAAAATTTTTCAGAACAAAGGTAAAATTGAAATAGGTCTGAAGTTTCCAACATTGTTTACTAAGTCCTTTTTATGTAATGGAATGACTTTTGACATTTTAAGAATATCAGGATAGATACCTGATAGATACAACCATTTATTAAGTTAGTGGAATTAATATAAAGTATCTAATTGCGTATAACGTTTTTATGTTTAAATAATAAGCATCATTAGGCCTAGTATTTTTAAATTGGTTATAACATAATTTACATCGTTATAAGAAACCTCTCTGAAACAAAACTGAGATTGAACAATTTGTAATTTTTTTTAGTGACAGGTACATTTTTTATTACATTTTGTAACTACATAGCTACATTTGGCGAATCTGTATAGCTAAAATATTTATATTTCACAATTCTTTAAAAAACTAATTTTTTTTTTACGAAAATTGTCAAATTTTGAACTTCTTTTGCAAGTTTTGCTTTTATTCGAATGGCAGCACTCATTGTTATTTTTAATATTATTATTATTTACCTTGCTTGGTTGCTACTATTCTACATCTTTGATTTTTACTATAAATCAATTGATTGATTTAAATTAGGCATTTAAGTCTATCAATGGAAGCTAATTCTTAATGCAATATGACAGCACTACACGTAGAAAAAAAAACAGTCGGATAAAAAAGTTGTCTGGGATACCAAGAATACAGTTAGCTCAAGGAAGCTGTTTAACATGTTTGACGAAGTTCAATTAATTATCATACATAATTGGATAAGCATGTCATAAGGTAAAAAATTTGTTAATGGCTCTTATTTAGACATCAATGAATTTTGTTGACTTTAAAGATATGCTAAAAATGCAAAGACATCTATAATGTCCTTGCTTCCGCCTACCTTATTTATCACCTTTCCGTCAAATATTTGCCAAGTGTATTTATCTTTTGCGTACATTTGACATATTAAAAACCGTAAATTTCGTTCGATAAAATTATTATTCTAGGCGAAAAGTGGGTCGCTGTCCAAAATACAAGTGATAGCTTGTTATTTCTTATTGTTGACCGATATTTAATAATAAATTGAATAAATAAATAAATGATGCATAAGCTATATTGAACTTGTTTTATAAATATAAGCTGGAGCCTGTGTGTGCGTGTATGTATGTATACAGCAGGGTGTCTCACCGGGAACTGAATCGACCGATATAGAGAAAAGTACTCATCAGAAATTTTTGAAAATTTTGGGAGTTACTAAAGTCAGTGTGACCAATCCAACTAAAATAATTACAAGCAGCTGGCACTTCCGCTTATACCGGAAGTCGATACCAACTTGCTTATTTTAAATGTAACATCCTATATATTTCAGGGTTTTCGAAAAGAGCGTAAAATTCTGAGTCAAAAACATGTAGGATACCCTATGCCTAAATCCATCCGTTTCAGAGATATTTGACATTTTATAGAAAATTTGACAGGTGCAACGGTTTGCAAGAACCGTTATAACTTTCTTCGTGTAAAAGATCCTCATTTGCTTCTTGGCACATAAAAAGAACACAAGGAGAACAACGTTCTACAACTGAAATAAATTCAATAAAATCATACCAAGTGTTCCGTTTTTCGCGTTACATTTTGTCAACTTCAAACCGCGAAAACTTGTTTAGGTCAAATGAAACACCCTGTATTTTTTTTACGTCAAGTTGTGTAAAATTGAATTCCCTTTTATGTGATATTAGCATTGTGGGGTTAAAGTTTTCAACTTTTTGAAATATTTGCGATTTTATTAGAAATTCATGAATTGTTGTAATCATTTCATCAAAATAGCCATGATTAGAAACAATCAGTCATTATCTTATGTCAAAAAATGCCAGCACATTTAAATTACACCCACGAAGACTTTTTAAATTTGTTTATTATTTATGGAGAATGTGATAAGGTAATATCAAGAACTTGCAGCACATTTGCTAATCGATATCCAGAAAAACGGAAAATAACACTAACACTGTGACATGCGTATTAATCGAATTGAAGATACAGCATGAACTAAAATAGCAGAGATAAGATCAATTTAAAACATGATTCCATTTTAATTTAATAATTGCTCAAAATTTCGCCCTCGAACCTCGACACATTTTTCGCACCTTCGGATTAGTTCCTCTTCTAATTGAATCCTGTGATATGTTTTGAAATGCATTTCTTATTCTCTGCATACAATCTTCAATGGTTGTTAATGGGCTCTCATAAACTTTATTTTTAATAGTTCCCCAAATAAAATAATCCAGAACTGATAAGTCGGGCGAGCGAGGAGGTCCATTATTGGCAATCCATTGATCATAAAAAGTTTCTTGTAAATAATTATTAATTAAATATGCGTTATGTGGGGGGGCACCGTCGTGCTGATAAAAAATGTTTCTATGTTCGGCGAGAGGTAAATTTTCTAAATAGTCATTATTCAAATTTTGTAAGATATTCAGATATCTTTCACCTAAAAAAAAAAAAAAAAAATTTACCTATACATATTAGTAGAAGAGTAAATTTAATTTACCGTTTAAATTTTCCTGATAAAATTGTAATGCCACCACTCTATCGTTTCTTATGGCACAGTAAACATTGAACTGCCAACTTTCCTGAAAGTTTCGCTCTCTGAACATATGAGGATTTGAGTCACTCCAATAATGCGAATTGTGTCTATTAAAAAGTCCATTTTTAGTAAATTTTGCTTCATCTGTCCATATAATATTTCCCAAATAAAAATCACCCTCAGACCTTATTAGAATAAACTCACAAAAATTCTGTCAAATATCTCTGAAACGGATGGATTTAGGCATAGGGTATCCTACATGTTTTTGACTCAGAATTTTACGCTCTTTTCGAAAACCCTGAAATATATAGGGTGTTCCATTTAAAATAAGCAAGTTGGTATCGACTTCCGGTATAAGCGGAAGTGTCAGCTGCTTGTAATTATTTTAGTTGGATTGGCCACACTGACTTTAGTAACTCCCAAAATTTTCAAAAATTCTGATGCGTACTTTTCTCTATATCGATCGATTCAGTTCCCGGTGAGACACCCTGTATAGATTAAAATAATTTATTTGAGAATAATATTTCTGTTACTAGGTTCTAGCCCACATCCCGGCACTGACAATGTCAGTGGTTATGGATATATATTTGTATTTTTCTAAATGTGTAACCCCCATCCTTGCCGCTTTGTCTTTGGATCGGGGAGTTGTCTACTATATCACTAGGTGTGGTGTGTTCATGTTACGTAAATATATTTTTCGTACTACTAGCTCTGTATGTGTCATTTTTTGACGTCTGTCAAAGTTATGAAAGTGTTACTTACAGCCCATAGGCAAAAAAGCACAAAATTTACGTTTATGTCCTAGGCCAAAAAAGTAAAGTAATAAGGAAGTTAAATAATAATGAAATTCTAGCACCAACGAAGCACACGCTTTTGGCTGCCTCCTGAATTTCGATACTTTCATCATAATCCACAGGTCTCGAACATTGCAAACCTCAGCCCTACGGGCTTCGGTTTGCACTGTGTTCTCGACCTGTAAAATACACTCGCAAGCCTTGGTACATAAATAACTATTATATCATTTCTAATCATTTTAATATATATTAAATAATGCGATAGTCTTAATTTAATAAACTAGAAGAATATTTTGGGGAGTAATGTGGTAGGAGATTCTAAAATTTTTGACCAAAGTAGGTAATAAATCGTTGTATTTTGGTGAGAGTTATTTGAGGGATATTTTTGTTATCGTTAGTTCCATTACAAGTTTGTCCAAGATTAATGTCAAATAATGTTTTGCTTTTATACGTGAACATAAACTGATTTTACATTAACAAATTAATATTAATCAAATACCTCAGAGAGTAGTGAAGAAGGATATGCTTTTTTTTAATATGACAAGTTTTTTTGCAATATTTCTTGTTGTTTTGAGTTGGTAAGCAAGAACTGCTCCATATAGCTACGCCATATCATAAAATATATTCAGCCAAAACAAAGTATATTGGGAGGTGAATTTCCAGATTAGTTCGCGTATTTTGCTATTTAATACTCAAGTAAAACTCTACTATTGGATCAAAATTGGTTTATTATTCGAAAAACTTTGGCTCAATATAAGAAATTCAATATTGGTAGATATTAAAAAATTATCATATAATTTTTTAGTACAATGTAAATCAATATTTAAAATTGTATATTGGCCCAACATTTAATGTATAATTAATGCCCAAAAGTGGTAAAACAATGTCAGCCACTCGGTGAACCACAATATTGATAAATATATGTATATTCCTAAGAAAAGTTTGTTATCTGTACCGCTCTGGCTTGAGTATTCTTATGATTCATAACTTCCATCCTTTTGATCCACTCCTAGGATTGCAATAGATACGTTAGCCTTGCTCTACGGTTGAATGTGTAGTGTATGTTGATTTTATGTTGGTAGACTAAAATTATAGTAATAGGTTGTTTGATTTTCAAATGTTTATTTTTTTGGGTGTTGTTAGATGTTTGTTTTGTTACTGGTTGTTACATGTGCTGTTTCTGGTGTTGTGGCTCAGATTGTTAGTGTAACAGGATCATGGTTCACCCTCCTTTTCTCCTTTAGTTTTGAAAATAATTGATTGAAATTCGGGATATCCTATATACATAATAAGCGACAGTTTTTGACATACAAGTGATTTTTTTTCACTTCCGGTTTCGCCGGAAGTGTCACTAACTTTTGATTTTTAAGTGAAACACCCTGTACATTATTGCATTTCTGAATCCAACGATACCAAATAAGTGACATTTCAAACGTCAATGTTTTTTCTAATATAATTTTTAGTTTTCCATTTAAGTGTGCCATGACGGTTCCTATTTATTTTAAATGATCCGTGTAATGCTAGAAAAATCGAAATTCCGTCAAAAATACTAAATTACGTGATTTAAGAACAAATAAAATTCATCAAAATGGTTTTTTCAATTTTTTTAAATGGAACCTTGTTGGTACCGTGCTACCATTTATTGGTACTATTAATAAGGAATTTATTCATATGTCGCATTAAAATGTGCGACAAATACAAACAAAATTCCAGCTAAAAGAAAATAAGAACATACAATTTTGTTCTAATTAAATGTTAAGAAGTAACTAAGGTGGCTTTGAAAACAATGAAATATTTAGCTTGTCAAACATTTGTTGGTTTACCGGTGTTTTTATTATGTCTTTAAAAATTGTTTAAAATTCTTGTTAATTGTATTCAAAATGCCGCAAATTTATATTGATTATTACGGGTGTTGTGCTAATATGTTCCCCTCTATTACGTAGAATTTTTTCACTTAACAACGGTCTTTGTCACCTTTTTTTTTTCACTTCTTTGCACTGAGAAATTTAATCACCTATATTAATTGAATATTAGCTATATTACTTAATTGTTCTTATGCCAGTATGTACCACTCTACGTAAAATGTTTCACTTAACAACGAGCGTAATTTTGACCTGAAAAACCTCACTTGATAATTTACCTAAGAAAATATGACCATACTTTAACAGTAATCCATTTGATTATTACGAGTGTTATGCTAATATGTTCCACTTTATGTAGAACTTTTTCACTTAACAACGGTCTTTGTCACCCCTTTTTTTTTACTTCTTTGCACTGAGAGACTTAATCACCTATGTTAATTGTATATTAGCTATATCAATTGTTGTTATGCTAGTATGTACCACTCTGTAGAATTTTTCACTTAACAACGAGCGTAATTTTAACCGGAAAAATCTCACTTGATAATTTACCTAAGAAAATATTATGACTATACTTTAAGAATAATGCATTTGATTATTACGAGTTTAATTTATATTAAATTCGTTTGAGTACTTTCAACAATTATGGAAAAAGATTATTTGAAGGTTGACACAAAAAACTGATATGACCATCCTTTACGAACAATACGCCATTGATTATCTCGGGTACAATCCAAATTAAATTCATTTGAATATTTTTACAGTGGTTAAAAAATAATTTCCTTGAAGGCTTACAGAAGGATATTATAGTTCAATAATCCATTGCCCCCATAAATTTGTCGACAAACCCCTCAAGGGTTTGATCACTTCAATTTCTTAGAAATGAAAAGGGTACTTATCTCTTTTGCCTGCGTTGGGTCGTTTGTTTGTTTACGCTCTTTTCATTTCTTTATACACAGCACTGATCACTAAATAATTCTGTATTAGTTATTTTCAAATATTAATTCTATTTTAACTTTGCTCTTTTGTTATTAAGCATCGATTTACGCGGAATTTTTGAGCTACAATTCACCTAGGCTTTATCAAATTTAACGGACTTTTAACCGGTGTTGAGTTGAGTTGAGTTTTTGTAAGTGGGAACGTATCTTCCACTCGCTTGGAAAACACAATTAGAACTTCAAGGGAGGTGATTAGCTATGATGGGAATAATTTTATTTTGGATGATTTTGAGTTTGTTCTGAAGTGTAGGAGTGATTAGAGAATACCCAATGAGGGAAGAGTATGTGAGGATAAAACATATGTAGGTTTTGTAAATTAGGGTGAGGATTGAGCGAGGCGGTGTTATTATGTGTTTTGAACAGGAATCTCCTGTCGAGTGCCACCCCAAGATAATCTCTATGTCTTCCGACCACTCAAAGTTATGACTGTTTAGGTTTATTGGAGTTATTTATTGTTACTCGTCTCATTTTTTTCGTGTATTTTTGCGGTGTTGGTTTTTAGTCCCCAGTCTTTAAAACATTTAATTGTCATGTCGGTCTGTATTTTTGATGATCTAATCATACTGTCTGGATTTCTGGACAGGGTTGGAAAAAACAGTTTTTTCATTTTAACCAAAAAAACTTTTTTTTAAACGTTTTTTTTTTGTTTTAAACAGTATTTTTCAATATTTTAAATGGTATGTTTAACAGGTTTAAAACGTTTGAAACTCTATTAAACTAAAATTAAATGGTCCCAAGTTACCGTGTCTGCTACTACTACTTGATGCCAGATGGCGCTCTTAAACGGATTTTACAGCACTCTACAAATAAAACGTTCAGTTTAGTGCAAGTGACCACTGACCATTTGACCATTTGACTCATAAGAGTAATATTACAGAGGCTATTTTTTTTATGAGTGTGTTTACTGTTTATATCGGAATTATTTATCGGAATGGACCATCATCGGCACTTTTCCTGCTTTTCCACAATCTCCAAAATAATACATTTGTTTAAAACATCGCGCTGTGTTTTAAACTGTGTTTTAATCAGTTGTTTAAAACATCTCATTGTGAATTAAATATGTTTTAAACCTTTATTTAAAACATGGTGCGATGTTTTAAACATGTTTCTGGATGTAGCTAGGATTGATGTATCGTCGGCAAATAGGTATACCGTCGTTCTGTGGTCTATGGTTGTGGTAGGTCGTTAATGTAAAAGTTGAATAGGATGGGACCAAGGGATGTTGGCGTGGATAACAATGCGGTGGAGGGGCACTCCTGATTGACTGCGGTTCGAAATTTGTATTCAAAATCATAAGATTGTATCAGTTTGATTGTTTGATGATACGAGTTGGAAATTCTGTGGAACTTATATAGTAGCCCAGTGTTCCAAGCTTTAACGAAAGCTTTCTCGAGGTTTTAGGCTACTACCCTGTGAGTAGACCTCAATTAAAGTTACTAGTGTCTATTTCACCAACCTTTGTGGTAGAGTGGCTAGTGCGGAAATCAAACTGATAATCACTGAAAGTACCTGCCGTGGTGTTCCTGAAGACGATTAATTAAAAGAATATCAAGGATTTTGGGAAGGGAAGACATTTAACTTTATGTTGATAGTTGGCTGGGGTGTTTTTGACTTTCCAAGTTTTGGAATATTAATTATGTTGTCTGTTTTCTAAAATTTAGATCAATAAATAATAAATAAATAAAATCTTGTGCAGGAGTTAGATAATTTGCCAGGATGTGGCATGGAGGTGTTTGATGGCGTAGGAAGGGGTGTTGTTGGCAGTCGTCAGTCATTAATACAGGTTAGGTAAGTCGTCTTTCTTGTAAGGAGAACCATCTGCATCTGTAATGTAAATAATGTAATTTCAAAGCAAATTTTCTAATATTAAATATGTGTTTTCCAATATTTTGACACCGTTATTCGTCGATATAAATGAATATTGGTTGTACAAAAATTGTCAAACATTTTAAAAACAATAAGACACTACGATTTTAAGCCACACATTAATAATAGACGATACTAGATGATTGTGCCATGTTACATACATTCTACTGTTGCCTCAGTGGAATTTTGCGCCTCAATAGTTGAGATGATGAATCGCGCAGGGGTCCTGAAGCCAATCATGCTGTAGATTGGTAACCAATATTGACGTTGATTTTAGATCGATGAAATATTGGTTGGATAAAGCGCTTTCTGATTAAATATCTTATAGAAAATGTATCTAGGTTTAACACTTCGTATGTTACCAATTAATCTTTTTTTAATTTATTTACAGGTAAGCATCACTTGAGTCGATTTACTAAAATTGTAGGTAAGAACAACTTATTTTTTCCTTCATTCACCTAATTTCTTTCCCAGAATAATATAGTTTGCAATACATTTGTGCCAGCCACACTACAAATATTACGCATTCTAAATTGCATATTAGTGCTCCACAAATATTCAAATACCACATCGTAACCTCAACACAAGTGAATGAGCTTACAATTTACCAACAGAGCCACAATTGAAAATTGTGAAATAAGATTGAGTGTGTCATCATAAATCCTTTGTATTTACATTAATAGCATTTATAGCGTAACTGTAATGGGCCGTCTTTTTCTCACAAAAAACATGATTTTCAATGTTTAGAAGACACTAGCTGTTAATTACAACTAATTCATTTGGAAGTCGCAGACATCGTCTTCAGTTTTTATAGTATTAAACATCTGTAGATCGCCAGCTTTGTAATGGAATTTAATAAGTCGTTAATAAATAGTAAAAACAACAGTGGACAAATATTAGAAACTTGAGGGGCACCGGAAGATGGAACGATCTTTAAGTACGATCATTAAGTTACACAGTTGCAGGCAATTCATAATTTGAAATTCTTTTAAGAAGAATATTATTGATGACTTTATTTTTTCTTTCTGGGTTTTCCACCACATATGCATTCTCTTTTAAAAATAATGTCCAAACCAACCTACAAAATAATACAATTATCCAGTAGTTACTGGAAAATAACCTGTACGCCTATGATGTTTATATCAAAGGAACAGTGAAAGAGTGTTTTTTAACAAATGATATAAATAAGAATTTAAAAAAAAATAATGTATTTTGCTTGTAATTTGTTTCCTTTTTAATAATAATATTAAAAAAAATTGTATTGCAAACGTACAAGTTGTAAAATTTAAAAATGGCGAAGAAATAGTTACAGGTTATCCTGTGCTCTTCCACTTACCAAGAAAGTTTCATTATGAACCTTTTAGGCGTATTAAATACACAACTTTAACAATTTTACGCGTGAATAGAAAATAAAAAAAATACTTATTTCTGTCAAACAAAACTAATGCCCCTATCACAGGGTTCCCACCAACCTGCAAACCTGGAAAAGTCAAGGAATCCAAAAAGTGACCCTGGAAGTCAGGGAATTACAGTGAAATCCTCTATAATCCTGGAAAAACCTGGATTTTCAATCTTCACTTATAAAATCTTTTAATAATAATTATTTCCTTTACAAAAATTATAAAACTTAAATTTTATATTTGTATTTTGATATTAATTTTCTTAGGTCATCTCTGTTTAACAAGAACCTAAGGTTAAATTAAAGGCCTTGATCGTTCACTTCCAGTTGATAGAGTGGAAAATGCGAGATACAGTGTAAGCAATAAAGACAGACAATGCGGCGCTGCCTAAAACGGTTACTTTTCTTGTGGTGCTTTAGCGTCAGTTAAGTAAATGTCAAATTATAAAGAAACGGCAAAACAAGAAACAAGTGTGTTTACATTTACATTCAATTATATAATTTTTGTATTATTTAAAACATAAGAATGTTTCAAAACCAAATAAAACTAATATAAGTACTAGGGTGGCCCATCTCTATAGGGGGTGAATTTTTTTTTGCGTATTTTTTAAGTCTCACCCCACGAAAATATACTATTATACTAGGAATAATTTATGTCAAAGTTTCAGATAATTCGGTGAACGGTAACCCGTGCCGCATTCAGGTAGAAATTTGTAGATAAGATTTTATTACGGTAATACACTTAAATTTTACTTAAAATACAAATATCTACCTCTTTTCTCATAATGTTTTAATGGTGTAATTATTTCCTAGAAATTATTTGTTTTGGAAGTTTGGAAATATAATGCACCTACGGTAGGTTTTTATGTCAGTTTGCAATTGTGTTTTACAGTGGTGACATTATAAGTTCTAGCATACGTTCCTTTTTGAAAAAACATTTAACGATGGCTGATGTTAGATCCTTACGAAAGGATACTTTCATTTACTTAGTTGGACACTATTCGTCACAAATCATTGGCAATAAATTGCCGTCTAATAGACAAGAATTACAAGTGCTCTTTTATAACATTCGTGAAGTGAAGCTAAGTGTACATGAAAGTGCTAAATTAACAATAAAAGAGGTGTCAGTTTTTTGGGATAAAGCTCGCATTCCGACACGTCAGGATTTTCATTGTGTTAAACAACTAGATAAACTTTATGCAGAGTGGAGGAACTTACAAAAATCGGCTAAAAGGGCCAGTGCGGGAGGTAAAGAAAAAAATTTCGTTGAAAAATTGGACGATCTCTTTGACATTTCTCATGCAAATGCATTGGAGTTGATGAAAATAGATGAAGCTAAGCAGTTTTTAATTAACCAAAGAAAAAAGGGACGTCCTGGATTTATGCATGGTATTGATTACCAACTTGCTTCTCAAGAAAAATCAGCTTAGGAGAAATTACAGAAATTATCCGAACGAATGCAACGAAGTCAACAAGAAAAAGCTAGATTAGAGGAAACAGTCACCTGTCCATCTTCAAGTAGTAATTCAGCCGACTCCAACAAAAATGAAGATGAAAAAATCGAAGCCCAAGAAGAGTTGTTACAAGACCATCCTGGCCCGTCACAGCCAAAAAAGAGGAGATTGTATGGAACATGTAACATCATCACACCAAAAATAGCCGCTGCATTTGATGCTTGCAAAATAAGCGACAGGTATGGAGTCCATATTTTGACGGCAGTAGCAGAAGCACTAGGACATGACACCACATCTTTGTCCATCAGCAGAACCACACTTCAGCGCTCTAGACAACGCATCCGCGAAGAAAGAGCTGAAATATTAAAAACTGCCTTCGGTAATTCTGAATTGCCGGCCCCAGTCATCCATTGGGATGGAAAACTTTTACCTTCTCTCACTGGAATGGGAAATATCGATAGACTTGCTATCTTAGTTACTAGTGGAGATATTGAACAACTACTTGGAGTACCAGCTTTGCCCAATTCAACTGGAAGAGAACAGACTGAAGCAGTTTATGATGTGCTTTGTGAATGGAATTTGGACGAAGAGGTAATAGCTTTGTGTTGTGATACAACAGCATCAAATATGGGTTATATAAATGGGGCAGCCACACTATTGCAACAAAAATTAGAAAGAGATATTCTATATTTTCCTTGTAGACATCATATTTTTGAAGTGGTTTTGAGAACTGTGTTTGACACAAAAATGCCTTCCTCATCTGGTCCAAATGTGCCACTATTTAAACGTTTTAGGGAATTTTGGCCTAAAATAGATCAAAATAAATTAAAAACTGGATTTCAGGTATCAAAAATTAAACACATTTTACAACCAGTTAAAGCCGAAATTGTAAAGTTTCTAAATGCAGCTTTAACTTTGCAACAGCCTCGTGATGATTATAAAGAATTTTTAATGCTTTCTAAACTTTTTGTTGAAGAAGAGCCCACTCACACGACATTCTATCAACCAGGGGCATTTCATCATGCACGTTGGATGGCCAAAGCCATTTACTGTCTAAAAATATTTTTTTTCCAAGATCAGTTCCAACTAACTAAAAAAGAAAAAATAGGTATTGAAGATATATGTCTCTTTATTGTAAAGGTTTATGTAAAGGCCTGGTTTACAGCGTCATTTGCTAGTAAAGCACCGCTTCATGACTTAGACTTTTGTAAAGAACTCATTAATTATCAAAATATTGACAAAGAAATATCTCAAGCCGCAAGTAGGAAAATAGTGAACCATTTGTGGTACCTTAATTCAGTAAATGTTGGCTTATCTTTCTTTGATGACGATATTTCAGTTACCACTAAAAGAGAAATAGTTAAAGCTTTGAATAGGAAAGCACCAAATCAAGAGGGTATTAAACGACTTATGATTAGTAACATTACTGACGTTGAAAACAAGGAAATTCAGGACTTCATATGCGAGAACAATAAACAGTTTTTTCAAAAATTAGGTTTGTCTATGGAATTTTTGGAAAATGATCCAACAACATGGAGGGAAAATGAAAGTTATACCCGATGTTTCAATATTGTAAACAAAATTAAAGTTGTAAATGATGCCGCTGAGGGAGGAATCAAACTTATTACTGACTATAATGACATTTTGACAAAAAATGAAGACCAAAAACAGTTTTTACTCCAAGTTGTAAATGATTATAAATCACAGTTTCCAAATGTAAAAAAAGAAACCCTGTCGCATGCTTTGGCCTAGTGCAAAAAATATTGTTTTTATTACTATATGTCTTGTAGATTTAGGATAATATTTGGTACTATGTATGAAAAAAACGTTTCATAATAAAATACACAAAGATAAAACGAGAGTTTTATTTCAAAAACTTCTAGTCTAGTTTTCTTAGACTACGAATTTACAGTAGTATGACACATGTCATAGTCATAACAGATAATGTCTTTGATATTAGTATGACTTGATTAGTCATTCTAAAGATAAATGTTGCTGATTAAAAAAAAAAAAACAATACATCAACCAAAGAATGTAAATAATTCCATTTACTTTTATTATTGCATAATAATGCATTCTGCGGCACCCCTTGCCTTCAATTTGCCTCAATAATATTTTGAGGGGACTGTTTTTTCTTCAAATGGAACCATTTGCAGGGGTGAGAAATAAAAAATTTCGATTTCAAAAAAGATGGGCCACCCTAATAAGTACGTTCTGAACAAAAAGTAATTTTTTTTTCCATTTGAACCGAAACTGATTTTTAATAGCCTATACCTTAAACACCTTTTAACCCATTTCGATATGCTTCCATAAACGCACACCTATAATAAACTCCAAATTTTACTACGTTAATAAATTCAAATTGAGAACAGTGATCAATCTCACAAATTTCAAAAATATCGCATTAATAGTTATTGAGATACAGGTGTAGCCCCATGAAAATTGCGACACGCTGTATATATAATTAGTCTGGTTAGAAAATAAAGAATTACTGGTATGTACTGTTCAAAATTAATGGGCTTGTTACCGATAATTATTTTCTCGTTATTTTTTTATGGCATTCAATAGAATTCGATCATCTAGATAAACTGTTAAAATTTCTTAATAAGTATATCCAATCATTAGATATTCAATGTTAAAGATTGAGTTTCAGTACAAAGCGCTTCGCCGACTCGTGACGTCATTCTGCATAAACACTACTCATTTTAAACCAGCAGGAAGATAAAAGAGATATAATTCAATAATGAAACGCCGTTTCCATAGAGAAACACAATAACATGCGCCACACGCTTATAGGGCATGTGCATCATATAACTAACATAACCTCATTTGTTATGTTTTTTAGGTTTACTCTCATTTTTAATGTTTGTATACTAATTTTTAGCTTGGAGACAAACTGGCTCCAAGCATATATTAAAAATTTGCACAAATAATTTTTCAAAAAGTTTCTTATTTTATTGTGACAAACTATTTAAAACTTCATAAACATTACATTGAACTAGACTTTGGTTGAAAGTACAGGAACCAGGCAGAAATTTTAATAACAGCTACGTAAATATTTGTAAATCTTAAGAAATATATATTTTTGAGGTTACCTGTGAAGTCACTTGCAGATGCCCTATTAAATCTTGACTGTTGTCTGATCAGCATCTGCAAAGTGACGTCACGCGAAGCACCGCCCTGTTATCGCGCGGTCCAACTTTGGTAATTTATTTAAGGTAATTAGGTATTTAAGGTAATTTTAGTATTTAAGGTAATTTAAACGTCCTAATAAAAACCTAAAAATTTGGAAATTGCCTTCAAAAGTGTTCTACTTTCGATTTATAAACGGGCCCATTGTATTAATAAAAATCACGTAATGAAAAACCGTAGTGTAATTTATTCCAGATAAAATATTTCTCCATGTTCATCTCATAGAGATATATTATTGAGTTGATGTCAATTAAAATGTGATAAATGCTATTATTTTGGTCCTGGAAAATGTAATATCTGGACCTGGAAAATTATGAAAAAGTCAGGGAATTTTAAATTCTGATGTTGGTGGGAACTCTGTATCAACTTCTCGTGCGGGACGAGTTTTAAAGACAATTTTTTTTTTTTTTCGTTTTAATACACCTAAATAAGAAAAGCTTGTATTTAAAAAGTTTTTTTACATTTAATTTTTTTTAGTGTTGCCTCAGTGGAATTGCTCCTCAATAGTTGAGATGATGAAACAAGCGGGGGTTCTGAAGCCAGTCATGCTGTAGATTGGCATCCAATATTGATTTTGATTTTAGATCGATAGAATATTGGAATATGATAATTTATCTATATTTAATGCTTCGTATGTTACTAATTAATCATTTTAAATTATTTACAGGTAAGCATCGCTTCACTCGATTTACTAAAATAATGGGTAAGAACAACATAATTTTTTCCTATATTCACCTTAATTTGTTTTCATAAAAGATGATAGTTTTCAGTAAATTTTTAAGGAGGACCGCCATACTACAAATATACGTCCTAAATTTCATATTAGTGCTCCACAAATATTCAAAAAGCAACCTCCTAACCTCAACATATGAAAACATGTGAAACTCAATATGTGAAAAACCGGGACATCAGTGGCACACCGTTTGAATTCTGTTAGAATACTAAAAAATAGCACACAATAGTAGTGAAAGAGTATACAATAAACAATGAATATTATAGGATCTAAAGCTTCAAATTTAATTTGTTTAGAAAGCACTAACTGTTAATTACAACTAATTTATTTTTAGCAGATAATAGTCTTTTTATAGTATTAGATATTTTTAAATCGCAGATAGAGTCGTAGAATCTAATAAATAGGAAAAACGACAACGGACAAATGTTAAAGCCTTGTGGGACCCCGGAAATTGGAATGAACTTGGATAATTTAAGTCCTTCATATACATACTGCCTTCGATCTAACAGATAGTACGGAGATGCGGTGAAAATTCATAATCTAAAAGTCTTTAAGAAGAATATTATGATCATTTTTTTCTATTTTCTTTTCTGATTTTTCGACCACTTGCATTCTCTTTTAAAAATAATGTCTAAACAATCTACAAAATAATACAGTTATACAGTAGATTACTGAAAAAGAACCTCTACATCTGTGACGTTTACGTCAAAGAAACTGTTTTTTTAACGAATGATATGAATAAGATTAAGAAATATGAAAATATAAACAGAATTTGTTTCCGTTTTCAAAGCTTTATTAAGAATCTTTCATGTGCAGTGTATATTAAATACACAGCTATAAGGATATATTTATATTCTATTTAATTATTACTACTTACATAGAACTGTTGATATAGTTGATAGCTTTGTTTTAAATAATGTTAAATTTGCCAAATTCATCTTTTAGACGATATAAGGCAGTGGACCACCTTTGTTAATTGTCGTGGAAGAAAATAGTTTTCATATTGATAAACTTTTTTTGATAACTCGTCATCTCACATTACTCATTAGCAGGGAAAGGAGGATAGTGATGAATGAAACTGTCAATAATGTCAAGCGGAACATGTTACTGAACGACGTTGAATTGATAAGCATTTTTTGTAACAATTATTTTGAATTTTACCTCCTCCAAATTGAAACGCCAATAGAATCTGCCGCACGTACTGATCACGTGCATTTATTACTATTCTCCTTTCCGGCTAATGTATAGATTAATTGTTCAATAATCAAAATTACTATCCCCCTAATCCGTATGTGGTCATATGTTAGAATTCTCATTACGGTCTTGCCTATGTGTTAATGCAAATATTTTAAAATGGAATGTGTATCTAAAGACCGCCATACACTGCAATGTTACATGACAGTTTTTACCACTCAAGTAAAATTTTGTACGCAAGAGATTGCTCATACACTATCCGTTTGTTATGCCAGTTGTATTAAAAATTGAAGTTCAATTTCTCATACTAAACGATTTATCAATTTACTATTCTTCCAAATAACCAGCAATACAATTTATACACTATGAATAATATTATATATTTATAACACTAACTAACCGTGTCAAAGAAGATCATATCTCCTATTCTGATATTCTTTATATGTCAAAGATGTAAATGAGACTTTTCTAAAACTCGTAATGTAAAGTGTTTACAGGTTGCAGGCATAAAATGATAAGGACTTATGTCGAATCAGTTGCCTATTAAATCACAGCACTTAAGTATTTGAACTTGATTAATATTAAAAAGGTGGAACCTGAAGCGATTTTACAACCCGGTGCGGTTTTATATCAGATAATGACAACTTAGATTGAAATAGGGCCCATTGCAGCGTGTAATGCGCTAGCGATTTGCATAATTTATCAGGTTTTTCAGCGTTGTAAAAGAGTGAATATTAATATATTATTAGTAGAGCGGGGTTGGTATACGAACTACAGGAAGTAGCTCGACATATTATTTTATAAAACGACCAACAAAAGAATCTTTTTTCATTTTTGAAGTTTTCTGTCATGTTTATTTTAAAAACTAAGTTTTAAGATTTATTCAAGGCGTCCTAAAAATTGTATAAAAGTGATCGTTATAAAGCGAGCTCGCGAGCTGGCACGATAATTTTTTAGGCATTTCTCCCTCAAATTACTTATATAATTTTACATGTAGGTATTAAAAATATTTCTAAAAAATTTTACGAAAGTTTTTTTTTGTAAAGGGCAATCCCATTTTTGACATATACCTAAAAAATATTTACATATAAAGCCATAGATTATGTTGTGTTACATAACATTTTTTTTAAAATAAATTATAGATTCAACAATAATTAGAGAAACATATGCAGGGTGTATCACCATGACCTTAAATTACCTCTATTTCCGAAACTGTTAAGTGTATCGCTACGAATTTTATGTTTTTCATGGTGCTCTATCCCCAACTAAAATATTTTGTTTTCTGTTACTTCCGGTTATACCGAAAGGTGTAACCAACTTCATTATTTTAAATGTAACCGCCTGTATATTTTTGCATTTTTAAATTCTAAAAAATACGTTTGAATTCGTTATCTGTTTATTTTTACACTGACCTGAATGTCGATATTAGGTAATAGAGTTCAATTAACTGGCTGATGGCAAAATTTGATTTCAAAATTTTTATCGCCCTTTTTATTAACCTCTTTATTTAGCTTCTACAGTAAAAGAAAATAATCTTTAGTTATAATAATTAGATGATAATCTTTAATTTTCTTCTACCCACCCTGTATATTTTTTAAATATTTTTCTTTGACTAGTAACTACATGGGAAATATTCTCGTTCGCCATCACATTTCTTTATTATTTTTTTATAGTAACCACCCTGTACATTTTTAGTATTTTTCTTTGACATTTTTGTGCTAACTACATGCGAAATATCGTCCTCCATCACGTTTTTTTTATCAATTTTATTAGGATGGCCACCCTGTACATTTTTCATATTTATCTTTCTTAATAGTTGTGTTAACAGCATATAAAATATGATCGCCCTCCATCATATTATTTAATTATTTTTTTTAAAGGCGATCACCCTGTATAGTTTTCATATTTTTCTTCCTTGAAGGTTGTGTTAACTGCATGCGAAATATCGTCTTCCGCCACATTTTTTTATTAATTTTTGTAGGTGACCACTCTGTATATTTTTCATATTTTTGTTCCTTGATAGTTCTGCTAATTGATTGTGAAATATTATCGTACTCCATTCACATTTTTTAATTTTTTTTTTTTTTTTGGTAATCGCTGTGTATATTTTTTAAATAGGTTTTTTCATTGACTGTTATGCTAACTACATGCGAAATATTACCGTCCACCGTCGCATTTTTAAAAATTTTTTATGACCACCCTGTATATTTTTAAATATTTTTCTTCATTGACAGTTGTGCTAATGCATGCGAAATATTACCGTCCACCGTCGCATTTTTTCTTTTTTTTTTTTTTTTGTTTACCACCCTGTATATTTATTCAAATTTCATATTTTTCTTTGACATCTGTATTAAGTACATGCCAAATATTATTGCACTCCGTCACATTTTTCTCATTAATTTTTTTGAGTGACTACCGCGTATATTTTTTTCATATTTTTCTTCTTTAACAGTTTTGCCAACTACATGCAAAATACTATTGCCCCCTGTCACATATTTTTATTATTTTTTTATGCTGACCACCCTGTATATGTTTCAAATTGTTTTCCTTGGAAGTTGTGATAACTACATGCCAAATCCGTCATATATTTTTCCATAATTAAACTTTTTATGTATACGCTGTATATTTTTGAACGGAAGTAGGTATATGTAAAATGTATCAACTTCATTACATTCTTTTATTGAGTCAATTCAAAATATTGCATTATGGTTGGGTTGAATCAATTATACAATATGGAATAACCGATTGTATAACAAACCCTTAAGACATCCTTCCGATCTGTTATAGAGAATTGAACTTATTCGACATCAGGCAGTTGTTTGCAAAAACCACATGTTTATTTTTGTTTGTTTAATATACATATAACTACAATAAATAAATCATTTAAATAACACTAGATTTAACACAGCACCTCATTTACTTTTACCTAGAGCGCAAAACACAAACTGGGAAAGGTGTTTTTCCTATATTGGGCCAAGATTGCACAATATTTTACCCAACTATCTTATACTAATGAATGCTAAATACCTCTATAAGAAACACTTAATGAACTGGCATACTTCATCCGATCGAAATACTCTGTATAATATTATAGAACCATAAAAAATTATATTGGTATTTATAAAAGCAAATTTAAAGTTTATGTATTGTTACGTGTTTACACCTCTTTTGTAAACACCCTGTATCGTGGACCCGAAAATTATAACACCAGGGTAACACTAAACACCGATGTAATTCCTACTTTAGTCCCTTTGTTTACTTTACTTCCTCTGAACTACTCTGCTTACTTGAACTGTACTTAACTAAAACCTAAACTTAACTTTAAGCTTCTCCATGCCTTTATATACCCAAAGATGAGGTATCCAGAATATTCTGTTATAATGTCATCACTCTGTTATAATGTCATGTTTCTAGTAGGCTCTATACTACTTCCAGACTCTGACACCACGCGCAATCTCTGGGCCGATTGCCGAACCAACCAACTGAATTGTTCTTTGTTTACTGTCTACCTTTTGCTCATAGATGTCTCTGGGGTATAAAGTTTGTCACAGTATGTTTGTATGCTTATGTTGCATAATGTTGTTGTATATGTTACCAATGTTACTATGTATGTGTATATTATTTATTATTATCAATTTTTAATTAGGTAATATGTTTTAAATTTTATTTTATAATTGTTTATATTAAGAACGCCCATTATTCCATCTGGGTACCTGATTTGATTTATGTATGTAATTTTAATAAATGGCAGAGCCACACTGTTGGGATGGAATTCAAATGCTCAATTGTGTGCTTATGTGGACCTAAATGGACTTACTTCTTTATATTATTATTGTTATATTTTCTTGTCAATAAATCATTATTATTATTAAATAAGGAAGTTATTATTTTAAGGAAACACCCTGTACATGCACGCATTGTTATACAACTCGGTTTCTTCCAATATAATTTTTCACACATGGTCTAGTTTCAACTCTCCGCTTCTTTGTTGGGACGATTTTTTTCTTGTCCAAACAAAACAAGCAAACAGGTGGCTGTACAACAAAGTTACGCCTATTTACACACCAACTGAGCTTCGTGCCGCACGGTACCCACACATTTCATGCGTGCGTGTATCACAAAAAAAGGTGTAATTTTAAAAATATTTACCTGCTGCTGCTGGTAGAAACTCCTCTCGGATGGTATAAAAAATAATGTAACCCGTATCCAGCTTAATCATTTTATTAAAACCTAGATTACATGAGAAAAATCGCATCGGACGCAATGCCGACGCTTCACCTGACCACCATATCGCGGAAATGTTCATTATGTCTTCGATTAATTTACAACAGGCATATGGGGGCATCAATATACATCGAGTATACATCTTGCAAACTCATCCTCATATAGTGTAGTGTACTTATAAATCGTATAATGGCTAACATTTGTGTATTTTTTACTAGGGACAGCTGAGTGGGCATTTTTGCATATTTGAAAGGAAATTTTCACCCACATCTTGTTATAAAAACATTTAATTAACGTTAAAAGTGGTAACGAGCAACATCTGCTCGACTCCAGGAGGTTGATAAAGAATTATGGCTATATAAATCTCTTATTTCTACTAATTAACCTAGCTAACCGCTTAGAGATTTGCGCAAATACTATAAATCTGTCTCTAATCCTTGTGAAAAGTTTGTAAATCTCTAAATTAAAGTGTTGCTTTAGTTTTCATTTTAATGGCCACCACGATGTGACAACAAGCTATAAGTGAAAGTTGCAGTCGGGCGTTGCCGATTACGAATTACATATAAACATAAGAAAGTGACTTGTGCCGTATTCAAACAAATGTTATTCAAATAGATATTATTAGGACATTTTATTTATGTTATAAACTATACATAATTTAGTAGTACTTTTAGTACTTTTTACTACTGGATCATACTTACCGTAGTTGTTTTGATTGATTCTTAAAAATATGAATTTTATAAAAATTAATTTAAAATTTTTTAAAAACCTCCGACCAAAACCCCCAGTCTCATCTTTAGGAAAGTCAAAATAATGCAGCTAGAAAATTTAGTAGGGTACACGCGAGTGTCGGCTTTTCACCCAAATGTGTTTTTATCGGATTGTTTAGGTTCGAAAATGTCTAACTGCGTAATAATATAAATTGTTCAGACGTTCAGTAACTAATAAATAATAAAGGAGAGTGTTAAAAATAGCTGATTTTTGCCCCCCCCCCCCGCATAAGATCCAGAGAAAATGGTTGGAAAAGGCTCAAAATTAATAAAAATACGTCTTCGTGGTATCAAAAGGCTGGGGAAAATTCTATTTCAGCACTAAAAACAACAACTGAAATTGCGTTGAATAGCTTATACTGAATGTGACAATTACATTTATTGTATGATAATTATTAGGTATCGATTCAATAGAGATAACAAAAGATTAAAAAAAATTCGTAATGTAAAAAGGATCGCCTCCTCGTGGTGCATTGTGGAAAACACAATAAGTGGCCTAATGATCCTCCTTTGCAAGTATCCATTTGCATATTTACTGTACTGTGGAGTTATAACCGAGGAGACACACGAACACACAAGCCGGCAAAACATGAACCCCCCCTTGTTCCTGGGGTTAAAATGAGCCTATATTCAAACAACGATGGATATGCATAACATTCTTTTATTTCACGTGGAACCTAAAAATTGTGAAATGTTTTTCTTGACTTAATACCTACCTACAATAATATTTCTTTATGTTGAAACAAGAAAAGTTAACACATCTAATTTGCTTTACAATAAAATCATGTCTTTATTTAATTTTAGCTTAGGGATTAAAAAACATGATTCACATTTGCTCACAAAGACTTAAAATAATTGGTTTAGTTGATAAAACAAACAAATGTTAAGCTTTATTTAAATAACTAATTGTAAAAAATAAACACTGTAAATAACGAAATAATTGCCTAATGCAAACATTTTAATCTTGATCAGCTGCATACACGCAAATATTAATGTTGCAATGTTGATGTTGATTTATAAGGAATTAATAAATTTAATACGCTTAACGGTAAGCCGTGGAATACTGCATTCATGCGACAGAGGCATTTACGTGTGGGCTAGAAATGTCAATTTTTTTCCGACACGCGGTATAGGTAAACAAAGTAGGTTACTACAAGAGTTGCTGATAAACGACAAACAAAAAATTACTTGCACTTGCATGCATAATATACAGTGTCAGCGTAGTCATTGTTATAGTATCTCACGAAGAAAGTATTCAATTCATTACTTCGCGGACGTACTTGTATGTGAGAGACTTCTCATTTAAACGTCTATAAAAAAAAATTGCCCATGATCATATTTATTTTAATCCTGATGAAAAATATGAAACGAGTCCCAACTACAAATATTCAATTTTTTGTAAACCTAATACATTTAATGTGCACTTTTTAAAAAATGAAGAAACGTGAAGTTGATGATTTAACGAAGTTTAGAAAAAAACTATACTTATAACTTTTGATACGACTGTTGAATTCTTCCAGATTTTCCAGCTTGCCACGAATACTGTACTTGTAAATGCCGTCGCGTCCGTGCGCATGTACAAAATGTACGTACAATACATTAGTCAAAATTATGGAAACAATTTTTAAATAATCGATATCTGCAGTATTTTAGTAGGTGAATTGGACTATTCCAGTTTATATCATTCTCTTAGTAAAATTTCTGCACTCATTCCAGTATGTATAAAGTTCAGGAACGTAAACAGTGCCATAGCTATCTATAATAACAGTTTTTTCTTGCTTTTAGAGTAATAGATTAGCTAGCTAGATTTACATTTTGATCCGGAATAAAATGGACAGGTGCTTTTCTGGCCTCAAATAAATGCCTATGTATATTTAGAACAGTATACTAAAGATTCCCCTTAACTACATGCGGTTTACCGTTCTACCAAAATGGCTGAAAATGTTTGTTTGTCATTTTTCTTGAAATTTATGTATCTTATAAAAAAAAGTGTAAGGCAAGAATGGCAGAAAATTATAGACAATTTTGTTCTTATAGAATGAATGAGCTTTAACGAAGGTTTTCATAACACACAGTCAATGTGAGTTTCATTATTATCTTTAGCTGGGTCTTCTATGGTCATAGTAGAGCGACGACGCAGAAAAAAACGACGGTTCTGTAATTTGACATATTTCTGTCACTACAAGTTCAATAAATTGAATTTTCCACTTCAACTATACTATTGATCTTAGGACAAAGAAGTTATAAGAAAAGGTTTTCTATACTTATTACAATTTGCATACAGAAGGTTATATAACTTGTTCACCTATAACTAAAAATAAAGGACCTATGCAGAAAAATAAAAACCGCTGTTTATGGAACTTTAATGATATAATATTTGAAATCCTCTACCCCAAAAACCCATAAAACGATACCCCACATCGGTAGTGTGGTGGGGGGTGGTGATAGGGGGGTGGTAGTGGGGGGTGGATGAAGTAAAAAAATATTTTGAGGTTTCTGGTTCCTGTACATAGGTACACTAAATCACAATTTTTTTTCATCCCCTTTAATAAGGGGGGTGGGGAGTGGTAATGGGGGTGGCTAATGCCAAAATTTTTTTTGAGACCTTAGCTTCTCTTGTATATACTAAATACCAATTTTATGGACTCTTTCTTACCTGCTTGATTGACCTATTTACCCTAAATTTACCCCAATTTACCCCCCAACCTTTCGACGGAACAAGATGAAGATATAATCTAGTTCTAGATCTCGTTAAAGTACATATGTGTACCAAATTTCAAATCAATATCTTAAACGGTTCCAGAGTAAACGTGCGCACAAAAAAGTTACAGACACCGACAGACAGACAGAAATTTTTTTTTCGCTCAAACTTAAAATCTCGACGTTTCATGACATTTTAAGCCTATTTGGACAATAAAAAATTTAAAAAATTTTTTTGTCGTTACTATACTTCCATTGGACGTGGAAGTAAAAAATGGGTTGTTATTGCCATTTTTCAAAATAATATAATTTAATTTTGTGTATTTGTTGGAGAATTACATCAGAATAGAAGACTGAAATGTAGATAGCTACTGAAGTCATTTATCCAACCTAAAAATGCTTTAATAGAATTAAGCGTTGGTTTTATAGCTAGGCATATTATATGCGTTTTATGTCAGATTCTACCTTACAATTCTTGCAGAGTAAGATGCAATGCAAACCAGCTTTTTGCAACCACTGTTGGTTTTGGTACTTCCTTTCTTGCAAATACATTGAGTCAATTGCCTGGGGGCTTTAAATACCTCTGGAAGTGTCGACCATTTTGTCTATCAAATCTCTTCTGGCATATATCATCTCCATTTGTTAAGAGGGAGCAACGCGATCAAATCAGAGGGGAGTGGGCGGAAATGAGCCAATAAAGTACAGAGAGCTGTCGTGTTGGTTGTCTAGTTTTGGCGTTCGTACTTTCTTAACTATTGCTCTACCTACTTACAATCACTCCTGAAAGGTCTAGAACACATCGAAACCAAGCTTTAAATACACGAAATGAGAGCGCATCGGTTATAAATGTAATTATCTTTGCAATCATTTTTAATAATCTACTAAAACAGCATTGTACTAAAAAAATTTCCAGCAAAAAGCATTTTCTAGCGAACTGGCTCATGTTATTAAACTGATCAAAAGATATTCTTGTAAGTAAATGAATAGATACTACACTTCTATTGAAGAACATTTGTAGCTAAAACTTGTTTATTGGCCAATATGAAGAGAGATCTTCCTAATAAACAAGTTTTAGCTAAAAATGTTCATCAATAGAAGTGTAGTGTTCAGAATATCTTTTTTTCAGTTTAATAACGCCAGCCGTTTGGCTAAAGACTGCTTTTTCCCAGTCAAGATTTTTAGTACAGTGCTTTTTAATAGATGGTGCCACCTACAGCACTACAATAGGGCATCTGCATCATGTAACCAACATAATTTTAAGTTTTTTAAGTTTATTCTCATTTTTAGCTTGAAGCCGTACTGGCTCCAAGCAAATATTTAAAAATTCACGTAAATAATTTTTCAGTATTGTTGATTAATAAAAGTAGACTGCTAATTACAGGTTAGATTTCCAACCTACAAAAAGAGTCCTATTTTATTAAGACAAAGTATTTAGAACTTCAAAAACATTACACTAAACTAGATTTTAGTTGAAAATACGGGAACCAGGCAATTTTAATAACGGCTGCGTAATACTTTTAAATCTTAAGAAACACATATTTTTGAGGTTAGCTGTGACGTCAAGTGCAGATGATGATAATAGCCACACTGCCTACCCTTCGCCCCGCTTTAGCTTTACCGATGAAACTTTGTGCTTGGCGTTGTCTCCTCTTAAGATCAGGTAATTTTTTTTTCAAACTAAACTTTTAAAGATTGTCCTCAAATGTGTTACCACTTTGGTAACTAGCTCTCAAAATGTGTTGCTCCAAGGCTGCTTTCGATAATGGGATGTTGGAAATTGTTCTATTTTTGGATGTAAACAGTTCTTTCCGAACTTGATTCACTTCAGTGCAAGCAGATATTTTTGGAAATTAGGTTATGTAAATGAAACGTAATTACTTCCACATCTAGTGGAAGTATAGTAACGACAAAAAAATGTTTAAAAATGTTTATTGTTCAAATAGGCTTAAAATGTCATGAAACGTCGAGATTTTAAGTTTGAGCGAAAAAAAAATACTGTCTGTCTGTCTGTCGGTCTGTCTGTCTGTCGGTCTGTCTGTCTGTCTGTCGGTCTGTCTGTCTGTCGGTCTGTCTGTAACTTTTTTTTGTGCGCACGTTTACTCTGGAACCGCTTAAGATATTGACTTGAAATTTGGTACACGTATGTACTTTAACGAGATCTGGAACTAGATTATATTTACATCTTGTTCCGTCGAAGGGTTGGGGGGTAAATTGGGGTAAATTTGGGGTAAATGAGTAAATCAAGCAGGTAAGAGTCCATAAAATTGGTATTTAATATATACAAGAGAAGCTAAGGTCTTAAAAAAATTTTTGGCATTAGCCACCCCCATTACCACCCCCACCCCCTTTTTAAAGGGGATGAAACAAAATTGTGATTTAGTATGAGTACACGAACCAGAAACCTCAAAATATTTTTTACTTCATCCACCCCCACTACCACCCCCTTATCACCACTCCCACCCCACTACCGATGTGGGGTATAGTTTTATGGGTTTTTGGGGTAGAGGATTTGAAATATGATATTATCAAAGTTCCATGAACAATTAATTATTTCCACATACAAAGTTTTTTTCGTTGTGAGTGACTTGAATAGAGAATCTGGATGTGGAAGTAGTGATTCCTTGGGCAGCGGTTTTTTAATTGTGTAATAGAAATCTTTTAGAAAAGATTATAATTCTAATATACCGGAAAGTGCGTTTTTTTCTCTATGTAGTTGTCTATAAGACTAACTCATACCGTGCGTGTAATTTCCCATTAGGCATGTACATTCACGTAGCGCGATAGATATGACAACACAGCTGCCGTAAATTCCTCCGTCCCATGATACAAAGATCCCAGCCTGTTATTTCATTTCAACCAGCTGGCACGCGCGATGTTGTAATTTTACTCCCTATGCCTAGCGCTCGGCTACACGCACGGTATATAATTTACCTAGTATGTGCTTAATATTTTCGTGTCTTTGGTAATTTATAACTTTATCATAATAAAGGAGCTTATATAAACACACTTCTATAAACAGCGTGAATGTATTGGAGTACTGTTGAAATAGATTCAAAATTTTGTCGGGGTTTGCTTTGAAATGAAAGTGAAAGCTTCTGTGACCCTGGATATATAATTCAAGTTTTCCAAGCAGTCAGTTTTCTCTTTTCAGGGAAGGAAACTATATCACATCCCGTGAAGATGTGAAACTCAGCAATGCAGCTCATTTCCTTCTAATTTTTGTACCATCTTATGCATTTTTACAAGTCTAAAATATTTATTACCCCCAAACTGTATATCCAAGGTATTCAAATCTTGCTTGAAAATAGTAAACAAATGAAACAGTCACATTGGTGTCTACAGCTCTAATACAAATGTCCTTCCAGCCTTTTTGGGCACAATCTCTTACATGTAGTATTGCCTTTGTATCTGCTTCTTCTTGGTCACATGAGTAGTGAAATTCCTATTCTTCACAAGAGTTAATACGATTTCGACGAAATTAAAGGAATCGAATTCAATCTTCTCTTTAGTCTTTACTTCTTTACGTCTTTTATATGATAGTTACCATAAACAGCTACACGCTGTTTCCTACATGAACAAAGTCCACTTCCACATGGTTCCATGTGGAAGTGGACTTTCAGTACTGTGAACGTGTGTCCCCCGTTTATTTCAGGTTGTCAGGTCACCGTAGGTGCTTCTGACTTTTGGCACCGCACAAGTGGCACGAATCGTGATTTTCGCTCAAAATTATCTAGAGCACTTGTTTAGCAACCGATTGGGATAATTTTTTTAAAAAAATACTCGTTATTTAATTTCCAAAAAACGTAAGAGAGCCGATTTTGGCATAAACTTAAACAAAAATATTTCATTTTTCATCATTTTTTAGCATTTTTATAGCCGCCATTGATTCCGCCATCTTGCAGGTTGGTTTATGACAATTTGGATGTCAGATTCGTAATCAGCGACCTCAAAAACCCCCAAATAACAAGATTTATGTATATTGGATAAGAGAAAAAAGTTTTTATATTTGTAAATAACATGGTGTGATCACAGTGTAACATGGGCATTTTGGCTAAGCTCGGGTTATTTTTGGTATCAATTTTTCATTTCGTAATTTTTTGGAAATGAACTTTGAACCATGAATGAATGTGAATTTAATATTTATATAAAAAATCTGATTGTCCGAGAATATAACGAGCGGAAATAGTCGCGTTTTCAAATTTCCTGTACTTATTCACGTTTTGAAATTACTTATCAAATATTAATTCTCGATATTAACACTGGATTTTCTTATCTTTCTGTAAATGTTTTAAAGCAATTAAGATTAATACGGTATTAGTAAACATACCATTATCATGCTTGTGAAATAAAAATCGATTGAACTCTGAACTATTATAGTAAAATGAAAGATATTTAACAAACATCAAAAAACAGACTTTCCGTTGATTACGTAGTCGGCCTCATGTGTTTTATTCATACTTACATAATAAATGTGACATTTTTACGGCGCTATAAAAGAAACATAATTCTCTGGTTATTAATAATCGATATAAAAACTACATCAATGAAACGCCTTAATAGAATTATTGTTTTAAATATCTAAATGTACAATCGGAGAATAAAGTAAAGTTCCTTCCCGTTTCATTGAGTTTCAAAAATTCACAAAATGAGACCGAGGTTAACCCAAAGCTACCTTCTGTTTATTGTGTGCTTCCATTGTTTCTTCTTAGTTTTAGATACATAGAAACAAATTAGAAAGTAACCCATTTGCAAATTGAAATTTTCATGTTTTTCGGCCCACCCTAATGTGGATATTCTTGTCTTAAAATTTAAGACAGGAATATGACTACGAAATTTTCTCTAAGATTTTGTACAGGTCTAGCAAATACTAATTGATATATTTATAAAATGTTTTCAACAGGTAACTATTGATAACATTCATTTTCATATGCCTCTAATTTGCAAAAATAAAATGTATTATCTACATCACTGGTGTAAAGTGTAAAAGCAGTGTAAGATGAATGAATCTTTGTGACACTCTATATGTTATTTTTTTTTTCCAATATCACCTTTTTCAAAATTTTGCACTTTTGGTCGGCAATTTTGGGTTGCATATTGGAATAGCAGACTCAGTACGAAACAAAAAATTAATTTACACCCTTATTGTGAGACCGGCTCTTATATACACGGTACCAGTGTGGTGCAGCACGTCGGTCACGACTTAGAAAAAACTAAAAGTTTGGAATATACGCCTCAACTCAGATTCCTCACGATACACCTCCTTAAGGGACTTCCATGCACGTGTCACGATATAATGCCACTAGCGCAGACATCTCAAAAATTTACCATTTCAAACTTTACAAAACAAACAACATTACACAAATCAGAAAGCATAATTCGCCTTTTCGTATAAAACTCTTTTCTATCCTCTTTTTTATTCAGTCATATTTATCCCTGATATCTATATGTACATGCGCCTTTGGCTTTTTTATTTCAATTATTTTAAGTTGTTTTTTCACGTTTAAATTTAATTTATATGTATGTTGATGTTGCACCCCCCCTGTGACCAGGAGATATATTATTTTACAGCCTAGTCCTCCGATTGCCACGGCGACAGATGATCGCTTGATTTCATCATTCCAAAGGACCCTCGTATTTTGAACATAACCTTACGACTAAAACTTATTTTGTCAGTTTGACGACTGAACTATTAATATTTTGTTTTACGTACATACTTATTCGCAGTCATATAATGTTTATTTTAATAGTTATTGACGGAAAATCAATAAATTACATGTATAGTACCACTGCAAGTAGTTAACCAACAATGTGTTATTAGTTTATCCAATACAGTTACTATCTTTAGTACGTAAATAGACTACTTCCTTTATTATTTTCCGTAGTGGCCATTAGATTTGCACCCGATACTATCTTCGATCTAATTAATTAGTATCATTAAAGGTACTCACTTAAATTAATGCAATATTTATAATGCAAGTCATAGTTAATTTGTATAAATTATTGGTTCACACTTTTTGCTTTGTTTTGCTCCGTTTACGTCTAGTTCAATTAAATAGCTCACTGGAAATTAGACACATTTGTCACTTATGCATATTTTTTATTTAATTCGTGCCATGGACAGACTCCGGCATGCTGAATACTGTGGTCGACAGTCTGTGAAATGTATGTCAACGTTAGAGGTATCTGAAAGTTTTGTATTGGAGCCAAATTTTTCAACATTTCTGATATTAATTCTGTATTTGAACTAGGCGTTAAATGTTTGGAATTCCAACAACTTGTATGAAAGGAACAATAAATTCCTTTTTGTAAATATATCTGCAAAATTACGCAACTCTATTTGACATTTTTTATTTAACTTTTCTTTTGGGTGTCCACTCTTTTTTACTAAAAGTGTATCAGATTTTTTCCCTTGGCAGTATTATTAATGTCACGTCCTTTCTTATTATTATTGTTTTTTGTTGTGACTGTTGAAGAAGTCACCACCGTCGTCTGAAGGTCGTGACACTATTATTTTATTAAGGGCGCCAGCCGCGCTTCCCCTTTTGACTTTGGGTGGTAAATTTTTACTCTCAGTGGGTTCGGTTAAGGTATAAGGCACAACCGGGGTCCTGTAATAGATGAGAAATGTATAAATTCGTATCTACTTTAGATTGCTAACTATTCCTTACAAAGTCTCCGAATTTTTGCGACGCACTGGTCTTACATCTAACACTGCTTATTGATCTATCACGTCTAATTACTTTTTTAGGGTTCCTCTCTGCAGTTGCTATGATCTGATTGATGTCCAGAATATCAGGCGTGTAAGCCTTTCATTCAGTTGTCGACCTAACACACAAAAGTTCCCGAGAGGTTAGACTTGAAGTTAGTCATTCAATAAAAAAAAATGCAAAAATTCAACTAATATCATTTATTGAGGCAATTCAAGTGTGCAGTAAATATGCAAGAACCTGTTTGATAATATGTAATAATCTGCCTACCAAACATGGCAAGGGCGACGCCTCCTTTAGAGGACGTGTATATTGAAGAGTATGTAGTATCAATCGCACAAAAAGATTAATAACTTCCTAGAAGCGCACAAGAGCAATTAACATTTTGGTACGCCTGTGGCTAACTTTATAGTTCCAATAGTGATATCGTTCACAAGAACTTCTCAACTGAAAATGCATTTTACAGCAGTCATATGAGGCTTTCCTGCTCTGCCATTTTGTTCCGTGGACTCACAGCGGGTTTGCAGAGAGTACGTGGAACAAGAACAAGTACGAGCCGGAGTAGATACGAAGTTCCCCACCAATCGCAAATGAGTACACTCGTGATTAGTTACAATAGCTTTGTTCAAAAATCCTCCACTCTCGGCACCAGTGCAAATGATCTCTCTTCAACTTATGTCTAGTCTCACTCTATCTCCTATGTATTTATTTATTTATTATTTATTAATTACCACTATAGGAACAATGTTCCCAATTATCTGCACTAGTGCAGATAGTGCAGGTATTTTGAACAAACTTAATGTCTCTCGTACCAGCTGAAGAACAATGATCAGCAGCCGTGTTATTTACTACATTTTACGTTACAAAATAACGAATTAGTTTCACAGAATAACTGCCTCTATTATTAACTATTTATTTATAGTGACATTCTTGATGTATGCTCGTTTATTTTATAACAAACTGGTAATTTATGACCACCCGCAAGCAGAAAGATACTCGGAGTATCTTGCGCAAATTGAAATAGCCACCAAAATTTATTGAAGAAAATAATAGTTGGCTGAAATTAAATTTTATTATTATCCGCCAGTCGTTACGACACGTCATCTTTATAGGCAGCTATTTTTGCGAGTACATCTAATGCGGCTATGAATTAGCTAAGGTTGTATTATGTAAGTTCTTAAGTGGATAAGAGTCGTCATTTACTTGCATAAGTGCAATAGAATTATTACCGTGTCTCTTCCTTATTTCCCACATTATTTATTGTACTGTTCCACAGAACTGCTTAACAGTCAGGGTACTTGGATTACATACTAAATCCAGATTTATATAAACGAAATAGTCCAAGGTGCATACATAATTATAATAAAATAACAATAGTCCTTGGTACATAAATAAATGATGTTTTAGGAAATCATAGAGTTTGGAAACTAATCCTGGAATGGGTTGGATGATTTGAGAAGCAATATTTTATCAAAACTTTTTTAAACTGCTGCCTTTTTGCTGCCAATAGTTGTTTGTGAAGACGTCATCTGCAAAATTGGGGCCTTGTTGGATTTTTGTATTTTTTTTACAGCAAATTCATATGTACTTAATATCGTTCTTCTTAGTCGTATCGTCCTAACAGGAATTTCATGAACCATTCATTATTCTAGTTGGTCCTCGTTTGCTGTAATGCACGCCTAACAGCCTCACCAAAACTCTTGACCATCGGCTTCTCGGTAACATCAGTCCAAGTTGGAGAGCGGCCTCTTCACTGCTTACCATCCGATTTTTCCTGATCCATTTTATTAACTAAATATTATTCTCTTTCCAGTTAATATGGCCAAAAAATTATAAAATTAATACGATGCTGGAGAATCGTTTTGCCTACTGAATCGAGCTGTTGGAGCAATAGGCTGTCTAGGGCCTTTGCAACAAACGTTTCCAAACAGATATCTCTCCACTACTCAAGTCGCAAGGAAAGATAGAAAGAACTAGAACGTTAGTAAGCCTGAACTTTGCGCATTTCGTGATTTTTCTATCACAGCAAATATCGTTCACCTGCAACCGATATTGCTTTTTTTCTCCGTGAAAATTGATATTAGCAGTGACCGGTATGCTCCATGGTATATCATTCCGTTTACTACCTCACAGTCACCTGGCCTTAACGTGTTTGGTTGGTCTATTTTGATTGGTCTTAACGTATTTGGTTGGGTTTGGTTGTCTATTTGCTCAGTGTTTAACGAAGCGCATTTTGGCAAACCTAGTTGTACTCAAATAATTTATTACGAATATATTATTTTGCTATTACTTAATAAAACCGCAGGTTATGCTAGTCATCTGATACGATTTCCGCGTCGATGCTAGACCATCCACCAAACGCGCAGGCAAATCTATATGCGAGCCAGTGCCTACCAGCGACCAGCCGTAAAAAGTGGAGATATCTCAATAAGTTCAGCCTACGTCACTTCACTTGATATTTCTACGCATCGAGTTGTGACCCACTCTCCCACTTTTCCGCCGCTGATGGATATGGGCTAGCTACCAGTCGAGCTGAGAATGAACGAAGAGTTCCTCACGAGCTCCGCTACCGGACTAGATGGGGCGAAGCAGGATCCAGAACCAAGTAAGTGTGGCATCGGATTTTTCTAAGACCGAAAATAAGTCCACAAACCCGTTGTGGTGAAATTTTATAAGTTCCGTTGACGTCACCGTATACTTGTACGCACCGTGCCTGGTCATGACTTCCACTCTGTCTCCGTTTTGAAATAGGAAAACTAACAGTTGGAGTCGAGACAGTGTGTCAGTTCCTTCTAACCGACCGACCGTGAAAGACGTGCCCCAGCAGAACCAGCAAATAAATTTTATTAAAGAAGTTGTCTACGTGTTACAAGTATCCGTATTCCGAAAATATCAAGTATAGCCTACGTCATTACTGGTGCGCAGAAGAGCAGTTCCCCAGCCGTGACCGCCGAAGCCAGACGTGCCCTGAAGTTGTAAATAAGCCGCGTAAGTTCGTAAGTTACATTGTGAATATAGGAAATAAAGATTAATTGTATTCTGAATTGTGCGTTTTACTGCTGTATGTGTGAAAGTCTAATTTTCCCTATTTGACCCACTGGAATTTACGGGTTTCTTCACTGTAGTTACTCCAGTCCCACTTTACAGGCTGCATTAGAGACGTGACGTTCCCCCACGTAGTACAGGGAACTGACGCCCGAGCAACTGATCCGTAAATACCGCCGTTGCTAAGGTGCCAAAAGTGACGCTTTCAGGCCTCACCGGAAAATACGTCACAAGTGTGCAATAATAGTTTTCAAGTTTTCCTTTTATAATTTAAATTTAAGCCTATATATTTTTATGTTGTCACACAGATTTAGGTTTAAAGCCAAAAACCCTGGGCAGTATTTCTGGGCATGACTTTTGATACGGTATCGCTTGATAAATTAGATTTTTACGGGATCAGAGGTGTATGTGGCGAACTTATCAGGAACTATTTAACCAATCGACACCAAGTAGATAGATCAGAAAACAGTCAAGAGAAAATTATTACATATTACATAGTACCTCAAGGCACAGTCATAGGGTCAATATTATTTCAAAGTTACATCAACGATATGCTCCGGTAAAGTATTCCTGCCAAGAATGTCTCCTACGCAGATAAGATTATTCAATGAGGTTGGCTAGGAGGAAATGAAACGTACAAAAATATCGGATAAAGTAAGTCACAATTATCAAACTGGTGTTTCGGAAAATTAAAAATACCATGACCAAAGAAAACTTCATCTTAAATTTGTAGACTATGTAGGAATAAAACTATATAATGACCTACCAAACAAAATAAAAGAAAGGAATTAAAAGTTTCTCATTATTTAAAAGGCATTACAAAACTTGTATAAGTATAAGTAAGATGATATCGAAACTTTAAAAAAAGATACTACACATGTAGGAAGTATATTAAATTAATCCTTATATTCATGTTGCTGCTATTAAAGTTGTCGAGAATCATATATTAACCATACTTCTAAATTTGCATACTGTTGTATATAATATATGTAATATACATTATTTGCATTATGTTTTATTTTTGTTTTTTTGCACTAGGTATGTCATTTACTCCATCAATTAATATATTGGATACTTATTTATAAAATATGGCACAAAGCAAACTTTAAGAGAGTTTAGAGATGTTCCGTTCTTATATTATATTTTGTATGTTATCAAAACTGAAAAGTAACCTTATCATTATTATTATTAATTATTATTTTAAATGAAAATTTTGTGCTCATTACACTATATTTGGAAATGGCGGTCTCGTTGATAAATAGTTTTGTGTCTATTGATTTTCCAGCTTAGAAATTATTTCGGTACCATAAAACTTTTTAGTTTCGTAGAATCTTGACAAAGTTTATGTTCATTGTTTATATTCAAATGTTCAAAGAATGTATTAAAACTACTATATCTAAAGTTGTTCCCCCGCTCGGTCAAAAAACGTTTTCCGGTTTCCCTCCGCCGCTATCAATTTTCATTTTCGAGCAGAAAGAAAATCAGGAAATTTCAAAATTGTGAATTGGTATACACCCTGCATAACAAATACACTGTTAGCAAGGTTAGGCAAAATCTGATTTTAGTAAAAAAATAAAATATCATTGATTTAAATACGATTTTTTTTTGTTTTTTTTTTAATTCTTTTTTAAGACAATTCGAGTATTTCCCTTCTTACATTATTTTTACACGGCTGTTTTGTTGATTTTTCTACTTAGTGATGCAGTTTGTGACTGTTTTAAAGTGACAATGGGCTCATTTAGCATTTTTTTAAACTCATATTTCGAAAGCACACCTTGTAGTTAGTAAATGTGCAAAATATTAGATTTTTTTTCAACTACTCATTACAACGGACGTACTAATTTCGTTCATATCTTTTAAGTGTTCTGTATTTTGTTAGGGGTTATATAAATATTGTATAGTTCTAGGCTGCAAAGGTACATCGGTGTCTACTCCCAATGAAATATTTATTTCATTACCAAGTAATGAAAGTATTAGGTATTTGTGGCAGCAAGCTGTACACAGGGAGATATTTGTTAGTAATAAAGGGACGAAGTATTGTTGTGAGGATCAAGTTTAGTGTAATAGGTTATTATTAAAAATTGTACAATAATAAAATTTGTAGCTTGAAGAGAATATGGAAAATTATATGTATTATAAAATACCTTTTATTTGCACATAACCAACAGCATTGTCGCCGTAATTTTGTTTGGCTGACGTAAAAATCAGATGAATTCGGTAGACTTTATTAAAGTAGATATGTATCTAGTTAACCTACCTCATTTCAGCACTTATGTAATCTTTATTATTATTAAAATATTCCATAACCATAAAAATGTCTACACACAGCAAAATGTTGGAATCAACCTTAACGTATCCATTTTCTAGAGAACACATCTTTTTATGTATAAAACATAACAGAATCAAATAAGTTAAATAACGTAAAATAACATCACAACGGCACAGTGTACAACGAAAGCTCTTAAATTGAATACAACTACAATATAACCGCAGAACTCATAGAACCAGTAGAGTGTTGTGACATCACAGATGCTCGCTCCGCGCCGTCGCGCGTCGGTCGTTTCAAATATAGTAGATATGCTTCTAGAGGGAAGAATATTTACTAGTGAAATATTTTGTCGAACTCCTCTATATGTTTCCTTAAATATATAAGGAATAAGAAACCAGACTGCAACCAACAGCTATTCTCCGGACTAATGCCCCGCCGAGCGCTGAATTACGAGTTACAAGCCTGGCCGCGTTAAGTACAATAACTATGTATTGCCACAAAACGCTAAGTTTCGATTGTAATAGACACCAGCCGAAAGACTTATTCCAATTCATTTTTGTTGCATGTCGTGGTTTTATAAATCTCGTCATGTACCAAGAGTGAACAAATGCCTCGTTACAGCCGTCTCAGACCTACCTTGCACTGACGAGAGCCAATAGCTCGAAACTGCAGTCTGCAAGTGGTATGAGATGGCTGGCACGAGAGCTCCTTTGAATGGGAATAAGTCTTTCGGCTGGTGTCTATTACAATCGAAACTTAGCGTTTTGTGGCAATACATAGTTATTGTACTTAACGCGGCCAGGCTTGTAACTCGTAATTCAGCGCTCGGCGGGGCATTAGTCCGGAGAATAGCTGTTGGTTGCAGTCTGGTTTCTTATATATTTAAGGAAACATATAGAGGAGTTCGACAAAATATTTCACTAGTAAACGTTTCAAATATGTTACGAATTCGAAATCAAATATTTGGCTTAATATTAACGCTAGCGGTCTAATTTTTTCACTATATATTTAAAGGGTTTAATACTTACGGAAACTGCAGAAATAAATTATAAAGTAAATATCACTAATGAGCCCATTTCTATTTTGTTCATTATAAGCATAGCAAATTATTTATCGTAACACGGTGTAATCTAGTCTGTTCCAATTTTTACTTTACCTTATTTTTTTGCAGTATGTATTCGACTCGGTATTCGAAATTAAAAAAAAACCATTTTCTGGTTTTCTTTCATGTTTAGTTCATTTTTTAACCTCTTCCCACCCACAAGAACGGCGAAGTTATTTAATTGGTCCAAAATCGAAAATTGAGATAAGACCATATTATGTTTAGTTTCTGAGGTCCCCAGGAACATGAAAAAGTCGTTTTTAAAGAATGTCTGTATTGCATGTGTATATGTACTAGTGCTTCCAAGTCCCGGGATCAAAGGATCGTTCGGGACCTCGGGACCAGGACTGGAAAGTCCCGGGACTAGTCCCGAGGTACCGATAATACTTAAAATGACGTATTTTCGCCTTATTTCCAATTTGAAGATATTTTGCATAAGTGGTGAATGAAAAAACATTGAAGTATGTAAAGAACTTAAATTTTATTTATTCTAAACCAATATAATTATAATACTGACCTAACAAACAACGGCCAATTCGGCCATGTAACGATGAATTAATAATAATACTTATTTATATATTGATAATAAAAAAAATAAATTATTGTGGTTTAAATAAATATTTTAGGGCAACTAGAGCATTTAAAGAGTCATCCCCAATGACGACCGTATTTTAGTAGCTAAAGAGCCTGCCACTGTGAAGGCCCTCTCTGATTCCACGCCAGTTGAAGAAATCAACAAGTAGGCTAATTGCAAAAAATGCCCACGAATACCACCATTTTCAAATAGGGCCATTTCTTTCTCCACAATTTTCCTCGAGCTTTCCGGCGGATTATTTACTGGTTTCGATTGCAATTTTGCGTTTTTTAAAGCCATGTCTAATTTTTCTTTTAAAGGCACTTGCCTCTGTACTCTTTCTCGAAGTTGGGCAATAGACATTGGCATTTCTTCATCATCTGACTCGTCTGCTTCCTCTGCTGCTGGCGAGGATAATCTTTTTACCATTTTTTTTATGAGGTAAGAAATAGTTTTGGAATCTGCACGCGCAAACAAACCACTCGAAACTGCTGGATCGGCTTTGGGGTTGTTGAGGTAAGTAAATACTGCTGAGGCCGTGGTTCTTCTTTGGTTTATACGATTTTTGAGGGGACTATTAATTTGTTTCAATTCTTCAAACATGAAATTGAAACTGACGGCAGCGTGAAGATTTAATTCCTCACGGCGCGGATCGGCACGGTTGTTTTGTGGAGATCACAGAGTAATGCATTCGGTAGAGGACTAGAGTAGAAACTTGAGGAATTGTTATGCAAATTGCGACCTCAGCTGCGTCTGCTGTACTGTGTCGCTGTGATCCCGGGACCAACAAATTTATAGCAAAATCCCGACTGGAAGCCCTAGTATGTACCGGCACGGTAGCTCAGTCGGTTAAGGCGTATTGGAGTGGCGAATATGCTGACCGACTGTCTATCGCGTTCTGGGTCCGAACCCCACCCCCCGTATTGACATCACCGGTGGGATGGATGTATGTCTGCGTTCTTCCGAATGTGTAACCGCCCTTCCGGACAGTCTTGGCTTTGGATTTGGGGGTTGTCTGCTATATGTGATGTGTTTATGTTTATGTATGTGGATACACTAGTGCCGAATATTAATTTTGGCAGAAGGATAATATTGGGACAAGATACGAGCTGATGGGTTTTGATGCAGATTTGATGATTTTTAGTGCCCTTTTCTTATTTTTTGGCATAGCATCAATTTTTTATTGTACCATTCGAAAGTAGTTGTTGTTCTGATTTCAACGATATATCACAGTGCACTTTTTTCCGTAAAAAAGAATTATCTGAGTCCCGTGACGATGGGTCGTAAGTTCTAGCGCCCATAGAACGAGGGCCTGCATCTCATAGCTCAGCAGTAGCGAGTCCAGTTATTAACTAAATTAACGAATTTTCGCAAACATTTGATTGGGAGACGCCAGCCGCGAGTAGCAGCTCATTTTTTGTTCCACGTTCATTCATTTTATTTTATTTCTTTGAAATGTTTGAAAATATATTTGATTTTTTTTTACTAGTGATATATTTGCCGAACTCCTCATATGTTTCCTTAAATCTATAAGGAATAAAAACCAAACTGCAACCAACAGCTATTCTTCGGACTAATGCTCCGCCGAGCGCTGAATTACGAATTACAAGCCTGGCCGCGTTAAGTGCAATAACTATGTATTGCCAAAAAACGCTAAAGTTTCGATTGCAACAGACACCAGTCGAAAGACTATTCCCACTCAAAGGAGCTCTCGTGCCAACCACTCCACACCACTTGCAGACTGCAGTTTAAAGCTATTGGCTCTCGACAGTGCACGGTAGGTCTGGAATGGCTGGAAGAGGCCCTTGTTCACTGACGAGATTTATAAAACCACGACATGCAACAAAAATGGCAAGCTCCATTTAGCGGCTGATCTCCAGACACCAGACGAAAGACTTATTCCAGATCTACCTTGCACTGACGAGAGCCAATAGCTCGAAACTGTAGTCTGCAATTGGTGTGGAGTGACTGGCACGAGAGCTCCTTTGAGTAGGAATAAGTCTTTCGGCTGGTGTCTGTTGCAATCGAAACTTTAGCGTATTGTGGCAATACGTAGTTATTGCACTTAACGCGGCCAGGCTTGTAATCCGTAATTCAGCGCTCGGCGGGGCATTAGTTCGGAGAATAGCTGTTGGTTGCAGTCTGGTTTTTATTCCTTATATATTTAAGGAAACATATAGAGGAGTTCGACAAAATATTTCACTAGTAAATATTCTGCCCTCTAAAAGCGTTCCTACTATATTCGATTTTGATTTAAATCAGGCCAACCCTGTTATCTGGTTATTCCTATTTAATTCAGTCATGTAAACTAGAATATACAGTATGTCTTTACCTATATGAACAATAAAAAGAAAAAATATTGACTGTGTACTTAATCTTAGTGGCACAAAATAAAAATTAATTGTGCCAAGTTCCAAAAAAATGTTAATCAAATAGGTATTATCAGTCGGCAACGTCCCACTGCAACTTCTGCTGTTATAAATTTGCGTTTATGGATATTAACTGTTGCTCTTTTCCCAGAAGGAGTACAAAAAACTCAATATATCAATAAGTTATTTTATGGATACATAGAAAACTTTAAAGAGTGTTTTTATCGATTTATTATAAGATTGATAGCCTTGAATTGAATTGAATAACGGTACAAAAAATATTTATATAATCCTTCATTCAGTCATTCTAGTTCTTGTTCAACACAAAAGCCATTCATTACTCTGAATATCGTCCACTGCCGAATAAGTAAGCGATATTTTGAGAAGGTTACTTTGTATCGTACATTTGGTTGCAAGTGTTGTTTGTTTATTCGGTGGACAGAATATACTTTTTTAATTTTTGATGCTGTGCTGCAGACTAAACAAAAATGTTTGCTGACCGCATACATGTTATGAGCACGTATGGATAATTAATTAATATGTACATCGCAGAGCTTTTCATCCGCAGATGAAATGCTAATTACGAGTAATCAAAAAAGACATTTAGTAATGAAGGGTTATTTAAATTAAAAATTAGGTCAACATTATGCGCAAAACTGAATGTTGGGTTGTCTTATTTTGCTATATTTCACATTTTTGTGAACCAAAAAGACTGATGTACGGGGTGATGCAGATCTTATCCGAAAAATTTGGAGAGGTGAGTTTTTAAAATTAAAATTTATAATATAGTTCATTTTGACTTTGTAGAACGCAACAAAAATTTGTATAGTAAGGGCGCCAACCATGCCTTCTACAACGTTTTATAACACTCTCAAGGTGATTCGTTACAGCCCTTAGAAGATGACTAGGACCTTATTACTGAAGTAGACGAATAAGAACAACTTCTACTTAGATTGCTACTCTACCACTCTGCTGTAGTTGTCAGCATGGATGCAATTTCTCTGATATAATACTTTCAGAATTTACCTCATTAGTTTTTGTGCTGTAATCGGAGACCTGAGCAGTCATGAGAAACTATGTGACGTTCCTTAAAAATCAATCCAACCCACAGAATCTAATGTACAAGTATGTATAAAACTAATCAATTCTGCATAACACGCACGGTAAGTTAGGGACACATCCCGAAGATGTTCAATCTAAACTACATACAAGAGTTAGAGGATAACATTAGACTGGCACAAAAATATTCTAATTCTTCGAAAGATATTGTTGACAAGTTTGTTTTGGGGTTGAAAGCACTTGAGATTGACAGTAGAGTAAGAGTATTTATTGAAAGTTTGGTTTGCTTGTGGCTAACTTTGTAAGTCTCTATGGGTGATTATATGATTTGAAAAGACGAAATACTTGAAAATGCTTTTTAAGGCAATAAGTAGGTTTGCTTGCAAAATATTAAACAGAGTAACTTAATGTTTTTTTTAAAGAAAAAATTATCTATCACATTACATTTAAGCACACTCCCATATCCACATCCTAAGATATGGTTGTCCTAAGGTTACACATTTGAAAAATACAGACAACATCCATTACCCTCCGACATTGCCAATGTCAGAGGTTAGATATCGAACTCACGATAGACGATATGACCAGGCGCGCTCGACACACAACAGTCTGTAGCTCCTGCGTTACCGTGCCATCGTTATATCTACAAATGTTTAAAATTATGATAATGTTTAACACAAAAAGCTGTTTGTATTTTTGCCTAAAATAACGTTGCTGCATAAATTGAACACCAAAGTGATAAAAATAATCTCCGAGTTTTAATAGATCAAAATGAATTTTTTCTCCACAATCTCTAAAGTTGACGGTTTCAAGTAAAAATTTTTGAAAGTTTAAACATTTTTAGTTGTTTTGTTTAATATCTCTTGCAAAATTAAATTGTTTCAGACAAAAGTTGCTTGTTTATTTTCGTAAAACAAGATGCCGAGAATACGATAAACTACGTGAAATCCAATATGGCGGACGCTCTAAAGTGGCGGATTACCTTTTTCTTCACAACCCCCTTGACATGGGTATCAAATGAAAGGGTTTGATGAGTAGAGTTCGATAAGCTGCGTGACGTCCTTCTAAACCCAAGATTGAGGCTTACCTTTTTTCTTCATAGCCCCCTTGACATGGGTATGAAATGAAAGGGTTTGATGAGTAGAATGCGATAAGCTACGTGACGAAGACTAAAAAGTTAAACAAATAAATTTAAAATAAAAACTTTTTATTTAAAAACAATGGTTTTATTATAAAACCAAACTGCACTAAAAAATACAAAATAATTTCAACTTTGTCAATAGAAAACCATTGGGCGCTCATAAAATGTAAACGTAAATCAAAATTATTAGACGAAGTAATATTTTATGAGCGCCTAATCGCCTAATGGTTTTTCTATTTACAAAGTTGAAATTGTTTTCTACTTTTTAGTGCAGTTTGGTTTTAAAATAAAACCATTGTTTTTAAAAAGTTTTTTTTTTAATTAGTTTATTAAATATTTTTTTTACAAAAATGCGTTCTCTGGACATTTGTTGTACCAACTTAAATAAATCACCCTGTATATTACTTTGCCCTACGATTATCCGTTGACTGGAGAAAAATGCGAAAAACTAAGCCAGTCTCCGTGCTAGCAGTGTTTTTTCGCGAAAATGGAAACGATTCATCCATCGAACATGTGAGGACTTTTCCGGATAATAATTCATATTACCGTTGAAAGTTTAAAATGAGAAAATATAGTTTTTGTAATTATTTTTTCTATTTATAATAATATGGGTTTTTATAAACCAGTGAATCGTTCAACACATATTTAATTCAAGCATTGTATGGATAAAAAATATTTTTCATAGTTTCGTCACACTATTGTAACATAATTTGTTAGCTTGGTTATTTACCTGGTTTGTATTTGGTTTGTTTAATCTGTAGTTGAGTCTATTGAAAATAAATAGTTTTGCACGGCACTGGTCTTAATCTCTCTCGCGCCTATATACGCTACGTATCTTCATTAAATAATTTCATTCCACATGGGCAACTCCAGTATAAAAACATTGTGAATGGTTTTTATTTGACGTAGTTAAAAACACTTTCAATTGTGTTTTTTTATGATTTTACTTTTCATTACTATTACGTCAATGAGTAAAAGGATGTATAGTCTTTCCTATATCAGTTGGAACAGCATAAAACATGAAGTTACTCATTACTCATATCCATGGGCGCCGACCAAGAAGGTTTCGAACCGTTTTTGAAATTTTTTGAATAAATTGAATAAACATTTTTATCATATTTTATATACGATACAGTGTTTGTGGTATACTTACGAATATTGTGCACGATGACATTGATTGGCCCAAAAGAAGTAATTAATTCTTATAATATTTTTTTCTAAGTCAAACCTATTTTTTTTATTTAAAATTAATTAGAAACAGGCAATGTGTTCAGTGTCGACAGTACAACATAAACAGTTTTTTATTGTAAACGCTGATTGACATTTATGTTAATTTACTCATTGTCATTTTAGCAATTTTCAAAACATCACAATGATTCCACAGGATTTATTAAAAAAGGCCATCAAGGCATTGTTTTGAAGTTCCTTGCATCTTTATTAAAAAAAATGTCACTGTTGTCAGTAATTTAGTATTTGCAAATAATGTATTTTAACGAATAGAATAAAAACTACAATTTGTTGTTTATTATAATGTAAATCTGTTTAGTTACTAGTAATTAAATTAATGACGGCTAATTTAATTTGAATTAACACTTTAATTCATCACCTCGTTCATCACATCCAGTTTTATTTTTACTATAAATTTACCTTAAAACTAGGTAAATCAAACACGTTGACAACGTTATGCGATTGGTAAGCGGTGGCCTATTGTACTCGGAGTTGGAAAAAAACAATTTTTTTTCATTTTAAACAAAAAAACAGTATTTTTTTGTTTAAAACAGTTTTTCTAGGTTTAAATGGTATGTTTAAAACAGGTTTAAAACGTTTAAAACTCTATTCAACTAAAATTAAACGGTGCTAAGTTACTGTGTCTGCTACTACTACTTGATGCCAGATGGCGCTCTTAAGGATAGGATTTTGCAGAGTGAGAGGGAAATATGCGTTTATTTTCGGTCTATTATAAATATTTAAAGTCATAAATGGTATAATCTTTAAAATAGTTTCAGATACCAGAAAAAAATTATTGGCTCAATTCTACAATAAATACGGTGTACAAAAAAAAATCCGAATTTTATTCCAAAACGTTCACCTTATTACCCCGAAGGGGGTAATAAGAAGCAAGCTTTGTATTTCATGCATACTATCAATGAAGAATTGCTGAGATAAAAAGATACACTACACATGTGTATCTTATTTCCCCAGAATATTTTGGCGAACTTAAAAAATTTATTTTTTTGACTACAGGGCGATGAAAGTACACGGAAATAAATACACCGCCTAAAGTTTTTATGCAACTTTATATTTTTAAAAATAACGTCAACTGACAACTCAAAATTCTTATTTCTAGTCAAAATTAACATTCCCAAACTAAACACACAAAATTGTGATTCTTATAAATTCTGTGACACTGTAATTTCTTTTTTTTTCCTGTATGACATCACGAGGAGGGTAATTAAAAATAGATAAAGAATCTTTGAGGAACTTGATCGTACAGCTGTCTTCTTGCACTTTAATGACTCGTCCCACATACCAAGCGATGTCATAGTAAATGGCATAGTATCGTTCTGGTAGAATGGTATCGAAAACACACCATCCCTGAAAAACACCTACCCTCAAAACCTTCCATCTTATCACTTCTTCCTAATAACCCCCTTGACCCTCTGCTGAGGGCCTATCTGCCATCAAATGATTTACTATATTATAGTAAATAAATGTTTTTATCCGTTGACAGCTGAAGCAGGGTTTTTTGTATTTCTTTTCCCTGCACAACCCAATATAATACACAATAACTTATTAGAACAATAAACGAACTCTTGATGAGTTCAAAAGAGAAGCAATGGATTTTCACTCCTACAGTTCGATTAAACTTAAGGGAATCGAATTTATTATATTAAAACAAGATCGGAAGTCATTTTGCCTCAACACCCGACCACTGCGCCACTCTACGCTTTCAGACGCGCAAATGTGACGTAGTTTTTATGTTTTATGATTGTAAAATGATACATAAATGACATATTTAGATGACTTGTAAAAATAGTTAAATAAAATAAAATACTAGTAATTTGGTAGAATGGTATCTGTTCCGCTATCTTCTTGATTTTCGTCATGAATTGGTAAGAAATCGAAGTCAACAGCATCATCATCATCCGAGCAAAGAATCTTAGGGTTTAATTCTTCCTCACATGGTCAATACCCCAAATAAGAGGTAATAAGATATATGAGTATCTTATAACCCCAAGCATTTTCCTTATTTGGGGTAATGAGATACATGACCATAACCACTGTTATTTTTGTTACAGAAAATTTTTTTAAAAATTCACCCGAAAGGTCTATCTTTGGCCCAGAAAATCATGTAAAAAAAATTAAGAATGTATAATGTGTGTTACGTAGAAAAAAAATTGTTTGTGTGAATACACTACTTTCACATGGTAAAGTTTCATACAAACATATAGTGCTGAGAGAAAATAAACTTAAAAAAACGCAGTACCGTTGATTATCTTTTTGACAGTGAATAATGGGGCTAGCTCGTGGAGTTTTTTAAATTTTTTTGTTCAACAAACAAAAAATAGTTTCTTATTACCCCACTTTCCTCTGTCATGCAGAATATTTGTACATATACTTCTGACATCCTGTATAAACTTTTATATACAAGGTGTTCCTAAATTTCGTTAAAAAGCCATAAATCTGTTATTTGAGGAAATACAAAAATGGACTAAAAGAGATTATCAACCACCCTTGAAGTTGTCTTTCTTCTTACAGCCCTTAAAAAACCGCCCCCAACTTTTGTTTTTAAATTACAACCTAACATTTTACACTGCAATGAAATCCCACATCGTAAATAAATACTGTGATGTACCGCGATTCCATTATATTATTCGGTTATCATTTTTTGTGTTTAAATCCGCAATCTAATAAAATATCTTATAGTTTTCCCAAAGGTAAATTATAATCATATACAATATAACTAGGGAGAGGAAAATATTAGACAGTTTTCCGCGCTTTCATACAAGTCGTCGCTTATCCGATATAGTGGTGTATGTCAACTCATTGGAAACATAAAAATCAACTGAAGTTTTTTCGTGAATGTACAAATACCAATCGTCAAAAGAACTGTAATTAATCTGTTTGTGATACATCTCTTAGTACTCAGATTTCAGATACAGCATACAATCTGCTCCGCTATCAAATTATCAAAATTGAGATACGCCAATATGTCAGATAAGCGACGAAGTATTTCTTGCCTTTAATTGCCTAAGTTCAAAGCGCACGGAAAGTTTTTGTGTCAACAAGCACTCGTATGAGATATCAAGGAAAACTTTCTAAGAGATATCCCGCATGTTAAAATAAATATTTCAATGTTAAAATTATTTATATTACTTTGATATTTATTTTGACAAGCCAGTTGTCACATATTATCGTCATGATAAAGCAAACAGTATAACTACAAATTGTGTAATTTTTCATTTCATTAATAGTTTTTCTGATTAAGTACGTTTTTATGTGAGTTTGTGTTAATAACATTGCTACTACGGTCTATATATACTCGATCATTGCCCCAGGGAAATTGTCGAATATTTCCCGTCTCTAAAGTAAAATCCTTAGAAACGTAAAATATTCATGAACGCAAGATTGTATTCGCTATCAATAAAGAAATGCGTCATTGTCATTATTACATTTTAATCATTTGGTAGATGGAAGTGATTCTCAGGATAATCAAGCCATTTTGAAAATGGGCACTTTATTTTCCTCATATTCATTATAAACCGTTCACCGAATAACATGTTTCGAAGCATCGTCATTTTTTTCTGATATTGGCAAGATTATAATAGTCAAAAATATATAGTATTTAAGTCTTTTAACGATTTTTGACGTTTCATGTTGTGTGAAAATATTTGATGATCATTATTTGCCTCTTGACAAAATGCAAATTTAGCACGAACAAAGAAGTCGACTCTTGTGATTCACTTTTTATCTCATCTCTAAATTTTCATTCAAGCCAGATGGCCCACTTATCACCCCAGTATTTAAATTTAGAACACTTATTAATGTGTAGATAGGGGTTCGTAATTTAAATTCGTGCACGCATGGATTTGCTTTAGCGATGGAAAGATTTCATGCAAAGTCTACTCTGCGTTGAAGTAAACATTGGTTTATTAATAAATACTACATACTATTGGAATATTGAACTTCTCGAACTTGATATTTATTTATTATTTTCCTTATTTGTAATGTGTTATATTTATAAATATGTGTGATTGTGATATAATGCGGGAGTCAATATACTTGATAAGTTACGAGAAATTTTATTTTTATCTTCTTGTGTAGAATGCAATTCGATCTCTAATCTATCAGCTCGTGGGCACTTTTAAGCTAAAATATATGACCTAGCCAGTGTTATTATTACTTGTGGTCTTGGTATGTAGATTACAAATTCACTTATCAAAAAATCGTGTGTTGCATAATATTATAACATAATTTCTTATGTTTGTTGGGTATTTTGCCACTGTAAAAATATTTAAAAATTTTGATAAAAAAAACCTCTGCGCCAAAAGGATCAGACAGAGCCTGGTTTTTAATACTTCTAGTACAACAACATTTCTCACACCCAAAAATGTATAAACTGAAACAAAAATGTTATATGATAATTAAAAAAATATATCGAAGGCTGTTAACGTTTCGGAAAATATTTCTTCTTCAGTTATCAAAATTTTCAGTTGTAAGCATGTCAAACATGACAGTTTTTTTTTAACATTTTTGTGTCAGTTTATATATTTTTAGGTGTAATTTTGTACTAGAAGTATTAAAAACCAGCCTCTGTCTGATCCTCTTGGCGCAGAGGACAGTTTGTTTCTTTTTTAACATTTTTGTTTCAGTTTAATATTTTTAGGTATGAGACATTTTGTACTTGAAGTGTTAAAAACTAGCCTCAGCCTGATCCTTTTGACGCAGAGGTTTCTTTCATCAACATTTTTAAATATTTTTACAATGACAAAATATCCAACAAGCATAAGAAATCATGAATATGCTTCTTAGAATTTCAAATTTTTAAATAATAAATAAAGAAATTTAAATTTATGGGAGTAGAAAAGCAAAAATCCTCATTTTCTTAGTTTCACGTTTCACTGCTGTAGTGGGAGTTCAGTTTTTGATACTCGCATGAAATTTGGAGCATTGTTGTAGTTTTTTAGGGTGAATAAAATAGTGTGAGAATTACGCATCCTGTATTTGAGTAGCTGAGCCGTTGGGATGCCGAATCGTCTTTTGCACAAGTGTTACGTATGTTATCAGATTAATGAATCAGCTCTTTTTTATTAAAGTAATATTTTGAGAGACAATATCATGTGTTTATCGTTTATCTTTGGTAGAAGCAAGTTGTAAAGTTGTTCCAACTTTGTTATACACTTTAAAACGCGTTACGATAGGAGATAATGTCACTTTAAAAAAGTTAATTTACGTCCGCGATGTTGAAAAATGGCGCCCGAAAATGTTTTTTTTTGCAATTACCTCATAAACCATTCATTATACAGGGTGATCTACCATGACATGCGGAAAATTTATCAATAGGTTGTCCCCACCGAAAGGAGTTAAAAAAAATGAAAAATTTAAAATAAGTGACCAAAAAAATTACCTTATTTTATTGTAGAAATGCGCCGCCAATGACTTTAACTAATCTGACGTAACGCGATGCAACCATATCACTTTATCAGACTTGGGATTGACACTATTGACAGCAAAGTTGAAGAGGGTAGAAGTGACTTTTTGGTTTTAATTAAATCACACTACAAAAATAGCGAAATAAATTGAGAAGACATTGACCCTATGCTAATGAACTTACAACAACAAGTAGATAATAGAGATATTTACTTAAATCCGTCAATAACACAAAAACACCAACTTCGGCGGTGCGCTGTACCTGTCCTGATTGTTCGACCGAAACCAAAAAACGCGGCACTTTGACCGCACCCGCCGGCTTCACTTTTTATGCCAATTAAGGAAATGTAAACATCTCCGAATATGTTCTTTCCAAAGATAGATCATTGCTCTATACTGACCACAGATAAGTAACAGTAGCATATCTTTCTATCTTTCAGGGTGTATACTTTCTGGAAAACAGGGAAAACCTGTAAAAGTCAGGGAATTTCATTTTGGTCAGGGAAAAGTCGGGGAATTTATAAATTTATAAAAAAAAGTCAGGGAAAATTTATGAAAACTACTTATACCTAAAGTTGTTTCCATCTTGCGCCCCCCTCTCCCCCGCTCATTCAAAAAATGTTTTCCAGTTCCCCTTCCCCGCTATCAATTTTCATTTTCGAGCAGAAAAGGAATTTATAAATGGGATTTTTATTGGAAAGTCCTGAAAAACCTGGAAAAGTCGGAATTTCAAAATTGTGAATTGGTATAATGGCAAGTAATTGAATTCTTTGCAAGTTTTAATGCAACAAAAATTACTAAATTACCTCGGATCACTCTAAAATTTTGCAGGGACTTTCCCACTGGTACACCATTTGATTTTCCGCATGTCATGGTAAATCACCCTGTATAGTCCAATCAATTGAGGATTCAACCGTGGATTTTAGATAGGGTGCGATTTTATTTTTTATTATGTGGAGGGGTCAACATAAGTTTAAAGGGCATAGCAGGATAAGCATGTGTTAGGTGCCCCCGCCCCAATTGGGTCGAAATTTTTAGCACAAGTTGAGAGTAGTGTTAGATGAAATTTCCCAAAATATTATTTTTGGAAAACCATTTTTACGGGAGTTATGGAGGTAAAAAGAAAAATAGAAAAAAAATTTTTCTCAAAAACGGATAAACCGATTTTCATGAAAAAAATATATATTATGGCTTCTGATGGTGCAAATGTGGGAAAAAATTATTGAGTCCATTTGTCGAAAAAAAAGTGGTGAAAAAATTTTTTCAAAATAAAAAAAAATATTTTTAGGGGATGTTCTAGAGGCACACCCACCATTTTCTTCCACATAAATGCTTATATGCCCCTTTAAAACATATCCAATTTTCAAAGCGATCGGAAGGGTACAACATACTCAAAATTGATAATCATTGGCAGACTGCGGGCGGCGCGTAGTCTATGTAATGAAGCATTATAAGACGACTTTTTTGTAAATATTTCGTGCAAAGACGAGATTGCCTCCCTCCCCTCGTTTTCAACACGATGCAAGTGATGGGAGAAGTTTTTGACCGCCACAACCCCCTGAAACGGCCATCCCTCTTATGGATCCCTTTATGTTTTCATATATAAACGGGTTTGGGGAGTGATTTATCGACGGGTTATACTTGAAATAATATGGAAGGGGGTTATAGAGTGAGTGAAGTCCAGACAGCAGGCCTAGGGGGTTGATTAAACTCTCCCGAGGGGTGTAATTTTTTTTTTAAATGATTCGGTTCATATGCGTATGCCCCATTTTCGGGGTCGCTGATCACGGGAAAAATATTCATTTTTAGCTCCAACCCCCTCAAACAAGCAGAAATCACCCCCTTACTCACGGTTTGAGACATGAAGAGGGGTTGGAGCTAAAAATGAATATTTTTCCCATGATCAGCTACTCCAAAAACGCATTTGAATACGAATTATTTGATAAATAATGATTTTCCACTCCTCGGAAGGGTTTAATTAACCCCCTAGGCCTGCTGTCTGGACTCAACTTACTCTATAACCATCTTCCATGTTATTTCAAGTATAACCCGTTGATAAATTACTCCTCAGACCCGTATAGAAAACATAAAGGGATGGCCGTTTTAGGAGGTTGCGGCGGTCAAAAACTTCTCCTACCACTTGCATTGTGTTCAACACCCTCGAAACGGACGGAGGGAGGTAATCTCCTCTTCGCAAGAAATATTTACACTATTTCTGCCTTTATCACATAGACTAGCGGTTCTTTACTACATCTTACTACCACGGTCACTGGCGGCCATTACAACTCTACCATTTAAATTAGTATCAAACTTCAAGAAGTGTGGTGCAAAAATTGATGACGTCAACTGTGGGGTCAAATAAAATCTAGTTTGAAAATCTGAAGATTTTGCAATGATGACATCTGTAGTCAGCCTACGAAAGAACTAGTTTTCAAAGTCCACTAATGGGAGGTTACAGTGCCTTTCACTAGTGAAGGTGCCTGTTTATTGTGAGTCTTCTTGCCTCTAACTAGTTGGGGCGCTTGTTTATTGTAAGTTCCCTTGCCTCTCATTAATCGAGGTGCTTGGTTATTATGAGTCCCCTTGCTTCTCACAATTCGGGTTGACTTTCTTGCGTGAGTCCTCTTGCCTCTCACGAATCAGGTTACTCTATATTGATGAGGCTTCTCTTAGTCTTCATTCTTCGAGAACATCCCATAAAAAAAAATTTATTTTAAAAATTTTTTTCAAAAATGTTGCAGGGGGTTGCGGCAAAAACTTCTCCCCACCACTTGCATCGTGTTCAGCACCCTCGAAAATGAGGGGGAGAAGGTAATCTCGTCTTTGCACGAAATATTTACAAAAAAGTCGTCTTATAATGCTTCATTACATAGACTACGCGCCGCCCGCAGTCTGCCAATGATTATCAATTTTGAGTATGTTGTACCCTTCCGATCGCTTTGAAACTTGGATATGTTTTAAAGGGGCATATAAGCATTTATTTGGAAGAAAATGGTGGGTGTGCCTCTAGAACATCCCCTAAAAAAAAATTTTTTTTATTTTGAAAAAATTTTTTCACCACTTTTTTTCGACAAATGGACTCAATAATTTTTTCCCACATTTGCACAATCAAAAGCCATAACTTTTATTTTTTTCATGAAAATTGGTTTATCCGTTCTCGAGAAAAATTTTTTTTTCCATTTTTCTTTTTACCCCCATAACTCCCATAAAAATCGTTTTCCAAAAATAATAATTTGGGAAATTTCATCTAACACAAGTATCAACTTGTGCTAAAAATTTCCACCCGATTGGTGCGGGGGCACCTAACACATGCTTATCCTGCTATGCCCTTTGAGTTTTCTGTGTCGGGGATGCACCTATTTGTCCGCCATCTTGAAAATGAGGGTGTAAATGATTTTTTTAATATATCTTGAAAACTGTAACTTCCACAAAAAATTTTTGACGATGAGAGGTCAACTCTTTGTCGTGCCTTAAATTTAAAATTTATTTTTCATTACTTTTGCATGATGGCAACTGTAAGGACTTTAATGGCCTATTTTATTATAGACACAAAAAACAATGCACGTTAAACGGGTTAATGAAATAGAGATGACAATTTTAATCATCCTCAGATGATGGCGAAACACGCGATGTGTAATGGTATTCGAGTGAAGTATTCAACTGCATTTAGTGTTTGGGAAAACTACCTTAGAAGCAAAAAAAGACGGGAAGATAATTTTCCTTCTAATAGATCTCTATGCAATGAGCGGAATAGATTATTTGAATGCATTTCCTTAGCTGCTAATGAATAGATTCCACACCAAACATTTTACCTTATATGGAGACAACTTCACTGGTGTACAAAAATCGCAAATACTTATTAACTGCTCTTAATATGTTAATTTAAGTGTGAATATGTTTGCAATCCTTTTACGAGTATATCGAAGACATTGCCAAGTATAGTCTGTATTTACCTGATTTAAATAAACTGATAAATTTATTTGCCATGACGTTTCTATCTCTCGAGATTAAAGATTAGATTAAAATTATAGGCTTTTATAGCAAACAAGAGCATGTGAAATCGGCAATAGCAAGCTGTGTGGATTTATTTTAAAAAATATATAAATCTTTTTACCGAATTATTTCTTTTGATAACGTTTTTAACGTCAGCTTATTGTCGATATTAAGACAAGTCATCGATGTTGGAAGATGAATTTATCAGTTTCCGAAAATGGGCTAAAAACTCAACTTGCTCCGATTAGGGTTGAATTTGGTATAGTTTGGTAAAATACTCCTAGGCGTGTAGTAGTAGTAGTAGTAAACACCACAGGTAATACGACCCGCCAGTCTTCGTTGCAATTATTAGAAACAATCGAATATTGAATCTATGCTAAACCCGAACTAATCAATAGCGGACTGTTAATATATCGCGCCAAACTGAATTGTTCCAGCACATCAGCGGAAATACGCGTGATCCAATTTTTTTTCAGGAAAATAATATCTCTCCAGAAAATACAAAAACAACGTAGGAATAAGGACACACTATTGGTGCAAAAAATCGATGAGGATGGAAATTGCATGAATGGAGCACTAAGCCGGAAGGAGAAAACATAACAACCCAGGCACACACCAACTCCACAAAAAACCTACGAAAACAAGTAGCAGACCACATCCGAAACAACATAGATTATTTCACATCGTTTATGCTGGCTAATAAACATGATAATAAATGCCTTCCATCACGAAAGTGCTGCAATTCAATGATTCGGCCAGACGACGGAAACCAAACAGAAGAATATATAGGAGTCAGGCAAGGATGCCCCCTATCCCCCCGACTATTCACCACCTAGATCAAGCGATACAAACCGCAAAAAAGAAAACACCAAATTTTTAACGAAGGCACAGAAACATTGAGAACCCCGATCGTGCTAGCATACGCCGATGATCTAATCGTCACGAAAGAAGAGTAGGATAGGAGCGAATTAAAACGGACAATTTTACCCTTCATCGCGAAAAATAAACCACCATGAAGCCTGATCAAATACATAGTCAAAATACTGTCAACAATGACATATGAAGCTAAAAACGCGACAACAAAAGCCAACAGAGGAAATCTGAGAAGAACTGAGAGGAACATCATCCAACTACTCGCAAAAAAGATGAGACTAAAGCAACAACATAAGACAACAACATCAATACGAGCGAAAACAATTAGAAAAAGGATAGAAATGTACTCAATGAAGTACTGAGGACATGTCCAAAGAAGGGATTCAACACATTGAGTGAAGAAAGCGCTAATACTGGACAGCAAAAAAGGGAGACCATGATACACGTGGATAACAACAATTGAGAGGATCATGAACAAACTAGGAAAAACCAAACACACTGGGAACGAACCGCAAGGGAGAAATGAATACCATAAATAAATCGGAGGAAAGACACATAAGAAGAAAGTAAAACCGCAAAAAGAGGAACATAAACACTATTACATGCTGCAATGCATCTCACAAACATCTATACTCCCCATCCTACTCTCCTGTACCATGGGTTATGTTCATGAGGCTCACGCTGCTGACAACAGGTATGACTCGAATCCAACCCAGCATATACGTAGCCGACTCAAATATGTTCCCCGCGCGTGACAGCAATGGCTACCGCACACTGGTAACTCAAACCAAATCAAGAAACACACCCAATATCCGAATATACTGGCATTAATTTCTTTTGGGAATCGAACCAAGGACTCCTGAGTGAGAGTCAATTCAATTCAATTCAAACAGATTTTTTTCAACGTTTTAGTACATGTGATGGGCCTAGCCGGAACCCAGCCGGAGCCGACCAGACAACCACGACGTGTAGCGTTGTGGTGGAAGTGTGGTTGGGCGAGGTGGGTCCGGTTCGACTTAACGGCAATGATTTATTAGCTAGAACTCCTGTCCACCGCAGACAAGCTTAAAAACTAGATTAAAAATTTTAAAAATGTGCTCACGTGAGCCTAAAACTAATTAATATAAAGAACTTAACATTTAAACACTGGGCACTGACACGAAATGTTGACTCTTGATACGGGGAGCGCAAATGAGCGAAGCAACCCGTTCGAACGAATGACAACCTCGTGGTCTGACCGCCGTCGAGGAAGATAAAGTAGGTTCAAATTTGTGATTTAAAAAATTATGGTTTTGAGATGTTTTCAGCCTAGAGGGGATTTAGAAAGATAAAAAGATGACAAAAAGGATAAAAGAACAAAATTGTATAAACATAAAGAGGGGGATAGAGGGATTAGAGAGATAAAGTTGAGAAAAGATAAAGGCTAGGGTAGAGGTAGGTTATCGTAGGAGGAAGTGTTGCTAAGGAAGTTGCCGGAAGATAGGCAACGCCTGGTATGGTAGGGGGTGTATTGCGTTATGCTGTCTGATTCTGATTCGGGTAATATTGCGGGTTAGCGGACTATCGTCCAGTTTAAACTGGTAGAATTTTTGTGATGTTTCTTGGTCGTAGTCCGCTAGTGGGGTTATGCCATGGCAACGTGCATAGAGATCCCCGAGGGAAATAAGGCGCATTTTGTGTTCTAATACTGTTAATTTTCACATTGTCGTGACCGGGATGCTGCACCACTGGGTGAGAGTCAAGCGTTCGTACTTCTCAACCAAGCAGTCAAGGTGTGAAAATAGTTAAAACTTCAACTAGCTCTGATGAAAGTTTATAGTTTGCACATGGGGCACTAAGAAAAAATGTAAAAACTTTAAACCTTTTTGGAGCCAAGTTGAACATTGTACAATGTTGAGAATATTGAAGACACTATTTTAATCTGAGGTGTCGACAAGAGATTACGTAACCGATAAGCATAAAATGTAAGTACTATGCTGATTAGATTTATCAAAAAAATTTATTCTTTACAAATTGTGCTCTATCTTTACTAAATTATAAACCGTTTTTGAATATGTACCTGAAGTTTCGAACGTTCAAATGAACGAATTTCATATGAAAAAGAAAAATTAATAAAAACCACACTTCGATTTAGGTGTAAAAACTTAAGTATTGTGAATATTATTGTTAGCAAATGTGGCAATGAAGTGTTTACGCCTAAAATGATGTGTGGTTTTTATTAACTCTTTTTTTTTCATGTAAAATTCGTTCAAGTGAACGTTCGAATCAGATTTTTTGAAAAATTAATAAGCGAGATATTGTTAATTTCCTTACTAGTTTCACAAATAGCTTTTAATTAAAACTTTTCTTCGTAGCTCGGTAACCTTTGAGATTCGGACACGGTATATTATTATTATTTTTTACTCCAAATTAAATGATTTATCACCCCCTGAGGCTGTAACCACACCCTTTAGATGCGCCTGTATAATCCAAGAACGCGCCTTGCCTTAAAGAAGGCCAAGCATATTCCAGCAATGAACATAAACAAGTATTTTGTTTAGCAAAAGCTTGCAGCGTTACATAACTCCAGTGTTGGCTGACCATATTCTATTTGAAAAAATTTTATTGTTAAGTGTACAACATTGTATTACACATACTGCAGTAGATGTGAGGAAATCAACAAGTTAATATAAAGTCATGACTTTACATCATTCCCACCATAATTGGCAACTGCTAGTGCGACCAGTTATCTATGTATTTGTTGCAACAATGAGAGAATAAAACTGCGCATTTAGCCTTCTAACCATAATCCGTGCAGTTTTGCATTTCCCGTACATTTATTGATCAACAATGAAATACCCTTGGCTTACAATGCCACACAAGTTGTTGAGTAATACGCTCGGCTCCGGCCTCTATGGGATAAATTGTTATACTTTTTCGCTATTACAATTTAAGGATAGGTTTTAACCTACAAGTAACAGCAGTAACGAGCAACCAATTTATACGTGTATTGTATACTTCTATTTTCATTCCTGATCAGGGCCGGTCTCTGAACAAGGGAGATAGTCTCGAAGGTTTCAAAACGTAATAGTTTTCCTTGTATTTTGTGCCCTCTCATCTTACAATAGATTAATTTGAAAAAGTGAGGGCCAAATAGGAATAGACTGCAAAAGATTATTATAATTGTTATTGGTACGCAACATCCGATATTCGTTGGGACTGTACGATTTTAAATCACGCTGTAACGCTGCAAGAAAAGAAAGGAACGGAGAAGCCTACGCAGTTTAATTCTGCATAGCACAATAAGAAGAAAAAGGCTACGCCCAAGTACTTCTTTAGTTCGGTCGCTATTCGTTGGCCTCAGTGGCGTATCCGGGATTTTTTTGGGGGAAGCGTAAATTCTCAAAAATTCTAATACGCATAAATATTGATGTAGAATATATCGTGTTGCGTTGCGTTCGACAATAACATACGTATTACGTTCAAGAAAGTATAGTAAGGCCCACATATAATTCAGCGATATAAAAAAGCTCGCAAGAAAGCGTAAAGGTCACCAATCGCTTTTGGTTAGTGTACCGCCCGCCGTTCCACGTTGACTACCGCCCGTCCACGTTGACTACATAATTTATTCCAACATATCATCATTCCGGTAGAGAAATGTTCAACCTATTATATTCAGTGGGAGTGGCCTACATTCTTGTTAGGAAATGTGTGACCATTTTTTTGTGATGATAATAAAAGAAACCGAACACCTTTTACGCTTTCTTGCGAGGTTTTTTATATCGCTGAATTATATGTGGGCCTTACTATACAGTTAGAGGCGCATAACTTGTTCATTTATAAGCAGAACTAATGGAATAACGCGTTAGTTAAAATGACATATGTGATATGTCACTGACATATCATCATAGCCATCATTACCTTCCAAGGTCTTGAGACTCGCCTCAAGCTACAACACAGATCGGATTGTCAATCCCTCCACGTCAAACTGGAAAAGAGCCTCACCAAAGGGTGTCCTCAGGGCTCAGCCTTGCGATCTTTTCTTTGGAACCTAACCGTAGATAATTTCAAATCATCTGTCGTATCAATGAATTGTCGGTCCCTCGCAATGCCGATGACCTAGATTTTGTAATAATATAAGGAATTCTAGACGTACCTTAGAGGCACTTCCGATCTTGCAAACTGGTCGCCTCTACCTCGAAGACGAAAATGTGGTCTTTGGAGCTCAGATAAAAACCTGACGATTCGCCTTCTGGATAAGTCAATCTCTAGAGTTGGAATTATTAAATGCCTAGGTATTTTCCTTGATAACCGACTGAGCTTTCTAACGTACACTGAAAAGAGTGCATGTAAAATTACAGCCTCATTACATTAGAACTCATGGAATTTTACTGTTAGAATAATGTAATAAGAAATCACTACAGACAAATACATGTAAAAGTATATGCCACATAGAAATATACATAACTTGCGAATTTATCTCCGTCCTAATGTGATTTTACGTCAACTGTCTTATTAAATCACAATTTAGTTATCTACACCGAGTGCAAATTTACTAGCCCTCGTAACAACATTTTACATCCAATCTGTGAAATTCTAGTCATTATCACTGGTCACAGATCTACATGAAAATGCATGTGAAATTACACGAGTACTTTTTTCAGTGTACGTTGAATTTATAGTCAAGGTCACGAAATTGTTTCTTAACCTTCGGAGATTTGTCTGCCACAGTGGGCATCTCCACAACACGCCCTCCGAGTTATCTATGAACGTGCTGTTCTGTCGACAATAGGTTACGGCCTGAACGTCTGGGTCTACCGCCTTCAACACTCTAGAGTAATCCGCAAGCTCAGGAAAATTGAGGGTCTGTGCCTCAGGTGTAAGTATAGTGAAAGCCTATAGAACGGTTCCTATTGAAAGACTTGACTGTGTTTTAACTAGGAGTCCTCCGTCATATCTGGAACTAGCCTGGTTGCATTCTATCACGGAATTACGAAGTACAGGTTAATTTTCTACGCAGGTCAACGTTTCGGATTTCCGCTATATGGTGGATGTCATACGACACATTGATAATCTTCTTCTACATTGGCAGCTTGAATGGAACGAATTCGCCTTGTCGCAACGGACTGTGGAAATTCTAACCGAGCATGGCGAACTCGAGGAGCATTTGCTGAGGATAGGCAAATCTCCTACAGATAATTGTGAATAGTGCCACGTTTTGGATAACTCAATACGCAGGCTTCTGCACTAATGTCGCTATGACGGCTTGAGAAATGACATTCAGCTTGAGTCTTCCGAAATTGTCCGTAATCATCTGTCAAAATCCCTTTATTTTTGCGGAATTCGTACTAGTAAGTACGATCAGTAATAATTCCTACAGGGTAACTCAGCGTACATTTTCCTTTTCAAACAAGTATAACAAAAACATGTGTAAAGTTAGAATAGATTTATTTTAAAAATATGAAAGCACACACATGCGGATTTGCGTTTTGAAAAGAATATTGCTCATGTGCTGCCCATCTTGCTCGTTGCACTCTTCTATGCAGGTGCATAGACGTTGGAATACACGCTGGCATAAAGCAACTGGAATAGTGTTGATCTCATTGCGAACTCGTTGTTTCAGCTCCTCGATGTTGGCAGGGGGATTCACGTAAACGCGGCTTTTAAGGTACCCCCACAAAAAGAAATACAAGGGTGTAAGGTTAGGCGATCGAGGATGCCAGGCGATGTCGCCACGTTTGGAGATGAGACAACCTGGAAACAATTCACTTACAGTGTTTACGGACAACTTTGCCGTATGTGGTGTAGCACCGATGAAATCAACACTGTCCCAGTTGCTTTATGCCGACGTGTGTTCCAACATCTGCGCACCCACATAGAAGAGTGCTTCGAGCAAGATGGGCAGCATATGAACAATATTCTTTTCAAAACGTAAATCCCAAGTGTGTGCTTTAATATTTTTGTTATACTTAAAAAATGTAAAAATGTAAAATGTACTTTGAGTCACCCTGTACAAGAGAACTGTTCACAACCACAATTTGAGAAACCTTAGTAAAAATTTGTGTTTCTATGCCGTCATGTACTTTATTCTAAAGATCTTAGTTTTAAGTAGAATTCAGTTATACTGATTAACATGGTATAAGTTTTATATAAAGTTTTTAATTACCAACATATTTTAACATGACATCTCGAGCTAGCCAAACTTAACCTGTTCCATCCCGGACCGAGGTTAAATCGCAATATGCGATTGGTACTCGGTCAGGTGGGCAGGGTACTATTTTTTACATATACATATCTACATATCTTTCCTTTGACACGAAGTAGTACAAAATTACCGGTGATGCCACGTTCATAGTAGGAAATGAAGAAGGTGCTCTAAAATCTACTTCAGATGTGACACCAAAATATTTTTGTATTTTTGATAATTTTAAATGCTATTTTTTTAAAAGGTTCTTTAGTGTGTGTTGCCATCGCATCTCTCCGTTCCCAGCTTCCAAATATTTCTGTCGTAGCATTTATGGCCTAAAAACATGTTTGAGTAGATTTTTGTGACTATTTTCCTTTTTGACGAGGTTCTGTAAAACCTCTTTTTAGGCCCCGGTTGTTTTAGTTCGGTCCTGCTTATTACCACGTGCAGCTATGACATCACGACACATTATATATAGATACCTTTATTTCCTTACTATTATTACCCTAGTTAACACGGCGACGTTTAAAAATCCTTACAAGATTATCGAGCATAATTATTATAGAACATCGACAAATGTATTGTCGAAATGTTACTAAAATATTGCATCTTGATTTTTAACAAAACGATGATTTATACAAAAACGCTCAGCAGTACTTTTTTTTTAATTCTGTTTTACGATTGTTCTTTATACCTATCATAGATACATGTTTACCTTTGTTTTGTCACATTTGAAAATCAATTAAATGTTAGCACTTCTTTATGCTGTCGTACGACGTTAATTTCTCTTTGGTCAATTACTTCCACGTCCAGTGGAAGTATAGTAACGACAAAAAATTTTTTAAAAATTTTTATTGTCCAAATAGGCTTAAAATGTCATGAAACGTCGAGATTTTAAGTTTGAGCGAAAAAAAATTTCTGTCTGTCTGTCGGTCTGTCTGTCTGTAACTTTTTTTTTGTGCGCACGTTTACTCTGGAACCGTTTAAGATATTGACTTGAAATTTGGTACACATATGTATTTTAACGAGATCTAGAACTAGATTATATTTTCATCTTGTTCCGTCGAAGGGTTGGGGGGTAAATTGGGGTAAATTTGGGGTAAATAGGTCACTCAAGCAGGTAAGACTTCATAAAATTGATATTTAGTATATACAAGAGAACCTAAGGTCTCAAAAAAATTTTTGGCATTAGCCACCCCCACCCCCTTATTAAAGGGGATGAAAAAAAATTGTGATTTAGTGTATGTACAGGAACCAGAAACCTCAAAATATTTTTTTACTTCATCCACCCCCACTATCACCCCCCTATCAGCACCCCCCACCCCACTACCGATGTGGGGTATCGTTTTATGGGTTTTTGGGGTAGAGGATTTCAAATATTATATTATTAAAGTTCCATAAACAATTATTTTCACATACAAAGTTTTTTCGTTGTGAGTGACTTGGATAGAGAATCTGGATGTGGAAGTAGTGATTCCCTGGGCAGCGGTTTTTATTTATGTACTGTAAAATATGAACGACTGGAAAGCTAACAAAGCCAAGTAAATAGGAATAAATAGTCATGAAATATTTAAAAATATACAGGCCACCGTACAAGATGAACTTTCATAAATAACCTACCTGCACTTGTTTCTTTTGTTCTTCTGCATTTGTCTTAGACGCTTCATCCTAGAATTATATTCTATGCGTACTTGGTCCAAATGCAAATGTAAAGTGAAATTGGGATGTTAATAAATTCTCGTAGGAGAGCTCAATATAAAGGCAGAATTAATACAATAAAGGAAAAAAGAGAGCGTAGACGCGCTTTTGTAGATATTGTTCTCAGAGAAGGTAAAAATTTAATACTTAGACATGGCCCACTGTTCTTTTTTTTTGAATTCTTTAAAACATTGCGTATTAATTATATTCCGGAGGATTTACAGGACGACCCAAAAAGTAACTCCCCTTGTACAACACTGCACCTTTTCTCGAGATAGCTACAGCCGAAAAAACAATTATTTTAATCGACAATAGAGCACATGGGCATGTAAATTCAGAGACGAACCCACGGGGGGTTATGGGGGGGTACGCTCCCCCCCCCAATGTTGATTGAGTTGGGAAAATCACCAAAAATGTAAAAAAATCTTTATTGGGTATAACTGCAAAAAATGCGACTGATGTGAGAGCCACCGAATAGTCGACGGACAACGCACAACGCCGACGGGCCTACGCGACGGGCCAACAAAATAAACTCGTCAACTCGCGGAAATTCGACGTTCGACCCAGTAGACGGCACGACCAGAGCATACAATTCACAAAGACTGTTTTACATTAGAAATATTAGAATATTACTCCTTTTTGCCTTTATCAATACAATGCTTTGTCCTAGCTATAAAGTCGTTGGTTGTTGGTTTATACTGAGTATCACTAGTATCAGTTACCAACCTCTCAACGAGAGATAATAATAATAACAAATTGTTGTGGGTCAGAAATTGTTAAAATATTAAATTCTTAGAGGACACTGAATCAGAATCTGGGACTATTAAAGGGGTCTACAGACGATCCAGCTGCTGGGACCCGACATTGTTGGTACGCTTCGAAGATAATTGGAATTCCAGCGGACCAGTTCACTTTTACGAATGAGTTCAAAGCATGCCGACAAGGCTGGCTCCCTGTCGCTGGATCGTGTGTAGACCCCTTAATGCTACCTATTGCGCGTAATCGTATTGTATCTTGTTTTTCTCCACGGTCATTAAACTATAACGGTTACCTCATCCAGTAGCTTCTAGACGAAGGAGAGCGCGGGGTCAACTTGGGTCTAGCGCCTACATCATGTAGTTTAGTTAAACTTCTTTTGCATAATATTTGTATCGCTAGGCTAACTTATAGATTAAGTCTGAAATAAAAAAAAACATAAGGAAATATAAGTTGTAAAAAAAATGGGCAGTTGGCAAATTAGTTGTAGCTTTCCCCCCCCCCAAAAAAATAGCTGGGTTCGTCTCTGTGTAAATTTCATACTTAAAAACATCCCTCTTCCTGTTCACCCGTTCGGGGGTCTCTTTTTGAAAACCGTCGAATACGTGTCTCCTTATTTCCTCGGAAGAGCCCATTGCTGGAATATCATGTTTCTGATGTACGCGATTTCAGAGATACGGGTACCCTTTAGACTATCTACACCCCCGGTTTCACCCCTTCAAAAAGTGAAAATCGAAATTTCGTCTTACACGTATCTGGATTTTAGCAAAAACAGTATTTCTGCCAAATTTCAAGTTCAACCCTCTTTTTCACCCTCTTAGGGGGTCGAATTTTGAAAAATCCCTTCTTAGTGGTTACCTACGTCATTCGAGGAACCTCTATGCAAAATTTGAAGTTTCTAGACCCAGCGGTTTGAGCTGTGCGATGATACATCAGTCAGTCAGTTAGGGTATTCTTTTATAGATATAGATATCAATATCAATCATCTACAATTTCGCGAGTGAGTGAGTTTACCTATAAGTATGTAACCAGATTCACAAGTCACAAACCGTAACAAGCCAACACGGATTGGTGTCCGGTAGATCCATTGAAACCAACCTCATCTGCGTCATGCAATTTGTTTTTGAAAAATTGAACGATAGCAAACAGCTTCATTGACTTTTTCGATTAGTTTCACCACGGATTTCTAGTACAAAATCTGACTAAATTCGGACTGACATTTTGTACTATATGATTTGTTCATCTCATATTTAGAAATATTTAGAAAACAGCGTCAATATTGGGAACACCAGGTGTTCCCCAAGAATCTGTACTGGAACCACTTCAGTTTAACGTTCTTATTAATAATGTTATGATAAATCTTCCTTCAAAGCTTATTATAAGCGGATGACTTAAATATCTAACACGTAATAGAAACTGAAGAAGATTCTGAGAGGGCTTAGATAATCTGCTTAACATAAATGATTGATGTTTACTAAATCATTTACCACTTAATACGGATACATGTAGCTCATTTATATTTTCTGAAACTCGCAGCCTCATTTATAATTACTATTTAAATAACCAAATGTTACAAAGATCTGGTACAATTACGGATCTTGGTGTTTGATAGATGCCGAAGTTAGAATAAGCATGTAAATTTAAATGTTCGACGTTAAATAGCTTTGAATCTATAATTCTAACGATTTCATGAATACAGATATGGAATAGTACTATTTCCTTTGGGTGGTCAACATTAGAATATTGCTCATTGATATAGTCCGCGGGATATATTATGTACATACTATTGAAAATGTTTGTTGTCTTCCCAGTAAAAAACGTTACATAATGAAGATACATTTTTCTTGTTCAGTGTCGCTTTCTGGGAATAAATCCTTTGAACTAACGTTATTTTGCGACTCACGTCTGCTGCTATTGTTCCCTGAACTTTTATCAGATATGTCGCTGTTGACCAGTGTACCGAATCATTTTCATTAAAATGAGACAAGTGTATGTACGTTTACCTAATGAAAATACTCGTGAAGATTATAAATATGACTTTTCTTTACTTACAAGACCGCTTATACTTGGGAAATTAAATATTATCTATAAAGAAATAAGGATAAAGGGATATGTTGTGCTGTTATTAATTCTTAATTTTTCAAATATGTAAAAGTTAAATAACAATTTTTATAATAAAATTTATAATTCCACTTCTATTTTCAATACATTAGTATTACTTTTTATCGTCTTTTTATGTAAATTTGCCTGTTTTTCGAAAAGGATACTTTTCTGTTTTTGACCATAAGTAGAATGATGAGAGTTATCCACGAACTTCACCAGCTCAAGTTCCTCTAGGGACTGTCGTCCAGTGTTTGTGTGAAGTTTCCAGACAAAAAAAAACGCTGCCTAAGGAATCACTACTTCCACATCCAACTCTAACAACGAAAATAATATATTTACACTTCACTATGTGGAAATAATTGTTTATGGAACTTTAGTAATATAATATTTAAAATCGTTTACCCGAAAAACCTATAAAATAATATGCCACATTGGTAGTGGGGGTGGTGGTAAATGAAGTGAAAAAAATTCTTGATGGCTTTGGTTCTTGTACACACACACACACACACATTAAATCACAATATTTTTTCACCCCCTGGTGGCTAATGCCAAAATTTTTTTTGATCCCTTAGCTCCTCTTATATTTACTAAATACCAATTTCATGGACTCTTACTTGTTTGATTTACCTATTTACCTCCAACTCTTCAACGGAATAAGATCAAAATATAATCTAGTTAAACTGCATACGTGTGCTAAATTTCAAGCTCAGAAAAGCGGGTTTTTAAACTATTTTTTTTTTCAAATGTATAACCACAGCCTTGACTTTAGATTTGGGGAATGTCTAACATGTATGGTTTAGTCTAATCGACTGCTATAATTTCAATTCATATTAATGTTCTTATCATACTTATCCAATTTATAATAAAATCACAGGCGTTACAGACATCTCCTGATATAAATGAATATTGTTGTATCCCAATCAAATGCCAGTACCCGGAGCCAACTTTTATACTCGTCTCGTAAAAGTTTTGTTTAACGACCTGTTGCCGTATTTATTATTTATAGAGTGTTTATTAGAAGTTGTATTTAACTTTACGAAATTATGTATTTATCGTAGATTATCAGCTAACTAATATGTAATATTTTTATCTTCATAAAAATGAAATATCAACAGTTCCAAGTACTGGAGATAAAGCATAATACATATTTGCTATATTGATAACAACAGGTGTTAATATTTCAAACATAAGGGTTTACAGACATCCAATCGTCCCAGGGGATCCGACATTTGCTGTATGTAAACTGAGTGTAGTCAGGAATATAATTTAACTCGGTAACCATGCAATAAATGGGTCGATGCAACATCCTTTGTATATTGCATTGTGGTATGATTGTGCTCGGTTAGGTTAGTAATAGATTTATTTGCTGAGATCATAACCTTTTTATTTTTAATAGAGTTCGACCGTAGATTTATTATTGTTTTCATAATATTCACTGGAAAATATGATTATTTGCATTGAAAGATACATTGGCCAACTATGAATCACAAAACGTTGCTAAACATTGTGAATAAGAGGAAGAAATGAAACATTAAAGTCTGTTAGTTTTTTAACCCTCGACAAAAAGGAAGGTGTTACAAGGTTGTCGCGTATGTTTATCTGTCTGTCTGTGACTTCATCTCTTTAACTGTTGATCCGATTTTGATGCTGTTTTCTTTATTTGTCGAGAAGTTGAGAAGGTTTTTAGCAAGTTTTATTCATCTCTGTATACGTTTGGAGAGCTGCACATCATGAATAAAGAGTTGTTTTTATTTACAAAATTGGCGAATGCGTAGTAATTTGAATTAATTACGTAATATTCGATTTATTTGAAACAGTAGTTTGTCGAGAAGATTTTTAGCAAAGTTTTATATCGGTAGATATTCAGAGAGTTACATATCATCAATAAAGAGTCAATTGTCTACCTGTACTACATTACGAAATGGTTATAGGGATTTTTTAAACAGTTTCAATTTTACTTGTTTTCAGTTTTTTCTCACTTTTGTTATCTGTTAGCGTCAAAGATAAACCTACAAAATCATAGTTGGATATGGTTCAAGAGTGCTTCATGAGGGAGATGCCCCCTCCCCTCTCTAAAATGGTCGGAAGAAGGGTCAGTGACACAAAATCGGCAACAGATTAGTTGCAAAAAACAAATATTTTGGAATTTGGATGATGAAGGACATTGAAAAAAAACAAGAATAAAACCGCTGCCTAAGGAATCAATCACTACTTCCACATCTAGATTTTCTATCCAAATCTCTTACAACGAAAAAAATTTTGATATTATATTTGCACTCCACTATGTTTAAAATAGGAACTTTAATAATATATTATTTGAAATCGTCTGTCCCAAAAACCCATAAAACGATATACCACGGTGGAGGTAGCTGATGACAAAAGAAATGTTGAGGTCTTTGGTTCTTGTACACACTAAATCACAATTTTATTTTTTAATCTCTTTAGTAATGATATGGGGTGGTAGACTAATGCCAATTTTTTTTTTTTTGATATTTTGGCTTCCCGTACAAGCCGGGTGTCAACGAGGTCACTTTCCAGCTGTCATTTTTTTATTTTTTAACCGATCGAGATGAAACTTGGCACATGTCACACACATTAATCTGTCAAGTTTCTACAACTTCCGGTTTCACCGGAAGTTACCCGTAATTTTGAATTTTAAATGGAACACCCTGTATATTTTTACATCTTAGAACCTAGAGGTTGTTCTGCATATGAGTGTGCTAATTTTACAACTCTACGCCATTTTGAATTTTTTGCAGCCAATTTTAATTTTCAATCCAGTGTACCGTGACCTACCAGAAATTGTTCTAATATTCATAAATAATTGAAGAAAAATACGTATTGGATTTTTTTATTAATTTGTGTCACAGAGAGGTCAAAAGTTGATAAAATCGCTTTTTCGAAATTACTCAAAATTTTCAAATGAAAATATATCACTTTCATACTATAGCTAAATGTAGTTTTTCAATGCGAATCCAACGATGTATTACAACATATTCTGATGGTCACGGTACACTAGATTGAAAATTCAATTTGTCTGCAAAAAATTCAAAATGACGAAGGGCGGCTTTGGAGGGCGTCCTCTGCGTTAATGTGAGGAAAAAATGATCTGATGAGGGAGAATACGATGCAGGAGAGTCATTTTCCAGGCGAGCGTCCCCAGACCTACATCTCGAAAGCTTCACAGTATGCTGTCTATCTGCTTAACAGTACATGTCTCAGAAGCATAAAGAGTGATGGTGTAAACTAGGGCGTTACTGCAAAAGAAAATTTATACCTTTTACTCCCCTACCCTCTCTAAGGTTTTCTTCGTATTTTGTGAAGCACCTACAATGAAATAGATACACTTTTTTTAAATTAGAATAGATTACTTTTTTGACGTATCATTCGTGCTGTTATTATGTATAAAATTAAACATTTTTTTCTTTATGTGTGAGGGCTATATGACGTGATGCCAAATTTTATAGGAAATGTAATAAAAAGTACAGAATGACAACTTAAATAACATCTCCATCATACCAAAATGATTCAAGTTGTTATTCTGTACTTTAACGTATTATTTTTATTAACATCCTGGCGAAGTTTAGCCATAGCTATTGCACTACTCAACCACTACACATGCACAACAGACTACTACACAACAACCATTCACTGCGACATTGCCATCTGTCGCAGCTGAAACTCGAACTCAACAGAAGTAACAGCGACTAGCTGGGTTGTTCCACTCAACTACGGACTAGCCCACTGTTAACATCTCAGTAACACCTTGAAAACGCAACTAAACATATGGATGTTTAATTGCGTTCGAATCCCCAGAATTCGAACCGAGACCCCTTGGCCTCAAACTTAATGCACAAGCATTAAATCAATGAGTCGGTACTTTGTATTATTGTATTTTGTATAAAATTTGATATCATGTCATACTTACACCGTTAATGGTTTTAAAAAGCTTTACTTTTCATTATTTCGTCATTTTTTAATTTACCTCGGAAATCTGCCACTCTCTAAAATTTGCCGCGCTAGCTTCCTTAACGGCTACGTATCGCACAATAGCATAAATCGTCAGTTAATTGAGTTGAATAATTAAAAAGTCTAATTAAATCACATCGCTACAATAATAACTGATGCTTATTTGAAAAAATCACCTATTATTAATAACATATTAAAGATACAATTATTGAAACGAATGTGTCTTTACATGACTTTAATTGACAGGTACATTTCCTTCGTAAGCTAACTAAATGTTTTTATCGTATTTATAACCTTTTACATTATAATTCACATATAATATAATCAATAATTGTATATTGTATAATATATCAAAGTTGCGTTTGATAAAGCAAAAAAGCTCAATTTATTACAAGATAAAATCATTTATTTGTGTTAAAAGTTAATGATGCTGAAATCAACGTAGGAAAAAGATTATTTAATAGTCTTTACAGTATCATTAATACTTTGAATGCGTTATCTGATCCTGGTGTCATCCTTGTGGGTCAAACAAAATAATAATTCAATTAGCAATATATCGCTGACGATAAAAGAAAAAGGTTTTACATAATACCTTTGACAACAAAAATAGTAAGAGGTAAATGTAGAATGTGTACTAATAAAAATTATCGACGACGTCATGGCTTCTTCAAATATAAATCAAAGTTTCTTCGTCTGAAATATTGACAATTGACGTCGACATACGTAAAATCTGACACAAGCTCAGAAAATTTCCCAGTAGTTATATTATTACTAAGGCAATCACAAAAGTTTATATGATTATCACGGCAAATGTCGTAGATTTGGAATCGGTGCTTCGATGATTTTATGGCCCACCATTTATTTACAATTGCGAATTGATGGTAGAGATCAACTGATCTCGATTAAACACCTGATGTACCTAGTTTTAAAAGATGAAGTTAATCAATAAAATCTTGTATTAGCCCATCGAAAATATTCGATTATAGATGAATGATAGCAAAAAGAGCTATGTTAATAAATATCTTTCAATTGCAACTACAGAAATGGCGAGAACCAGAACCCTTAAATGCAAATGCATGCAAAGGTAAAGACAAATGACAGTTGACCGTTTGCCGGCTACTGATCACGGCGGGATCACGTTACTGCAATACCCAAACCCTCAATAGTGGACAACAGTGACCACTTGAATGTCACTTTTATACAATCATCCATAAGAGTAGTAGCGGGTGAATTCACAAAGTGTACTAATAAAATGTGTCGACAACGTCTTTAAATATGTTTGTACGAAAAAATCAAATGAAAATATATTGAATTTTCCTCGTCGTTATATGTCATTATCTGCATAACCGCGTGTATTAATCGTCAATTTATTCAGTTGGATAATAAAAAACACTTAATTTAATTGCATCGCTATAATTATATATGGTTATTTGAAGAAAATCACTCGCATCATTTATAACCTATTAGACATGTAATTAATTATTGAGACGAACGCGGCTTTACTCGAGTTACTCTAATTGACAGGTACATTTCCTTCGAGAGCTAACTAAACGTTTTTATCGTATTATTTATAACATTTTACATTATAATTCACAGGTAGTATAATCAATCGGTGCGTACCTATAATAAAGTTACAATGTATGATGAAGAAAAAAGAGCGTTATGTAATATTATAAATCTTATATTTCTGTTAATAATTGGAATAATAATCATATCAATGTAGGAACTAGATTATTTAATAGTATTTACATTATTAAACTTTAAATGCATTATCTGATGTCATCTGTGTGGGTCAAAATAATACTCTCTCTATAATATATCACCGACAGTAAGAGAAAAAGGTTTTATATATACCATCAACGATAAAAGTAGTGTCAGTGAAAACTAAATCATTACGCTCCAAGATGCAGTTAACGTAAAGAAAAGCAACGTGAACGCTACAATAGGGAACTTGCCAAATAAATAAAATTGATTTAAAATACTCAAAATCGTAAACTATATCACTAAAAACCCCATAGACAACAAAAAATTTTAAAAAACCTCTTCCAGAAATATAAGCGATTAAAATCTGCCGGATTTTACCCACTCCTGAAACGTGACGTCAGATGGAGAAAGTCGGATGACGGCGTCAAGCGACACCGATTCTGCTTTGGCTTTGATAATTCCGCATGCGCATGCTCATTTGTCAGAAACAACTAGCAGTGAACACAACCTAACCTAAAATTAAACGTATTCGTTCGAAAAACATCTTCAATATTCTGAAATGTCACAAAATGCTACTTTTGATTTGTTCGTACCGAGCCGAATTTTCGAATTTCGCCGTGTAATTTACGATCAGGTTTATCTGGAAACTTCCTCTTTACGTCACGACATCGTACGGCCGTCCCAATGGTGTTTTTCGAAAAATATGAACGTGTCAAGATTGCATGTTTTTGCAATTTTTTCGGCTCCGAAATGTAACCGTTTTTTTGCTATTTTTCGCAGATATCTCCGAAACGGTGGGAGTTAGCTCGAAATAAAAAGTAAGATCAAACGAGTACTTTCCACTACGAATCTTTTGCTGCCATCAGAATTTTGATTTTTTTTTCGTTTCGGAGATAACTACTGAAAAGTCGGCCATGTACAGCAAAAAATCGCAAATTTTGAGCATCTACAGTTGGCAACTTTTTAATCTTGGCTCCTACGCCAAAAGACTACTCTGGCTAATTTAAATAGAATTAAATTTGCTAAAACTTTTCTTTTATTTTTTGAATTCCGACAAAAATGAAGAAATTAAAGAGGGCGGGATTTGGGACTTTTTTTTCGGTAAAATTTCTCTATTTTGTCACCGTAATTAATCGGTAATTAACTGATATCGATCTCATATGCGATGTTCACTTAACATCATGTACTACTTTGATGCTCCGTTAATCTCGGCCCTTCGAAACAAAGGCTTCTGAAAAAAAATGTTTTTTTAAGATTTACATACACTCTATAGGAAAACGTGTAATTTCCTACATTTTCTCGAATATCTCGATAATTATCGTTCTTTTTGAAAAATTTGTAGACAGCTTATGTAAAGAGAATTGATTGAGCTTTCCGACACTTTTTTTCTTTAACATAAGAAACAAAAGACTTATGTTCGAATGTGCGGTCTCAAAGGCAACCGCCGCCCAGTCTATTAATTAGGGTGAAGACGTACTACTCGGCTACAGTACGCCATCTGTAGGACCCCACGTGAGACTAGTGTTCAAGACGTGACGTCACAGTGCTTTTCGTGAGAAGTGGCGAGGATTTCAACTTTAATTATTTATTGCAAAGTAAGTACTGCGATTTAAGAGCTGATATTCGGTGTGGCGTGTTTTTATACATAAACACACACTTTAATGAAATTTAAAAAAATCGGCAAGTTCCCCATTGAACAGGGTTGCATATCTACGGAAGCGTAGAAGGGCCACAACAATTTTATTTTGTGTCATACCACGAATTACATCTTATAAATCGTACACTCAAAGAAATAGTATGGGTAAATTCAACAAAAAAAAATGGTTAACTAACAATATCGTTAATTTTGTTAAACCAAACTATATTGATGGTATTTTTAAACAAGAGGTGATTGTTATTTTAATTAATAAAAAGTTGTCGTACAATAAAACAAACATTAACTTAAAAAATAGATGAATAAGACTATTATTTTGTTCGTCTGACTATTATTTTGTTGAATTCTGTCAAATTAAACTAGATAATAGTATATTTTATTTTTAACTATTATCGAATTGTAATTCTAACCCAGTATTAGTTCGCTGTATTATTGTACTTGGTAGACAAACCAATATTATTGTCGTCTTCTAGTTCTAAAAGAATTACCATAAAATTTGCTTGCTTACCACGTAGTCTATTACAGAAATTATTCCCAGATGACGCCACATACAAATCACTGACAATAATCAATCATGCATTATCTTATACTCTTATGAATTTATAGAAAATTAATAACATGATTGCAATGTTCAAATTCTCTCAGGGATCATCGGTATATTTAGATGGATCTTATAAACGATCTCTAATCTTTGGTTTGGGTGGTCTGATGTCTCAATACTGAGATTTTGGCTAACCAAAAAAAACTTCATCATACAATAAAAAGTGTAGATCAACCTAAAAATTAGTTGGTGAACAAAAAACAAAGTCGTTGTACTATTTAATTGTAGACCAAATTGAAAATGGTTAGTGAACATAAAAAAATGTCATTGTACTATTTAACTTGTTACGATATGATTATTAAACTACTATTTGTTTACGAAAACAAATAAAGTTGTATGACTATTCTTTTTTGATTGATTTAACTATGAAACTAGATAGACGCGATTTCATATGCTCTTTTTGGTTGAATTTACCTATCATTTTCTTTGAGTGTAATTACGACATAAGTGGACCATACTAGTGTATCCTTATATATTTGGACCCGCTGACACCGAATCCTAAGTTAGAATTGTCGGATTGGCCCGTCTTCACCTCCAACCCCCAAAAAAGCTCCTCCCTCTCAAAGTGGTCTGCCCGGCGGACCGCACCAGTGTATCCTTATGTATTTGGTAAGGATACACTGGTATGGTCCGCCGGACAGACCACTTTTTTTTTGTTTTGGGGGTGTTTTTTGAGCTTGATGGTGAGAAACGAGCCAATCTTACAATTCTGACTTCAGATTCGGTTTCAGCGGGTCCAAATACATAGGAAATACTGGTCTGGTCCGCCGGACAGACTATTTTTTGGAAGGGCGTTTTTTTGGTGAAAAACGAACCAATCTGACAATTCGGCGAAATTTATAGTTTTGTTGTGCTAGTGAAATCACGGGAATTGGGTACATTTTTAGTCAAACTTCGCGAATGGGGGACATTTACATTGGGGGACAGCTCCATCAAAAGGGGGACGAATGGTCGCTTTACACAAGATGCATTGGGCCCGATTCCGATGCAGTTCAACGTTTTTATTATCAAAAAAAACACGTTTTCAATTGCTTAAACAATGATAAAAAAATATTTCACTCTTTCAAATACCGAAACTCAGATTATTATTATTTGTAACTGACTATATATAGATGTTGGAAAATATTTGTCATTTTATTTTAAAACCTCACTTATACCGCCGACTGTAACATAGTCCATCCAAATAATCTATTTGTAATGTTTATATATACATTCATTATCTTTAACATTTGTCGATAGATATATGTTAAATTGTTGAAAAAGAGGGGAGGTCTGGGGGTCAACCCAAGATATAAATACATGGTAGGTTTTATGTTTATATTTAAGTACTACACAACGGAGATTAAATAGATTCACTTCTAAGGTTTACATGTCTATAGTTAAATATGGAATCAGATGATCATGTAAGTCGTTATTACAAGGTATAAAAGTAATTACGATATACAAGGTGATCTACCATGACATGCGGAAAATTTATCAGTAGGTTATCCCCACCGAAAGGAGTTTAAAAAATGAAAAATTTAAAGAATGTGACCAAAAAAATTACATTATTTTTTGTAGAAATGCGCCGACAATGACGTTAACTGACGTAACGAGGTACAACGATATCACTTCCCCTCCCCTTTTATCAGACTTGGAATTAACAGCAAAGCTGGAGAGGGTAGAAGTGATTTTTTGGTTTTAATCAAATCACACTACAAAAATAGCAAAATACGTCGAAGAGACATTGACCCTATGCTAGTGAACTCTACAACAACAAGCAGATATAAGAGATATTTACTTAAACCCGTCGATAACACAAAAACACCAAGCTTTGGCGGCACTTTGTACCTGCCGGTGTCCTGATTGTTCGACCGAAAGCAAAAAACGCGGCACTTTGACTGCACGCGCCAGCTTAACTTTTATGCCAATTAAGGAAATGTAAACATCTCCGAATATGTTCTTTCCCAAGTAAGTTCATTACTCTATACTGACCAGAGAAAAGTAACTGTAGCGTATCTTTGCAAGTTTTAAAGCAACAAAAATTACCAAATTACCTCGGATCACTCTAAAATTTTGCAGATACTTTCTCACATAGAAGACTAGTACACTATTTTATTTTCCGCTTGTCATGGTAAATTTGTATTAGTCGTAATTACGAAATACAACACATAATTGCCAGATACAAGTCATAATTACAACCTGTATACCATATAGATAAGAAGAATTTATAAAAATTTAAAGAATTAAAATTCATGAATATAAATTGGGGCCATCCATAAATGACGTCACTCCAATTTTTGAGATTTTAGACCCCCTCCCCCCCATTGTCACGTTTTGTCACGCTGAGTTAGACCCCCCAAGAAAATTACGTCACGCTTATAGAGACCTCCTTATGTTTTTTTTCGATTCCGTTATTTATTCTTCACGATATTTTTCGCCTCATGGGAGTAGTAAAAATAAAAAAAAAAAATTCCCGCCTCATGAGGGTGTGCTAGTAAAAATACAAAAAAAAGTTCTGCCTAATGGGGGGGAGGTCCTAATTAAAAACCAAAAAAAAATTTTTTTTGTCGCCTCATTTTTCATTTCTTGATTCGTTCACCATTCGTTACGCCACACTGAGTCAGACCCCCTTATCACACTTAGTCACGTAATTACGAACCCCCTCCCGCCCCCTGGAGCGTGACGTCATTTATGGATGGCCCCATTGCGACAGTGGTACACAGCTAAAGGACCCCGCACAAAATACATGAAAATTGACTCTTGGTTGAATTTTTTCGTAAATCTGGGAAAATACAGTTTAGGGTATGGCGATTAAAAGTTCGTGATCCATGAAACCCTATATTTTTTATACACGAAAATAAATGCTAATACTATTGATTATAATAAATAATGGTGTATGTATCTGTGTGTGTGTTTGTGTATATATATGAGCAATTGTACCAAGAAGTCGGTTTCTTAAACGCAGGGCACACCTTGAAAATATAATTTTTGGATATGGATATTTTCATGTAGGGCAGGGTTCAAGCAAAAAGATGATCTACTTGTATAAGGGTTTATAGACTGTAATGGCTGGCAGAATCACATAAAACTGATTTTCAGTACTCGTTATTAAAGATGTACCGACTAGGGTTCTTGCCGACTAGTCAATAGCCGACTAATCGGCTTTTCGGAAAGCCGACTAGTCGACCCAGCCGACTATTTTTAGATGCCAGCAAAATACGCGGCCAATTTCTTCGCGCGCCGACTTCGATAAACTTCGTGTGCCATCGCTCGTCGCCTGACGCAGGCCGCTGGCAGACGCGGCGGACCTATCAACAGTCACGTACACGTATTTTCTGTTTTGTTGTTTACTTCACTTCACTTAGAATATTGTTTGGTTTGCCGGTTGTTTTAAGGTTGCGTTGTTTTACTTTATTAAAATATTATTAAAAACGCCCTCTTAATTCAGCAAGGTTTGTTTTATTTTTTTCGCCGACTAGTCGCCTAATAGTCACCGACTAGTCGCCGACTACAAAATTGACCGAATAGTCGGCTTTCCCGACTAGTCGGCCACTAGTCCGTGCATCTCTACTCGTTATATGGTGTTTAACATGGTAAATTTTCGTGTTTGGGACCCTCTCGAGCCGAAAATACGAGGTTTCATGAGTCATGACCATTACATACTCTAAACCAGTGGTTTTCAACCTGTGGGTCGCGACCCCCTGGGGTGTCGCGAAGCAATCCCAAGGGGGTCCTGAGTTATTGAGAAAAAGAACCAATAAAGTTAAATCATTTATTGTAAAATCTAAAAAAAAGTTTGGGACGGGAAAAAAGTTTTTTTCGGAATTTGGATCCCCCCGTTCTTTAGAAAAAATTCGGGACGAAAAAGAAATTATTTTCGGATTTCTCCCCGTTTTTTTGTTATATGCACGCGGCCGTGTTACCCCCCGCCAAGCTCCAGATCCGCCCTTGATCCAGGTTGGGGGGTCGCGAGAGGGTAAACTTGTTTTTTCTTTGTGTAAGGGGGTCGTGGTTCGAAAAAGGTTGAAAACCGCTGCTCTAAACTACTTTTTCCCAGAGTTACGAAAAATTTCAACCAAAAGTAAAATGTATTTTATGGTCCTTTATCAATAATGCACTTGTGGTTCTTTTCTATACAATGCTGTGGGCTACTTAACTATGAATTCAGAGAAAGAATTTGTTTATAAGTATTTTTATTTAAATCATTCCTAGAAAAATTTCTCACTAAAATAAAATATCGCCCAAATATTTACCGTTTCTTAATAATTCTGCAAATTAAATTGTTGCAAAAGCAAAACATTTTTATTGGTATTAAATCAAATTTAAAAAAATACGTATGGACATACACAGGGCTATTTCGAATAAATAATCGTGATATAAGCGTAAAAATAATAGAATAAAAATGTACTGAAACTTTTCAAGAAACAAATATACAGATGAAGTGTTTGTTATATTTATTTTGGTTAACACCGAAACACTAAATTAATAATTCTTGCCATGACGTCAAGATAACCAGTCACAAATCTTTGGTACTCGCCACATTTGTCACCTGAATGATTCTTTAGTTTATTTCTACTTTGCTCTAAATTCTATGGAAGTACCTATGTAGATCTACTTTATGTAGGTAATAAAGTAATTAATTAAGTTGCAGATGTGTAATTTTTTTGCTCGATATAGATGTTTTTGTAAGCTCTTTCTGTTACATTTTCTGCATTAAAATATGTAGCATAGAGCCTATGAATATAGGGAACCAACTGTAAACATGTGTGTGAAAAAAATGACTCATTAACTACAATTTTACGCTGCAAACAAAGATTGTAAAATAATTTTCAATTAATTTTATTCATAAAAGAATAGAATTTCTAGGGTACATTCTCACTTTTCGAAACTTTTTTAAAAGCACTTTGCCCTCGACTTTGCCGTGATTAAAAAATTAGTATGCTAACTTTAATCACTCAAGTATTCTACTATTCGAATTATTCTAACAGCCTTAATTGTAAGATTTATGGTTTTGACCTTTCTTATTAAATGAGGTGACATGTGACACTTAAAATTAATTTCAATTATTTTTGTTTCGCTTTGGCCGTATTATTCCTGTCAAGAGATTGCAATATTTAGTCCATCCCAAAGATGCAAAAACCCCAAAAGTCTAAGGGTAGCGACCAAACATGGCCACCCCGTTTTCGGGTGGTCCCTACTACTCCCCTCGAACTATCCCCAAACGCAAGGAACCACCCCTAACGACTCCCATGCAAAAAACATCCAAACGTGCTGAAAATTATTTTCTACACGTTTTCAAGGGCGGGGAACACGATGCTGATATTTTTAGCCTCCCACCAACTACCCCTAAATGTATAAAACCACCCATGTTTCCCATATTTCGTTTTCAGGCATGCGAAGACTTGTTGGATCGGGGGTTTTTGAGGAAACTCAATATGTCCTGTAACAGTTAACAACCAGACATCCTAACGACCCCCGGGGGTTGAAACTACCCCCTCCCACAATCTTGAAGAAGGTATCTCCCGTTTTCAAGGGTGGAGAACGCGATCGGGGCATCGCTTTCTCTTTTAGTCCTCAAAAACTACTCTTGCATGCCCAAAACCATCGGTTTTTTCTTATAGTGAGATCACAGACTGGATCAGGTTTTCTGGTGAGAATTTTTTATTGCAGCTTAAGAGGAGTTTGATAGGACATGTTATGCACATTAGTCGTGTATGTGCATAGTCGACTTTTTTATTATATACTTACTTATTTTCACATTATGTACATGATTTTTAATCGTATACTAGGCATGCGTCGTATATGATTATTATTAAATGTTAATTTATTCTTTGGCGTTTACAAATTAGATTGTTCTGGCCAATCGGAGTAGATATTACACTCTTCAATGAGACTTGCTTCCAGCTGGGTACATTCATCATCATCGCCATTAACATTATCATTCTGTATTAAAATTTCCGGGATCAGCTTTTGAATGTCATCAATAGTAGAGTGAAATTACTTGAAGAAGATAACATCGTCATAGAATTTCCAGAGACCGATATCGTTACCGCTTGCTCGTTACCTAGATAACTATTTTTACAACTGCATGGGCGTCGCACTGCCTACTATCATTAATATTTAAATAAAAAATGGATGGCACGGCACTGATGTTATGCCAACTGTTACACGCGATGCGCGAAGGCTGAAAGTAATTTCACTCTACCATCCTCATCTTCTGATAGATCTGGATTTTCAGCACGCTCGCTACCATCGCAATCATTACCTGTACAGCTACACCTTGTGTTACACCCGGTTTTATAACCAGTTATATTGTTTGAAAAATGAGTCATTTAGGGGTTGTTGTTTAGGGGTAGGAGGCTAAACAATATCAGCATCGTGTTCCCCGCCCTTTAAAACGCGTAGAAGACAATTTTCAGCACGTTTGCAAGTTTCGGTATTGAAGGAGGGGGTGGTTTCAACCCTCGGAAGGATATCTGGTTGCGAAATTTTATAGGACATATTGAGTTTCCTCAAAAAAACACGATCCAAGTCCTCGCATAAAAAGGGGTGGTTTTTTGCGTTTGGGGGTAGTTCGAGGAGAGGTAGGGAACAGGTGCACCTTTCTGCACAAGTCTACAAAAAAAAAAAAATTCTGTTCCAAGGACTAAACCTATTACGCCTCAAGTATTTTTGTGTGCTGAATACGAATTTTCAATTTAAAAAATTTTCTACCTCGTAGATTTCGAGTAAATTCCGGTTTCTATCGTCAAAATACGGTTTTTTGACAATAAAAACCGGAATTTACTCGAAATCTACGCGGTAGAAATTTTTTTAAATTAAAAATTCGGATTCAGCACACAAAAATACTTAAGGCATGATAGGTTTAGTCCTTGAAGCAGAATTTTTTTTTGTAGATCTGTGTTATTGTTGCTTTGCTTTTCCTGCATTTAATAGTTTTCTGACTATGATTTTTTGAAAATACATCGACTACACTTGTGTAACTTAATAAGTAAAATTTGTAATTTTAAGAAAAAAATTCGTATAAACAGGTGCCCAAGGATTCTTCGTTTTGGAGATATTATGAGGTGTTGAAATTTCGAAAAACGAACTTTTCTTATATTGTCATTATAGTCCAGATTCTGGAGAGTTTGTCTTTCAGTCCTAAGTACCTGTCATCAAGACATACGCTGTCGTATTCGATTTAAAATTTTCTGCTCAATTCCTTAATCCGTGGATTAAGGACTGAAGGCAATCCCCGATTTTTTGCTCCCTCGGGATTCGGATTAAGCAGGATACGACACTTTCCGACTGTATGTATGACAGGTACTTAGGTTTCAAAAACAAAGCCTTAAATTGAAGTTTAGATTCCCGACTATTATTAATGTTGTCTTCACCGACACTGTAGCGAAGCGGGCTAAAGCGTGTTAGTGGCGAGCACGCTTGGTCACACTGTCTATAGGATATTAGGTTCGATCCCCAGCTCCGACATTGACCATGTCGGTGGATAATAGTAAGGGAGCCAGCAACACTTTTAGTTCCTGTATTTGTTTAAAGGTTTATCTTTTCTTCGATCATATTAATGTAATTTATCCACAAAACAAACACCTGCTACCTCGTTAGCGGACCAACGCTTGACAGCAGCTTTTTAATTATATTTTAAAAAAAGTGTCAATGCGTCGTGTTTAAAGCTGGGATTTGTTGTGTTCTTTGTTGACATTACAGTATGATGGGAATTAATTTCCTGCCACCTTCATGGTAGACCAGCTATGCTCCTGTCATTAACATAAATATGTTATTTAGAAAGTCAATTGACAAACATGTTTTTAGCTGAATTTTTTTGCCAGTAGTTTATTACTTGAAATTATTAAAAAACTTGTGCTGCCGGCCATTCGACGGAACATGGTTTTGGCAGAAGGAAAAAAAGTCCTGTCAGGCGTTGGTCCGCTGGTCCGCCTGCAGGAGTCGATTTTGTGGAAACAGCCTAAATTTTACACAAAAAATATGAAATTAATTTTAAGCAGATCTTTCAAAAAAGTGTCGCTGTCCCCCGTACTATAATGGACATGGTAATCAGCGACATTTTCTAATACTTTTCGTCGGTTCTTTATCATTGGAAATTTTGCAATAGATAGTACTGCTATAATAGGACAACCTCAGAGAACTGCAGCATTGAAAGAAGCAATTCAAAAGACGAAATTGACGAGCACTCAATTATTTAATTCTTCTAAATATTGCTTGCCATGGTCTTGATTCTCCACGGCAATATTTGGCCCATTGCAAAAGGAGTATGAAAGTTTTATGCTAAAAAAAAAAAAGAATAAGCATCTGTGGAATAATTTGATATACATTTACACTAATTTAACAAAACATTAACGGATTCCTTAACTTTTGGTTTGGTGTTGTTACTTTCTCTTTCCAGAATGTTAACAGAGTCTAATTAGTTTCATGTCATTAAAAAAATGGTAATGAGGACCGACTAGACAAACGAAAAACCTTTATGACTTTTTCCTCTAGGGGCACTTTGAAAACAACTGATCTAGGTCGACAATTTGAATATTAGGGTAGGAAACATTTGAGAACCACTGCCTTTCTGGGTCAATGGACGTGTAGTTCCCAATTATACGACTTTTAAATTGTCATAAAAAAGTGCAAGGATTACCGACCGACTCATTCTCTCCGGCCCGCGGTTCAAAGCAAAGAAGGGCGGCACCTTTGATGACCGCCTCAACCGAACCAATTATAAAAATGTAAATAATTCGTTATCTTTTTTTGCAGAACTACAAGCAAATGATGGGCGTAGAGGTTTAAACACAGCATTTCTTTACATGTGTGTTTTTTTTAATTTAGAACAAAATATTGGAGCTTTTATTGTTGTTTATAATTTTTCAGATTTAAATGTGGTTTATTAACATTTGTAACCTAAATGAATGTTCTGGGTTAAAAGCTGAAAAAATGAGAAATTAGTGGATGACAATGGAAAATAAAGAGTTAGACGTCTGAGTTACGATAACCGAAAACAATTATGTGTATTTTAAGTTAGGAAAACATCTGATTTATTTAACGAATTGCCGATCAGGTATCGAAAACTAAAATATTCGGTAAATCTAGAACTTATCAATAAATTTTTGTTGATTTACATAAATTGTTCGAAATGGCTTCCGTCTGCATCAATAAACTTTTCGGCACGTCCAACTAAGGACATACGCACTCCGTTCAACACATTTGGTAAATTAGGATAACTTTTTATGGTTTCTATGCACATTAAAATACCACACTAAACTATCAACTAACGTTGTCAATAGAGAAAATAAAAACTTGGTCCAAAATCCAAAAAGCAACACAAAAAGAATGAACAAGTAGTGTCTTTACGTAATCAAGAACGTAATCAATAAAATAAATCTTAACTGTAAATACGTGGCCCAAAATTCAAAAAGAACAAAAGCAACACACAAAAACAACGAACGGGTTTGACGTGTGTACTTAACGAAGTGCCCACAGAAACTAAAATATTGCACAAGGAAGAGTATAGTTTTCTTCAGATCCACTAAGCACTCAGAAAACGCCGACGTCTTTCACCTTTACCGCACCGCTAACTTTTTAAAAGCCATGAAAAAGTGTGATTATCAACTTGTGTCCTCGCCGAGCGCGATACTTTGAAAGAGTCGTATTAGCATATTTGATGGTTAGAGGCGCCGACATACGCGAAGATAAAAGCCTATCCCAACATCCCAGCAGTTCTCAAACAATATTATTGAAAATTTTCGAAATTTTTATTTATTTTTTTCTAAAACTATGGGTTTTAGACCCCATGTTATATAAGGTTTTTTGTTCGTTTAGTCGTTCCTCCACCACCAATTTTTTTTAATGACATGAAACTGATTACACCCTGTATACTAATTTAACAAAACATTAACGGATTCCTTCAGTTTTCTTTTGGTGTTGTTGCTTTCTCTTTCCAGAATGTTTACAGATTCACATTTTATATGACAAACTTTGACTTATCAAATTCTCCTTTTCTGACATATTATGTTTAGCAAGCCTCATGTTGACAGGTGAAAATGACTCGCCTATATAATATTTACCGTGCTCACAGGGAACGCTACGATACAGTTTTTGGAATTCTAATCAATATTTGCTTTACATTTTTCAGTGTTCGTATTTGCTTTTAAGCAACAATACAATGTGAAATTATGCTATTTGTGGAACAGATGTCTGTTTTTATCCTAATAAATAATGCAGCTTAAAATATTGTATCGATTACTCTTTCCTTGGTTCATTATCTTATAATAGTGTTTGTTGGTAATAATACCCCCGAGCAAATAAAACAAAACAATAAACTGCATAAATTATTCAAAACAAGTTTAGGTATACCTCGCCCATGCGCCAGTTTTATACTATTTTCACATATTACCATATCCCCAAAAACGCTATATAACAATAAAAGTTTTTTATTTGTTGAATTTGTTGTTATAAATAATGTCTCGGTTTTTCTGCACAATACAGTTCACTCGCCTCTTGCAGATAAGATTCCTTAACATGCAAGTATATCATTAAAATGTGCTGGATTGTTATTTTGATTTTCTTATAAAATGCAAAAACATAACATAGATAAGGACAGAGTTCATGTCTGTGGCATTATTCTCGTCCAACTACCGTGAACATTCATATTACATATTGTACTTATCTATGCATTTAGCGTAATTAACTGTTGTAATGCAAGTGCATTTCTTTTCTGCTGCAATTACGCACTTTAACTAGTTATGTTTTTTGCGGCTTATCATCTACTTTCAATGCTAGAATATCTACCTATTTTACGTTTATTTTATATTTAATTTGCTATGTTTAGCAGGTGAATTGATGTGGATAGAATAATTAACATTTATAGTAAGAGCTGAGAACAAAAACAACAAAGAGATCGTTCTTGCCGTTTTGTTTTTTAGACCAAAACAAAAGTAAGAACATTATACAATGATAACATAAATACGTACCAGGAACAAAATTGAGAACAAAACAAAACGTTTTTGCGGAAAACACTTCTCAGGAACCAAGTATATAAAGAATGGATTAAATTGACAACGAAAAAACTGAATGAGAACAAAATAAGAACAAAAATATCATCTCTAAGCAATGGCGGATGTAGAAAAGATTAACAGGGGGGAGCACATAATAAAAAGAACTCATGTAGAATGTGGAGAGGGTTGCCCCTAGAGGATTGGTAACAGATGGAAGGTAGCCGTCAACGCCGAATAAAGCAAGGCGATACACTTCAGAAAGGTAAGAAAAGAAATCCCCACAGGTCACGTCTCCATGTACGGCGAGGACATCCAATGGCACGATACCGCCAACTACCTTAGCGTGATCATGGACAAAGGCCTAACATGGAGACAGAAAACAGAAGCCATCGTCAGGAAGATCAGGACGAGAGCTCTAAACTACCCGATGGTGGGCAGACAGAGCAGACTCAACCTGAGGAATAAGCTCACGCTTATCAGGCCCCAACTGACGTATGCCTCCATAGCTGGGCTACCAAGCGAATGCCTACCTCCAGCAGATCCAAAGTGTGAAGAACGTCGCCCTCCGGACAGCGGTGGATGCACCCGCACCATGGTTCGTACGCAACACAAACATCTTCAGGGACTTGGAGTACACCTCAGTCACCGAAATCATTCGGGAGAGAGCCAAGAAAATATATACCCTTGTCGAGGAGCATGAGAACCCGTTGATCAGGGAGGCCACTGACTACGATCCAGCCGACGCGCGACGCTCCGAGGCACAAGAGGTCGAAGATGCAAATCTCGGATAACGGGTGAGTATGAGAATCATACTACCGCCGATGAAAACAACTCACAGAAGAGACATGACGATCATCTAACCATCTACCCTATCAAAGCACTTAGGTCTGCACCTCCTCGAGCTACCATACGGCTACCGGACAAACCACCGTCCAGTATCCGTAGTCACCTAGCTCTGTGCAGACTGAAAGTGCTACTAAAGCACTTAGGTCTGCACCTCCTCGAGCTACATAGCTCGTCCCTACCTTAACCGATGATCAGGATGACAGGATGTTAGTTGACATTCTGTGTACCGGCAGTCAATCCCTGCCAAAAAAACCCAAAGTTTCCTAACAGACCGATGACTACCTCCGGGGGGACAAGCTGGCGAAGAAGAAAAAGGCCTTAACCAGCAAGGTCCAACAAGCCAGGACCCAGGAGGTGTAAAGTAAGCTCCGCCCACCTTGCACGAGGCCGATCCAGGTCTACAGTGATGTACTGGGATAAAGGGCAATGGTCCTGCCCGGCCCCAGATATCTGAGACATCAATAGCCAAGGATAATGACGGCGTGGAGAGGGTTGGCACCTTTGGAACTGTAAGTTGCTATACATCATTGGATAGGGAATTTAAAGCTGAATATGATGTTTTTGGTGTGAAAATTACATGAAATTCTAGCTTTATTCGTGTTATGAATATCGAAGAATTCAAAATATAGCATCATTCAAAATAAACGAGTTATTATTCCGTAGACAATACTTTCATGGCCAGCCTCGCATACAAGGGTAGTAATCCTCAAAATTGCGTCACAGCCGAAATGGTGAAAAGTTGAATATTCAAATTGCAAAAATATTTTCGAAAAATAGGTTTCGTCAACAAATTTTTTCGATGTAATTGCAAGAAATATTTAAATATTCAAAACAGTAATAAGTTAGTTATGTTGTGACTAAAAATATATGTTCCAATATTCATTGGCATCATGTATTTGTAATTTATTGCACCTGTTCAATTGAAGGTATAATATCAGGAGTAGTCCTCGGTGTTACAGGATAATTTGAGCCTTAAAACAAGAGATTTTCGGATATATTTTAAGTTCCCTATTTGATATATCAGAAAAGGGCAGTAACTAGTTATTTTTAACTAAAGTTACTAACTTAGTTACTTTTTCGGTAACTTAGTTACTTTTTTAATATGAGTAACTGTAACTTACCAACTTTTTCTGGAAGTAACTAAAAGTTACTCTGTTTTTTATAACTAAAGTTATTTTTCGATAACTAAAGTTGCTTTTAATAACTTAAGTTAGTTTTAGTAACTATAGTTACTCAGAATAACCAAAGTTATTGAAAGTAACTATTCTTCAAAGTTACTTTTTATTTTGACATAAAATTATTAAAACACTACCTTCATGTGATTCATGTGAATCCATTCCATATATTAACAAAACGACTGTATTAGGACACGCTGGCACAAAAATGTACATTCTTAGCTCAATTTGACTAATATGAGTTCTGAGGAGGAACTTGACGATCCATTTAGGGCCGATAGCGATAAAGATCCGCAGTATATACCCGACAACGAACCTTCAACATCTAAAAGAAAATTTATTAAAAAATTAAAATTAAATTATTAAATGTTGTGGAACCCAGTCAATCATCATCATCATGCCGCTTGTCGCATATACCGGGTGACAACAAGACAACAGGATTACAATTTCTCAATTATTTTTAAGAATAAAAATTCTCAATTTCGTGATATCATTTACGGTAGAAAACGCCATATTTACCTTCTTGTAATTTGTAATGTTTACAAAAATTTCAAAAAAAAAAACTACATCCACAAAGTGATGACAAGGTTGTCATTAACGTAGACAGAGCAGAGAAAAAAAATTGAAATTGAACTTTTAAATTATCTGGATGATAATAGGCAAAATTTAAATATGCTGATGACTATAAAATTATTAAAAACATGTTTATACGTTTCAATACTAATTTACGATCGTCTGCTCCGGTTGAATGTTTATTTCCATTTGCAACGCACATAGATACCCCAAGAAGGCACGCACTATTAGATTCGCTTTTTGAAAAATTGGTGTTATTAAAAGCTAATAAAAAATACATTTATTATTTAGAAATGCATTTTATATGATCTCCCCTCTCTTCTATCCTCATCATTAATTATTTCTTAATAATCCTAACTAACCTAAGATCCTATGCATCCAAAATCCAACTTACAAAAGCGACTAGTAACACTGACAAGAATAGTACAAAAAAAGTAACTTATAAAAAATGTAACTAGTTACTTCTGCAAAGTTACTAGTAACTCAGTAGTTACTTAAAAAAAAAAAAGGTAACCAAGTTACCATGTAACGTAGTTACTTTTTTAATCAAGTAAGTGTAACTAGTAACTAGTTACTTTTTTTAAGTAACTTGCCCAGCTCTGGATATATAAATTACAGGTTTGTCACTTAAAATATTATTCCGAAAATTTTGTAAATCGGTGTTGTTTTACTATACAAATGTTAAAGTTCACTTAAATCTGTATTATTTTGTAAATTAAAAAATATATTGTTCACGTACATAAAACATTAATCACCCTCTTCGACGTTGGATAATTTGATTAAATTAATTTCAATATCTGCTAATTACTTTCGGAAAACGGAAAAATAAAATTTTATTTCTTTTGTTCATATGTGCTTAGAATGTCACGAAAGGTTGATAGTTTAAGTTTAAGCAAAAAAAAATTCTGTCTGCCTGTCTATAACTTTTTTTGTGCACACGATTACTCTAGAACCGTGTATAATATTGACTTGAAATTTGGTTTACTTACGTATTATAACGAGATATAGAACTAGATCAGAACTTTGATCTCATTTCATTGAAGGGTTGGGCGGTAAATATGTACGAGAAGCCAAGTTCATTACCGCTCCTATACCACCCCACCCCATTATTAAAAAGGTAAAAAGTAAAATTTTATTTAGTGTGTGTACAAGAACCAAAGACCTGAACAATTTTTTCGGTATTTGCCACTACTACCTCCATTACCGATGTGGGATATCGTTTTATGAGTTTTTGGGGTAGAGGTTTTCAAATACTATATTATTAAAGTTCTATGAACAATTATTTCCTCATAGTGGCGTGCAAATATAGTATCATGTTTTTTTTTCGTTCTAAGAGACTTGGATAGGAAATCTGGATGTGGACGTAATGATTCCTCAAGCAGCGTTTTTTTTATCTTGCCTCCGGAAGCTGGCTGCTTTTTTTGGCGCTGATGTTTCATTTACTAAATTTTGGAATATTTTTTGCAGAACAGTAACAATACCTACTAAAAATGTAAAAAAATCGAAATAATAACCTTGCTCGCATCTTTTTTTTCCGTCATGTTTGCTATACTGAAAATTTATTCCTGGCGGTGGCTGGAACCTTCGGTGTGACTACTGCCTCTGAGGTAGTTTCCACAAATACCAAAACATTTCAACACTTCAACCCTACACTCTAATACTATCACTCGAAGCGCGTTTCGTCAATCATATTGGCATCACCTGGAGATGATTTAATCAATGGAACACGCGTCGAGTGATAGTATTCTACCGTAGCGGTCAAGTGTTTTGGTGTTTGTGAAAGCTACTTCAGAGGCAGTGAAAATTTATTAGGTCGTTCACAACCAACACAAAATCAAAAATATTTAGTACAACTTTATTAATGCCATGTTTTGTTTCAGGTTAGTCCTTGCGGGAATATTCAACGTGTTGGTAAGCATTTTTTAGAATTATTTTCTGATCAGCCCATAGTATTTGGAAATACAATATAAAGCAAAATTATATGAAATTAAGGACTATGAATGTTAAAAATGAAATTAGATAGTTGATTTAAACTATGCGGTGCATGATAGCAATAAAAACATTAATTTAATTCCCTTTTACTACATAAAATAAACGTGATAAGTAAGCTGGAGTTTTATCTAGTCACCCAGCAAGCCAATCAATAACAGTAACTGTACTCATAAATTTCGCAAATATAAATTAATAAGTAAATTCTAGTTTTTACAATATTATATATATTCGTTCTTTACAGTAAAGTAACACCTGGAAATATGAAGCAATCTAGCAAGCAAGATATACCGTTAAATGGTAAATTATGTTTCGAAATCATGCCTGAAAACAAGTCGTCATCGATCAATTTTTCTTCTGGATGCACTCATACAACATTCGCCCCTCTAGTGGTATAGAAAAAATAGAATTTTAAAAAATGTAAGGGAGTCAATGAAAATTTGTGGGTTTGTAGATTTCATCCCCGATGAGTCGCTAACTCCAAAGGATGCAGAAGAGTGTTTTTTACGGGTGTAAAGGGGTGGCAAATGAGTTTTAAAATTATCTCGGAAAATTGTTTTTTCTTGCTGATAGCCGAGATAGATACCTTAAATTTGACTTTTTACTGACCTCTGTACAATAAAAATAAAAATTGACCGAGATACAGACGATTGAAGGTGGAGTACTTGTTCATCCTCATTAAAAACTTCCTATGTTCTTTTAGCGAGTTGACAGTGCGGTGAGTATGTACGCATGTGCGTGCGTGATTACGTGTGCGCGCGTGTGTATTTTATAAAATATTAATAATGTATCAGAAAAGCAGGACATCTTTGTATGTATGAAATTATATCATAATTATTTAAAAAATATTTGATTTTAATATAGTTAATAAATATAAATAATTATATTCCTTACCACCAGCGTCGGTAGTCTCAGTATCTCAGTGTTACGTCCTTCCTCATTTTCACATTGCTTTTCATCATCGCTTACATTAAAATTATCGAAATCATTGCTTCAGACAAATTGAATGCTTGATCCTGTTCCCTGTTTAAGCAGTTACAACTTCGGCAGATTTTACATACAGACGAACAATTTACTCTAGCTTTTACACAACTGCATCTTAAAGTAGTACAATCTTCCATGCAAGCGCATGATACCAAATTTAATATGGATCTAGGTGCGGTTTCTAAAGTTGTTCTTGTGAGTTGCAAGTACTTATTTAGTTTAGTCCTGCCCCACTGTTCTCGCTACATCTCATTACCAAACCATTGTTGCATTTGATAATAAGTTCCGTAAGAATGTAGCGCAGCGGCTGCAAAAATAGGAGGAAATATTTTTGATTTTTTTCAGTAAAAATTTTTGAAGTGTAATTGATCTATATTCGTCAAGCAAATATTTTCCGTCCTTTAATCTGTATAAAAACAAGAATTTGAATTTCATCGGTTCAGGTGTGAGTGAGTGTATAAGTTTCAATGGCACTAGTAACATTCCAACTAGCCAGTCATTTCATCGGCACTGAAATCAGCATTATTATCAATTTTCATCATAAAAAATTAAATTAAAGGTATTTGACTCAAGTTTCAGTAAAATAAGAGATTCTTTTTAGAAAACAATATTTTCTTAATAATATCGGTGAAACCTACAAACCACCAAGTTTTCATTGACTCCCATAATTGTTCCTTTTCCAAAGCAAAAAATATTTTTCATATTTTACCTGCATTACTCTGTGGGAAATTGAAATTGTATGTTTTCTGAAAGCGGTTAGTAATCCAGGCAACGAATGCTCAATAAAGAGAGAAAAAGAGGAAAATTTTAGAGACAGAAAATTTGACTTTGTTTGGACTAGTCTGGAGATGAACATATCAAAAGCCCCCACTCCTAGGTGGTGAGCGGGAGGGGGGCACTTTACATTTGTCGATGTGTTGTTCTGTTCTCGAGATATCCGCCCTCGAAATTCGGACATTGCGGAAAACAATTTTTTTTTATGGATACACTACTTCATCAAGTACCAAGGTCGCTGAACAGCAAAGGAGGTACCGCCTCAGCAAATCTGCCAACATTAATTTCAGTGAGGATACAGAGATAAATGTGAAACAGGAAGATTTTCTTTCAACAAAAGCCGACTCATCGACATGCTAAAATTGAAGTTACAGGCAAAGGGAAACAGAGTGCTTCAAGCCCAGAACGATGCAGACATACTCATTGTAGCCACGGCTGTGGAATTATTTGAAACAACCACTGTAGGTGTTATTGGTGAGGACGTCGACCTGATAGTACTCTTATGGCAAAAATCAAAATAATATATATTCTTGAAGGAAATTTAATGCTCTACAACTTCTTTTCTCACGACTTTTCGTAGGAACAACATTTGAAGAGTTATCTTAACAAATAGAGCAAAAAACGTGAGGCGAAAAAATTGTTTTCCGCAATTTCCGAATTTCGAGAGCGGATATCTCGAGAACAGAACAACATATCGACAAACAGTAGTGATTCTTGTAGCAAATTTTGTCAGCCTCAATTTTGTACAGAATGGTCAAGCCGCTACGATGCATAGTTTCCGAGATATAAGCGAAAAACCAAAAAATGGGACCTTTAAAGTGCCCCGCTCACCACCTAGGAGTGGGGACTTTTAATATGTTCATCTCCAGACTAGTCCAAACAAAGTTCCGAAGTGAAACTTTCTGTCCCTAAAATTTCCCTCTATAATCATTCGTTGCTTGGCCTATAGTCCTAACTCCACACCAAAGCTGCTGCTATAATATGTTGTTGTGGATAAACACGGGGCTTATTATAATTAACTCGCGCAAACGTAACCAAGGCAATCGAAAAACAAACTCTTTAACAAACGTTTAACGAATGAAAAATATATTGCCAAAATAATTTGACAGGTTGTCGAATTGTCTAATTCGTGCGAAACAGAAAAAATAATTTTTGCTATTAGCTACCACTACCGAAAATTTTCGCAGAGAGAAAAGTTGGGCGTCTCATCTAAACGAAGCTACTCACGAAAATTCAGTCTGTTACTAATCATTAAAAAAAAAGGGCGGTGTACTGTGGACTAATAGTGTACATTTGATGAAATGTTATCATTTTTGGAAGTAGTATCATTATCCATAGTCCATCCCCATTTAGATGGACATAGGAGTTCTATGATCGATTTACTGAGCTTACTCCAAACAAATCCTGCTTGATAAATACATCTATTGTTATGAATTGACAAGGCATTCATAGTTGGGGGGTAAGTTCTCAATAGTAGGGCTTTTTTGCGAAAATAATTGCATTCGACATAGGTCGATATCATCTATGTCGGAATACTTATCATAGATTATTATGACTAATTTTGACAGCATTCTTAATTGATCATTATTTGGCTGCAAATCAATGAAAGTTGGCGATGACATCCGGAAAAGAATCCCAAGCTTCCCAACACTTCTTTTTACTTCCACGCCCAGCGGAAGTATAGTAACGACAAAAAATTTTTTTAAAATTTTTATTGTTCAAATAAGCTTAGAATGTCATGAAACGTCGAGATTTTAAGTTTGAGTGAAAAAAATTTCTGTTTGTCTGTCGGTCTAACTTTTTTGTGCGCACGTTGACTCTGGAACCATTTAAGATATTGATTTGAAATTTGGTACACGTATGTATTTTAACGAGATCTGGAACTAGATTATATTTTCATCTTGTTCCGTCGAAAGGTTGGGGGGTAAATTGGGGTAAATGGGGGTAAATAGGTAAATGAAGCAGGTAAAAGTCCATAAAATTAGTATTTAGTATAATCAAGAGAAACTAAGGTCTCAAAAAATTTTTTGGCATTAGCCACCCCCATTACCACCCCCACCCCATTATTAAAAGTCATGAGAAAAGATTGTGATTTAATGTGTGTACTGTGTACCAGAATCCTCAAAATATTTTTTTACTTCAAGGATTAGTAAAATAATAACTGGTTCGCCGGATTTAATAAGTTTGAAATAGTGTAGTTTTTACAACACGCCTCTCAGGCGAGAAGTGGAGAATATTTTGTGTTACTTATGTTCTAGACATACCTGAAAGACCTATTTAATTTTCATAAAATAAACAAGTTTTCAAGTGATTTAGTGGTATATAAACATAAATTAACATTACAGCTGTGTGGTTATATTTTTGTAATCATTTGTTTATCAAATGATCTTAACACAAAAGTGTAAAAATACAGAATATGGTAGTGCTCCCATATTTTACGACAAGTAATAACTCAAAATGGGCAACTGATGTCACACATTTTTCATAAATTTAAGTCCATCCGTTACGTTTCCTGTAAACGCGATAACTTAAGAAAGAAAAGTCCGATTGCATTGAAATTTGGACCGTAAGTTATTAGCTAGAGGAAGAACCTTATTGTTTTTGAACAAAATAGATCACTAAATAAAAAAGTTATTAGTAATTTAAAATTAAAAAAATTGTTTTACTAATTTTGTTTTTTCTCTTTTTACCCAACTGTTGAAATATGATTTTCAAATTAAGATATTATATCACAAACATTAACACTTTTAAAAGTAACAAGGTACAGAGAAGTTGGATAGTGTTTTTTTTATATTTTTTTATGCTGACAAGTGTTAAAATTTCCAAAAACTAACATCATTTACGAAAAAAAAACTGCTAATAGTATTCTATGGAATGTGCAACAATTAAACATTTCAACAAATCAGCGAAGGGTATGTTTACTCTAGTAGTCTCTGTTTTACAAGCTGCTGTTCAAACGTCAGAACTTTTACTCGAGTAAAAGTGTTTACGTCATCTTGAATTTTAAACAACAGTAATTCATATACATTTTCATCTTGACTCGTCATAAAATAAACGATGGACCTCCCAGCACTCCCAGCATTGATTACCCCCATCTAGTCCTTTTGTTATGAAGTAAATAATAGTCTCTCTGGCCATATGCTCTGCTTTGAAAATACAACCAATGACGACCCCGATGACCATCATTGACATAGTGAGTTTTTTCCACAGTAAACTACACTACTATACGCCCTCGATATCGATCTGAACGAGAGAGAATAGAATCCTTGGCCTTATAATCCTCCACCGCAGCAAACATTATAGTACTGTTAAAACGATGACCGACCATTGCATATTGGTCCATTTTCAATTTCTAGATAGGCGAAAATCTGAATTGTCTAAGTAAACTGAAAATAATCGTTAAACACGAGAAAAATAGTGAAAAAAAATGTGTCCAAAAAATTTTCAAAATGCACTAAAAATATGTCTCTGAATGGATTTGGGTTTGAGAAATAAAAATTAAATAAAGCGCGCTTGTGTCTTGACCACACTTGGCCTCCTAACGTGTCTGGGTTCGATTCCCAGCTCCAACGCAGGCAATATTGGCAGGCCTGTCGGGGGGTGGCTTGTTTGAGGGACTCTGTTGAAAATTTGTATTATAATTTGTTCTTAAAAATGTTCTCGGATTTGTAACCCCCCCCCCAAACGATCTATTTGTTAAGATATTCTTAACACTGGCTAATGAAACTTTAATCCACGCTGTACACAACGCTTTGCGTGCTAAAGCCAGGATACCCTAATGATTTTGGTTAAATTGTACTTACATACAGGCACCATATATACCAAACAACTCCCAAATCCTACTATCTAGTATAAAAAATTAAAATTACTTTAATAGAATTTGCTTACTGTGTATCAATTATTTATTATTATTTTTTATCTTTTTATTTAACGTCGGCCTATTTCCGCTACCAAGGCCTATCACCGACGCCTGGAGACGAGCTACCCCCAACCTGGAAATTTTGACGAACCTCTTCTCATAAGAAGAGTTAGAATCTTTTACTTGCCTAATATTTAAAGGCAAGAGACCGCCTGCTTTACATTCCCTCCGAAGGATGGTATGTCCACTACGTAATCCTCGTCTTGAAATTACATAGTTTCCGCGTATACGCTGATATACAAGCCGCTAGAAGGTGGGACGAGATCGCTGTGTTTCCCGAGATGGATTTCACCCATCCAAGTACTCAGTACTACAATTAATTTAGATAATGTTCCATGCAATTGATCGTGGTGATTCGCTGCTTTCCAACAGGTTATGGATCTCCTTCAGTGTATTCTATATTCTTCCTTTTAGGGGCGTGCGTAAAGGCGTTTTGAGTGTACACATATTTCGATACGTAAAGTTAAGCAACGTTCGTCGCAGTTGGTACTTAGATGGGTGATCCGACTAGGGAAATACGGCGATCTCATCCCACCTTCTATCGGCTTCTATATTTATATCTATACGTAGAAGATATGTAATTTGAGGCGAAGATTACATAGTGGATATACCATCAGTCGGTTTCTTGTATATTTAATGTTAGGCACGTAAAATATCCTTACTCTTCGACAGAGAAGAGGTTCGTCTCCTGGCATCGGTGATGGGCTTTGTTAGCAGAAATAAGCCGACGTTAAAGAAATTGCAGAAAAAAACATTCTTGATATTATTATTTAAATTGTTTGGTTACTCGTTCAAATATGTACACTCCACCTCGTTCTATCAATTTTATATCATTTACTGTATTACGTTCTTATACAACCAATATAACTCGAATTCGAACCTCCTCTCCTTCATTGCCAATACAGTTTTATAAGAATTGTGCGCTGAAAGGTATCTAATATTCCCTAATTATTTTTAGTGAAGATCGACGTTTCAAAATCATTCATTTTTATACGTTTTGTACAAGTGTTACCTTTGACCATTAGTAGTTAGAAACTGATTACAGAGATAATTCTTTTTCTATACTGTTGTTTTTTTTATTGCAAAGTGAAATTATTTTTCTTCGACTACCATCGAAAACGACAAATTTTCTTTTTTCACACGATGTTTGCAAAAATCCAAAAAACACAGTACTGTCATGTTTTTCACACAGTCCTGTCAAAGACAAAACTGGCACCTTTTATTTGTATTTTTTGAAGTAGACTAGCCTATTCAGGTTCATAGCAACCGACTTATTTAACAACTAAACATCAGTTTTGAAGTCTTCAAACCACATCACTTTTAAAGAAGTTTATTAAAAATGGTTGATCTGTTTACTTATGAAATTGTTTGTTTTCCTTGCAGTCATAGAAAATATATTGTAAACAACACGTTTGAAAACATCTTTTCACACTCATTCGACTTGTGGAACTCGCCTTCGGCTGGTACCACCAAACTGTTTCAGTCGTGTGAAAAGATTCGTTTTCGAAAATTTTTGTATCAAACGCATATGATGACCCTAGTAGTTTAGGATCAGTGTTGTGACATGTTTGTCCCCCATCATATATTTTGTTTCTGCTTTTTTTGTAATTGTTAGTCCCAATATCTTACTAGCTTATGTTAGAGATAGGCTTTAAAATGAATGTCGAACTAAATTGGCCATATTTTCCAGATCAGGTTTGACAGACAGGCACAAGGAGAATAGAATAATAACCTATTTGAAATAAATAGTTGACTGTTTCTTTTTACTGATATTGTCAGGACTAGAAACAAAGACAATGGACTAGCTATAAGACAAGGACAGTAATCCTAAGTATTAATTGATCGTACGTGTTTTCCTTTCAAGTGCTTGGAGTCAAACTCAAAATTTTGATTGATTTGATACATAGTTGACAGTTATCAATTTCCAACCTTCATCAGCCATTCTTGTTTTAAAAAACGCAGTTGGAAGGAAAATGCACTAGATCTCACTGACTACTATTAGGTATCTAATTTAACCTATTTATTTGTTAAGTGTTAAGATATTTGAAGTAATTTGGACAATGAAAACGTAATTTTTCTTCCAGGGAAGAGATCTAATTTCATTTTTAAGTAAAAATAACTTCCAGGACATTTTATAAAGTAATATTTACCCTCAGGTTAAACACATACATGCTTGGAAAGTAGGGCGGTTAAATTAAGGTAAGTTATACGTAAAATTGGAACTAGTGACTATGAGATTAAAGTTTTAACTTAAATCTGACTACAAAGTCAAGACAAAACTCAGGTTATCTTTTTTTTCTTATGGGTTGCGATGCCGTACTGAAGCTTAAGCTTATTGTATCCCATAGATTCGTTATCTCCTTAGTCCTCTTCCTCTCCAAAAGGCGAGTGTACAGTTATCCTTACGTTAAAACTTGGTAAAATTTCCCTACTTCTGTGCAGACAAAAGTCGGCGACTCCAAAGTCAATAATTTAGCCTAAAATTATGTAATATTTTCTTACAGGTAGGTCTCAACATGCCCTTTATTAAATTCTTGAAAATAACACCAAAGTCAATATGACTTATCAGACATTTCCTAGGAGGATAAATTACTGGTAAGTCCATAAGCGTTCAAAGTTGAAGATAATAGTTACAATTACGTTATATCGACTATCTCAGGTTATTATTGTGGCTTTAAACTAGTAAAACTAACTAATTGTGCTGCTTGGGATAACGTGACAATATAGGGGGAAAATAAATTAGCATTCCCACGTCAACAAAAATCATGCACTCTTTCCACAATCAGCGTCTGTTAGTTTATGGAGCGAGAACTTTTTAGGTATGAGTTGTGGCAAAATTTTTATATGTTTAAAACAAAAAGCTTTATAACTAAGATAAATAGCGACGTCGCTACTTTTGTCGGTAAATCAAATGTTTAAAACTCCCAACACGATAAATCACGCGTCCACCCAGACATTGCGTTAGAATAATATCAAATTAATATGACGCTTTTATGCATCTCACGAGATAAATAAACCTCATATTTTACATGCCAGTTAACTTTCGCAAACATAAAAAATTAAATGGAAAACGTGAGTTTTATTTCATTGACAAATAATGAAACATCCCGTACCTAGGTCGTGTATTTTTAAAATAATTTCCTAATGATCAAAATTTACTCATTTCGAGATTTTAAAATAATTCGATACAAAATTGAATAGTACAAGATAACAGTGAGATAGACTCAATTCGTATTTTTGTTTAAACTCTTCCGTTTTCATAAATACGAAAATTTAAGTTTGGGAAATAATATTTCGTACAGTATTCTGACTACGGTTAAATCGACTATGTTTTGAGTTTCACGCACAAGGGACCACGACAAATATGTGTAAACATAAAAACTCGAGAGAATTCTGGCAAAAGGGCCAACGCAGACATCTTCAGGGACTTGGAGTACACCCAGTCACCGAAATCATCCGGGAGAGAGCCAAGAAGATGTACACGCTTGCCGAGAAGCATGGGAATCAGTTGATCAGGGAGGCTACTGACTACGATCCAGCCGACACTTCGAGGCACAAAAGGCCGAAGATGCAAATCATTGATAACGGGTGAGTATGAGAACCATGCCACCGCCAATGAAGACAACCCACAGAAGAGACATGACGATTACCCAACCACCCACCCACTTCCCTGCGGGTACCGGACAAACCACCGTGCAGTACCCGTAGTCACCTAGCTCCGTGCAGACCGAAAGTGCTACCAAAGCACTTAGGTCTGCTCCTCCTCGAGCTATATAGCTCAGCCCTACCTAACCGATCATCCGGATGGCAGGATGTCAATTGAAACTCAATTCCAGCCAAAAATACCCCAAAGTTTCCGAACAGACAGAACAGCGCCAGAAGATAAAGGCCTTAGCCAGCAAGGTCCAACAGCCTGGGGAGGTGGGCCGAAATCATCCACACCGCTCACATTTGTGAGTGGGGTTGATGTAAAGTAAGATCGCCCCACATGAGGCCGGTCCAGGTCTACAGCGATGTACTAGTGTAAAGAGCAGTAGTCCTGCTCGACCCTGGACATCCGAGACCGTCATCACTGCCAAAGATATTGGCGCGGAAAAAGCGCCATTCAAGTTTTGACCATTCTTAAAAACACTGTTGTCTAGGAACCTTCGGTACATTCAGGTCCTCTGACATTAAGCTGGCACTTGACTGTCCACTATTGATCATACTTAAAAACAATGATCTAGGAACCCTCGGTGCATTCAGGTTCTGTGACATTAAAGGAAAGTGGAAGAGCGGCTATGCCGAGCTATCTCCCATTTGTGTATGTTTCAATGTTCACAGTAAATGTTATTATTATTATTAAGCGGATCTGCGCGGTCACTTTTGGACGTTTTCAACTGGCAGACCTCTGGTCACTTGCTAATTATGGATACGAATCGCGGAAAAGTGATAATCTCGCCGTGTATATCGGCACAGGTAAAGAGGCTTAATTATTCTGGGATAATTGCAAATTGTATTTTTTTGTCAGTTCCATATTTTTTTCTTTTTCTATATTTATTCAAGAACATGGCAAGTTATACAATATTGGTTTATTGATTATTTCAACAAATCACATTCAAAATCTTATTCAAAATTAACTATTTAATTTTTCAATTATTATGTTTAATCTAAAGCTTTCTTTGGGTTTTAATGTTATTGTTGTGTTATAATTTGAGTCTTATTCAGCTTATGCAAATGATATTTACGATAGCCGCGACTTGTTTACTTCAGATTTTACAGTTCTTTGCGTTTTGCAGAAATCTGCATTAAATGGTTTTTAATTGCTATATCTGTAGTTGCAACTGACAGCTATTTATTATTTACACACGAGATTTGAACACTTGCTATCATTTATATTTTTGAAGATTTTCGAAAGACAAACACAAGATTTTGTTGCCTGTAGCTTCATTTATATAAATATGAAATATCAGGTATTTAATCGAGATCAATTGTTCTCTACCACCAATTTGCAATTGTAAAGTACAATGAAGATATAATTCTTTAAATAAAATAAATATAAGTGAAAGAAAGTATGTAATCATAGTGAAATCATTATCAAAGAAAATGCAATGCAGACAAATAAAATGGTTCCAAAAGTACAAACAATTATTAAGTGGGATTTTCAAAGTTTAGATAAATAAATTAAATCAGTAAACAGAAATGGTAAATATCAAACTTTATAAAAGAATCTGTATAATAAAATTACTATCACAACGTTAATTTCGGTTCCTACGTTAGAAAATCTTGACGGTAAATTGCTAGCTTTCAGAGCTGGATAATTCCTGGTGAAAAAGTAATTGGCAATATTAGCAATATTACACAACACCTTGAATTAAAATTTTTGACTTACCTTTTTGTCTGTTTGGTCACTATAATTTACTTTATCGTAAAAGTAATTAGAAAAGTAATTGCTAAATCCATTTTTCATGTAATTGTAATTAAATGAATATAATTCCTTTTTTAAAGACATGTACTTTGTAATTGTAATTAGTTCCTTTTTTAAAAAAAGTAATTTGTAATTGTAATTAGTTCCTTTTTTAAAAAAGTAATTTGTAATTGTAATTATTTTTAAATTACAAGTAATTACCTAGCTCTGCCAGCTTTGTATATTTTTCTGCCTAAAAATGAGGGGGGGGGGGGGGGGGCTACGGGTTGTTTCAATATTTTAGAGGCTTTTGATGTATCTAGACTCATAATAAAACAGAACTGATTTGATAGGTTTGAAAACTATGGGATCAAACCGAAATTGACCGTACTAATAGACGAACGCCACATTTCCGACTTTCCACGACCAGTCACGTGTAAGGGCGATTCCCTCTCATCTGTTAACGCACGGTACGGTTCACTCCACCCTGCGTTATCCTTTGACGGGGAAACAGATCTAGGCGATTGTCCTTATTTAACAAAGAGTGCTTGCTAGGCAGACGAAGACAGATTGTCTGTTCGTGTGCAAAATTAATCCCTCTATTGTTTGAGGATTGCGAGCGGAGATGATTCGATGCATGAGCGGCCATATGATGCAAGTGTTAGGTCGGTCACGCAAAGAGGTTTATGGAAGGCAAGCACAAAATTTAGCACCTGATAGGAGCGGAACCATCTTTAAGGGATTCGAAAGCAACATAGACGCGTGTTTGTTTATGTTCCATTTTTATTCACATATACTTTTGTATAGGGTGTTTCACAACGCCCGAAAAATTTTAATAATGTACACACTTTGAAATAAGAGTCGATTTCGTCAAAAAAATTATAATAAAAGTCGAACAGAAAACGAGATAAAAAAAATTACAATATTATTGAAAATGATGAAAATGGTTATATTTCTAGTGATATACAGTATAATTTAATCATAAATTTAGACGTTTTTTGTCTATTACATATTACGTCATGCATGTAATCAATATTTATTTCTAAAAAGATAACCTGATACTCATTTAAATGTGCCTTCATTACCATAAAAACATTTTCCAACAGTATGATTTAATTTTTTTGTCCGGGAATATTAGAAATTGCAATTATCATTAATTTAGCTGATTTATAACTAATTGACATTAAAACACTTATTTTTAATAAAGATAAAATATGTCTAAGAAGTGAATTATTGCTAACATTTCAAATTAAGAGCGAGAACACTACATATTAATGAGAATCGACCAAACATAATAATTATATTTATAATTAGAATTCCTCAGTTAGAATAATAATTACTTTAATTGCCTTTTAGTTTCTTTTACAAAGTAACAAAGTATCTATAATTTATTAAAAAATATTATTTTGGGTATTTAGCAAATAACTTTGAAAATTATCAAATCAAATCAAATCAATTTATTATGCTTTGGGACAATTACAAAATTGTATAACAATAGTCAGAAGTGGTAAAGGAGAAAATAATATAATATAATATAAACTAATCTGAACTACATAGCATACAGAAACTTAACAAACAATCTAATTAAAAAAACAAAAATAGAATACTATAAAAATAAAATTGATATCAACAAAAAAGACGCAAAAAATTTATGGGACACTGTCAAAGAAATTTGCTCTCATAATAGAGCACAAAATAAAATAAATTCCTTGAATAATAACGGACAAATCATAAATGACAACAAAACTATTGCCAATACATTTAATAATCATTATACTACAATCGAAAAAAACTTGGCTAATCAAATAAATACTAACCCGAATTATAGAAAACCTAAGAGCAAGTATATTGTAAATTCTATGTTTCTTGCAAATACGGATTCTGCTTAAGTTAATGACATAATCTTATCTCTAAAAAATAAAAAAGCGGCAGGAGTGGATGGAATAACGGCAGAATTATTAAAAAATATCTCCACAATAATTGCGAAACCCCTTGCCTACATTATAAATTTATGCTTTGAAAAAGGTCACTTTCCCTCCGCCCTTAAAACTTCTATTGTCTTACCTATATATAAAAACGGCGATCGCCAACAAGTAATTAATTTCAGACCAATATCCCTAATTACTGTGTATTCCAAAATATTTGAAAAAATTCTTAAAAAAAGATTATGTACCTATCTTAATAAATATAATATTATCTCAATTAGTCAGTACGGCTTCCGAGAAGGCATCTCAACACAAGATGCTATTCTTCAACTTACTTCCAAAATGTATTCTGCTTTGGACAGTAATAAACCATCCCTGTGTGTGTCTATTGATCTAGCTAAAGCTTTTGACACGGTTAGCCATACTCTTCTCCTAGAGTCTCTTAAGAATATAGGCATTAGAGGGGCTCCACTAGATCTCTTTAATAGTTACCTTTCAGGCAGATGCCAGAGAGTAAAAATAAATAACTGTCTCAGTGACCCTGGAGAGGTGGAGTATGGCGTACCACAGGGGACCGTGCTGGGTCCAATTTTATTTAATATCTATTTAAATGATTTATTTTCTGTCCAAACAAGAGGAAGTATTATAACATATGCGGATGATACTGCAATTTTTTATACAAACGATAACTGGACAACACTAAAACTGATGGTTGAAGATGATATAAATAATATTAAAGATTGGTTCGCGCACAAACTGCTCACACTAAATTTTAAAAAAACCTGCTTCTTACCAATATGCTCTAATAAGAATGCCTTGCCGGCTTTCCAGAATTTATCCATCTCAAATAACTTTTCGATAGCTCGTACAATGGAAATAAAGTATCTTGGTCTTATCATCGATCCCCATCTAAAATGGGATAAACATATAAACCACATTATAAGAAAATTACAGTCGCTGATTCACAAATTAAAGATCTTAAGAAATATTTTGGACATAGACTCCCTAAAAACTATATATTACTCCCTAGTGGAATCACATATAAATTATGGAATAGTAGCATGGGGGGGGGGGGGGGGTAAAACAATTCTGAACAATCTAATAATTGTACAGAAAAGAATTCTGAAAATCATTTTCTTTAAAGATATTACTTACATCTGATACTCTTTTTAAGAAAACCCATATCATGGATCCACGTCAATTATTTTTTTTACAAACCAACCCACAAAAATAAAAATAACCCGATAAGAAATAATCATAAGTATAATACAAGAAATAAAGAGAGCACATACTTACCTCCACTGATGAACAGAACTTTAGGACAAAAGTCTTACTTATATCTGAGCTCTAGACTGTACAACCATCTATCGTCAGATTTACAAAATATAAAAAGCATAGTTGGTTTTAAGAAACGACTTAAACAATATATATTAGCTACACCCAGAAACATTATTCATGACATGATAGATTTAAAAATATAGTAAAATTACACCACCTTCTCTCTAATAGTAAATAGTATTGCTAACTGTTCTGATATAATATAACTACCAAGTTTCTGACCTGAGAATTCCTTATTCTAATATACTGTAATCTATAGCTACTCATGTAATACTGCCACTAGCTTATGTTGAATTATACTAACTGTACGGGTAAAAATGTCAAATGTAAAAAATGTCACATTATTTTAATTATTATGTTTCTATTCTTTAAGTTATATATAATATTTTTATTCTTTAAATTATATACAATATTCTTGTTTTTTATCCACGCGCAGGCATTGCCTTTAGTGGATTTTCTAGTTTATTTACGTTATTCTACAATTATACAGTTTCTTCATATGTAATATTTATCTAAAGTAAATAAACAATTCAATTCAATTCAATCTAACTTAATCTAAGTATTAAAAAATTCGTCTAAAGAATAAAAACACTTATCTACCAGGAACAATTTCAATTTTTTCTTGAATTGGTGTAATTCAGTATTTTGTTTAAAATCATTTGGCAATTTATTAAAAAATTTTAGTCCTAAATAATTGGGTGATTTATTGGTAACTGACAGTTTTGAAAAGGGTACATAAATATCATTCTTATGCCTTGTATTTAACCCGTGTATATCTTTATTGAGATTAAACTTATGTCTATTTTTAAAAATATATATACATATTTCAAATATAAACAAAGACGTTAAAGTTAAAATTTTATACTGCACAAAAATGGTGCTGCAGGTATGTTTGTTAGGCACATTCGCTATGTTATGTAAGATACGTTTTTGCGATATAAACAGTTTGAGATAGTGTGGACACACCCCAGAAACAGACACCATAGCGTAGTCGTGACTCTACCTTTGCATAATATAAATTAATTAATTGTTGTTTATTTAAAATTTCCTTCATATTTCTAAGTAAGAAATTAATTGAAGTCATATAGGAAACAAGAAAATTACAATGAGATTTCCAGTTAAAACATTCATCTATATGAATTCCTAAAAGACGAATACTAGCAGTACCATCGTTTTCAATTTTACAGTTATTGATATTAACCGCTACAGCGTCACACTTTTTTTGCCTATTGTGAAATCTAATTAGTTGTGTTTTATTTGCATTGAAATGTAAATAATTCTGACTGAACCAACTGCAGGCATGTTCCAAAGTTTTGTTTATGTCTAAATGTAAATTATCAAGCGATTTGTTTGAGATAATTAAAGACAAATCATCAGCATACATAGTGAAAAAAGTTTTATCTAATACAGACTCTAATGAGTTTACATATAAGATAAATAGTACAGTGCCCAGGACGGAGCCTTGCGGTGCGCCCATATCTACTAAAGAAAAATCAGAATTAACCCTATTTACGGAATCGTGATCACTATATTGTATTGAAACATATTGTTTCCGAGAATGTATAAAAGAAGATATCCAATTCAAAGGAACACCCCGTATGCCGTAATCGTAAAGTTTATTGAGTAAACTGTCATGATCTACGCAGTCAAACGCCCTACTGCTAAGTACCATAATGTTCTTTAATCATAATGTAAGCAGAAATACAAGATATTTATTTTTAAATATATAATTTAGTTATCGTGAAATTTTTCGATGGCAAAATTAGTGTGTAATTACGCCTTTTGGGGTCCACTAATAATCTGTTTTATGTTTAAGCAACCGTGTTTTTAGGTGAACACGGACATAATTTACTGTATAATCCTAGTATTTTCATACATTTTGTATCGCCTAGCAACCCTTTTTAGAGTACCTATTCAGTAGGTTGATCATACTGACAAATATTTGTTAGAGTAAGTCAAGTCGAAGTTGCAATTCATTGGCTAATTACTATGATTAAAGGGCTGTATTATTCACTTACAGTCCATGGGCTGTAAGTGAATATTACGTACCAATTTATTTATCTCTATTTTACATATACACAAAAATGAAATTATTTGCAATTCTTTTCAGGTATCCAATGTTTGCGAGACGTCGGCTTCGGTTTCCCAAAACAAATCTCAACCTGAAAAGTATAATTTACAGCTCGCGGTAAAATAGGGAACGTGAGCTGGGTTTAGACCGTCGTGAGACAGGTTGCCCCCTACTGATGACGTCGTTGCGATAGTCCTGCTCAGTACGAGAGGAACCGCAGGTTCGGATATTTGGTTCACGCACTCGCTCGAGCGGACGAAGCTACCATCCGTGGGATTATACCTGAACGCCGTATGTCCAAGAGTACTTAATAATATTATATTATTCAACTAGCCTGTAATGGTGGCTATTACTCAAGAGGATGACGTTTACGGCACGGACCGAAGGCGAGTGTCGTAATTCTTCCGAGTGAGTAATAGCTATTACACGCGAGTGGAATACTATACTTTTTCTACGACTACTCATCCCTCGAAATAATTTTTTACATCAAACTTGTGCTAATTAGTAAGAAAAACCTAATAGTAATTTGAAAGTGTAAAGAAATCAATGTGTGCATGACAAATTGACCTTCGCATGACAGATTGAATTAGTTATGGCATGGCATACGGCGATGTTTTTGCCCTTTTTTGTCACTACTTCACTAACCGTTGAGTAATGAATAGGAACTCTTGTAATTGGTTCTAGCCCATTAAATAATGAATTATTAGCCATGGCCGTGAGTAACGACCGCCATTGCTTGGTCAAAAACGTATGTATCTATAATAAATGAATTATTTAATAGTCGTAGAAAAATAAATATATCGCATAACATTTTCTCTCCTATTTAATTGAAATCAAGAGTGTGCTACCGAGCCGAGATGTTATCGCTTACTGACTTTAGGCCTTCCAACATTGGGTATCAGTTTTTCCAGTGCTGCTACTGTTTTCATTGCCCTTTCCACTACCGTACTGACATGTTCTACTAAGGAGAGAGTTTTGTCAATTGTTACCTTTAGGTACCTGCTTTTGTGCATCCGTTCGATCTCTATCCCCTGCAGTTCGAATGTTTTAGAGCCCCGTTCGTAGGATCACTTCCGACTTCTCTAGTGCTAGCTAGTGCTAGCTTCAGAACTTGTTGATCATCCATTAACTGAAACATTTCTAGCGCTCGGTGTACCCTTCATATCAGGCCGTGTTTGTTTTTTCCCACTGCTGTTAGATCTAGATCGTCAGCAAACCCGTAGTAGACATTTCACAATGTTAGGCCCTAGTACCGAACCCTAGGGGTACTTTGATGTTAACTTATTTCTCTTATTTCTCTTCTTCTGTACTACTTATAAATTCACAGCTAATTAACGTTGTGACGTCCCTATCGTTTTCGCGACATGTTGAAATAATCCAAGTCTGATAAAAAAAAATTATATGTTGTTCTTTCATTTTTTCTTCCAAGTATATATAACGAAATTAACGCACTATTCACTATACTATGATTTACAAGTGTAGACAGTGGAGAAATGCGAGTTGAGGATCTTAAAAGTGAAGCGGCAGTTGCGGCACGCCCGCTCGGCGACCGTGCGCAGTGTCATACGGATCCTAAAGCACATGCCGCTCCACTTTTAAGTGCCTCAACTCGCATTCCTCCACTGTCTACACTTTTAATTTCATCATATTTAACAATTCACAACCGAATTGTGATTACTATACCTACCTATTAAATAGATTGGAAAAAATATATAACTGATGATTGTGGAAAATATATATCCTATGAATGGCAACTTATACACAGAGGTGTTTCTCAGGGATCTGTGTTGGGACCGCTACTATTTATAATGGATGTGAATGATCTACCAAATGTCCTGCCAAAACTTATTGTTGCTTATGCCGATGATAATTCTGCAATATTATCGGCTAAATCTATTGCTGAACTGAAAACAATATAAATGAATCAATTATAAAACTTAACAACTGGTGTGATATAAAAATTAACTCCAAAGGTAAGTTTCCTGTGTTATCAGTTACGTACACTTAGGAGTGATGTCAGTGTTGGTGCATGTTTAAATGTGTATCATTCATATTTTATGTCAATTATCATATATGCTATAGTAATGTGGGGAAATTCAGTGGAAATAAACAGAAGAAAATTCTGCAAAATAGATGGATAAGAAATGTATTTAATCTTAAACAAACATATCCATGTAAGCCATATTTTATTGAACGTAACAACATACTTTACCGTCACTATATATTTTAAAATGTATTCTTTTCTATAGAAATGATGTTGAGTTTTTTCAGCAGTATGAACAAAGACATATCCCAACACGTTTAAAAGAGATTATTGTACCCTACCACACAAATTTGACCCAAATAAAAAAAGCTGCTTGCTTCTGTTATTAGAATATTTAATCATCTGCCGAATAGACTGAAAAGTATGACAATAAATAAACTTAGAAAAGAGTTGAAAAGTATTTTGAGAAAAAAAAAATGTTATAAGTTAGACGAATATTTTTTAGATTCTATATTTTAACCACTTTACTTTATTGATGTTTTTATATACCTACCATATATTTCTTTGGCGTGAAATTTTAATTTATTCCAATATAATTTAAGTAATTTCCACATCCAGTGGAAGTATAGTAACGACAAAAAAAAATTTTGAAAATTTTTATTGTTCAAATAGGCTTAGAATGTCATGAAACGTCGAGATTTTAAGTTTGAGCGAAAAAAATTTTGTTATCGTTACTATACTTCCATTGGATGTGGAAGTAAAATAATCCGCGTTTACAGTTTCCAAATTTTCTAGGGGCCTAATTTTTGGAGAGTTAGATTTTCTAAATTTGCCGAAAATGAGTAAAACAAAATCCACACGTGAATTTTTGAAAATCTGCTTATAATAATTTATTCTTTAAAATTATTGCCATTGTCCATGGCACACAACTAACGAACCGAAAATTGTGAAATACCAACGGATCTATAAAAAGTTCAAATCTTTCTTTCCCACCATAAACATCGACTTCCAAAACACTTTGCATGATTAACAATTTATTTATGAAGAAGTGACTTAAAGCACTTGAATTAAGATTAACGCTTTAAATATAAATATTTATAGGACTAGCGATAAATCTTGCCTACAGGTTTCAGCACATAAAAAAACTCGGCTTCTCCATTGGACAAATTTTAAAAAAATATTCTTAGTTTGTTGAGGAAAAATAAAAGTAAGATCTTGTTTTATTGCGTTAATTGAACTTTAAAATTAATTTAATACAAAAGACTAAAGTATTTTCGTTTGTAAATTTGATGCTTCGTAGTTAATGAGACGTACACTTACCTTAATTAATTGCTTTAATAATTGTACATAAATAAACCTTCTTGCAAATAATAATAACGATAATAATAATGAACGTCTTTATTGAGAAATATTTGCAGTCTACAAGAAAACGAAGTTTATCTTAGAGCCACCTTTATCTCAACCTTTTCACATACATATTTCCATTGAAATTAAAAAAATATATAAACGACAGTCAGCTTATACACTATAAATACTTGAGCATAATGCTCCTGTATTAAAATTCAATAATTGCTGTTTGTTACAATAGAAATAATTTATTTGCAGAAAACAGCATTCTTCTTGATTACTAAATAATTCTGGATGTGACTTTTTTTAAAGCATTTATTTTTCATTGCTTGAAGGGATTTATTTATTAAATAAGTTATCCTGTGAAAGAGCAGTAGAGGGAAATGACTTTTTAAATAAAGCAGATTAAGTTTAATATCGCGAAAAGTATATGTTCGCCATTTTGTTTTTTAAAATCGTGCGTGTACCTAGTGCCACTCGCACAATTGAGACGAACCTTTCAATATCCCATTTTTCAAAATCGGTCAGGGTCTTATTGTAAAATAGTTTTGAGTTCAAACTTTTCTTTACATGACAATGAAAAGGCATTTATTTTCCTGTGGCAGCAGCTTTTTCAATGTTTTTGGCAATGGTGCAGGTATATAATTCTAGATTTGGTAAGTGAAATGAATAATCACGGGTCATTTTAAAAATATCTCGACATAGGTAATTCAATAATAACAGAACTAACAACTGATGATAGTGCTCAGCTCAGTATTGCTAAATCTGATAATTTTTATTTCTATTTTGCAATCGTAAACGAAATATTATGTAGCTATAAATGATTTTATTTTATTTATTGCCGCAGCGGAGATGTAACTATTTAACTGCTAGATGCAACTACTTAATGGTTTCCATTTCACATTATTACCTTCCAATGGTTATGGGGGTTGCCTGAGTCGATCTTAACAACCACTTTTCACTCATCACTTCGAAAGTGGCAATAAAATCTATGTAAATGGTGACACAGTAAAGTGGGACGAGATTTTTTGACGGCCTTTATGACGTTGTTTAGAAGAATGGCCTCGGCGAGGGTGAAGTCTCCCCTAAATTGGAAATAAAGCAACATTTATTAGTGAACGGCAGTCTGGCTCCCTCTCAGTTCACAGCTGTCGCGCAAAGTATGGAAGGATGCATGGCATAATACGTAAATAATCAGTTTCTAGACAAAATAAAGTTTTAAGATCCTCCAAGGAGAATGTGATCGTAATGAATTAGGGTTCCTAAATTTTTATTAGCGTGTAGATGCCAGATGTACTTTTTAATCAAAGCGGTGTTGCCTGTTTTAATTTCAGACCCGTAGATGTATTTAATATTTTTATACTATTTATAGTCTTTGATTCAAAAACATTTCCCAATAAAAAAATATCAAGGTATAGACAAACCACATGTCTACTGGTTTAATAAAAATCTCAAAGGTATGAGGCATACGTTATCAAATATTGCTAGTGATGTAACCTCTGTCTATTTAGTATTCAGAAATTTATTAAATGATCGTAAAAATGTCAGTGTCCGCTGAACAAGAAGCATAATAAAAATTTTCTCGTTAACCCGAACATTAAAACAAAAGATACTTGGAAACTTGCAAATTACGAACGTGATTGATTGATTGATTTACCAGCGTGCGGTAGGCTGCCACTCACAGGTATACGGCTGGGCCTGCTACGTCCACGCTGGGTTGGATTAGGGTCATGCTTGTTGCCTGCAGCGAGAGCCACATGGCGCATGGTAAAGGAATGTGGGATGGAAGGTGTAGGTATTTGTGAGATGCGTTACCGCATGCATTGTGTCGTGAGGAAGCGTTTAAGCTCCCTTTTTTGTGTTTTTGGACTTCTGAGTCTTCTTGTGACATATGTTGCCGCGTTGTGGTGTCGTGATATGAAGTGTTTATGCTCCTGTTTTTGTGTTTCTGCTTCTTCGAGTCTTCTTTTTCTGAATCTTCTGATTTCTCGGTTTCCGATGCTGAGTTAGATTTGGGTCATGCTTGTTGTCATCAGCGAGAGCCACATGACGCATGGTACAGAAGTGGGGGATGGGCAGTGTAGGTGTTTGTGAAATACGTTGCCGCATTGTGTTCGTGATATTTAATGTTTATGCTCCTCTTTTTTGTGTTTCTGCTTCTACAGATGTTCTTCTCCGTTTCTGGTTTTGGTAGAATATACAGTAGAACCAAAAAAAAGACCTTATTTTTTCGTATAAATGCGCCGTCAATGACTTTAACCAATCTGACGTAACGCGGTACAACCATATCACTTTATGAGACTTGGGATTTATACTATTGACAGCAAAACTGGAAAAGGTAGAAGTGACTTTTTGGTTTTAATCAAATCACACTACAAAAATAGCGAAATAAATCGAAAGGAAATTGACCCTATGCTAGTGAACTCTACAACAACAAGATGATATACCTGCCGGTGTCCTGATTGTTCGACCGAAAGCAAAAAACGCACTTTGACCGCACGCACCAGCCTCACTTTTTATGCCAATTAAGGAAATGCAAACATCTTCAATACATTATTTCACAGGTAAGTTCATCACCCTATTCTTTCCCAGTTTGTTCATGATCCTCTCTCGGTTGTTGTTTTCCACGTGTAACCTGGTCTCTCTATTTTTAGTGTAGAATTTAATGTAGAATTTTTCACTTAACAACGAGCGCAATTTTGACCTGAAAAACCTCGCTTGATAATTTACCTGAGAAAATAATATGATAATACTTAAGAGTAGTGCATTTGATTATTACGGGTATTATGCTAATGTACCACTCTATGTAGAATTTTTTCGTTTAACAACTGTCTTTGTCACCCTTTTTTTTTCACTTCTTTGCACTGGGAGATTTAATCACCCACATTAATTAAATATCAGCCATATCACTCAATTGTTGCTTTGCCAGTATGTACCACTCCATGTAGAATTTTTCAGTTAACAACGAGCGTAATTTCGACCTGGAAACCTTCTCTTGATAATTTACCTAAGAGAATATTATGACCATACTTTTGATTATTACGGGTTTAATTTGTATTAAGTATTTAGTATTTTTAATAATTATGAAAAAATTATTTGAAGGTTAACATAAGAAATTTATATGACCATATTTTACGAACAATACATTATTGGTTATTTCGGGTACAATCCAAATCAAATTCGTTTGAATATTTGTATAATGGTTAAAAAATAATTCACTTGAAGGTTTACAGAGGGATATCATGGCCATACTTCAACAATTTATTGCCCCCATAAACTTGTCGACAAATGTCGACTCTTCAAGAGTTTGATGGGCCTAAACAATTCAGTGGTTATAAATATACTTGACTGGGAAGGTACTTAGAAATGAAAAAGGGTACTTAGCTTTCTTTTGCCTATGTTGGGTCGTTTCTTTATTTACGCTCTTTTCATTCCTTTATACACAGCACTGGTCACTAAATAACTCTTATTAGTCATTTTCAAATATTAATTCTCAAAATACACGTGTGAGAGCTTATTGACATTTTGAACCACCCCTTAAATTCACCTATATTCAACTCGTGCCTTTAAAAAATATTATTGATAATTGATGTTATTTCGGGATGTTATGAACTACTACCTCAAAAGTGAATTTTATTGAAATATTACGTAAAAGTAGGAGTTGAATATGGGGGTGAAGGGGGTAAATCCACTGGTTCAAAATGTCAGTAAGCTCTCGCTCTCTGTATTTCGAATCTCCCAAACAAGTCTATAGTAAAAAACCTTAAAATACCATTTGATTTAAAAAATATTCCAATTTGAAGAAAAGCGTCATTTTTATGGGGTTGGCGAACGTATTTTTACATATTTAAACTTTTAACCTCCATAAAAATGTCAGTAACTATTATTTCGTGTTTATATAAGCCACGTTGAAGTATTTGCACCTAGTTAAAATAAAAACGACCTTCGGTACGTCATAGCGGCAAAAGCCGTTTTTTCAAGTAAAATCAAAAACGTCGCGGCCAAAATGACAGTAAAAAGTATTTTTGCAATCTTTGGTTCATGAAAAAACATATTTTTGCATTTACTGACAAAACGACCTTGTTTTGGATGAAAACACTACCGCGACCCCGACTATTACACGCATTTTAAATACTTATTCGTCCCCCTCTCCTACAGCGTTTCAACGGGGTTACTGACACAACGAAAATTTCTCCATTTTTTGACGCCATGTTACCGTCTAATAAACTAAGTTTAAACAAATATAGTAACTGGCTGCCGGCTGCCGTACTGTATAACAGTACATTTAGCACTGGTAACGGTTAACGGGTATAGGAAGACTTTTTAAGTAGTCGATGTTTCGTCAAAATTTATTGACATCCTCAGGACTATTTAGTCCATTTAGCACTTGATATAAATTGAGTACTTACGACCACCTTGTTGCAATTAGTATTGCTACTACCTCATATATTATTTATCTTTTTTAGTGGGGGACAATTGGAAAATATTTTAACCAGTCAAAGTGTAAAATGAGAGCTCTTCAAAAGAACCGAAAGAGTATTTTCAACACTTCACACTTCCTCCAGTAATCGAATCAGAATGGGTCAATTAATAAAGTCTATTAAAGAAACTTAACAAGCATTGTTACTTAATTTCTTACAGTTAATCTTTCACGATTAGTCTTGGTTATGAATATGATGAGGGTTTGAGCTCTGATGGCAGCAATGGCAATTAGTTTAATGAGAACAACGTGATGGGGAGGATAATACAGTGGCATTAAAAGGGGAAATCGTATTGAATATTGAAAAAGGCCTACTGCTCCTCTTACCGTGTTAATTGTTTAGATAAATTACTCTTTCTAATGGAGCACACGAATTTCGAAGATATTTCTAAAAATACAAGTAGTACAGAATTATAAAAAAATGTAATATTAGAAGTATAATAAATAAAAATAATGGACTAGTTTTAACTAAAATTAAATTTAACCATTACTTTAATAATGTAGGCACATTGTATGGAAAAAAAATTTAAAAAGAAAAAATTAGGGAATCAATGAAAAATTGGGGGTTCGTAGATTTCACCCTTATTAAGAAACCGATGTATACCTAACTCCAAAGGGCACAGAAGGGCGTTTTCTAGGGGGTGCAAACGGGTGAAAAATGCGTTTTTTAAAAATATCTCGAAAAATATAATTTTTTAAAATAAAATAGAAAAATTATAGCTGAGTCAAATACCCTCAATTTGATTTTTTCCTGATTTCTGAAAGATAAAAGATAAGAGATACAGCGAATTGAAGGTGGGCATACTTTTACACCCCCAAGAAAAACTACGTTTTTTTTAACAAGTTGAGAGTGCGGTGAGCATGTACGTGTGTGTGTGGGCGCATGACTGTGTGTGTGTCTTTTGTAAAATGTTAACAATGTATGATAATATCAGAAAGCAGGACATATTTGTATGCATGTCATTTTATCACAATTTTTTTTAAATGTTTGGATTTAATGTAGTTTAAAAATAAAAATAATTGTCTTCTTCACAAAAATTTGCAAACTGAATAATTTCAGCTCGGATGCAGAACATAAAAAAAAGTGAAACAAATTTTTTTCTTCCATTTTTTCAAAATTTTGAAATTAAATCAAGCTAGAAAAAAATAAAAAATACAGATGGATAAATCACGTATTTATGAACAAAAAATGTCCTAACAAAATTTATCATTAAAGCCACGGTTTTCCCGGAAAAAATAGTCAAGTGTAACGTTATAACTCGGAGCGAGATCCATGAGTGCGCGCACTCGAATACGCGTGACTGTGACACCGACGCGACGCACTGAATTACATGTTACTAAATCAGAATTTGTTCAATCTATATGAGTGTTGGTTCATTTAAAAGATGGAAATTGTAGCTTTCTAATGCTTTTTTGTTTTAAACAATACGAGCAAAAGATGGATGGGAAAAATATACTTATATATATATATATATATATATATATATATATTATCCCGCCCGGACTCAATCGTCGCAATAAAAAATGTAGAAAAAAATAAAAGCCCTTCAAAAAAATTCTTTCTTCATTGAGAACTGTTAAAAAGTATGTACACGTCATGATTATTATGATTTATTAAGTTGTAGTAACGAGGATTAAAAAAAAAAGTACATCTCAAATTATTTTAATTTCCTTGCTTGATGATTTTCTTGATAAATGTATATATTGAAGGCTGTAACTTGTCGAGAAATTGACTTATTGGAAAAAATAAAAAATCACAATTTCGGAAAAAATGTATACTTTTCGAATGTTCAAACACAAAATCGTTTACTTGTATGCATTTTTTCGAAAATATGATTAATCAGATCATGATAAGAAATTGTGATTTTCACGATCTTATCCTTATAACTATGAAAATATCTTTGATTGTTTTGAGTAGAAATTCTGGAACTTTTCCAATACATGAACAAATGTATAAGGAATCCATTGAATATAGCTGAAACGTGGATAGGTGTACCTGTAATAAATCAGAAAGAGAAAAAGCTTTATTCAAGTACAATAAAGCTTTTTTCTCTTTCTAGAACAGCTAAGAATTTTTAGAGGTTCCATAGTATGCATTTAACCGTGCGCTGACCGCGCAGAGTGATAAAGTTTTTTTTTACAGAAATACCGTGGCTTTAGCGATAAATTTTATTAGGATTTTGTTCAGAAACACGTGGTCTATCCACCTGTATTTTTTATTCTTTCCTGACTTAATTTCAAAATTTTGAAAAAATGGATAAACATTTTCTTTTAATGTTCTGCATCCGAGCGAAATATAAACTTTTCAGGATATTATTCTATACACTTTCACGAACTCGTTAAAAAAAAAAATATTCAGTAGCGTAAACTACCTACCAAATATTATTCTCCGTCAAGTCAAGTGGATATAACGCCAACAGGCAAATAGACAGACAGACAGACTGATGGAATTAAATGGCTTAGATTTTCGTAACTTACGTATTCTGAAACGTGAAAATCCGGAGAAATCTCAGAGGGTGATTTTTTCAAGATTACAATACTTCCCTTCGGTAAACGACGGAAATAATTTTTTTTAAATTTTTGTTCAGATGGGTTTAGAATGTTATGAAACGGAGGATTTAAGTTTGAGCAAAAAATTTTCTATTGGTCTATCTGTAACTTTTTTTGTGCGAACGGTTTCTGATATTTTTACTTGAAATCTGGTACACATAATGTATTATAACGTGATCAGGGACTTCATTAGGTTACAATTTGATCTTATTCCGTTGAAGGGTTGGGTGGTAAATAGGTAATTAAGCAGGTAAGAATCCATAAAATTAGGATTTAGTATATGCACGAGAAACTAAAGTCTCAACTATTTTTCTGGCATCAGGCACTATCACTCTTATTACCAACCCCTCCCCATTACCAAGGGGAATAAATAAATAAAATTGTGATTTACTGTATGTACAAGAACCAAAGACCTCAAAATTATTTCTACTTAGTGGAGTGGAGATATAGCATCAAAATTTTTTTCGTTGAGAGACTTGAATAGGAAATCTGGATGTGGACGTAGTGATTCGTTAGCCAGCGATTTTTTGCATGATTTTTCGTGATTATACCCCTTAGCAAAACACCCTGTACCGTGGGTCCGAAAATTATAGCACAAGAGTAACACTAAACACCTATTTATTAACTAAAGAAACTAATTACAATAGATACTAGTTCTCTAATATAACACTGAGTAATATAATGGACCGCATTAGTGTGACGTCACATAATTATGCAACCTCTGTAGACTTCTATCATGACACGTGGGTTGCCTGCCAAGCACACTGGAACTTGACCCTTAATGCATATGTTTATAAGGCGACATTTTCGAGGATAGAAACATAGCGTAGAATTTTATTTTATTTCTCCCATGGAGGAAATATTTAAGAACTTTCAGTTACCATTTACCATGCACGAGGTATCGGAAAATATACACAAGTATAAAGAATTACAAAAACTGTATTATGAAACTAAAATAAAGTTTTTATAAAACAAACATGGATATATACATTTTAACATATATCATAAATGTGGAATAGGTATTAGAAGTCCTTAAATATTCATTGCACGGGAGAAATCAAATCAAATTCTGGGCTATGTTTCCATCCTCTAAAATGTCGCCTTATGAACATATGCATTAAGGGTCAAGTTCAAGTGTGCTTGGCAGGTAACCCGTGCATCATGACAGTAGATTATAGAGGGTTGCCTAATTTGTAACAAATAATTGAGTCCATTGAATCATTCAGTCACTTTATCACTTTCCTTTACTTCTTGATCTGATCTGAACTCACTATCTGAACTGAACTGTACTATAGGACCACTCGCGCTCCATTTATACGGTAAGTGGTTCTGGAATTACAACATTCTACAATGATCTAGAGAGATGTCCGCAGCTTCTAAATGCCGCGCCATCTTTGGGACTATTGCCGGACTAACAATGCATGTTTTCTGTTATTCACACAATGTATAGTTGCCTGCAAGGGTATAAAGCTGTAACAACATTGTCAAAAGCCGATCCAGCAGGGTGTATGCTTTCTGGAAAACAGGGAAAACCTGGAAAAGTCAGGGAACTTGATTTTGGTCAGAGAAATCAGGGAAAAGTCACGGAATTTATGAATTTGTAAAAATTAGTCAGGGAAAATTTATTAAAACTACTTATATTAGCGTCCCCGGCTCGTCAAAACATGTTTTCCATTTCTCCTCCCCCGCTCATCAATTTTCATTTTCGAGCAGAGAAATGTTTTGGAATTTTTATTAAAAAGACCTGGAAAACCTGAAAAAGTCAGGTAATTTCAAAATTGTAAATTGGTATACACCCTGATCTAGGTTAGTTTACCAGTACCACTAATAATAACATTTGATTGGTGCAATGTTGTCAAAAAAAGGGGCTATCATTGGCTACCGTGTTAATGAAATAATCATTAGAATGTGCAAAGTGAAACGTCAATCAACAATTATGTTGACATTAATGTGTATATTATGATGTAGGCACCTTACAATGGTGCATAATAATAAATGTCACAGCAGTGAATTTGATAACATAATAAGAAATTATTTCATACAACCGTGTTCTCCTTATAAAACACCTTAAATACACATTTGCGTAAGCACCTGCTGAAAGTTTGATATTAAAGTTGATAAAGTCGACTTTGTATTATATCGTTTAATATCGTAGATAAGATAAAAATTACAGGAAAACTTCACTTATATAACAATTTGTAATTTTAAAGGGCTGTTATTATGAACAATTGGCCTAATTGAACAATGTGGCGTTTTACATGTTTTAAGTAATTTTATGGAAACCGAGAAATCAGACTTGTTTTTCCTCACATGCCACCGAAAATTTGCATACACGTATTTATGTTCCGGCTTACCGGAGGCTAGAATATCATATTTAAATTAAAATAATTACAGAAAGTGTTTTACTCGGCTGTCAAATTTAATTTTTCATCCTGTCTTGTTTGACGTTAATATATGAAATACTAGGAATAATAAAAGTTTATTATCAATTAATATTAATAATAATTCAAAGCATAAATAAATCTTGCGTAATAAATATATATAAACACGGAAGAATTATTAGTAAAAGGCGGAGTTTGAATACTTGCAAGCAAAAAGTCACTCTTATGTTCAACCCACGTTAACTACTCGAGAACCAGTAATCTTTTTATACTAAAACTAGCTGTACCTTCTACTACTTTCGCGTGGAATTTTGAAATTAACTAGGAAGCTTCTTTGTAAACGACGTTTGAAGTAGAATCACCAAGAACATGTACGATCGCCGTCACCTTAAGCTCACCACCGTTAGAGATGCTCCCTTTCTAACTTTATTTATAGGGGAGCATGTTAGAAAGAGAGCATCTTCAACAGCGATGAATTTAAGCTAACGTCGATTGTGCAAAGAGATTGTTTGCGTTACCGACATGGGAGAGAGCCACGTAGAGCTGGCCGTACGAAAAGCAACTGACACTGAGGTCCACACCTGCAACGCGCTGCTTCTAACCCTATAACCACCATATAAATATGGTGTATCCCAGGGTGTGGTGTTGTGACCACTATTATTTATAATCTATGACAATGTTAACTTTAACAAATGTGGCAAAATCAACCACACTATTTTGTTAAAGTTAACATTATGAAGGCTTGACTCACTTGGTATAACGAACATAGCTTATGTCATAACTCATACGTAGTATAGTACATAGCATAGCTCTTTTTGTAGCTCTGGCATTAGCCCCTTATTTGAATAACCGATTTGGGAGTGACTTAAAAGAGGTAAGCAGCATTTAAAATGGGTTAAATAATTTTTGTCATTAAAATAATTTGGTATTCAAGTTTTTTATACTTGATAGTGTTTATTCCCTGGCCATTTCGATAAATACCTTGATTATACCGCGTGTGTAATCGCGGGCTAGGCATGGGGAGTAGAATACGACATCGCGTGTGCCAGCTGGCTGAAATGAAATAACAGAGCTGGAATGCTCCACCGATGGACGAATTTACGGCTGCCGGTGTTGTCATATTTCTCGCGCTACGTGAATGTGCATGCCTAATGGGAAATTACACGCACGGTATACCAATTCGTGATGTGAACCACGGTGTCCAATATTTTTCCACCTTTTGTAATGCGTCTATCTTGTATATATAATATTTAATGTATCTCTAACCTCGAACTTTATTTTCTATTAACTTTATTAACTAAAAGCACTATCTAAACTCAAAGGTAATGAAAATTTATTACCAAGAACAATCTAATTCTTTATCGAAATTATATAAATTATTGACGAAAACCGGCAAGAAGCGAGGATAATATATGACGAGAACAGCTACAAGAGACTATAAAGTATTAGAGTTAAATAATGGAAAATAATTCAGTCTATTTTGAATAACGGTGAATTGAAAGTTTTTTCTGGATTTATTGATATATAAACGTTAATATTCCTTAGCACGATCGTAAATAGAACATAAAAAGTTAGAAATACTTCCATTTAGATTATTAATAGGCGTGGAAACAAATCAAAGCTACCGACGTACGCGCAACAACTACTAAACGTCTTGTAAGTTGTAAGTTATTCAAATGAGATCGATGACGAAGTGAGATATTATGGAAAGTGATATCTCGACATAAATAAAAAGTCGGGTCAGAAGTCTAGAATCTAATGTGACGTTTTGTAGACATTGGTATTATTTGTTAATGCTTTAAAACTTTTAATCGTAAGTAATGCCGTTGCCATTAACAAAATAATAATATCGTCGAGATTTATCGTTTTATTAATTATCATAATTCTATAGACCGGACGTGCGCAAACTGTTTTATTTTGCAACCTTTTTTTTTAATACTCAATGACAGGTCAACTGTTACTAACTTAATTCGTATGACAGAATTCTTAACTGACGCCATCGATGAGGGATTCCAAGCAGACATAAATAAACTGACTTCGAAGGCCTTTGACAAAATCGACCATGATGTACTATTAAATAAACTGATTAATTTTGGTCTCTCCCAAGATTTTTTGAAGTTTTTAAAATCTTCCCAAATAGAATCCAACATGTGGTGTATCGTGGTTACAAGTCTGCCGCAATATCGGCTACATTTGGAGTCTCTCAGGGATCCATTTTGGAACCACTTTTCTTTATTTTATTAATTAATGATATTGTTGGCAGCTTGACAGTACCATGCCTGTTTGTATGCCGGCGATTTAAAAATTGTTTGTAGAGTTGCAAGTATCAACGATTGTCTTGTACTTCAAAAAATTTAGTCCTGATCAAGGACTGGTGCATAAAAAATAATTCAACTTTGCAGAAATGTAACGCAGTCTCTTACTCCACCAAAAAACCCTTCATCAAATTTTTATAAAGAACGGGCGAGTCCATTTTTTCCAAGGGAGAGTCTATGTTTTCGTGTTTGACGTTTAAAACGTCAAAGTTTTATTGTAAACTAACTTTATTTTTTCAATTTTAAACGATTTTTAACGGTTGAAATATACGATAGTCGTCGATAAAGTATAGTGTTCAGCTCGCGTATAATGGCTATTACACGCTCGGATGATTTACGAACATCATCCTCACGGGTAATAGCCATCATTATACTCTCGATGATAATGTAGTATTATTATATGTATATTGTATGCGATCATTCTGTATGATGAATGCGACTCAATTTCAATAGAGAGTATTCTACCATGATGGTTTGCATATGTTCCAAATTTGAAATAAAAATTTTAGATCTAACAGAAGTTATCAAATTTAATAGGTATTCCATTCGACAATGTCCAACTGTAACTTTCATTCGTTTCGTAAAAGAGTCTTAAACATATTTCAATAACATTTTAAAGTTAAATTGATATCTCTTATCTACGTAAAGTTATTTCGAACCACCGGCACACTGTATACTTTACAGTTTCGATAACTTGTACATCTTCATAATTTTGAATGCTTAATCAAGAACCTTAGTAACATTTTGCTCTAAATTATAATATAACACAGTTTTATAAAACCATGATAGTTTACTCACCTCTAGCGATCCCTGTATGACGGATAAGATCTAATTTCAATAGGGAGTATTCTACCATGATACTTTACATAAGTGCTATAGAAACAAAAATTTTAAGTCTAAAAGAAGTTCGTGTTTACAAGAAACGGTGTAGATTGTAGACAGCAGCCATCTAGCGGCGGTCACCTTGATTAAGTAAAATAAATGTTCACCTTAAAGTTAGCAGTTTCAAAAGTACACATTAAAATAATTACATTTACGTAAAGTGAAATTTTTTCTCTTTTGTTTTTAAATGGAAATTTATTTTAAATTTATGAAATTATAAATTTGTTGGTTGTACCATTACTGTGAACTCTTGAAATTACTATAATGCTTGACCTCGTTTTTGGAGTAACACTCCTTATATTGGTTTTAAAAGAATCTAAGTACCAGAAATAATTCCGGGTTCCTGCCTTAGCGGTCCGAATCTATACAATGCTTACTGCAATTTAGAACGGCTTACATTACTATTTCAGTTTACTGCAATTATTTTTTACCTTTTCTAATAACAGAGGTGTGTAAGCACCTACTGAGACTGCACTAGCTCTTAACTACGTTTCAACTTATTTATTAATAATTACAATAATAGAACACCGACCACCCAGGAGGTGGCCTGGCTCGCATGAGCCAGAATTGTATGTCCACGTTTAGATTTTCTGCGTGCAGCTTACTTGAAAACTGCCAACGCTGTTCACATTTTTACTATGATACTTCGAAATATTAATAAAATCACACTAATTTTGAAATAGTGTATTAACGTAAGGCAATACAGGAATAGTATACCTACTACAAAAATCTAAACTCAGAATTATTTCACTATAGTCAAGAGTCAAGATCGCAAATTAATCATAAATCATAAAACATAATACTTTTTCCTCCGATTAAAGAACTTATATCTAGATACATAATGGCATTGATTTATTTGTCGCTGAAAGACTCACAATCTAAGGCACTTCTTCCCATAAGTTGCTGATTGGCCCATCGGCGTATTCGCGGCCGCTCGTGCACGATCGGCTTCAGTTCGATTATCATAATCTCAGTTGACAGTTCGGCCATTAATGTCAATAAATGTTTTTCGTGTTCTCCGACCAAAAACTGGTGAAAAAGAAATTTAATTTTAAGTTGTGATTTGCTTAATACCTAAATAATATTCTCTATTCATATTTACACAGTTTAGTGACAATATATTTTGTGCAAATAAATAGTGGTGCACACTGTGCCGTTTGCAGAAAGCAGTTTAGAAAAGCAGAAAATCGATCGTTCCATAGTCGTAACATGATGAAGTTCAGTTTACAGTTATAAAGTAAATAGCAATTAAATTTTAATATCCTTTCAATACATATTTATCTTACTGTTTTATCTTACTGTAATATCGTATGCCTACATCACGTTATATAAAGAGCCGGTAATGCAGGAATTGCAATAATTCATTTTAATGAAAATATTTACCATTCTACACATTTTCTATACACACAACGCCACTGTTGCCTATGGGATGTGATGTTCATCTATCCATTTTAATGGACATATAATGTGACTATGTTAGGAGCAAACAAGGTATATAGTGAAAAGATAGCCTGTTATGTATCTAGATATAAGTTCTTTAATCGGAGACTTTTTCACTATACAAGAAAACGGTTTTAACATCAAATTGAACTGTACGTTAGTTCTTTTTACTGCTATTGCTAGGAATATCCTTAATGAATCGTATCTTGCACTTGGTGCATACATCGCCCCGTAGTCGATACCTTCTATTTATGCGAAGCCTTGGCACAAGGCCGAGCTTTATACCTAGAAACTTCTCTTCAGGGCTGCATTTGAGTCAGAGTCAAACGCCCATTTTGCTCCAATGGCTCATTGCTTTGGGGGCAACTTTTCTACTTTAAAAGTTTCATTTTCATTAAGACCGTCCAGCTAGCTCTTCTTGAATAACTACCTTCCATTGATTGGCATCATCACCTCGAAGTTTTCTGGGGCACCAAGTTCAACATAATTGACTTCTACGCAGTCATAACTATCTGGAATCCTTTTTTCGCGTGAACGCAGATGCCTAATCGGTTTATCTTCTATCCGGTCTTGATTTAGTACAGCATCACAGACTGGTTCGCCAACTTCATCGATGTGGTTCACTCCTTTATTTTCAATATTTATTGGAACATAATTGGTGCGTGGACTCCTTCCATTTCATTGAATATTACATTTCTTTAAATTATTATTTGTCGCGTCAAATGGTCTATAATTGTGAGAATTACCCGAGGAATTACCATTACTTTCTACCAGCATTAGATTGCGGCTTAATGGGTCCAATTTAGTACGTTTTTCTTTGGGCACATGCATATAAGCTTGAGACCCAAATGTTTTCACATGACCTAGCTATGGCTTCATCCGTGTAATATCATTTATTTGTCTACTTGGAGATCGATTAGGTAAATATACACCCGTATTTACTTCATCCGCCCACATTTTGGAACATCGTTGGCATACAACCTAGCAAAAATTTGTCCGTATTTGTCATATCTACCCGATTAACTTGAGTTTTTGGCAACCATCCCACGTAAAGTTTTAATGTCGTTTTGTCATGCCAAGTTTTGAGCCTATTATTTTCAAATTACATTATTTGTTTCCGGAATAACAGTGTTATATAGCATTCTACACAGAATGTTTTGCTCGCGATCTGCACAAGCGGCTATTTCTCCATTGTGAAATCGGTTTGCTTGATTAGTTTTGCAAGGACGCCCTCAGGATATAAGTTTTTACGTAATTCAGGAATGTACAGAATATTTGTTACACCACCGTTTCTTGATCAATTTCTTGATTTGCATTGTCCCTTGTACTTTAATTGATGTCAAGAAGTTGTCACTGTAGAAGAGAAATTTCTACGATTTGTTACATGAGATGAGAGGTCGCACCACTGTCAATAGTCCGTGAGTCACCATGAAACATATCCACAACAGCTTCGGAAATGATATTAAAGCAGTTGAAGAGCCTGGTGCACTAAATTGTTGACTGGATGGCTTTTTGAGACACTCTCTTTCAAAATGACCCCCGTTACGACAAATGTAACAGATTTACTTCGATTTATAGTTTCTGCTTTTGAACTTCTGCTGATTCTTTTTTTTTTCAAATGTCAGAGGTTTGATTCGACATCCTCACTTTCTGCCAAACTTGTCCCTTCATCCAGAAGACAAGCAGGTAGATGTTCTACAGTTTGTTTCGCTTCGTCTAGTGATAGCCAGATTTGTCCAAAGCTATTAGGAGGAAGACTGCTTAATATTGTTGTGACAACTGCAGTAGTGTAGTTTCTTTCGCTTATTTGTCTACCTAATTTTTCTACTTAGCTATATGTTGTGCTAGAGAATCATTTGAACTCATTTTATATTGATGAAATCTTTCGTGCACCAATATTTTATTTGTTTCGATATTCTGTTCCTAAATTGAAAGTAGCCTACCCAAAATTTCTTTTAAAGTTGTACAATTTTCAACGAGCGTAATTTGAACCATAATCCATAACGGTGGCCAAAATGAACATGCATGAGTTTTCCATTTTTCACAAGCCTTGACTGTGTCTGGCTTTGTAGAGTTGGTTTTACTATAGTACCATTTGCAATTCCAAAAATACCTTTTGGCTTTAATACAAGCCATCTGGAACTCCCACCCATGAAAATTATTTCTATTTCTATCAAACTTTGAAAAACCAAATTAACATTGTTAGCCAATTTTTAATAATAATAATTTTTCAATAACTTTTTCAGTGTGACAGGTAACTGACGTAATTTGAGACTTATTCAACAACAGCAGATTTTACGTTTTTGGACCCATAAGCTATTAAGATCAATAGTACATTGACGTAAAATAACAAGACGACTAGAAATCGTTAGAATTTATTTACTTCATACTACACTATAACATTTTATTTTACTAGGAAATTCCCTGTATATTGCTGAGTATTCATATATAGGCTGTATTTTTGTACACTTAACAAAAGGCCTTGGAAATATTTTGCTCTAAAATTTTTAAAAAACAATTTTGCCATGATAGCGTTCCGTTAAGTAAGCTATGTCAAGTATTACACCATAAAAGAATACTACATCTACTTATATGTCGTAAAAGAGGTGTATGATAATAGATATGATGAGCTGCATAAAAGTGGAACCAAAGAAGTCACTTGAGTTCAAAGGCTTAAGGCAAGAATGTTGTATCGCAGACCGACGTTGTTTAAGATCTTTTTAGATGGGTCTTGGAGAGTTGGGAAAGAAAATGCGCTCCTATCAATAGAAGAGACGACCCCTATATACTTTACACTTTGCGGACGATCAAGTCATTATGACCGAGGAGGAAAACGGCATTCATTGTATGCCACGGAAACTTGATAAAGAATACAGTGCACTGGGACTTTCAATAAATTTCTCCCACACAGAATATGTTGTTACAGTTGACAGAGGAGATTATTTACCCTTGCATTACCGAAATCAAAGATAGCACATGAAATAAATATTTGAGTGTAAAAATGACATACCCTTAACGAGATTATGTGTAGAAAAGGACCAAATTATACAGTAATTAGGAAAACAGTCACAAAAATTATGAAATTAAGACAATGGACAGAACATACATTATTTATTTCAGTTTTTTTCCCAGTTTTTGGCCTTGAATGGGTTCCATCAGCCAGTTTATTTCAGTTAGTATGGGTTACTTTAGAGAATCCAAAAAGATATTATATAAATGTAATAGGTATTGTAAGTTTTTTGAGATGTCCAAATCAAACTTATTTGTCGTTAATTAGCTCAAAAAGTTCTAATGTGATTTTTTTTCAAAGGTGCTTGGAGTGGGGAGCAGCTAAATTTCACGATTTCGTTCACCACGAGCACATATTTCGAATTTTAAATATTAAAAAATGTTGTCATGCCTAAAAATAGAAAATTCAACCAGTTATAACAAAAATATTCATTCGACAGTAAGAAAACCGCTGCCCAAGGAATCACAACTTTTTTGTATGTGGAAATAATTGTTTATGGAACTTTAATAATATAATATTTGAAATCCTCTACCTCAAAAACCCATAAAACGATACCACATATCGGTAGTGGGGTGGGGGTGGTGGTAGTGGGGGTGGATGAAGTAAAAAAATATTTTGAGGTTTCTGGTTCTTGTACATACACTAAATCACAATTTTTTTTCATCCCTTTTAATAATGGGGTGGCGGAGGCAATGGGAGTGGCTAATGCCAACAAATTTTTTGAAACCTTAGCTTCTCTTGTATATGTTAAATATCAATTTTATGGACTCTTACCTGCTTGATTTACCCATTTACCCCAAATTTACCCCATTTTACCCCCCAACCCTTCGACGGAACAGGATGCAAATATAATTTAGTTCCAGATCTCGTTAAAGTACATATATGTACCAAATTTCAAGTCAATATCTTAAACGGTTCCAGAGTAAACGTGCGCACAAAAAATGTTACAGACAGGCCGACAGACAGAAATTTTTTTTCGCTCAAACTTAAAATCTCGACGTTTCATGACATTTTAAGCCTATTTGAACAATAAATTTTTTTTTTAAAGTTTGTTACTATTCCACTGATTGTGGAAGTAATAAGTATTAAAAATAACAGAAGTACGATATCCTACAATATACAAACTTGCAACGCTGCGTGACTGGTATGCTTCCAGCTGGACAGTGTCTTTGGTTTATTTTCGGTGCCCTGGTGACACTCTTGTGCCCGAACATCTCCTTCTGGTATCCGGATGGACACCCTGTCCACCCTCATTTACTTCCTTGTTTAAGTACCTGAGATAAATGGTATGTCAGCATTTTGTAAATGCAAGCAAGGTCGATGTTTGTTGTTTTGATACTGACCTTATTTACATTTTCAGAACGGGTATGTTTATAAATATAAAAATATATTCAAATAATCACTTCTTATGATAAAAATTGAACATATTGGTATGAAATTTTGTTATGATTTGCTTCTATTTTTACGATATTTAATATATTTAAGACTACTCAAAAAACTTTTCAACAATGTAGTCAAAGAAATCATTTTTTTCTGGAACCTTTTAATATTTACTGGAGCCACCCCTATTCTTTTAAAGCAAAATAACACCAGCTCTGACTTTGGGCCATTATTTTATATAATTGGTACAAATTTTATGCATATAGTATACAGTATATAGTTTAAAAGTGGTGACAGACGACCCAACGCGCTAGCGCGAGCAATAGCATCCTAGGAAACCCAGAAAAAAATCAACTTTTCAGAAAGTTGTCCGTATAGTCAGTAAGTAAATCTGGCTGGATATAAGGGGGTGAGGTAGAAAATAATAGTAATAGCCTGATTTCAGCGCTAATATTTAGACAGTAACGTACTTTTTAACCTGCTAAAAGTGCCATTCGCTCCCAGTGGGAGTGAAAAAATGGTTTTTGTCTATTTTTCTTTGAGATATTTTAGTAACTACGAATTTTATGAAAATAATTCAAATGTTTTTTTTTTGTGGAGATTTGGAAAACAAATTTCTACTAGAATGTTTTTTCCTGAAATAAGAAATTTAAAAATATGAAGTTCGTCTAGAGATCTTACAGTAAATACACGCGCTTTAGAAACGGTCCCAGTATATCGAATAAAAACCCGGTCATAAGCTGGCCCAAATAGGTGAAAATTACGCTCGTTGTTAAGTGATAAATTCTGCGTGGAGTGGTGCATAACGGCAATCAAGTAACATAGCTAACATTTGATTAAAACGTGTGATTAAATCTCTCAATGCAAAGTTTATCACTTTGACAAAGACAGAGGCACTCGAACAACCGAACAACCAGGTAGCAATAGATCACAGTTACGTGGAAGGTATTCGAAGATAACAAACATAAAGATAAGTCCCCAATTCTTACCACTTAAACTATTTACGATTTATGTACTAAAGAATTTCATAAACAAACCCAGGTCAGGTAATAACTTAAAATAAGTCAATAAACAATTCTTTCTAACAAATTTACATATGAGCCTAGCCAGGGGCGTACCATCAGGGTAACAGTACACCGTGTCAAATTAAATCAATTTAAAAATTTTATAAAAAGTTGAATAAAATTGGTGCCCATTAGCTTGGTTTCAGTGCCATTAAAATTTAAAAACCTCATGCATGCTATTCAAACATACTGACTGTTTATACTTCTGGTACGTCTCTGGTAAGGCTAAGGAAGTTTATTAAAAAGTTTAGGACTGTAATAGTAACAAGTAAAAAGTAAGCAAGAAATAATAACTCACCAGAAAACACAAAAATAATGTATCCAGTACAGAACGTAGGAACGAAGACACATCAGCTACTGGTACAAAAAATTGACAGCGACGGGATTTGTGTATATGGAGCACATCAGTTAGAAGGAGAAAACAGACCAAACCCTTTTTATGTGCCATCACTTGGGCTTGGCCATCACAGGGTGTAAAAGATATAATTTTGAGTTGCCAGGTGAGTGTGAAGGGTAGTACATATATCGGGACGTGCAATTGGCGATTTTGTGAGTGAGTAGTGAATGGTTTCGTACATAATCCAGAAATAGTGTTTTTGGTGTAATGCAATAGAACAAGTCAAAAAGGGAAGGGAATGGAACGGAAGAGAAGGGAAGAGAAGTATCACAGATAAGTGTTGTTGATCTTTGATTTGGTTTATGTCTGTTTTAATAGGAGTGTGTTTTGTGGTATTGCATGTTTTTTGCGTTGTGGGTGTTATAATATAGTGTTGAAAATCTGATTCAAGCAGCTTTCTTAGAGGATAGTTTGAGAAGTGTTTATACATCCAAACCCTTGAAAGTGTCGACCGCTGTCATCATGAATTTGTGGTGGGCAGTAAATTTAAGGTGTGGCCGCGATATTCATGTGTAGACCTGCAAAGCTATATTTCTTTTATCATACTAACATAACAGCAATTAAGTGATATAGCTAATATTTAATTAATATAGGTGATTAAGTCTCTCAGTGCAAAGAAGTGAAAAAAATCTACATGGTACATATTAGCACAACAGCCGTATTAATCAAATGCATTACTCTTAAAGTATGGTCATAATATTTTCTTAGGTAAATTATCAAGTGAAGTTTTTCAGGTCAACATTGCGCTCGTTGTTAAGTGAAAAATTCTACATTAAATTCTACACTAAAAATAGAGAGACCATGTTACACGTGGAAGACAACAACCGAGAGGATCATGAACAAACTGGAAAAGGACCAAATATACTGGGAACGAAAAGCGAGGGGAAAAAATGAATTCCACAAAGAGATCGCAGAGATATATACTCTACTAGAACCAGAAGACTTAGAAGACGAAGAAGCTTTGTAGAAGCAGAAATACAAACGGAGGAGTAATGTCTGGCAATATTGTTACACCTCGTGGTGTTACAAAATTGCCCCTTATCCAGATTTTCTTTTCATAGTAAATTTACCGTCGTTGCGTGTAAAATTACACCCAATTGTAATGTAACTTTATCCGCAATAAGAGTGTAAAATTTCTATTTACTGTATATTTTAGGTAATCCTCCCTGGTAAATGCAATTTTCCACTCTTTTTGCGGGTAAAGTTACATCAAAATTTTACACGCAACGATGGTAAATTTACCCTCATTTTTTACAGTGTAAATGTTCCGGCAGCTAATATGTTATCATTAGCAACTTTCTAGGTCCAGGAATGGATAGGCAATCATTTCGACCCCTTAATGATAGAGTGTACAGAGCTTTGTCCTGCTGGAAGCGCTTCTGGAATGACTTTTGTACAGAGACCCCGGACCTGCTAGCAGGACAATATTCCGCTCATAAAGTTATCCTGCATACAGGATGTAACGTACTACCAGCAGTACATGCAGCAAAATATGAATAAAATATATATTGTCATTAACCTTCGTAAATCGAAGACCTGCTGGCAGGACTTACGTTAATCGTAAATTGTGCTGCCAGAAGTACAGCGCCTTAAACGGAAAGATATTTTTAGTTGTGTAATAAATAAATTCTGGAGCAAATTGTAAATGATTTAAATCAATGTATAATGCATGACAGCGCGTACGCCACAAGCACTCCACCTATAACTGGACTTTTGTTACAGATGTCTTATTCGACTACACTTTCTTTGCACCCTTTGACGAACATCTTCACTACTTAGAGCGATAAGTGTGTGTACCCAAGGTAACCAATCTTATCTAGGAGGTATATTCTCTTGTTGGTGTGGAACTGGTGGATTTTCTCCTACAATGCCTGCCCATTGATTATTTATTAGTTGCAATGCTAGAGATGTAGTAAAATCAGTATGCTTTTTTGTACTGTCTCTTTTAAAATATTTGTAGGCCAAAAAAGCATTTGCTTCTATTATACCAAACATGCTAGCAAACATCCGATGCTGCCACTTCTGGGTGTTCCATGCTGCTTCAAGGGCTAAACCGCTTTGACGAATATGGTTGTGAATATCGATCGCTGGAGCACCATCAAAGTACTCCTCAATAAGTTTTATTCTTTCCACTTGTTTGATAACCGTTTTCCCTCTTGCATCTGTTCTTTTTTTTCTCACGGGTTCGCCCTGCAGGGTTGTACTACAGGTACCTATGAATGTGTGTACTTTTTTGTCACGTCAAGCTATACATGTTAATTTGACTTGTGGAAATACGCGTGCCTGGTTTCATCATTTAAGAGTAATAACTGACCGACAAGTTCAAGCACGCATAACTTTGGAACTAATAAAGATAGCGCTGTCGGACAAAGATGCGCTTTCAGAGCATATCATTGGCTTCTGGAAAATGTACAAATTTGTCCTGCAGGTAGGTCTCATACTCCTAATATTTAACTACTTCTAGCGTACTCAAATGAGTTGTTTTCGTACTGCCGGCAGGACTCTGTACGCTCTATCATTAAAGTATGTGTGGAAAAAAGATGATCATGGTCATCTTCGGACCTTTTAAAATGAATTTACATATTGCAATTGCAAACAGTCATTGTGCCAAAAATTGTTGATGCAGGAAAACCGAACTGAAGTGTTCTACCAAATGCGGCCCATGTTATGATATCAGTTGTGCGAGTTCTTGTTCCGTGGAAGAAGGCGAAGACAGCTAAGAAAATGTTTAGCACAAGTTATTTATCATTCCGAAAATATTTGTATAGTAGTAGACGTTTATCTTTCTTTTAATAATGCATATGCAGGGGATATTCAATAAACATTATTTTTCAAGATAATGAAATTAAAGATCGCATCGATTTTTCAAAATTTTCACTCACTCAAACCATCACCACCAGTCACTAGACGATTACCAACAAGCTCCAGATGGGTGATTCTCTGGTAAATGAATGACATACAGTAGCATGCTGTAGCTGTTGTATCTGTAAATCTAAATTCATTATTTGATTTATGAGATAATTCAAGAGTCGTGCCTCCACCCGCATGCGTCCGCACTGTAACCCAAGCGAGCAGACGAAAGCCATAAAATAAACCAACCACCAAGAGGAAAATCATTTATGTATATACATTGGTCAGTATGGTACAAATTACGTCACTGAAAGTGGTTCATAATCTTCTTGGTATAACTGCAACTCCACCCAACTTTAACCACCCCAGACTAGTCTATTTGCAATTGATCCAATCGTGTTTAATTTAATTATTAGGCTAATACCAAAGTGCATCTTGAAAATACAAAATTAGGTCGGATATAAAGAGTTACAGTATAAGTTTGTATTCACACGTCGATAACTTTGGAACTCTGCCATGAAATGTCTAGGGATCTGTTTTCTTTCTTTTGTTAAGCTTGTGTACACAAATGTAATCCTCTTTCTTTACGTGGGTTGCGTAATACCATTAAAACGTTCGTCTCAGCCTCACTTTTATTTTAAAATGTATTTAAAGTCCTCGTCTATTTACACGTGTTTCACTCTATAGTTATCATAAATAAGCATAATTGTTTAACTGCTTTTACTAAAGTATTTGAAATAGTGTTTTTATTGGCTTTAGGCATGCCAGCGACTATTTAACGTTAATAGGTAACGTCAGTTATGTTATTAAAATGTTGATACGTGGTAGGGTTGGGATGAGAGGCTCGACATTTCACGCATGTCTTAAGAATGTATCTACAAATGATTGAAGAGTGTTAGAATTGTCAGATGACTTGTTCAGTGAAAAATAACAATGCAGTTGCTACTATAATATAGTAAACAATATTTATCTTTTTTATAATTTAAAATTAAAGAGGATGATGTATGATTCCATTTATTCCAAATTTAACAAAAAGTGGGTATTTTGGATAATCATTTTCGCTTTAATGGGCATCAAAAAATTCATAAATCCTATTCATGCTTGAAAATGTTTTAGTCGGTTGGGATGTCTAAGAACATGTGAAACGTTGTTAGTCAAACTTTAATTCTGGTAATATTTTATATGACGATTTTCTTTGTCTGGTATCTTACACAGTATTTTGATTATTTAGAGTGATTCATTTGACTTAATACGAATCAACAGTCTCTCGCAGATGTCTATAAAATAATGTTGAGTATTAAATACAAAGAAAATCACCTACACAGCAACGGCAAAGAGCTGAAATTAAAAGGGGTAGAACTCAATGTCAATGGTTGAAGATATCCTGTTATAAACGACCCCTTCGAAACATTGTTTTCTATCATTGTATGATGAAACCGTAGGCAATAAACATCAAAACTGACCCCAATAGCAGCTACCACCTGTCTTCTACGATAGATGATGGACTTGGTAGCTGATATTAAATTTTAAATTTAATTTCAGAATCGCACAAGATTTGTGCATTTCATAGTTTTACGACTTTAATTATTTTGCAAAAAAATTACATTATTGATTAATGTTTCATGTGTTTATAGACTTGTCTTTCGGGTATAAAATTTTTTTTGAAGTAATAGTGTAAGAGTTGGCATTTTTTTAAAACGAAATATACTATATGTACATTAAAATTCCAAAATACCATATCAAAATATTATCGTTAACTTTGTGTTATTAGTGTTAACACTTCAAGAACAATTTTTTTCGACTCCATCTTTGTTTTGAAGCTATTAAAATTTGATTAGATACTCACACCTTAAGTACCAAGAAGAATTTCGCGTCCCCAAAAGGTTGTTGTACAGAGCTCCCGCCTGTCACTCAGTGGACTGAGATTCACTGGATCCTATGATTGTTATCCCATGCGTGTTCACAAATTTTTGACTTCTGGAATTTTCCCTTTCTAGCATAATATCTGTGTTCACCAAGCCTTACGTTGAAAGGTCTAGATGACTCGCCTACATAATGTTAACCGTACTCACATGGAGCACTATAAATACAATCTTTGGAATTTTGGAATTGGAATTTTAATATTTACTGTTTGAAATATCTTTTGTACAGAAAATCAGTTTCCAATTCTTCGTAATTTATCTAATAAACCATGTATATATGGAATTACTGCTAAATTTTGAGTGGTTACTCTACTTTCAATGTTTGTTAGCTGACTATCAACAAAACTCTCGGGGTATTGATTATTCAATCGAACAGGAATCCGCTATTATTTTGTTAAATGAGGACAAATGTGTTTCTAATTATTATAGTTTTCTGTACCAGCTGGTTGCCGATCCTTAGAGACGAAGTAAGTAAAAATAAAATAAATATGATTTAATGTCTCACGTGACTATGGAAATACATAAACAACAAACCGTCAATATTTTCCGAAACGTTTACGATTTATCGATTTAATTTTTGTATTTATCATGTAACATTTTTGGGTGTGAGATATTTTGTAATATTAAAAACCAGCCTCTGTCCGATCCTTTTGGCGCAAAGCTTTCCATTCATCAATATTTTTTAAATATTTTTACAGTGGCAAAATACCCAACAAACAAGAAATCACGAGTATGCCACAAATAATGAATTATAAACAATATTTTTAGTGCGTAAAACATGTTTATCGTAATAATGAAAAAAATGTAAAAAACGTGAAAAAAAGTAACATTATTTTACATTTTTTTTGCATCTAGCCAACCCGCTAAAGGCGGGACAATCAAATGGTGTTGATCTCATGGCTCCTAAACATATCCGTAGTGCTGTATTTTGTAAGACATCCAAACGTTTTAAAAGATTATTACATGCAGATCCAAAAAGAGTACATCCATGGTACAAAATTGATCTTATGTATGCTTTGTAAAAAACCGCTACCCAAGGAATCACTACCTACTTCCACATCCAATTTTCTATTCAAGTCACTCATGAAAAAATTTTGTATGTGGAAATAATTGTTTATGGAACTTTAATAATATAATACTTGAAATTCTCTACCCCAAAAACCCATAAAACGATACCCCACATCGGTAGAGAGGTGGGGGTGGTGATGATGGTAGTGGGGGTGGAAGAAGTAAAAAAATATTTTGAGGTTTCTGGTTCTTGTACACACACTAAATCACAATTTTTTTGCATCCCCTTTAATAATGAGGTGGGGGTAGTAATGGGGGTGGCTAATACCAAAAATTTTTTTGACACCTTAGCTTCTCTTGTATATACTAAATACCAATTTTATGGACTCTTACCTGCCTGATTTACCTATTTACCCCAAATTTACCCCAATTTACCCCCCAACTCTTCGACGGAACAAGATGAAAATATAATCTACTTCCAGATCTCGCTAAAGTACATATGTGTACCAAATTTCAAGTCAATATCTTAACCGGTTCCAGAGTAAACATGCGCACAAAAAAAGTTACAGAGACAGTAATTTTTTTTTCGCTTAAACTTAAAATCTCATGACATTCTAAGCCTATTTGAACAATACAAATTTTTAAAAAATTTTCTGTCGTTACTATACTTCCACTGGATGTGGAAGTAAAAGAAGAGCGGTTTGAACGTCCGCACCCCACCAGGTTTTAGTAGACATTTTTAGAAAAATGCTTTTGTTGCAACGGTTTATTATATTCTCAATATAGAGGTTCCATTTGAGTTTTTATCCAGAATCACTCTTAAATAATCTCCAAATCCCCAAGATTAATGTCGTTAACATTAAAATAGTTGTGTCGGGAAAATACAACCACTGTAGACTTATTTGGTGCGATATCAAAACCGTTAAGAGAAAACCATTTTCCCAATCTAATTATAGATGTTGTTAGAAGGCCAGTAGCTGTTGTATTTTTTTTCTGTATTTACACAGAAATCATCGGCATATTGCTCTATGCTAAACTGGGCATCACGTATATATCCGCTGGATATAAATTAAAAAGAATTGGACTCAAGACGGAACTTGAGGGCTTTGGAAGACCTGTGCTGTTTTTTTTTTTTTACTATTTAACGTCGGCCTATTTCCGCTACCAAGGCCTATCACCGACGCCAGGAGACGAGCTACCCCCAACCTGGAAATTTTGCCGAACCTCTTCCCTTAAGAAGAGTAGGGATCTTTTACTTGCCTAACATTTAATAGACAAGGGACCGCCTGCTTTACATCCCCTCCGAAGGATGGTATATCCACTACGTAATCATCGTCTGAAATTACGAGTTTACACTGATATACAAGCCGGTGAGACGAGAACGCTGTATTTCCCAAGATGGGTACCCCATCCAAGTACTAACCGCGCTCGACGTTGCTTCAACGGAATATCGACTGATATTCACATTAAAGTCGCCTCTACGCTCGCCCCGACCTGTGCTGTTATTCTGGGGATTATTTTACTCTTATGTATAGCTGCATCCATAAGTGCATTGAAAACCATTCAAGTTGTCTCACGATCTTTGCTTTAAAAGTCAAATTATGAATTTGTGTTTTGACGTTTAAGCTAATTTTGAAATTTATTTGTCTAAATATGGCAATTGAAAACTGTCGTAGAAAAATTACTATTATTTTTATTATTTTCAATATTTTATTATACAGTTACTTACATATGTATTAACAGTAACGGTTGAAATATTTCACTACGTATATATGGGCGTGAATTCCTAAGCCGAACTGGATTTCTCAACAATTTGTAATAATAAATAAGGAGATTGATTTCCTGCTTGTTCGAATAGACAATAAATAGTTCTTTGTTGTTCAGCAGCTGTTTCCAGTTTTCTGTTGGGAGAATCAGTAAAACGATTCTACAGGTATATCAATACTGAACAAAAGATGTAGGTAAAAAGCAAGTCTTGAAGATACGAACTTTAAAAGTCTCATTTAATTCTTGATATATTTTAATTCGCCAGTATTTGACAGTGTTTTTGATAAGAATTTTCTTGGATGTTTTAAAGTAAATTATTTTTTGTTTGCTCATAGTTACAGTAAAGAATATTTTTAATAAATATGTTGAGAGTGGCTTTATTTGTTTTTGAAGAGCTCATAAGGGCGGAAAACGTGCATTTTAGAGACTAAGCGTTTAGAAGAATTAGAATGATAATATAGGTGAGGTGAGAGTCCTGTTGAATTAAAAACATTAAGATGTATGTTTGTAAATTCAGTTAGAGGTTTTTGGTCTTTGTCTGTAGCACAACCAGGTGTAGGTTGTCAGATAATTACAAAGATTAAAAATTTATATTTTAATTAGATTTTCATTGTTGATTGAATAAATTTTGTAAATAAATTCATTTTATAAATTTAAAATTAATATATTTTTTAAATAGATTTTCTTTTGATTTTTCGCGAATTATTCTTTTTGCTATTTGCGAAATCCTATAAAAATATCCTTTAACTTTCTTGGAATTTCTATTTTTTAAAAGGAAATTTATTCACAGATAGGTCATGTATAGGCTGTCACCAAATAAAGGGCATTGCAAAAGTTATTAAGGGTGAGAAATAATAATTTGTTAGTATTTTTTTTATGTTAGTTAAGAATTCATATTTTGTGGCCATCGTAGCATATTTTGAATTTTTTTATAGTTTTAGAAAATAAAGCATGATGCATCGAAGCTTCCAAGAATGAAGAGAAATCTTTTAAAACATTTATAATATTACAAAAGGTATCGTCTGTTAGCCATAAAAAGTGGAACACATTGAACAATTTTTTTCTATGTCGTGTTTTTAATCCGTGTTAACGTGGTCTCTTATGCGTTGATTTAAAATGCCCTAATAGTCCCCTGGGCAAGAGGCGTAGTCCAATGTATTCCTTACATTGTATTTTTTTTGTTAACGGCTGTATTTTACTAATACCACGTGGCTAATAACAATTGACTGCAGTCCATAAAAAAAGATAAAATAATCTTTTTAGGTAATTGAGAAACTATTTCAGATTTTAATTATTTCTAACTTCTTATACTTTCATTAAGCAAAAACCGTTGCTTTCTTTTGGAATGATGACTTGCGTACATATTAGACCAGAGACGAGGGAGTCGTGGGTTCGATTTATGTCTCTCCTGGCTGGGGTGAATGTTTACTGCTGTTTCTAATATAAAACATAACAGTAATACACGATATATATAGATCTTAGCTATATCTCTAATTGATGTATAACTAATTATTGAGGTACCTAAAGGTCTACATCTATATCGCCACAATTTTATTATTTGATTTTTGCCTGAGCTTCAGTGGAATATTATTCCATCTTATTGTTAAATATTAGTATTATTGATACTGACGGAATAACTAAATATAATTAAGCTTTAAAAAGAGTAGCGAAGGTTAACGAATTTGATATAGGCCAATTCAATAGTGGGCATAGTAGCAGTCTTGAAAATATGTTGACAAACAGAGTAACCGGAGCAGAAATAATCCATTTATAGATCTTTCGCTCTGTTAGTCTTTATGGCCCGAGTGTAAAGTGATTATTTGTTATGCTAACTGTATATAGAAAATGCTTTTGATCATGTGTAGCGGAGAAACTTTACGTTCAATCTTACATAAAGTTCCTTTTTTGTAGATAGCATAGAAGAGTCTACAAAGAACTCAAATTTGGAGAAAACAAAAATAATGTCTTATATTTGCAATTTTTTCGACTATTAAAAATAATAAAAGTGACTTTTTTTAGTGAAGAAAAGAAAGTTTATTTATTTTTTTGAGCATATACTGCTCACAGGTACTACCCATTTACAGAGCAGGACAGGTACACAGAAAATGGAAAAATGAATTGGTTAAAATATATAACAAAAAATTATAGCAAATACACGTATAGGACAAACATAAAATTAAATTAAAAGTAAACTAAAGAAAAGCAGAATCCAAAGAAAAACAAAGTTTTACTGCCATTTTTTATGGAATTAACAGTCCAGTTGAAAATACCAAATTTATCACATTTTTTGTTGTAATTTTGAGACATTGAAAAGTTTATATGATTCTGGCGTTTACGCCTGGGACATAAAACTGTAATTTATTTAACAATTCTTGACAAGCAACCTTGTTATGAAATAGATTATATAAAAGTATTTGAGTGTAACAATCCCGCCTGTTTTCCAGTGCGGCCATAGAAAATCTACTTAAAACATCTGACTGTGGTAAACCAACTGATGGGAATACTCCATCACTCTTGACTCTTGCAAATTTTTGTACTTTTTCTAGATTATTAATGATTCATATGATGAGGGTTCCAAGCGACTCGTATTCAAGTTTAGACCGGTAAATAAGTAAAGTATCTTTAAAGTATCAGTATTAGTAAACTCTCTGCTTGATCTAAATAGAAATCCCAATATCTTAAAGTCTGTCTTTTTTTGTGAGGTACAAAAATTACTCCAAGATCCTTAAACGTCTCGGATATTTGAAGAACTACGTTATCTATACTATAATTACATTTGAAGAGCTAAGTGGATAAAGGTGTTGTGTCACAAAAACACGTTATTGAGTAATTTAACTCGAAAGTTTTTAGGCGAGAACTTTTTTGTTATAACGACTATATAGCTTGCATTTTGCGATGATATTGACATTTGATGTACTTTTCAGAGACAAATAACTAAAGTTGCCAGTTGTCATTATTTTTGAAAATTTTAAAAAATTAATGTACATAACACCTTTATCCGTTCTTAAGTTTCTCTGAAATGAATATGGAATTAGTGAATAAAAGTGTTAAGAAATTAAACATATTTTATTATTATTAAAACATTGTACAATTTTTAGGTAGTCGGACAGTTCTACGGTTTTGAGCCACAGTTTGGTCATTTCCAAGTATGTTGTGATAATAAGGCCTTACCATTCATTTATGAATGGTAATTGTTCTTTAAGATTGGACAGTTTTCCTACACTTAGGCTGCCCTTGTTTTCATTAAACACCGTTAGAGCAATACCGTCGGAATTTATCTTATGCATATTCCTTTTCTTTAAAATATCGACTTTGTAAAATGGAGTCATTTCATCTAGTGATGTAATAGTAGCACCCATAGGTGCCATTTTATACCGTCGCGAAAATAAACCTTTTCATTGTTCAAGTTTTTATTCCTGTTGTACAAATTGAGTTTTGAGGCAATTCCATCAATATCCTTGAAATGATTCTTCATATCTATGACAACGGCGTCTTTGGGAGTTCTTAAAATTTCTCGATACTGGTCCGGAACGTAGATGTTTTGATGTTTCCTTAAAATTTTCTCGACTTTGCCAAAGTCTCTGTCTGAATCTAAATATGAATATCCCACCTCCGAAAATTTATGGTCGATAACTTTAAATTCTCTCTTTAAAATCAACAACTGGTAAAGTGTAATGATATTGAAGTTTTTATTTTGTCCACCACAGGAGTCGGGCCATATTATAATGTGATCGATCTTTTCTTGGAAATATTCATTGTAAATTTGTGAAAAGGTATGTAAGCAACTAGCAATTTCTAGGCTTTCACGGCTGGCCATTTCTTCAGTCCATGTGAAAAAGAACGTTTTTTTTTTCAGTATTCCTCAATGTATGTATACCAAGGTTGTAAAACCACATTTGACGAAGGTAAAATGCTTTCGATGTACTTAATTTTGGCAGCGGCATGGTTTGCTGAAGATCTAAAGTAAGAAAGCAAATCGTTCTATCTACTGTAACTTTTGCTCCGTCACGCTTTTGTTGTTCGAAAGCTAGTTTGTAATTTTCTCCGTATTCTTTAGTATTATTTCCAGCATCACATTTGGGAAAAAATGTCATTTCATGATCTCAATTAAACAATTTTGAATACCATGGACGTAATTTCAGCATTTTTATTGGGTAGGCAGGGATTTTTAACAGATAACCCAATAGATGTAAGCATAGCGAACCCTGTAATTCTTAAACGATAACCTTACAAACCCAAATGACCTTTGACTTGATTGGCGTAATTATCATACTTATTATTTTTTCCGCAAGAATTTCGGAATTCGCCAGATTTGCCTTAAACAATTTAATGCTCTTTCAAAATATTGGGTGGGCAGAAGCGTGGCCTACGGCAGAAGCCATACCAGATATCAGTTTTGCTCTTGTCATTAAAAATTTCTACGGTCCAGCCCTCTTCTACTTGTCAGCATAAAAATGTTTGTACAAAAATCAACACCGCAAAGCGTCACTTTCCAGTATTTCTGATTTACAGACTAATTTGCTAGAATACTTTGGTAAATTCGTATTTTATTATTGCATTTTATATTGATAATGTTTTGTTTTTAAAACATTATTAAAACTTGCCTGGGAAGAAATTGCCACTATGTGACTGATTTCTGCTGAATTGCCAAAAGGTATAAATGTGTTTACATCAATTAGATACTCAAGTACCATCTCGACTCTTGTACCATCTCATACCATTTCGAAATTGAACGAAATGAATATATGGATTAAAAACTATAAGCACTATTTCCAAATATCAGCCAATTTATAAACATCTTACATGATTCATGAAATCGTTTATTCATTGCCATTTGTAATATCAGTTTACTAGGACTGGCCATTTTCACTATAATAGTAAGAAACACTTAGCACAACTTGTCACATTAATGTCAATATAACATAACTTTAAAAGCAAAGTGTTTTGGATTAAAACAATTTAATATCGCAGAGTAATGGATAAAGGTGGTATGTGATCATCACACCTTTATCCATTAAATTATATAAAAACCATATGTACATAACACCTTTATCAAACATTAAAACACATTTAGGAAAGGTTTATTATCCCAAAAACTTATTGAAATGATAGATTATAAGTTAAAATAGTTGTTTGTGTAGAAATCTCAAAATTTTCAAAAATGTCACATAACACCTTTATCCACTTAGCTCTTCATTTAATAGATACTACACTGGTTGTGTAGGACATAACGTTGCATTTGGGCACATTTAAAGTTAACTTATTTTGAAAACACCAATTGGTTATTTCTTGGAACTATTCTGTAATAGTTTGCAATCCTCTATGGGGCTAATAGGCACAGAGTTTAAGGTCGTCGGCTAGAGTAAGCAGTCAACTTGAATACTTCCACAACATTATTTATAAATAGGTTAAAAAGCAAAGACCCAAGAATTGATCCTTGCTGAACACCAGATGTTGCCAAGTATTCATCAGAGCTAAATCCACTATGAGCTACATATTGTTTTCTGTCTAGAAGATAAGATTGAAAAAATACCAACAGAGAATGGTAGAAAGCAAACCCAGATACGAAGCAATAAATTGTAATCGAGGGTGTCGAGCGCCTTAGAAAAATCTCTGTATATACAAATTAGATTAGATGTGGAGGTGTTGTAGAAAACCCTGCTTGATATATTGATAGCTGGTTTCTAATGCTAGAATATATGGCATTTTGTAATAAAATTTCTAAACCCTTGCAAAAATTGCATATTATTGATATAGGTGTGAAATTGGCAATATTGTTTTTATCGCATTTTTTTTAAACTGGACACACTTGAATATTTCCACATATCTGGAAGTTCATAATTCTGTGGGTCTTCTTAATATTAGGGTTAGGGTGTTCATCGTCATTGTCCTGCTTCAAAGTATTTACCATTTATCTTTTTAAATTGACATATTATTGCCAAAAAGGATGCACTGGCTTCTAAGCTTAAATACCATTAATAGTTTCTGAATTTGTTCAACACAGCACAAGGCTGATAATAAATCATTTTATGGAATGTATTTTTATGAATTATTTCTATGTTGTCAATGTGTATTATAATGAACTGTTATTATTAATGCTTTTATAATTTATGTTTATTAGAAAAGTTTTTAGGATTTGTCAAGACGCGACTCCCGCTGTTATATTATATTTTTAAATTTCATCATGTGAGTTAGTAAATTCTAACTTCATACATCTGCCCGATTTATTAAACGTCCATCAATAATAATATATTACACATACCATCAGGTGTGGCTAGTTTAAACCAAAAACGCAGAATAAGTAATATCGGTGCGCCAAACCGGGAATTTTTTTAAATGGAATACATTAAAACTCAAATGGCTTGGCTTCCCCTGGGCCTTCGCTATGTGCAACCAGGAAGTGGATATTGGCAGTTGTGCAAACACAGCCAATTTAACCTTAGCTAGAACTCATAATTATTTAAAATTCAAAGCGCTAATAGTTTTCCGGTCTGTATGACTATTTTTCGATTAACGCCTAAAAGACGTTAAAATACAGGTGGACTGTTCCAAACTTGCATGAGCCACAAAGTTCCAATCGTTTTATTCGTTTTGTTTGTTATTAAACAGTATACAGAGTGTTATTTTCTAGGAATAATTTAGAAATATTTTTATTCTGGGTCCGGTCCTGATATTTTATTAAGATCCCAGGCATTTGGTAGTGAATGACTACTTTAACCAAAATACAAAATTTCATTGGATTCCGTTTACGGATTATAGAAGATATATGGCGAAAAGAAAATTCGTCCAAAAAATATCTATCTTTTGGTCTCTCCTCACGAATCACCCTGTATAAATTGAATTTTTAATCAATATACACACATTTTATTTCGTTTCAAGCCTTTCGTGTGTTTATGTTTAACCGTCCAATTCTCTAAGTTGAATCGGCGACTGATTTTTAAGGAACTTCATATAGGCGCGTCTGTTCAGGGCCTCGATTACAATATAGAAATTAACAAGGTACTTCTAAAAGGTGATTAGTATTAAGGCACATATCAGAATACAGTGCATCAACGAAGACAAATACGTCGGAGAGTGGCAGAGTAGCAGTATAAGGGAAGTAAAGGCTGTCGTTATCTTCAAGATTTGTAACGAATACTCTGAGAGTGGAAAGAGATGAAATTAAATATCCCGAGTTATATTCTGTCGTAGTAATAAAGCTGATTTACGCTACCCTCAATAACAAGCTGTGAAGATGGAACTTTGACATAGTGTTATATAGAGCACTTCGGTATATTGACTAAAACTAATTTATTTGCGTAAAAATTAATAAATGTAGAAATATGAAATTGTCAGGGTTCAGCTAAGAATTAAACAGCCTATTTAGGAGTTATTTATGTGTAAATTACAAATTATAATACTTAATCGACTTTAAAGTTGATTACCTACCAAGTGTGTTATATTTTGAGAATGACTCTAGTAGCCCATAAATTTTAGTTTTTGAACCGGAATTAATTATTGTGCAGCTAAAAATTTGCAGGATTGTAGTTTTGGTCCAGGACAACACGTACCAAAAAGTCCCCTACTCTCCCCCGTCGGCCTCCCTGTTTTTTCGGAGTAAGGGCCTAAGTCACAGAAATTGCAGAGCTGGCTATAAGCAGAAAGGGGTCCAATTTGGGTTGAAGTGATTATAGAAGCTTCGGAGAAGTATATACGTTCGTATTTCAGATGTTCCATGCATATTTTGTTCACAATTTTCCGCTGTCAATATTTCAAAAATTGAAAAAAATCCGAAATGGCGCCATTGCGGATAAATAAAGACTCGGAGGGGAAAACGTACCCGAATAAACATTTCTCTTCATATTTTGAACTTTCCATTGGTATGTCTACCTTCTCTGTAGCGTCACCCGTTACGGAGCTACGCCACTCCGAGTGTCGCCGCGTGGTGGCCGCACCCGTCATGCGCCCGGTGGAACGGCCCTGGCTGCGCTGATGAGACTTGTTGCGAATTCCTATTTATACATTACTGGTGTTTTATAAGATTTATTGAATGAAATTTAACTTGTCAGACTCAAAAAATGACTTTCTTCGGCAAGATACTTGACATTATTGATCTACTGGGAAGCAGGGTCGTCCGGATCATCATCCATATCCACTGACTGGCTGTTTGTGCAGCTGGATCCTCTACAACTCCTACACATGATGCTGCAGTTCCTGCACTCGCACCGGGCACCCCAGTTCGCCTTGCAAACACAGGAAATTAGCCGTAGCAGGCTATCAGCAGCTGGTGTGGTAGGAACAGGAATCAGGCCCTGGAGTCCTGATTTCCACCCCCAGTCCTCCGGGCTGAGGTTAACGTCCAGCCATTGCTGGACCTGCAAAAAAGCACATGCACATTAGTTGAGTGCTGCAAGCTTTTTACACCATTCTTCCTCTCGCCCTCACCTGGAAGTATGCGCGGAACGAATGTTGTTCATAGGTGGCACTTGTTGGCGGGGGGGCTTGCCAAATCAAAGGAGGCTATCACCAACTGTTTCGCCACGCTCTGGCTGTATCGGACTACTCGTTGCTGGTTCAAGCTCTCCTGCTCACTGCTACTCAGAATTTTTTTCCACAAGATCTTTAAACAACTCCTCATTTTCAGTGTCTACTCTTTCCACACTAGTCCGAAGCAAAGTTGATTGCCCACCCTGAACCACCACAACATTTCCATCTTCAAGAGACAACTTACAAAAAACATAAACGCCTGTGTCCACCATGACTTAACGACGATCACTCAATTTTCCCGCACCAATGAACCGATACACACACTCCGAGGATTGTCATAGCTACTGAACTAAGAAGGCATAGCTCGCCGTACGCCTGCTTGATTGTTTAGACTAGACGTGATCGACAAAACAATGAACGCACTGAACTGTCCCAGTGCGGCGACACTTGGAGAGGAGCAGCTCCGTAACGGGTGACGCTACAGAGACATACCAATGGAAAGCCCAAAGTATGAAGAAAAATGTTAATTCGGGTACGTTTTCCACTTCGAGTCTTCATTTATCCGCAATGGCGCCATTTCGGAATTTTTTCAATTTTTGAAATTTTGACAGTACTAGAACGGAAAATTATGAAGAAAATATGCATGGAACATGAAATATGAACGGGTATGTTTCCCCGAAGCTTTTATGATCATCTCGACCCAAATCGGATCAGTTCTGCTGCACTTTATAGCAATTTCTGTGACTTAGGCCCTTGTTCCTCCTAAAAAACAGGTACGTGTTGTCCTGGACTAGCACTGCAATCCTGCAAATTTTCAGCTTTACAATAATTAATTCCGGGTAGAAGCGATATACTGACTAAAACTCCTGTGCTATAATATATATATTTCCACCAGAAAAATAATTTGTTATGAATTATTATTGAACTGGGGCTGCTTTCTTTGCTCTGAGCCGCCTAAAGCTCCATGATTACGTTTTGCAACATTATTAGAAATTTTTATTGTATTTTTCAATGTTGCGTTCTTGACTCTTGGTTCCATATCCTTCATATTATAAAGAAACGAATTTTCCATCATTTTGTATGCATACCTATCGCATTGTTCTGGAATGTATCGCATAAATAAATTGTATACCCCTTGCCTTTATACTGTCAAAGTTTAACATAACGTTATTTAATATCATCACCTCTACCTATATAAGTACGAAAAGGACAAGTAACATAACCATACAGCTGTGAATTAACATACCTGCAACACCTGCACATAAACCAACTTAGAAAATATTAAGGCACAAAGAGAAGTAAACACGGTTAAATTAGACAAGAAGTTAATGTAGTGTGTGTGAAAAAATAACAGGTTTAGAATTACAGCCGAAAGGAAGTAATATAAATATATTTTTATCGTCTTTGAAAACTGACCTCTGTCTATCGAATTATTTATCTTATCCCATCTCTTATCTGCTTACAGTGCAATTTCCTCTGTCACTCTTGCATTTACGTTAAAAAGCTTCTTTTACAATTGGTTGTAATATAATTTATCAGATTGTACGTTACAGCTTTAATGACTTTAAATCTCATCTTTTTCGGCTCTTCTGGAGCTGTAGGTGTTTGATTTTTAGTTGCTTAGTGTGAAATGTAAATGCACAGGACGCCCACATTTGGCTATAAATAGCGTGAAAAATTAAATTAAGTCGCTGTTGGAAATCAGATTAAGTAAAGGAAAATGTCACAGTAAAAAAAGAATAAGCTATATTTATCAGTAAGTAAAATTAGTGGAGGTAGAAATTAAAAGATGTTGAATCCATTATATGGATGATTTTAACTAAATAATCTATCCTATTGTAATACTATATGGTGAGTTTTGACGAGTTAGTTAGTACGGGTGCGGGCGTTTAAATTTAGATAAGCAGTTAAGCAAATATGCAACGAAATACTGAAATGATACAGTTTTTAATAATATTGTTTATGTTCAAATTATTTACAGAAGAACGATATTTGATATCATCGTCTATCTCATTCTAAAATTAAAGCTACTAGGACTTTAGTCACTAATAATTACTTCTGGCCCAAAATGAATACTGATTGCAACTTATAGGCTAAAACGTGTCAAACGCCACACTAAAAACCCACTAGTAATTTTGAAATACCTAAAGGCAGGTCACATTCATGACCTTTACCCCCATCCAAGTGTTGCTCTTACATTCTAACAGTGATCGAATGATTTACCAGATGGCCAGAAGCATATTCTCTGCCAGATATTACTGCAAAAACTGTGACACGTTCATTATATCAAAACTTTGTTTGTCATTTTTGCGTGCCTTTGTCTGTGACAACTGACCAAGATGTACAATTTGAATTGAAATTATTTAACGAATTTGCAAAATTTTTGGGTTTTGATAGAATACGTACATACGTACAATCACTTACCACCCTCAAAGCAATGGTACGATTGACCGTTTTCACAGAACTCTTAAAACTGCCTTAACTGCTAGAGCTAACACGTCACATTGGGTAGATGAATTCCCTAATATATTATTAGCTTTTAGAACGATTCCCAAAGAAGATTTGCAATGTTCTTCCACCGAACTAAATTTTTGTCAAACTCTACGATTACCTGGCGAATTTTTCATAAGTCCCGACATTCCTTACTTTACTGACAAATTACAAACTTATTTTAATCATTTGACTTTTATTTCTCCTTTTCTCATGTTCATCACCAATCGTTTGTCAGCCCTGACATTTCCACTTGTGATTTCATATTTGTTCGCAAAGAACGTTTTAAACCTACCTTTTCTCCTTTGTACGAGGGTCCATTTAAAGTTTTATCCCGTACAAATTAAGAATGCGCCGAAGCATCGATTCGGCTTCGGTATTCGGCCGATTCGGCCTATTTTTCAGGTAATCGGTTTCGGCCGCTTGGCGACGCTGCTTCGGCCGAAGCACGCAATAAGAAAAAATTTGTCAAAATTCGCAAATTAGCTACGCGCGGTTAGAAGTTAGAATACATGATGTCTCATTTCGTGTTTGAACCTGGAGCAAGTAAGACTAAATTAGTAAATGTATTCAAAATGGACGAAGATTCATTTCAATAGTTGTAACGTTTATTTCACTTGGCTGTTTCGATTTATAATGAATATTCATTTTTGAAATGAAACGTTTGTTCAGAAAAATGTTTATTTTAGTGCCATTTAGAAAAATATGTTGTTATTTTTCAGGATATTCCTTTTTCGGTATATGATTAGGCCGAAGCAGAAAAAACCCGCTTCGGCGCATCCCTAGTACAAATAAATTAATTACTTTTGATAAAAGAAATAAAGTCGTAACTGTCAGTATTGACAGAGTCAAACCTGCTTTTTTGTTAGTCGACAGATGTAATTTTCCACCAACCCATATTAAAAAGGTACGTTTTGCCGTGGATACGTTAATTAATTGATTGGTCTTTTTAGTAACGGGGGGGGGGGGGGTGTAGCAGCTCACATACCCCCAGATAAAGTATTTTGGGTTGAAATGGAAGAAGAAACAAAAAAGAAACATCTATATTATATCAACAATTTTTAATTTTTGAAAAATGATGGAATATTCTATAAAAGAACAATATTAAAAACTTATTTTTACTTATATATACTCTTAATTAAAATGAAGTTTGATTATGGTATATCATACCATAACCCCTTTACTCTAGGTTGACCTCTCTCGGCAATGTTTTGACAGATCTGTATTACCCATTATATTAGAACAAACTAGATGTCTACAGGGTATACAGTGTTTTAACCGTATCATTACGAATGTGTCACATGTTCAGCATTTTGCTTAACTGGACTCCAAGGTCATTTAATTTAACATTAATAAAATAAAGCTTTTCTGCTTTCCTCACGCGGAAATGTGGGATTTTATTACTTTTATACGAACAGGGCGCCATTTCGAAAGAAAAGCGCGCAAAGTGCATAATAATTGTTCAGGATACACATAAATAATGTATAATTGCAACAGAGATCATTTGAATAAATTTGCATAGTTAAAAAACGAGTTACGACAGAGATTCATTTTAACGATATATGGTATCTGTTTCTACTTTAACACTTTAATAATGGTGTGTTTAATGTTGGTAGCATTTCTCGGAGTTAAAATGTAATTATTTAGAACATACGAACAAGTTTTACAACTTATCGATTCCAATAATATTACTTAAGACTGTATGTAAATGTATACAAACAAATCCACCACGCATTGCTCTACCGGCTTAATTATTTATTTACTCGTTACTTTCTATGACTTTCATTGCGGCAAGGACAGTGTTATAATAATACGAAATAAAACAAGTGAATAATATCTCTATAAGCGAATTTCATTCACATTCCGTTATGTAATCTGGTTTCAATTATTCCGCGACAGACCTTCGCCGCAAGTAGTATAATGTATAGAATATATGCAAAAAGTGGTATCCCCTTTTTATGATTTTCCTGTTTGATGTTAGTAAATTATAAATTTAGAAACTTCATGGATATTTCATAGAATCTATTATTTACTCGAGCTAAAAACAAGACCTACGTCATTACAATTATTTCTTTATTGATAGTTCCATCCTATTTTAATATTTGCGTAAAGAATAGTTTAATCCTTCCTTATGATAAGCTTTATCGCATAAATGTATGTCAACTTGTTCCGGATATTGATGGCGAACGTTTAAAGAAATTGTTAAAAGTTGCTGATTTTTTTTTTTTGGAGGCTGAATTCGTCAATAATAAACAAATACAAAATATACGCCGGTAACAAAAGTTTTTCTTTGGCATGATGCAATGGGACGCGTGTTATTCAATAGATGGAAGGTAGCCGTCAACGCCGAGAAAAGCAAGGCAGTACTCTTCAAAAAGGTAAGAAAACAAATCCCCACAGGTCACGTCTCCATGAATGGCGAGGAGATTCAATGACACGATACCGCCAACTACCTTGGCGTGATCATGGACAAAGACCTAACATGAGACAGAACACAGAAGCCATTGTCAAGAAAGCCAGGAGGACGAGAGCTCTAATCTACTCCATGGTGGGCAGACAGAGCAGACTCAACCTGAGGAATAAGCTCACGCTTATCGGGTCACTCATCCGGCCCCAACTGACATACGCCTCCGTAGCCTGGGGCTACCAAGCGGATACCTACCTCCAGCAGATTCAGAGAGTGCAGAACGTCGCCTTCCGGACAGCGGTGGACGCACCATGGTTCGTACGCAACGCAGGGACTTGGAGTACATCTCATTCGCCGAAATCATCCGGGAGAGAGCCAAGAAGATATACACCCTAGCCGAAAAGCATGAGAACCCGTTGATCAGGGGGGCCACTGCCTAAGAGTCAGTCGACGGCTCCGAGGCACAAGAGGCCGAAGATGCAGATCATGGATAACGAGTGAGTATGAGAACCATACTACCGCCGATGAAGGCAATCCACAGAAGAGACATGACGATCACCCAACCACCCACCCACTACCCCGCGGGTATCGGACAAGCACCGTGCTCGGTGCAGACCGAAAGTGCTCCCAAAGCACTTAGGCCTGCACTTCTTCGAGCTACATAGCTCATCCCTACCTAACCGATGATCCGGATGGCAGGATGTCAATTGGCATTCTGCGTATCCCAAAGTTTTCTAACGGACCGATGACTACCCTCGGTGGTGACAAGCTAACGAAGAAAGAACATCAGGCAAGAAGAGCACCGCAAAAAAAAGGCCTTAGCCAGCAAGGTCCAACAGCCAGGATCAGGGGAGGTGGGCCCAAATCATGCACACCGCTCACATTTGTGAATGGGGTTGATGTAAAGTAAGCTCGCCCGCTCCTCACGAGGCCGCTCTAGGTCTACATCGATGTACTAGGGTAAAGGGCAATAATCCTACCCGACCCTAGACATCCGAGGCCGTCATCTGTGCCAAAAGATATTGGCGCGCGTGTTATTTTGGCAAATATTTGGTCCAATTTTAATTGGACGTTGTTGTTGATGAATCCGAATCGCATTTTTATTCTCCTCCATTATATATAGTAAAAAAAAGTTGCTAGGTAGTTGGCAGTCCTGAATATGCGCATATATTCAAAGTCACGCACTCGATTTTGTACAACTAAGACACTTTGAAACACCCCGTAATCGTACGCCCCGAAGGCCCTACGCTAAAGGCTGGGGCCTTAAACGTACTACGCCACATCACTGCTAAGGTCAAGCATCATATGCCGGTGCCTTGGAAGTGTACAAAACCTCAAGGTCTTTGCTTGTCATGGCCTTGGGGAGGTCCGTACTCGTGAAAGCAACGACTGTCTTAAGCACTGCAATAATCACTTTAATAACACAGGCACACAAAACAAAAAATGTCGTGTACTTTGGGACGCTGAAACTGAATCTCAGGTCAGAATTCTCCCATGATATCAGAATTTTGACATAACCTCAAAAAATCATCATAAAACACCGCAAAAATGGTTAAAAACGTATTGAAAGATTAAACGAGTTTTATACAAAAAAAAAAGAATGAATTTAAAGTTACATTTCCTAGATTCTCATGTTGATTACTTCCCAGAAAAGATTATAGTGAGGAGCAAGGTGAACGGTTCCACCAAGATATAAGAGAGACGGAGCTTCGCTACCAAGGAAATGGGACGTAAATATGATGACCGATTACTGCTGGATGATTAAAAAAGACTTGCCAGACAATGGCAAGAAAGGGCAGGCCTCTGCATAGGTCTTTTAAGTCAAAACGAGTACGATATCACAGGAAGAAATAAAGAGCGATTTTTTAGGAATTCTCAGGGAAACGTAACTTGGGTTAGTCTTCACAGGTTTTTTGAAACTGCGTCAAAATGTAAACCTTTTAACGTGTGAATTCCGTTCTGACACATATTCGATTTTAATGACCAAAATCACGTGCTACCAGCACGTGCTTGCTCATTTAAATTTCTTTGTTTTACCTGTACATGCATTTTTGACCATTTTTGAGGTGTTTTTTGAGATTTTTCTGGCGGATTGCATAAACAAAATATATGTTCCACAGTTTCAGTTGTCTTTATACAGAAGCATTGTAACCTATGAAAATGCCTGTTAAGAGCTTTAGTTCTGGTTTGCCGGGGGCGAATAGGTCTAGCTCTTTTTGCGATTAGTTTGTAAGTTGACTTACCTGCGTCTCCAGTAGGAGTTAAGTTTCCTTCCACTTTCTTGTCACCTTTTCGTGATATTTTGCTATTCCACAGAACGGTTCTGGTCTCATGATTGACGATTTAGCAAAGTTATCTATAATCTCTAATCTCTAAATTTTTTTGTTTTACCTGTACATGCATTTTTGACCATTTTTGAGGTGTTTTTTGATATTTTTCTACGGTTATGTCAAAATTCTGACATGATAAGAAAATGATTACCTCGGATTCGGTTTCGGCGCCCTAAAATACGTATCAAAATATGGGTCAAAACGTTTAATCTCCCGATTTACTTTTTACCCGGTTGTTCTAAGGTGTTTTTTGAGCTTACATGATAATGTTGACGACGTGACAATTCTGACCTCGGATTCGGTTTCAGCGCCCCAAAATATATATAACAACATGGGTCAACTCGTTTAATCTCCCGTCTTACTTTTTGCCCGATTTCGGGCTTGTTCTAAGCGGTTTTTTGAGCTTACATGAAAATATTGACGACATGTGACAATTCCGACCTGGGATTCGGATTCAGCGTCCCAAAATGCATATAGATATGATAGTCGGTAAAAAAGTACATGAGTTTTTTTTTGTTTTGTGTGCCTGTGTAACTGTTCAAATTCGGCTAAAGGTTTAAAATTTTGAACTACCATTAGTTCTAGTTTTAGTACTTAGTCATTATAATTTACATCTTTCAACATGTAATAATCTCACCGATTTGATAAACTAATTGAAATCCAATATCGATGCCAACGACATAACGTTAGAAATTGCAAACCAGGCAGATGTTAGAATAATAATTCTTTCATGTTGCTGGTAACATCTAATCGTTGAGGTTGACTAATTCAGTCGGAAACGGGATTCTAACAAAATTATTGTCCTTGTAGATACAGCTAAGTGTTTCGCGAGGAAAACTTCGTCCGCGTGGAATTAAGAACATTGGCATACTAACTTATGCCTATAAAGAAGTACTACATACTCACTGAGTACTCCTATAATGCTCATGAAGTACACTCGAAACCGACTGCGCATCCATAGTACTCGGGGAAACCCACTGCTCATCCATTGCATTCAAGGAAAGCCACTGCGTATTCATTGCACTCGAAGAAACCCACTGCGCAACCATTGTACTCGAGAAAACCCACTGCGCATCCATAGTACTCGCGGAAACCCACTGCCCATCGCAATTTGATAAAAAATCATTATTCTATTTTTGTGTTAGAGCGAGTTAAACGAAAAAATAATTACTTTAATCGACAATAGAGCACATGGGCGGATATGTGTCAAATTTCATGCTTAGAAACATCCCTCAACCTGTTCACCCGTTCGGGGGGTCTCTTTTTGAAAACCGTCGAATATGTGTCTCCTCATTTCCTCAGAAGAGCCCATCGCTGGAATATCGCGTTTCTGACTTACGCGATTTCAGAGATACGGGTACCCTTTAGATCATCTACCGCTCCCGTTTTCACCCCTTCAAAAAGTGAAAATCAAAATTTCGTCTTATTCGTGTCTAATAGATTCTGATAAAGAGTACATATTTCTACCAAATTTCATGCTTCTGGGTCTAACCGTATCCGAGAAGCTTAAAAGCCTCCCCCTCCCCGTTCACCCGTTCGGGGGTCTCTTTTTGAAAACCGTCGAATATTCTTATTTCCTCAGAAAAGCCCATCGCTCGAATAATAACGTTTCTGACTTACGCGATTTCAAAAATACGGGTGCGCTTTAGATCATCTTCCACCCCCGTTTTCACCCGTGAAAAAAATGAAAATCGAAATTTTGTCTTACACGTATCTAATAGATTTCAACAAAACATATTTCTGCCAGATTTCACTCATCTAGATCTACCGGTTCCGAAAAAGCCTAAAATGTCAACCCCATTTTCGCCCTCTTGGGAATCGAATTTCGAAAATCCCTTCTTAGTGGTTGCTACGTCATTCGAAGAACCTCTATGCAAAATTTGAGATTTCTAGACCAAGCGGTTTGAGCTGAGCGTTGATAGATCAGTCAGTCAGGGTTATTCTCTTATAGATATAGATTAACACACATGTCGACCACTTTACTATCACAAATGTTGGCTTTGTTGGATGCTTGATACAAGAAATTACTTAATTCTAGATAAAAATAACTTCAAAATATATCTAAAATTAAGTTCGTTAAAACCATCACCCACTGCAGTTAGACATTTTAATGTCCTAGTTAACGAATCTAAAAATACTTCCGGGCAGTTTGAAAATGGTATAATTATAATTAATTATGTAAACGTATTTATAACGCCCAGTCTACGTTTGCAAATAGATCAGAAATACAGAGAGGATCATTAAGTGTTACAGGTAAATTTAATAAAAAATGAATACAGGAAATATAGATATCAACGTAATAAAAATTAATTAGCTCCTTGTTTATGTGCAGCCGCAGCAAAAAAAAGTTTCCGGCTTAAAAAACTCGCTGAAGACTCTCATTTGTCCTCCTGGTCCAGCTTACCCACTTTATTATTCATATCAGAGATATTTTTTTTATCCACTATAAATGTTTATACTTTTTAAAACGTTTTTTTATAGCCGTGGTTATGTTAGATCTTTGTCTGTCACACTTTAGCGATGGCAAGAGCGAATCGTTATACAGGGTGTGTTCACTTTAAATTCTGAAAGTTTATCCTATAAATTTTTATCCGAAGGAGCTTAGATATATAGATTGTTAATGGGGTCGCTTGGCCCTGAGTTGGCTCTACCTAAAAGATCTTTTGTGATTTACCCTACAACTAGTTGTTGTCCAGGATTTCAAGACTCTTTGCAAAGCTTGTGATTTTCCTGGGAGCTAATTTCCCTATGCCTTCAGGCGTTAATTCCGCCTGTTCTAGGTACTTTAGCCTAATGCGGATTAATACCTTGCATTCGCAAAGTATACGTTCCGCAGTCTCAGTTGCAGCTTCACAGTATCTGGATTTCTCATCTTCTGCCATGCCCATGTTCTTGAGATGATATCTCAAGGGGCAATGGCCAGTTAGAAGGCCTGTGATCAGCCTTAGGTGGAACTTTTCGAGTTCGAGAAGCCTTGTGACATTCCTTTTCGCTTGTCTTTGGCCTGGAGTATTCCTCCAGTAGGACTTCTTTTGTTCCTTTTCCAATTTTTGGACCTCGTCCGTTATGTCCCTTAGATAAGCCACAGAACGATTCGGGTCCGAAAAATGAGGCTACAGCCCCTTTTCTTACGAGGCTGTCAGCTAATTCATTTCCTTCTATTCTCATGCCCTGGCACCCACATCAAGGTAACCCTGTTGTTTTTTGCCAGTTGCTTCAGGGATTGTCCGCATTCCCAGGCAATTTTAGACTCGAAGGTATAAGACCTGAGAGCCTTTAGTGCTGCCTGGCTATTCGAAAGTATATAGATCTTTGCCCTTCGAGTGCCTCTGTTAGGCATTCTTGGGCACAGAGATCTTATTGTTCAAGTTATAATAATAATTCTAAGCCTATTGGCTTAGAATGTCATGAAACGTCGAGATTTTAAGTTTGAGCAAAAAAAATTTCTGTCTATAGGTCGGTCTGTCGCGTCGGTCTGTCTGTAACTTTTTTTGTGCGCACGATTACTCTGGAACCGTTTAAAATATTGACTTGAAATTTGGTAGACATATACATTTTAACGATATCTAGCACTAGATTATATTTTGATCTTAATCCGTTGAAGGTTTAAATAGGTAAATTAAGCCAGTAAAAGTCCATAAAATTGGTATTTAGTATATATGAGACAAGCTAAGGTATCTTTTGTCATTAGCCACCCTCATGGTTTGATGGCGTATCAACCAGGCCGTAAAAACACTTTACGGCCCGCCTAGGACTCTTACTCCATTTTAAGAAGCCGATGGCCGATGAGTGGCGAAAACATTGGATGTATAAAAGGTGTATAAAATGTATGTTTTTATGTTTATTTGGTAATTTAGCAGGTCCAAAAGAGTTTTTCTAACAGGTTGTATGTGAAAGTTGTTAATGAGTATTATTGCCAATGCTGTCGGGACTATAAAAAGCTAACTCTTTTAAAATAATTGTAATTGCTCCAGACTGTTTCTCTTGCTAAATGACTATATTTTACTTCCATATCCAGTGGAAGTATAGTAACGACAAAAATTTTTTTTTAAATTTTTATTGTTCAAGTAGGCTTAGAATGTCATGAAAAGTCGAGATTTTAAGTTTGAGCGAACAAAATTTATTTTTACGTTAGTTATTATATTGTAATGTATTTTTAGAAATATGTTGAAAAAAGACTTGGCCGCACTACTTATCAGTTGCTCTGATATTTTGTTGGTGTTATTTTTTTACACATGGGAAAAACTGTAGGGAGAGTCCTGAACAAAAATCGAGACTCAAAAAAGATGGGACCGCTGCGTTAAATATCACTAGGTGTAATATACCAAAAAAAAATTAGTACGGCTTTCATTTTCTGCAAAAAAAATGTCTATTTGGATAAAATATTTTGCATTGAAAGTTAGAGCCATATGCCAACTTTCATTGCATTTGAACAAAAAAATAATAATACTACTTAAAGTAATTATTTATTTTTTAACACAATTAACAGTTTCAACGAATTCAATTAAAATCCTATTCAAATGGTACCCCACCTAAATTACTACATAATTCGACCCTTCTAATTCTTTGTAACTTCTGCGAGTTGGTCCTGAATAGCACAAACAAATCCCTCCGTTTCTCCAAACAGGCCAGAAGTGCGCATCCATTCCGTTGAGCGTTTTGTGTCAATATGTTGAAGTGCTGCCGCAGTGTCATCGCTTTCCATTGTTCAACACAAACTTCCGCTGTTACAAAGCTTAGGTAATAGTTGTCTTGGTCCATCCTCAACGGGGTGTATCCATGGTCTTCAGTACGTATCGCTCTATACATTAGCAACGAGGGACTTCTTGAGATTTTTTTCTTGTTGTCTGCACATCACCTCCAAGTTGAGCAGTCCGCGTCCTCCTGAATTTCTAGGGAGGTATAGTCTCTGAATAGAGCTTCGCGGATGATGATTTCGGTACTTTGTCAGAGTCCTAATTTTTCTGTCAAAAACTTGGAGTGTCGTACTGGACCACTTAACGATTCCAAAGGTATATGTCGCTATTGGAAGTGCCCAAGTGTTGACTGCTGAGATCTTATTTCTAGCGTTTATCAGTTTTACATATCCTGGTAATCAGTGTGAATACTTCCTTTTCAACTTGTGTTTATTATTATTATTATTATTATTATTTGTTCAAATACAATGAAAGTTGGCATATGGCTCTAACTTTCAATGCAAAATATTTTATCCAAATAGAATTTTTCCGTAAAATTAACAGAAAGACCAGTTTACCTACAATGATTTATTTTCTTCTTAGATTAACTCCACGAGTTAGATCATTTTAACTGAAATTTGGTAAAAATCCATTTTACGTCAAGCAGACTGAGACTGCAGAAAATGAAAGCCGTACTAATTTTTTTTTATTATTTTTACTATTAAACCTATCGCAAACTCAATCCGGGGACACACTGTATATGGTAGTATAAGTTTATGTGCCTAGGATCGTGGTATATATACATGCAGTGACGATACATGATACGACCTCAAAACTGAAAAGGAAGTGAACTGTTCAGTTTCACAAACAGGACTAAAGGGCCGGAAGAGCGATTTTATCGAATTGTTGGGGCATCAAAAATAATTGAAACTTGACACTTTTATTGTTTGAACCCCCATCTATTTATCTATTAACCGTACACATTATATGCTGTAAAAATTCATATATTTTACTTTTCTCCTGATAATATTCCGGAAGGAAGTACAGTGTAGTGTAGTTAATATTTTTAGTAGTTTATTACTACTTCTACCAAACTTTAAATATACTAATAAGATTAGAATTGGGTAGTACTTCCGATTACTTTATGTTTTATTTAACTGATATTAACTAAAATGACTTTAAGCCCGGATATTCAGTTTTTACTTAACATGATTCTACAAGGTAAAATTCAGTTTTTAAAAAATCATAACAAAGTTATTTAAACTGTTCAAAAAACTTTATTTTAAAATTAAGATACTAGATATACGTGGATTTTATTTTTTAAACAAATGATGACCATCTTGCCTACAGTACTCCTCTAATCTGGGCCTTAAATTTTGGAAAACTCGTCGACACATTTCAACGGGAATATTGGTAATGGCCTCCCGAATGTTGTTCTTTAACTGGTTTGTATTGGCCGGAGGATTGATGTAAACAATACTCTTTAAGTGTCCCCAAAAAAAAAAAAAAAATCCTGGGGCGTTAGGTTCGGTGATCTTGGGAGAAGAGGATATCACCAAATTTGGAAATAAGCACGCCTGGAAACAATTATTCACGTAGACTGGCCATTGATGTTGCTGCTGTTTGTGCCGTGGCACCATCCTGTTGAAACTAGGTCCAATGGGGAACTTGCCCATTTTTTAAATTTCATTAAAGTGTGTGTTTATGTATAAAAACACGCCACACCGAATATCAGCTGTTAAATCGCAGTACTTACTTTGCAATAAATAATTAAAGTTGAGATCCTCGCCACTCCTCACGAAAAGCACTGTGACGTCAGACCGCGAGCTAGTCTCACAGATGGTGAACTTTAGCCGAGCGGTACGTCTTCACCCTAGTTTAAAAAAAAAATGTTTTAAAATGTTTTCTTAACCGCTTCTCAAGTCACCGAAGTAACTCCTTGAAAATCTAGAACGAATTTGTGTTAGGTAAAGAGGGGCCCTACAGCTTATAGTGGAGTCCGAACCACTTCTTGGGGATAATTTTATAATTAAAATTATTTCGCGATGAGCAGGGATTGAACCTGCTTCGCTAGGTACGCCAGTATGCAAGCTAGACGCGCTAAACCACTGAGTTACCGTCCCCGTCAAATAGTTAATAGACTTGGCTTTGAGACGTCCGCATATTCGGTCATAAGTCGTTTGTTTTTTATGTTAGAGAAAAAATAAAAAAAAGTGTCAGAAAGCGCAATCAATTCTCTTTACATAAGCTATCTACAAATTTTTCGCAAAAAACGATAATTATCGAGATATTCGAGGAAATGTAGGAAATTTTCCTATAAAATCTTATGTAAATCTTAAAAAAATAATTTTTCTCAGAAACCTTTGTTTCGAAGGACCGAGGTTAACGAAGCGTCAAAGTAGTACATGATATTAAGTGAATATCGTATATGAGATCGACTTCAGTTAATTACCGATTAATTAATCGGTAATTACCGTAATTACGGTGACAAAATGAAAAAATGTTACCGAAGAAAAAAAGTCCCAAATCCTGCCCCTCTAATTCCTTCATTCTCGTCGGAATTCAAAAAATAAAGAAAAGAGTCTTAGCAAATTTAATTCTATTTAAATTAGCTAGAGTAGTCTTTTGGCGTAGGAGCCAAGATTAAAAAGTTGCCAACTGTAGAAGCTCAAAATTTGCGATTTTTTGCCGTACATGGCCGACATTTCAGTAGTTATCTCCGAAACGAAAAAAAAAATCAAAATTCTGATGGCAGCAAAAGATCCGTAGTGGAAAATACTCATTTGACTTTTTTTTCTATTTCGAGGTAACTCCCACCGTTTCGGAGATATTTGCGAAAAATATCAAAAAACAGCTTACATTTCGGAGCCGAAAAAATTGCAGAAACATGCAATCTTGACACGTTCATATTTTTCGAAAAACACCATTGAGACGGCCATACGATGTCGCGACGTAAAGAGGAAGTCTTCCAGATAAACCTGATCGTAAATTGCACGACGAAATTCAAAAATTCGACTCGGCATGAACGAATCAAAAGTAGCATTTTGTGACATTTCAGAATGTTGAAGATGTTTTTCCAACGAACATGTTTAAATTTTAAGTTAGGTTGTGTTCACTGCTAGTTGTTTCTGACAAATGCGCATGTGGAATTATCAACAGTAAAATCACAAGAGCTTTTTTTTATCGGATAAATTTCTCTTTGTAACGAAATAATTTTGCCAATCAGTGATTTTATGAGAAAAACTGACATGAAAAAATTGCGAGACCGGAGGTCGAGCGATTTTGTCAAATGTCAGTTTTTCGAGCAAAATTACTGATTGGCAAAATATTGAGTTAAAAAGAAATTTATCCATAAAAGAAAAGCTCGAGTGATTTTTGGCAAGATAAATTAACGACAGAATATGTGAACGAACAACAATTAAAAATAATTATAATTTTCTCAAAACGACTCATATCGTACAGTATAGTTTCCACAAGACTTAAAAATTATAGCCGACAGTACAGATTTTAAAATGACGTGCGACTGCTAGATATACTCTGCTTTTGAGGAACAGGCATTTTTATCGTGATAAAAAACGATGCACCTTTTTTTATCGCTGTCAAAGTGACAAAATGTGACTGTCAAATAGACTCTTTTATATAGGAGTTAATTTATCAACAGTAAAATCACAAGAGCTTTTTTTTCATCGGATAAATTTCTCTTTGTAACGAAATAATTTTGCCAATCAGTGATTTTATGAGAAAAACTGACATGAAAAAATCGCGAGACCGGAGGTCGAGCGATTTTGTCAAATGTCAGTTTTTCGAGCAAAATTACTGATTGGCAAAATATTGAGTTAAAAAGAAATTTATCCATAAAAGAAAAGCTCGAGTGATTTTTGGCAAGATAAATTAACGACAGAATATGTGAACGAACAACAATTAAAAATAATTATAATTTTCTCAAAACGACTCATATCGTACAGTATAATTTCCACAAGACATAAAAATTATAGCCGAGAGTACAGATTTTAAAATGACATGCGACTACTAGATATACTATGCTTTTGAGGAACAGACATTTTTATCGTGATAAAAAACGATGCACCTTTTTTATCGCTGTCAAAGTGACACAATGTGACTGTCAAATAGACTTGTTTATATAGGAGTTAATTTATCAAAGCTAAAGCAGAATCGGTGTCGCTTGACGCCGTCATCCGACTTTCTCCACGTTTCAGGAGTGGATAAAATCGGGCAGATTTTAATCGCTTATATTTCTGGAAGAGATTTTTTTTTAATTTTGTGGTTGTCTTAATGATGTTAGTTTACGATTTTGAGTATTTTAATTTTATTTTATTTTTTGGGCAAGTTCCCTATTGGGATCGTATCCAGGGAAGTTCTGAAGAGCCGGAATGATAAAAGTGCGACTGTTGAAATGTGTAGACGAGTTTTCCAAAATTTAAGGATCAGGTTGGAGGAGTGCTGTAGGCAAGATGGTCGACATTTGGATAACGTAGTGTTTAAAAAATAAAATCCGCATGTATGTAGTATCTTAATTTTAAAATAAAATTTTTTGAACAGTTATATAACTTACTATAACTAACTTTGAGTCACCTTGTATTTTCACGCCACCATCACATTATTAGACAACCCCCAAATTCAACGCCAAAGCTTCCGAAAGGGGGTTACTCTTATGAGAAAACGCGGACACATATCATCGACATTGCTAGCGTCGGTACTGGGGATGGAACCCAGTATACGATAGACAATGTGACCAAGCGTTTTCGGCACAGAACATGCTGTAGCTCACTGTTTTACCATGTCGTGAAGAAATAAAATAATTCAAATTCGAAAGAAATATTTAGGGAAGAGGCTAATTTGAAACAAAAATACATTGATAACCAGGTAGCGACAACGCCATTACTGCTCTAAGTGGTGGCTTATATCGCATGCGACAGATGCGATGACGCTGATGTGTCGCGCGATAAAGTCGCTGAATTCCCATTTAATTAGTGCTTTTGAAACCAGTCGCATATCTCTGTCACGTGCCATTTGCGTTCATCGCGTCACAATAAGGTTTGAAGGGTCGCCTTTCAGTGTTTGCTGTCGGAGTCCCTCTAACACGGATAGTTTACTTTCTAGTAACTACATATAAATTATCGCACCATTCTCGCACCATTTTTCCACCATTTCTGCCACTATCCCATAATGTGCTCCCCACCTTTTTCTGCTTTTCCACCATCTTTCCCCAACTCCACACCATCTTCCAAAATTCCCAGTATCTTGCCCTTCCTTTCCACCACCTAATTTTACTTTCCGATGTTCCCGCTTCCTCTCCCCCATAACTTTCCACCAACTTCCCCTATCTCTCCGCTATGTCCGATATAAAGTTACCTATCTAAGTTGTAAAGATGTCTATACGCGTACAACATTTGATTAAGATATGTCGAACCGTTTTCGAATTGTAATGGAACAAACATTCAGACACAAACTACCAAAAATGTGAGAATACTTTTTCTGGCTGTGTATCCGTTAAACAAATCCGAAAGTAGTGAAAATTTCAAGAAAACTCAAAATTACAAAAATACGATGACCGCAAACGATGTAACGAATTTCTAAATTTTTTTCTTCAACATATTTCATAAAGTATGTACATAAGAATCTATATTGTCATTTCTCCCGATTTTTGGTAGGGGTGGTTCCCACCCCTTCTTAGGGTTGTCGCAAAAAAAACAAAAAATACACATAATCTGATAGAGAATCAAATTATAAGAAAGAAAGGTCTTATAAACTTTTTTACTAAAATGCATATTTTTCGAGATATTGCGAACTGAATATTGCAATTTTCACCCCCTAGAATCAGTATTCCCAGACGTTCTTTTTAAAATTACTCGAAAAATGTGGACTTTAATAAAAAAAGTGCAAGGGTACAAAATTAAAGATTTTACGAAAACAAATCGAATGGTTTTTTCTTTTTTTCTCCGATGTTCAGTTTTTGGAAATATGGCATTTTTAAAATGGCGCTGAAACGTTCAGAAAAAATATACGACGTTAAAATATAAAATTACTCAAAAACTACAACTATGAGAAACATTTTTAATCTTGTAAAAATTAAAGGCATTAAAATTGTCTTTCGAATGAGACATATTACGACCTTTTATAATGGAAACTAAAAAAGTTACGAACAAAAAAGTAGCTCATTTAAAAATTTAGGCGCCATTTTTTTAGTCTTATTGCTCTAATTTCTAATTTATTCAGATTTTTTAAAAATCCTTCTAGATATTGTTACTGCATATTATTACTAACATGCTCAAAATTAGACATATTTCTATACTATCTTGTAACCATTTTTAATCCACCATTTATTTTTTATAAATTAGACATCATAATCATATTCAGCGTCCTAAAAAACATAAGTATATCGATTTTTTGGGAATTTATTTGCAACATTAGAAGAATTATTAATTTTTCAGTATTTAAGGGTGGTTTCAACCCTTACTATTTTCGTCTTTCCTATGTTTTGATCTCATAATCATATTCAGCGACCTCAAAAACATCAGTGTATGGATTTTCGTTAATTTATTCGTAAAATTAGAAGTTACTAATGTTTCAGTTTTTAAGGGTGGTTTCCACCCTTAAAAATAAAAAAGCAGGTAATGCGACAATATAGATTTTGATGTACGTATTTTATAAAGCATATTGCAAAAAAAATTAAGGAAATTCCTTTCGTCGTTTTCGGGCCGGGAATTTTACCATTTTTACTGCTTGGCTTACTGTACTAAAACGCGAAACTTAGAGTTTGCTTTAAAACAATTGATTTTAATAATTGGTGACCAAAATCTGTTAACCATCTGAATGTTCAAAACTATCTTATTCAAACAAATCAATGAATATACCTATTCTACCTAAGAATACATCTCTGTCTTTGTGGATACAATACATAAACCACATCCTTTTTTACTGTATTGTATACTAATTGATTTAATTATTGTTGCAGGTCAGTATGGATAAAATTGAAGCTCACAAAATATTTATAGGTGTAAGTATTTGTAAAATATCACTATATTATTATATATCACAATCTTAAACCTGTTTTGTCCAGTTAGTAGGAGTGATTTAAACTTTGGTTGTAAATTTTGTGCAAATTCGTACATGCGTTCTAGATATACAAAGGACGAGATGCCACCTTGATATTTTACTTTGGCTATTTTAAAATTTCATCATTAAAGCAGTTTAACATTCTAGTTATTTGATCAGTACATTTCCCAATTAATCAGTGCAGCAAGCTACACTCTTCGACAACACTCCACTAACTCCAGAATTTGTCATAGTGGATCCTGATTTTTTGAGGGTATTATATTGTTGATACTAATAAAAAGTAAAAAAAATTGATTATGAAATTGACGGAAAATAGTATAATTTATTGGTCAATTTATTTTTTTCGCTATTTTACATCAAACAATAAATTGACGTATACTTCTGAATCTCCTCTTTGGAAATGAAATGGCAGATTTTTAGTTGTATACATGAAATAAATAAACTTTATATTGCATTGTTACAAGTTACACGAAATGTTTAATTTGAAAAATAAAATGTCCTTTTAAGTGAATAACTAATGATCTAAACGCTAGAAATAATCGATATAGGCATCGTAATGCATGAGGCATACAGTAAAGTGTAGTATCTTCAATTTTGCTGCCCTGTCTTTATTCAATCAAAATCACTGTATAGTGTAAGTGTATAAAATATTCCTGCTTCTTGAAAAGTGTACCAGTTTTCCAGTGGCGGCTCGTGATATTGTCTGCAGAGGAGGCTTGATATTTTGAAAGACAATTAGAGAAATTTCTACAAGTAAAAGATATTAATTTGGAAGATTGGAAGATATGCTGCTTCTTCCAAAGGGAGGCTCATCCTCCCCTGCCTCCCCTGACGAGCCGCCACTGCAGTTTTCAGACTTCGATCTTAAATTAAAACTATTAAACAGAGACGCCCCATTGTCGGAATCGATTTCACATGAATTACTCACTGCCCGTATAATATTAAATTAGGGTTGATTAAAATTGAATTACCACATATTTTCGGATATCATTAGAAATTAAAAAGTATGCATCCCATATTAAATACCAGCGTTAGAATGATATCATTAACTGTAGTGTTTTCAGACACAAACGCGTTAAGAAATTTCTACCTTATAAGAAAAAAAAATATTTTTTTTAGTTTATGGCCTATGGTTTATTTGCCAACACAAACCGCTGATATCGTAACTTTGGATTTATTACATTTGGTACTTCAAGACCAGTATTCTTAGGTATCATTCACACCAAAAAGATTGGATTAGTGAACGTTTTTCTGATTAATCTGCTCGTCCAATAGTGAGTTGTTCGAAACGCCCCCGTTGGAACTCTTAACCCCGTACAACAATGTATGAATTCAAATAAGGCCGAACTTTCGGCTCGAATTAGAGATCTGTATACTGTTATGTAGGTTCCTGTCCGAATTTCATTGGATATTGGCTACACATTTTATTAGATTAAGAGCTTTCATGCCTTTAACGACCAGTTCTTCAATATATAAGTAGTCTCTATTTTAATTTCGAGTCGAACAGTAATCCTAAAAATTTCACATATGGCGTACGTGCAGTCAGGGAACCAATTATAAAGAGATTTGGGTCATCATGTGGCTTTCCTAATCGCATTTGGAAGGAGAAAAACGGAAGCTTCCTTTGTTCAGATATTTCAACCACCAAATAGTAACTAACCTCTAACATTGTGGGAGCAGAGAAATCAATAGCTGATGCCGTTCTCATATGTGCACTCACCGACATCCTTATTTGAAATAAATAATACGTTATTATCCTCATATCGTTTTTTATATATTTGGGCAATGTTTAATTCTTCACAAAAGAATGTAGAGAGTGATTCAGATAAGCTGAACATTCGATTTTCTGGCCTTGTTTTTTAAAGAAATAAATTTTAACGACTGTTCTTATGCAGTTTTTAAACGAGATTCCAAATCCAAATAAAAAACTAAATAAGTCTGTAAATATACAGAGGGTGATCAAAAAATCATATTTCCAAAATGTATATTATACAGTGTGACACACTTAAGATATTTAATTTATTTTTAGAAGCCGATATGTAAATTTGGTATGGCTTACTGGGCTGGGATTAAAATTATACAGCTCATTTATGTGAGTTTGAGATTATTGTTTTGTGAGTGCTCTAATATAGCTTTTAGATCAGCATTTAATTGCGTAGAAGCAACGTCAATATCAGTTGAACAAGAACAGTATGATAGCTGCGTGACGCATATGACAATACTTTTGAGTATTTAATATGGCTGAGAATGTCGGCAAAGTAAATTAAAAATAGGATTGGGCCTAGAACGGAGCGCTGCGGAACACATGATGTGATGGAAGGCACTTTGGAACTTATTTCGTCCAAAAGAACTACTTGGTTACGGTTATATAAATAAGATTTGAAGAAATTTTCAAAAGTAGTGTCAAAGCCATAATACGTAAGTTTGGCATAAAGCAAATCATAATCTAACGTATCGAATGCTTTTGAAAAGTCCAAAAGTACAAGTGTAGTTGCATTTCCTTTGTCTGATGTACTAAAAATCTCATCCGTAACATTAGCTAGAACCTCCGATTAAAGAACTTATATCTAGATACATAATGGCATTAATTTATTTGTTCTAAGGCACTTCTAAGGCACTTCTTCCCATAAGTTTCTGATTGGCCCTTCGGCCTATTCGCGACTGTTTCTTACACGATCAGTTCAGTTTGATTATCATAATCTCAGTTTGACAGTGTCCGCCATTAATGTCAATAAATGTTTTTCGTGTTCTCCGACCAAAAAGTGATGAAAAAGTAATTTTATTTTAAGTTGTGATTTGCTTAATACCTAAGTAATATTCTCTATTCATATTTACACAGTTTAGTGAAAATTTAATGCTACATGTTGAAGTGCTGTGCCGTTTGCAGAAGGCAATTTAGAAAAGAAGAAAAACGGTCGTTTCATAAGTAAGTAGGTCATAGTCGTAACATGATGGCGTTCAGTTTACAGTTGTAATAATAATATTATAAATAATATCCTTTCAATACGTATTTCCCTTGAATAAAACATCTCTACCTATTATATTTTTTAAATCCGCGGTTATGTTCCTAGAGATTAACCAACAATTATTACATAAAATATGTACAATATTGTACATTTTCCCTTCTACACATACCCGCCACTGTTGCCTATGGGATGTGATGTTCATCTATCCATTTTAATGGACATATAATGTGACTATGTTATTAGCACATAAGGTATATGAAGAAAAGGTAGCCATTATGTATCTAGATATAAGTTCTTTAATCGGAGGTTAGAACCGTTGTAGTACTTGTAGCCTTTTTGAAAGCCCGATTGAAAATTAGAAAATAGCAAAATCATAAATTTGTGTTTCGATATATTTCTCAATCATTTTCGACAAAGTTGGGAAAATCGTGATTCAGAGCATTGTTAGGTAATAAATAGTCTAATTAATGACAATTTCCATTGTTCTGGAAAATATTCTGCTTCCAAACAACAGTTGATGTTATGCGTAATAATTGGAGAACAGCTTCAATATTCTAGCATATATCCCGTCGCAGCCACTGGCATTTAATGTTAGGTCAGAAATAATCGTGCTGATTTCAGCTATAGTGGCTAGATTAAATGTAAATGTCAATATACCTATTATTTTCAAACTTATTTTCAAACAATTATTTCTTGGGGTAAACACCGAAGAAAAATAATTATTTATTTCATCACAGTTATCTAGATTCGGATGAATCTCAATTTTATTAATTACTTTAATATTAGTATTACTTCCATATCCAGTGGAAGTATAGTAACGACAAAAAATTTTTTAAAAATTTTTATTGTTCTATTAGAATGTCACGAAACGTTGAGATTTTAAGTTTGAGCGGAAAAAAAATTTCTGTCTGTCAGTCGGTCTGTAACTTTTTTTTTGTGCGCACGTTTACTCTGGAACCGTTTGAGATATTGACTTGAAATTTGGTACACGTATGTACTTTAACGGGATCTAGAACTAAATTATATTTTCATCTTGTTCCGTCGAAGGGTTGGGAGGTAAATTGGAGTAAATTTGGGGAAAATAGGTAAATCAAGCAGGTAAGAGTCCATAAAATTGGTATTTAGTATATACAAGAGAAGCTAAGGTCTCAAAAAAAATTTTGGCATTAGCCACCCCCGTTACCACCCCATTATTAAAGGGGATGAAAAAAAATGTGATTTAGGGTGTGTACAAGAACCAGAAACCTCAAAATGTTTTTTTTCTTCATCCACCCCCACCACCGTCCCCTGTCACCACCCCCACCCCGCTACCGATGTGGGGTATCGTTTTATAGGTTTTTGGGTAGAGGATTTCAAATATTATATTATTAAAGTTCCATAAACTATTATTTCCATATAAAATTTTTTCGTTGTGAGTGACTTGAATAAAAATCTGAATGTGGAAGTAGTGATTCCTTGGGCAGCGGTTTTTTTAAGGCTTTCCAAAATTCCTTACCTGCCATATTTTCAATTCTAGCCAAATAAGCGGCTTTTTCATGTCCCTAAACCTACGGCAAAACTACGTATCAGCTTTTTAAAATTAATTTACCTCAGTAATAAGGCCACGAACTGCAATGTTTAGATCGCCCTGTCCATGTATATAACGTTTGTATATTTATTTATAAGTTCCACAATTGCATAATTTATGGTTTGTACTGCTATGCTGTCTGAATATTTTTGAATTTTGAGTTATGATTTACCCATTACTTGAATGCGCACCGAGGACTGGATGTATTTATCGGTGACAGACAAAATAAATGCTCCACCGAAAACATATTGTCAGATAGAAATTCAATTAAATCCATAAAACATTCAATATAATTCTTCCATAACCTATTACGGCAAAGTAATAAAATCGTATTTCACTGGATATGCTGATGAAAATAAAAAACAGTATAATGTAAATGAGATACTGATTTAGACTGACATCTGCATGAAAATTTTCATATACTAAAAAGTGATATTGAGCGACGTGAATGTTAAAATTCGTAATTGTTGTGGAAATGTTATTTTTTAGAAAAGTATGCCGCGAAATATTTTTAATCCTTTTGAACATGCAAATCTCAGTTTTGAATTGACGATTTGCATGAAAGAAAGTTTGGTAAAAAGTGTCATGGCGCACAGTATAATGGTATCACTGTAATTCACTGCACATGTTGACCAACTCGTCTAATTTCCAAACTTTGCAACAATTAAATACCTATAATATAATAATCATAACATTGTTTTCATTATCTTTAATGTTAAACCTACTTCCATTGAATATAAATCATCTTTATTAGGTTGTTTCGTAGTCTACAATATTTAAAAAACGTCAAATTATGCAATTTGTCAATCACTGCTGCCAACTCTTCTAGTAAACTGAGAGTTGGAAACAGTGTTTGACAAATTGCATAATTCGACATTTTTTAAATATTCTAGACTACGAAACAACCTAATAAAGACTATTTATATTCAATGGAAGCAGGTTTAACATTAAAGATAATGAAAACGATGTTATGATTATTATATTATAGGTATTTAATTGTTGTAAAGTTTGGAAATTAGACGAGTTGGTCAACATGTACAGTGAATTACAGTGATACCATTATACTGTGCGCCATGACACTTTTTACTGAACTTTCTTTCGTGCAAATCGTCAATTGATTGAATGTTTCAATGAAAGAAATCAATTCTATTAGGCGTTAAATAGTCATGAACATCAGAAATATTTTTTAATATATTATTTTAATGCAGAAATCATAAAACAAAAGCTCTCGTTGCCTAGGGAATCCCCAAGTTTAATGAAAAATTCAAGTCAGCATGCATTTTTAATTGGTTCATCAGTTTTTTTAGTAAATAAAAAAAATAAAATAATATGAGAAAATTTGGGTTCTTTGAAATTGGATAATTTGAAAACTGTTATCTACGACTAGAACATTATTTTTATTTAGTTTTACTAAAAATTGTGACACTCCTTTTTTAGCGTTCCTGTCATATGGACCGTTTTCACTCGGGCGCCAGTTCTAAAACTGGAAGCGCTGGAACACGCTTACCGAAGTAGCTAACCGTTGAAAGATACTTATAATTACTCCACATCCAGTGTTTAATAACGACAAAAAAAAATTTTGAAAATTTTTATTGTTCAAATAGACTTAGAATGTCGAAACGTCAAGATGTTAAGTTTGAGCGAAAAAAAATGTCGGTCTGTAACTTTTTTTTTGTGCGCACGATTACTCTGGAACCATTTAAGATATTGACTTGAAATTTGGTACACGTATTTACTTTAACGGGATCTGGAACTAGATTATATTTTCATCTTATTCCGTCGAAGGGTTGAGGGGTAAATAGGTGATAAATAAATAAATCAAGCAGGTAAGAGTCCATAAAATTGGCATTTAGTATATACAAGAGAAGCTAAGGTCTCAATTTTTTTTTTGCATATGAAAAAAAATGTGATTTAGTGTGTGTACAAGAACCAAAAACCTCAAAATATTTTTTACTTCATCCACCCCCACTACCACCTTACCTATCACCACCCCCATCTCATTAACAATGTGGAGTATCGTTTTATGGGTTTTTGGGGTAGACGATTTCCAATATTATATTATTCATGTTCCATAAACAATTATTTCCACATACAAAATTTTTTCGTTGTGAGAGACATGGATAGAAAATCTGGATGTGGAAGTAGTGATTTCTTGGGCAGCGGTTTTTTAGTTGCGGGCGAAATCAGTATCACTGCCAATTTGGACAGAAGGTCTGCTGTATACTAGATCCTCCTTGCCTCCTTGCTGAACAAGAACAAGTGCAATCCTGCGAAACAAGCTCCCAAGACGGTCGAAAACGGTCTATGTTCGTAGGTCGTGGGAGAATCTATTCGGATTAGAGGATCTTTTTGGGGTTTTACTAGAAATTGAGACCACTTTTACGGTGATCAGAAACAACAGTATTTCAAGAAATATAAGGTGTACGACTTTTAGGCAAACATTGATGAAGAATTGGGATCTTTTGGACCTGGTATTTTGGAAAATCTTAGGACTAGAACATTTTTATTTGTTTTCTGCAGTTTTTTTCTCATAGATCTGGTTTTAATGTAGGACGCTGCGATGAAACTAAACAGTACACCATTTTGTTATTTTTATGTACTTTTCTTTAAATCTATTTTCCCGATCTGATTAGAATTCATAAATTCATGGTCATTTTTGGATATCCAAATAAAGGATTAAAAGATCCAGCTCTCAGTAATAACGCCCCAGTAATAATTATGTTGCTTCGCAATGACTGGGCTATATACATTTTTTTGCTATATGTATCCCACATGTGCTCGTTTCTAGCAGCTGATAATTTACGAATTTTACACTCTCATTTTTTGTGGCTTTGAATGTAAATTGACGTGTTAATCATTTCGTCTAACTTATGTTACTATGTATATATTGTTTTTTCATGAAGACACTTGCCTATTTATAATGTACATATCACGTCCCCTTAGGCCGAACCGCAAGCGGTTTATAGATTGTTAATTATATCCTGAAATATTAAAATATACAGGGTGTGCCTTCAGGGTATGGTTTGAGTCAGAATAACACTCATACATGTTTTACATTTAAGGGTACAGGGGAAAATAGGTCAGTCCATTTTTGTGGAAAAATTAGGTAGAAGCGCCATCCATCTTGCATGCTTTCAGCTGATGAGGAGGTCGGTTATTGAAAAAACGACCATAGTCGTTGAACTGCAATTAAATAGAAATGCTACGCAGCATAAAAACGATCGAGATTCAAGATCCTGGGGGGGGTTCCATACAAAAACGATTACATTCCACCGATCTGTATGTTTCTACTTAGACTCACAAATCACTGAAAAATACATAAACTACAATTTGAAAAAAACATTGTACGACAAAAACTTAAACAAACAACGCGACGTTGCTGTTTATTAGTCGTTATTACAAACAACTTGTTTGGCATGATGATTTAGCTCCATTTGGCATATTCTCCTAAATTTTCGTTACAAATTGTCTAAAAATACCACTCTTAATAATTTTAATTTTTTGCAACTTAACAAATTAACCAAAAAGGTTCGATCAAATCTAGTTATCCTCGCAATTTCATTATGAACAATCTGTTTTCTATTTATTGCGATACGATCTGTGCAAGAGAAGAAACTGCGACCCCATTTTGAACTTTATTTTGTTTAAACAAATGCATTTCGAGGCTCAGGCTTAACACAAAACTTTTTACTAGACTTCTTGTAATGTCTATGACAAATTCCAGTAAAAAGTACTTCCTTACTATATTCCACTAAATGCACACACGCAAAGTGAGTTCAAACTCATAGAAATATTATGTAAACACTAATTTCATTATTTTTATTTCAAATGTTTTATTTGAATGAATGAATGAATGAATGAATGAATGAATGAATGAATGAATGAATGAATGAATGAATAGTATTTATTTATCTAAAGTACATTACAGTAGACATAATATAGGCACTAAGTTAGTACATAAATTACAATTATATACAAATACGCATATTCTAACAACTCCTATACTTAACAATATATACCTATATGCTTACATTTACATATTTTCTTTCACGTACTTAATAAGTTTTGATTTGAATAAACCAATACTATTACTAGTCTTCAGGTCATTGGGTAAAGAGTTATACTCAATGATACCTTTATGAAACAAACTATTGTAAGTGAGAGTTTTAGTTGTTCTATTTACGTAACAGTTGTCTTTGTTTCTAGTATTGTAGTTATGGACTTCATTTACACTCACTACCCTTGAGGATAAATATTCAGGCACCTTCTTATTCAATGTTTTATAAACAAATAACATTGTTTGAATATACATATTCTTTTTTATATCCAGCCAGCCTAACACTTCCAACATTATATTAATGCTTGTATATCGATTTGCACCCAAAATTATACGCATTGCTTTATTTTGTAGAATCTGCAGTCTGTAACAATTTACTTGGGATACATATATAACTGATGAACAGTAAGTAAAATGGGGCAAAATAATACTGTTGTATAATGTTACTTTTGTGTTTATGGAAATATGTCCACTAATTCTATAAAAGTATCCTATTTTTTTACCAATTTTCTTAGAAATATAATCCACATGATTCTTAAATTTTAAATTCCTATATATTAACAACCCCAGGTATTTAATTTCATCTTGAAAATCCAAGTCCTTATTTCCAATTTTGACTTTTATTTGTAAATCACAAAAATTTTTATATGCCCAATCGGATCCTATAAACATACACTTTGATTTTGTTTCGTTTATTTTTAGCCTGTTTACATTAAATTTGTCAGTAAGCCTCTTTAAATCTTCATTAATCGTTGCAATCAAAGTTTCATAGTTTTTATGACTAAAATAGATTAGGGTGTCATCTGCAAAGAGATGTATTTTACAATTTATTAAAACTTTACCTAAATCATTAATATACAGAATAAATAACAGGGGACCAAGGACACTCCCTTGCGGGACTCCATTGTTGTTATAGCGGCTTTCAGAATATTGTTCCTCATATTTAGTTTTTTGGCATCTAAGTGATAAGTAACTTTCCAACCACATTAAAGTTGTGCCAGAAAATTAGAGTATGTCGATCAATTGTCTCAAAAGCTCTCTTTAGGTCTATGAAGACCGCACATATACCAAGTCCATGATTTATATCCTCTTTCCAATCAGATATTACAGACTGTAACGCTGTCTCGCAAGAGTGTTTGTCCCTGAATCCTGACTGATATGTACAAAGCAGATCGTTGCATTTTACATATTCTAATATTTGATTATATACTACAAGTTCTAATAGTTTTTCACAGAATGGTAACATATTGATAGGGCGCATCTCTTGTGCTAAGTTTGTATTAGGTACTTTTGGAACTGGAATAATAATGGATGTTTTAAATCTATCAGGAACGATACCTTTTTCTAAACTAAGGTTAATTAAATTCCTTAAGGGATATCCTATGACATGAAAGAGTTCTTTAATTAATTTTAAATCTATCTCATCTATGCTACCGTTTTTACTTTGACTAAAGATAATTTCTTTCAACTCCTTTATTGATACTTGTTTAAATACAGTAAAAGTAGAGGAGCATAGTGGTATGGTGTTTGTTAATAAAGCTTCATCGTTAATATTGTTATCAATGTTAGATACAATTGTTTCAATACTCTCAATATAATAATTATTTAACACTTTGGTAATGTCACTTGGTCTATGGTAGTATGCATCATCACAAACAATTCCGCCTATTTTTTGCTTTTTGCATCCCAATATGTCTTTTAAATTAGACCACATTAATTTTGAATTATTTTTGTTTTTGTCTATCGTATCATGATAAAAAATTTGTTTTGAATTATCTATAGTTCTCGTTACTAAATTCCGACATTTTTTATACGCTACCCAGTCCTCATTATTTCCAGTCCATTTATATTTTTTATATGCGTTATTTTTGTTTTTGATAGCCTCTCTACAGTCATCATTCATCCATTTATTATTTAACTTTATTCTGGTTTCTTTTAGGGGTGAAACTGTATCTAATGTTATTATTAAATTATCAAAAAAGGTATCAGTTACTTCATTTATATTCGTATTACTATATCTCCAGTCTTTTTCAACCAATTGATAATTTGGTATAATCTAATTTACCTCTTGTTAATTTGACCTGAAAACTATTAACGATATTATCTGTGTAAACATGTGCAATGGAATGATCGGATATTATATAATTATGATCCACAGTTACATTTATATTTGCATGATTTCCAAACACTAAATCTATTGTAGTTTTACTAATATCCGTCACCCTAGTATATTCCGTCACGAACTGTTTAAAGCCAATATTTTCAAACATATTGCTTAAATTTCTTTTTATCGCATTGTTGTCTTTCCAGTTGATGTTGATGTTATTCCATAATGCAGATTGTAAGTTTATTCTATTACTAAAAAAAACTCTTTGCTGGCTTTTAAAATAAAATGAGTTCGAAACTGGAATTTAACTCATATTTACTCTCGTCGATATTTTTAATTTCAATGAAATAAAACGAGTTTGTACATGTGGACGTTACGAAAAGCCTCGGCATGCCCATATCACAGTTCGTATTAATTTTGACCATAAATTTACATTAACCACAAGCCATATATCAAATAATACCAGAACCGGTAAACAATGAAACTCCAATCTGTCACCGCAAAACCAAAATGGAAAAAAACATGGGAATCCGTGGCAATATCGGGACAGACATCATTCGGTGGAGCAGAGTGAAGGATATTTTCAATGTACATCCGAAGCTATGCAGAGGACTTTGAGTGTACTAGGACTGGGGAGTGTACCAGCGGCAAGCCTACCGATCAATACCCTTCGGTGGTACCCTACAACATTATAGTCCGAGAGACTACCGCACAGAACACTACGTCATCAAGCATTGGATTAATTCATAGTAAAGAATATATTCCAAAAAAACACTAAACTGTTGGTCTGCCTAAGCATATCCTGGCGAGAAGCTTTTAATTAAGCTAATTACTGAGGATAACGCAAGTGCGTTTCTTAATCCGGCTAAAATGTACAAGGATTATGATTGATTTACCAGCGTGCAGTAGGCATTGCTGCCATTCCTAAGATATACCGCTGGGCCGGCTACGTCCACGCTGGGTTGGATTGGGGTCATGCTTGTTGCCAGCAGCGAGTGCCACATGACGCATGGTAGAGGAATGTGGGATGGGAAGTGAAGGTATTTGTGTCGTGACGGAGCGTTTAAGCTCCTTTTGTGTTTTTGCTTCTATACTTCTACCTCTTGTGAGTCTACTGTTTCTTCTGTTTCTGATTCCGGTAGAGCATACATCCTTACGATTTATTTATGGTACCCTCTTTTTTCCATGCCGTTATTCCAAGGTTTTGTTATTCGTTTACGTATTTCCAGTTTCCCATATAGTATATTTTATGGTCTGTGTTTACCTCTGAGAGATGACAGATAAATTTGAGCAGTATTTCACAAGCCATGAGGGATAGCATATATTTCATTAATATTTAGTTCTTTGTTGTTAGTTATAAGTTAGATATTAAATAATTTTATATGATAATAGAATTTATTTTTAAAAATATTAGGAAATTATAAATTTAACAGTAAAATTTTATTTAAAATTTGAATTTGGAGTCGGGAAGAAAACAAAAGAGGACAAAAGGAATTTTTGACACTAATATAATTCGAAGTTTAGAGACTTGGAAAGAAGATTGAAGAAGACAAAAGGTACCCTTGTTTTGAAACAAATTAAGTCTGGAGCATAATAAGTAGCTACATTGCAAAGATAGTTTGGGAACTTGCTGCTGATTTTTTGAGTCATTTCATAGAGGGAGTTATATAAGATTTGGCAAAAGGGGTAAGATATAACTTTCAATTTGAAATAAATAAATTAATCTTATTGCAAATAAATATTCAATTTTCATTCTTTACAATTTGTTATCAGACATAAAAACATAACAATATATAGTCAAAATTAAAATTAATAGGAAATTATTGCCCACTTAGTTGGAAAAACATATTTTTAATAATTATGAAAAAATAATTTACTTAAAGATTTACATAAGAAGTGGTCATAATACTTTAAGAATAACGTTTGTTGATTATTTTTTATTTATCTCAAATTAAATTCGTTTGAATATTTTTAATAATTATAAAAAAATATAGTTTTGCAGATTTACATAGGAATATCATGACCATACTTTAATAATTTATTGCCTTACCGTAAAATGGTGACAGCGATCGACATTTTCAAGGGTTTGGATGTATAAACACTTCTCAGATTATATCCTAAGAAAGTTCTTTGAGTTAGATTTTCAAAATTATATTATAACATTTATAACGCAAAAAATACGCAATACCACAGAACATACTCTTATTAAGAGACACAAATAAAAAGTTAAAGATTAACAACACTTACCTGTGATACGTGATTGACTTCTCTTCCCTTCTATTCCTTTTCCTTCTTGATTTGTTTGAAATTTTCTATTGTTTCCCTCTATCACACCCTTTTATCGTCTAAAAAGAACAAAAATTAGATTTTCCTTCATATATCGACAGTTAATAGACAATGGACAGGACATTTAATGGTCAACAAATTTATTTATGAGTGTATGATGATGTCGACATACCGAAAATTGAATCCTTCACCCTTTACTACCATCTTATGCTCCATAATTAGCTTAATTAAAGGCCCCCCACCAGGATATTGTTACGCATACGCTTTCCTAAAGCCACGAGTGGTTCTGAGAAAAACTGGTTACTAGGTCTACATTAAAGCTGCAATTAAAAGACAAACAGATTCCTGCAAGTTCTAAACCACAGCACAGAAGCACCGACATATTTGGCAGCCCCACCCCAAAGGTTACGATCCAACGATCCAACGTTCAATGTGGAAGCATTTAGAAAATTCTTCGAAAATGGAATGGACAAGGCGTTATATGAAAGTTATAAGCTGGCCCTCGAAAAAGACCTCGACTGGGATACATTTAAAAAGATAGTGAAAAAGCTTGAAGACATCTCCACGCCCTGCGAGGAGGGTATTTCACTGCATACCCTCCTAAAGATTAATGGGATAACGTTGTCATCACTGCCACTACATGTGCGGTCAGCGAGATCAAGGTTCGAAAAGGGGCAAAGACAAAAAAAGACGAGTTGGAACCCAAACCAGACAAAAATGATAAGTACTTCCAAAATAGGAACAACTGTAGGGGACCCAGCGCCAGCAGAAATCAGGTCCATTGGGGCAGAGTAGGACGAAATATGGGCCCACTTTAATTTTGGGCATACAGACAGTGTTTTTTGAATCAGCGTGAAGTTATCCATGAATTTCCATCCACACTTTGTGACGTAAGGTAACTCAAAATTGGGATAGATGAACGTGCCTAATTGTAATACTCACTATGAGATATATTCTTCCGAATTTATCATGGATTAATCGGACGTTTGATGACGTTTCGTGCGGTCGGCTCTCGGTCTATTATGGGATAGACGCGGAAATTCCTCACCAAGTCGGCTCTGACATCTCCGGAAAACTTCAGCTGTTCCTGTTCTAAACTTCTCTACGCTGGCGCTGCACAGGCGTAGCGCGGAGATCATTAACATTTTTTATTGTTCAAAGTTTCTACAATCAAACGAAAATACTGCAGTTTTTAAACGCGCGCTAAAATACTTTTCAGAGAAATTGGACTCGAGTTGAATTGAAAGCGGGATAAATACGAGATTATAGGCTGGAGAATGAATTTTAATTTTTATTTGAATTCTTGTATTATGGTGTTTTGTGTGTAATTTATTATCTACCGAGTCATCCGTACACCAGTTGTTCTCAGATGCATAAGATTAGATAATCTCGATAAGAATACAAATTATTGACATTCAAATCACGATAATTCTCGCTTAAGCATGCTTAATTACATTTTTATTTTAGCATATTAGGCTTTGATTATATTCTACAATGAGTTGATAATGGCATCACAATGTGTTAATTATTAATAATAATAATGCTTAATTAACTAAACAAATACACTCTATCTAGATTTAATATCTATACGCTTTTGGAATATTTACTGCTAAACGAATTTGCCTACAGCCTATGTAAAAACTAGTAAATTTCTATAAAAACACAGTTTTTATAGTATTAAGAAAATTTCCAAATATCGAATTTTGGAATCTTATGTCATTATATTAATACCCTTGATTGATCAACTTCCAAATAAAGGGAATAGGCAGAGGATACAAAATGAAATGATGGCAGATAATTCTTGAAAGAATAGCAATATTTCAGAGATACCGCGGGATATCCGATGAATAAATACCTGTTGATAAGGTTTTATCATCAAAAGGTTTGGGGGTACCTCATAAGTAGGTAAAGAAAACTGTTATTGTAATGAAATAATTAAAGTCCGTCTAAGATGTTAATGGTAATGTGACTCATATAAAAATGCATACAAAAACATAAACGTGATTGCTAGTTATTTAGTTATATTAGAGTTTTTTTGTGAAAATTTTCTCGATTTTAACAAAAGAAAATAGATGTTATTTTACTTACCGTGAACGAATGTCTGATTTATAACTTTAGAAGCGTTTTACTTTCAATTATTGAATTCATTTTTCTTTCTGAATGAATCGAATTCGATGAAGAATTTCCTCTCCTTCATTAACTACTTACCGTTAATGGAACTATTCTATTGTTTTCTTCTACTCTTACAACTTGAATTGTGAACGGACTGCAGAAGTGAATAGTAGGGTATTGAGTTTTTTAAATAGACTACTGAGGTTTTTTGTTAGATTCATATATAAATACTTTACAATTATAAGTTCTGTTGATTAAAAACAAATCTTATTTTAAATCAGTGCAGTGACTTATTTGTTCGCAAACGTATCATTTTTAAAGATGGCGATAAGCACGTAGAACATCTTATAAAAGCTTTTTTTCAGGAACCGCTGCTAAAAACGAAAATCAGATTTGCGTTATTTTTAAATATGTAAAATATATATCTTTAAAATATCAAGAACATCTCTCAAAATTATGAAACACTTCGAAGAGCGTCAATAAAACCCGAGAGATACATCTATGGCTAGGCGACCAGTATGTCGGGCATTAGCGTATATGGTCGAGGAGAGGTACAAAAAAATCTGTGATTCAGTAGTCTCGCAGTTTCTTTTTATCTTATGGAAAAAATAGTTCAGTACAAAATTAAAGGTAATGAAATTATCGACAAAGAAATCTCTTATATGTCTTTCCCATTGGATCCATGTTTTCTTCGCTCCATTTTGTCATTTTTGCCATTTATTTGTTTCTAAATCACTTTCTCAAATTCAAAATATTTATTAAAACTATTTAAAACAACATTTAGAACCCAAATTAGAATTTTTATGATCAATTCATCGGCTCTGCATAGCCGTTCTCCCTCTGAATTCCATTGTCTGTTGCGTTTTTTTTTTAGTGAGTTTTTCCCGTCTCAGTATCAAGAAACGACGCTAGTGTTTTGATAAACCTTTTTATGTTTTTTTTTTAGTTTTGTTAAGCTCCTGGATATCTTTTACCACGCCCTAATAAACCTACTGCGCAGATAGGTGTAGGGTCTTATAGCTGAAGCAATCGCATTTGTGAGCGACGTTGAGAGGCAAGGGGTGCAGAACGCAGAGCCGGATTTAATTATATTGTTCGCTCGTGTACTTTTTATAATATTACACTTACAATGCCCCCCAAAGCACTGCTATGAATTGGTAACAAAACTTACTAAAATTATTTTCAAAAACACATTACCAAATAAAGAAATATAAAGTAATTATCGAATTACATTTTCACCCCGACAGTATAAGCTCGACTGCGGTGTCTCTAATTGCGGTCCTGGATTAAACAACACACTCATAATGTATACTCCCATAGGCTACGTCAGATAGCCGACATCGAATGGCCGGTATCTTCTCTCTCACTTAATGTAAAAGTGTAGTAAAGACGGGAGATCTAGTTGCCGCCTATTTAATTCCTCTCGCCCCTCATAATGGCTCAGTATTAAGATTACTTCAACTACTTTAATTGTTTTAAATCTGTCTCAGCCTTGCTGCTCTTCAATTTTGGTTTAATGTGAATGACAACTACTCCGGGAAAATGAATTTGATGGAAAAGATGTATAGAACCTTTATTTGTATAAAATTACATTAACTTCAATTTCGTATAGAACTATTTTTACCGTACGATGAAAAGAAAGCGATTTCCTGTACCTTGCCCTTAATCATAAAATTTCCACGGAGCTTTTCTCACTTTTGATCGATTTTTTCGACTTGGCCTCTGGCCAATTGTTAATAATAACTTTTTGAAAATAAAACATTTGACATTTCATTACGTGTAAGTACAACTTCAATTTTACTTTCGTTATATCCTTAAAACGGACTCTCTTACCCAGTATTAAGCGGTTTTGGACGAACGGTGATTTATAGTAGTATAATTCTAATAGAATGGAATGTTTGTGGTCGTGGGTCTCCCACAATTTCAAACTATTACTACTATTATCCGTTTGAATCTGTTGATTTCTTGGCGTGATTAATTGAGCATATGATCTGATTATTAATAGAGAATGTAATAATGTTTCACGGTCTATTGGATATTATTGCAAGTGTGAAAAGTGGTCTGACACCGCTAATTATGTTGCACTGACTTCCTCTTAGTTTTTAATAATAATTTATCGGTTATATTTCTTTTACATAACTTGAAACTGTTGTCTTAATGCGTAAAGTACTAACCTTTCATGAATTTGATGGAAACAAATATATAGAAACTTATACAAGGCACTACAAATCGGCCCTCGATAAAAAAAATAATTTAGAGGATGTAAGTGAACTATATTTGTGCATATTAGGGCATCGTTTTGAAATGTTCATTATTGTTATATTTTATTTTAATCTATATAACTCAAGGTCATTGTTAACTCTTCGCAAAAACGAAAAGTAGGTATATTGATCGGGACATTTCTAAAACCGTAAATATCGCTTGTAGACAAAAAAATTTCGTATCATTGTGTTAGTGAACAACTTTGAAAATGTTCGTCTGTCTGGAACCGAGTCTGGTACGATAACTTAAGAAAGACAAGTCCGATTATAACAAAATTTGGACAGTAAGTTAGCTATTGTTTTTAAATAAAATCGATTAGTAAATTATTTATTTTAATACATTTTACCATTTATACATCTTAACTTCAACCTTTGTCTACAGGATAACATAAATTATGATCGAAAAACCATAAACAAAAACAGAAACATGTCACAAACGAAGAATATTTTCAATCGCAAAAGTTTTGCAAAGTTAAGATTTTCATGAATTCTCAAAACTTTTCTCATATTAACTTTACTTTTGCGATACATTTTTGGTACTGGATAAATACTCCCTTCCAGAAAATACCAAAGATTATACGTTATTTCTATTGTTATTCAAAATTAATGGCAAAAATTTCAAAATGGCAAATAAATATTATACTCTGCAAAAAAATTTTTATTGTCCCGAGGTTCTTGGAGCAATCTGTTTTCATGATCCAAAATTTCTCGTGTATGAAACCTAGGATATGATAAATTATTTCTTATTCACTAAATCTTTCTAAATTTCACGCATACCTACAAGAATGCAATTCAGTCTATTTTCAGTATCACATTTCAATTTTCTGTTCTTATAAAATTTCCTCCCCTACCCTTAATCGTCATGATTAGGCAGATCATTTGAGGAACAAGTTTCCATCTTTGAAATCCCCTTACCATTTTATTTTGACATGAGTGATTAGTTATTTCTATTATAACGATGTTTCAAGTAAATTTTTGAGAACCCTTGTCATAGCTACGTCTAATAAACGTACTCTTTCAAGATTTCTGATATTAATGTACTAGTGATGATATTGCTTTTAAATTATCTCAACGTTTCAGATATATATTTATTACTTATTACCTAACATATAATATCCTCTATCAAAATACAAATAAATCGACAAGTTATTGTTTCACAAGATTCCAGGATATAAAATTTATATTAAATGTATATCAAAACAAGCTAAAAGATACACTCCGCCGATTTACTGAACTTTTTATATGATTGTTACACGTTCTATAGGATACTCTTCGATATATTTTTTTGCTTTAAAATGCTATTAATCCTATCATGCAATTCAATACTTCGTCAGTATTAGCTAGAAGAGTAGTTGTTTTGATTGGTTCTCCAATAGTATTTTAAATTATTTAATTCTGTCTGGATAAGGGGCAATTTTGTCACGGTAACAAAATTGCCGCTTATCCTGACAGGATTTTCTTTCCATAGTAAATTTACCGTTGTTGCATGTAAAATTACTCCCAATTGTAATTTTACCCTCAAAGAAAGTGGAAAATTTCTATTTACCTTATATTTTGGGTAATCCTCCCTGGTAAATGGAATTTTCCGCTCTCTTTGAGGGTAAAATTACATGGAAATTTTACACGCAACGACGGTAAATTTTCCCTCATTTTTTACAGTGCAGGTCTATAAAAAAAAGGTTTTGTCCTAAGCTTCTCATCTAACTTTTCTGAAATATTTGTGTCAGTTTTTGTTTACCACCCCTTTTATCTCCTAAAAGGGTAAAAAAAGGTCTTGTCCTAGGGTCATGAATGCCCAAAAGGGGATTGTAGAGAACATGGAGGAGGGGAGAATTTTCCTCTTCAGGAATGTGTTGGAGGTAGTTAGGAGGTAAACATACTAAAAATCCCCGCCCGTAGCCCCGCCGCTTCAGGGGGGGAGGGCGGCCTTACCTTTCCACCACAAAAAGGAACTTTTTTCTTTTTTCGATTCTTCGCTTATAACTCGGAAACGATGCGTCGTACGGAAAAAGCTAATCTATGCAGAATTAAACATAATTAAATTTCCTACAAGAATGTCTATATTCATTTTCTTTCTATGTGTTATAGTTTACGAGATATTCGCCAGTGAAAATCGATAATTAATAAGTGAAGACCTAAGTGGATAAAGGTGTTACGTCACACTTTTAAAGTTTTGAGTAAATTAAACAAAACGGTTTTGAGTTGGAACTTATTTATTTTGTCTTCGATTCAAATGAATAATACCTCATGAAACAGATAATTTTGGGTTATGTTCTTTTGTTTACACTAATATTAAAGAACAATATCAAGCTGTTATGAAACTAGATTTTTCAAAAACTGTGTACATCCACTAAAATTACTGGTTGTATGTATGACATGGCGCCTTTATAATTAAAAAGTTTCTATAAAATATTACAAATTTAGAATTCACCGTTTATTGGGTGTTAAATCTATATCGGGGGTGTTCAAAAATTGCATAAAGTAATTTTTTTTAAAAATGCGACATAACATCTTTATCCACTTAGCTCTTCAAGTAAATTAATAAGGTACCTCGAATATGTCTATCAAAGCGGTTTGCCGTGGTCTGCTAATAAATCACAGTCACAAAACAATCTTTATTTTACAACACTTGACGTATTTACTAACATAATATTTTGTCGAAATTTATACATATTCGTAAATATACAGTATGACTCACTTAAAATGAAGACACCCTAGAACTTTTTTATTTTGTTTTCGATTTGAATCAAACTTTACTCAAGTATAGAACAAATTAGGATCTACTTACGACCGAAAATATTCGCCCGCTACAAAGGCAAAGCCACCTGCGGTACTGGTACCAAAATATGCGGAAAAGAATAAAAACATATTGAATGTTAAAAATTTTTAAAAATGCATCGGATCGACGCCACAAACGTACGTACGGGATTTCTCATACATAAGCTAGCTCATCTGGCAAAGGGGATCCTCAGTTTCCGCAATTTGTGGTGGTTACGTGATAAATGGCTAAGACCCACTATATGATTTTTAATTTTTTTTCAGCATATTTTGCTACCGCGGGTGGCTTTGCCTTTGTAGCGGGTGAATGTTTTTCTGGTCATAAGTGAATCCTAGTTTGTTCTATACTTGAGTAATATTTGATTCAAATCGGAAACAAAATAGAAAAAGTTATAAGGGTATCTTTATTTTAAGCGAGTCACACTGTATATTTAAGGAAATGTATAGATTTCGACAAGAGTAGTTAGTAAATACGTCGAGTGGTTGTAAAATAAAGATTGTTTTGTGACTGATTTATCGGCAGACCACGGTAAAATGCTTTGAGAGAAATAATATTCAATAATTTATTTATTTATTATCTATCTATTATCTATATTGGCTGGCGAATAGCTTGTAAACTAACACATAGGAAGAAAAGGAATATACGCATTCTTGGGGAAAATTTAATTATGTTTAATTTTGCATAGATTACCTTTTTCCGTACGACGCATCGTTTCCGAGTTATAAGCGAAGAATCGAAAAAAGGAACCTTCTCCCCCTCTGAAGCGGCGGAGCTAGGGGCGGGGACTTTTAGTATGTTTACCTCCAAACTACCCCCAATACATTCCTGAAGAGGAAAATTACCCCCCTCCTCCATGTTCTCTACAACTCTTTCGTTGACTGGACTAATAAATAATCTAACTTTTCTGAAATATTTTGACGCGCTGAAACCAATTTTGGACAGACATAGTTTTTCTATCGTGTCAGTTTCCCTCTACCACCCCCTTTTATCTCCTAGGTGTGTCAGAGGGAAACAGACACGATAGAATCTTTTTGTCCAAAATTGTGGCTTCAGTGCACCAAAATACGATTCCTATACATTGTACTTTGTCGAAAGGAAAATAAGGAACTACATTACCATTACTGATTCCCACGCGTGTTTAAAAAATATCTCCAACAGATGCTTCAGTCAACCCAATGAGATAGAAGGGAACTTATTGCGTTCTTTATCTCAATGTAGTAATCTACTGACTATTGAATTGAAATGAATGCTCTTTCACTCTGGTAACTACAAGCTTATTTGTTTTGCCAATGTACCACAAGCACGGGCTCATCTGAAACTTTTATGAACTAGTTTTTTCTATGTACTTAAATTTTGTGCAAGCTCATGTAAATATTTACCAAATTGTATACTAACATGCACTATTATCGGGAAGTGTGTTACACATTAAATTTACAGCCATATATTAGGTAAATATTAACTTAAGCGTAAAACGGTGGCAGGAGTGCGTCGCGTTGTTAAACACAATAAAAGCCAACGATTTGACTTGCAGATTTCATAATTGTTTACATCACTGGTTTGTAAGTTTTAAGTGTCTACACGGAGGTTTAATTAGAGAGGGGCGAGATAAAATCAGATAGCCGGGTACGAGTAACGACGCGCTGCATTCCCATTCTCAGTTGGTGAATTAGGTCTTATGTAACATGTGTTCATCTGCGGGCATGTGGCATCCAAAAATAAAGACACATAGTGTATATATCAGGCACAAACTCAATCCCTTGCTGAGGATGATTGCTGTGATGCTCAGGAAATCATATCGCAGCTGTCTAGATATAACTCGATAATTTATGGTTCGTGGAATTGGGATTTCCGCATGAAAGATGTACACACAGGGTGTACAAATTTCCTATGTATGTCAGTTTGGTTTTGTTGATGAATTAGGTGATTGCGCCTTGCTCTGATTTGTAAACGTTGTGTGACTATCATTACATCAATCAATGTTTATTTCAATTTTGAATGTGCACTAAAGATTTCTTTTTGGCGAAGAATTTCTTGTGTTTTTTTTATATGTGAGATATACACGAAGGTCCAATCAATCGAAAACTCCAATTTTAGGTATCACAAGGGATAGAGTGCAATTGAAAATTTCGTAGATGGGTATAGTTGCTGATGAAGGAATGAGTTATTATGGATTGTTTTGCTGCCTTGTCTCCCGTTATGGCGTTAGGTAGGTTCACATCACTAACATTTTTTTGCTAAAAAATGCGGAATCTTTCAAAGACGAATGGATATCTTCGTTATTTGATGTTATGGAGAAACTTTTTAGATGAAAGTGGATAGCAAAGTGGAGATCTCTAATTGTGTCTTGTTTAAATTCGCATTAAATCGCTAGTTTTAAATTCATTCTTGACAAAAAATAGTAATAGTTATTGGCCTATAGTTTTCAACATTTTTATTTTTTTTCGCAAATACGAAAACGAAGAGTATATTGCATCTGATCGGCTCATTTCTAACCGTAAATATCTCTCGTAAAAATGTTTTTTCATGTTGTGTTAGTCATCGAATTCTGAATAACTTTCAAAATGTTCGTCTTTCTGCCCGTCCGTCACGTTTCTAATAAATAAGATGCCTTAAGAAGAAAAAGTCGTATCGAAATTTGGACAAAAAGTTACTGTTAACTGAGGGGAGAACCCCATTGTTTTTGAACAAATCTATTAGGAAGAGGTTTGCAACCTTTGATGAGATTCAACAAAAATAAAAATACTGCATAGTATATACTGACAAACGTTTCGCCAACTCAACTAACATCATCAGGAGAGGAATTAAAATACATAGCAATATATCTAAAAAATTTACATATTCTTAAAAATTTATTTTATTTTATTTTATTTTTATTTTATGTTAGAAACCCAACAGAATTTACATTACAGGATAGGAACATACAGTCAGATGTAAATTGATATAGAAAAAATATACAGAACTGATATACTTAAGTACTATAAATTATTCCACTTAGACTTTATTTCATTTATAGTACAGAAAAAAAATGTCTATATTATGCTTTATTCTGTTAAAATTTCCGTAAATTTTAAAACTTTTGTTCGAGGTCTTTTTGAATATAGCAATGACGTGGATCGAGTTGGTATTGAAGGAACATGAAATTTAATTTGTTTCAATAAGTCGGAACAGCTGATCTTATTGTTTAATAACTAAAAAATAAATACTACATTGTTAAGATCTTTTCCGGTAAACCTAAAAGCATTATTAAGCGATACGTAGATACTATCTAGGTTCAATTATGCTGATGTCGTGTACGGGCTAGCTCTGGACAAGCATTTAATCAATAAAATAGAAAAAGTACAAAAAGGCTGTCTTCGTTTTATTTACAAAAAATCGCTGCCCAAGGAATCACTACTTCCACAACCAGATTCTCGATCCAAGTCACTCACTTCGAAAAACTTTGTATGTGGAAATAATTGTTTATGGAACTTTAATAATATAATATTTAAAATCCTCTACCCCAAAACCCATAAAACGATACCCCACATCGTTAGTGGGGTGAGGGTGGTGATAGGGGGGGTGGTAGTGGGGGTGGATGAAGTAAAAAAATATTTTGAGGTTTCTGGTTCTTGTACATTCACTAAATCACAATTTTTTTTTCATCCCCTTTAATAAGGAGGTGGGGGTGGCTAATGCCAAAAATTTTTTTGATACCTTAGCTTCCCTTGTACATACTAAATACCAATTTTATGGACTCTTACCTGCTTGTTTTACCCATTTACCCCAAATTTACCCCATTTACCCCCCAACCCTTCGACGGAACAAGATGAAAATATAATCTAGTTCCAGACCTCGTTAGAGTACATATGTGTCCCAAATTTCAAGTCAATATCTTAAACGGTTCCAGAGTAAACGTGCACACAAAAAAGTTACCGACAGACAGACAAACCGACAGACAGACAAACCGACAGACAGACAGAAATTTGTTTTCTCTCAAGCTTAAAATCTCGACGTTTCATGACATTTTAAGGCTATTTGCGTGCCACCTCTATAATAATATACCTGAAAACTTTAAGACACTGTCTAATTCAAGATTTAAAAAAGCTATGCGCCATTATCTGTCACAGAATTTCTAAAATTAATAATTATAACGAATATTATAAAATTCTACTTATTAATTATTATTTTTTTTAAATCAACTACACTATTATTAACAATTTATGTTTGCAAATGTTCCATTTAGTTAATTTTTAGTGTTTTCCTGTTTAAAATTTAATTTAACTGTTAATGTATATATGTATATGTGTATGTGTTTATGAATGTTTATACATGTGTGTATATACATGTATATACATTGTATATATACATTTACAATCACTGTGAAATCTAAATATATTTTAAGTTTAAATATAGTAATTAAGTGGAATATTGGAATTACTAGTTTTATATTCAGTAAATATGTTAATGTTCAGTGTTAGAGAACCATAGATGTAAGGTTAACTTCGCTCTTAATAAAGACACGTTATTATTATTATATTATTATTATCTTTTCGTTCTTGAAAGCTTGTGTAATAAAGCGACTTAATAACAAATTGTGTTCAAGGCCAACAGGTGAATAAATGTGATCGATAGTAAATGTATTTTAAAAATTTTCTTTGTATATTTTCAATACTGGCAATATGAGTTTCATAGCATAGATTCCAAACCAAACTTGCATATTCGAATTCTGAACTCACGAAGGTATTAAATGATATGATATACGTTGAACTCTCAGAGAAACCGCAAGAATTTCTAATAATGAAACCTAACGACCGAAATGAAGAGGAAACTAATGAATTTATTTGTTCAGTTAAGGTAAGCTTATTGTCAAAAATAACCCCAAGATCTTTTACAAAGGTTACGCGAGTTAAGGCTGTGTTGTCTAGTTCATAGTCGAACTCAGTTTTGATTTTCGTCTGGTAAACGATATGACATTACACTTTCCTATATTTAACGGGAATTTATATATTAGGCACCAATTTTCAAGTTTGATTAGGTCAGATTGAAGCATATCGTAATCACAGATTGAATTTATGTTCTGAAATATTTTTACATCATCGGCATACAATAGTAACTCACAGCTGAGCTCCAGGTTAATGTCATTAATCAATATAATAGTAAATAAGGGACCCAGAACAGATCTCTGTGGAACCCCAGAGAATGATGTGAAGGTAACAGCTTGGAAGCCCTGATACTGAACGAATTGTCGCCTATGTAATAACTAGCTAAAAATTCGATAGAATTATTATGAAACCACAATTTTTCAATTTATTCAGAAGTGTTCCATGGTCCAATCTATCAAAATCTTTTGAGAAGTCGGTATAAATGACATCCACCTGTTCTCCAGAGTCAAGAAATTCAGATAGATACTATGTAACACAGGTAGAACATCCAGATACAGAACCATGTTGGCTTTCAGACATTTGTTGAGAAACTTGAGGGTAAATAAAGTTGTATAAGACAATTTCAAATAGTTTGCTAAAGTTGTTTAATATTGTTATTGCACGACAATTTTCAATTTCTGACTTTATTGCCTCCCTTTTTGTGGATGGGACAGATCTTTGAAATTTTCCATTTATCAGGGAAAATCTCACATTTTATGGCTAAATTAAATATGCAGGCTTAATAAAAAAAAGCTGGTATTGCTAATAGTATGCTATATAATGTTCAACAATTATATAAAAACTTCAATAAAGTGTATAATGTTTACATTTAGTTTTTGCTGTATCTTTCTATTATTTTAACAAATGGAACTTAAACGAGAATATTTCCATACATAGGAAATGTATGTAACTTGAGAGACAAATTAAGGATTACTGTAAGTGGGCGGGCAAAAATGTCCGCACAGATACGATCATAATTATGATCTGATATGTGAACACTACTTTTACGTAGGGGGTTATATTTAGTTTACTACGCCAGTAGCGAGACATGGAAAATAGTTTTCGGTTCTATATAGGAAGTTTGTGAATATGATTTATGTTGATGATATCACTTAGTTGTTACACTGCCGTTCTTAGGGGAGATAAGTAACTGTTTAAGTGGCCATTAAGAATGTTCGTTCAGGCGCCTGCCCCTGCAAAATTACATATTAAGTTACTTTTTACGGCGAAATTCGCATCGCAATTAATTTTTAAGCGAAATGCCGTAGGTATCTTATTTGATGTTAAGAATATTAAATAATAGTTATCTGATAACGCTTGAAACGTAAATCTGCGTAATTTCATTCAAATTTAGAACATAACTTCTAAATATTAGTCTATTACAATAGTTATTTACGTAACCAGTTATGAAAAGAGTAATTTTACATGACGAATGTAATATTTGCCAAAACGAGTGAAGGAAGCGAGCGAGTTTTGCAAATTACATGAGTCAAGTAAAATTACTGTTAAGTACAAAATGTTATCTAATCCCGCTCTAAATTAGAAAAGAAATGACAGTTTATTTTGAATACTATTTTGCGGTTCCCAACACAGCTACGCTTGCAGCCGTACAAATAAATTCTGTAATGAAACTGACAGTTATGAACTCGGTTATGAAAAATGTGACGTTTCGTAACGTCAAAAATGCATTTAAAATTTGACTTTTCATAACGGAGTTAGATAAAAATTGTTTTTTTCTAATTTTGACATAGAAAATGACACTTTTCAAAACTGACGAAGTGTCAAAACGTCCAACTGGTGAGGAAAAGTTCGTTATATCATCAATTAAGAATAATAAACAACTCTCAAAAAGAAACAATGTTTTAAATTCTTCTTTCCTTCACAATATGCTAAAAAAACTTTTTCATTAACACGATTTGCCTTATGCTATCAAATTAGCATTTCAAGCATTTTCATAGCATTATTACTTGGCTAAATTACGTTTGTCAATTTTAACATTAAAATTATAATGCGTAATAGCACGAGAGCCCATCAACCTGTAACTTTTTTGTGCGCACGTTTACTCTAGAACCGTTTAAGATATTGACTTGAAATTTGGTACACATATGTAGTTTAGCGAGATCTGGAACTAGATTGTTCATTTTGTTCCGTCAAAGGGTTGGGGGGTAAATTTGGGGTAAATAGGTAAATCAAGCAGGTAAGAGTCCATAAAATTGGTATTTAGTACATACAAGAGAAGCTAAGGTCTCAAAAAAATTTTTGGCATTAGCCACCCCCATTACCACCCCCACCCCATTCTTAAAGGGGATGAAAAAAAATTGTGATTTAGTGTGTCTACAAGAACCAGAAACGTATTTTTTTACTTCATCCAATGCTCGCTCAGCACTTATAATCCCTCAGCTGACGGTCTTACTCCCATTGAAAGAATAGCTGACGATTGATTTTATCATTTTAATAATATAAAGAGTTAGCTGTATAAGTTTCATTGAACCTGCAATGACTTTACATCAGTTGTTTTTTATAGAGGTTTATATAACCGGCTGACGTATAATCCCCCATTATCTACGCAGCTGACTTTTTTTAAAATTATTGTAAACATTTGTTGTACAAATTTTCAAACGACCTGAAATCATTTTTGAGTTTTTCTTTTTTTTTTTTTTCGACATAATAGACGTTCTCTCACGACCAGGTCCACCACGATCTGACAGTTGATGCTTGTTTCCATTACTAGCCATATCTAGACTATCGATTACACACAAAATCAAGCGGCACCATCAAAAATGCAACGCTGCCTCCCGGGCTATTATGTATTAACCCGTTAACCTTATGCACAACCTAATAATTTGTGAGAAAACAACGACATATTTATTATCGTCTATAGACATGAATTGAGGGTAAGGAATGAGATGAGGGTGTGGCCACCCGGAAATGTACATTTAACACCCTCAGACTTAAGTTCTAGTTCCGGGCAGTGCATTCTGTAATCTCACGCGATAATCATACACCTTACGGAAGCGAGTATAGTGTAATAATAATTCACGGTACATCCAGAAACAAGGCGCACACACATGAAGAGATATTTTTGCGTCTCGTACATGCCTTGGTGATATCTTATTTGCGGTAATCAGTTCATTATAAATGATATAAAGATATTATTAATGTAAATTGTGAAATAGTATGTTCCTTATAAATAAATAATATGTACTAACTATAATGTAACCCGCTGAGAAAGATGACTTAGATGTACGATGCTCACTAATAAGGAAGTTATTGCGATATAACCGCATTATTATACCACTTAGGTATACAGGGTGTAATCAGTTTCATGTCATTAAAAAAACTGGTAATGGGGACCGACTAGACAAACAAAAATTATGACTTTTCCCCCTAGGGGCACTTTGAAAAAAACACCTAGGTCAACAATTTGAATATTAGGGTAGAAAACATTTGAGAACCACTGCTTTTCTGGGTCAATGGACGTGTAATAGTTCCCAATTATACAACTTTTAAATTGTCATAAAAAAGTGCAGATTGCCGACCGACTCGTTCCGCCGGCCGGCGCGGCGGTTCAAAGCAAAGGAGGGCGGCACCTTTGATGAGTGCCTCAAATAAAAATGTAAATAATTCGTTATCTCTTTTTTGCAGAACTGCAAAGGCAAAATGGTGGGCGTAAAAGTTAAATACAGCATTTCCTAACATGTGTGTTTTTTTTAATTTAGAACAAAATATTGGAGCTTTTATTGTTGTTTATAATTTATCAGATTTAAATGTGGTTTATTAACATTTGTAACCCAAATGAGTGTTCTGGGTTAAAAGCTTAAAAAATGAATAAGTATTGCATGACATTGGGAAATAAAGAGTTAGACGTATGAGATACACGATAACAGAAAACAATTATGTGTATTTTAAGTTAGGAAAAAATCTGATTTATTTAACGAATTGCCGATCAAGTATGGAAAACTAAAATATTCTTTAAATTTAGAACTTACCAATAAATTTGTTGATTTACATAAATTGTTCGAAATGGCTTCCGTCTGCATCAATACACTTTTCGGCACATACGCACTCCGTTCAATACATTTGGTAAATTAGGATCATTTTTATGGTTTCTATGCACATTAAAATACCACACTAAACTATTAAGTAGCGTTGTCAATAAAGAAAATAAAAATAAAACTTGGTCCAAAATCCACAACAAACACAAAAAAAAGAACGAACAAGTAGAGTCTACGTAATCAAAAACTTAACGACTTGAACGGTAAGTCAATAAAATAAATCTTAACTGTAAATACGTGGTCCAAAATTCAAAGGAACAAAGTAACATAAAAAATAAGGAACAGCTTCCACGTGTGTACTTAACGAAATGTTCATAGAAACTAAAATACCGCACCACTAAAGACCTTACCTTACCTAATTTTAAAAAGCCATAAAAAAGTGTGACTATCAACTCGTGTCCTCGTCGACGCGCGGCCTCTAACAAAGGAATGCGGTACTTTGAAAGAGCCGTATTCGCGTATTTGATGGTTAGAGGCGCCGGCATACACGAATATAAAAGCTTATCCCAACATTCCAGCAGTTCTCAAACAATTTTACTGAAAATTTTCGAAATTTTTGTTTTTTTTTTCTAAAACTATGGGTTTTTGACCCCATGTTATATAAGGTTTTTTTGTTCGTTTAGTCGTTCCCCACCACCAGTTTTTTTTAATGACATGAAACTGATTTACACCCCGTATTGTATCTTTGAGAACCACTGCCTTTCTGGGTCATTATATCAAAGGTATATCATCCATTTAAACTTTAAACGTGGCTTTTTGAAGTATATAATTTTTTTTATATTTACACATTACAACTAAATCCAATTAATGTTTGTATTAACTGTAAACATTAGCCAAATTAATTTGATTTATATACGACTAACAAATAATATGAACATTAAATGGGTGATTCTTGGAATATGATGCCATCAATTAATCCGACAGGGAATTATGATGAGAGAATTCTGGTCATTATACCCCCTCCTGTACCAATCAGAAAATTGTGCATGGATCAGTCTATCTGTGCACATTAAAAATGCCTTAGAGACCGGTAACTATGAAAAAATTAAATAAACAGCCGTAAACAATCAAAGTAAAAACGAGTTTTATGAAATTGTGTTTGATTGTGTTAGTTTTGTGGAAAGAATGGAAAATGGTTGAGAAGATTCTATCCCCTGTACTCCACCAGAAATAACTGAAAGAGCAGAAGCAACAGCATTTAATTTACTACCACAGACATCAAAAAGTTTTTATGATAAAGCATACCAAAGTTTTATGGACTGACGCATTCAGAAAAACTCGCTTTCTGAAAATGTATTATTGGCCTATTTTGCTGACTTAGCTGACATATACAAATCTTCTTCATTATGGTCATTTTATTCCATGCTAAAAGCAGTTTTGAAAATAAAACACGACATACATTTGGAAAAGTATGAAAAACTACATTGTTTTCTGAAAAGAAAATCTGAGGGATATAAAGCGAAAAGGCCAAAACTTTGACACCAGAAGAAATTAATACATTTATAAAGGGTGATTTTTGATATATAATGCAATTAATTAATCCCACAGGGAATTATGATGAGGGAATTCTGGCCATTATACCCCCTCGTGTACCAATCAAAAAATTATGCATGAATCAGTCTCTATGTGCACATTAAAAATGCCATAGTGACCGGTAACTATGAAAAAAATAAATAAATAAACAGACGCCGTAAACAATCAAAGTAAAAACAGGTTTTATGGAATTGTGTTTGATTGTGTTAGTTTTGTGGTTGAAAGAATTGAAAATAATTCAGAAGATACTATCCCCTGTACTCCACCAGAAATAACTGAAAGAGCAGAAGCAACAGCATCTAATTTACTACCACAGAATTCAAAAAGTTTTTTTAATAAAGCGTACAAGAGTTTCATGGACTGGCGTATTCAGAAAAAAACTAACTCGCTTTCTGAAAATGTATTACCTATTACCTATTTTGCTAACTTAGCTGACAGATACAAATCTTCTTCATTATGGTCATTTTATTCCATGCTAAAAGTAGTTTTGAAAATAAAACACGACATACATTTGGAAAAGTATGGAAAACTACGTTCTGAAAAGAAAATCTGAGGGATATAAATCGAAAAAGGCCAAAACTTTTACACCAGAAAAAATTTATAAATTTATAAAAGAAGCACCTGATAGAGTTTATCTTTTACATAATCGTGGAAATCGCTCTAATGAGCTCTACGAAATGAAAATTGAAGACGTGAAAGATCTAAGTACAACTATACTTAAAACGAAAACCAAAGTGTTAAGAAGTTTTGTCATTACTGGTCAATTTTATGGGATTGTAAAAAAGTACATGTGACAATAAGCTCATTTTTTTTAAATTACCAAAGAGGTAAATGCACCATTCAACGAATTGGAAAAAATAAGTTTACTGTACTTGGAAAACAAATAGCAACTTATTTGTGTTTGCCAAATCCTGAACTTTACACCGGTCACTGCTTTCCAGATCGTCGGCAACGCTATACGTGGATGGGCTATATTACGGTGACAATATGAAGCGTCACGGAGGCTGGAAGTCCTCACTCTTAGCTGAAGGATACATCGACCAGTCTGTTAAAAATAAAATGATAATAGCCGAAACTATTTCAAAGCAAGTGAACAATGCTACGGCTTCTACTTCTACAGCTGCTAGAGTGGTTAATGCTGATAGTATTATTACCGTTGAAAATAGTGCTAATCATACTATATCACAAAATATGCCCTAATCAGTTCAGTTTATTAACTGTAGTAATATTAACTTACATTTTGTTGAAAAAAAATAAAATAATTTAAAAATTAACATTTTTTATGCGTTTGTATATTATGTATGTATCACTATATTTTATATACAGGTTAGTCGTATATAAAGCGTAGTATACAACTCAATATAATAACTATTATTACCTCAGATGGTTACAACACTCGCTCACTGCGCTCGCTCCAAATTTATATAATTTCTTTAATTACTTCCTTCTTTGCTGAGTAAAAATTAACTTTGAACAAATCTGTATTAATAATTTTGTGATAAATCGTTAATTTCATTTTTTTTGTTTCAGGTTAGTACGAGTTTGCGTACATATCTAACAGGTAACAAAAGTCCTATGACTAATATGAGTTATATTGTAAGCGAATTAGACACAAAAATGGAATTTGGCGGAAAATTGTCAGCGGGGGAATATAGCCAATTTACTAAAAATCTCACCTTCCATTTTCCCTGCAAAAGAGGGGAGAGTGAACTCTCAAAAAAAGTTTTTCAGGAAGTCTGAAATTATAACGTACGAAATAAAAATTAAGCCAAAAACTATTCCCCACTTAATTTTATACACAATAGGCATGTCTACAAAATTTTAATATCAATTGGAAATGGTAGATTTATCGTTATTATAAACAAATGTAACAATAAAAAAATATATGTATTTTTATTTTGCCAATTATTCGTAAGAGAAATGACACCAATGCAGCGAGGCTAAGAAACGTTCCCAGGCAGAGGCTAGTAATATGACGTCACTTACCTTGCAGGTACGCAGGCCTGTATGTGTAATGCATGCCCGTTGTTTTTTAATTGAAATACTAATGTAATATTATTGATCGCCATGCTTTAGAACCCCTATATCCAAATTTTGAAGATATTTTAATTTATGATTTTCGAATTGCGGCCCCTTAAATTTATATTTTTCAAATATTAAATAATTAATAACCTTTAAACGAATTGTATTTGGAAAAAAAGTAATTCTTCATTTTCCATTTAAATTCACTTTTTCTACAACCCAGCGTCATCTGTACTTTCAAATTTCATAGACTAAGAATTTTCATTGAAAAATTTTGAACCAGCTTCCCTGTAAATCATTCATGCATTAAGGATTGCCGAGTTTGAAAGCATGGATGACAGTGGGAGGTAGAAAAAGTGTTTTTAAATAGAAAGTTATAAATTGTTTGATATTATTTTTGGTAATTTTTCAATGAAAATTCTTAGTCTATGAAATTTGAAAGTACAGATGACGCTGGGTTGTAGAAAAAAATAATTTAAATAGAAAATGAAGAATGACTTTTTTCGAAATACAATTCGTTTAAAAGTTATTAATTATTTAATATTTGAAAAATATTATATTATTAAAGTTCCATAAACAATTATTTCCACATACAAAATTTTTTCGTTGTGAGTGACTCGGATAGAAAATCTGGATGTGGAAGTAGTGATTTCTTGGGCAGCGGTTTTTTAAGGGGCTGTAATTCGAAAATCATAAATCAAAATATCTTCAAAATTTGGATAAAGCATGCTGATCAATAACATTACATTAGTCTTTCAATAAAAAACAACGGGCCCGCATTACACATACAGGCCTGCGTACCTGCAAGGTAAGTGACGTCATATTACTAGCCTCTGCCAGGAAACGTTTCTTAGCCTCGCTGCGTTCGGGTGATTTGTATTACGAATAATTGACAATATTAAAATATTTATTACTAAAAAAAATCTGATTTTGGTACTAGGGGCTCTAATGTATGGTTCTAAATAATATTAATATATATTATTTTTTGTGACCATGCCTATTGGCTTTACAAATTTTCTTGTAAATGCATAAGATAGAGCAGAAAAGTCGCGATAGTTTCCGAGGTATTCGAAAAATAATATTATTTTTTTTATTTTGGAGCCGAATCCTGACAAATTTAACAAACACCAGCCGAAAGACTTATTCCTACTCAATGGAGCTCTCGTGCCAGCTACTACACACCACTTGCAGACTGCAGTTTCGAGTTGTTGGCTCTCGTCAGTGCAAGGAATCGGAATAGCGGTGTGGAGTGGCTGGCACGAGAGCTTTCATAACCCCGAGATCAAAATATAATTAATTCCAGATCTAGTTATAATACATACGTGTACCAAATTTCAAGTCAATATCATAAACCGTTTCAGAGAAACCGTGCACACACACAAAAAAAATGTCTCAAACTTAAAATCTCGACGACGACGTTTCATGACTATTTGAACAAAAAGAAATCAATTTTTTTCCCGTTACTATACTTCCACTCGACTGCGTGAATGTGTAAGTAAAAAAAACTACTGCGTAAGGAATCACTACTTCCCAGGAGCGTAGCGAAGGAGGGTATTGGGGGAGTGTGTTACCTCCCAACTTAATCAGACTTGACAAAAGTTGGGTAAAAGTTGGAAATTTGAGATACTTATAAGGTAGCAATTTTTATTTCGGTGGTAATTTTTTTTTTATTTTCTCCCCCCGCCCATCAAAGTTGACTTCTTAAGTTTATGAATTTGGAAAATTTGAAAAATAACCCCCCAAAAAAGTTGGCTCGCTACTCCCCTGCTACTTCCACATGCAGATTTCCTATTAGGCCCGCCAATGAATGGTTTCTAGAGGGAAATGCTGACATCACAATTTTTGACTAGAGGGCTGGGTTTGGACTATTTAGGAGGTAAACATACCAAAAGTCCCCGAACGTAGGAGGGGCACGAAGAAGGTCCTGGTTTTTGGTTTGAATACACAAAAAAAATATTAGAATTGAAATTCTCATAGGGCTCATGATATAGTCAATTGAATGGTGCGTATTTTCGTTTTTTCGCTCTACTGTAAAATTTACTAAATGTCAGTTACGACAGTACGTCCGGAGAGCGACAATATTATTTGTTTTCATTGACAAAACAATCCACATTCTTTTTGATATGTATCTGATGATTTTTTCGGGATTAATTTTCCCGTTGCTTCCACAGATTTGTTTAAAATCTCCTCCGAAATATTCATAATACAAAAAAATGCAAACATTGTGGTTCTATTTATTTGACAGTGACAAGCTAAAGTCAGTCATAATTAATTAGCTATGGAAAGCAATGGCTATAACATCGTTAAGGTGATGCGATTGTTAGATTACGAACTAATATTTTTTAAATTTCAATAATTATAACCTTTTATTCATTTTAAAAAGGATAATAAAGACAGTATGAAATAAAATATTATACGATGCACGTCCGGTAGGTCTTATTACAGCACTCGTTTATATTCCGGACTCGGCTCCTGCGTTGCCTCGTCCGTATAACAACTCGTACTGTAATAAGCCACCTACCGGACTTATAACGTAAATTACTATTATATCACAGGATTCCGTTTTAAATTTTACGTACTTTTCCCCTCTTGTTATCTTTGTAAAAACTGCTTATGTGAGCGTGAAGAAAAAGAAACGAAAAATCCAATATGCCTGCCCATTTTTCCGATGTTCCGCACGCCGCATCGCACAGGTTACCAATTTTGTTCGTGGAGTTTTTCTGCGGAATTATGTATTATAAAATGTCCTCTGAATAATAACACTCACGGACAAAATTATTGCATTATCCAAAATTTGCTATGATTTTGAAGCTGATTTCTTTCTAAACGTTTGTCCAATTTTTGGGTCTAAACTGCATTTTACTTTTTTGACGATGATTTCCACAACGTGTTGTGAATTTAAAAGAAAAAAGCTGTATTTAAAGAAAAGATAATTTTCACTAAAAATCAGCATAACTTTTTCTATTCCAGAAGAGGTCACGTGCAAAACAAAATAAAAATCATTAAAGTCGGATTAAAAACGTCAAAATTTGCCACAATTTTGAAATTGACTAATTACAAAATTGTGGCAAATTTTGAATGCGCTATAATTTTGCCTATGACTGTATAGTGTATAATCCCGCAGAGAAACTGTTATTTGTTCCGAGTTTGTGGGATTTTTCTACCATTCGATTCCTAAGGTAAATTAACTGTAAATGCTTGCCAGCTTCATGCTTCTAACTATAAAATACACAATTTCATTAAAATATTAACAATCCTCCACAGACTATTATATTTTATTTAGTAATAATGGCAGTAATAGATCCTACCTTTCGTCGACTCGAAGAGGAAACTTAAAAAATATTTTAATGTAATTGATATCGTTAATCATATGTGAGCCTGTTACATGCTGTCATTATACGATTTAAAATAGAACACGCGCTTAAAGGGACCTCATGTGTGCGGTACTTTTTTGTCAAGTTTTGTTTGTACTGTTTGAGTGGGGTGCTTTTATAAATATAGACAATTTTAATTATGACATTTTCATTCAGTACACCGTGTGATCTCTATTTGTGATATTCTTGTGGTAATTGTATGTGATAAAAGACTCTCTTTTGGATTAATCAATTTATGTGTTATTAGGAAATCGTTTGGAACATGAAGCGAAAAATGTAAGTTTATTTTTTCAGTTGACAAAAAGCCAGAACTCTTATAGACCGTCTCTAAAACATTAACACAAAATAGACAGCAGTAACAAGTTTTAGATAAAATTTCCATATAAGGAGGTGGAAGTTTCCTCTGTTACCTTTAGCTAATTTCCCTAGAGAGGGGAAAACTCATGGTTGATGCCTCTTGGATTGGCACACGGAAGCTTAGCAACTAAATGGAATTCTTAGATCCATCGCATCTTTCGGTAATTTCTAGTTTTTAGAAGAGCGGAGAGAAGCACCGGCGTCTTACGGTCAATTATATTTCTTTTTCAACTATGGTTTAGGAGGCGTTAGGTTTAACGAAAAATAAAACAATAAACAGAAATATTGTTGAAATTATTTGGTATAGCATTGCTAAAGTCAGGAATGTCGGTATAGAGAGTGGAGGAAACACTGCCACCAATCGTGGTCGAGTTGGTTCGGTTTCAAGTTGGAAAAAATGTTTTTTATTTGTTATCAGTATCACATTTTAAATGTAACATTTATAACAGTTCATTTAAGTACGAGGAAAATGATATTTGCAAACAGCAAACAGTAGTGATTCAGAATTACTTCCTGAGTTCTACACATTTAGCAGATATAGGATCTGTGATTTACGGGGTAATAATAATTCATATAGACAAAGTGCCTTTAAAAAAAGGGATTTTTCTTAAACGTTCTTCTGTTTCTATATTTCAATATTGCAATATATAAGAAAATAGAGTTGGAAAAATTCTTGTGGTGACAGTTGGGAATTCGTGGAAATCGTGTTTGAATATTATGAATGGGGTCCCGTACAAGGACTACAGTCGACCAGATGGTTACATTCTAACGGCACGGGTATAAAATCTGGAACTCTGATGCCAATCAATTACGCGAGTCGCTGTGTGGTACGTTTAATGCAGTAAAATTTAATAAATAAAAATATTGTAAATTATTGTGACATAATTTAAATTTTGCTAGGTGATTCTAGTAATAGCGTTATTAACACAGGTCTACAAAAAAGGTCTTGTTCTAAGGTTCTCATCTAACTTTTGTGAAGTATTTTGATGCGCCGAAGCCAATTTTGGACCAAAAAATTTTTAATCGGGTCAGTTTTTCCTAAAAAACTGACACTGTTTTTTATTAATATATACCTAGATGCTCAATTTTTTTGTTAGTTTAAAACACTTGTTTTAAAAAAATCCATCCGCTATTTTGATTTTTTTAATTTTGACTTCAGATTCGTAATCAGCGATCCCAAAAACCTAACTATCTTACGTTTCAAAAATAAATTAGTAATACTTTTTCAAATACCAAAGTTTAAATTTAAAGGTGAAAGCAAGTATTCGGATCATATAGAAACTGCAATACAATACAATAATAACTCAAAGAAAAAGTATCATTACATAAATGAAATTATTCCGAAATTTTATATATTTCATAGCTCTAGGTACTGTACTATACAGGGTGATCTACCATGACATGTGGAATATCAGTAGGTTGTCCCCACCGAAAGGAGTTAAAAAAATGACAAATGTTTGACATTGAGACTACTGACAGCAAAGCTGGATAGGGTAGAAGTGACTTTTTGGTTTTAATCAAATCACTACAAAAATAGCGAAATAAATCGAAAAGACATTGACCTATGCTAGTGAACTCTACAACAAATAGATATAAGAGATATTTACTTAAACCCGTCAATAACACAAAAACACCAACTTCGGCGGTGCTTTGTACCTGCCGGCGTCCTGATTGTTCGACCGAAAGCAAAAAACGCGGCACTTTGACCGCACCCGCTAGCTTTTTATGTCAATGAGGAAGTTTCCATTTTTCTCATTTTCTCGTAATAAATAGTCGTAAAAATCTACAAAATATCTATTTTTTTTTAATTATTTCTATAAATAAAAAAGTTATCGTCCTTCAAAGTTTAAAATGCCGCACTCATCTGGTCTGAGGCTGGATTACGTCACAGTACGTGATTCCGTCAACAGCGAGCGGGCGCGGACACCTTTAATTTAGTTCATTCAGTGTTATTCTTACCGGACGAGAATTTAACCTCACTAAATGAACATGAGCGAGCGCACACACTAAATGAAGGGAATATATGGCACACCGCCGGCGTGGCGATTTCAGCGAGTTGTGTACTGTGACGTCACAGGTGGATCGCGGGTGGACTTCAGTCGAGTGCGAAGTATTCAAATAAGAAATTAAATAAGTTCGTGAGTTTTTAAGATATCGTGATGATTTTTATTTGTTTCGCTAGTTAATAGGGATTGCAATACCGGTTAACCGGTCATCAGGATAAAAAACACATGACGATAATTACCGGTTATTTAAATTTTTTACTGGTTATTTCGGGAAATTCTGAACTTATGATATGTCACGAATTTAACGTTTCTATTTATATCAGTGACTAGTATTCACTAAATACAGAGTGACTGTCCCAACACTGGGCACTTTTAACAATAAATAAACAAGCTAAAAACATAGGTACTCTTCGCCAATTTACTGACCTTTTTATATAATTGTTACACATTCTTCGCAGTTTTCTTGTAAATAATGTTAGTTTTTGGACGTCCTAAATTTTGTGATACCAACTTTATTGTGAAAAAAAAATTGAAAAAAAAAAACCATTCAACCTGTGTGGGATTCGAACACGCGATCTTTGGATATATATATATATTTTTAAATTAAATGATTAATAACTTTCTTATTTATTGATTGATTTTTTTCAAAAACAATAGGCTTCTTCCTCTAGCTAACACTAACTTACTTTCCAAATTTCAATAATTAGACTTTTCTTTCTTAAGTTATCGTGCTTACAAGAAACGTGACGGACGGACAGACAGACGGACAGACGAACGGACAGGCGGAATTTTGAAAGTTGTTCAGAATTCGTTCACTAACACAATGATATGAAATTTTTTTCTCTACGAGCGATATTTACGGTTTTAGAAATGTACCGATCAAATGCAATGTACTCTTCGTTTTTTGCGAAGAGTATAATAATATTATAAAAAAGTAAAATCCAAACACCAGGCTCTAAGAAATACAAGAGAGAAATTGACAATATCTTGCGACAGGAAATTGAATATTTCACTGCCGCAAATATCCGTGGAATATATTTAGAAGTATGTTACTACCAATTCTTATTATCTTATCGACCCACCAATATCGATTGAGGAAGGGCATCTTCAGCTGGTGGTATTCTATGCGCAAATATCAGACGACTAATAGATATAGCTTTGAAAAACTTACCCTTTTAACAGGCTATTTTTAAAAATATTATATTTTTAGATTAGGTATCCAGTAAATGCCCTATTTGAGTTTATGTTTATAATTTTTGTTATTTAAGTTGATAAAAATGTTTTTTGTTAAAGTTAGATAATTTTGCACATGGAAAAAGACAATTGCCATTTTCGCCACCCTAATCATTCATTCTAAAAATTACCGGTAAATACCGGTTAACCGGTAATTTACATTTTTATTTACCGATTTACCGGTTATTAAAACTTCCGGTAAATTGCAATCCCTACTAGTTAACTGAAAGACTATTAAATGATGTTGAATGTACATGATATTTCTAAAATAGGAAACTTCCTCATTAAGGAAATGAAAACATCTCTAATGTGTTCTTTCACAAGTAAGTTCTTCGAACTATTACTGACCACAGACACGTAACAGTAGCGTATCTTCGTACGTTTTAACCTTTTTTAATATACTCAATTACCTCGGAACGCTCTAAAATTTTGCAGGGGCTTTCCCAGATTGAAGAATAGTACACCATTTTTTTATTTTCCGCATATCATGGTGAATCACGTTTTATAACATTTAAAAGGTAATTATTGTCAGGTGTGCTATAGATAAAGCGTTACTTGTAATCATTTCTATTTACCCAGCAGGACCTACTGAGACAATCAGCTTAGATGTACGAGGCCTAACGTATTTGGCGCCTAACGTGGGGCAACAAATATGGAATGCCTCAGGTCAGTATACCCACTAATAATTGCCGTTTTCAATGCAACACTATGACGAAGGTAAGGCTGGGGTAATAGACGGCGTAATTAATTTCATGCCTTTAAAAAGACATAGTGGAGAACGAACAGTTAAACACGAATCATATATAACATGGAGCTGAAAGCCTATAGTTTGGAGAAAAATAATGAAAGGAAATTTTAATAAAGTTGGTTATACTTCTTGCCAGACCTATAATATTGTGTAAATTAATAACGACTGTCAAACTACACTAAGTTCAAGGTCTTCTTGAGACCTTTTTTTAATGGCCATTGCATCGATAATAAGTAATAAACAACGTAAAAAAAACATAGACAAATGTCACTTCCTTTATTTGAATACTACCGCCGTCTTTTTATATAGGAGTTTATTATTCTGTAAGTAATAAAAAAAGTTTAAAGATCACCGACTTTTATTCTTGCTGCCGTGCCACCATCACATTATGACGGCACGCGGGCAGACCTTATTTTTTTATCCTAGTATAAAAATGCGACACTTTGCTTTAGCTCAACTTTTTTTTTGTTAATTAGAAAAATATAAACTCGCATATGTTCCTTGACAACTTTTAGTTCAATTAACCCTCAGGAGGCAGAGGGTCTCAAACGTTTTGTGGGTAATTTTTGAAATCGTTGACCTCGGTCAATTTTTTTAAGGTACTTCTAGAAATTATATAGGTTATTTTTGTTTGTCAGGTTTTCCCCATTACCAGTTTTTTTATGATATGGAACTAGTTGCACCGTGTATAACTTTTATTTTATTATTTTTTCTATAAGATTATCATAAAACCAACAGCCTTGAAACATGTAATAAAACGGCATTAGTGAGGATGTACGGCGAACTTTGACACGACCTCGGTATCGTTATATCTCCACAATCCACCAGCCGTCGGTTTTCGGCTGCCCTATCAAAGAATATTCTGTAATTTGAACATTGAGCATTTAATTAGAGGGGTTACAAAACACCGAAGCACTCTGAACTAGTAAAATTTCTCTTTTCGTATTTCTTTCGTGGTATTAGCATCGCAGTGGAGTATTCTGATAAAAAAGGTTGGTAGTTAAACTTAAGTGTCAGAACTAAACAACATGAATTCACAACAGATTACGTAAACGTGGTCGTCGTTATATTTGTCACTTTACGTATGATGTTCTTCAAAGCTGCTGCTGCTGCTACGTTGATTGGTTGTAAACAATTAGATACACAATTAGAGCAGCGACACTGTTCCTGTTAAATAAATTCGATAAGCTGCTTGGTAAAGCTTCCCACACTGGAGAGGGTAACAAATGTTTCATAATGGCATTTTTTTGTATCAGAAACAAGTAGGCGTAATTATTTTTGATCGTTATTTGAGTACAAAATAGCTAAACGCATGTACAGACTGAGAAACATCTTTAGAAACAGAACAGAAACTTGACAGAATTTTCATTGAATGCATAGGCTTGTATCTGGAGACGAGTCACAGAGTATCATTTAGTTTATCTGTGATAGATTTGCCAAGTGCTGGTATTAGTGCCACTTTTATTATAATTGTTTCCCAAAAAGGAAAGAAAAACGTAGGTGAAATATAAAATTTATGTGAAACGATAAAAACATGGCAGAATTGAAATTGAATGAGAGCTCATTCAAAAATTTTGTTAAAATGAGAAAAACTGATTTTGCGTTTACCCTAAATATTTTTCTGTTATGCAGAAACCTTGTATTATTATAATTATTTGCTTATACCTGATTAATAATAACTCATAACTGTCACTTTCAAGTTTAAAATTCCCGCGCTTCTTGTTTGGATATAGGTATAGCCTGGATAGTCCAATAAATAAGCCGGAAAATGTGGAAAAGTGGTGGAACACCACCGATTTGAAAAATTCCTTTTTTTCACGTGTTCCCTAGACCACCAGGAACATTCATCAGCATTGACCTCTGCATTACCTCCGAAAATGAGAAAGTTAGGGGGGCTTGCCCCAAAAAGTAGCTGTCATAAAAAAATTTATAAAATTAATATTTCGCCTCGGAAATGGGCTCTAGGAAGTTTTTTGGGTCGTTGATCACGAATCCAAATTGAGGAATTCCATATTCCAGTATGGAATTCGTGCCATTCTTTGATGAAGTGTGTTCTAGGGGGTTCTTGGGTCGCTGATCATGATTTTGAGGTCCAAATTCAAGAATTCCATATTCCGTATTGGAATTTGTTCCATTTTTCGTATCGAAATTATGTATGAATATTACGAGCATTTCAAATTAATATACATGGTAATTTTATAAACACTGCATACATATTTTTTCTTCTTTCAAGTGAGGTAAGTGATTGAAAGATAACAATTTTTATAAAAATATAGCATTTATTGTGTTGGTACAAAAGATGGTATTCTGTGTGATAAAATATTTATTTTTTAATATAATTTATACCATTTACATCAATCATAATCTGAATCATATTCGGAACTGGTTATTCAGGATTTGTTGGTTCTTCTTCAGTGCCACTTTCATCTTCCTGTTCATCAGATATTTCAACCGGACAAATCGATTCATTTTCCGTTATGTCTGCAGTTCCAGGTGCCTCGCAATTATTGCAATTGTTTCCTTGACAAAATTTACAAGTTTGAGAGCAATATACGCCATTCTTGCGACAACCACAGGCTGCTCCGCATCCAGTTTGGCAGTCACACATTATAGCATCCATAAAAAATGGAATTTTCCATGGCACGTATTCCAGTCTGAAATATGGAATTCTTAAATTTGGACCTCAAATCATGATCAACGACCAAAAAAACCGCCTAGAGCACATTTTCGTGGAAAAACGTTAATATTTAAATTTTTCTGAAAAAATGGAATTTTCCATGGCACGTATCCAGTCTGGAATATGGAATTGCTCAATTTGGAATCGTGATCAGCCACCCAAAAACCCCTAGAGCACACTTCCGCAGCACAATATTCATATTTAAATTTCCGCTCGAAAAAGTGGAATTTTCATCAAAGAATGGCACGAATTCCATACTGGAATGTGGAATTCCTCAATTTGGACTTCGGGGTTCGAGATCAGCGACCCAAAAAACTTTCTAGAGCCCATTTCTGAGGCGAAATATTAATTTTATAAATTTTTTATGACAGGTACTTCAAACCTCCTAACTTTCTCCTCATTTTCGAAGGTAATGCAGGGGTCAATGCTGATGAATGTTCCTGGGAGTCTAGGAAACACGTGAAAAATGGAATTTTTCAAATCGGTGCTGTTCCATCACTTTTCCACATTTTACACTTTTTTCCGGCTTATTTACTGGATTAGGATGTTTCCATTTGAAATGACAAACAGGGATACTGAGATTTTTTTGGTCTCAGATCGGATACTCAACCGATGTTGCAGTACCGTTGGCAATAACTTAAAGGAAAGAAATATCGCTTGTTGGTTGCTATATTCATAGTGACATCGTGTCTACCTTAACAACAATATATTTTTTTAATAGACACCAAGTTGATTTTTCTGGAGTTCACGAAATGATCAATTGCTCTCACTATTTGTGTCTTGATGCAAATGTATTTCAGAACTATGATTTAAAATAATCTTCGAGGCTAAGTATATTCTGCTGGGTTTATTAGCAGGTAGACGAATATTTTTCTACGTTTTTAAATATCATTGACCCGGTAAACTTATCATTTTTATCAAGTTGAATGAATTATTTTAAGTGTCTTCTGAATGTAGATCACACATCTAGGTCTAATGATGGAATTGGGATGGTTACTCAGCTTTTATTTAAAAAATGTTCAAAAATTTGATTTAGTCGAAATTTAGTTCAGTAGAATTAGAAGCAAAATAAAAACCTTCGCCTCGCCAATTTTGATAAAATAGGGGAAATGTCATTTTGCATCACTATCAGATATCAATTCAATATGAAAGTATGCAAAATTTGTAATTTAATTTTTTATTTAATAATTCGTTGATGAATAGTATAGGAACGTCGTAGATTTGATGGTAGTCAGTTTCATATTTTGAAGAAAAGAACAAGAACTTTTAGGTTTGTGCCTTGGTTGTTTATACCACATTTTGTTTAAAAAAACTCCGAAATTAAATATTGCGACTTCTAATGAATGGTGTTACAATAATTTTGTATGCCAAATTACTTGTTTTATAGTACATTCTTCATTTAAATATTAACAGCTTTTTTTGCAATACAAATTTCTCAATGAACTATTAACATGAAGGTCTCTTTTGTATCCTGGTAACTTTTTTTTATGGGAGTTACTGTGTTTTTATGTCACTAAATAGTCATTGTACAGGATGTTTTTGGAAACATGCCCATATATTTTAATCTGTGAGTCATTATGTAATGTGTAATGTCACTTTTTAAATTTAAAAATTCAACAAAAAATTTTAGACTCTCCTTGATCCCTCCGATTTTGGCGCCCACAACATAAGTTATATTACAGCGTTGCCAAGTCTGTACAAAATGATCAAATTGTAAATAGAACTGAAAATGAACACACACAGAGTTGATCATTTATTTAGTTAAAGTAAGTGATAGCCCTCCATCGAAAATGTCGATAATCTCTTAAATGTTGGTTCGTTTATCAGGAACACGCGTATTAAGAAACCGTTGCTGGTAAACCATACGGGGCTGACGTACATTTTCACGGCGTATCAAAACAAAACACAATGTTTGTCCACTAAATGTATGAAAAATTTGTCATTATTAAAAACGTAAAACACAATAACTCACCATTACCACGTACGTATAACAACCAGTACGTATTTTGACAGTAGTAAATGCTATAGACTGATGATATTTGCTTCTACTGTCTCATTTCTTTTTGCGCTTTGACACTGGCGCGGATAGAATGCGGAACAAGGTCAGGGTCAGATGCAGAAAACCATAACATCGTGGGTGTACTCGATTGTTGCTTGCAATATTCAAAATTGATTTCCTTTTCGTTTATTTTTGGGCATTTTGATAAATAAATATAAGAAAAGCTTAAACACGGAGTTGAGTTGCAAAATAAAAAAGTAACAATTTGTGTCCTCGGATGGGGTGCCGCACTCTTGTAAGATAATATTATTATCTACAAAAAAGCTTTCTACAAATTTTTTGTGTTAATTTTCAAGATATGTTAAAAAACCATTTACCATTTACATTATTTTCAAGATGGCGGCCAAATGGGTGCACCCCGACCTCGAAAACTCAAATTTAAACTAATGTTGGAAACCTCCCCCCCCTCACATAATAAAAAAATAAAATCGCATCCTACCCACAATGCTCGGCTGAATCCCCAATTGATTGGACTATGTTGCTTGCATATTACATTTTAAAACAACAAAGTGAGTAGTTAATGATAATAAAATTATCGGGAACTCATCAGTGAGTGAAGTAACGTGATAAAAGTATGTCGCCGAACGTAGTTTTTACTAAAATATGAGTTTACATGTTACTACGAGACATGATAGTCGTATGTTCCTACCTTTAGATGTTATGTTCATGTCGTGATCGATTATTAAAATTTTAATTATTGCCAGACCTAACACACCTAACGATGTTGTTGTGTAACCCGTTAATATGCTTAATTATTATTAAAGAGACATGTTACCTAGCAACGTCGCCGATATTCCTCAGTTTTTGTGATTGAATAGGTACAAAATTTATGAACAAATAGATAATAAGTGTTTGTCCTCTTACTAGTTTATTGCTAATTGAGTAATAGAGGTGTGGGATTTTACGCTGAAAGTCTCGACGAGTAACTGAACTAACGTTTTTGCCATTTGTAATAAGTGAAGCGTGATCTGCATACATAATTAATTCTGCATTCAAAATAATTAGATACATGTCTGCTAAGGCAAAATATTACATGCTTCTTCTTTTATTAATTAATTCTGCATTCAAAATAATTAGATACATGTCTGCTAAGGCAAAATATTACATGCTTCTTCTTTTATTTTACACAAGTTAATGATCTCTAAGGCTAACAGTTGTTTCTGAAGATCAAATGTGGGCAATATGGGCGGTGCATGTGCGTTAAGTCCAGACTTTTAACTTATTTTACTCATTTGCATTTTTAATTACCGCCTTAGTAGTAAAAAATATATGTAAATTTAACTATTTAACTAAACAGATCTATTCATGTATTTTAATTCAAGCAGTGTTTAACGCAGGGTTTAATTTTTCTCTCTCAAATAAGTGTTCATTCGATACACAACTTGGCAGAGTTATTATTTTGTGTTTACTTCCCACCTTTATGAGTGGGACATGTCGGATCCAGTTCGACAAAAACATTTCTGGATTTTAACAGAGCTTTGCGTTTTCATACCCTAGAATCGTTTGAATCCATTTTCTAATTGGTGTCTGGGTGTGTGTGTTTGTGTACTTTGTATGTATATATGTGTATTTTAGGGTAGTCTTATTTTTCGACCTCGAAATTTTTACAACCTTCCAGTATTGGTCCATTCAATGAAATTTATTTTCTTCTCAAAAATCGACTCTATCGGATAATGAGAAAGGGCGTCGAAAGGCTCCTCTATTTGAAATTTGAAAAATACTTAAAACATCAAACCCTAGATCAAACCGTCTATAGGGTTTTTTATATTTTATTTTTATAATATAAATAACAAATGTGAAATATTTAAAAGTAGAGGAAACATTATATCCTTCGCCGTTTTATTAAACTTTCTACATAATTGTTACGCATTTTGTAGGGTACTATTCGCAGTTTTTTGTGAATAATGTTAGTTTTAGACATTTCTAATTTTATGATGCCCACTTATTTGTTGAAACATTCGTCAGTATTAAATAAAAGAAAAACGTAACTAACAAAAATATTTTGTAAAAATCTTCACTTATATTAATTCAGGGTCAGTTGAATACAATTTTTTATAGTGATATCAAGTATTTTATTTTTTATTTTATTTGAAAGTGTTGTCAGCAGGATTTTGAGTCTAAAGTTTAACCACTAGACCATCAGTCGTTATTTTACATCGTTAATGTCTATAATATATGTCTGAGTGAAAATCATATTTCTATTGAATATTATGTTATTATGGAATGTGTATTATTAATGAAATATAATGGTAGGCAATAACATTTCACAAGATTTCTATTCAATTGCAAATCATAAAAATTAAGACCATTTTTGAAATTTAAATGATTAATAATTTATGTATTTACTGATCGACTTTGTTCACAATAGCTAACTCTAGCTAACTCTGGTTAACATTAACTTACTCTCCAAATTTCAATATAATCGGATTTTTTTTTCGTAAGTTATCGTGCTTAAAAGAAACGTGACGGACGGACAGAGAGACATTTTGAAAGTATTTCAAAATTCGTTCACTAACAAACGAAGAGTATAATAGTAACTATTAGGAGTTTAGACATTGATGATTTCTTTGGAAATCGGTGACTATAATCGATTATAACTTGTAATATAAACTGTTTTTGTTCATAATTTTTAGTTAATAGTTTGTTATATTCTTCCGGCAATTTGACACCCTTTTCAATAATGCATCAATAATGACCCTAATTTAACACTATCTCAGACTCTCTTTGGAAATCATTACCTGATCAAGTTTCAAGACCCGTTTCGAGAAAATTCCTATTTAAATTAAAATGTTTTTAAAAAGTTCTTATCGTTGTCTTGGTTCCAGGTATTTACCATTTTTCTTGTCGAATTAGGTGGTACGTTATTCTCTACGAAATGAAAGATTGAATATACTATATTGTTTTGATATGTGTACTAAAGTACGCAATAAATTTATATAACAATCCTAGCTGACATACTTTGTCAAGAACCCAGGGTTGGAAAAAAACAGTTTTTTTTTTCATTTTAAACAAAAAAACTTTTTTTTTTATTTCAAACAGTTTCTTTCAATGTTTTAAATGGTATGTTTAAAACAAGTTTAAAACTCTATTAAACTAAAATTAAATGGTGCCAAGTTAGCGTGCCTGCTACTACTACTACTTGATGCCAGATGACGCTCTTAAAACGTTCAGTTTAGTGCAAGTGACCAGTGACCATTTACATCAGAAGAGTAAGACTACAAAGGCTATTTTTTATGAGTGTGTTTACTGTTTATATTGGAATTATTTATCGGAGTGGACCATCATGGGCACTTTTCCTGCTTTTCCACAATATCCAAAATAATACATTTGTTTAAAACATCGCACTGTGTTTTAAACAGTTATTTAAAACATCTCATTCTGTATCAAATATCTTTTAAACATTTATTTAAAACATGATGCGATGTTTTAAACATGTTTTAAACATGCCAACCCTGCAAGAGCCTGATTTACATCCAAAGATATTGTAGAACAGATCCTTTAAATATTTCCTCTTTGAGGGACGATTTTGTCATAACAATATGTGGTTCTATGTACCTGATCCGTGGTTTTATGAAATTGATGACATGGCATCCGGTGTTTCCTCACAATTATTTTTTTTTTGAGACACTTGAGTATGCAGTTTTAATTTCCTTATAGATGCAATTTGGTTCTTTCTAATCTGTTTGTGAAGGAATTTGTATTAACTTGTCACATTTGACCGCAGAAATCAGGGCTATAGGAAGTAGTCACTTGACCTGAGGATATTTACAGTATCTTCACTTTCTCATATTAAAAAAATGAACCATACCCACGCGGTGTTGATGATGAAGTGCCTCTGATGATGATCGAATCTCAAGTTACTTGCGTTACCAGAAGCTTGCTTATCTGACTATATCTAAATTATCATAATATGCAAAATATTTAATAATTTATATTTATTAGGATAAGTTTTTATTTTTAATTGCGTAAGTGCAATTAAATCACAGTCTATGCAAATTTGTTTGAAAATTCCTCTTAATAACATATCTTGTCCGACGCACATTTTTTTTATTTCTAGTATTTTCGCTTTTTAGCATAATTTTTATGTTCAGCAAGCCTTATGTTCAAAGATCTAAAAGACGCACTTGCATATTGTTTACTCCACTCGCAGGGACTACTGTAAAGTCTGTTCGCTGATAGAATCCGGTCGTATGGTGTAAGGAATATCGTCCGGAGCTCTATCCTTCCTTGTCTTTATTGAAATATTGTTTGTAACCTAATCTGTAACGTAAGTTTTAATCTTTGTGGTCGAGTTACGACGTGCGGCATTTCTATTCGTTCGACAGCAAACCAATTTGCGTAACGCGTGTCGTCGTCGAATGCGGTTGGCGATTCCCGGGCGGGTCGATTTTCTCGGAAGTCGGGTATAGCAGGTATAGTGTACTTATTTGAATTAGTGCCTAAAAGGACAATTTAGTGTTGTTTTATTGCTAAAATATTAAACATGCATCCTGGTGAATTTTTAAATCCGTAATCGCAGCAGTTAGTTTTGAATTTGTTGGAATATTTTCAAAAGGAAAATAAAAATGGAGGACATTTATTGTCAATAAAATCGGTTCAAAGGCGAGTGGGTGAGGCTTTAAAAATCGATGAAAAGACTATAAGAAAAATAGCTAAAAACGGCAAAGAAAATGTGGAACCTCAAGCGTCGGTTAAATGGAATCGTAAAAAGTCCAAAGCAGAGTTACACGATGTTATAAAATATGAAAAAAAAAATGTTATTTACGATATGGTGTCTGATCATAAACATATTTCCTTGGCTATCCTTTTGGAAGAGCTAAAATCTAGAACAATAGTTGATATTGGCAATACCACTTTATATAAAGTGATTAAAAAATTAGGCTTTTTCTTTAAAAAAAGATGACAATAGAAAAGTACTGTGTGAAAGACCACAAATGTATCTAAAACGGCTAGAGTTTTTACGCAAATACGTAAAAAATTTGAAAAGTAATGACTCCAAAGATGTAGTGTTCTTAGTCTTTAGCAGAGGGGGATTAAAACGTTTTTGGCAAGATGATTCCAGTAAATCGAAAAGTATTAAGTATAAATTTTTATTTTAAGATTACATATGCTTATTTGACAAAATTGTATTAATGAATAAAAAAGGATTAGCTGCAACTGTTAAGTGTATTTATTTTGTATATTTGCTTTATCATATTTTTTACTTGAAACCAAAACAATTCAATATTATAATTTATTTATTTAATTTAAATTACTATAAATTTACAATAGATGTATTATATATGCTTTTAAATAAATCTAATTAAATATATCAAGTAAAATATAAAACAAAGCGACGTCACTGTGCATTAGAAAACACCAGCGAGCCGACGTCTTAGTTCAGACGTTCGTGACGTCACGCCGGGACTCTATCAGCGAACAGACTTTACATACTATTTTTGAGATTTGAAACCTCACTATGATTTCGATAAAACAGACCTTAATATGTCACCCGTCGCAAACACTCTTCGAACAAAATATCTATTTCTATTTCTACATAATTTATGCTATAGAATGTATGTGAAAGGTGACCAGTATATCAAAATTCCGAAGAAGATATCTTGCTCTATTCGCTTATGCAGTCGTATGAAATTATTTTCAATTGAGTTAGGGATATCCTTTCATGTAATGCGGGCAGAAATATCGCCCACGTCATTAACTTCTGTAAAATAAACGCTGTTTCTCAGATATCCCCCGGTCGGGTGATCGAGGTGGCCAAGATCAGTACCTTGTCCACCGCGTCCAATCCGTCTATTCGGAAATCTTCTGTTCAACATTACTCGAACATACAAAAAAAGAATTGATAGGTTCTATGTCGTGTCATTTTCAATATCTTCCTTCTGTTGGCATCTCAATATGTTTAGGGCATATTTTGAAGCTATATATCCCGTTTCCACAAAATGTGGATGCTATAGTTTTTTGATACCTGTTTGAATTGCTGTTATGCCGAGCTGCCCATTAATATTACAATTTCCCAGTGGTTTGAATTTTTTTATCGCATCCACGTATTATTCTCCACTTGTAAATCTTACAGCCATTATTATAAGAAAAATCTCACTCTTAATAACCCAGGAAAAAGGACAGAAGTAACTTAAATGTAGTGTTTAACACTTCATGGTATGTGAATGTAAGTTGTAAAAATAATTCAGAACTTTTTAGGAAGGCTTTTTCGAAAATTTTGGGGAACTAATTTCGGACAACCTGCATTTGGAGTTACTACTAGAATTTAATTTAGATAGCGGAATTTGAATGATGACTGTTGATTCTACTTTCAATGTATCTAAACAGCCTATCACAAAAACTCTCGGGATATAATTATTTAATAGTACAATTTTTAATAAATGTTTCTCGTTAGTTAACATTTCATCTCGTAAATATATCATTTTGACTCTATCATAGACTTATTATGATACCTATCTTAGCATTAATATGTTGATTAGAAAATTTGAATATCAATTCTTGTGAGTTTTTTCTTCTTTAAAATTTGATGCATATGTATTAATTACTTTTTTAATTAATATATCCAAAACTGGCAATTAATTATTCTCTTCTCTTTTTATTACTCTTATATGAAACATTTGAGCAAAGCCATTCCGGTAAGACTTTGAATTTGCCGCCTTATTTGAAGAAGAGAGATTTTATGCATACTAAAATTTTCGAGGAGATCTACGTGAACAAAGTCACTGTTTCATTGTTGCATCCCTTGGATCTAAGCCAACGTTTTACCTATTATTACATTTATTATGGTGACATATAATTGATATTCGACTTATTTTAACACTTCGAATCCTAAACTGACTATAAAAGTGTTGGCAGAACTGAAATATTCAGTTTAATTGGCTTCTTCGTTTGAATTTATGAGATAAAATATAACGCCAAAAGTGCATTCTCATTCTCATCCTATCTGTCATACTGAAGTTCTACACAGAAGTGTGGAAAAATACAAGAATTGCAAATGTTAGTATTTCAAATTTACGTTAATGGATTATTTCTCTTTTCCGCCAGTGTTTGTTTGTAGAAAATGTAAAATATTCTGAAATATCTGTTTATTTAAATTCGAATCAATTAAAAAAAGGAAATAGCAATATAACCGGCAAAATTACATCCTTTCCAAAATCAGGCAATTCGTATTCTAATGGTACCAGTCTAAACTGCCTATTTCAAAATGAATCATGAGGTCAGCACGTAACTTTATTATGACTAATATACATTAATCAAGAAAAAAATAAACATTTTGAACTTATACGAAAAAAATATTTTTAATAAAATTTGATAAAATTGCTCTGAAAGTTAAATTTAAATGGTATATTACTTATTTAATCTATCTGTTATAGGAATTACATATTTTCATTATATTTTTATAATTTACCATAATTAACTGAATATTTTGGATCGCCCCCATTTGCTAATAAAAGTGCTCGACAACGTCTTGGCAGATTTCTCATTAATATGTGTAAGGTCTCCTGAAGGAGGTTTATCCATTCCTCTTCCGTAGAACTTCTTCTATATAGTCTAAAAGCTACCGACGTTTTTACTTAGGTTATTCCCGAACGAAAGTTAAAAATTGTATAATCTTCCAAAATTATCGAATAATACCGAGAATGTATCTAGTATATTACATCCAATAGTATGAACGTAAAATGTTGGCAGTGGAGCAATTTTTTTTGGCGGAATTTTTATCAAACGAAATAGAAGGTATATTTATTTATTGAAACGTCACCACTGTTAAAATAAATTATGGAATTTGCGAAACTAAATCTGCACGTCTGTGGATCTTCTGTCAGGACTTTACGGCCCTTCTTTGTCTTCTTCTTCTTCTTTTAGCGGGGCGACGAAGGGTCGTCGCACTCAGGCCTTGTGGCCCATTGTGCTACCGCTACGAATTTATTGAATTCCCCATTCAGGCCGGATTCTAACACAAAGATCAAAATCCTTCCTGTAGGGGCATTCCTTATTTTCCCCAGCACGGGAAAACCAATGCCAAAGTGTTTATACCTCAAGTTCATAAGACTAGGGCAGGAAGTAAGGACGTGGGTGGAAGTCTCCTCCTCGTCCCCGCAGAACCTGCAGTCGGGGTTGTCAACCACCCTTAAGTGTGCAGGTTTTTTCTGAAAGACTCGTGTCCAGTCAAAAGACCTACCACGATTCTGACCTGTTACCTGCTTAATCGCAGGATTTGTTTTGCTCACTAAGACAAGGGCCCTGAGATCAGGAGCTTCGCTTGCCGGAGTCCTGGGTAGGAGACCCAGAAGTCAAAGAACTGGGACCGTGTCCAGTTTTCTGTTGACATTTGATTTAGGGTAGCCAAGAGCCGGCTTCGGTCTGAGACCCCCCCCCCCCCTGGCCAGAGCGTCTGCCCGCTCGTTACTCTCGATGTTGCTGTGTCCAGGCACCCAGAGAAACTTGAATCAGTTGGATGAGCCAAGTTCACAAAGAGCCTATATACAGTTTTGAACCAGGATTGACTTGGTTCGGACTGATGCAAGGGCCTTGAGGGCCACTTGACTATCGCTACATATATATGTGTGCTTCTTGGAATATTTCCTTCGGATATTCTCCTGTGCGCTGACCAAAATAGCAAAGATCTCGGTCTGGAATACCGTGGCGAATTTGCCCAAGGCATAAGAAAGTTCAGCCCTGTGCCTTTCACCGTATATCCCCGCTCCAGCACTTTCCTCAAACCTCGATCCGTCTATGAACCAGACGATATCAGCAGGTCTGAGTATGTCCTCGAGTGGGCTCTAGTCTTCCCTTTTGGGGATGACAACCTCAAAGGGTTCTGAGAAGGAGAAGGAAGGCACCATATCATCACTCCTGGCCTCCAGAAGTGAGTGAGTTCCTATCACGTCGGAAAGGGCACTTGTGTGCCCTAATTGTTCTGCTCCGGTCTTCCACTGACCACCGAACCTCAGCCTGTAGGCTACTTTGCGAGCCTCGGCCTCAATCACCAAGTGAAGGGGCACGAGGTCCAGAAGGACCTCCAGAGCTGCTGTGGTGGTCGTGCGTATTGCTCCTGTGACTCCCAAACAGGTGAGTCTTTGGAGTTGTGTTAGCTTCTGTTGAATGCATAGCCTGGTTACAGTAGGTCACCACACAACAGAAGCATAAGTGATCATTGGTCTTACTATCACACTATAGTACCACATTGTTACCCTAAGGTTTAACCCCCATGTTTTATCAAAGGTCCTTCTACATACTCAGAGGGAGGGTAGGGACAAAAAAATAATACAAATAAAAGTCACTATTTAACGTTAACAAAATTTATTATGTTAACGTTAACGTTAAATAGTGACAGAGCAATGAGACATCTGTGTGGGCAAATAAAATGGTACTTATCATATTTCTACAAAACAACTTGTTGCATAGTACAACGCGAGAGATAGACAGCTATGTCACCGTTGTATCTCGTTACTATTTCACTTACTTACAGTAAAAATGTATATACAAAAAATGTAGGAAATTTTGTCGTCTTCAACTTTATTTCGAACATTTTTCTCGTAGGATCGAGCGTTGCCGAATTATTTTGAAACAATTTTGTTTACCTTTCAATCAAAATGGCGGCTCGCGCCTGCCCCCTCCAAGGTCGAAAACTTGTATTTTTCATCAGGGTCTCGACTTAACATCAAAATAATTTGTATTTCACCTTTTGTAGGGCACAACTCCCCACTACTGATTGATCTAATATCAAATTTTATGTAAATCTGTAATGATGTTGCATTGTGCCAACCGTATTGGATTCACCGTTTTGAATTCTTAACTCTTGAGATCAGATTCGGTATCAGCTACTCCCAAAGTAATGATTCTACATATATAAAAAAAACATACATACGGGTCGAATTGAGAACTTCCTCCTTTTGTAAATTTTTCGAAAGCCGGTAAAAAAGAACGTAATAGCACAGTAGCAGTTATAAAAGGTATTATTTAATCTGAATATTGGTTACCCTCGGTGACAAGGACTTAAGAAAAACATTCTGAAAAGAAAAATTAAATTTATGCAGTTTATATCGCTCATTCCTTATTTATTATACGTAATAGCTTTATAACTTACTCGCCATCTGTGTAGATTATAAGATTTGCAAGTGTCACATGAATAATAATGATGTTAAATAAGTTTCGTCCTCTGTTCCGTCGTATACGGTTACAGGTTGACAGGTGGTACATTTACTTATTTATTCTCTCATCACTAAAGATTAATAATTGAAGCCAAGATCTGCCTCTGCCTTTCATATTCTTGCCGGTTTAATGTCATGTCAGAACAGTTCTAAACTTATTTATTATTGTTTTTCACAGTGGGTCGCTATTAATTTCAGCGTTATTTTCTGTGATGCAGCAAGTGTAGTTATAATAATTTATTAGTAGTAGTTACAGGTGCTTATAGTTTTGTTAAATAGATTATGTTTTCCAACGAGGACCTACTGTTCACGACAAGAAATATGGTTCCCAAGCAGCAATTTTAGTAGTTTCTACGTAATAGTTGCCATTAGGGGAACTTTAAAGGTTTCCGCAACTAAGGACTGTTACGTAATGGGAACCATCCTTCTACCAAGTATTCACCAAAATGGGGAATAATAATTACGTAGCAAATTACTATTCCGGTACTTCTACCATTACCGTGTCGATGACTAGGTTATTACGTAAACGGGATGTAACCAAGTAGTAGAAATGACTAACTTTTGGAACAGCTCAGCTGACCGAAATGAGAGCGCAAACTATATATTTGGCTCTCTGTTATTCGAATAGCAAATTAATGACTTACTGAGTTTAAGTACATGATATGTCCAAGGTCCAAGTTAAGGTGATTATATACAACATGCATAAGCATATATTATAAATCATGATGTTTTGCATTTACCCTTGGTGTGGATATTAAAACCACCACTTGTTTTCTGTAAAATGTTATCATGATGCTTCGATAAAAAAGACGCCCCCTCGAAAAAATGGTTTTTTCGGAAAAAAAATTTTTTGCAAAAATTATGTGTACAAGCAAAACTGCAAAATTTTTTATGGAAAACGTTTTTTTTAAAATTTTATATATTATAAAGTAATAATCTATTTAGAAAACATATTTGTAAATGATTATAATAAAAAGGAATTTTTTATTAAATTATATTTTTATCTGTGTCAATATGGCGTCTTCATTCAACAACAGAAAAATGACGATTTTAATTGCAGTAACTTAGAGGTTGCAAAAACCAAAATTATTTCCCTACAAGTTACATTTACTATAAAGTAGCAGATGTCACCAACGTTATAGTTGTTGTTACTTTAAAAGTGGTGACGGGAACCACAACATTTCACTGTGTAGTTATATTTACCTAGATGTAGCAAATGGGACCAATGCCGCTATAAGATCTTAGTAACTGTTGCTACCAACTTATTTTCATGTTGGTAGAATTGGCAGAATCAATAAAGGTATTTTTTTTTTTAATTGGCAACGCGGTAATAACTGTTAAAGTGTCACTGTCACTTGTGGATTAAAAATAACAATTATTATACTTTTATTACAAGTACTTTTTATTATCTGATATTATTAGAAAGATATTATTTGGAAAGGGCACATATCGAACAATATTTGATGGATGCCCCAGACGGTGAGCATCTTATGTCAGAGGTAGGTGTTTATGATCTTGCTTTTGTGTACCTATTTAATTGTTTGGGTTTTTTTAGGTTGCATTGATATTGGGAGTTTACGGTGCCTGTCGTTGCGGTGAACTGACCTTCTTAAGCGTCGAAGATATGAGATAAAGAATAATATCTGTATATATCCATACCAGATACCAAGACAAATAAATTAAGAAGTTTCACAGTTTTAAATGAAGGATTTTTGGTAAACTCACTTGATTCGATTAGGAAATATGTGTCTTTAAGACCGTAAAATGTGTCTCACAAAAGATTTTTCGTAAATTTTCAAAAGGGAAAGTGCACTGTCCAATGCGTTGGATTAAGTAAGCTCTAAAAAAATCCAAGAATTGTAGCTGATTATTTGCAACTGCCAGATGCAGATTTGTATACTGGCCATATAGCATGCGCCGTCCTCATCAACTGTTTTGGCCAATGCTGGGGGTGACAATACCACCCTTAATCGTCACGGTGAGTGGAAATCCACCGTGGCAGAGGGTTATTTGGAAGATTCAGTCTCAACAATATTGTTAATGCTAAAAAAATTCAGGGAGAGCAGCACAACGAGTCAGGCAATACAGACGTCGTTACTAGTATAGAGAAAAATTGTGTACAGAAGAGCAGTTTTCTTTGTGAAAAATCATGATGACAATAAATGTTAACAAATATAAATAAGTGTTAGTGCATGGATTCTTTGTTTTGTTAATTTTCCATATAATGGAGACAATAAATAAATTCCTTGGACTTTATTTTATATTAAAATTACTCTAGTGACTAAATCACTTCACCTACTTTATCTCACTAGTGACTTATGGGTCACTTTATACCTTCAAAATCTCATCAATAAAGATCAGTTTATATGAAAGTGTTGGATAAATATATTTATTAACGTAAGGTGTGTAATAATGGAAGAAATACATTTAATTTCATTCAATTCAATTTATTGTACATAAATAATGTCTTATGCCGTTATACCGACATTGTCCGTTCCCCATCGACACAATATTTATTAAATTTGGAGTTTTTAATCGGAAAATTCATTTAATATGCTCAGTGGATCACTAACTGAACTATGGGTCAATCTGTGTGTTAAAGACAAGTTGTAATTTTCTAGCAGTACACAGTATCATTAATCACTACAACTGTTATAATTTTCGATTACTCTTCTTGTGTTGATGGGAGCACTTTTGCACTTGTTGCCAAAGATGATGGTTTTCCTGTCGCGTAATAATCTTTCATGTTTGTATCATATTCTGAAGAATCACTATTTCTCTACTACTGTTTAACTGTTTCTTCAGTTTTCTATAAAACGTGGATGAGTGCCGATAAACTTTATTTCGCTTTCACTGAGCATTTCAGATGCCACCATTTTATTCAATGCCAATAATTATATAAATTGTCTTAAAAGTTAATATTACTCTATAGTAGATTTTCAAGGTATATGTAACTTTTAAGTCATTTTCAATTAGTGGGGAGTAGTAAAGATAACTTCAAAGCCCCTATGTTCGTAGAAATAACCTCATTTTTACTCTAGATGTCACTAATAAGTTAGACTACTTTCAAGTGGTCCTTTGGTAAAGCTGTGCAGTCGACATTACTACCAATTTTCACTTTGCAGCTGAGGATGCTTCAAAGTAATGCAGAGTAGTATCCGCGACGTTGCAGATTCTCCAGCAGTTACTTGAAAGTGTTATAACTATACAGTGCCTAAATTCAGTAGAATCTACTTAATTGTCACTACAAATGCATACCACAAAGTGAATATTACCCTGAAGTCGCAAAATTAGTAACAGTTATGTCATTCCTACTATATTAAAGTTCCGATGCCTCAGATGCCAGTTCCCATCACTTTGAATGCTGCTTGGGTTGTTAAATAAATTAAGCACAATTTTTGAACTGCACAATTTTTGAACGTCCTACAACGGACATTTATTTCCTTGAACCTTTTCATAATTATTTTAGGTAATACGAGTACTGTAATTAAATAGTACTACGCCACCGCACGAGTCTGATAATATTGTTCGAACTTTGGGTAAATCGTTGCCATCGATGGTGACTGTTGTTTTGCTAAATTTTTCCTAAGGTATCGATTGTGTTAATCAAGAGCTACTTTATCATATTACGATTGAATTTCTCCATTCTTATTTATGTGACAGAAGTCAATTTATTCGTAGAAATTTTGTAACTCAAGATTCCCTTTTGGGATCCTAATTTTTAATATTTTTAACATATCTAATGTATTATCCGAGGGGCAAACCGCGAAGGAAATCTTACGAAAATCCGAGGAAATCTCAGGAAATCTTTCTTTTTCGGATTTCTTCCCCCGCTCATCAAAAAATTTTTTATCAAAGAGGAAATCTTTGAGGAGATCCGAGGCAATCTCAGGAAATCTGTGTAATCTTCGTCAAAGAGGAAATCTGGTGTACAAAATTTTGGGTGCGGTTGACCCTTCGGGCAAATCTATATTGTTTTCCAGCAACTTCTGTATGGGGTGTTTTTTAATCAGATTTACAAACTTCAGTCTCATATTTCTCGGCGATAATCAAGGAGAAAATATGTGGGTAAAGTTTGTGAACCTTATTCAAAAACACCTTGTTATATATGATATTTAAAATAATATTGACAGAGTTAGTAGGAATATTATAATTTCTTAATGCAAATTGTAATGGCTTTAATCCACTGAATAGTAATCATGTTATTTTCTCTGAAATCTGTCAGTAAATCGTGTATTATAAAGAAAAATTGGAAATATAAATGCATACTGGAAAAACCGCTGCCCAAGGAATCACTACTTCCACATCCAGATTCTCTATCCAAGTCACTCACAACGAAAAAACTTTGTATATGAAAATAATTGTTTATGGAACTTTAATAATATAATATTTGAAATCCTCTACCCCAAAAACCCATAAAATGATACCCCACATCGGTAGTGGGGTGGGGGGGTGATAGTGGAGGGTGGATGAAGTAAAAAAATATTTTGAGGTTTCTGGTTCCTGTACATACACTAAATCACAATTTTTTTTCATCCCCTTTAATAAGGGGGTGGGGGTGGTAATGGGGGTGGCTAATGCCAAAATTTTTTTTGAAACCTTAGAGTCTCTTGTATATACTAAATACCAATTTTATGGACTCTTACCTGCTCGATTGACCTATTTACCCCAAATTTACCCCAATTTACCCCCCAACCCTTTGACGGAACAAGATGAAAATATAATCTAGTTCTAGATCTCGTTAAAGTACATATGTGTACCAAATTTCAAGTCAATATCTTAAACGGTTCCAGAGTAAACGTGCGCACAAAAAAAGTTACAGGCAGGCGGACAGACAGATTTTTTTTTGCTCAAACTTAAAATCTCGACGCTTTATGACATTTTAAGCCATACTTACGCGACGTGGAAAAGTAATATATTCATCATTATATTATATTATTATAGATTAATCACAAAAATTATTTATAAAAAAAGTAAATATACACAGAAAGGCTTTCTTTAGCCTAGGTGTGCAATTTTACACGAACCATTTTGCACATTTTAAAAGTGAAATATTGTGGAAAAATTACGAAAAGTTACTTATATCCGGTGTGGAGAACCTACTAAATAACGATCAAACATTTGATAATATGTGAACTATTTGTCATGCCAAAACAAAAGCGACGTTTCTTTTAACGCCATAAATTCGAATTGTTGAAAGATATACTACTACTACTACCATATACAATGTAACTCCCTTTAAATTGCATTACGGTTTTTGTGCACTTGTAATGCGAAATAATTACATGGACTGTCATCTCCGAAACAAAATAATAAGTATATTAAAGTCCATTTGTTTTTTTCCGGTAACATGATCCTCCCATTTACATGCGCTCCATTTCTTCTGTCTTGCATCATGTATGTGCATAAAGGTTAAGACAAGGAGAGAGTCAGGTATAAAATATAACACTGCAATTTACTACGGAGCGAGAGGGCGCTAGCACCAGAGCGAAATAGAGCGTTATTAAATAGGACTCTATAGAAGCAAAGCATATGCAAGCGCAGGGCCGTGCGAAGGCATGTAGAATTCCATTGTGATCCTCTAATAATGTAAGCACCGCGAGATGCTTTTTCAATTTTTATAAGTACTCCTCTCAAACTAATGTGGTAAATGTAGATATGAAAATTGACTATCTTTTCATTAAGCATAAAGCTTTACTTTAAATATAATTGCTTCACATATCTTTGTTTTCCATGCTCTATAGCGGGTGCCACAGGCTGGTGGCTCCCCCCTATATTTCCTTTATTTTTTAACTTATCTATTTGAAATTTGAGGTGCATAAACTACCTGTAAAATTGGATTTTTTGACATGAAGACGGTATGAGACCATTTCCGGTTTACCCGGAAATGACCGCAACTTTCGATTTTTAAATGGAACACCTTAATATTTTTACATATTTGGATTCAAGACAACATTCTGAGTATACCATGAGATTTTCGCGAATTTTTGAGTCGATGTTCAGTTTTTTAAAGCATTTTAAGACATTCGTCTAAAGTGCTTTGGGATACCAAAATTTGTTCTACGGCACGTAAAGTAAAAGAAAAAAATATATTTTTTTTTTCAAATGGGAAGGTGGTGGCTCATAGTGTTCAATAAATTATAGATTTTTTTTCTGAATTCATTGATATCCATTTCAAATCTATGCTATTTGTTTTTCTATTTTATTAAATTTGTTTAAAAATAAAAAATCACTCAAAATAATTTTTATGGTTCCACTAGTACTTATACCTATTAAGAAACAAAAGAGAGAACCGAAAGGCTATTATTCTCAAAAAGGTAGCTATTCACATATCATTATTAGACATATGATTTTTGCAAAGGCAACTACGTTAAAGTTCGAGAAAAATTATATTGGAAGTGATTTTTTATTTTTAAATAAATTCAATAAAATAGAAAAAACAAATAGCATAAATTTGAAATGGATATCAATGAATTCAGAAAAAAATCTATAATTTATTGAACAGTATGAGCCACCACCTTCCTATTTGAAAAAAAAAGTTTTCGATAAAAAAGTGATTTGTTCAATTTTGGACGCTTCGTTATGGAGTATGGAATTAGCAGGAGGGTGGTCAAAAACCACAGCACTTAGGCCCCATTGGACCCCTTGTACATCCTCCCTCTAGGCAGACACTCACCTAGGCCTTCAACCAACCTAATCTTTCGAAGTAGGTGGTGATGTTGCCTAGGGGCATCTCCCTTACATTGGCCAAGGTAGGCCAACGCTCTCCCAAGATGGATTCTCTGATTGATGAGACGGCTGAACAGTCACAGAGTACGTGTTGAACCGTCTCATCTTCTTGTTCACAACCTCTGCAAAGAGGTGTTTTGCTTAATCTCATATTGTATAGATGTTTCCTTAGCGGACAGTGTCCAGTCTGGATTCCTATTATAAAACGTAGATTCCTTCTGGTCATTGCCAGGTAGTCCATTGCTGTTTTCTTGTTGGGATACGTGAGTAGTTCCCTAGCGAGCTGACAGCTGCTTGTTTCATCCCACAGCTTCTTAAATTCGTTGTGGGTGTTCTCGGCTTTTTTGTTGCCACTGCACTGTGCGTGTCCTGTCACCCAGCATACCGAGATGTTGTTCGTACTGGAGGCACCTACAAGTGCTTGATGACATTCCCATACTGCTCCTGTGGTTATTTTGTAACTTGTCAGGGCTAGTAGTGATTGTCTACAGTCTGTGTAGATCCTGATTGTTTTGCCCGTAGTTTTTCTGCGGACAATCTCTTTTGCGGCTATGGTTATGCCCGCCAGTTCAGTTTGTACTATGCTGGCTCGCTCATCCATAGACCATTTATATTGGATTTGCAGGCTTCTGGAATATATTCCACATCCTGCCCCCTCCTTCTTCCTTGATCCGTCTGTGAAAAAGTTTATCACACCTTCACCAGCGGTCTCGTTTTCACTATTTGTCTGTATTGTGTAGGGTCTGTCAAAGACAAATCGGGGAGAGATACCATCTGTGCATGCCTGTAGAAGAGGCGTCTTCCTGACAGCCTCATTCCACAGGCGACTTCTGGTCTCCCCACAGCCTACATTTGGTTGTAGGCCAACGGACTTGAGGCGTGCCATTGTTATTAAGGCCACTTCTCCTAGATATAGATCCAGTGGTGGCAGACACAGCATTACCTCCATTGCTCTCGTTGGCGTTGTTCGCATAGCTCCTGTTATGTTTAGGCAGGCAACTCTCTGCACTTGGCTGAGCTTGGCTCTCGCTGTAGTCTGTTTACTCTTAGGCCACCAGACCACAGCTTCATAGGTTATCATTGGTCTTATCATTGGACGCTTCGTTATTAATGAAATTAAACGAAAAGTTATATTTTTCCCCTTGGACTTTACCTGCCGTAGAACAAAGTTTGGTATTCCAAAGCATTTTAGACGAATGTCTTTTTTTTATCTATTTATTTAACGTCGGCCTATTTCACCGACGCCAGGAGACGAGCTATCCCAGCCTGGAAATTTTGCCGAACCTCTTCTCGTAAGAAGAGTAGGAATCTTTTACTTGCTTAACATTTAATAGACACGGGACCGCCTGCTTTACATCCCCTCCGAAGGATGGTATCAGTGGCGGCTGGTGAAATTTCAATATTTTTTTTCTCGTCTGTGGCGCATGGGACCCATACGAAACTTGGGAAATAACATCTAGAGAAGCACTTCTCTAATGACCCCTAAAAAATTTTGAAAAAGCAGTTTGCGAAAAAATTTTTGAAAATTCGCTAGCCTCCCCTGGGTCTAGGGACCCCTGTTTACTTTTATTTTTTTTTTGTCATATGCATTTGACTTTTCATAAAAATGCATCGACAGATTTTGGAGTTTGTGAAAATATTTTCATTACTAACTGAGATACAACGAATTGAAATATTGTAATTTGTTAAATTGAAAATTACAAAATTTCAGTTCATTGTATTTCAGTTAGTAATGAAAATATTTTCACAAACTCCAAAATCTGTCGATGCATTTTTATGAAAAGTCAAATGCATATGACAAAAAAAAATAAAAGTAAACAGGGGTCCCTAGACCCAGGGGAGGCTAGCGAATTTTCAAAATTTTTTTCGCAAACTGCTTTTTCAAAATTTTTTAGAGGTCATTAGAGAAGTGCTTCTCTAGATGTTATTTCCCAAATTTCGTATGGGTCCCATGCGCCACAGACGAGAAAAAAAATATTGAAATTTCACCAGCCGCCGCTGGATGGTATATCCACTACGTAATCCTCGTCTTGAAATTACATAGCTTCCGCGTATACACTGATATACAAGCCGCTAGAAGGTGGGACGAGATCGCTGTGTTTCCCAAGTACTAACCGCGCTGCACGTTGCTTCACTGGAGTGTCGAGGATACATACACAGTGAAGAAGCGTCTACGCTCGCCCCAGACGAATATCTTAAAATGCTTTAAAAAAACTGAACATCGACTCAAAATCTCATGGTATACTCAGAATGTTATCTTGAATCCAAATATGTAAAAATATACAGTGTTCCATTTAAAAATCGAAATGTGCGGTCATTTCCGGGTAAACCGGAAATGGTCTCATACCGTTTTTATGTCCAAAAATCTATTTTCAAATTGATAAGTTAAAAAATAAAGGAAATATAGAGGGGAGCCACTAGCCTGTGGCACCCGGTATATCAGTGACATAATTTTCATCTGTTAATAATTAAGAATTTACTTTTTACTACTTGAGCGCATTCAACCTGAATACTCAATTTAACTTGCTCAAGAGTTCATTTTTTATTTTTTTGTACATTACAATTGCAAATTATAAATATTTTTCTTAATTTGGCTACAAATATTAACAACATTTTAAGATGTTCAAATCAAAGTGGCATAAAAAAGTGTAAAATAGGGCTTCTAAATTATATTTAATAATTAATACAAAAACTCTCATTGTATCGTCCGAAAAATATCCGCTATCCTCTAAGAAAGTCTGCAAAAAGAACACAATTATCCGCCAATTGGCAACACTACTCCATTGTGGCCATTTGATCTATTGTGACTCACACCTAGTTATACTTCGCTCAATAGGTTCAGCCTTTCATGATAAAGCTGATAAATTTTTTTTGGTGAAAGACTGTCCAGATCATCTGGCAACAGCTGCCCCTTTCCAAATGATGCTTTGTAGACATCTTGTTGTTAGTCACCCTTCTGAAAGCATTCCCAGGATGTTGTGTTATCTATGTCTTCAAACAGTCTGTTGCGTTCCATGATGCTACGGTGTATTAACAACCGCTTGTTGGAGTCTCTCTTTTTCCAGGTAAATGTAGAAGGAGGGTAGATCTACCAGGATTTCTAGAGGAACTGACGGTGTAGTACTCATTGCAGCAGTTATGGCCAAGCGTGCTTATCTCCGGATACCTGGGAGTTATGGTCATTAGTTGTAGCTCCTTCTAACCCCAAAATAGGGAACCATACAGTTGGTCGTATGAAGGTGACATATATCCAGTATTTACTGTCCCAGGATTTTCCAGATTCTGGAGACGTTTATCTTTCAGTCCTAAATACCTGTCAGACATACGGCTGAAAAGTGTCGTACTTGATGTAAAATTGTCTACTGAATCCGAATCCGGAGGGCGCATAAAAATCGGATTCCCTTAATCCACGAATTTACCCGTATTTCGGAAATAAATTGAATTTTTAAAATATAACTTGCGTTTTCTCCCACAAAACATAAGCTAAAAATCTATTCTTTTTTTTTTAATTGTAGCTTACAATGCACTTAATGTAACAGTGTAGTCAAAACACATCTAATATTTATAAAAAAATTAGAAAAAAATATCACGTGAACCTCTACGCAGTCGACGCATTGAAAAATGTAGCATGCGAGATTTTTTTTTTATTTTGAGAAATTGACAAAAATTAGATTGTACGAAATTACAAGAAAAGGCTAAAATTATTTTTAGTGATTGATTCATAATAATATCTTGAATGAAATGGAAGATATGATTTTTTTTAATTTAGCCGTCATGTGATCGAGCGCGCTATGAATCGAAACAGACGTTTGCGGACACTCATTTGCGTTATATTTAGTTATTTGGTACTGTATTAGTAGGTATAATATTCCCGTGTTAGGTTTTACCGGCTTTTTTTGTTTATAATATGTAGTTATTAATATAGTTGTTTAAAATGCTTTATAGGTTTAATTTTCATCATAACTTTAGAAACATTTAAATTATTATGCATGCAGGTATTTAACCTGTGTAAATGAAATTGTCTCTAAATATGATAAGCTTAGCAAAATACATTACAATTAATAATAATTAGAAATTACTATAATTAGAATCAGTTTATATCTTGAAAAATGCCGTGCCGATATAGTTATATTCTCCATACTAAAATTTTGTGTTTTGGAAGAGCAGCAATAGTGGCAAATAACAGATTTTTGTTGTTATTGTTTGTATGCAACAAAATGAAAGTTCAAAAGTTTGATTCGTATTTGTTCTGCAATAAAATAATTGAAGACGCAGCAACAGGCACTCATACCTCTCCTCCTTATAGCGACCCTTTTTATGTCTACCTAGCACTTAGTGGGTGGGACAACACAAGCTACACATTTAGGAAGGGAAAAAGACAGAATTTAAGACGGCAATTGAAAATTGAGAAACACTCAATCCTCTGGCAAAATATATAAATGGAGTTGACGATTGCAACGTCATAAAATTTATAAACACTTGCTCCATAATCTTTAAATGCCTGTATGGTCACTCACATTTCTACGTAAGCCTTAACGAACTAAGGATATATTTTTAACAACAGCGATATAGAGTTTTACCAGCTACTGAAGACGCATTTTATTAACTTGCCAAGATATGTGTCTATACACTTCTTATTTGGAAGAAAACAGGTAACATGTCTCTAAAACTTCCAGACGTTCTTCAGTATGATTAGACATTGACAAAAGGTGTACTGATACCTACCATCTGTCAGAAACAATCGAAGCCAGTCACTTCTGAGTAGTCGTTTGCAAGCGTAAGAATAATATTTGTAACAAGAGGTGTTTGGTCTTGCATTATTATTGTTTTTAGGTAAATGTACTGATGAAAACTTATAATTACAATAATTTCTGATTATTAATTGTAATGTATTTCGCTTGGCTGATATAAATACAAACCAGTGCATAAGGAATCACTACTTTCACATCCAGATTTTTTATCCACGACTCTTCCAAGTTAAGGGAGGTGGTAGTGGGGTTGGCTAAAGTTAAATAAAATGAGGCCTTTGTTGTACACAAACTAAATCACATTTTTTTACCCCATTTAATAATAGTGTGGCGGTGGTAATGAGGGTGGTACTGGGGTAGCTGATACCAACAATTTTTTGAGATCTTGGCTTCTTATACAAATACTAAATCCCAATTTTATGAACTCTTGTTTGCTTTACTTATTTACCCCCATTTACCCACACATACCGCCCAACCCTTCAACGGAATAATATCAATATATAATAATCTATTTAGATAGCGTGTAGGTGTACTGTAGGTGTACCAAATTTCAAGTCAATATCATAAACCGTTCCAGAGTAATCGTGCGCCCAAAGAAAGTTAAAGACAAGATGGACTGACAGAATTTTTAAAATTTTGTTCCAACTTATAATTTCGATGTTTCATGACATCCTAATCCTATTTGAACAAAATAAATCCCATTTTTTATTGTTATTCTACTTCCATGATGTAGAAGTAACTAAAGGAATTTTAAACAGCTATATTAATAACTATATCTTTTAAACAAAATTAAGCCGGTAAAATCTGGCACAGGAATATTGTATCTATTAATACAGTACTAGTCAACGGCACTTAGCCGCACAGAGAAAGAAGAAATATCGTCACTGTTGGACATAGACAAACAAGCTTTTTTAAGCTAGCTAGCTAGCCAGCTTAAGAAGCTTATAAAGCTTGTTTGTTTCTGTCCAGAAGTTACGATATTTCTTATTTTTCTGCGCGGCTAAGTGCCAACTTAGGATGGTTGACTAGTACCAAATAAATAAATATAATGCAAAAGAGTACCCGCATATGTCGGTTTCGATTCGTAGCGCGCTCGATCGCAGAACGGTCAAATTTAAAAAAATCGTATCTTCCGTTTCACTCAAAATATCAGTATGAACCAATCACTAAAAATAATGTTGTTCTTTTCTTGTAATTTCGTACGATCTAGTTTTTGTCAATTTCTCAAAATAAAAAAAAAACCTCGCAGGCTACATTTTTCAATCCGCCGGCTGTGTAGAGGTTTACATGTTTTTTTCTAAAATTTCTTTAAGTATTAGATGTGTTTTGGCTACACTGTTCCATTAAGTGCACTGTGAGCTACAATTTGAAAAAAAGAATAGACTTAGCTTATTTTTTGTGGGAGAAAACGCAAGTTATATTTTAAAAATTCAATCTTTCACAATTTCCGAAATAAGAGTAGATTCGCGGATTAAGGGTTGAAGGCAATCCCCGAGTTTTATGCACCCTCCGGTTTCGGATTCAGCAGACAATTTTACATCGAGTACGATACTTTTCAGCCGAATGTCTGACAGGTACTTGGCCTTCAAAAACTAAGCCTTAAATTGGAGCTCAGATTCCCAAATAAGCAAAATCTGCTTTGTGGATTACCATTTCCAAGTGGGAGTTTCAGTTAAGTGATTCATGCAGTGTAATAGGTATTTCATTTCCTCCTTTCTCTGCACATAGAATTGTTTCACTTAATAATGAAGGTGGTTTTAAGTTATCCGGCTTCCATGTTCTGGTGAAGGTACTATTATGATTTTGAAAGGACATCTGCTTCCTCTTACACCAGATGCGCAGTGCATCTTGTATCCTGAAGTGTATGAGAAAGTACCTTTTCAGATTTTCCTTTCGTCGGAATGGCCGCGATTCTCGATTTCCCACAGAGTAAAAATAGCCAACAGGTCATACACAACTAGTCGTCACAGAAGGGGGGGAACCAAGTCTTGTGGGTGCCCCTCTTGCTGGCCTAGATTAAATTAGATTAGATTTGAAAAGAGAGAGACCCTGTCGATCTATTGTGGCCGGGAGTCCGGAGTCCGGAAGTTCATTGTTCAGTACTCCTTCGATGCCAAGAAAGGTCACCACCGTTCCTTGAAGGGATTGGGTTATTTTCCCGATTAGGTTACTGAGTCTATTGATTTGTCCGGTGGATAGGAATTTAGACTGATTTTGTTACTAATATTCTTAGGCCCCAGCGATAGAAATCTTAAAGGTGTAAAATATATGGATTCTGCAAAACCACGTGGTATCTACACTGTACAAGGTTTGCCTACCTGATATCGACCACTACGGCGGTCTTGCACACAATGTTGCGCAGGAATATGTAAATTTTATATTTCCTGAACGCCTAATTAGTGAAACAGGATGAAGTGGTCTCTGAGACCTCCAGACTTCAGACTCTAATTCTTTTTCATATGGAGCAACGCCAAACAAGACAGAACGAATTTCATGGCCGTCTAGATTTTTGTTTGGCCCAATCTGCAGATCTTTTTTGGGCATTTAATTTCTTAATTTTAAGTTCTGTTGTTAAAGTTCAAATTAAGGTGATGGAGATGAACTGTACTGCTGTATTTGTCACTGCTTAGGCCATATTGAAAAGTTTCTGTACAACGTCTATATTTCTCATACTCTTCGCAAATTCGAAAATGAAGAATGTACTTGTATTTAATTGCAACATTTCTAAAACCGCAAATATCGCTCGTAGTGAAAAAGTTTTCATATCATTGTGTTAGTGATCGAATTTTGAGCAACTGTCAAAATGTCTGTCCATCCGTCACGTTTCTTGTTAGCACTATAACTTAAGAATAGAACGTCCAATCGTATTGAAATTTGGGTGGTAAGTTAGGTAGGTGAAAAAGAGCGATTGGCAAATAAAAATGTTATAATACATTTTAAGTTAAAAAATCGACCTGAAGATGTTTCCAATCTTCAATCTGATACTGAAATAGTTTCTGCAAACGCCTAAATACTGTAAAATTTACTGACTGTATTATTCGCTAATACAGTCAGCGTCATCGGGAGCGGAATTAAAGTCGTTAATATTAGACTTTCAAGAATACCCGCCCGTCAGTTCTTCCATCCGTCAAATTCCTTGTGAGCACAATAACTTAAGAAGGAAAATTCTAATCGTATTGAAATTTGAACAATAACTAGTTTTGGTTGAAGGAAGAACTCTATTGTTTTAGAAAAAATCGATCAGTAAATATAAAAGATATTAATGGTTTTAGTTCATAAATGTGATCAAAGTTGCAACCTTTCATAAGATCCTACAAAATCAAAAATACTGCATAGAATACTAACAAGCATTTCGTCAATCAAGGCGGCATCATCGCGAGATTATTGGAATTAAAAATGCAGTATTTATTCCTGAAAAACAGATTTATTTAAAAAAAACTGCGAAGAGTATATGCTATGGAATGTTCAGCAATTATATGAAACCTCTGCCGTCGAAGAGTATAATAAGGTTTACATCTCTTTTAGTATGTATTAGGTTTAAACAAACACAATTTACCCATAAGGAAATTACTAATACTGATAAACATTTATGTCATGATTTCGTACTCGTTTAAACTACCTATAAATTGTAACCATAAACAGAATTTTTACTAGAGATATATCTTTTAGGAGATATGTGTATTATAATTTGGAAATAACCATAAATTTAACATAAATTACCATAGTAAAGATTCTTTAGCAATATGTTTAGTAGGCAAATTTCTACAGCCATTATATATTATATATTAGGGTTGTATAAATAATAACTATCTGACTCCATTACTGAATTTTTGTAAAAAATTATTCATAATGTAATGCAAGGTCACACATTATTTTTATTGAAAATAATAATCTTCAGCTCTAATTTTGTTCGTGATCTTTTTCGTCAATTTCAACTATTCTGGTATTCCTCCATGTTAACGGACCTTAACGTAGATCATTTAGGAGTTTCTGAATAGAAGAAAATGGCAGATTTTTCACAATAAGTACGACATATAAAAAAATACGCAGTTTCTGTGTATTTTGTCTTGTCTTGTTTCCAGGTTATAGATGTACACCTTATTTTGAGTAACGGCAATTCTTCATGGCTCAATTTGTTTTTTTTATTTTGTAGTCTAGTGTACCAAAGTAATCTTACAATACAATATTAAAACCGTCTCAAAAATATCATAAAAAATCGATAATGTTGGTGAATAGCAGACAAAAATGGTTCTTCGATACCTTGTGCCCATCTTGAGTAAAATTTTTAAAGTTCTGAAGATTTGGATTACGACCCAAATCATTCCCACTGGTGTGGCGAGTTCTACAAAAATCGCGAGTTGCAGCAAAAGTCACGTGTACGCGCACGTGACTTTCGTCAAAGTTGCCATTTAAAATACATGGAGTTTTGATGCATATCAATAATTTTTTCTTTATACGAATACATATCATGTCAAAAATACACTCACATCTTCAAGTTCTTGTACAAGGTATGTAGTTTACATAAAAATATATATAGTACGACAGCCCGCTACCAAGATTTTCGAGTTACTTTAGCGAAGATAATTCCAGCGTTTCTCATCAGTTCTGGGAGAGTTTAGAAGAAAAGTTCGGGGTAATGGAACGTTTTACCTGTCCTAAAGGGTTCAAATCGAGCTTTGAACATGTAAAGAAAAACCGGTCATCTCGCAGTGAGGCAGTTTCTTTTGTCTTCTTGTCGAGGGAAGTAAATATGATGAGGAAAAATTAAGAACTGCCCTTTTGACTGATACGCCGAGTTACAAAGACCGAAATAATGACAAATAGCCACCGGTCAAAATTCTGGTTACCGCGGCGAGGCAGTTCTGCTCATTATCGAGTAGTTTCGATGTTTCTTGACCACAAGAAAGTTCGAACGGAACTTTTTGCTAGTTCAGTTACGTGTGATTACATTCGCATGTTGCTTAATTTTGAGGGCTGATCAGGTCATCGCGGCGAGGCAGTTCTCCACTTCAGGCTATTCCAAATATCATTAAGACGAAAAAAATATGAACTGAACTTTTTCCCAGTTCACATTTGAGAATAATGATTTCCGCCGCGACAAAAAAAAAGCAAATTAAGGCTGTTTGTAAGCATAAGCTCTCAGAGAATTTATTTAAATGGAATTGTAATTGAACGTACAGTAATGATAGAAGAAGGATTAAAATTGTCAGGTTTATTATTATAGTTTCAAACATTTAATTCATCGTCATCTGATGACGATGGATGGATCTCATTATCTGATTCATTTCCGTAGTCCACGTCTTTTTCTTGTTCCTCTTCTTCTTCTTCTTATTCTTCTTCTTCTTCACCTTGGTCTAAAATAAATAAGAAAATCAACCTTAATGACATGGCGTTAAGAGATAGAAAGCATATAATTGAGCGACGCTCACCTGGGAAACGTCCTGGTATAGAGTCATCTATTATTAGATCAGCGTAGAAGGGAAGTTGGTCACCCTCTAACCATTGTATTGCGCAGGCCGCCGCGTCATTCCGGAGAACGCATATACATACCAGGAGACTCTGATACGACCTTCCCAGACCGAGGATCATGAGTTGGCACTATACGGAGTATACCATCTCTGTATAACGACAACGCAGCATCCTCGGTCCCAGCAGCTGCCATCTTTTATTTACGTATACCTTCTGCTGGAGATGCTACATGTCTTCGGATACACTCCATGCCGTTGCCATAGGCAACGAAGTCATCCATCATCTCTATGTCCTCCGCGCGCCGCCGCGCCAGCACGCCGAACGTATATGCTGACAGTTTATCGTTTTATACACTCCACTCTATAAATAGAAAAAAGTTTTAACCTCGCTTCTTTGATAATTTTAGCCTCCAATTTGATACAACTTTGATTAATATTATTGGAACTTAGGCCAATGAAAAATGGCAGTTTTCGATTAATTAACGAGAATTAATCAAGACAGACGGAAAGTCGTTTGCCAGCCGCCCGTATCGTTTTTCGAACTTTTGTCTTATAAAAAAGGGTCTTAGAATTTCATAATCTATAAAGATTCCCTGCGATAAAGCTCGCTGTTTTGGTAACGGGTTGCCGCACTAATAGTAACACAAATTACTAATAAACTCGCATTAGTATAAAACAATATTATTCAGGCGAGTTTTAAAAAAAAAATTAGTTATTTTTATTTTTAATCAAAAGTTTTTAAGAATAATGATGTGAAAATCATTACATAATGATGTTTTCTTGAGAACATCATATATGAAGTGGTTCGAATTGACAATACTTCATTAGAAAAAAATTATTGTTTCGAAACTTATATGATGTTCTCAAGAAAACATCAAGCAATTATTTCCATATCATTCTTAAAAATTTTTCATGAAAAATAAAAATAACTCGTCGAAATAATATTGTATTACACTGATGTGGGTTTAGTAATTTGTGTTACTATATTTTTTTATGTAAACTAAATAATTTGTGCAAGAACTCGACGATGTGAGTGTATTTTTTATATGTTACGTATTCGTATAAAAAAAATTAGTGATATGCGTTAAAACTGCATGTATTTTAAACGACAATTTTCAACACGTCGTTGGCACGTGTTAAAATTTTGTTTTAAATCTGTGGATTTGTGGAATTTTTTTTTTATTTATGTTGATTACTTTTTTAGGGTGAGAGCAAAAAAATTCGCCACAACCTCATATAAGGACCACCCTAATACCTATATACCCATGTATTCTTTTTTTAGTAATTTTCGACTTTTGGAGGCTGTTGCTATGAAATGGACTCACCTAAAAAAACAAGTTTCTGCGTTTTTGGAAGGGGTCAAAAGAGAAGATTCCAGTGGGTTCTATAGATACTGGAGTCAACTCACATGGAAGGGGGGGCCTGGTAGAAACTACACAGAGAGAAGCTATATCAGCAGGTCCCCTGTCTCTGTTGCCTGAATATGCAGGTTACAAATGCGAGGGAGACAGAGAACCTCCTGATATAGCTTTTCTCTATAGTTTGAGCTCATTCCAGTAATGTATAAAGTTCACTGGAAGATTCCTTTTCCATATTGGATCCACCATATTTAATTTTCCGGATTGTTTCATCATCCTTAGGTGCAATGGAATGTCTGGCGAATTTCAGGTTTCTAGATGATCGGGAAGTAGCAAAAAGTGTCATATTTTTTTATAAGTCTGGGATTTTATATTAAAGATAGTATTTTTACCTATTGATGTTACAATCTATAAAATGACATGTGATGTGACAGATGTTTTTGAAACTTGTGTGGTCGAAAGAAAAAAAAGAACGATACGAAGGGTGAGATGTAATATATAAACAAAACGTGTAAGGGTTAGATAATCGTCGATGTGTAAATAAGAACTTTCTGAAAATAGAAAACAACATTAAAGTCGGATTAAAAAGGGACCAAGAATGTTTGTAAACAAAAAAGGCACGAAGGGATCTGATTACGACCCTGCCCAGAGAAAGATAGTGTAGTAATAATTGACCGTGCAAGAAAAGGACACTGCCAGGTCAACGGACCTCATAGAAGGTCATTTGGACCCGAGAAACTTTAAACTGGCATCTTCCGCCAAACACGTGGGCTCAAATGAGAAATTATGCTAGGCGTATGTATGTATATACGCACCAGGTGATACGTGAAAGTTCTATGCCCCTTTTAATTTTGGATATGTGCCTACGTTTTGTTTTTGGTTTTATTTACTCTGTTTGTTTATTTGAATACGTCTGACATTCTCTCATGGAATGCTGTGTTTACTTTTCACTTTTCATGTGGATTTAAAGTCCCACAAAAACCGCAGTTGTTCCACTGGTTAAAATTCAATTGACCCAATCACGCATAATGTTGATTTTTTATTTTTTGGGTCACCGTTTATTTATTTTCTTTATTTTTTGCTTGCCGGTTACATTTTCTAGGCAGGAGACGAAATATGAATTTGACATTAATTACTGCAAGGCTTTAAGTTTGTTTTGTTATTTTTGTTTTAAAACTCTTTGAAAAGATTTCAACGAACTAAACATAAATGTAACTATATATGAATAATAAATGAAGCTTTGTTAAGCGACAATGTTTTTTTTAATGCTTTGAATAAGATTTCATCATTTTAATTTTTCATACTTAACAAACACACAACTTATGAATGTACAGGGTACGCAAGTAATTTAATTAACCCTTTCTGTCCAATGTAGCTCACAGAAATTGTAGAAAATAACAATTTATGATATAAGTGTTAAAAGTGATATTTTATTTTGTGAGAGAGGAAGTTTGGGACAGGACGCACAGTGGGAAATTTATGGCTATTTTTGGACAAAAATTGAGACGCGGCTCATTTCAGAATCGATTGAAGTAACTTTTTTTTTAAGTAATCGTCAAGAACTGTAATTTACTCTACCACTGCTAAAAATCGATTCTTATTTTTACTTTTGGCCATTAATGCGATTATCCTTGCAAGGACTTAAAGTCTATTTTTCTTATCGTATTTTATTACATTTTTAAAAAGAGTATTTTGGTAATTTAACTTTATGTTTTTGAGGTCGCGAATTAATATCTGATGTCAAATTGCTGATATTGACAGTTGACAGCTGTCAACTAGCTGTCAAATAGCCATAAAGTATTTAAAAACAACATAATTTATAACCTATGTTTTCGAGGTTGCTGAGTTCATATCTGGTGTCAAATTGATGATATTGAGAGTTCATGGGACTGAAATCGTTAAGTTAATAGGAACACCTTTAGGGTTATTATCAGAAGAGACCCAAGAGACCGATAATAAAACTTTTAGAAAAGCTCGAGCCCATCATAGTAGGATGTATCAGAGGGAGTCAACTAATGAAGACACCCTTCATCAACTTTTAATTACGTTTGATTCATTGATTAGTGATCTCAGTGTTCATGAAAATAGAAAGAAAAACAGGAATTAACACCAGAGGCTCTCGAGTTGTTACCTCGTTAATGTAGGTAACGCCAGAAAAAATGTATTAAAAAAAATAAAAAATTTGAACTTGGCGACCTCAAAAACAAAGTTAATAAATGATGTTAAGTTTTTTAATATGTTATGGCTATTTGACAGCTGCCAACTGTCAATATCACCATCAAATCAGAACTCAGCGTCCTCAAAAACATAAAGCTATACAATGATGTTGAGTTTTTTAATAATATATGGCTATTTGACAGCTGTCAATATTGTCAATTTGACATCAAATATGAACTCAGCGACATAAAGTTATATAATAATGTTAAGTTTTTTAATTCTCTATGGCCATTTGACAGCTAGTTGACAGTTACCAACTGTCAATATCGGCAATTTCACATCAGATATTAATTCGTGACCTCAAAAACGTATAGTTAGACATTTAAATTATCAAAATACTGTTTTTAAAAATGTGATAAAATACGAAAAAAGAAAAATAGACTTTCCGTTCTTGCAGGGATAATCGCATTAATGATCAAAAGTAAAAATAAGAGTCGCCTTTTCCAAATTTTAGCAGTGGTAGAGTAAACTACAGCTCTTGACGATTACAAAAAAAAAATACTGCAGTCGATTGTGAAATGAGTTGCGTCTCAATTTTTGTGTGTAAATTTCCCACTGTGCGACGCGTGGCGGAAACACTATTAAAAGTAGACTAAATATACCAAAAACTAAGCAACTGAACGAATGTTTAAAATTTTGACGTTTTCAAATAATTAAATTTATAAAATATCAAAGTATATTCAGGCATGATGCAAATTGCTCAAAAGGCCAAAGGCGATTTTCTATGATGTATTTGAAATCTCTTGCTAAGCGAGGTTTATTGTGACGTCACGCTATTTGTGGAGTTTCAAGGGAATCAGGAAACCATGTATGTTTGGGTTATGATGTCACGTTTGAAATTTGCAATCAAAGTACAAAAAATTCACTGTAACTAAGGTAATGAAAGTATTAATACTGGTGTTAAAAGTAAACTACTTTTAACATTGGTGCCATAGGAAGCAAACGTTAAATGTACTAATAAAGCTAAGTTGCGGAATTCCACGAGGGTCTGTTCTCGGCCCAGTTCTCTTTTTGATATATGTAAATGACTTGGCAACTATCAATATATGGGGAAGTTTTACGCTTTTTGCCGATGACACCACCATTTTGTGGCATAATAGAAATTTGAAAATATTGCATGAGAAAATCTGTTCCAATATATCTGTAGTAAAGGAATGGTGCGATTCAAATCTTATCACATTTAATATTGCTAAAATTAACGCAATAGCGTTCGGTTGCAATTAGAAAAGTCACATTCTGGAAAGTAAACCTCATACCAAGTTTCTTGGATTGTATATTGACAATAAATTAAATTTTCAAGAACATATAAATAATAAATTAGCCTCTGGATGTTATGCTATTCGCACAATTTCTATCGAATTGGGATGCTCTACTGCAAATACAGCATGCATCTCCCTAATAGAGTCACACCTAAGATATGGTATCCCATTTTGGGGATTGTGCAGTCAACAATTATTAAATGGGGTGCTCATTTTGCAAAAGCGAAAGCGATATGGGTGTAAAGCGCGTTTTAGAGACTCTTGCTATTTGTTGCTCACCAGATATTAACAGTAGTATCTATTTTTATACACGAAACAGTGTTGCTTATTTCATAAAAATGAAACACTTTTGAACATGCAGAAAATCGCTGCGTTACTCGCCAAGCAAATAATTTTAGTCAATCCAAGAAATTCTTAATTGATAAACCTTATTATAATTTATTTGTACGAATACTATGACGATACATTTTAATGTGATCTGTTTATTACCATATAGTTTATAAAATATACAACTTTTATCGTATGTTTGCGACTTTTGTATCTTTTGTATTTCTTTTATTTTTTGTAATGTTTTTAAACCGACTAAACAAATATTGTTTTGTGTTATATTTAAACTATGTTAATGAGAATTGTTTCTTTGGACAATAAAGTATCTAACAGTCCTTGTCTTAGAGGTATAAAAAAATATGAAGAAAACTAGGGCGTTAACAAGCCTGATCTTTGTACATTTCGTAATATTTCTGTCACGCCAAATTTTACTTAACTTGCAAGTTACTGATCTTGCTATTATTCTCCGTCGAATCTTATATTTACAGTTACCGGAGTAGTAATAAGGGCTCAAAGGCTCCATGTTGTTTACAATCTCACACTCACCAATATCTATCGTGTCTGAATGATTTTCTCTTCTTGGTCTACAATAATATTTTTCCTTTTATAATTTACACTTAAACCGTACTCAAAGCTTATTGTTTGAAAACTGTCGAGCAGGTGTATGAGCGAATTACCAAGTTAGAAACTAGCACGGTAGAGTACGCAATACTATAGTTACTCTACCGTGCTAGTTCTCGAGCACAACGACACAGCATGTGTTCACCATGGATGTTCAAGAGCATTAGAGATAGAACATAGAGCACTGACGCCTAGGTGTTGTCATCTCCAATAATACGATCGAATTCACTTTTTTTACTATAATCTAATGTAAACTAAATCCATTTTTACATAGGTCCGTAAAACAGACTATTATTTCATAGTCGACGAAAATCTGAGTATACGATATTTTGGATCTTTAAAGTAGATTAGATTAGATTTGAAAAAGGAGATGGCTGATTGGCCTTGACCACTGCAACATTGTGTCCTTGTCTAATTTTACTTAGAGCTCCCTATCCAACTTTGTCTTTTTTATCAGACTCCATAGCCTTGAAGGCTCATTAGTATAGCTATCTGCCCTTGGTTTCCCTTCGCAAAGTAGTTGGAACCTCAGTCTGGCTAGGCCTTCGCAATGGCACAGCACATGTACTGGGGTTTCCTCTTCCTCTTTACAGAATCTCATGTTGCATCGTCTGCCAGGTCCATTAGACTCTTATGTCTATTAAGCCTATAGTGTCCAGTTGGAAGACCTATCTTTATCCTAATAGCCTTTCTAGTAGATCTTCCGTGAATTTGGCCAATCGTTCTTTAATGAACTTTTTGGCCTGTCTCTGTTGTGGGGAATTGTTCCTCCACTCTCATTCATTAATGGATGTTCGTATGCGTGGCTTAGCGACACCGCAAACAGGTTCGGGTCCTACTAGGGCTTTAGATGCACCTCCCCGGCGGTTCATCCGCCTTTTCATTTCCCCTGTCTCTCGTGTCCTGGTACCCATGCTACGGTCACTAAGACTTCCTAGATCCGTAAGGGCATTTATACAATCCCATACATCTTGAATCGACCTACATGGAATCGAGTGCCTTTAGCGCTGCGTGACTGTCGGAAAAAATGGCAGTTGACTGGTTTACACTTCCTTGTCTCATTATTTCCTTTGCACATCAATGTATAGCGGCCACTTCACCTGAAATATTGTGGCGTGTATTCATAGACTTATCGGGATTTTCGTTTTCGACTTTATCCCGTAAATCTCAGCTCCGACTCCCTGTTCTGTCTTGAAGTCGTCCTCTCTGTCTGGTATTTTGATTTGAAAATTTTCATGGAAGTTATACATAGTGCCCTTGCGCATTCCCAAAATGGGATCTGTCTTCAGCTCTGAGCTCTGTTCCATGTTATTGCCTTATGGGCGTTGTGTCTTGCATTAGCCTATGTACCACTGAGCGAGCTTCCCCTTGGATAAGTATGTGTTGTGGTGTCAGGTCTAAAAGGACTTCCAATGCAGCCGTGGGAGCAGTTTTAAAGTATCTCAGAAATAAAAAATTATTGAGGGATGTGCTTTTTTACGGAAAATATTCCGAAAGAAGTCAATATCTATTTTCTTTATTACTTCAATTTTATAAAGTCTCAAAATGTTCGAGTATAAGTACCCTGAATTATGAGATGTACATAGTCAAGATCAGCCGTAATTTACATTAAAAAAATCATTGAGTTAAACATATGTAAGACAGTTTTTGGTCTTATTTTTAATCATTAGTTAATACCTAATTAAATTGATTTTGAATTGATCAAATAGTAGACATACAATTTTAGAATTTAAAGAGATTATGTAAACACTGCATTCGAGTTAATAATACAAATAAACGGTTTGCCTTTTCGATATTTCTTGATGAATTAGAGTTTTGTATATTTTGTTTATACTTTATAACGTATGGATACCTGTCATAACAGATTACAATGAATTTATGAAATATTACTTTCATACTCTGACACCACCTGATCCTGGATATTTAAAAAAACGAAGATAAATGATGCTGCCCTTCCTCTCTATTATTTCAGAGCTGTTTTCATTTACGTAAATTTCCATATTGGAATTTCGGGGTGATTATTCCAAACAGTTTTACCTTTACCCACTTTTATTCAACTTGGACCTACGGGACATGATGTCTTTTAAACATAAAATACCGTTTTAATTTTTTGAGGCATACGCCAAAATAGGTTTCTATTATCTGTAATAATAATAATAATAAAAATAATAATCATTTATTAATTCCCATGGATCAAATACATGATATATGACAAGTCAAATTAATTTTGGCACCATTGTTTACAAATATTTACAAAATACAAAAAACAAAAATACAAAAATATTTATCTATATTAGCTGCGAATTCAGAAACTCATTTACAGAGTAAAATGCATTGACAACTAATATAGATTTTACAGTGGAGAAAAATTTCTTTTGTCTGGTTTATGTTTTTTATGTCATTACTAAGTCTGATATAAAGGATGGTTCCTACGTAATATGGATTTGATTCATATGGCTGAAGCCTATGCGTGTCATGCTGCTGTAAATTATATCCATGACGAGTTGGATAATGATGATAGGCATTTTGAAAATTGAACTGTGATAAATTTGGCTTAACAAATTTTAAAATTTCGAATATGTATAGACCTGGTATGGTCAATATTTTTTGCCGAATAAAAGTAGATTTCCAAGAATTCCTATAGCCCAAACCGAACATACAGCGTATTGCTCTTTTTTGTAGCAAAAAAACCCTATTTGCTGTTGTAAAGTTACCCCAAAAAATTACTCCATATCTTATATGCGCTTCCATATTGGAATAATAATAAGTTTTTACCGTTTCGATACTAGTTATCTGGCGTAGTCAGGAATATTGTCGAGAAACCTTGCATATGATAAATCCATTTATGAGTAACAGAAAACTAACTTAGTTTTCTGTTACTTATATACATGAATATATCATATGCTAGGTTTCTCGACGATATTCCGAAACCATCAGTAAAACTGTCTAAATTATTCGCAGAAGAGTTAGTGTTACAATAAATGAGGACAGTGATGAAGACGACTAATCTGCGGTGCTAAGCAAGAAGGTCGTAACTGACATTTTCATGAAAATTGAGTTATTGACGTTTGTCGCCTCTACAGCCACCCAAGCAACTTCTGGTATATTTTCAAGGTCATATCTTCATAATAAACGATACAAATTCAATTTAAAATTTGTCATATCTGCAAAGTATACTGATTTTACTAAGCGAAATTGTCCTATCTGATATCACCAAGCATAAATGTCGTATCTATACGGTAGATACGACAAGTTAGCTTGGCAATACAAAATAAAAATGTGCAGTTACGACTACCAATTTGAAGTTATGTGGGATTGTTTATATCTGACGATTCAGTGTGGTCCTGAAAAAAGTGTATTTTATCTTAATTAATGAACTCCTTAACGACTGACTCTTTAATAAATAACATTCTTTTAACTTAATCAGAGCAATTTTTGTTGTAATATTTTTCAGAAATCTACTTCACTTACGACTTTTATTTATTGTATTTTCTCATTTTTTTTCTTAAAATTGTCGTATCTGCATTTTTTTGAAAAACGTTTAATATTTCATATAGGAACTTAAACAATAAAAATTGTTCTAATAAAAAAAGTTCTCACTCAAAAAATTAAGAATTTCACATTGAAAATGTGGATGACATTGTAAATAATCGAAAAATGAGATTATCTCAAAAGCAACAAAATGTCAGTTACGACCTTCTTGCTTAGCAGGGCAGTAAATATTATCATATATCATTAGCATAACATATTTTTTTATTGTGTATTCTTATTATTAAATACATATTTTTTGTATGTATTACCGTTTCGAGGGAGCTTTGTAGAAAATATATGTATTGTGAAAAATACACGTCATTTCAAAAAAATACGTAGTTTCAAAGAATTTTCAATATATGTAATCCAAGCAGTTGTTCATTTATATATTTATTAATGTATCGAGTTTCTAACCAATTTATACTCTTTTTCTTTATTTGCTGTAATTAGTACGTAAGTATATACATTATTGTTTAGTGTTACCCTGGTGTTATAATTTCTGAACTCACGATATAGGGTGTTTACTAATGGGGGGTTGTAAGCATGTAACATTATCTTTGCCAATTTGACTACGTTACCCCTTCGATAGAGTTTTGTGAAAAAAATATGTTATAGCTTATTGTATGGTATATAATTAGTAAAAAATTGGTGGTGGTCGCTAACGTGTAAGTATGCATTAAATTTTTCAAAAAATTCAAAAGCATCCATTTTTGTTTTCTTCATGAAAAGAGTTCCTGAAAATATCATTAATAAATTGTCTTGAGTAGATCTACAATATATGTGAAATACAAATTGGTTCAATGGATTAAGAAAAATATATTTTTTCTACTCCCTACATAGAAAATACTATTTTGCTCCCTCATTTCAGGGAGCAAAGTAGTACTTTTCCTCCCTCGGGAGGAAAATACTTTGCCTCCATGGGGAGGAAAATACTTTGGCTCCCTCTGGAAGCAAACAAGTAAAAACTTCAAATAGCTGTAATAGTAGTGTATAGACTTCTTTTATTGATACACAAACCTGAAAATGTATAATTATGCTTTTCTTTCAAACAGATTTTTTATTACTTATTTTTATTTATAAACATTGAAAACAGTTTAAATCAAGGTTTAAATTAACATCAGTAACTAAATATTGTTAAAATTTATGGTACAATTAGTTAAATTACTAATGGAGATTCCCCCTGAAGAAATATTGGCTTTGCTGGTGGAGATCAGTTCCTGTTTGTTGTTTTCCAAAGTCTTGGTCGCTGATGAAGTACTTGTAGAAACAAAATTTTCAAAAACAAGACAACGTTTTTTGGTACTTGAAGTAGTACTTTCTCCCGTAATTATTTGGCTGGCTACCTCACATTTTTTAGAAATACAATCATCTAAGTACCCTTCTGCTACTACGTTTGTTCGCCATCCCCCATGTCTTTTTAGAGTGAGAATGTCACTTCCAGCATTGACTAATAATGTAGCTGAAGTACGGCGGAAACTGTGTCCAGTATAGCCTTTCGAATCATCCAAATATAAAAATATTGCTATTCTGTATGGAATTTTGGCAATTGTGTTTTTACCAATTACCTGGTTTGTACATTTCCCTTTAGCATAAGTTACAAAAAGTCTAGAATGACATGTTTTAGGGGACCTACAGTCCAGATATTTTCTATACATATCCAAGACAGATACTCCGTTTAAAATCTCATTTGTTATTGTAAATGTCCTTTTGATATTAGTTTTTGAGTCAGGTATTTTCACCACCAAAATATCGCCTTTATCACTGAAATCGTCAAGCACCATATTAATTAATTCATCGCTACGGCATGCCCCAGCAATTCCAAATATAAGCACGACCTGAAAAAGGAAAATGCACTTATGACAACTGCCTAAAATGTCACTTAATTGTCATTTTATATATACTTTCTAATAACAAATACTGCGGTATGTTTTTATTTATTATTCAACAATAACGATCAATCTTACCTTCATATGTAAGTAAGCTTCATCTGGAGCTTCTGCAATAAACTTGTTGATATCCTCCCTTGAAAAAGTATTGGCTTTCTTGGCTTTATATCCAGCAGATTTCCTTTTTAAAAAAGCTACTAATTTAGGAAACTTAATATCGATATTGTCTTTAATTTGGAGTGTAGATCGCAACATGCTGTATTTGCTCCATAATGTTGAACGCTTCAAACCTGCGCATTTTTTGGAAAAGTAAAATAGGACCGTCTTCACATATTTTTCTTATTTGGCTAGTCTCCATCCAACATTTAAATAGCTGGTACTCTTTTTCATATTTTTCATGAGACTTTAACGGTAATAGATTTAACGAAACCACGTTTGCTTCTTCCAGAATATCTTGAGGAACCTCATCTTCACATTCGGAATACATTATTATAAACTTTTTGGAAGTTTGTTTATTTTGAAAACAAGAAGCAACCTTAGCAACGTTCCATGTACTTTGACTTTTAAAAATATTTACTTATCTAAATACCTATTATGACATTTTAACATATTTGGTTTTTTGATTGTCATGCATAAGAAAATATAATAAAATATATGTAAAACCAATGTAAAAAACACTGTAAATGGTCGTAGAAAAAATCATATGTATTACACAGGAGCAAAGTGCCATTTCCTCCCTTGGATATTGATGCCCTCCGCTTCGCGTCGGGCATCAAACTATCCGCTGGAGGAAATTATGCACTTTTTTCCCTAATCATACAAATAGCTATTTTTAGGATTTTCGAAGTCAAAACTTTTTGTGGTAGTATCTTACGCACAGATACATCACTGGAAGGAACCACGCGCAAAAAGGTTGCAAAGGCACGGACACATATCTTAACCTGCCATGACCTTTACCGAATAAACTGTAAAGGGGATAAGGTTGATTAATTTCAATATACGCCGCACTTCAGTATCCAATAGCGTGCTATTTTTAATGAGATGGGTGTTACATTTGAAAAAGATACGTTAAATTTAAAAAACCTTTAAAAAGAAGCTGTCAACTCTTTTGGCCCATAATAGTGACAATAATATTTTCGATTAAATAAGATAATATCACCATTTGAGCTTTGAGAGTTTTGTGCGAACTTTATTCATTTATTATTTTTTGTAGGGGTGCTTTTCCTCTCTGCCACCCCTTCGAGACGGGCCCATCGATATTCGTAATCTGCACGTTTTTCTGAAAATTTTGACATATCGCACGATATTGTATCACAAAGTTACACATAAGATATATCTGACATATTGAAAATGGACTATTTTGTATTCGGTTAAAACAACATTTGAACATTTTTACTTTCTAATATATTGTGTTGATGGCAAACCATTCTTTAACACCTGATCAATTATTTTGCCCTACGTTCTAACAAGCCGCGAAGGTAGCGTAACTACTTTAATAATAAAGTCGTATTTAAATTGCACTTGTCTTGAACTATCTAAATCAAGTTTTCTTAAAATACAATCATCACCCTTTACTGCAATTTCCCAAATGTAAAACGGCAGACCCGACAGTACACAGTACCGGTAATCGGAAATAGTTTTACAACTTGATTAGTCAGGGATCACCGACTCCGTGTGGCGTGTTTCGGTATTAATCCTGAAATTGCATCGAGGATTCTTGCAGGCTATTACTAGACAGTGACGCCAATAGAAGGAATAATAATAGCTTGTAGAAAAATAATGTTCGGTTGAAGAGTACAGTTAAAACACCTGTGCAGTTGTGACGTGCGTGTTAAATCTCCGCAGAACTTGCACCGTGCGGTGTTGCCAATTCGAGGGAATTTTATCGTAAACAGTTATTTTTTCATGAGCCGTCAAGTTTTCAAAAACCTACATATTTATTTTTATTTTTTATAACGTACTGTTTATGACAGTTTTTCTGCCATAAAATGTGAAAAATGTGTTCTTAACTTGCCTGGTAGCAAAATGGTTTCCAGTATTCTAGTTTATTTTTTGGATAAATTACCGTTGTAATTTACTTTTTCTACGATTGTGTTGAAAGTCAAATTTTCTAACTTCAAATTCTTTGCCGCACGGCGGGCGCAAAGAATTTCCCATACGTCTCGATTACATCTTTACACACCGAAATAAAGGAGTGTGTTTACCTTAAAGAATTTTATATTATTTAACGGGTAATAACAATTAAATTCTATAAAAATGTATATTAATTACACATGAATTACAATTACTTCAGTTAATGCTTGGAAGAACTGAAACATTTACATTGTTAGAAATACTAGAAATATTTACATCTGGACCAACACATTTGTTTATAGCATTTTCGTTGTCGTCCATTATTTTCTTGGAGACACTTATTTTGTTGTTAACACTATCTTCTATATTTGCTTATGTTGTTGTTGAAGAACGTCACCCACCGTGTCTTTTCAAACTGGTAAGATCCGCTCCAGCGTCAACCAAAAGAGTCGCTGACGTTCGGCGAAAGCAGTGCCCAGTACAACTTTCAGGTTTAGATAGTTTTAAATATTCTGCAATTTTTTTTGGCATCTGTCCAAACGTGTTTATCCCTACCACTTGAACTGTACACTTGCCATCTTTGTATTGATATATATACATATCGGCGATAAAAATCCAACCAATTATCTCCTTTTATAACCGAAAACGTTCTAGATTTACGAGTTTTAGTATCTGGAATGGTTATTAGCAAAAATTCTCCATTTTCCTAATGTCATCTATGGTAATATTCATCAACTCCTCCCTTCTGAGGGCGCCAGCTACTCCAATAATTAACACAACCTAAAATAATGTCTTATTACAACTGATTGAAAAAAAATGAAATTTGTATTACCTTTGGAAGTAGAAATGAATCATCATGAGCGTTAAGTAAAGAAGCATTAATTTGTTCTCTGGTAAATACTTCAGATTTCTTTGCCTTGTATCCTACAGATTCTCTTTTTAACATGCTTTTATTAGGTCCACTGTATCTAACTATGTAATTAATAAGACAATTAGCTTGGGAAACTTCGAAATATCTACATTTTCTTCCAATAACAGAGTGCTTCTGAGCATTGAGTAAATTGACCACAACGTTTTAGCCTTTTCGGCGAAATAGGCGAGTAGGTCCACTTCCGTATAAACATTCGTCTTCTTTTGACGGCACCAGTTTACGAAAAGAAGTTTTTCCTTCTTATAACGTTCTTTCGATTTACGTGGAAGGAGGTCGGAACTCACACTTTCAGCGACTGCAATAATTTCTGCAGGAATATCTTCGTCTGAATTCATTACTTTCTCAAAACAAGCAGATACAAGACATAACGCGTCAGTTTATTTTTGCAAAAAAACAATTTGTTTTGTTTGTTAGTCATGAGCCATTTGAGCAGTACTTGATCTTTATCATTTTAAATAAAATCTGACTACAGCAAATTTAAAATTTTGAAAAGACTTTTAGGCTGCTTTTAAGGAATCAACTTCACAACCGTAGAAAAAATAGTACGTAACACGTGGCAATTTCATACGTCGTTTTGCAAATAAACCCTTGCCACACTTTTGTTACAATATACTATTTTATTTCTCTGTTCTCTATTTTCGACCTTGGACTTATTTTTCTGTAAATTTCTGTAAGTAAATTACTGCTAGTAAATTATCGAGAGCTTATTAAGGCGCAGTTACACGGCGCATGGTTCGACGAACCACGAACAATAAGCCGTCTGTCATGGGTAGTTCGCTATTGGCTCGCGGTTTGCGGTGCGTGCTGGGGCGATCCATCGGCTGTCGGTAAAATTGGCACGGATCAAAGGAGCTCGTCGGTTCGTGCAAGGTTCGTAAAGGTTCATATGATCACGAACCGTTTGCTGTGCAGGTCGCAGTTTATTTACTATTATAGCCGTACTTTGTGATTTTTTAGTGTTGTTCTGGTATTAAGCGAATTATGGCGTGGACTACAGATAAAACTTTAGAATTTATTAGATCTGCAATTAGAAGAGGCTATATGGAATCCAAAACATGAGAGTTTCTTTACCTACCTTTCTCTTCTTTCCAAATACGACTCCATCTTTTTACGTTTTTTACGTTTTTTCAATTGTTTTGCAACAACGATCCAGAATAAATAATACATAAGGAAGCACACGCAATAATTTGTTACCTAGCATCCATGATCGTCGCTGCAGTACTGACTAGACAATGCGCCCCAAATCTGAACGAACTACGTGTCGTATTGACAACCTTGGTTTCTAACAGCGAAACACGCACCAGGTTCCTGGTCCGTCGAACCACGCGCCGTCTAACTGCGCCTTTAGGTATCTAAATATTGGATGAAGTAAAAAAATATTTTGAGGTTTCTGGTTCTTGTACACACACTAAATCACAATTTTTTTTATCCTCTTTAATAATGGGGTGGGGGATGGTAATGAGGGTGGCTAATGCCAAACATTTTTTGAGACCTTAGCTTCTCTTGTATGTACTCAATACCAATTTTATGGACTCTTACCCGCTTGATTTACCTATTTATCCCAAATTTACCAATTTACCAATTTACCCCCCAACCCTTCGACGGAAAATAAGGTTGATTTTTGACAAAATATCTTAAAAACTAAATTTATTCAAACAGTGTAACGACGAACTTCGACAAAGCAGTAAAGTAAAGTAACGTAACGTAAGACGTAATAAAAATAACATAAGATCATGATCATGTTAATAAATTAATTGTCACTATGTAATAAATCAGATATTTTAGCATTAGAATCAAATGTAATGTACCTGGGGGAATTTCGTGTACTTAAAAGCTTAATTCATATAAAAAACTCGTTTTTTTCAACAAAGTGATTTTGAGATAATTGATCTCAAAGTTTTTAACAACCTACCAGCTTCAACAGTACATAGATCCTTTATAAATTTATAAATAAGATATTTTAGCATTAGAATCAAATGAAAAGGACCTTCATTCATATAAAAACTGTTTTTTTTTTCAAAAATGTCACTTGTGTCTTCAATTATTATGGCTGAAACTGAACTTGCAATACTTCACACTCACTGTATATTTATTCGCATTACCTTCACATGAACTATGTTTTGCATTATGTATTATTGAACGTGTGTTATGCTCTTTCTCTCCCGCTCTCTCTCTCTCTCTCTCTAAGAAACAGACTATACTTTGTTCCTAATATAAGAAGAGCTAAGGGAACCGTGATTATTACGTTGTTCGTTTTCTCAATTCAAAATAGACCAATATTATGGCTTGTTTTGATAAGTGCACGCATCGTTTTGAACGGCAAATAAACGATCATAAAGTTAGGTTTACTATCTGAGAAACATGCGGCTTTAAATATAAAGTTAGATAAATAAATACATAATTCAAAACATGAAAGGAAGTAATTCAAGCATTTTTATATGAGCAGCCGGCAATGCCGCTACGGTCTTTTAAACTGCGCTGCCTATGTTTTGTCTTGCGGTCTCCTGTCTGCCTCTTCGAGTTCGCTACTCCGAGCTTTGAAAAACTTGCAGGCAGCAGACGTGAGATTGTTTTGAACGATTAATCTTTGGTTCGTTGTACTTAATTAATTATTAAATTAGTTATTTTGCAATGTTTATAATGCACACGGCGTGCACGCCACGCCATTCTAGAGTTAATCCTTTTTCTTATTTGTCTCGCTATTTGTTTAACAAAAAGTAAGTAATGCAACAGCAACATGCTACCAAACCCGTAATATTATTTATTGTTGAATTTTTACAGTTGGATAAGGCGTAGCATGTTTTAACATTAAAAGTATAATTCACGCTAAAAATTTTTATCCAATGGATATCCAATTAAATCCTTCCATTTCTAATCACATGTGCGAAAATAAACAATCAAAATAGCATTAAACTGATAAAACTACCCTACATTGTAAAACATGTATGTAAAATTACATTTATGGATGTAAAAATACTTTGAGTTTGCAAATCACATGAGTCAAGTAAAATTACATAACATGTTAAGTACAAAATGTTATCTAATCTCGCTCTAAATTAGAAAAGAAATGACAATTTATTTTAAATACTATTTTACGGTTCCCATCACAGCTACCGCTTGCAGTTCAATTTTCTATGAAATTATACATAATTAATTCATTTTTACCAGGACTTTCAGGGCAAAGTTAAACATAATTATGGTTGATTACATAAAGTAAATTAAAACTGCATACATTCATGTATCTTTACTTCAATTAATGTAATTTTCGATATAATTATGTATAAATTACATAAATACCTAGTTAATCTGGTGAATTACATCAGTAACGCGCCGGCGCGAGTGCTTTTGTACACAATTATATGGAATTTTTACAGGAAAGCACGAAATATTTCATACATTTGTGTACTATTACCAGAATAATCGCTGGCAACAAATGGACCATCGATTATCCATGTAATCGCGATTACACGGAAAATCGATGGTCCATTTGTTGCAAAACCATAAATACTTTTAACTTTACCCTGAAAATCACGGTAAAAAAAAATGTATAATTTCATATAACTGAACTAATTTTACCTTAACTTTCAAAGTATTGTTACATCTATAATGCATTTTTACGTCAAATTTCAAAGTAATTTTACATCCATTTTTTACAGTGTAGGATACCCACTTCAATAACTTTCTTAGAAACATAAACGAAGAAGTGTTTATCTATCACACCCTTGAAAAGTCGACAGCTGTCGACAAATTTATGGCAGGGCAATAAATTGGTAAAGTATGGCCATAATATTCCTATTTAAATATTCAAGTAAATTATTTTTCATAATTATAAAAATATTCAAACGAATTTAATTTAAATTATACTCGAAATAATCAATAACGCATTATTCTTAAAGTATGGTCATATAAATTTCTTATTAGTAATTCTTTTTTCAGTTCTTAAAAATATTCAAACGAATTTAAAATAAATTAAACCTGCAATAATCAATAACGCATTACTCTTAAAGTTTGGTCACAATGTAAAGGACCCCGCACGTTTTTTATGTAAAATAATGCCCGGTAGATTTGGTTGAAATTGAAATATATATTTATGAAATCATCCTGAATAAAAGTCTCTATGGAACCAAGGCCGAAAAATTAATAGTTTTTAAATTATGGAGCTTTGAAGTTGTCTATCCGTGGTATATCAAATTCGGAACGAATTATGATGTGGCTGAAGAACAGTTCGAGTTTGACACGAATTTTCAAAATTAGAAATCCAACAAACTAATTAGCCTCCTCCCTAGATATGAACCACAATACGAACCGGGAGTTGCATGATTAAGTCCATTTTTTAGAGTGAAAACTTTCAGTCTGATAGACCTGCGTGATACAACTAACAGAAGAAGAACTAGATTGGACAACAATAAGTTCAAAAATAAAAATTGCGGCACCTATGAATCCAACAAGAAAAGAAGAAAAGGATCAAGACGATATACATAGCTATCATGCTGCTAATGATGACCTACGGGATCAAAAACGTGTCAACGACAGAAGCCAACAAAAGAAGTCTGAGAAGAACTGAAAAAGACATCGTCCATCTATTTGCAAAATTATAAGGACTAAAACAACGACATAAAACGTCAACATAATTGGAGGGAAGACAATTACGAAGTAGATGGAAACATACACAATCAAGTACTAGGGATATGTCCAGAGAAGGGAGCCGACACATTTACTGAAGGAAGCGCTAATATTAACAAACTAAAAATAGGGAAACCAAGCTACACGTGGATAACAATAATTGAGGTGGTCATGAACAATCTAGGAAAGAACCAAGCATACTGGGAAAGAACGGCAAGAAAGAAGGTATACCATAAAGAAATCGCAAGGATATATGCTCTGATGGAATCAAAAACGGAAGAAACAAGAGACTCAGAAGAAGTAGAAATTTAGAAGCGAAAACATACAAAAAAAAGGAGCTTAAACGCTCCGCGACGCAATGTGGCAACGCATTTCACAAATACCTACATTTCCCTTTCCACATTCCGTTACTATGCTCGTGTGGCTCTCGCTGCTGGCAACAAGCAAGACCCTAATCCAACCCAGCGTGGACGTAGCCGGCCCAGCGGTATACCTAGGAATAGCAGCAATGCCTACCGCACGCTGGTAAATCAATCAATCAGTCAATCAATCAACTTTCAGTAGTCCTCTAAAATGAGTTTCGGTTACCTACCACTGGATATTAAAAGCACTTCTAAAAGAAAAGTAGTAATATTCATTTTTACTCCTTTTCTTTCACGTTACATGAATAATTTAGAAGTTTGTTAAATTATATATAGATTATACACGCACATGTTTTCAAGTTCAGCAAAATAGGAAGTAATATCCGGAGGATACTTTTAATCACGTCAGTTGCGGTGACAAAAATTTCTTAGAAACGTCTATGTATACAAGGTTAATAAATTTAAAAATAAATTGGTGCAAATTTTAAGTAACAACAAAATATCTGATGTTACCATCATATGAATTTTTTTATACATATAAATCATATAATCATATCTAGGCTAAATGTATGAAACGAAGAAAATATTGTCAGTCTCGTTCATTTGCCAGCATCTATCATATTATTACAATCTGTACATTATAAGTTCATATGACAGTGACAATGGCACTATTTATTATTAACTCTGTTTCAAAAGGTATATGTTACATTTCACAGGTTTTGGCGAAACGACTTGTGAATTTGGTAAACACATTTTTTAGATCAGTATAGTTATTAAATATTATCCTAGGATTCATGATTCATAATTAGTATAAAATTTTAATTTTATTTTAAATATTGGCAAAGAATTGTATTATTCAATTTAAAGGCAAGCAAGTTATATGATCTTTGACCGAGGTTTTTTGCCATTTGAGGAACTAAATAATTATGTCTTTGTCGTATAATTATGCGGAAGTAATCCGGCACACGGTGTTTGGAGATGTGATTTCTTATACTAATACTAGCTGACCCGGCAAACGTTGTTTTTCCATATAAATTATAAAGGATCCCGCACACCATATAGAGGGATTTCTGCCTCCAGTCAAATTCAATCTAACCTACGTAAAAATGTTCTTTTGAACCCCTGAACAAATGTTCAAATGCAGCCAGGTCCGAAAAGGTCTTCGTTTCGAGATATGGAGCCTTAAACATCGTTCCAAATCCAAAATCGCCGAAAGTTACCTTGTCTTAATGACTACATTCTATTGCTGTTTCCATAGGAATCAATAGTAAAACAACGAAATATTAAGTTTTATTTCACACTTTTTTATTTATTTGTCACTTGTCAATAATGACATTGTTTTCATTCATTGAATTTCCTACTATCCAAGAACGAGTGTGTTGTTTTTTAAAAAATATCGGCATTTTTTGAGTACGTGAACACGAATTACTGATCGAAATTGTTTAGGAAAGATTACCATAGAAAATTCCATAATCATAATTCAAATAAAAATCAATGGACCTGATTAAATTGCCTATTTAATGGGCATTTAAAATAAAAAACATGATACACTCTGAAAGTTCAGATAAAAAAAGAACAATTCTAATGCCAGGAGCTCGGAGAACAATAATTCATCATACGATTTTGAGTCACAGAACTTTTCATAACACGGCTTTCTTTTAGAATCATGGCGAATAGGATAAATTATTATGTTTGTGATGAGAGACATCCACCTCGGTTCATGCCACACGTCTTATAAATATGAATGAAAATAGACGAGAAATCGCTGTTCGAAGAAGTAATTTTAGTCGGCCGCCACAAGATATTCAGGAAGATGATCGGATTTGCGTTAATTGCAATATTTCAATTTTGGAAGAGATAGATACTATTGCCCAAGATCCAAATTGTCCAAATCGCATCGCAATAATATACGTTGATGGGACATGTGTATATCTTAACAAAACCAGCAATTTTAGAGGGTTGAGGCAAACATTTTTGGTTCACAAACATCGTTATCTTGAAAAGCCTGCTCTTCTAGTTGCTCCAAATGGTTATATTTTGGATATCCATGGTCCTTATTTCAGCAACTCGAGAAATAATGATGCTGCAATACTGCAAAATGAACTTCATGCATTAAATGAATGTGCTGAAGAGGGAGATATCATTATCGCTGACCGAGGTTATGACGATATAAAGGAGCAACTACGAGATCTCTGATATTCCTACAGGATTCCACCGACTCTAGGACGTAGAGAGAAACAACTTTCCACTAAAGATGCAAACGAAGCGTGGGTTATTACGAAAACTCGTTGGATCGCAGAATCGAAAAATGGACACATCAAGTCAATTTTTAAGTTTCTAGACAAAGTCATGTCGATCACTCATGCAGTAAACATACGTGACTTCTACAGAATTTCTGCAGCAATTATAAATAACTACAAGGCAAAAATATACATGGAGGGAGCAAATGCCGACCTCGCACGAGAGATTCTAAGAAAAGCAGAAGAACCTAATGTTATGGAAGCAAGGATTGAGGGAGATCCGATGTATAGAAATGTAAGACACGCAAATTGGCGAAAATTGAACGAGAACCACGCTCCTTTTTTTCCGATTCTGAGTTTGGAATTTCTGAGAGAGTTGACGGTTGGAGTGTACCAAGTGAAATCTGTCACTTGCTTATGTTCGAGATAAATTAGAAAGAGACGGCACAGAAGAATTTCAGTTTGATGAACTCATAGAAGAAGAAGAAAGTTTTGTGAGAGTTCGAGTATATTCGCGGTTTCGACGTGATACAAAATACCAACTGTGAGTTGCTTACTCATTCAATCAAGAAAATGATTCATTCCAGATCAAGAAAAAATCCTGACATATTATTGCACTTGCAAAACGGGTGCGAGAACACTTGGTATGTGCGCACACGTAACGGCCGTGTTATGGTTCTTGAGTTGGTCAAATATCCAAATACGTTGCTTTTAGATAATATTATTGATGCTGGACATAGACCAACACAGGCACTTGAACTTCCAGTTGCATAAAAATCAGAAATACATTGTATCTTTGAAAAAATGCGAACGGCGCCAGATCGCCCTCGATTTTGGCCGTATCTCAAGGGCTACAACTAAAATAAAAACGATTTTAACAGAAGTCTTTTATTTAAAAAAAAAGTATCACAACTTTATTCTTGAATTGAAAAAACTGCAGCGAAGCCCTTGAAGACCCACGGTGTCATTAATACGAGTAAGAAACATGATGTTATTTAAGAATTAATTATGCAGTTCTGAATTTCCATAAAATCAAAGCCAACTTTAATTTAATTTTTTCAATTTTAAAACGTATTTGGAACGACCTCGAAGGCTCCATATCTCGAAACGAAAACCTTTTCGGACCTGGCTGCATTTGAACATTTGTTCAGGGGGTTCAAAAAAACATTTTTACGTGGGTTAGATTAAATTTGACTGGAGGCAGAAATCCCCCTATATGATGTGCGGGGTCCTTTTTGTCCAAAAAATAAAAATAAAATTTCTGGATAGGACCACTCTTATCACCTAGAGGTATAAAAAATAGCCTACGACCTATTCTCAGACCTACCAAATATACACCAAAAATTTCATAAAAATCGGTCAAGCCGTTTCACACTGTGACACGAGATTTTTATATATTAGATTAAAATATATTTGTTCTAACTCAAATACTTTACTTCTGAAAATATAACGTCAGATGGATATCGTATGCCTTTGCCCATTATTATCTGCAGAACATTAGGGAGGGGATGCGAGATAAGCTTTTATGCCAATACAAATATGCCATATCTTAAGTCAGTTTCAACTAAGGCATGGTAGAGCATTTTTAGTTGCTCGGATTGAAGAATGTTTTTTAGTTATTTAAATCTGTATAGTAAACTTTGTAATTTTAATAGCCCAAGAATTTTGTTTCAAATTTTGCACAAATTGTGTATTGTTTCCTTGATTGGTGGCATTAATTTGTTCGAAAGACCGAACTCCTCCCATGAATTACCCCTACAGAAAATGACAGCATCGTCATCAAAACATTAATTTCCCCTACTGGCATGAGTACAGACCATCAATTTACAGGTTAAAGAGTATGAGGTCTAAAATAGTACCTTGCGTTACTCCATACTACACAACCTGTGGTTCGCTCAGTACATTATCCTCTCTGACAAATTAGTACCTGTTAAATAAATAGCTTTTAAATGGTTTGAAGTAATATCCTCTAATGTCTACGTCTTTCGGTGATTTAAAGATCAGGTCGTTACTGATCGTGTCGAATGCTTTAGACAGATCTATAAATACATCATGGTAGCACATTCAGTAAATTTGAAGTATAACTCACAATTTTGATGAAAATCATGCAATTTGACAGACAGATAGAACATTTAGAAAATTATCAGAATCGATTCAAGGACCCAAGGAGGCGTAAAACATTTATACAATTGTAATTTCGGTCGAAAAAATCTCAGTTGCTATAATTCCCTATATTAGGTACCTATATAAGAAAGTAAGAAATGGGCAGATAAGCTGCAAAAAAGTACAACTTTGTCTTAAATATTTAATTTATCCTCCGGTATAATTAAGACAAATAAAATTGAAGAATCACGCGACAGTTTTAAATTTCTTGTCCACAAAACGATTTGCTTTCTTCAAATCCTATAGTTACACTACCTGTTAAAGCAGCATAAGGAGAAATATCCTCAAAAATCAAAATTAGTAAAAAATCTACTTGCGATTCACTGTCTCAAGAAAGGCTAAAGAATGACATGACTTAGCAAAGTGCAAAGCAAATTAGATGTTTTGTCTTAACTGTTTTAGAATATATTTTTATAAACAATCACTTAATAATTTCTACGACTTACTGAAAGTATTTAATATCTGACAAAATAATTTTTTTTAGTAAAAATGTCCTGTTATAAATCGGCTTCAAATTGCAAAATTTCATTAAAGCTGAACTTTGAAGTATGTAAATATAAGAAATATAAGCCAGCTAAAGACATAAAAATAAAATATATATACCGTGTGTCCCCGGATTGAGTTTGCGATAAGTGTAATACACCAAAAAAAAATTAGTACAGCTTTCATTTTCTGCAGTCTCGGTCTGCTTGACGTAAAATGGATTTTTACCAAATTTCAGTTAAAACGGGATCTAACTCGCGCAGTTAATCTAAGAAGAAAATAAATCATTGTAGATAAACTGGTCTTTCTGTTAATTTTACGGAAAAATTCTATTTGGATAAAATATTTGGCAATAAAAGTTAGAGCCATATGCCAACTTTCATTGCATTTGAAAAAAAAAAAAACTACTTCTAATTTCTTCAAGAGGTATTATTATTTTTATTATTTGTTTAAATGCAATGAAAGTTGGCATATGGCTCTAACTTTCAATGCCAAATATTTTGTCCAAATAGAATTTTTCCGTAAAATTAACAGAAAGACCAGTTGTGGTGCATTTTTTCAAATTCACATATTTTACTTCCACGTCCAGTGGAAGTATAGTAACGACAAAAAAATTTTAAAAAATTTTTATTGTCCAAATAGGGTTGAAATGTCATGAAACGTCGAGATTTTAAGTTTGAGCGAAAACAAAATTTCTGTCTGTCTGTCGGTCTGTCTGTAACTTTTTTTGTGCGCACGTTTTCTCTGGAACCGTTTAAGATATTGACTTGAAATTTGGTACACATATGTACTTTAACGAGATCTAGAACTAGATTATATTTTCATCTTGTTCCATCGAAGGGTTGGGGGGTAAATTGGGGTAAATTTGGGGTAAATGGGTAAATCAAGCAGGTAAGAGTCCATGAAATTGGTATTTAGTATATATAAGAGAAGCTAAGGTCTCAAAAAAATTTTTGGCATTAGCCACCCCCATTACCACCCCCACCTCCTTATTAAAGGGGATGAAAAAAAAATTGTGATTTAGTGTATGTACAGGAACCAGAAACCTCAAAATATTTTTTTTACTTCATCCACCCCCCCCACTACCACCCCCCTATCACCACCCCCACCTCACTACCGATGTGGGGTATCGTTTTATGGGTTTTTGGGGTAGAAGATTTCAAATATTATATTATTAAAGATCCATAAACAATTATTTTAACATACAAAGTTTTTTCGTTGTGAGTGACTTGGATAGAGAATCTGGATGTGGAAGTAGTGATTCCTTGGGCAGCGGTTTTTGAAGTCACATTAAGAAAAAGACGACTAAAGTTATGAAAACCTATAAGTATCTTGGTTAGGCCCTAGAATTCTTTAAAACTCATAACTTTGTATTTTCACTAATTAGCTAGTGACTAAGAGTATCTATGTCAAAAATGTCCTTAGGTCATACTATCTCGGAATTTTCTCTTTTTTTTTGGATCTAAGTCTATAGCTCAAGAAATGGAGTTATTCCCATTTGAAAAAATGCTCCACAGTTTACCTACAATGATTTATTTTCTTTAATTTTCTTCTTAGATTTAGACCCCATTTTAACTGAAATTTGGTAAAAATCTATTTTACGTCAAGCAGACCGAGACTGCAGAAAATGAAAGCCGTACTGATTTTTTTTGGTATATTACACCTATCGCAAACTCAATCCGGGGACACACTGTATATTTTGGCAAAGGACGTCAAAATCAGACTTTGCCTGTGTTTGCAAATTAGATTTGAACTGGCGGTCCTGAGGCCTAGAACTCCACTGGTTCAGAGTATATAAATAAAGTTTATTCATAGCTGTTACATTTCTAGAGCTAACTGCAATGTCATTACTTTCCCTTGCAGTTTTATTGCAGGGATATAAAAATTGCTTTTATTTATATTTATCAAGTTTATTGCCTTTGCATTTACATTGTAATAAAAACCATCGACATCATTTACGTTTAACAGACTTACTCGGAACACATGTTTTGAAAAATAATACCTTCAATTTTAAAAATTCCTGGATGTTATTGCCAACAAGCAGTTCAGTATCCAATCCAAGTATTCTCTGTCTGATGATTGATAATCAGGTCGTTATCTGTGACCAGCGTGACTTCACTTATACGTAGTTTTGAAAGTACTACGATTTAGTAAATTGTAATCTAAATAATAAATTTATGGGTAGACAAATTCGCACAGAATACATAAAGAGAATGTGTCAAGAACAAGGTCATAACATTGGATAAAGAAATATGGAACTTCTGGTGGTAAGGAAAATGCGCATATGGATTTATAGTAAGCGTGTGAGGATAAATAAGATAGTAAATTATATTAATAGTAATAAATAGCTTGCAGCAGTGTCGATAACCGGATGCAAGGTCACCCATTTAGTTTATTTGGGTGACCTTAAACTTTATATCTTTTTCAAATGAAGCCAGTTTTTTAAACTCTTTCAGAAAGGAGAAAAAATTATACCTTTGATTTGTCAGTGTGTGTTTATATGATTTACCGTCCGTCCGTTTGTCTGTCATAGCAATTTATCTCTGAAACTATTATAACTACGAGTAGAATCATGCAATCAGGGCCGACTTTGGGTAGAATTCCCCTGTAAGTGAGCTTCTAAAATTTGCGTCCCTCCCCTTAACCTTCATTAACGGGAACTTTGCGGGTGTTATCGAGAATGAGATACACCTCAACGCATACCTCTCCTTACCGCAGTCTCCGCCGTTACATCACGCAAGAGGCAACTAGTTCAGCGGTCAGTTTTTATTTTAGATGTTTAAATTACCCCGAAGTTGGTTGAGACAAAAGATAGAGCCAAAAATGTGGGAAAATTGTAAAATAATACATACAATTATTTTTTCGTTTAACTCAAAAACGGGACAACGAATTAATCTCAAATTTTTACCGCGTTAAGACTCCATATTTGTTAACAAAATGTGTGAACATTAAGGTCAAATTTTAATAAGTGTAGAAAATATGATATTTTTTCTAAGGCTGCTTCTTGATTCATTGATTGCAAATATCTCAGAGGAGAACAATGGACAATGAATAAAAATTGAGACCAGTTTTGTTCTGGGGACATCAATGTAATTTATAGCTTAAACTGCTGATGTTTCTTCTACCAACTTATTTTCACTTCATAATTACTATTGTATCTAAAAATGATAATTACCCATTGGCCCTGGTATGTTGGACAAACAAAATGTTCAGTTATAATAAGATTCAAAGAACATATGGCCCATATCAAGAAAGTTTATTGTATCCAGCAAATGTGTAGTAGGTAGGTATATATAATAATTTGAACAATCCTATTGGTACATCAGTTGCAGTATTGCAAACATAAAGAATCTGTCCATAACTTATTTTAATTTGTATCTTTTTATGAATTTATTTTATCCTTTTTTCTTGACTTGCGAACTATTAGTCTCATTTTCAGCTGTATTTCTTACATTCACTTGATATTATTTCAGTTATATGGATAATAGCTGAGAAAAACAACTCTCTAAGTTCAGTTGAAAAAATAATGAGAAAACGTAGATTTAGGGTGGCCTTTAGGAACACCTTTCTGACGGCAGAAAAATTTGCATTATTCCGATGAGCCCCGGTATACCCATGATCATAAAATGATTTTAAATACATATGACAGCAGTCCATCCGTCAAAAATTAAATTAAAACGATTACGCAACTCAAGGGATAAATTTTCCCTATGTAGCCCACCAATATGTTTACGCAGTCCGTCCCTGTCTACGCACCTCACATCCAAAGACAATTACGAATATTTATTACCTTTCCTTCAATTAAATGATAAATATGCACCAAACGTTCATAGGTGAATATAAACCACATATCACTTATGCACACATTTTGGTTATAATATAATTCTGATTTACGACATTTTTATTTACACTTGTCTTGTATATCTTTTTTAGAACTTGTTATTTACATTAAGTATACCGCTGATAAAACATTTGTATTAGTATTTCTAGGTTCTCGTAAAGTGCATTAAAAAAAGTAAGTAACAGTTATTTTCGTTATACCTAATAGAAAAAATATGAAAATGTAACACACGATGGATAAAACATCAAAACAGCCGAAATAGGTTAATACTCACTCTCATTTAAACGATAGTCCGGTGATATTAGGCAAATGTTTCTGAAAATTTTAGGACTAGCCAAAAATTAGTCTACCCCCTACAGAATTTCCTCAGGAATTCGAAAAAAATAGTGTTGACCACTGAAAACGGTGGCTTTAATTGTTATTTAAATTTTTGTAAACAAAATGAATTTTGCAACTTAGTTTTTTGCTTATATCTTCACTTCTAAAGGTCGTAGAAAAACGTTCGACCCGTCAATTTCTTCGTCATGAGCTCCCCTATAAGGTAGGTATATGCAAAGAACGAATATTTAATTGTTAATAACATTTTATGGCAAAAAAACTGAACAAATTGAATTTTTCGATCCTCGAACTTTGCAGTACTGTAGAAACAAATATAAAATCTGTATGTTAACAATATTATGATAAATAGTACATATTTTTACCCTTAATAAAATGCGCTTTGTGCCGTTGCAAAATATTAATTATTTTTTTGCAATTAATTTATAAAAAAAAATCAAACTGTTATATTTAAAGATCAAATTAATATTTTACAGTTCTGTTTTGGTAAATACATTGTACTTGACGTACGTTTACATAATCAAAAAGAATATTGCAAACAAATTCAAATATCTCAGTGGTTTTTTCATAAAATTTATTGCAACCAACGGCATTGCAATTGTCACAAAAAACAAATTAAAAAAAATAATAATTTGTGCTCCAATTCTTTGGAGCCGAGTATGAAGAATTCACGTTTTTTTGCGATTACGGCGAAATTTGAAAATATTTTTACTTGAAAATGTCACTGAATATCACTTCTGCGTACAGACAATCATTGTCGGGATCTGGCGTCTAGCGTCAGCGCGAGCGCCAAAGATGCAATTTTCTCGATTTTTTTCCATGGCCCATTTACATATAGACACTTTTTGTAAGTGATAATGTAGAAGAACGCACTACCGGGCGTCAAAATGACGCGACACCAATTTATTTCTCAGGGGGCGCCAGTCGCGTATTATCCCGTTCTTCTACCTCCCAGGCGGGTTCGAGATAAGATGTACTTCGGTAGCCGAGTAATGGACCAAGGCTGCACTACCACAGATCGGAAACGACGCTCTCTCTGGACCCGAATTCCCTCGTTGGGGGGCTCTTAATTTCCTGAATTTTTGCATAAAAAAATCCCAACCGAAGAATTTCTCTGCGGAGGGATTAGTTTTGGTACGCGGAAACCACGTTTTGGTCTATTAATAACGGAATTTATTTCTCAAAAAACGCATAAAAAAATCCCTATCAAACCTCCGTAAAGCAACCAGAAGGTCGAACGTTAATGCGAATTAACTCGACACATCCGGTTTTCTATACGAAAGTTCCAGGGATTATAGACCGTCAACAGGCCTCAAGATCAATTAAGAAACAATAGTTCAAAGAATCCGTTTATTTAACAGAATTGGTTATACACAATTCTCAAGATAAGAATCGTGCCTTCCCCAATCAAGGTAGTGACTTTCAGACCATACAAGCGAGAGCGCTCACGCTAACGATCGATTAGGTAGAAAATATTCATACATACCTTCTCAGAATCAAAATGCGAGCTTTTAGAATCATTTCAGACTCTGGGTAAATGAATAATTGAGGCTGACTGAAATTAACTTAAAAAAGTTTTACTAAATGAATTTAATTTCGCTAGAGACTACTTAGCTTTAAAGTTCTTGTATCGTGGGGATTCACGTACTCAAACACATTCGGAGGACTTATTACTGCGTAAGTTGAATGGCGTTCGATCAGTCCACGACTTACTAACCCTTATCACAGTCGTTCAATATTATCGATTTGGCAGCGACCCACCTTCGAGCGGCTTTTAGGCAAAATTGAATTTTTGGATTTTTATGCACAAGGCGTTTTCCTCTATAACTTTGTCATTTGAAAAGCCCCGTTATTGGCTTTTCTACCATTGCTTTGTCTGGACCACTCAACGCGCTCGACCAAATTGCGAGCCGCTGAGTCAATCCAAACTCTTTCCATGCGAGAAACCGGCCTTGTACATGTGCATTGATTTTTATCAATTTTTGCTTATCGGCACTACGCCGGCTTTGTCAAAATCTTCTATTTTGCCTTTTGGATGCAGTGCATCGTTAAAATTTTATGCTCATACTTTAGAATTGGGCTTTCAATGACCGTACCTCAAAGGTCAATGTCTTTGGTTGAGGAATAAAAAATAAAAAATAATTTAAAGTATATTTTCGTGGTACTTTTTAAACTGACTTTGTGGTACTTTTGAAAATTCTATTTTAAGACCAATTTCGGCGTACTTTTGAAAAATCAACTCTCAAGCCAAATTTCAAGGTACTTTTGAAAAACTAATCTGCGGGTGAAATTTTGGCGTACTTTTGAAAAATCGATTTTCAAGCCAAATTTCAAGGTACTTTTGAAAAGTTAATCTGCGGGTGAAATTTTGGCGTACTTTTGAAAAATCGATCTTTAAGCCAAATTTCAACGCCCTTCCAAAAATATTATTTTTCAAAGTCCAATTTGTGGTACCTTTGAAAAAGTATATTATTCATAAATCTTTGTCATTATATACTTCTACTCTCATATTCTGAACCAAAAACATTTTTCCTAAGTGAAAATTCGGTGTTTCTTCGAATTTTCACCTGGTCATTTCCAACGCCTTATAGAACCCAAAACGGTCCTTATGGACTGATCTGCGCCTCTGCAGACTCCCAAAAATGTCTTCAAATGAAATTTTTGCCTAAGTCGAATTTTGATTCTGTCTTCAACGTAGGACGATTTTGGAGAGTTCTACAACAATAACACACACTCTGAGAAATATTCAGTTAAATTTTCAAGTAGAAATATTTTCAAATTTCGTCGTAATCGTAAAATGTTAATTTTTCATATCTCGGCTCCAAAGCATCGGAGCACAATTTTTTTTTAAATTCGTGTTTTTTATAACAATTGAAATGCCGTTGTTTGCAATAAATTTTATGCAAAATCCACTGAGATATTTACATTTGTTTAAGTTGCAAAATTGATTTTTTGAACTGTAAAATATTAATTTGATCTTTAAATATAACAGTTTGAATTTTTTTTTTTATAAATTAATTGCAAAAAAAATAATTAATATTTTGCAACGGCAAAAAGTACATTTTATTAAGGGTAAAAATATGTACCATTTCTCATAATATTGTTAACATACAGATTTTATATTTGTTTCTACAGTACTGCAAAGTTCGAGAATCGAAAAATTCAATTTTTTCAGTTTTTTGCCATAAAATGTTGTTAATAATTAAATATTCATTTTTTGCATATACCTACCTTATAGGGGAGCTCATGACGAAGAAATTGACGGGTCGAACGTTTTTCTACCTTTAGAAGCGAAGATATAAGCAAGAAACTAAGTTGCAAAATTCATTTTGTTTATAAAAAGTTAAATATGTAACAATTAAAGCCGCCATTTTGAGTGGTCAACACTATTTTTTTCGGATTCCTGAGGAAATTCTGTAGGGGGTAGACTAATTTTTGGCTATTCCCAAAATTTTCCGAGAAATCGTTATTTTTGAAGCTAAAATCACCGGATTACGAAACATGTCAAATCTGTATGACAAATAATAACAGTAAACTAAAGTAAACATTATATGCTTCGCCAGTTTGTTAAACATTTTATATAATTGTTGAACATTCTATAGATTACTCTTCGCAGTTAGTCTTTGGATATTTTATGATTGCAACTTGCATCAAAGAAAAGTTTCCATATTATGGGGGGGGCTTGTCCTAGATGCTCAAATTTTTTCGTGTGTTTACAGCACTTGCTTTAGAAAAAAAAAATGCATTTCAAACTGTAAATGGATTTCCAAAAAAAACGTAAAATGCAAATATCTCGATAAATATTAGTTTCAACGAATAAATGGTGGACATCAAAAATAAAGCTTATAAACTGAGAACGGATTTATTTTTATTTTATATTTATGTACGATGAAGTATTTATGTATTTTAAATGTTGAAAATATCTCGAAAACTATAACACTTTCATCAAAATTTTTGAACAGAATTACAGATAATTAATCAGTCTTTAAAATGATTGTTTGTTTCTGTATCGTAGAAAATAAAGAATATGGCCGAGACAATGTGTTTTCACATTTTTTTTTTAACAAACTCATCAAAATTTTTGAACAGAATTAAAGATAATTAATCAGTCTTTAAAATGATTCTTTGTTTGTTTTTGTATCGTAGGAAATAAAGAATATGGCCGAGACAATGTGTGTTTTCACATTTTTTTTTAACAAAATGTCGCCATTTTGTTATTGTAATTGTCCAGTAATTATATATATTATATATTTTAAATGCTGTTTTTTGTTATTATATAGCATAACCTAGATGCTCATTTTTTTGTCCGTTTAAAAGACTTTCTGTAAAAAAAATTCCATCCGCCAAATTGAATTCTTTAATTTTGACCTCATATTCGTAATCAGCGATCATATATACTGTAATGTGTTACAATCCCTAGAATGATGTATTTGCACCTACTCAAAAAAGAACCTACCAGAAGATTCCAAAGTGACATCTGGAATTATCTAGAGAATGGTGGCGTCATCACAGAACAATCGAGATCTGTCATTTTTAGGTATAAAAGACCGACCGCATTCTCGGCGAGTAGTTCAGAAAGTTCAGAAAGTATAGAAAATGAGGTTAAGACTTCAAAGATAAACAAAGTGATAAACATTGTGATTTTAGTCAGTAAAGTGTATTTAAATTAAAAATAGTATTGTGAAGTATCCAGTAAATATTTAATAAAGTGTGTTAGTGGACATTTCTTGTTATAATTTTTGGAACCCACGGAATTTGCAACGGGTAGTTTCCTAAGGGTGGAAACACGTGACAATACATACATATCCTAAATTTCAAAAATAAATCAGTAACACTTTTTCAAATGTTAAATATCTAAATTAAGAGGTGGTTTTCACCCTTGGAAGGTAAGATCGTATAGAAACTGTAGATGATGATACGTTTTACGACACTAATAACCCATAAGGAAAAAATTATCATTACATATAGATTATTTGTAAATTTTACATATATTTACCTCTATTTAGATGCAAGATTGTATTTTAGTGACTATGCTACGCAGACTGTGTATGCCAAAACTCACTGAAGAATATTTTTTCTGTGTTGTAGTTGTAAGGTACATTTGACGAAGACAGTTTGCTGTATACATTTTATAGGTTGACATATTCGTATAGGTATATCTTATAACATCATTTTTTGGGAAAATGCAAATGATAAGAACCCTTCTTATATCGCAAAAAAGCGAATACTGAGACCCTCACATAAAGAACCTTATTTTAAGCATTGTACTGAAAACATACTTATTTCTTTTTGTACCATATTTTAATTTTATATATTGAAATGCCAAATGCACATGACAGAATTGATAAATTAAATAACTAACTTAAAATGTCATAAAGATGTGTTTAATCAAAAGCCAAGAGATTTTGGGTTTGTCGTAAATGAAATCCGAGGAAGATAAAAAAGATCCTACACACACGCACACAATATACATTGACACAATGACCAAAATACGTCGCTATCTTCTGTTGCCGTCAGTCATCCATCACATCACATCACATAAAGTAATCATGGAGCAAACGTAAATAAGACAAAGCAGAAGTGCGCTTTCTTGAAGCAGGAGACACAAAAGTGCTGTGTGGGCAGCGGAAACAGGCCCCATTATGCCAGCACGTGCCGTACGCAGTCGAAAAGTACGACCACATCAGGATGCAAGGCTAAACCGCACCGCAGCGCCAAACACGTTAAAAATAATAAATAAGTGTACAAATTGTGTGAACATATGCAACAACTGTTGTAATACCGACATGTAATAAGCAGCTCGTGTTTATACAACGGCGCGGGAGAATCGTTATTGTCTATACATGTATATTAGTGTTTCTGGCGTATTTTGACTAAAACAACATGGCAAATGATTCGTTTCACGAAGGGGCGATAATTCACGGAAAGGGTGTGTAGGGTGCCCTGGGACATTGTTTTATTCCCAATATTGTCTGTATTATGGTCAGAGAATATTAGAAATGAATATAATGTACTGTGTGTCCAGAGCCAGACCAACTAGTCGACAAGCCTCAGGCTACAAGGACTAAAGGTTAGGATGTAAATAGAATTTGTTGTGAAAAGTATAAATATAAGGAAGAACTGCCTCGATTAAGTTTTGTTGTTGCCAGAATTAGTGCCAGGGTTGCCACTCGTCACTATTTCATCGGGATAGTCCCGGTTTTTAGTGCATTGTCTCGGGTTCCGACTGGTTGGGCTTATATTCTGATTTTTATCATATAATATTTTGTAAGGTAGTAGAATACCGATCGATGTATCGGGGTACCATGATGAGCCATTTGTCCATTCGTCAATCGCCATTTGTTTGGGAACGAAAGATGTCCCAATTCTTACGTAGAACAAGTGTTTTCCCATGTGTCCATGAAATGGAAAAACCAGGGTTGGGATGTTTAAAACAAAATGGTTTAAACAAGATGTTTAAAACATGTTTAAAACATCGCACCATGTTTTAAATAAATGTTTAAAACATATTTAATACACAACGCGATGTTTTAAATAAAAGCAGGGAAAGTGCCGATGTTGGTCCATTCCGATAAATAATTCCAATATAAACAGTAAACACACTCACAAAAAAATAACCTCTGTAGTCTTACTCTTATGGGTCAAATGGTCAGTGGTCACTTGCACTAAACTGATCGTTTTATTTGTAGATTGCTGCAAAATCCGTTTAAGAGCGTCATCTGGCATCAAGTAGTAGTAGCAGACACAGTAACTTGGCACTATTTAATTTTAGTTTAATAGAGTTTTAAACGTTTTAAACATACCATTTAAAACATTGAAAAAAAAACTGTTTAAAACAAAAAAAAAACTATTTTTTTCTTTCCAACCCTGGGAAGAACGTGAGGAATATAGATGCTCTGTGGAATTGATCAAGGTAGAATTACAAATAACTATGAGCATGGTTATAACTATGTCCAGTTTATCCAGAAATTTGAAAACGATACATTTTTATTGAATCTTGCTCGAAAAGATATCAAATATTTCTGGATATTTAATAGGTCATTCCTTAAGGCAAAATTTAAATAAAAATGTTTATAAGTACTTGACAAAGAAAAGTTACTGCCTATTTAGGTATTTTGTTTATATACTGCTTGTTTTCCAAAAAAAATTATCGAAAAGTTCAGTTATGGGAGGGATGGCAGTGAGCCCCCAAATTGTGGGGAAAGAAATCTAGATCCTCTGTTACAGGTTGAGAACGCTTGCCCCGATTTCGATAAACCAAAAAGTGGCCAACTCTGATTAGTCCCAAGTTAGAATATACGGTATCAGAACTCAAATTTCGTATACTTCTTCTTTTTCTTGGGACAAATTAGAACGAAAATATCTGTAACTCTAACTTTAATAGAAAAAAATACCTTTCCTCGATGCAATTTGTTTATTACAGGCAAACGCCTATATTTGCAACGTTATCTCAACGTGAAGTCATCTGGAACATCTGACCAGTATTAGACAGACAAATAGACAGATAATGTTTATTTTCTTTTACAAATACATCGTACATAGAACATATGAAGAAAAAGTCATAAAAAACTTACAAGCATACAAGTGTGCCAAAGGTGTAACAATGAAAACGGAGTTAAACCTAGGTACGACTCGCTGAGAAAAAAGTCATCTAAGGTTTGTTAACATTTTAATTTTTCTTGAAAATGAAGATTAATTTCATTGCCTAGCACGCTGTAAAATTTACAACCAAGAAATTTATTTGATACTTAGCGGTACGATGTCAACCATGTTGCACATATATTTGCGTCTTGTATCTTATTGATGATTTAAATTGTTAGCTAGCAAGGACCCAAATCGAAACCAAGTAATGGTTCCGTCCATTCTGTTCCCACCAATGTTATAAATAACGTAGAACAAGTGTTTCCGACTTCATTACGATTTCAAGAAAAAAAAGTCTTTAAGGCTTTTACATTTTGGATGCCAAATCTTACGTGCGTATGGAAACTTGCGTAGTGAAGAGAATATAAATAACTACAGGAACTACAGTAATCGGATAGAAATCTTCATCTCTGTAACAACTTTTACGTAATTTGTCACAGCGTATCTACACGATGAAATCATTGATTGCAATCAAAGTATACTCCTCACTCCTCAGATTGTTGCTGATCAATATGGGCGATATGTTTATCGTACATGATAGTCCAGATCCACCCCCACTACCACTCGCCTGTCACCACCCCCACCCATTACCGATGTGGGATATCGCTTTATGGGTTTTTGGGGTAGAGGATTTCAAATATTATATTATTAAAGTTCCATAAACAATTATTTCCACATACAAAATTTTTTCGTTGTGAGAAGCATAAGAAAATGATTAGGAAGAAGTTAACGAAGGGAGAGAACAGAACAAGGATGAGCTGTAGAAGGTACTTAAAGTAAGGAAAAACATGGATTAGGCCTACTGGGAATACCATGTAAGAAAACCCGCCTTGCACCTTACCTTTGAGATAGTAATAAGATGCACCGCACGCTGCTCATTATTTCTCTAACGTATAGCGTGAAAACGGGTGGCTATACATAAAAGATGTACATAACCTTTTTTTTGTAGAGAATTCCTTAGTATTCATTTTCTGTAATAGCTAAAAAAGTCATACGACAAGGAAGCGAGATATTTGAGAAAAACTGATTACTGTGACCTTTGACGTTGAATAACTGAAAACGCAAGCGCGATATCGATGAGGACTTCTAAAACATTATTTGTAACGACAAAATAAAGGTGCATCCAATATTTCAGCTCAGTTGGATTTCTTTAGCAGACTAATGTGACTGGAGTAATCATTAGTATCGTCCATCTAATACCGCACCCTTTTTTTACTTTTCTTCTCTCTTCTCTTCTTCGTTTGATGGAAAATCTGGATGTGGGAGTAGTGATTCCTTGGGCAGCGTTTTTTTTATTAATTTTACTCCTTCCATAAACACTGATAATTAAAACGTAATAATTATTGCTGGAAAAAAAAGTAAATGTCTAATTTAATAGTGGAAGCCTCGGTGGAAGCATTTTTTGCGCTTATCATCCATCGATATTTTTTAAATAATTTCATTGCATTATTTAGTATAATTTATTTCGAATGCGGAAGAAGTGTGGCAAAAAAATTAATGAAGCTATTTTGTTTGGTTTTTTATCTAATTTTCGAATTTAATATTGAAATTAAAAAACATATATAAGTACCCGGTGATTTTTTTAGTTAGTACAGCACCCTTTCCTCGCTTATTATTAAAGATAGAGTTTTGAAATTTTGCAGGCATACTTAGTGACATTTTTTGCATCTAGTGCACTTTTTTAAATTTTTATGCCGTTTCTCGTCTAACCGGAAGTGACGTCAACTTTCGATTTTCAAATGAAACACTATAGTTTTTCTTTTGGATTTCAAAACTAGATTTTTTTTTAAGTTAGAATATGTAAAAAAAGTAAAATACTAACTAACCTAATGGTTAGAGAGGAAAGTTTTTGAGATAATGCGATTTTAAGGTTTCAGGTGTTGAGAAGCACTAAAAATCGAGTTACTTTGGAATGATTTTGTGACAGATTAAAATTGCCGTCAAAACGCGTAGTAGGCGCATGTCAAGTCAATAGAAGTTTGCGTTGTCGTCTTTGAATTTAGCATTTCAAACAATAAAAAACAAACAAAACAATAAACATTTTTACTTCAAACAGTGACAAAAATTTAAACATGAAGCTGCAATAACAAGGAAATTATCGCAGATAATTTTCAAATAAGCCACCATTTTGATCTAAACACTTTTCAACTCCTCTTGACACTTTCTGTTGTGTTTTCAATAAACTGGGGGTTCATCTCTTGGCAGATTTCACGAACACGTGCTTCCAAAGCCGCTCTTGTTTCGCGTTCGAATTCATAAACATTATCTTTAATGTAAAATAAAAAAATCTAGTGGATTGAGATCCGGGGACCTCGCTGGCCATCTAATCGGCCCGGAGGTTCCAATCCACCTGTCCTCAAAAATAACTGTTAGAAGACCGTCCACCACCCTTGCATTGTGAAGTGGACTCCGTCTTACATAAAATAAATTTCTCTAAGTGCTGCCAACGGTAAATCTAGATAATTTTCTTACAAGAAAGGCAATATGTTTTGGGAATAAAACGCTGCATTGAGATTTTGATCATAAACAACAGGTTCGATCAGTTGGTTGTTAATAAGCCTAACCCAAACATTGAACTTCCAAGCTATCTGAAAGTTCTGGATTTAATTAAGTGTAAGTTAACCGTGGACCAGTAGTGTGCGTTATGTCGATTGAAAATGCCGTTATTGGTAAAACTGACCTCGTCACTCCAAATTACTTTGCGCCAAAACCCCGGATCTTCTTGACTTTTTATCATGAACCATTCGCAGAATGCAGTTCGTCTGGAAAAATCTCCAGGAAGTAACTTTTGATGTATCGAGTATTTGTAAGGATTCTGCCCGTATCGTTTCAATATTTTCTGAATGGAGGAATATGATATGTCAAATTGCACTTCTAGTTGACGAATTGAAATACCTAAATTTTCCGTAACGGCCAATAGAATATTTAATTCATTATCCTCTTGTCTCGTTTCATAGCAAGTTCTGTTTCGTTTCACTTTAAATTGTCCTGAAGTTCTTAAATTTGTAATTATTTTTTTTTTAAATCGACGATCAAGTCTTCTTTTCTCGAGATATTCTGCATTGAAACTACGACAAGTTGGTAAATATTTTTGACCATTTTGGTTAAAAATCATAAGGATGTTAAAGAAATCTTCGTTTGTATAATCATTTTCAATTTTTGTCACTAATTTTTTGAGAACTGACACCAGAAAACTTTGAAATGCTAAATTCAAAGACGACAACGCAAACTTCTATTGACTTGACATGCGCCTTCTACGCGTTTTGACGGCAATTTTAATCTGTCACAAAATCATTCCAAAGTAACTCGATTTTTAGTGCTTCTCAACACCTGAAACTTTAAAATCGCATTATCTCAAAAACTTTCCTCTCTAACCTAATACTTTTTTTACATATTCTAACTCAGAAAAAAATCTAGTTTTGAAATTCAAAAGAAAAACTATAGTGTTTCATTTTAAAATCGAAAGTTGACGCCACTTCCGGTTAGACGAGAAACGGCAGAAAAATTTAAAAAAGTGCATTAGATGCAAGAAATGTCACTAAGTATGCCTGCAAAATTTTAAAACTCTATCTTTAGTAATAAGAGAGAACAAGGTGCTGTACCAACTAAAAAAATCACCTGGTACATAATATATTGTTTTCTTGAAGAGCAACAAAAACATTTTTTTTTTAAGTCCTGAACTAGATTTTTTTTGTGTGTGATACAAGTACTTATTTAGCATCACTGCTGTATTATATGTTCCACTTATTATTCCATTCCTTTACAAAGTAATAACCAAAGGAAATTTTGGCAAAAATACATAAAACATCCTATATTTCAGCAATGAGGACCCAACCAGCTTTTTCTATGGATGATTCTGATTACCCTTGGTGTCCTCTATCTTCCATTAAAGCATGTCCATTTCCTCGTGAAACATCCTGTATGATGTGATAATAGTATATAAGATATGTGATACATCTATCTCTGTAGCTGCTATTGTCTTACAATCATTTACTGTTATGCAACACTGTAACGCATCGTAGCTAATAAGCTTCGGGATTGATGCTAATATATTTGCTGTTGAAAATATTGTCACGTGTTTACATCCCTTTACACTGAGTACTATAATTCAATAATTCAGTCGTTTCTTCACTCTACTTCTTCTTGATCTGTTCACACTTTATATCTGAACTGAACTGTCCTGTACGGCCACTCACTCTCCATTTGTAGTCATAGGTAACTGGTTTTGGAACATTCTGCAATGTTCCAGTAGATACCAGTAATTCTCTAGATGTTTCTAGATGCCGCGCCATTTCTCTAATTATTGACGAACTACCAACTTACTCACTTATTTCTGGAGGTTTTTACTGAAGGAGGATATATTACAGATCTCTGTAAAAAGAGTAGAAATATATAACAATATGTCAGCATTACTTTAATATTCGAAATCTTCTTCACTTTCTTAATAAGGATTGATCATAGCCTCTGATTGTAATTTTCCCAGCAATAGTGAGGAAATCTTTTGGTTTGGTTGTTTCTACTATATAAGAAGGCAAACTTTGTGTCGACTCGTTCATATTTTGGTGAAATTACCTTGCAAAACTAGTGAAATTAAAAACTGACAAACGTGTGAAAATAAACGTTCAAACTTTTGTTTGTAAATGCTTAAGTAATTTGTTGCCAAGAAAACGTCGAAATACTCGGTGTTTTAGCGTTAAAAGTTTTTAGTTCAAAACCAAATAATTTGTAATTTCTTCATTAATTTTTGCTAGCAGATAAAATTTTGTAGGCAATTTGGATCGTAACAAATCATTATGGTACACCACGTCTTCACGCGACTGGCACCATAACGATCGACGTTACGATCCTTACTACATAATAACCATTAACCATTATGTTGAACCTATTTTTAGTTAACCTTAAGAATGAACAGTTGCGTAGTAATTTCAATGAAATTGAATCAATCAAATAAAACTAAATATTTTTAAAGTCAACGGATTGATCCATATTTTATACACTCTGTTTATACAATAAACACTTATATTCTTTGTAAGAGTCACATATTTCTTCAAGATGAGTCTTGTAAGTCGTCTACAGACAAAAATGCCCGGTCTAACAAATTTATCGTCAACTTGATATATTTATTTTTCTTATCTTAGCGTTTGTACAACACCACCTTGTTAATCTAACAAAGGTGTGTGCCCATCGTCCTTCCAAGGGCCCTTCGTATGCATTACTTTGTCCTTGTTTTCCGCATTAGGCACAGCAAAGCTTCCTTGTGAATTCCAAGAAGCTCTCGTCATTCTCTCTCCTTTTCTGTCCAATTGCATTGTATTCTCACAGCCTTCCAGACAAATTCTCCCAACATTCCATAACGATATACGGTGCCTCCAGGGTGGTTAATTTATTCTCTACAAACGAAGTTATTAATTTTCTGTGTTGAAAAGCTACTGGTTTTTTTAAATCGTTAAAGGCTAGGCTAGTTTTCGGCGGTTTTGTTTTAATGTAATTTAAATTTATACGTAGGTGCTTTATAGGTAGACTAGAAATTGGAAAACGGTGGCTTTTTCTAAATATACTAAAATCATTTTTTTTTCAATTGAAAATGTTTTTTTATCCGTTCCTTAAAAACCTTTACTTGAAGAAAAATGCATAATGTTTATTTCCAATGTTCATAGACCTGTAGTTATTGGCAAGGCATTAGCATATGATATTGGTCATCTTAAATGACCAATTTTTAGTACATCGACTTTCTTATTCTTTCTATTAGATAGGAATCGGGAAAAAAATTCAAATTATGCATAATAAATGTGTGTCTATAACCTACGTATGTTAGAATTATTGAAATGAATTTCCTAATCTCAAAAAATAATATTGCCATTGGTGATTTTTTGTTTTTTCAGAAATACTTTGGTAATTTTTATATTTTACCAAAAATTTGGGGAAATGGTACTTACTTATAGAGTGATCATAAATACCTTTGAACGTTTGAACGTTGTACGTTTTGAGATATTACAAAGAACGGCCAGAAATTGCATTGCCGTCATATTTGATTTGCCGATCATTTTTAGCCAAAGAATCGTAGAACAGTTTTCTTTAAATTCTAGTTTTTATATGTGCTTCAAGATGGTATAAAGAAATTTAGAAATTAAAAAAAATATATTTGAAAATGTTCCTATTTCTCCGCTTTTTTCTTCGCAAACAGTGACGAAATAATTTCATTTCGTGATATTCCGTTATAAACTCTCTATATAGAGCAAGAGCTGGCTGTAGAAAACCTTTAAACTTTAATTTTGTTGTAGTTTGAAGCTGTTACTCGATAGGTAAAGTAATGAACCAAAAAGAAAAATAAAAAAAATTCTGTGCCAAGGCATTAGAACAAGATTTAACGAGACACAAAAATATATATATATTTTTTCTCTGTAAATACTAAATTTTAAGAGTAATTCCAAGCTGTTATTCCGTTGGTATGGTTGATGTACCAAAAAATGTTGAGAGAGCACATACAAAACTTATGAACAAATTCTGCCCAGGCACAAAATGATTTTTCTTGTGGTCGCTGTGAGTAAGTACTAACATTTCAAAAACATTTGATTCTGTTACTTGATCGGCCAGGTTTTCTGCAGCCAGCTCTTAGACTAATAGCATCAAGATTCTGCAATGTTTTTAGAGTGATAATTTCAAAGTTTTTAATAAATATTTATAAGAAAATCCAAGCGCTATATTTTTTAACCTTATCAATTATTTTATTTTAAGATAGGTATACAAAAGATTTTAGTGAATATCTTTGCTTTTTTTATAGTATTATTTTTTCTTTAAGTAAAAGATTTTAACTATAGACTCTCTCTGATGGCTGAAACATATTTATAAAATGGCCTGTTCCCAGATTTTTTCCTAGATCATGAAAACGGCTCAACTAATAACGTACATTTTACATTCATAAGATATTGGAACAAAAAAATGCAGTTATCTATAAACACAAAGCAAAGGTTGGAATTATTTGTCTCGCAAACCCGTTTTTGTGAACATAAATTCATAGACCATCATCTGCATTGTACTGTCAAAGTCAAGACAGCGATGAGGTCTGCACATTTTAAACGTCCCGGTTATCCTGATCCTGTTGTTTGCGGCGGGGTCACCTGCAGCAGCCGTCGACGGGTCCACTAACCCAGAGCGTTGCGGGCTATCGGGCGCGCCGGCGAGGTGAATGCTCCAATCAAGGACGCAGGTTCAAGTTCGGCATCCTAGTGCGCCGCAGCAGTGGAGTAGGGAAAAGAAAAACTGCACCGATTATTAATTTTTTGGTCCCCCAGGGACATGTTTTGTCGTTTAATCACTTTTCCTTCGTTCGTGGGTAGTGGACTGTAACTTATAATTCCATAACTGGAATTTCCAATTATTTATATTCAAAGAAATTTCAAATTTAATATGTGTTCGGTCATGCGGTGTTTTAAGACAATGAATTTTTCGCCTGTTGTGGCTGTCGAAAGGAAATAGAATTGTATCAAGTAAAAATGCCGCCCCGTCAAAGTAATATTGCCAGTAAATTTGAAAATGGAAAGCGGGGACGTTCTAGCTAGAGATAAAAGTTGCTATAAATATTTTCGTTACTGGAATGTCATAGTAATTATTTTACGTTAATTTACAAGTACCTAATATTTTAAAAATATTTGTTTACTAATGCAGTAAACGGAATATCAAAAAGTGACTCTGACTATGGAACCTCCAAATTTTTCTACCATTTTTGAGATAGAAATTTGAAATTTGTAGGATTAAGGACTTAATCTAAAACTAATTTCTGACAAATGTAGTGCTACCCTTTTATGTTCTAAACAACAAACAGGTGTTGTTAAAATGAAGCTGAATATTAAAATCAACTGCAAAGATAACTTTCACTAATAGTCTAAAAATCTGGGAATAGTTTTTGTTGAAAATTTCAGAACCACGCGAGAGGCAAACTGCGAAGGAAATCTGGTGTACACTCAGAAGGAAATCCGTGAAAATCTTAAGGAAATCCGAGGAAATCTTAGAAAATCCGAAGAAATCTTAGGAAATCCCAGGAAATCTTTTGCTTTTCGGATTTCTCCTCCCGCTCTTCAAAGATTTTTTGAAAAAAATCGAGGAAATCTTAAAGAAATCCTAGGAAATCTTAAGGAAATCTGAGGAAATCTTAGTAAATCCGAATAAATTTTAGGAAATCTCAGAAATCTTTTGCTTTTCGGATTCTCCCCCGCTCTTCAAAAATTTTTTTGAAAAAAATTAGAGAAAATCTTTTTAAATCCCAGAAAATCTTAGGAACTCTCAGGAAATCTTAGAAAATCCGAGGACAAAATTTTGGGCGGAACCATGTAAAAAAATTATTTAACTTACATTAACTTGAAATGTTGATCATGCATGTAAGAGTCCATGAAATTAGGATTTAGTGTATATAGAAGAAACCAAGGTCTTAGAATTGTTTTGGCATCATCCACCCTCACTGTCACCCCCATTACCACCCACACCCAATTGTTAAAGAGGGTGAAAAAATAAAATTGTTATTTAGTGTGTGTATAAGAACAAAGTCCTCAACAATGTTTTTTGGTATGGGCCTCCGCCGAAAATCTGCAAGTAGTGATTCCTTAAGCAGAGGTTTTTTTTATTAGGTATTTACCCATTGTATACTCCAACTTAGTATACTAGGTATAATGAAATAAATTAAATTATTACTAGTAGTAGTAGTAAATTAAATTTTAAGTTAGGTTAAGTCTCACTTAATTTGGGTTTGATGTAAGAATAGTCTTTGGCTACATTTCGCCCATATTTTATTACAATAAAAATTGAATGCATTTTCTTTTTTCTTATCTACGCAATAAATAAAAATGATTAAAAAATTATTAGGCGTCTTATCATTTTATTATTAAAATATTGTATATTTAGGTAATTTTTCTGAAGCATTAAATTTTCCGTACAAATCTTTTCTGATTTAAAATAAGTCCATAAACCAAAAAAATAACATTTGTTTGTTCTTTTAAGAAAGCCGCACGTACCCATATTTTTCATCTATTTTTCTTGTTATATCGTTTCTCAAATTATGATCATATCTTTATAATATACTAGCTGATGCCCGCGACTTCTTGCGCGTGGAATTAAGAACATTGACATACTAACTTATACCTATAAAGAAGTACTACATACTCACTGAGTACTCCTATAGTACTCAGGAAGTAGTACTCGAGTAAACCCACTGCGGATCCATAGTTCTCAGGGAAATCTACTTCGCATCCATTGTACTCGAGGAAACCCACTGCGTATCCATAGTACTCGGGCAAACCCACTGCGCATCCATTGTATACGGGGAAACTCACTGCGCATCTATAGTACTCGAGGAAACCCACTGCATATCCATTGCATTCAGGGACACCCACTGCGCACCCACTGAACTCGAGGAAACCCACTGCACATCCATTGTACTTGAGGAACCCACTGCGCATCGCAATTTGGAAACAATTCATTATTCTGTTTTTGTGTTAGAGCGAGTGAAACGAAAAAATAATTATTTTTATCGACAATAAAGCACATGGACGGGTAGGTGTCAAATTTCATGCTTAAAAACATTCCTCTCCCTGTTCAATCGTTCGGGGGGTATCTTTTTGAAAACCGTCGAATACGTGCCTCCTTATTTCCTCGGAAGAGCTCATCGCTGGAATATTGCGTTTCTGACTTACGCGATTTCAGAGATACGGGTACCCTTTAGACCAACTACCACTCCTGTTTTCACCCCTTCAAAAAGTGAAAATCGAAATTTCGTGTCTCTCGTGTCTAATAGTCTAATAGATTCTAATAAAGAGTATCTCTGCCAAATTTCACGCTTCTAGGTCTAACCGTTTCCGAATAGCTTAAAAATCTTCCCCTCCCCGTTCACTCTTTCTGGGGTCTCTTTTTGAAAACCGTCGAATACGTGTCTTCTTATTTCCAAGAAGAGTCCATCGCTCGAATAATCACGTTTAAGACTTACAAAAAGACTTACCCTTTCACCCCTTCAAAAAGTGAAAAACGAAATTTCGTTTTACACGTATCTAATAAAAAAACATTTCTGCCAAATTTCTAGGTCTAACCGTTTCCGAAAAAGCCTAAATTTTCAACCCTCTTAAGGGTCGAATTTCGAAAAATCCCTTCTTAGTGGTTGCCTACGCCATTAGAGGAACCTCTATGCCAAATTTGAAGTTTCTAGACCCAGCGGTTTGAGCTGTGCGTTGATAGATCAGTGAGTCAGGGTATTTTTTGATATATATAGTTTGGTTTCAGGCAGATTTAAATATTAGCTGATATGTTCTCACCCGGTAATCGCATACTTATTAGGTGTTGACTTGAATGACATTCAAATTGTGCATGTGCATCCTTTAGAAAAAATGCAAATAAGAAAGCGAGTATACAGTTATTGCTGACTAATATCCTGGAACATTAATGTAAACACTGAATATTATTAAATTACATTTTTAGTGATTATAAAGTTATTATTTACAATTATAAATTATCAACGGAAATTTTAATTATGCTCATTGCAGAATGAATTATTTATCGTTTCACAAATCTCGAACAAAAGTATTAAGAGTAATTAGAGTTGTTAAATGGAATATGACTTGGAAAATTTAGTAATCCGTTAATATTAACCAGTTTTTTTACCAAAGTTGTATTTGAAATTTTTAACATGGTGCGTGATATAATCCTATAGCAGTTTAATAAAAGAGACTCCGACGGTTTAGAAATTATTTTTAAAATCGTGGTTTAGTGCTATCAGTTTTGACACTTCTTTGTATATCGAAACCGATAGTATTTTGAATACGTCTTATTGAATTGACAACAACATTTTTAAATCCAAATAAAATCTTTAACAGGGCAACGTTTGTTTGCCAAAAATGTTATCACAGTATGTATACCTTTACATTTTTTTATTTTTTTCAGATTCGTATTCATAAAGTTACTAAAATAAATTCGACTGAATGAAAGTAATTTCTTAAAACTTTATAAGGGCAATACTGTCAGCGCCAACTTGAATCTAACCCCAATTGGGTGTTTAAAAGTTTTGAAAGATTTATGTATAAAAGGAGGGTAAGAATTTCAACGGCGATTGACTGGTTCTAATCAGCTTAAAGGAACTTCTCAAAATAAATCTGGATATAATAAAGATAAGAGTCTTCTCAACTAAACTTATCCGATTGAGAATATTGTTGGTGTTCATATTTTATAACGTGTTTTAAATTACAAAACTTGTTAAATGCAGCAGTTGCCTCAGGCTGTTCGGTATGAACATAGTAAATGTACGTACTTTTTTACTCTTTAATGAATCCATTGCACAGTGGGCCGAAATCAGAAGAAAGTGCCAAAAAATCGAATTATGTCTTTAATGACTCAGAAATTAGACGTATTACAAGAAAAATAATTTTAAAAATTCAAGGGGTGTTTTTTTAAGTGGCAATGCATGTGTTTTTTCACAAACAGTATGTTTTAAATAATTTAAAAAATACGAAGGAATGTATGAAAAAAAATTCAAGCTCAAGGGATTGGTTTTCACGGGCTTGTTACTACATTTTGAAAAAAATGTAGTATAGTTTTGCATTTTTCCCGTGGACCATCGAAATCCGAAAAAGACGTCGGATCGAAATGAAAGTCATATCTATCGACTCGAGAGCGAATTTAGAAAATTCCGTCCGTCGGTCAGTCGGTCTGTCTGTCGGTCTGTCGGTCTGTCCGTCACGCTCAGCCCCCCTAATCCGTTTTCAGATTTCGATGAAACTTGGGTGGTTAATAGGATGCCTTTAGAAAATTTTAACGCTGGAAGTTCGGCTCCGTTCGGAAACCGGAAGTACCCGATATAGACGTTTCAAGTTTTTCGGGAAAAATTGAATAACTCGGTAACGGGCAGTCGGATCGAGATGTTTCAAAAAAGAGATGGTGCCGCTGGTAACGATCTACAGATAAGTATACCGGAGACAATGTCGAAAAACAAATGGAAATTGATTTTTTTTGCAAAAAACTGGTTTTCTCGAAATCGGGCTAGGAAGTACGATAACTGTCCAGGATATCGATCGATTTCGATGAGACTTGGTGGGATCAAAAATGCAGCCTATTGCTGGCGACCCGAATCCGTTGACCGCAAGTATTTTTTCCAAGGCCGAGTTTGATTTTCCAAAGATATTGATAACTCCCGAACCGAAGGTCCGATTTTGATTTTCAAAAATGGCGATTGTAGGGCTCGATCAAGTCTATTAGGTGACGTTTGTGAGAAATTTGACAAAACAAAAGCGAATCTACAAATCCTGGAAAACTTATTTTTTTGGATATACCATCCTTCGGAGGGGATGTAAAGGAGGCGGTCCCTTGTCTATTAAATGTTAGGCAAGTAAAAGATCCCTACTCTTCTTAAGGGAAGAGGTTGGGGGTAGCTCGTCTCCTGGCATCGGTGATAGGCCCTGGTAGCGGAAATAAGCCGACGTTAAATAGTTAATAAAAAAAAAACTTATTTTTTTTATAGATTCTACAAATACCCGACAGTTTCCTAATGAAAATCGAAAATTAAGTATTCCGACGATCAATCTCTATAACCGGTATAAGGCACGGACTTTTTCGGACAAAAAATCTGAAATAGAGTTTTTCAAAAAATTAAAAATAAACGAGTTATTTACAAAGATGCATGACCACAATATAACCGATGCCCTTTCTGTATTTCAAAATGTAGTTAGCCTTTACTTTAGTCAATGCAAAAAAAAAGGTACTGAATCATCCCAACAGGGATAAAAAGCATATCAAAATGTAGTTTTTAGCTTGTTAATTTGGCAAAGTGGAAATTCATGCATTTTTTCTCGAACAACTTTTTATTTAATGACAGAATATGAAAAATGTAATTTTAAAAACTAAGGACAGATTTTTATTTATTTTATTTGAAAAATGACACATACCCCATTTTTTCGCGATTGCTATTCAAAATGAGCTTGAACATAGGCACGATATAAATAGATGGATACTTTATTAGTATCAATATGTACAAACAGTGTTTACACGCGTTAAAAGGTTTGCTAAGATGAGCTGAATAATGTAAAATAGTAAATAAATTAAGTGTATAAACGTTATAGTTAAAATCAATAATTAAAACAAAGTTATACGAGGACAAATTTAAACAAGCTAAAAACGTAGGTACTCTTCGCCAATTTACTGAGCTTTTTATATAATTGTTACACATTCTATAGGATACTCTTTTCCTAGTTTTCTTGTAAATAATGTTAGTTTTTGGACGTCCTAAATTTTGTGATACCAACTTTGTTGTGAAAAAAAATATATGAAAAAAAAAAATTAAAAAAAAAAAACATCCAACCTGTGTCTATGTGGATTTGTGGATTTGAACGCACGATCTTTGGATTGCAAGCAAGTCAAAAGCTTAGCCACTGGACCATCACAGATTACTACGAAAAGTGAATGTCTGTAATATATATCTTACGAGAATCATATTTCAACGCATCTGATGATATCTCCACTTAAAGATTCTTCAATAAGAGTAATACCTGGGGAGAAATAGATGTTTGTTTTTGAGGGTGCCATAGTTGTCAATATATTCATTTTATTGATTCTTGATTGATTGATTGGTTGATTTACCAGCGTGCGTTAGGCATTGCTGCCACTCCCAGGTATACCGCTGGGCCGGCTACATCCACACGAATTGGAATTGGGTCATGCTTGTTGCGAGAACCACATGACAATTTCATTTGGTTTAGTGAAAAATTATAATTGAACAGGCCCGGATTGGCGGGGGAGTTACCAAGTAAAACTTGGTGGGCCAGTGAACATTGGAGCCGCCGCACGTTTTTTTGTGATTTTCTCGCCCCCGCTCATCAATTTTCATTTCCAAGGGAAATTTTCCCATTTGTCTTGAGTGGGTCTATATAAGAAATCAAACTGGGGCCGAAAAAAATTCTCAGTCCGGCCCCATAAGTGAATAGCGTTTAACAAAATTTTGTAAAGTAAACAAATAGAAAATGATCAGTAAAATAATACATGTTGCACGATTAAAAAAGAAAATGACCAGGAACGCATGCACAGTATTTTATTAAATTTTATACAGTATTATACAGAGTGAAGTGCCCCAAAAAAATTAGATACAGAATATTTTATTCCAATTTACCCAGTAAAAATAATAAATGTTTAGTAAAAAACGACTTTTATTTTTGTTACTTTATGATGCAAATAAACTTTTGTATCGCATCTGACCTTTTCTCAAATTTTTCTTCTGTTTTTATAATTTTGTACATTGTACACTACTCAAGTTATCTGCTGTATTATTTGGCGAGCATATAAAAGTGCATCGCTTTATTTAACATTTTCTAATGTATGGACCATTTTTTGTTATTTTTCTATAAAACATGTTAAGTATATTATCTTACTGAATGAACATCTATTGCTTCAACTAAAAAATTACTATTTTTACTGAACATTTGTATTTTTTCTGAGCATCTATTGTTTTTACTCAGCAATTATTGTTTGTAGAACATATTTCATTTTACTGGTTATCTTTTTTTACTGTTATCTATTATTTTTACCAAACACAAACACTCGTTATTTAACTGGGCACATATTAAGTTACTAAATATTTAAAAATTCCAACTAGCACCAAAGTATCAGGAATCTCGAATGAGTAACCATAATCTAACCACCACTAATGCACGATTTTGATGCAAAAATAACTTCATTTGACAAATCTAGAGTGGCTGCCCCGTAGTTTCTACTTCAGATGATTACTTTGTAGCTATGTGACTTCTACGTAACTTTTCTGGTACATGGGGACGTCGTAATTACCAGTGGGACGACCTTTAGAACTTTATGGTAGCAGCAACTGAATGTGGCTTCAAAGTTGCAATTACTTTGAAGTAGCTTTGATAGTTCCCGTAATGTTCTGGGAACCTTAACTTCACTTTTTTGGGTGTCTGTGTAATATATTTGCATACGCGATTTTCTAGAAAATGGTGGAGGATCCGGTGACACTCATATATTACACAGACATGCACAAAAGAAGGTCTGTTTCTGGGACACCATTGGCCATTGGCCAATGTATTTCGACATACATCAGGTATCCGTTTAGCTCCTTTACCCACCAATTTTTAGTAAATCGCGAAAATAATCTAAATTATGAGTTTTTTTAGGCACATTTCTAAATCAGTAAATATCGCTCGTAGAGAAAAAAAAATTCATATCATGTTAGTGAACGAAATCTGAACAACTTTCAAAATGTCCGGCCGTCCGTCTGTCCGTCTGTCCATCTATCCGTCCGTCACGTTTCTTGTAAGCACGATAACTTAAGAAAGAAAAGTCCGATTGTATTGAAATTTGGAAAGTAAGTTAGTGCTAGCTAGAGGAAAAGCCCTTTTTGAAAAAAATCAATCAGTAAATAAAAAATAAATAAATCATTTAAATTTGAAAAAAAAAATTTTTTTCTTAATTGTTATCATTTGTATATATCCTTTTCGATATCCGACCCTCTACCATACCAGGCGTTGCCTATTTTCCGGCAACCTCTCTAGCCATATTTTCCTATACGACAACTTCTTATTTCTCCACCTTTAATCTTTACTAAAACCTATAACCAACCTTCTCTATCTGTTTTATCCTTTTTGTTCTTTTGTCCTTTTTTGTTTCTAAATTCCATCTTGACCTATAAATTCTTAAAAACCAAAATATTTCTTACCATATTTTTTTAAAGTTCCACGACATTTTCCTGGCGGCAGGAAGACCACCAGGGTGGAATTACTTCAAACGGGTTTTTTCGTTGAGTTCTGTTTTCCCGTGCCAACAACCAAAATTATATAAGTGCTTTGCCTAGTGAGTGATAATTTTTTACAATTTTCTTTTAATTAGCTTTAGGTCCGTGTGGACACATTTTTAATTTTATTTTAGTTTTTAAGTCTGCCTGTGACAGACAGGAGTACTAACTTATAAGACATCCGTCGTTAAGCCAAACCGGACCTGCCTCGCCCAGCCCTGCAATCACCACGGCACTCAGCGCCGTGATTGTCTGGCTGGCTCCGGGACAGGTTCCGGCGAGGAGCATAAATGTATATAAAAATGTTTAATAAATTGTTATTGTTGTTGTTTTGTTTGTCTGGCAATCCAAAGGTCTTATGTTCGAATCCCCGACAGGGCGTTTTTTTTCATTTTTTTTTTCTTATATTTTTTTTTCCACAACAAAGTTGGTATCACAAAATTTATAGTCCAAAAACTAACATTATTTACAAGAAAACTGCGAAGAGTATCCTATAGAATGTGTAACAATTATGTGAAAAGCTCAGTAAATCGGCGAAGAGTATAATGCTTCAACTAGTTTTTACTTACTCTTAGCAAATATACTTTACGTTTAAATATAATACTGGACATTTAATTGCCACCTGTTTAGTATTAGTGTTTCAGTGGTGAAGTTGGGTTGTTTATATAAACGATCTAATTTTTGTTACTAGAAGTGAACAGCAAAATTATTCATTACTCAAGAAGAAAGGTATGTACATAGTGATATTAACCGCATTTACCTAAAACGGTCGCGGTCCCCAAATTTCTTATTGTAATCGATAATCAAAACGAGTAGAAGTTCTACTACATCGAAAACGAATCAAAAAGCCCAGTCCTGCACCCACGGTTGAACGGATGTCCTTCTAAATAAATTTTGTGATGAATCAAATACCTTAAAAGTTAAACCAACTTTTTTATTCTGACCTGAGGTAATGTCGCCTCTCCGTCGCATCTCTTTCTTAGTTTATTGCATGATTATATATTTTGCTATGTCGGCTTCTACCTGCTTTTAGCAATATATTGTATACTAGGTAGTGCCCTCTAAGAAGTGGAAAATAATAGTGTATATACATAACTAATCATTTCAGATTGTAAATGTGTAATTTGTATTATATGTTCGTGACTTGTTTTACAGTTACGGGTTTAACACATTATTGCTTAGAAGTGAAATAATTATGTTAAAAGGAAAGAAAAATAATTGTTTTGAAATCTGTTTGGGAATATCCTCAAATGTAGAAAATGAGTTTTTTCAATAATATTGGGTGATGCTTTGTTATACACCTACACGGTGAGTATTAATTGTCTCAAATTGCATGTATTTCTATCCCGGTTATTTGTGGAGAGAAAGGCGCTTGAGTGGGGAACATTTTGAGGAATTTTATGACTCCACGCCATTTTTAAATTTGGTCTCGTTATCTTCGTTTTCAAGATAATTAAATTCCACAAAATGGAAATGGACAATTTGAAATGTGTGCCCTATTTTCTGATTGTTTTAGTAGTGTATACAGTAATTATGATAATAATACCTTACCCACTATTTTTTTTTACTAATGCACAGTCCAATCATGATTATATTAGTACATCAGAGATAAAGAGTTCTATCGATTCACTGAACACAAAAAGAGGACCGGGTCCAGATGGTTTATCTCCTTATTTCATTACACAATGCAAAGAAAGTTTATGTATTCCTTTGAAAATTATTTAATATGTCCTTAAAAGCCGGCCATTTTCCGGACAAGTGAAAAATGGCAATTCATAAAGGTGGTGCAAAGAATTATATAACAAATTATCGCCCTATCAGTAAATTGAGTATATTTGCCAAGATATCAGAATTATTTGTACATAATTAAGTGAAGTTAAGAATTTAATTATAAACCAACAACATGGGTTTTTTCCTAAACGTTCTGTTGAAAGTAATTTGATCTGTTATTCGGAATATTTAGGTAATACTATGGATAATCGGACTCAGGTTGACGCCGTGTATACCGACTTCGATTAGGCATTTGATAGAACTAACCACTTAAAACTCATGTTATAGTTAGCTGAAGTTGGTATTGACATCCTGCGCTGGATCTATTCATACATTTTTAATAGAACACAAGTAGTTAATGTTCTTGTATCCTTTTAATGTTCCTTCTGGTGTTCCTCAAGGAAGCCACCTTGGACCTCTCCGCTTTAATATCAATGTTAATGGCATAAACAAATGTTTCATGTTTTGCAATTTTTTAATGTGTGTTGTTGATTTAAAGTTATTTCTTGCAATTCAATAGAGGAATGCGGTAAGATTCAAAGATATGTAAACAGACTAAGTGCTTATTGTACACAAAAAGATGTCATTGTTAACAATAAAAAATGTTGCTCAATAACTTTTACAAAGAATCGTAATATTATAATATAAATGTCTTAGGTGTTATATTAGATACAAAATGGTCTTTTCAACCACATATAGATAATATAGATATATGCTGAGATTTATTATCAGAAATTGTAGAAACTTCAAGAATCCGAATTCAGTTATATTTGTCTATTATGGATTTGTACATAGTAAACTAAATTTCGTCTCATCGGTTTGGATAAGCAGAATGGAAAATATTCAATACAAATTATTAAAATTTTTGGCAAGTAGATTCAGTTTACCTGAAACTAATAATAATTATAAAACTTTAAGGCTACACTTTAAATTGGTATCTGTCAACGATAGGCGAATTATATTGCTGATTTACTATTACTACACAAAATTTTAAACAACTTGATAGACTCCTCAAATTTATTATCATCTATTCATTTGTACACCCCAACTAGGCAGTTTAGAAATAATAATTTATTTATGCAGCCATTTAGTCGCACAAACTTGAGCCTTATTCACCTTTGTGTCGCATAGTAAGACATTTTAATAATTGTACTGAGATAGACATATTTGAAACGAACGCTTAAAAAACATGTTTGTCAATGTTTCTTAAATATTTTTCGTTATTTGTTAATATATTGTGATATATCGGTGCCTCGGTGGCTCGGGGGTGCGGGTCCGTTTTCGGCGTGGTGGTGCTGGGGACACTAATGGGTTTTCAGATTCAAGGGGCCCGGTAGTGTCCTTGGCTCTGTTGCGCCGGGGATGGAGTTCTCTTGTGCTTCTGAGACACTGATATAACTGTTAATTGTAACAAATTTTATATTATTTTTATTATTGTCATAGTTTTGCTAGTCATTATAATAAGTCTACCATTACTTTTGTGGAATTGATATTCGATTTGTATCCCAAAGTTAATAAATAATAATCAAATAAAAAGTTTTCTTTTTTCTTTTTAAGCGCGTTATCCACCAACGTTTCGCTTTTAATGCCCCCTTTGCTTCTTTGCTTTCAGTACATACTAAATGAAAATAGCCCTCGAGATTTTCATGTTTTTACCAGACATATTGACTATTTTAAAACCAACACACGATTGGATCAACATGACCACACGCAAATAATAATTTTTGTATAAAACGAGCACACACGCACATTGTTCAGCTGATCCGTGCGTGCGTGGTCTAGTCGAGATGCATCTTTACTTTCAAGGCGTATTTTGATTTTCTCTTGATTAATTTAAAAAGAATGTTTTTGTTTATTTAAATTCCTTTACATTTGCAGTAAATATTGACAACACTAAATAAAAATATTACTACTAACTCCATTCGGTTACGATCCATCCGAAGTCGGTGTCGGCACTGGCTCCGGTTTTGCCAGTGTGTGTGAAAAATGTTTTTAAATGCGCGAAAATTGAGGTAGTAAATGCAGTCATAATTTGCGTTTAAACAACATAATTATAACATGTTATAAAATCAAGAACCGTGAAAGGTTTTTTATTTCCTTTTCCTCTTTAAATCAACTCATTTAATATTAATTAATTTACGAGCAAAATGCAGGATTATATATTTAAAATTAAAAATGCCATTAGTGATTATTAGCCAGCGAGTAATAAAACTTTTATAAAAGTTAATTTACCGACGTTGATATGCACTATTTAGGTGGTGATTTTAAAAGGAATTTTATGTAATTTTTTAATAACTGTTTGCTGCCTACATCTGGTTGGTCTATTATAATCTATTAAATGCGCTGTCAAATACTCTTTGATTCTTTGTTTGCTATGTATAAAATTTAATTATTGCATTCCCACAGTCTAACTAATAAATGTTTTCCAGCAATTTTCGTTACAGCCTGGTGAATATTTGAACTTGTGTCCTCCAGATATCTAGTGACGTGTATGAATCGAAAAGTTTCCGATCTTGTTATTCAAAAACAGTCAGTGCAAAGTGCAAGAGCGATAGCCGGTTATTAAATGTGATTGAAGATACGTAAGACTTCTCACTTCTTTTATTATCAAAACTTTCTCGAGGAGTGTTTGATGGTGGGCAAGTGATTACAAAACATCTAAATTCTTTGATACTCTGAGTACTTTTCCCACGGCATTCCAGACCAAGATCTTTGCCATTTTGGTCTGTGCACAGGAGAATATCTGCAAGAGATATTCTGTATATATGTAGAGATAGTCAAGCGGCCCTCAAGGCCCTTGATCACTTAGAACCAAATCGTTAATGGTTCAGGAGTGTAAACAGGCTTTCTGTGAACGCGGCTCATCTAATTGGGTCAAACTTCTGTGGGTACCTGGGCACCGTAACATTGAGGATAACGAGTAGACAGATATGGGCCAGGGAGGACTCCCATAAGCCCGTACTGGGTCTGGAGCCAGTTCTTGGTTACCCTAGATCAAATGCTAAGAAGGTAATTGAAAATTGAACTTGTTCCCAGTTTGTCGACTTCTGGGCCTCCCATCCAGGACTTCGACAAACGAAACTCCTTATTTCAGGGCCCTTGCCGAAGCGAACAGAGCTGGGAAGTACTTCAGAATCGTGGTAGTCGATAATTCCGACTACGAATCTTGTGGAGATGTGGAGGAAACTTCCATCCACATTCTAACCTCGTGCCCCGGTCTTGCGACCTTGAGGCGTAAACACTTCGGTATTGGTTTTCCTGTGCTGGAGGAAATAAGGAATGCCCCTTGCTGGAAGATTCTGCTGGCTTTTAAGTTAGAATCAGACCTCAATAACGAAATTCCTTGATTTTATAGCGGAAGCACAATGGGTCACAGGATTTGGGTGCAGCGACGTTTCATCTCCCCGCTAAGAAGAAGAAGATTATAAAACAACGGTCTTTTTTAGCATACACAATTCCAAAAAGGATTTCCGATTTTGATCCACATCGCGCAAATAGTACTTCTTGTAACAGATTGATGTCCCATTGTTTGGTACAATTTAAAAAAGTCGGCCATTATTTTCAGCCTTAGAAATTCCCGAGCAGTTTACGGATATAAGTAAATATACAATATCACAGAGACAATAATATGTTATTAAGCACTCAACACTTTTATGGGTAAACACAGACAGATCCGAAAACCATCAATAGTCGCCTAGTCTCAGTAGCACAGGCCTGTATAACACATCACAGGGGTACTAAAATAGGTAGAGTGCAGCAGAACATGAGTGCAGCAGAACATGGAGAGCACAACAATAAGCTCAGCAGGCTGCAGTGCTCTCGAAGTCCTTTAATTGAATAATCCAAAATATTTCAGATCATAATATATATTTACAACATGGTTTGAATTAGCTCCATCATCTCATGCGCAGAAAAAGTTGTATTTTGATTTCTAGGACGAGAATACCTGCGGCGCGGTAGCTTAGTCGGTTAAGGCGTATTGTGTGACGAATATGCTGGTCGACTGTCTATCGCGTTCTGGGTTCGAGCCCCGGCCCCAGCACTGACAGTGCCGGATGTATGTCTGCGTGTTTCCAAATTTGTAACCCCCTTCCTGACAGCCTTGGCTTTGGATTTGGAGGTTGTCTACTATATGTGGCGTGTTTATGTTTATGTATGTACCTTGACTACTACAGTAGTAAACGGCATATTTGCGATGATTTTCATCTCGAAAATATTGACGAGTACAGAGCTGCTATTGTTCAATCGGCCCTTAAGCTTACAAAAGTTTTAATACCACTGTTGTTAAATGTCACAACCATAGTTACTACGCTGTTACTATGACACAGAGTAGCCTGTTGACGAATACTGTCTTAACGCGTAATTTCCTTGATTACATTATACCTACTGCATAATAAAGATTGACGTTACAGGTAGTTGACCCGTCCTGAATGCATCAGAACATGAAAGAAATATTAAACTTTAGTTGAGGATAATTAAACTATTACCGGAAAAGAAATAAGTGTTTCTTAACTGCTGATGGTACCGTGAATGATTAGTGGTCATAAAACTTAGGTATTTTTTCTGTGCTGCCGTAAGGTGAATCTGCAAATGCGATTGCGTTTGATAACGAGAAATAGTAAAGAACAGGTCCCTTGGTTATCGTTTATCGTCGGTGATTTCTCACAACTATGTTAAAAGCTTTGACAATGTATGGTGACTTTAGGACGGATACACTATCAGACCGCCGATTTCCGCAGTATCTGCATTTCATGGAATATTTTCTTGCATCTTTCTTGTCCTCTTGATCTCATTGATAGGCGCTACTGATATATTGCTTCATTGTATATAGTGGATGTGTGAATACCAGCAATTTTCCAATGGACTTGATACTGTACCGTTAGAAACAATTTCTTAACCAGCATAGTTTTAGAAAGAAAGCGAAAAAATGAATTATTGCATTATTTCACAAAATAAGTATTGAACATGATAATCCCACGCATTGTACCAAGACTTAGCATTGAAAATAACTAACGTAATGTCTTAAAAATGCAAAACTTTATTATTGTATGTATTGTACTGCAGACAAAGTGCTACCTATTCGTATATCAAATTGAACTCAATCGTCAACATGGAAATAAATTTTTATATATCATACCAGAGACTATCATACTATCGAAGATGGATTTATATATTTTTTATCTAAATTAACAATATTTAAGATAGCTGAGTGCTAGGGTGGCTCAAAATACCAGTGGCAAAAACCTTTTTGATTTTTTTTGTTTCACCTCCATATTTGTTCGAAATCGGTTAATATTAACACCTGCCTCCGAGACCATAAAATTTTTCATATATTTCTTATGGGAAAAAGTAATTTCTTCGTAGCGACAAAATCGTGAGAATATAGTGAAATCAAAATAGCACCCACAATTATCCAGTGAACTAAGTCCCCGAAAGTCCCTTTTCTAGGTTCCAAAACTGACCCCATAAAGGTAAAACTAGTGTATGACGTATTTTTGGCGTTTTACTATTGTTTATTTGCTATTCTGTTGCACAAATTATTATTACTTCAGATTCTAGTTTTTGTTAATATTTTTCAAATTGTTTAAACAATTATACTTTATTTAAACGATTATATTTTGCTGTACATTTGCAAGTTAGTTATTTAATTTTGTTGATTCACAGGTCAACTTGTTGACCTGTGGAAAAAAGGAACTGCGCTTTTGGTCAGAACCATCTTATCCTATGTTTTTCGACATGCTGTAAAATCGTCTGTTATTAAAACAAAATTATCCCCTAAAAAGGGCAAAAAAAGATCTTGTCCTCAGGTTCTGATCTAATTTTTTGGAAGTATTTTGACGTCTGAAGCCAATTTTGGACAAAAAAAAAATATATACTAATACCACCTTTTATCCCCTAAAAAGAGCAAAAAAAAAAAGATCTTGTCCTAAGATTCTCATCTAACTTTTCTTAAGTAATTTGACGCGCTGAAGCCAATTTTATACAAACAAATTTTTTCTATACTGTTGTTTTTGTCTACCATCCATTTTAGCCGTAAAAAGGACAAATAAAGGTCTTGTCCTAAGGTTCTGATTTAACTTTTCTGAAGTATGTTGACACGCTGAAGCCAATTTTGGACAAAATTTTTTTTTCTATCGTGTCAGTTTCCCTCTACCACCCCTTTTATCTCCTAGGGATGGCCTAGACCTTTTTTTTTTTTTTTTTTTAGTCATTTTTAGAGGATAAAAGCGGTGGTAGAGAAAAACTGACACGATAGAAACATTGTTTTATCCAATTTTGTCTTTAGCGCGTCAGAATTCTTCAGAAAAGTTAGATCAAGACCTGCTTTTGCCCTTTTTATGAAAACTGACGATAGAATTTTTTTTGTCCAAGATTGGCTTCAGCGCGTCAAAATACTTTCGGATAAGACCTTTTTTTTTGTAATAATTGTTTGTAATTATTGTTTAAACAATATATTATTGTTTATATCATCATTCTTCAGGATAATACAAGAGAGTTGTAGTTTGTTAAAAACTTTTCAGTTTTCCTTCTACTCTACTCTCTACTCATGTTATATAGAAAATGCATTTTTTAAACAATCCATAATTGTTTAAGTAATTTGCAAACTCTATTAGAAACTTTTAATCAATAAAATTAAATAACTTATAATCTTAAACATTGAAATTTTACAAAATAGCAAAAAATTATAATTATAAACAAAAAAGGGTCTCATGGAAGTTAATTTGGAAAGAAATTATTAATTCGTATTTTCTGAAAAAAAGACTTGTGTGCAATTTTTGTTTCTTTCTATCGCAAATTTACGAAAAAATATATGTCTCCTATAAAAACTACGTATTATAATAAGATTGGCCCATTCAAATACGAACATGAATGCAATATGTCTAGTTGACTTTCGTCCACTGGCAATAATGTCTTTAACGGTCAAGCGGCAATTGGTATATCTTCGCATATGAGGTGTTCGCAAAGTTCGCATTACGATGGACACATCTATATGTTTTATTTATCTGGGCCTGCTAAGCGGTGTTATTTACCATTCCGAAAAAAAACCCTTAATAAGCCTTTTGGTTAACTGCTTCTGAAGCTGTATTTGAGTTTTTTACTAATTGATTTTTTTTTTGTTTCAGGTAAGACCAAGGGGTAATTGCAGACGCAAACGTAAAATAAACATTAGGCTATTACTGTAAGTATGTATAGGTATCATGTAATAATTCAATTAAACGCATAAATGGTGGTAGCGCGTTCCAAAATTGAGCACGTGAACTCAAGGTAGCTGCCAATGTATTTATTGTCTACTCACATTCGCTTTAGTAGCTGTTTCGTTACTGGCATACACATGTAATATACAGATTAAGATTAACGCTTCCCTATCACCTGTGCTGCGGCTTGATACTCAGAAAGAAAGAGAAGGAAGTTAAATGCTGTTTGACCTCTCTGGCCTTAATTGTCATGTGATTGTCCGATGCTTGCGCGCGTCATTCAAATCACGATCAAAGCTCGTTCTAGATTGAGAAAGAATTACAACATTTGTCATATTTCTCTTTCTTTGCAGTCATTGCGCCCCAACGCCTTTGGACCAGCCTGTATGTTACTATGATTGTAGTTTTAGTAGGTGGTGGATTTATGCACTAAAAATGTTAAAGTCGATCGTAAAAGTGGCCCTATATTCAATTAAATAGGCGTAAAAAATACATTTAAAAACTTTAAAAAGTAAAAATCCCAACGGTCTCATCTTTCCGTTTCAGTACAATAGTACTCAGTATTTAAGAATCAAAATTGGCGCTTTCATAATAGCCCACCGAAATTAGCATTTGACCTGGACAAAATTAGTAAAAATCTGAATTTTTGCACAGACGTTCTTTGAGGAGTCCCAAACCCAAATCCACAAAAATCCCAACATGGTTACATAAGATATTGAAGGTCAAAGTTTTTTGCAAATATCTCGCGTCCTATGCATCGGATGCTCATGAGGTCAATGTGAAAGTTGTAGAGTAGTAAATTATCTACAAGTTGTCTTTTTGTTTTTGACCAACCCCCCCCCCCCCCTTTTCGAGATATTCAAGGTCAAAGTTTCAAATACATGTTTTTTCGCGAATATCTCGAGCCAAAAAAATTGGGCAGCAATAAAGTTAACACAAAAGTTGTAGAGAATTCAATTATCTACAAGATTGGTATTTTTCATTTTTTCCCAAAACCTCGCCCTTTTCGAGATATTCAAGGTCGAAGTTAAAAAAAAACTGTTTTTTGTATGTAGACTTCATGTTCAACTTCAACCTTGAATATCTCGAAAAGAGTGAGGTTATAAGAAAAAATTCAAAATACCAATCTTGTAGATAATTGAATCTCTACAACTTTTATGTTAACTCTGTTGCTGCCCGATTTTTTGGCGCGAGATATTCGCGAAAAACCATGTTTTTGAAACTTTGACCTTGAATATCTCGAAAAGGTTTGGTAAAAAACAAAAAAGACAACTTGTAGATAATTTGATTCTATACAACTTTCACTTTGACTTCATGGGCATCCGATGCATAGGACGCGAGATATTTGCGAAAAATTTTGACCTTCAATATCTTGGATAGCCATGTTGGGATTTTTGTGATTTTTGTGGATTTGGGTTTGGGACACCTCAAACAACGTCTGTGCAAAAATTCAGATATTTACTATTTTTGTCCAGGTTTCCTCATTTTTTGTCAAATTTCCCTGCAGTATAAAGTTTTGAGAGAATAACCAAATGAATAGGCAAACAAGATCACAGTCTAAATGCATACACCCGCCCTGCCGCGTACCTTCGGGAGTAAAATAATATACACAATAAAATACAGATAGGCTCCATATTAAATATAATTATTTTCAGAAAAAAGATAACACGCTAAAATCATTAAATTTGATTTAAGAATTTAGGCCTAGACCTTCTAGACATTATTAGCTACTTTCGATTATTTTGAGGATAAATTAAAAAAGCGAGGTGAAACCAGAATGAAACCGCCAAAGTTTACAAAAAGTTTTGTTAAAATTTTTATTCAAAATGACTCCCAACACTGATCTTGCCTATGTGTTCCACCCTCATTTTGAATGACGATTATATGGCCTGGTCTTTTCGCTAACGCTTTAGATGGTGTCAATACGGCAAAGAACCATAACTAACATTGACTACGGGGTATTATTATTATTATTATTATTCAGGTTATTTTCTCGGTTTATTTTTACCGGTGTGTGATGGTTCTTTTATGCAAGACAGAGAGGAAATTCATCTTGTTCTGTCATGCATTTAGGAACTTGCGCACAATATGGCAAGTTTGTAGAATAGCCGCTTTCTGAATGATTTTGATGAGACCTTTCGGAATATCCAATTGGTCCAGATGTTTACTTAGTTGTTTCGTAACTACCCCAGTAACTGATATTATGATAGGTATTATCCGAACGTGGTTTAACTCCCAGATATGTTGGATTTCTATTGCCAAGTTCTGATATTTATCAATCTTTTCTCTTTCTGTCTTTTGAAGTTGTTTGTCAATGGGCAACCAATGTCAGTTAGGGTAGCTCTTTTGTTTGATTTGTCGATGATTACTATATCTGGGCGGTTGTAGTCCACGGATCGGTCTGTAGTTATTGGTCTGTCCCAATATAATACGGTGTCTTCTGATTCCAGAACTGCAGAGGGTAAGTATTTGTAGAAAGGGGGTGGGTTTTCTACTAGGTTGTATTTCAGAGCCAGCTGTCTATGGATAATCTTGGCGATCTGGTTATGCCTTCCTAAATATGCGGTGTTGGATAATGATGGGCATCCCGCTGTTATGTGTTCAATGGTTTCCCCAGGTAAATTACACTTTCTACACATATCTATAGTTCCTGGCGTTTTCAAAATATACTTCTCGTAGTTTCTTGTGCGAATTGTGCAGTCCTGGATAGCCATAATAAATCCCTCTGTTTCGGGGTGGAGATAACCTTCTTTTAGCCATAGCATTGTAGTGTTTTTATCTATTATGGGGTTGTCAAGTGAGGTTGGGTACTTTCCATGTAAGACCTTGTTCTGCCAAGTGAGATGAGCTTCCTCGTTTGTCCTAATGATTGGGATGGCTGCTTGTCGGTCCCGGAGATTAAGGGAAGTATACTGTATATCTATTTCTGTTATTTTACGTATAAGTGGATGTTCCGAATTATGGAAATACTGGCGCATATTGGATTCTTGGGATCTGCATAGGTTAATATATAATTAATTAGTCCTCTGCCACCTTCGTTTCTAGAAAGGTATAGTCTTTCGATGGCACTTTTTGGATGGTGGAATCTGAATTTTGTGAGAGTGTTATTATTATTATTATTATTATTATTATCATTATTAGGAGCAGATTCTAAGATTTGCAGTACTCAGGTCTGTCGGCCCGTAGGATCTCCGAGAAAAGACCACGAAGGATGCAGTCTGTCTCAGAGTAAATCCCGTAGTTCCTCCAGCTGTAAAAATTGCCTTTCGAGATACTCGCATCTTGATGCTCCTAGCGGTGCTACTCAATTGCATGGGATATGAGTGATGGTTTCATCCTTCGCTCCACACATGCGACAGATAGGAGCGTCCTTCAACCCCATTATATATAGGTGCTTGTTCAGAGGAATGTCCTGTTATCAGGCATACCATCTGTCTCATTATTTCTCTATTGAGCCCACTTTATGGTGAAGCCAGTTGAAGATCCCCGTATATAGGGCCTTGACTGCCTTATTCCGGGGACATAAGACCAATGGTTGTTGAATTGTGTCATGGCCCAGTCTAATTTTGGTTGAATCCGGCTTGGCAAACCGAAGGCTGACTTCGGGCTAAGAAAAGGAATATTTACTTCTCCTGCCAAGCGGTCCGGAGAAGGTGCAAGTACAGCTACCGCCGCTCCTGCTGCTGCAGCCTCCGTTAAAGAAGAACATAAGAAGGCATCTGAACCTGAGAAATCCAAGTACGATATGGGTCTCGTTCTCGGCTTTTAAATAGATTACAACTTTCTTGTAAATTGTAACTTAGATTGTATTTTTAGGTAAATAAAAATACACAAATTTTGTACAACGCGACCTACGAAATTTTTAAATTGATAGTGATAGAGATTAACCCTTTCATTCACGACTTTTTTTTTTAATAGTAAAGTTCTGCAACTTGGTACGCAGGTTCTTTGATTTTTGGCGTTTGTTTTAAGGCCTTGACTTGTTTATTTTTCGAAAAAAACAAAGATGTACTTACATTATAGTGTACAGTGTGATTCAACGGTTGTAATTCTCAAATTTTCAAAAATAAAAGACCTGATAAACTGTTGAATTAAAAACTACAAATATCTAAAAACATAGATTTAGTGTGATATTCGACAAAACAATTTCTTTATCCCAAAACATAAATGAACATGAAATTTCTAGAACATCATCTGCAGATTTTTTAGGTCCGGCGTTGGATTCAACAGGCGCTTGCTCCAGTTCTGCCGCGTTCTCAAGGACCACCTCTGTAACATCTAAAGAAAGATCAATTAGCTTACAACTTACGGAAAAAATTAAAAGTTTGTATACCTTCTAACGAGAGTAATTCCTTATTCTCCAAACGACCATCCTTGTCGTCACTAAGGAATCCTACATCAGAAAGACCAATCTTCATTAGCTTAAATAATTATTTGTCCTAATTTTCAAAAAATGAATAATTCATAGATAAAATTTAAAAAAGTGAGGTTGTGTTTATCTAGTAATATCGTTACCTCTCACAGTGACTACTGTACTTAAAATGTTTGTTTTCTTAAAATGTTTTCTTAACCGCTTCTCAAGTCACCGAAGTAACTCCTTGAAAATCCAGAATGATTTTGTGTTAGGTAAAGAGAAACGAGGCCCTACAGTTTATAGTGGAGTCCGAACCACTTCTTGGGGATAATTTTATAATTAAAATTATTTCGCGATGAGCAGGGATTGAATCTGCTTCGCTAGGTACGCCAGTATGCAAGCTAGACGCGCTAAACCACTGAGCTACCGTCCCCTGTACTGTGTTTCAAAGGGTCAAAAATATAATAATATATCAGTTTTTTTTAAATTTTTTCACTCTAAAACTTTATAAACACACAAGAAATACAACACAACCATTTACTAACTGAAAGTAATTCAGAAATGCTTCTTTTTTTAGGTTGTTGCAATTTTGATTTTTAGGTTTCAACGTTTATTTTATGTGTTAACAAATGTTTTCTACAACATAAAAGGTTAATATTCAGGGCAAATAATTTTTTAAAATTTCCAAATTTGAAGTACACAAGTTAAACGAAATTTTTAGGTATAGTATAAGCGATTTAGATTTTTTTATATTTTTGGCTGTATTAATTTATAAAATAGGCAATAACAAGTAGAATTCAAAAAAAGGAAAAATTCTGGGATTTAAGTTTGTGTATTGGTCTCAGATGTATGCTTTTGTTAGGAAATTTATATTTGTCTAGGATCCGCTCTCTGGTGACTACACACGGCATTGTTCGTACTAGGGACATTTAAATTAAACGGTACTGTACATTACTAGCTTAGACGATGCGATTAAATCGTAATAGACTGAATAAACTTCAAGGTTGCGATTAGAATTATAGCTGCTATAAAAAAAATTGTCGTGCCATGTTAGAGATTTTATTTAAATGAGAGAAAGTTACGGCAATTGAGAATTTAAATTCGTATGTTGACTAGGTGTAGGCATATGAAAATTAAACAATTACAGATAATTTATTGGATAAAATTGATGTTGTCGGCTATGCCATTAAAAAAATTTATTACACGCGAGAAATACAAAATAGGTAAAATTTTCTGATTCAGTTATAGTAAAAGGACTTTTTTTATTGCTTCATTCAAGTCGTTTAGTTATTTTCATCATCCGTTTTTGGTAACGTAGAATTTTAATGCCTACATCATTAAAGAATCCTGATTTGTTCGTTTCATCATTCTAATCTTTTTGATTGCTAAGATCAGAGGCGTAGAGAGCACGGGCAATTCGGACAGTTGCTAGTTTCAAAAAATGCCTCGATGCTGAAATTTTGGAGTACGCTTTGCTTACAGAATTTCTGTAGCATTTCATTTGTTAACAATTTCGACAATAATTAGGCAGCATGTGAATCTACATATAAAGAATAAGCTTTCCACTGGTTTGAAATTTATTAAGAAATGTTAAAAAATAGATCTGTAAATGCGGTGGGAATATAAAATTAATCAAATTTTTAAAATTTTTTAAGCATTTTTGCACTCGCAGAGTGCACATTTAGATTCGCAAGGTCATTCCAAATAATGTACGTATTTTTTTGTCTTCGACTGCACACATTTGAGAAGCGTCTTTCAAGAAGCTAGTTTTTTGACTGTAAACTTGGAAAATGTTTTAAGTATCTTATGTTTTCATTTTATTTATAGAGCCAGGCATAATTGTTACTGTGGCAAATGGGAAATATTTCAGTCCATTACTTGCGAGGTCGGTGATTTTACAGTCTACATCAAAGGAAAATGTATGTAATTTCACAATTTTCATAAATCTGTTGACGGCATTTATAAAGGCAGAATGTAGTTGGCAAAAGGCATCTAAATTAAATGCTGAAAGTTTGCCCTAACGACTTCCTTCTATGAAGACACACAAACCGTGAATCATGCAATTTATATTTAAATTAGTTTAAGTTTTACATTGTCTTAAGCGCAAGACATGTGAGAATTTGCCTTGCAATATTGGAATGAGGAAGTGCAACGTAAACGTGCAGATTTTCTGTCCATTATTTTTAATTGCATCTCGCTAGCAATGTATCTTATAGGCACAATAATCAATGCCATAAATCATTGCTTTGTACATTTTGCATGCAGTGATGTCCAATGAATTCTCTCTATTTCTATCTTATCTCCTATATCTATTATTCTTATATAAGGTATCCATCTATAAAAACGGTAAACCCTGGAGGGCTGATGCTGTTTCTGAATTAGTTTCCACAAACACCCCAAAACAACGGGAGTTTCGCCAACCATGTTGGGTTCATCTGGAGGCGATTAAAACTAAAGTATAACTAAAAACGTTTCTGTAATAACGTTAGGGCTGAACGCACTTAACCATCCTTTGGGTTGCCTACAAATTGCTGTAATTTATTTGCCGGTCAATGAACAACTGTCATATCTAAGTTTTTTAAAATTTTGCTTAGAGTAGAGGTAAACCGTAGTTTATATGGAACTAGCTGATGCCCGCGACTTCGTCCGTGTGACACTTCATCCGCGTCTAATTAGGAACATTGACATACTAACCCACTGCGCATCCATAGTGCTCAGAGAAACCCACTGTGCATCCCTAGTACTCGAGGAAACCTACTGCGCATCTTTAGTACTCGGGGAAATCCACTGTGCATCGCAATTTGTCTATTTTAGTGTTAGAGCGAGTTAAACGAAAAAAAATATTATTTTAATCGACAAGAGAGCACATGGGCGGATATGTGTCAAATTTCATGCTTAAAAACATCCCTCTCCCTGTTCGCCCGTTCGGGGGCGGGGGAATCTCTTTTTGAAAACCGTCGAATACGTGTCCTTATTTCATCAGAAGAGCCCGTCGCTGGAATATCACGTTTCTGACTTACGCGATTTCATAGACCATTTACCACCCCCGTTTTCACCCCTTCAAAAAGTGAAAATCGAAATTTCGTCTTGCTCGTATCTAATAAATTAAAATAAAGAGTATTTCTGGCAAATTTCATACTTCTAGGTCTAACCGTTTCTGAAAAGATTAAAAACCTTCCCCTGCCCGTTCACCTGTTTGGGGGGTTTCTTTTTGAAAACCATCGAATATGTGTCTCCTTATTTCCTCAGAAGAGCCCGTCACTCTGACTTGCGCGATTTCAGAGATACGGATACCTCAGCTCATGTGGAGTAATTGTCGCCCTCACTGTTATGGGACATAATTAAAAATTCGTTCCAATTGTCTAACACAAAGCTGACTATTTGTTTACTAACCTTGTGAGCCGTACATTAAGAATAAAAAGGTACGGAATAAACAGGCTCCGTCACCTACAATTGGTACAACAGTATGTTTTACAACTTCTCCATTAATACTTAGATTTTCTTTAGCCATTTCGTTAAAAAAAGTAAAAATACACAGATTTCCCAATCCTTGCAACCATTGGAGACATTGGAAATGATAACACCATATATGAAACAATAATAATATTTTATCTTCTGACGTGTCGAAATGACTTAATTATAGACATCATTTCAGTGTCAAAATGATATAATTTGCCGTTTGCATCGTATGTGTTTAAACTCCCTCGTTTTGACTCCTTCAAAAAGCGAAAATCGTCTTACCCGTATCTAATAGATTTCAACAAAAAATATTTCTGGCAAATTTCATGCATCTAAATATAACCGTTTCCGAAAAAGCCTAAAATTTCAACTCCCCTTTTCCCCCTCTTTGAGGTCGAATTTCAAAAATCCCTTCTTAGTGGATGCCTACGCCATTCGAGGAACCTCTATGCAAAATTTGAAGTTTCTAAATTCAGCGGTTTGAGCTGTGCGTTGATAGATCAGTGAGTCAGTCAGTCAGGGTATTCTTTTATATATATAGATTTATATATATTTAGATTAGTGCTTTCTCTTTTACAAATCTCTGTTTATTCAGAGGGAAACATAATAGACGACGAATTAAAAAAATGGTCATTTTAAGCTGCACACAATGGTGAGTTATTGGGGATATACCTTAGAGTGCTGTTGTTTCTTCTGTATAATATCAAATTTCAACTTATTTTTACTTTTCCTAATTACAAACGTATCTAAAAATGGTTGTTGTAGATGTACAAATGTACAACAACAACAACAATAACTTTGTTTCGAAATTAAATAGGCGTTCCACTTCAGTAAACTTTACGTTAATAGGGAACTTGCCCAAAAAATAAAATTGAATTAAAATACTCAAAATCGTAAACTAACATCATTAAAAACCCCATAGACAACAACAAAAAAATTCTCCAGAAATATAAGCGATTAAAATCTGCCGGATTTTACCCACTCCTGAAACGTGACGTCAGAGGGCGAAAGTCGGATGACGGCATCAAGCGACACCGATTCTGCTTTCGCATGCTCATTTGTCAGAAACAACTAGCAGTGAACACAACCTAACCTAAAATTCGTTGGAAAAACATCTTCAATATTCTGAAATATCACAAAATGCTACTTTTGATTCGTTCGTGCCAGCCGAATATTCGAATTTCGCCATGCAATTTACGATCAGGTTTATCTGGAAGTCTTCCTCTTTACGTCGCGACATCGTACGGCCGTCCCAATGGTGTTTTTCGAAAAATATGAACGTGTCAAGATTGCATGTTTTTGCAATTTTTTCGGCTCCGAAATGTAAGCTGTTTTTGTTATTTTTCGCAGATATCTTCGAAACGGTGGGAGTTAGCTCGAAATAAAAAATAAGGTCAAGCGAGTATTTTCCAATACGAATTTTATGCTATCACCAGACTTTTGATTTTTTTTTTTCGTTTCGGAGATAACTACAGAAATGTCGGCCACGTACGGCAAAAAATCGCAAATTTTGGGCTTCTATAGTTGGCAAGTTTTTAATCTTGGCTCTTACGCCAAAACACTACTCTAGCTAATTTAAACGTAATTAATTTTCATTTTTTGAATTCCGACAAAAATCAAGGAATTACAGGGGGCGGGATTTGGGACTTTTTTTTTTTCGGTAAAATTTCTCCATCTTGTCACCGTAATTAATCGGTAATTAACTGATATCGATCTCATTTACGATTTTCACTTAATATCATGTACTATTTTGACGCTCCGTTAATCTCGGCCCTTCGAAACAAAGGTTTCTGAGAAAAATTATTTTTTTAAGATTTACATGCACTCTATAGGAAAACGTGTAATTTCCTACATTTCCTCGAATATCTCGATAATTATCGTTTTTTTTTTTCGAAAAATTTCTAGGCAGCTTATGTAAAGAGAATTAATTGAACTTTCCGACACTTTTTAAATTTTTTCTCTAACATAAAAAACAAAAGACTTATGACCGAATATGCGGACGTCTCAAAGCCAACCGCCGCCCAGTCTATTAATTAGGGTGAATGGCTAAAGTACGCCATCTGTTGGACACTACGCGAGACTAGTTTTCACCCGGTGACGTCACAGTGCTTTTCGTGAGGAGTAGCGAGGATTTCAACTTTAATTATTTATTGCAAAGTAAGTACTGCGATTTAAGAGCTGATATTCGGTGTGGCGTGTTTTTATACATAAATACACATTTTAATGAAATTTTTAAAAAAATGGGCAAGTTCCCCATTCTTCTACCCTACAGGCTCCAGATACAGCAACGATCAACACTACTTTCATTAATAAGTATTTTTTATTATCCGCCTTTTTCATAAACCTTCCTTGGAAAATATTCTGGACTTTTTGGGTGTATAACGGGAAGCTTCGATTTTCATAAAACCTTTTGTTATCACTTTTACGTAGCTTAAAATAAAAGTTATAAACATATAATCGTGAGGAAATTGTTTATTAATTATTTAAGCAGAGAGAAACTTTTTTTTTAACAAAATTATTATAAGTTGAAAAATTTTAAAGCAATTTAATTCAAATTGACATATAAGGGGGTTTTTGAGGTCGCTGGAACAGATTATGAAGGTCATTCAAATTGGCTGATCCGATATGGCCGACTTCCATCAATAAAATAATTCAAAAGACTTTTCAATTAAAAACACAATTTAAATATTCACATAAAAACTTAAAAAGAAGCTGAGAAAATGTGATATTGTACATGTACATAGCATTACAAGATGATCTGTGAAAAAGGGCCCAAACTACTTTTACAATGCTCTGCGGACACACACACAGCCCCTTCTTGAGGTTTGAAGCAGTACAAATGAGAACACTTAAATAATGTGTCCACAAAAACTGACGATTTCTTCTTCATTTAAAAAAGCACAAGACCGGGTCGGACTATTTTTGGTGGCCACCCTGTATACTTACAAGTTTTGAATTAAACTTGCTAGCCGAAATATTTTGTCGATGTCGTGTTTCGATTCGATTTTCCGAGGGTTTTTCAGATATTTAAATTTTATTTTTATGGTAACTTGTAGAAAGCACGTTTGACTATGGCTAGGACTGATATCGATTGGAGTAATCCTACTGAGGCTTTGTGCAGCACAAGCTTGTACGGATTTTCTGAAATCCTATAATTATCACGCTGCGCGATCTTTCTGCAACATAAAAATGCAAATCCTAATAACACAGATACGCGATGTGACTGAAGTGTCTCCCGTAGGAAATGAGCCAACAAGTGCAATCATTTGACTGACACACCGGAAGTGTGTGGGAGGAAGTAGTATTACCGTAACTTGGGGTGTGGCCTTCGTCGCTTCGTGTATAAATATATACACCACCCAGACAGAGGCGGCGCCGTCAGATGGTCATTACTTATTCAATTGGGTAATGATGCCTACTAAAAAGTCATTAAGTTAGCGGGGTGCAATTTGTTTCTGGATATAGTTTCCAGTTTCGTTGATATACATGCATACGAATTTAAATCGGTTTTTAAATTAAAATTTATAAGAGTCCCTGACGTTTTTAATACTATGATATACCTACCAACAGTTGATAATGTTAAACATTAAAATAGTTGGTAACCAAGGTTGTTCCCGCTTCATCAGGGCCGTGGAACGGTGCACAGTGGGAAAAATAAGCCCTTTTTTGGACAAAAATCTGCCGACAGTAGAGATTTCAATTAAATTAAATTAAAAAAATGGCAAGTACTCTTAAGACATTGTACTTTAGAGTAGTGCTGCGGCAAAGTGACTTTGAATTAACCTAACCTAAAAATCGCAGATATTACTTCCACATCCAGTGGAAGTATTGAAAAAACAAAAAATTTTTTAAGAATTTTATTGTTCAAATAGGCTTAGAATGTCATGAAACGTCGAGATTTTCGGTTTGAGCAAAAAAAAAATGTCTGTCGGTCTGTCTGTAACTTTTTTGTGCGCACGATTATTCTGGAACCGTTTAAGATATCGACTTGAAATTTGGTACACATATGTAATTGAACGAGATCTGGAACTAGGTTATATTTCCATCTCATTCCGTTGAATGGTTGTGGGGTCAATTGGGGTAAATGGGGGTAAATAGATAAATCAAGCAGGTAGGAGTCCATTAAATTGGTATTTAGTATATAAAAGAGAAGCTAAAGTCTCAAAAAACATTTTAGCATTAGCCACCCTCAATACTATCCCCACCCCATTATAAAAGGGGGTGAAAAAAATTATTTCATCGTAGATGACCATTCGAAAGCTTATTTTACAGAGGAAGATTAAATAAATTGAAAATTTTTTTGAATCCTATAATACATAACCTCAAAATTTGCCAAAAAAGTCATTTTTTAAATAACCCAAAATATTTCAAAATCCTGACATGATGGGCCAATTCTGAGGACAGATTCGGATTCAGCGCGAAAAATTACTTCGGAAATTGCATAATGTTAAGGTTAAAACTGAATGAAGTAAAAAAAAAATTGAGGCCTTTGGTTCTTGTACACATACTAAATCACATTTTTTTTCACCCACTTTTATAATGGGGTGGGATTAATAATTGAGGTGGCTAATGCCAAAAATTTTTTTGAGATATTAGCTTCTCTTATATATACTAAATACCAATTATATGGATTCTTACCTGCTTGATTTACCTATTTACCCACATTTACCACAATTTATCCCCTTCCAACAGAATAATATTAAAATATAATCTAGTTCCAGATCTCGTTAAAATACTTATGTGTACCAAATTTCAAGTCGATATCTTAAACGGTTCCAGAGTATTTAGTATATATAAGAGAAGCTAATTTCTCAATTTCTCTCTTTTTAGCATTAGCCACCTCCATTACTACCCCCACCCCATTACCAAAGGCCTCAATTTTTTTTACTTCATTCAGTTTTAACCCTAACATTATCCAATTTCCGAAGTAATTTTTTACGCTGAATCCGAATCTGGCTTCAGAATTGACCCATCATGCCAGGATTTTGAAATTTTTAGGTTACTTAAAAAATGACTTTTTTGGCAAATTTTGAGGTTATGTATAGGATTCAAAAAATTTTTCAATTTATTTCTAATAAATACATCATTTAATCATCCTCTTTAAAATAAGCTTTCGAATGGTCATCTACGATGAAATAATTTTTTTCACCACCTTTTATAATGGTGTGGGGTAGTATTAGGGGTGGCTAATGCTAAAATTTTTTTTGAGACATTAGCTTCTCTTGTATATACTAAATACCAATTTTATGGACTCTTACCTGCTTGATTTACCTATTTATCCCCATTTACCTCAATTTACCCCACAACCGTTCAACAGAATAAGATGAAAATATAACCTAGTTCCAGATCTCGTTAAATTACATAAGTGTACCAAATTTCGATATCTTAAACGGTTCCAGAGTAATCATGCGCACAAAAAAGTTACAGACAGACCGACAGACATTTTTTTTGCTCAAACCTAAAATCTCGACGTTTCATGAGTCTATTTGAACAATAAAAATGTTTTAAAATTTTTTGTCGTTTCTATACTTCCACTGGATGTGGATATAATATCTGCGATTTTTAGGTTAGGTTAATCCAAAGCCACCTTGCCGCAGCACTACTCTAAAGTACAATGTCTTAAGAGTACTTGCCATGTTTTTTATTTAATTTGTTTGAAACCTCTACTGTCGGCGGAATTTTGTCCAAAAAAGGGCATATTTTTCCCACTGTGCGGTGGTTTGATGTCAAAATTACATTACATCAGGTAAATGAGTTATTATTAAAGCAAGCTGTGTGGGCGCCAGCCGATAAAATCGACAGAAAAGGGACAATAATTAATTCATGAGAAATTATTCAAGCGTTTAATAATTTTAAAGGTAAAATTACAACAAAATTTAAGAAAAAGAATATCACTTAAATTAGTGAAACTGAAATTATACACAAACACACTTTACATTGACAAAAAAAAACACAACCGAAAAACTTATCAATCTCTTTGGAGTTCGCGTTAATAAAAAATGAAACAAACAGTAAACGGCACAGAAAGGAATCTGTTAAATTATAGTAAAGACCTCCACAAACTTTATAGAAATTGGCTCTCAGTCGAATTTTCTGAAATTTGGATATTTTGTAGCTTTTGCTTTTCTGAGCAAAAGTTCTCATGGGCAAAAGTCTCGGCTATGACTGCTTTTCAAGTTATGAGGGCTTGAACGTCACAATAAGCATAAAAATTTTGCGAAGTGAAGAAGATAGCAATCTTTTTAGCAATCCTCCATATTTTTCTTTCTTTTACGTCGTATAAATTATTTTCAGTGGAAAAATTGCTTTATACATATCTTTCAAGAAAACAGAACAAAATCCGATATAGATAGGAGCTGACGGAGTAGCAATCCACAAAAACTAAAATATTCTTTTTTTAACTTTTTTAATATCGTTTGTGAATTAACCATTTTCGGTGAAATAATAGCTGTATACATATATTTCAAGAAAACACAACAAAATCCGATATAGGGGCTGACGGGGCACCAGTCCATCAAAAACTAAAATTTTATTTCTGTAACTTTTTTAATATCGTTTGTGCATTACTATTTTAGGTGGAAAATTAACTTTTTACATATTTCAGAAAACAACAAAATTCGATATAGGTAGGGGATGACGGGATAGCAATTCACAAAAACTAAAATATTCTTTTTGTAACTTTTTTAATATCGTTTGTGCATTAACCATTTTCGGTGGAAAAAAAGTTGCAAAAAGAATATTTTACTTTTTGTGGATTGCTAGCCTGTCAGCTCCTACTTAGATCGGATTTTGTTGTGTTTTCTTGAAATATATCTATATAGCTATTATTCCATCGAAAAAGGTTAATGCACAAACTATATTAAAAAAGTTACAAAAAGAATATTTTAGTTTTTGTGGATTGCTACCCCGTCAGCACCTACCTGGATTTTCGTTATGTTTTTGTAAAATATATGTATATAGCTATTATTCCACTTAAAATGGTTAATGCACAAACGATATTAAAAAATTACAAAAAGAATATTTTACTTTTTGTGGATTTCTACCCCGCCAGCCCCTATCTACATCGGGTTTTGTTCTGTTTTCTTGAAATATATGTATAAAGCTATTTTTCCACTGAAAATAATTTATACGACGTAAAAGAAAGAAAGATATGGAGGATTGCTAAAAAGATTGCTACCTTCAGTCCGACAAATTTGTATACTTATTATGACGTTCAAGCCCTCATAACTTAAGAAGCAGTCTTAGTCGAGGCTTGTGCCCATAAGAACTATTGCTCAGAAAAGCAAAAACTGCATACAACATCCAAATTTCAGATAATTCGACTGAGAGCCAATTTCCATAAGGTTTGTGTGGGGGGGAGGGGGGGCCCTTTGTAATATATGTAAGTTAGTTAGGACAAAATTGTGTAATACGAATCAAGAATATTGTAATTGTATTTCGAAGAAAATATTTTCTAACACAGACTTTTTCTTTACTATGGTAATTTCACGCTCGACAGATTTGGACATATTAGATTGATAAAATAATATAGGATGTCATCCTATGATGAAGGTTACTCCTTTTTATATTATAATACGTACCATTGATTTAAATGAAACATCTTATTTTCGGTTTATCTCCCGGACTATTACCAAAACCATATCCAATGATGTGACTTTCTACTTTATTGATGTATTTATGTGACCGTACAATCATACAAAAAAAGTTGTGAATAGTTCTTAATGTCATGTAAAAGTACGTAGATTTTTTCAGAGATATTTTAAAGGCAATCAAAAGAAAATAATCAAACAATATCCAAGAGGTAATCAAAAGCTAGACAGAAGGGAATCAAAAGTATCCAAAAGGTCTAGAATAAAAATTGAACATCTATTATCCCAAAAACCACTATCACTAAAATAATTTGATTTACCTCAGTTTTCATTAGGTCTTTCCACAAGCTCTAAGTAGCTTGGATCAAATAAAACTTTTTCAGAACAACTCAGTTGTACAATCCTTACAAACAATAAGATGTAATATTTTATAAGACTTATTTAATTGCTAGTCTCTACAGATCTAAATTATTTCTCTCGTATTATGTACCAGTTGTCGCGTTCAAGTCACTTTTTCTTGGCTATACCTCTATAAGGCTACATTCCCAAGGCCATTTCTTTTTTTAAATAAAAAATCACTTCACTCTCCTCTTTTTGTGAGGAAAAAACGGCGCGGTTTTTATATATATCAAAAAGCTAGCAACATTGTGAAATGCTATATTTATTTAATTTATACAGGTTGAAGCAAATGTAAACTGCTACAGTACAGCTTTGTTGTTTCTTGTTAACACCAACACACACTTGCTTCTTAGTGCAGCTTGTAGGTATAAATAATTTCAAAAATATGCTAGGTAGCTAGCTAGCATAATTTTGAAATTTTTTCTAGGTAGGTAAATGTAAAGCAACGATTATAGCTTAGGGTTTATTTCAGGTACAGCAGAGTTGTATTACTATTTATGTAAGGAAAATATTTATATATAAGGAAATAAGTTTATAATACAAGGTGATTTACCACGACATGCGGAAAATTTAACAGTAAGTTGTCCCCACCGAAAGGAGTTAAAAAAAAGTTGGCGGGGTTAGAAGTCACTTTTTGGATTTAATCACACTAAAAATAGCAAAAATTAAAATAATTTTTGTAGAACTTAGTACAGCACAAAACTTAAAAGCAATGAAAAGTCATAGAAAATGTTCGAATGCATTATATTCAATGCACTGTTCTAAGCGCAGAATGGCATATTGAACGGTATCGATCTACAAATACAATTTAAAATTTAACGGTACGCTCCAACTGGAAATTGAGAAGACAGGAAACACACTAACTCCATGTCAGTAAACTCTTATACTACGTACCTGCAACGGACCCGATCGTTGAAGTTCGTAATAAGATAGAAAGAGACACATACCAGTCGCGATCGCGTGTTGGTCAAATTCAGTTGGCCTTATTTTTATTTGAAGGACAGATCCATTCCAGGTGCGTGGTTCATTGCCTTCCGTACTGACCTAGCCAATAACAGTAGCGTATCTCTGCAAGTTTTAATGCAAGTAAATATATTAAATTACTTCGGATCACTCTAAAATTTTGCAGGGGCTTTTCCCACATAGGAAACTAGTACACCATTTTATTTTCCGCATTTCGTGGTAAATCACCCTGTATAGATCAATTGTTTTTAATACGCATGCAACAATAGATAACCCGCAATGAATCCTGTGCTTTAATATAACGCATAAAATTAGCAGCCAACATACACAACCCTAAAATAAATCAAGCATCGATTCAAATAATAACTAATTTTTATTATTTTTCAGATAAGTATAACTTCTTCCATTTTACAAGACTAGTATATGTGCTCTGTGGGTAAGTTCAATATGTTTTTTATAATTTGGAATTACCTCTTACTTCTCCGTTTTGCTTCGTTTCTTTAGATGACTTCAATTAAATGTTGATAGTTTTGTAAAAACTAATTTTTTAAAACTGGGCATATGTTTTCAGTTCAAATCGAAAATATATTCCGTTTTAAAATTTAGTTAATTGTTTCTACTTGAAAAGCTAGACAATTTACATAAAGTTAGTACTTATATCCATAAAAAAAGATTTATTGGCATATACTACTAACGAAATTTTATCAGTACATTTTGATCTCATGTAATTAAACCAATTGGCAAAACGTAATTCTAAATTATTAAAATTATTGAACAATGAAATTCTATGTTTGGTTTACAATGCGGGAGAAATTATTTTATGTGGGCATAACATATAATTTGCAATTATTTGTTATGTAATATTTATTGTCTACATAACTACAGAATTAGCTACATGTGACACTATTAATAATTATTGTACAACTGTACAGTTGTTATTAATTATGAATACAAAATGTATGCAGACTGTTAACAATAAACGTAATGAGAATATTACAATAATTAGATGCAAAAAATTATTAATATTTTTCTTTTTATTAGAGTGAGTTGTATGTGTGCAAGACTCATTCGTTTTCTAATACTCTATAAATTACTAAATGCATTTTTTTTATTTGAGCCTGCCTTCGCCAGGCACGGAAGTTGCAGCTAATCTCCTTTGAAATAATAAAATAGCTTCATTATTTGTTTATGATCACTATAAAATAATTATGCCTTGTCTAGGTTTCAGTGAAATCTGTCCGGCACATTACAATACTTCTTTTTAAATCATAGTTTTTGTAAATATTTTGTTAGATTTCTTTTAAGAGTTTTCTGTGCTCTTAACTTTAACCTTCGAATCCATGGCACGGTGAATCCTCCAAAAGGCGACGTAAAACTGTGCATTGCACGCTGGTTTGGGAAGTACATAACTCTCTCTCTAGGAACTGACCCTGTGACTTGTTTATTATGGTAGGAAATGGCAGTCTAACTGGGACTACGTAGAAGACTAACGTCATTTTGACGACATTTTTTTATTAGACGTTACGTCATTTTAACCCAAGAAGTAACGCAGAATTTTGTGACTGACGACATTTGGCGAGGTTTATCTGACCATGTCCGGTATATCTTTTAATTGGCATAAATTTATATTTAGGAAACAAAATACTCTAGTCTGGTGCAAAATGATATGTGATTCTCTAAGGCTTCTAGAGAAACTGCCCCATTTTCTGATGTTTGATAGATTGTTGATGAACCGCCAATTAAGTGGATGAATTAGTAGGTAATCCACATGCTGGTTTTTGTACCATCTCAGCTCAGCTATAGAATAATGATTTTTGATCCGACCATTATGAATTCCAAGCAACAACTACCCCAAAAAGGACGTCGATATAACGAAAATCTGGTTATCTGGAATCTTCGACGCCGAATGAAGGTAATGTCTAGATCACTGAGAGCTAAATTGATTCTAGGAATGAATATTAAACTTTCTTTTAATGAACCAGATAGAACTGTGCCTGTTATTATTTTTTTTGCTAAAGTCGCAACCACCATTTTGAAGTTTTTTCAATGAGGTGGCATTCTCGACAATTGTCTGTTTCAGAGCCTTTCTTAGAATCGACTGAATTGCGTTATATAACGGTCTCGCTCAAACTCCTTCCAAAAGTCACCGTAACGATAGAATTATTGATGATAAGATTATCTGGAACTTTGATCACACCATCTAGATCATCACAGTTAATTAACCAAGAACTGAACGAGGAATTTACCCATAGGATATTGCTTTACGACTTGAGGATTTTGAATTGAATTCGAGTGCGCGGTATTTCATTCTCAATGTGGTGTACCACAAGAAGGTATATTGGCCTCCACCAAATACAATGTTTTTGCCCAAATGAATGCTTATTAAAAATAACTAAAATTTGTTTTAAAGAATCTTGAGTACGCTTCAAATATTAATGTTGAGAAGATGAAACATCAAAAACCCCGTTATTCCGACGAAAAATATACAAAAAGACAAAGAAAGCAAACTAAAATGAAATGGAAACTAGGGAAGTTAATGTTGGGCTTTGATTTGTGACCAACATCTGAGCTACACAGCGTTCTCATACGACTACGACTGAGTGACCATGTATGTCTGTTGTCTATACAGTATCGGAAAGTGTTTCTTTTGGGTACGGCGATAAGAGAAAGCGAGAGCAGCAACTCTTGAAGGGGTGTGTCACTGTTTGTTTCTGCTAGAGTACTGGTAGACGTCTTTATTGTGGGCGCTCGGTTAATACCGCAATGCCAAACGAAGGACTTTCCGATACTGTATACTTCCTCAGTCAAGTCTGTCAACGTCGAAACGTTTAGATTATGAAGAGAAGATCCGCCCTCAATATTTGTTTATGAGCGAAGTGGTTTGTAACATTTTTACAAGTAGTGAGGGGATACCAATCGACGTAAATACTGATCATGTTGAATGACCTCTCCCTCCCTTTCTCCTTCCCTCTCTGCTCAGAAAAGATGAAATTTATAGACAATTAAACATTGTTGGATTTTGATCGAAGTCCTTACGACAAGAACGAATTTAAAAAAATAGAAAATTTGTCAATTTCAAATGGAGAGCATGCTATGAAAGAATGAACAGACAATTAAACATCGCTGGACTCGGGAGTTGTACGTAGAATAAGAATTTAATTTTTAGACAGCCCCCTGATTCTCAACAATCAAATTGCCCATTTCGTCCGAGATCCGTACAAAACAGGATATATTTTGTAGTTATACGTAAAAGATATTCATGTTTAGCTGAAAATGACATCCTGTTCGTCCTCCTTGTTGTCCTCTTTTCTGTTGTGTGATGCAATTAATAAAAAAAATCTGAATAATTGTCGTCACTTTCTGTTGTATGCAAAGAAAACCCTCAAATTTACATATATTTTTATTTTCTAGAAACTGTTAACCATTGGAAGGAGGTAGAAACTTTTATTTCGGTTACCCGTCGCCGAACAGTCTTCCCGTGGCCTCTGTCACTACACGAGAAGAGTGACAGGAAATTAGTTCCTCACATCCCGGGGGTTAGTAACTGTAGATCTCACTCATGTGCCTAAGTGGACGAGAGGCGCCCAGGATGGCTAGTAGGTCATCTTTGAGTTCCGTCGTTCATTCAAACCATCTTTGTTTGTTTTCATAGTCGTTTTCGGTTACACTTTCCGGTAAAACTCCTCCGATCTATCTGTGGGCTTTACCTGATTGTGAAGAATCATGTCCTCATATGTCCTGCCCCAGTCCATAATCAGTAGTACAAGAAAAATAAATTTTGACTCGAAATAAATTTGTTCCAAACTAATTATGGCAGCATTAGTTTCTTGTGAACATTATTTTTGTTATACTAAAAGTCTCTATATGTTGCCCGCTAGAACCTCGTCAAAAATTTTGCAACCATCTTGGATTCTTAATTTTTTTGATATTTGCTTTTTACTGATATTGTGTAACTCAACCAATCAATATTTTCATGAATATATATATAAGCTATGAATTTGATCAAAATTGTTATAAAAATTTAGATATGTAAAAGATATATTCATCACGGGGGTATTTGAATAACCTATGCCATTACAAGTATCATACGTTGTAAACACCATTTCAAGTTTTTTACAGGAGCATTTCTTCTCACAATTAGTTTTTATATGTTTGTAGAATACTAAACTGTAAGATTGAAACATGGACACCACTTTGTTCAGTTAGAATGGGTATTAAACTTGTCCCATTCCTATTAGACCATCCCCAAATCACTGGATCGTTCTTGAATTTGATGATATATTGTGTTGTATAGCAGCATCAATTACGGGAGGCAATGTGGATAAATCAAAACTACTCCTTTTATTGAAAAGCACGAGTCGCCCTTTATTTAAATTAATGGTCTTAGAAGAGTATAGTTTCAAAACGAACTTTTCACCAACTGTAAGACGTTTGTCCTTTGATACATGTTTTTGATTAGCTGATGAGACCTGCTTGGGTTTCCGGATGCCATAAAAAATGATTGATTCCAGCTCACTCATTGTATAGTGCAGAGGTGTTTGACAATTAAGAAAGAGATTATAGAGCTCCCAGGCATCTCAGTTTTTTGGTCATGTATTTTAAAAATGGGCAAGTAAAACAAGCAATTTTTACTTTTTCAAATGTTATGTTATACTATGAGCTACATTTTTGTTAAACACAAAATGCTTACTTTTTCGCATTCTAGATTTTCCCTTTGCAAAATAATTATTTCAGACACAGATTTGGCGTAAATATTGAAAAAACGAAATATCCAAGATAGTGACCCAATGGGCTTATTACCGACAATTCTTTTTCGTTATTTTTTTATAGTATTCAATAAAATTCGATCATCTAGTTGAGCTGTTAAAATTTCAGCTTCATAAGTATTTCCAATCCTTAGATATTCAATGTTAAAGATTGGGTTTCGGTACAAAGCGCTTCGCCGACTCGTGACGTCATTCTGCATAAACAAAAACTGATAAAGTACATTGTTTCTGTCACTTCTTTGTTTATTATGCTATAGAAATAGAAAAGCCATTTGAAAGCCTAATTAATAGTCTTTTATTTTTGTTCTTACCGCTTTTGACGAAAGTGCACAGTTTCTGAGATATATAACATTTAAACTAAATACTTTGTCTTTTAGGCGTTCGGACGCCACCTTTATACTTCCAGATCTCCGAAATCATTAACTCTACAAAAATTAGAAAAAAACAAAATACATCTTTAATTTAGTAGCTTTCTTATTTGTCTGTAGGATGTTTTCTCTCAATGTAATACTTTTCGAGTTATTTGACGAATATTGTTTTGAAATACCTTTTTTTGAGCTAAAATCCCAATTTTCAAGTCGTTATAACTTATTAATTTTTATGAAAAGTTGCATAGAACCTTTTTCTTCTTAAAATTTTGTTTTATTTCACCTCCAATGTTTTTAATTATTAAATTTCGACTGTAGCCTGATCAGCATCTACAAAGTGACGTCACGAGAAGCTCCGCTCCGTTTTCACGCGGTCCAACTTTGGTAATTTATTTAATGGCTTAAACGTCCGAATAAAAACCTAAAAATTTGGAAATTGTCTTAAAAAGTGTTCTACTTTCGATTTCTAAAATAAAAAAAAAAATGCTGAACGGGCCTATTTTGGGGGGTTCCTGTAGGCGAACATATGGGACTGTATGATGGAAAAAAGGAAAACATATCCCCAATTATTAGCTTGTAAGCAATTTGTTCTGAGTTCGGCTTAATTTTCGCTTAATTTTCCTGTACTACAGAGGCTTTAGACATCCATAGTTAACCCTGAGAAATCCGATCGATATATTTTAGGCAGAGTTGCCGCTGCCTGTCCAGAATGCACCTCGTGAAGGTTGCCGATGAGTTTTCACCCCATTTGTTTTATTATAACTGTAATATTTCATTTTATTATCATCTTCAGTTTTACTAATTAATTTATCATTCTAAGAACTATAAAAAAAATATTTTTAACACCAGTTGTTAAAATATACCTATTTTATTATTTAATGTGTTTCTCATTCTAAAAGATATGAAAAATTATTTTTACTATTAGTTGTTAAAATTGCCTATCAGTTTTAAAATGTTTTCTGAATGATCTTTACGCCAGACCAGCTAAAGTTACCTTCTAATACAATTAGTAAACAATGAAACCAGACTTGTAGTTTCACATATACCGTGGTAATTTGTAAGCTAAATAAAGGGGATGGAGAGGTTACAAAACGTCCTGTGTTATTTACAGCACTTAAAATAAAGTTTAGGTAATTTGTTTTACAACATCCTCTAGTTGGAATCGTCCAATATTGTCCATTGTAAATGCATAAATACGAGACTATTGGGTATCATAAAAACGCACAATATTTGTTAGTGTATTTATTTTTCTTCGCGGTAGCTTTACTATGTACCCTACAGCGAACCCTAAGGGTGCTAATCCCTACTGGTATTTATATTACAGAATAAGGTTTTAAAGTTCGGGTACCTACCAGTTTTTTTACCCTAGCTCTGTCTCTCTCACTCTTTATGATCGGGAAAATGTGACCATGAAACTACAGAGACATTTTTTGTCGTTCTGATATAGGCACACTGTGCCCTTATTTCTAGTCTAACACAAATTATAGAAATTATAAAATTATTACGGTAATGATATTTAAAGTTATCCTTTCTTGACAAACTTCTCTTCAAAACTGACCATAAATCCTTAAAAATGAAAGAGTGAAGATTAAAACCAATTGTTAAATAAGATATACGTACTTTCGTTGACAGGTTATTTTTAACTACCTGATCCTCGGTATCATGTTATTAAGAATGCACTGGATGGGGGTCGTCAAGTAGATGTAATTTTTACAGACTTGCTAAAATTTTATAGACTCGATCATGGACTTCTACTGCAAAAATTATCAAAATTCGGGTTTACGTTACATTTTCTAAACTTAAAAAAATTTTTTTTTGGTAAAAGAAAATTTAAATATGCAGTGATTTTTCATCTATTGATGTGTTATCAACATCGGGAGTTGCGCAGAGTTCCGGTCTGGGGCCACTTATTTATTTTATTTATCAATTATATTTGCAGGGATATTGAGAGAATATGCTGACGATATTCAATTAACTTAATTTTTGGTGCGAATTTAATAGATCTCTTTTAAATATATCAAAATATAATACCATCACTTTTATGAATAGAAATCACCCCATATATTTTTTATATAAAATAGACAACGAAACGGTGAATAGATGCAAACAATTCATAGATCCTGAAGTCATTTTTTATTCAAAATTTACATCAAAGGCAAGATCAAACTCGCCGACGTTTTTTGAGTGCTTAGTAAATCTGAAGATAACCATAATTGGATGCTTTTCTGTCTTGGCAGCTGTATTCCCAAATAAATAAATATGAATATGAAATATTCATTATAATTATTGATTATAATTATTATCAACCAGAGATATCCTTTTAAGTGTGTAGACACAGAACACAGAAAATCTTATTTTGTGAAATAATAATAGTAAGTACTGACAGAGAAATGTTATAAAAAGATCAATTGTTTTGTTATAAAAGTCAACCAGCCAACAATTTATTGGTTTCTGACAACAATTTATGTCCAAAAAACTCAAAATTTGGAACTATAATTAAAGTAGATTTGATTAAAAAATAGGTTATTACAAACAACATTACAAACAACATTTTCATATTTGAACTGTTTTAGAAATAAGAATCATTTGACCACTATTTAAAAAAAAACATGCGGTAATTTGTTTTTCCAAAATCAATGGATAATACCAACACCGCCTAAATAATTTTGGCGGTGTTGATAATACCCATCTTAAAATTTAGCTTGCTTCCTGATATTGTCTAGAATTATTTTTATTATTTAGTTTTAATTTTCATAACACCCAAAAATAAGTCGAATATTTTACGTTTCACTATAAAACTAAAGTTTGAAATAAATGTTCTTTCAGTTTTAATTTGCTTCTAAGAAACAATTAATTTTCCTTTAAATATTATATATATTATATTAGTATATTAGTACAATCTTTATATAAATATCTAATATTCGTAAATTGTAGACTGGCCATATGCTTGTAGTAGTATCGTAGTACTACTGTAACGTTTTGATGCAGTAAAATTACTACATATCAATAACAGTAAATAAATAATTAGATAGTCAATAAATAATATAGTATTTCGATTTTCGACCCGACTGCGACTCTGTGATATAGAATTATTTTTATTCTTAAATAAGTATGGTATTTTCATTTTCAGTTGGAAAACGAAAGAAGAAAATATTTGTTTTTAAATTAATTCTACAATTAGTTTATTTGGCCTTAGATATTTGATAAATAAAAAAGATGAATTTCCGTAAAAAATGAATCCAAATATTTTAAGTTTTCCAAAGTTGTTCGATTTAGTAATTGATATTATCAGCTGGCATTAATATTCAACTGAATTGTCGTAGAATTTTTTTTAGTGATGGAAAAATGCTCTTTTATGTCTTATTAAAGTACTGCAGTAATTAGCTCTCTGTTAAGCATAGAATCTATAATGGATTACTTGATTTTTGCAATAAAACGACGTACTTTCAGTTAGAAAATGACTTCTATCAACAAAACTTTGATATAGCCATGGGATCTTCATATCTCCAATATTAAGTAACATTTTTATGGAAAATGTTGAGAAAAATATATTACTTTAATCTATAAACCTATATTATGCTGGATATATATAGATGATGTTTTTGTAAAATGAACTTATAGCAAAGAATATTTAGTAAATTTTTTAAAATCAGATTAACTGAAAAGAACCCAATTAATTTTTCAATAAAAGTAAAAAGTAATGGTGAATTACTTTTCTTAAGTATTTTACTTAACAATTACATACTACATACCAAACCAGTGTTTAGGGAAAACAAACACACACGAACAGATATTTAAATTCCAGTTCAAATCGACATATTTGCGTTAAGAAAGAAAGGTATTGTAAAATGTTTATATGACGGAGGTCATATAATTTCTTCAATTTATGTTGAAACTAAAGAACAAATGGGTGTTTCTCTACTAAAGGGAAAATTTGTGTCCAGAGGAAACTAAATGTCAAAAAATACAAAATACTAATATTTTTTCATTAAAATTAAAGTAAATGATTGGTTATATATATTCTAAGGTGTAACTACAAATTGCCGAAATTTTCAAATTTTATGGAAATAGAGTTAAATTGTCAGTACCCTGGTGTGCCCCAAACCTGAAATCAAAGATACCAACTGTTGTAAATATTAAATTTTCTTTTTATTCATTATTATTATTACTCAAACTATTTTATAATAATGGTTGTTGGCAATGTACATTGTTATATGATCTTTTTTGAAAATTATCATCTCAAAATACTGCATAAAACATTGTCCTACACTTTTTGACGTCAGTCCCCAGCCACATTTAAAAATCTATTGGAAGCGAATCTACGTCTGGATTAACCACGTAGTTATGCTAAACGGAACGCATCCAACATGAAGTTTGTACAAATGAAACATGACGTTTTGGCGCTATTTTGTTTAGTAGTGAATCGGTCTTTGGTGCTAAGCAGACGTGTCTGGATCACTCAATAAATAAGTTCTCTGGTTAGCTTTTTTGGGTTTAATTTTCTCGATTTGAATTATTGTTCAGTTATTATACATTTTATAAACAAAAATATACCACTGTTGCCACTAGTGTATTGCGTAATTATTGTAACTTTTTTAATAACGATCGATTCTTAACGAATTTGTCGTCAGTCCCCTGCCAAAAAATAATAATAAATTAATAATTACCTAGTTTTTAGAATAATTAATATAAAAATCGACACAAAAATTGATATTCTGAAGATATTCTTAAATTCTTAAGAACCAGATATTAGATTTTAAGTGTAGAAGTTGATTTTCATTTTCTTCTTGATTTAGAATTGGTTTTTTTGAGAATTTTAATTTTTGTTTCAAAAGAGTTTTGTTAATTTATGTTACTCTAGAGAATAATAGAAAACTTTAAATATAATAATCTACTATAATTTCTTTAATTTTTGTTCCACAAAGTCAATTCAATGGGCAAGGGTCTCAGTACCCTGGAATTATATTTTAGTAAATCGTAAATAAAATGAATACTGCTGGATAACTTGACTGGCCCTTCATAATAGGGGAATAGTTAGACTGTACCTTTATATTAAAGTAGTGTTATCCCCTATTAATTAAAAAAAAGTCCTCGGACAAACTTGTATGGGCAGATTTCCCGTTAGTAGAGAAACACCCAAATGTATAAAAACTGTTCTATTAAATAATTATTATCCCGAGAGTTTTGTTGATAGCCACTTGGCGAACATTGAAAGTAGAGTGAATGAATATTCAACAATTGCAACCTGAATTTAGATCTTTAAAAGTAATTCCATATATACATGATTTATAAATTAGGAAGAATCGGAAATAGGATAAAATCAAATGGGCCAAAAAAACGAAAACTTTAGGAATCCATTATTATTTTGTTAAATGAGGATAAGTGTGTATCAGATTATTCCATAGATTTTTGTATCTGCTATTTTTGTTAATTTGTGTCAAAGTAAAAATAAATAAATATAATTGAACGTTTCACGTGACTATGAATAGAAAGAATAAATATTGAGATCCCACGGTTTTATTTTCATGTGTAGTTTTATGTAATATAATGTGGAATGGAATTTTTAATTCACAGAATTTACTCAGCTATATAGGTAAATGGAACGAAGCACGACATTTTTAAGAAAATTCGTGGAAGTCCAAGAACTCATATTCTATACCATATCCCTGTTGACCTCCGAACTTCTACTATTTTAGTTTTATGCACAATTTATATGCATTATCATTTGTAAAAGGATCATTACAAAAAGTTTTAATACACAGAATTTACTAGGAATTAGGAATGATTTTATTAGACTTTTAGGACAATCACTGGAACCACGTTCTTTCCACGTTGAACAGGTGCTGAAAAATACTTCTTGGTGACAATTTAAATTGCAGTCCATTTTTTATATTCCCCCTTCTTATAATTTTACGATGTAGTCAACTTAATAAGAAAACTCATTGCAACTTTTATCACTTGACTTTATCAAATGTTATTAATCTGACATAATAATCTCTGTGCCCACCATACCGTAAAGTCACACTACTGTTGTATTCCTACGACTTCGACACTATAATTTCTGTAAACAGTACAAGTCTCATTTCAATACACTTCTAACTAATATCTGAACTTTTATCACGAAATGCATCGGGCCATCGTTACTATGTTGGAGCAACGGGACATGTCTTCTATGGCAAGGGGAGAGAGACAGAGGATTGGGGTGTAGGGCCGTTTTAAGCAGGGAAAACCTGATTATGCGCCTCAGCGGCGTCACGTCACTTCATCAGTCAGTAGCGACAAAAAAAAAAAGAAAATTAAATAACATTATAATTTCACCGAATCATGGCATGTACAGTTAGTAGTGTTAGCTGCAAGCTGTTTATGTTAATGTATGTATGCCTTGATTTTTGCTTGAGTATGCTCTTGCATGATCTTAATTAGGCGCAATATTTTAATATTGATGTTTGATGGCAATATAATGGTTATCATAAAAGTTGTTTGTGCATAATTTGTCGTGGCATGCAAGCATGTGCGATTTAACATGTGAAAGGAAGTCGTAGGTTAAAGTTTGACGAATAAGATACGAGGTAGCCATTTTAATTACAAAAATCGTTATGGGTTTGTTGCACTTAAAAAAAGCATTGCTGTTGTAGTCTAAACGTAATTCTTAACTAATGGAATAGTGCGAAACAGAGTAAGATTTGAATTTGAATGGGCTCATTTAGCACTTTTTCTTTATTTGATTATCGTAAAGATCTTACAATTCTAAGACCCTGTGCAAAAAACTATAATTTTATGAGACCTGTAAATCGTCTAAAAAAATTATAAACATGGACCGCACACCTTGTCGAAACAAAAAGTTATATCAACGAGGGTCCGATTACACAGGTCAACATTTGATCTAAGAACAATCACCAGACTTTACCAGAGTATACATAGGTTTTTTGGGTGGCTGATTCCGAATCCGAGGTTGGTTAAGCTTCATCACGTCAGGTTCTTGGTCATTTGAAGGTCAAACTGAGAAAAAGTGTTGTAAAAAAATTTGAAAAAATGTATGTTTATGTTTCTGAGGTCGCTGAATTCAAATACGCTGTTATTTTTACCCTTTAAGAACATCGGAACATCTAGAGGTCATTTCAAGGCATTTTGAGATCCTTTTGGGGTCAAATTGAGAAAAATCGACTAAGAAATCTGGAAAAAATGCTTACATGGGGTTTTTAGGTCGCTGACCTCGAATCCGTGGTTGGCTGGACTCTATCACATCGGATTCAAGGTCATTTGAAGGTCAAACTGAGAAAAAGTTTTTGTATGTTTTTGGGGTCGCTCAGAAATGTCAATAGGTTGATGACAGATGGCTTAATATAGATTTATACTAAGGGATAAAATAAACCTATACCTAAAATTTTTCAGTTTCTTGGTTTTCAACATTCTTGTTTTAAATTGATCATGATATGGCCTTAAAGAAACTTTGAGATGAAATAACGACAAAATTGAACTCAGTGATCCCAAAAACATAAACATAAATTTTTTCAAATTTTTTACACCACTTTTTCTCAGTTTGACCTTCAAGTGACCTTGAATCAGATGTGATAGAGTCCAGATAACCATGGATTCGAGGTCAGCGACCTAAAAAACCCATGTAAGCATTTTTCCAGATGTTTTAGTCGCTTTTTCTCAATTTGACTTCAAAATGATCTCAAAATGCCTTGAAATGACCTCTATATATTCTGATGTTCTTGAAGGGTAAAAAATAACAGCGGATTTGAATTCAGCGACCTCAGAAACATAAACATAAATTTTTTCAAATTTTTTACAACACTTTTTCTCAGTTTGACCTTCAAATGACCAAGAACCTGACGTGATGAAGCTTAACTAACCTCGGATTCGGAATCAGCGACCCAAAAAACCTATGTACACTCTGGTAAAGTCTGGTGATTGTTCTTAGATCAAATGTTGACCTGTGTTATTAAACGTAAACGAGTTATGGCTTGTTGAAGAAAAACACAAGAAATTTCGTAAATAACGAATTATCTCACGAAACCAAGGGGCCATACGCTTGGCCAGCACGATACGCTGACTTAAGCCCACTAGATGATTATCTTTGGTTATTTTAAATTGTTGAGAGCATACTGGCGATCATTTTGCCGTGACGGTTTTAAAATGTAATATGTTCTATTTTAGAAATAGTGCGGATGTCGCCTTCGGATATAAAATAAGTGCGTACATGTATAGTATATTCATTCACACGCACTAACGGCCAACCAACCACGTCATGCTTTCGTTTCTGTTTAATCTAGCCGTAGGACTCCACAAAATAAATCTTTTGCGATTCTGTTGTATTTTGATAGTGGAAAAAAATATCGAAGTGGAAAATGGATCCGAAAAACTGCCATATAGTTTTGTCAGGATTTAGACAAAAATATAATGAAAAAAATGGAAAAGCTTAATAGTCTACCATTTTTTTTCACAAAAATATTTCATGTACAAAGAAAGTGAAAGTGAGGGAAGACTCGCTGTTTCCGTTTTACTTACAAATACCTCATGCCAGGTTATAAACATGTTTCTATTATCTTCCACGAAAACTTGGATTTGGCTCCCCACTAGATAGAAAGAGAAATTGAGTTCTTACTGCCTCGTTCTCTCTCTTCACAGGATTCACACCACTACATCCCATACTCGCTCTATTGTTTTTCTGCTCTCTTTTACTTCCACATCCAGTGGAAGTATAGTAACGACAAAAAAATTTTAAAAAACTTTTATTGTTCAAGTAGGCTTAGAATGTCACGAAACGTCGAGATTTTAAGTTTGAACGAAAAAAAAATTTCTGTCTGTCAGTCTGTCGGTCTGTCTGTCTGTAACTTTTTTTGTGCGCACGTTTACTCTGGAACCGTTTGAGATATTGACTTGAAATTTGGTACACATATGTACTTTAACGAGATCTAGAACTAGATTATATTTTCATCTTGTTCCGTCGAAGGGTTGGGGGGTAAATTGGGGTAAATTTGGGGAAAATAGGTAAATCAAGCAGGTAAGAGTCCATAAAATTGGTATTTAGTATATACAAGAGAAGCTAAGGTCCCAAAAAAAGTTTTGGCATTAGCCACCCCCATTACCACCCCCACCCCATTATTAAAGGGGATGAAAAAAATTGTGATTTAGTGTGTGTACAATAGGGTGGGTTGAAAAACACGAAAATTTGAATTTACAGATGGCCAACTTATTACTATGTATCTAAAACTAATTCGGGTAGATTTTTAGCCAAATCGGTGAATATCTAGCTGGCCCACCAGGGCCTTGAAAATGAAAGAAAGGGCCAACTTTTCGATTTTTAACATTTTTTAAATTGACATTTGAAATTTTTTTTGACTCTTTATTAATGCCTAGATGCGTGTAACAAAAGTTTTTCGAATAAAATATTTTTCAGTTCCAGGGAAATTAGAAATTTTATACAGAAAACCTTATTTTCGTCGAATTCTACGTTTTAGTGACAAATTTCTAATTTCCCTGGAACTGAAAAATATTTTATTCGATAAACTTTTGCTACACGCATTTAGGCATTAATAAAGAGTCAAAAAAAATTTCAAATGTCAATTTAAAAATCGAAAAATTGGCCCTTTCTTTCATTTTCAAGGCCCTGGTGGGCCAGTTAGATATTCACCGATTTGGCTAAAAACCTACCCGAATTAGTTTTAGATACATAGTAATAAGTTAATAAGTGGGCCATCTGTAAATTCAAATTTTCGTGTTTTTCAACCCACCCTAGTGTACAAGAACCAGAAACCTCAAAATATTTTTTTACTTCATCCACCCCCACTACCACCCCCCCATCACCTCGCTACCGATGTGGGGTATCGTTTTATGGGTTTTTGGGGTAGAGGATTTCAAATATTATATTATTAAAGTTCCATAAACAATTATTTCCACATACAAATTTTTTTCGTTGTGAGTGACTTGGATAAAAATTTGGATGTGGAAGTAGTGATTCCTTGGGCAGCGGTTTTTTGCTTTTCATTTTATACCATACCATAGTGTTTTGTGTTTCTAGCACCCAGTTTACCTGTTGAGTGTTCAACAGTGTATGTAAATAAGTACATAAATAATCTGATAAGATAAATAATGCTTTTAGTTAATATTACCTGTAGTAATAGTTAGGCTTGACATATAATCTGAACATAACTGTATTAAACAAGGTCTATATTTATATTTTTGTGAGTAAGTTGAAGTTCGGAGTTCACAAATGTCCAAATATATGAAGCAAGCTATATACTAGCCTAAAGTAAAGAAAAATATATATCTGAATTTATCAATTGTTGGTTGCCAAAATAGGATGAAAATAAGACAAATACTATTATTGACTGGTATTCTGAGGTGGAGTTCCCAGTCCGTTTAACTTTAAATAGTTATGACACCTTAGAGAAGAGATAAGATTAGGTCTTTTAACAGAAAAATAATTGTTTTCTGAGGTGGAGTTCCCAGTCCGTTTAACTTTAAATAGTTATGACACCTTAGAGAAGAGATAAGACTAGGTCTTTTAACAGAAAAATAATTGTTTTCTGAGGTGGAGTTCCCAGTCCGTTTAACTTTAAATAGTTATGACACCTTAGAGAAGAGATAAGATTAGGTCTTTTAACAGAAAAATAATTGTTTTTATAGAGATTTTTGTCTTAGTAGTAGAACAAAACAGTAGTGTTAGTCGTTTTTTTAGAATAATACATCTTAATCTTAAAAGTGACTAATGAAAAATGAAAGTAGCTATTTGACAGAAATACATTAGGACCGCAAAACAGATTTAAGAATAACGTGTGCATATTTGCCCTTTTCTTAGACCTAAAAGTTGAAATGTAGAACCTTCATTAAGACTAAGATTAATAAGATATAACTGGACAAAATCGCACATAAATGTAGCTGAACACGTAGGTAGCTGAAGAAGGTCAATACGGCGGGCATTGCTATGTCACTTATCAGAGAGAAATTGAAGGAGTATCTGAGTACAGAGTACAAGGAGCTGGAAGTGGAGATCAACGGGCGAATTATATAATACATGGAAATAGAAATATTAAAAAATGCATCATTATCCTAAGAATTCGAATTTGGTGTTTACTCGTACCAATAAATTCATACGAGAAACTGTTATTCGAATACTTTTTAAAAAAAATTTGAGAACATAAATAATAATTAATATTTATTTTACCGAAATACTATAGATTTCCTGATTTGCGAACAGTGTCATAAGTTAAACTATTTAGGTAGTTAAAGCATATAAAATGTAGACTGAAAAAAAGCTGATTTGAAGCTAGTTAATTCTAAACAATATTTAACAATATTCAAAGTTATCCAAATTGCAATAGTCACAAGGATGGTTAAAAGTACGCTCAATTTCCTGTAAATAAAAGAAAAGACGACTCTCTAATCAAATCAAGAGATACGACCTCGAAAATTAGAGTATTTTCGACCATTTTTGAACCTGTTTCAGAGTGTTGCAGTTATTCGATAATAGCTTCTTTTAAACGCACTAGCGTAAAAATAAGCTAAACTAAAATGAATGAGAATTAAGCTGTGCAAAGCCAGACCGACCGTCCTCTTTAAGAATTTCCGAAATTGTTGAAAAAAACTTGCAAAATCACTTTTTTCAGTTCAATAAAATATGAGAGAAAGTTATGATATTTAATAAAACAAATAAGCAGTTGCGAAAAAAACTGGCCTCACGATCGATGGAGAATGGTCGTCACGTTATCAAACACTTAGTAAAAAATAATTAGACCACGCATTGCCGAATACTTATATTTATAGACTCTTATGCAAAAACCGTAGTAACAGTTTTATTCTAATGTTATGAAACATGTATTAGTTAAAGCGCAAATTTTGTATAACTCTACCAGACACGCTGGACACGCAACAGGGGGCTTCTTCGCCAAACAAGGATAATAATAATAATCTTTGATGCTTCTTTGTCTTGACATGAAAGAGCTCGCCGGATTACTTGTATGCTGAGTTCTTTTGTAATGTCGTGTGTTTCGTATTGTGGTGGTAATGTAACAAAGGTTCAAGTAAATCTAAGGAGCATGCAACATATTTTAGCCGGCAAACAATCAATTGCAGGTGTGTAAAAAGACAAATAACAGGAGAAATATCTACTGGGGGGAGTTGGGACCTTTAGTGTGATACTGTATATAGAGTCAAAATGCTTGAACACTACACTCGAATACAACTACTTGACAAGGGTTTCGTCGATCATGTTGCCATCATCTGAAAATAATTAAAACCAGTTTTAGTCATCGCGTCTCGAGTAATAGTAGTCCAGTGTAGTATTCAGTGTTTTGGTGTTTGTGAATCTATTTCATAGGTAATAAGTGAGAACCTGAAGATGGCAGATGTGATTTCTGCCGAAACGTCGTGTAACAACTTCGGCCCCTCTAGAGGCCTACCAACCTCGCGGTGCTATATCCGGTGATCCTACAACACTTCACATTACACCTGCGAAAACCTGAAAACCAACATCGTGATTTGGGTGTTACTTTTGATGCTAGACCAACTTTCAAAACTCATTACCTTAGCAGACATTAAGATTAGGTTAGTTGACATTATTAAGAGGTCTACAGACGATCCAACTTGCTGGAGCCAACATTGTCGGCATGCTTTGAACTCATTTGTAAAAGTGAGCTGTTCTGCTGGAATTCCAACCGTACCGACAAGGTTGGCTTCAGCAAGTTAGATTGTCTGTAGATCTCTTTAGGAATTGCAGAGATTTTAGTAATTGCAGAAATGTTAGTAATATTAGTATGCTATAATTGTTATAGTAAGGCCCACATATAATTCAGTGATATAAAAAATCTCCCAAAAAAAGCGCAAAGGGTATCGACCGCATAAAAGGTGTCCGGCTTCTTTTATTAAAAATGGTCACATATTTCCTAACAAGAATGTAGGCCACTCCCACTTATTATAATTGGTTGAAACTTTCTCTACCGGAATGATGATAAGTTGGATAAACTAAGTAGTCAACGTGGACTGGCGGTGTCAACGTGGACCGGCGCACAGTGGCGAGAAATGCCAGTGTTCCACCCAAATTACTCTAGAGGTCGTAAATTTTGAGTTATTGAGACATTCTTTTTTTTTAAATGTTCATCTTGAATTTACCTATCGATCCCTCTAGCCGGATTTTGAAATTTCGTTTTTTATTTTTTTTAATTTTTAATAGAAAATCATATTTTTACAAAAATATACTGTTTTTTCTATTAAATTTATTCTAACGGGTCGTAAATTTGAGTTTTCGTAACAATTTTTTTTTCAAATCTTCGTCTTTTAATCAGCTATTGATCTGTCTAGATGAATTTTTGATTTAGTTGTTGACAACTGTCAAAATTACTGTCAAATATAAAAAAATACGATTTTTAGATAAATAATTCATACAATAACAGGTTGGTGTTCAGAAAAATATAAATAGTGTTTTCAATGTACCTGGTTCCGAAGTTGACAGGAAAATATGTATTTCTAAATTTGGCAGCTGCCATAATTGTTGTCAAATTTCCAAAGATAGATGGAAGAGCTTATTAATTTTAAAAATACCCTGTAAATGTATAGAAAAATAGATATATATTGTTTTTGATCCGTTTGATTTAGTAATTTACAGGAAAATATGAGTTTTAAATTTGGCAGCTGTCATAATTGCTGTCAGTTTTCAAAATACAGTACTTATTAATTTTAAAAATGCTCTATAAATGTATAGAAAAATAGATATATATTGTTTTTAAACTGCCAGATTTAGTAGCTGACAGGGAAATATGGTTTTTTAAATTTGGCAGCTGCCATAATTGCTGTCAAATTTCAAAAAATAGAAGTTAGAGCTTATTAACTTTAAAAATACCCTGTGAATATATAGCAAGACGGATACAGATTGTTTTTAATGAACCTGGTTCCGAAGTTGACAGGAAAATGTGATTTCTAAATTTGGCAGCTGCCAAATTTAAAAATAATATTTTCCTGTCAGTTCATAAATCAGGAAGAGAAAAAATAATATATATCTATTTGTCTATACATTCAAAGGGTATTTTTGAAATTAATAACTTCTAATCTGCACACCTTAAAACTTGGCAGCAATTATGGCAGCTGCCAAATTTAAAAATTATATTTTCCTATTACTTACGAAATCAGATAGATCAAAAATAATATACATCAATTTTTCTATACATTTGTAAGGCATTTTTAAAGTTAATAAGCTCTTACCTCCATGTTTTGAAATTTGACAGCAATTACGTCAGCTGCCAAATTCAGAAATCATATTTTCCTGTCAACTTCGGAACCAGGTACATTAAAAACAATTTGTATCCGTTTTGCTACATATTCACAGGGTATTTTTAAAGTTAATAAGCTCTAACTTCTATTTTTTGAAATTTGACGGAAATTATGGTAGCTGCCAAATTTAAAAACCTGCCAACTGTTAAATCTGACAGTTTAGTTTCTCTATACATTTATAATGCATTTTTAAAATTAATAAGGTATTACCTCCACATTTTGAAAATTGACAGCAATTATGACAGCTGCCAAATTTAAAACTCATATTTTCCTGTCAATTATTAAATCAAACGGATCAAAAACAATATATATCTATTTTTCTATACATTTACAAGGTATTTTTAAAATTAATAAGCTCTTCCATCTATCTTTGGAAATTTGACAACAATTATGGCAGCTGCCAAATTTAGAAATACATAATATGTTCCTGTCAACTTCGGAACCAGGTACATTGAAAACACTATATATATTTTTCTGAACACCAACCTATTGTTGTATGAATTATTTATCTAAAAATCGTATTTTTTTATATTTGACAGTAATTTTGACAGTTGTCAACAATTAAATCAAAAATTCATCTAGACAGATCAATAGCTGATTAAAAGACGAAGATTTGAAAAAAAAATTTGTTACGAAAATTCAAATTTACGGCCCGTTAGAATAAATTTAATAGAAAAAACAGTATATTTTTGTAAAAATATGAATTTCTATTAAAAATTAAAAAAAATGAAAAATGAAATTTCAAAATCCGGCTAGAGGGATCGATAGGTAGATTCAAGATGAACATTTAAAAAAAAAGAATGTCTCAATAACTCAAAATTTACGACCTCTAGAGTAATTTGGGTGGAACACTGGCATTTCTCGCCACTGTGCGGCGGGCGGTACACTAACGAAACGCGGTCGGTGTCCTTTACACTTTTTTGCGAGCTTTTTTATATCGCTGAATTATATGTGGGTCCTACTATATACGCCTCTTGAAAGATCTCATGTGAAGTATTTCTCAGTAATATAGTGTCTCTATTATGATCTTTTTATAGATAATGAGCAAAGAAATTTTTAAAGTGCGAATGCTTTAAATCATCTAACTTTTTCTTATTCTTAACGACTTTGCAAACGATTTTCGGTAAAATATATTTTTAGCACACCTTCTACATGTTGATATTGGTTTGCCAGAGTTGCAACAAGTGAAAACATGTTCTTTGGGATATCTTAAAGGAATTTCAGTTGAATATGGTAGCCCTGAATTTATTACATCTGATTATAAGATCGCAGCGCCCCTATAACTTTAATTTTTTTTCCGATTTGAATAAAATTTTTCTCAAGTATAGAACAAATTAGGATCTACTTATGACCAGAAAAACATTTGCCTTCTACAAATGCAAATCCACCTGCGGTACCAAAATATGCGGGAAAAAGTCAAAAAATCATATTAGGCATTTTTTTATCGGAAAATTTTGTTAATAAAACTTGTTCAGGATTATCCAAAAATCGTAACTCCAAAATTTAATGAAAATAAGAAAATTGAAAAATTAAAATTTAAAATTTTTTAAAAATACTTAATTATTAAAAAAAAAACCTGCAAATTGCTTGAGCACTACCTGGCAGCTTGGGTTTAATTTCAAACAAAACTGTCATAGTGCAGTTTTCTAAACAAAAAACCCATTAAAATAATATTTTCGGACTTTGATTTGACATTATTTTAATTAAAAATTCAATATTTTTCTATTTTGATTAAATTTTGGACTTAAGGTTTTTGCACAGTTCTGAACAAGTTTCATTAACAAAATCTTTCGATAAAAAAAATGCCTAAAATGGTTTTTTTATACTCTGTATTTACACATTTGGTACATTTAATTTGATATACAAGTCCTGAGATAAACGAGCGTAAGAAAGAGGACAGATACATTAGGAAAAAAAAGACGTATCTACTCCCACTACAATGCACAGAAGGTCAGAAAGGACAGGTACCGATGCCCTGCGTTGATAAACGACAAGGTGATAAAAATAAGATTTCAGAAAGTATGGCACGTGCTGGGAGAAGGTCATCCGTCTATCTTTTTCTAATTTCTCTGTTTTCTTTCTTGCACTCGTTTATCTCAGGATATATAAAACTACATTTGCCGAATCTGTATTAAAAAAATATTCCATTTATTCTTTCATGTTTCTGGTTCTATCATCGTAAAACATTACATATAGTTTTATTGCTATAAAACGCGTTGTACCCAGTCACACGTCATATTTTATTTCGTGAAATATTCTCCACTCACACGCACACTCGTGCTTGTAGGTATATTTTATTCATAATTTTTTGCTCGAGCTATATTGACCAAAGTAATATAATTTGGGGAAATTGGAGAATTTATTATCAAAAATTAAATCGACCACGTTGAAGAGCTCTGGATTTAATAAAATAATAAATTACTATTTTACGCTCTTTATACAGGGATGACATGTTGGCCTAACTCAAACCTATTTTTTGATTTACAATTAATTAGAAATAGACAATGATTTCAGTTTAGACAATACAACTATAAACAGAAGACAGAAGAGACAAGGTTATCGCGCTCACTTGTCGTATCCATAGGTTTGTTTTGGTTTTGAGAAATAGCAGTCAGAGACAGTCCTCGGATGTCAGGCACATGTGCAGTTAGTAAAAGGTGATCACTTTTTGCTAACTGCGCATGTGCCTGACATCCGAGGACTGTCTCTGACTGCTATTTCTCAAAACCAAAACAAACCTCATGACACGGGTTTTACAACGTTGCGAGACTGTCATTTGAAAATAAACAGTTTTACTTTTACCTTGTTTAATCAGTTTTGAAATGAAAACACTAACTGACATTTAATATTAATTTACACATTGCTATAGCAATTTTTCACAAACCATAATTATTTCATGGGTTTAATTAAAAAAAGTGGGACGTCTAGGTCGGTTTTTTGAAGCTCCTTGTGTCTTTATTGAAAAAACAAAACAACACAGTATGATTGGAAGCAGCGGGCCAACTTACAGCTAAACTACGAAGTATGAAAAACACATGAACATTTCCTTTGAACCGTCGGCGCCAATAGCGGAGGATTCCTTTTATTAAAGATACACCGGCGTTTTTTTCAGTTTTTATCAATACAATAAACATAATAAAAAGGGAGATGCATATCGCAAGATAACTTTGAACTGTACTGCAATACTGACTTACACAATATTTTGTATATTATACCTGGCCTAAATATCGGTTTTTTAGAAACTAATTAATTTAAGCAAAACCGATGCAGTAAAGCTTGCATTTTATAAGACTTTTTAGTTTCTTTTGGATCAATATATTATTAGTATTACTAGGCAACTAATAAAATTCTAAGCACTAGTGATATTACATACGAATATTCTTTCATCAGGTGTAAGATATGAGAAAAATCTATTATTCTAAAAGCATAAAATAAAAAGTTATCCATAAAAATTAATGAACAAAGGTTAGAGATTAAAGCAGTAAGTAGGAGATGAGTAAAGAGTATTAATTAATAAAAGAAGTACATTCTTAAATGATTTCCGCAATTACATAACGCCTGCGTAGAAATGCAAATATACCAAATATTTAATTTATATTTTTCTCAAAACAAGACAAAAAAATAGTTTGACACGTGGAAATATAAATAAACTAGCTCTATTTTCATATAAATTCGGTTCCAATACTAAATACAAGAATTTTTTAAACAAACGTTAATTTATTTTGAGCCTTGCAACACCTGCTTAAAAGGTACACCTCAAGAACGTCATGAAAAGCAAACCAAATTTCCTACTTAATGAAAAACGTCACAGCTATTAATTGTCCATTACCTATTTTTATTTAATTTTAAACAGTTTTACATTCATTATTTAAAAGTTGTTTTAAAACTTATTTCCGTTTCACGTTTAGCTAGCAACGCGTTGCTAATTTCTCCGTAATTTGTCCCGCTCTCTCTCAAATATGATATTATTAATCATGCCTATGCTATAACAATTATGAGAGTAAAGTTTTTGTAGATTCATAAAATAATGTGGAAAAGTTTCTTAAGTTCTAGGGTAATTTTGCTGTAGAAAACGAATCTGAAATTAGTTTTCAATGTTTTTCCAAAAAAAAATTGGAATTTTGGCGGCAAACCTAATAGGTGAGCGGTGCACCCCTAAAAAGATGAATAAAAAAGTGACATAACCTCCCGAACAAAGTTGCCAGATTGAAACCAATTGGAATTGATTAGTTACGTTTTAGGGAACAAAAAACCTAAATAACATTTTTTTGTCCGAGTGGCAGGTAATTTGTTACTACCAATGAAATTGCAGAGTAAAAAACATGTAAAAAATCCATTTGAAAACACATTTTGTAAGTTAATTGGGCAAAAATAAACACTTTTTGTCTCTTGTAATGTTTTCGAAAAATGCACTGTTTTTGAATTATAGGCGATTTAAGGTCCGAAAATGGCCAAAAGTCGACAACTTCAAAAATTCTTATCTCGGCTTCTACTGGACTTTTTTTAATGTTTTGGGTCGTAAAATGATCGTTAATACTTATACTTAAACATGCTATTTTTTGTAATAAAGCAACTTTTCATTTTCATTCCACTCGGATGCAGACCATAAAAAAAGTGAATTTTTTTTTTTATTTTATCAATTTTTTCAAAATTTTTAAATTAAGTCAGGCTAGAAAAAAAAACAAAAAATAAAAGTGGGTAGACCACATGTTTTTGAACAAAAAATGTTCTAATAAAATGTATCGCTAAAGCCACGGTTTTCCCGGCAAAAAATAGTGAAATAACGTTGTCACTCTGCTCGGACAAGCGCACGGTTAAATGCATACTACGGAACCTCTAAAAATTCTTAGCAGTTCTAACAAGTAAAATAAAGCTATTTTCTCTTTCTGATTACACATTTTTAAATTTTTTCTTAGTGACTAAGCGGATAAATAGTGAGTCTGGAGGTAAAATATTGGAAATGTAAATGTAATGTATTGGAAAAGTTCCAGAATTTATATTCAAAACAATCAAAGATATTTTCATAGTTATACGGATAAGATCTTGACAATCCCAAGTTTTTATCATGGTTACAGCCTCCAATATATTTATCAAGAAAATCATCAAGCAGTTAAATTAAAATGATTTGAGATGTACTTTTTTTGAATCCACGTTACTACAACTTAATAAACCATAATAATCATAAAGTGTACATTCTTTTTAACAGTTTTCAATGAAGAAAGAATTTTTTTGAAGGGGCTTTTATTTTTTTCTATATTGTTTATTGTGACGATTGATTTCGGGCATGATAATTTATATAAGTATATTTTTACATCCATCCTTTGCTCCTTTTTTTCCGGGAAAACCGTGGCTTTAGCGATACATTTTATTAAAACATTTTTTGTTCAGAAACACGCGGTCTACCCACTTTTATTTTTTGTTTTTTTCTAGCCTGACTTAATTGAAAAATTTTGAAAAAATTGATAAAATAAAAAAATTTTTTCACTTTTTTTATGTTCTGCATCCGAGTGGAATGAAATGAAAAGTTGCTTTATTACAAAAAATAGTATGTTTAAGTATAAGTATTAACGATCATTTTACGACCCGAAACAAAAAAAAAAGTTCAGTAGAAGCCGAGATAAGAATTTTTGAAGTTGTCGACTTTTGGCCATTTTCGGACCTTAAATCGCCTATAACTCAAAAACAGTGCATTTTTTGAAAACATTACAAGAGACAAAAAGTGTTTATTTTTGTCCAATTAACTTACAAAATGTATTTTCAAATGGATTTTTTACATTTTTTTTACTCTGCAATTTCATTGGTTGTAACAAATTATCTGCCACTCGGACAAAAAAATGTTATTTAGGTTTTTTGTTCCCTAAAACGTAACTAATCGATTCCAATTAGTTTCAATCTGGCAACTTTGTTCGGGAGGTTATGTCACTTTTTTATTCATCTTTTTAGGGGTGCACCGCTCGCCTATAAGTGTCGTTTCTGGTAGTTCTTTTCTATGTGACCAAACTGTCAAATTAATGCGAGCGTCTCCGTACTTTTCAATGTTATTATTGTGTTTAAATTATCAAGCTAATAGTACAGTAAATGAAGCTTTTAAATCCCACCCCGAAAACGATGTAATGGATTTCCAAATTTTCTTAGCGGTTGTTCCAAAACAAAAAAAAACGCATAATCTGATAGAGAATCAAATTATAAGAAAGAAATATTTGATACACTTTTTTGCTAAAATGCATATTTTTCAAGATATTGCCGCCTGAAAATTGCAATTTTCACCCTCTAAAATCAGTATTCCTAGAGTTTCCTTTAAATTACTCGAAAAATGTGAACTTTAATAAAAAAAATGCAAGGGTACAAAATTAAAGCTTTTACGAAAACAAATCGAATGGTTTTTTCTTTTTTTTCTCCGATGTTTAGTTTTGGAAATATGGCATTTTCAAAATGGCGCCGAAACGTTCAGAAAAAATATACGACGTTAAAATCTAAAATTACTCAAAATCTACAACTATGAGAAAAAAATTTTATTCTCGTAAGAATTAAAGGTATTAAAATTTTCTTTCGATTGAGACGTATTACTACCTTTTATAATGAAAACTAAAAAAGTTACAAACAAAAAAGTAGCGCATTTAAAAATTTAGACGCCATTTTTTTAGTCTTATTGCTCTAATTTCTTATTAATTCAAATTTATTAAAAATCCTTCTAGATATTGTTAATGCATATTATTACTAACATGCTCAAATTTTTTAGAATTTTTAAAATAATTATTTTTCATTTTGTATCCATTTTCAAAAATGAAAATTTTCATAATTTTTTTTAAAAAATCGGGTTTTTGGAAATTGTTCAGAAAATATTTTTTTTATGAAAAATGGTAAGAGTACAAAAATGAAGCTTATAAAAAAATGAATAGTTTTTTTTTTAATTTTCCTACGACAAACTGTTCCAGAGATATAACGGTTTAAAGATGGCGCTTGAGCGCATACGCAAGAAAATTATGTATTTAAAATTGAAATATCTCAAAAACTATAAGATTGATAAAAACATGATATAAGGGTGAAATGAAGCTTATAAAAAAACGAAGAGTTTTGGGTTTTTATTTTATTTCCTACAACAAACTGTTCCAGAGATATGACAGTTTGAAATAATGTTGAAACTTTTCAGTTTGTACGCGCAATTTAAATGTCTATAGTAGGTAGAGAAACGAGCAATAGTCGTCTAATTTTCAAAGAATATGCAGAAAAAACGGGTTGCATTACACTTTAGCATATTTAGAGTGCAGATTAGAAATGTTATTTAATTAGTTTACTTAATTGTATTAATTTGATTTATTTATAGCAATCTGTATCTTTAATAAAATTAGACATATTACTACACTCTTTTGTGACCATTTTTAATCCACCATTTTTTTAATAAATTTAGACCTCATAATCACATTCAGCGACAGAAAAATCATAAGTGTATGGATTTTCGTGAATTTATCTGTAACATTAGAAGAATTATTAATTTTTCAGTATTTAACGGTGGTTGCAACCCCATAATATTTTCGTCTTTCCTATGTTTTGACCTGATAATCATATTCGGCGACCTCAAAAACATAAGTATATGGATTTTCGTGATTTCATTCGTAAAATTAGAAAACATTAATTTTTCAGCATTTCACACACCTCACAGTTCATATTCAGCTCAAAAACATGATTATATGGATATTCGTTAATTTGTTCGTAAAATTAGAAGAGTTATTAATTTTTCAGGTTTTGGGGGTGGTTTCCACCCTTAAAAATAAAAAGCAGGTAATGCGACAATATAGATTTTGATGTAGATATTTTATAAAGTATATTGCAAAAAAAATTAAGGAAATTCCTTCCATCGTTTTCGTGCCGGGAGTTTTACCATTTTTACTGCTTCGCTTACTGTACTATAAATCATCAGGCGATTTTTTGCCTCTCAGGTTTTTAAATGACATTTGTATTTTAGTAGAAAAAAATATGACGTTGCGGTAACAATGTCATTTTTGGGTTAGTTTAATAGGTCGACGTATTTACAGTTATAAATACTGAAATTTTAAACAGTTGGGTACATGGAGTTAAGGTTAATTGTTCAGTTTAGGTTGGTTCTCTCTTTTTGCTGAAGGCAAAAAACATTTTTTTTTTTAAATTTTATTTTAGCTGAGAATTGGTTGAAAGCTGAGAATTGGTTCTCAGCAAATAAACTTAAATTAAACAGAGAAACAACACAGAATCTCATTTTTTCCTCAAATGTTAATATCACTGAAGGTAGTACTGTAAATTTACTGGGAGTCACTTTGGATGACAAGCTAAACTGGTCTGCTCATGTGGATCAGTTGGGCAGGAAGCTGTCCAGTATGATCTTTTTACTCCGTCGGATGAAAAATATTTTTAAGTCCTGAAATTCTTAAAACTACTTATTTTTCCTTATTCCATAGTCATATCTGCTATGCAACTATTCTGTGGGGTAACTCAACGCATGCCCAAAAAATTTTTATACTGCAAAAAAAAGCCATTCGCATTATAGCAGGTGCAGGAATGACTGACTATTGCCAACCTATGTTTATTAAATTGGGCATAATGCCCGTTCCTTCATTATTTATTTTTTTACCCTATTGGAAATTCACAAAAATGTTACTAACTTCAACAGTCAATCGGATGATATTCATCATTATTCTACTAGATCTGGTAGTTTATTAAGAACTCGTTGTTTTAGGTTAACTAAATCGCAAAAAATTCATTAAATTCTAATATATATAATAAATTGCCGACGAATATTAAATCGTTGAATTACAGCTGTTTTAAACGTAAAGTAAAATATGTTATTTTAAGAAACTGTTTTTATTCGGTGGCTGATTATTTAGATGCAACCCTGATTTTTTAAGTTGATAAATTAATAACCATTTCATAGTGTGGTATGTATATTTGTGTGGAATGCATTTATATTTGTGTTTGTATGTATTATATTTTTATATTGTATTATTTTAATAATATTTGACTGAAATTTTTATATTTTTATAAAGTTTTTATATTTATCTTTATCTGTAGATGATTGTATTTTGACATGCTACAAATGTACCTGACACGTATGTAATGTAGTCAAATAAAATGAGTATGAGTATACATAGAAAAAAGTTACAACCATTTGCAAAAGAGGAAAACCAATTTAAATTAACCTAAGTCCATGCACACTCAGAGCTCGGTGAACATAGTATAGTACAATTTGTATTATTGCGTTAAAATTTTTAAAAATCTGTATACACGAACTTAAGGTGAACGGTGCCGTGAACGTAATTCAACAATTTCTCTTGCATACCTGAACCGATTTAAAAAAATTTTGAATAGTGTTTTAGAGACAACTTTATAGAATGGTACAGTGTTACAAAAATTAAAGTTAGATGTACATAACTAGATTTTAGCAAAAATACGTTATAAGACCTGTCCCATTTTTTTGCGCACGACAGTACTAGGCTATTGAAAGAATTTTTTTTTTGTGCCGAAATCAAAAAAAAAAATTGTTGACTTCAATATTCTGGTATCAATTTATCAAATTTTCTCTAAAAGCCTATCAAAATATTTCTTCAATCGCTTCAGGGATGTAAGAGAAATTGTCGAATTACGAAATCATTTTTTTAAGTACGGCACCGCCACCCTTAATTGTTGGTCGTTAGGTTGATTTTTCTTTTTTGCAGATGGCTACAACTTTTTTTTATTGTATTAGACATTAAGAAAAGTTGCAGCCATATGCAAAAAAAGGAAAACCAACCTAACCTGAACAACTTACCCTAAAAGTCCATGTATACAGCTATTTAAAACTTGTTAATACTGCAAATATAATAAAAAAAGTTGCAGCCAACTGCAAAATAGGAAAACCACTCTAAACTCGACAACTACCTATAAGTATAAGTTCATGTACACAACTTTTTAAAACGTTTGATTAGTTATATTATAAGTTTTAAAAAGCTGTGTACATAAACTTAGGATTAGTTGTTGTTCAACTTTTTTATTGTACTATACAGACAGGCTGTCCATTTAATCAGGGCCCTCGAAAATATCTCACTTAATATCTGTCGTGCAAGAAAATTATTTCTACGAAAATTTGAAATCCATGGCCTACTTTAATTTGCTTTATTCGAGACTGTATTATTTATAATTGTGTTAATGCTTGATTATAGTAAAGATTTGAAGAACTTACTGAATTTTTTAATCGTTTTATATAATCATACTTCTCCACGGCAAGTTTGACGCTAGTTAAAAAATATATATATATTAGTTTAAACAATGTTTTTATAATTACTTGCTTAGTCCCAATGAATAAATATGGCATGTGATAATATCGTTGAAAAGGGACGAAAAAACTCTCTTTATTGCCCCCATTTCCCGCCCATCTCAAAAAATGTTTTTAACACCCTGAAGAGTAAATCTCAAAATACAGCGGTTTTGAAAAAATTTAGATAAAACCTCGTTAAAATACCCTGTTTTGCAAAAAATAGTTGCCTTAGAACTTTCGTCGTATCTCTTCAAATAACGGAGATATTTTGTTTAGACATATTCCGCATTTTCGATATTTTCCGTCATAACTCTTAAAGTATGGATTTCAAATTTCTTTGAACCATTTTGTAGCTTATAAAAATCGGCACAATTTTTGTAGAAAAATTTTTTTTGCACGACCGATATTAAATGAGAAATTGTCGAGGGCCCTGATAAAATGAACAACCTGTACATTATAAAAAAAAAAGTTACAGCCATCTACAAAACCAACGTAATCTGAACAACTAACCTCAAGTCCATAAATGTACACACCTTTTTAGAACTTTGAATATACGTAACTAATATGCCGAGCTCTTAAACTAACCCAAAATTGACATTGTTCGTCATATCTTTCCCTGCTAAAATACAAGCACCATTTAAAAATCTGACAGGCAAAAATCAATCCCTGAATACTTTCCTCCATACCTTAGGCATAACATTGAAAAGTATGGAAACGTCGAAGATGCATACGTATATATTAGTTTGACGATTTGATTACATTTCATTTCATAATTTCTGGAGTTTTGGCAAATAATGTATGTTCTTTTTTTTTTTTTTTTGAAAAAGCTATTTTTTGCAGTGCGTAAAAGGTGCATTGTTCTGAAGAGCACTTACATTGTGAATGCGAGAACTCAATCGGCCGAAATTCAAGGTGTTTTTTGCGTTAAGGTTAGGATTTTGCAAAGTGAGAGGGAAATATGCGTTTATTTTCGGTTTATTATAAATATTCAAAAAATAATTTCATATACTTCCCATTGCTTTAAGGAATACAGTTTTTATCATAAATTTTGTATATAGTTAAATCATATAGTGGAGTCAATAGAGATTCTCACTTCGGAAAAATTCCGGGAAACGGTAACTTTTGAGAATACATCCCTGAACATGTCAGAAACAACATACCAAGTTACCAACAATAGTCCTTGAGCGTAATTTTTTATTAAACAAAATAGTTGCAAAATACCAGTCTTTGTCAAATATATCTTAAAATATTTTTTTTCTTTCAAAAAGTAATTGCGCCATTCGAAAGTACGGGAAATTTCACATCAAAAATGTATATGAAGTTTTTTTGTACGATCAAAAATGTAGGCTCCAGATTTTTTTGTTTAACGCACGAAAATGGAACGCGGAGACAGGTAAGTAGCGCCGTACGCGCTACACTAAATTTGTTGTAACTTTTGAACTAATTAATGAAATGGACCTCACAAAAGCTTAAATGAAAGAAGAAACATGTAGCTATTGGATTATTATATTTTCAAACAAAAAGATGAATGTCTGTAAGAATAGTACATATCTATATGAAGTAGGAACATAAAGAGATTTGCGATGAAATAGGTAAAAGCTCTACCATTTCTAAAAATATGAAGATAAAAACTTGGGTCTTTCACATTTTACTCTTGAAGTAATGTATAAAAAGATCCGATGAGTGAAAAAAATCTCAAAAATTTATTTTTGAATATGTACACTTCCAAAATTTCAAAATTCTGAGATGATAAAATTTGATATATATAACTAACTTTAACCATCTATTTCTCTGGTTTAAATCGCGTTATTAGATCTTTGTAGGTGCGGTTTTTAAAGCTTGACATGTGTACTTTAGATGCTTCAAATTAAATTAACTCACTTTTTTACGAAAATAAATTTTTTTTTTTGCTGTAAAATTCGTGAAATTATGGGTAAAATAAACGTTACTAACTTTTATAAAAAAATTTATTTAGCCTACCTATGCAGCATATGTTTATAGTAGGATCTCAAAATAAGTAAATCTGATGATGAAAAAATTTGATATATATATAAAGCCATGTTTTTCACGAAATATTGAAAAAATCAAGTTTTTTCGGTAAATCGACTTAATGTTGATTGTTTCTACAATTTTTATCCTGTTTAAAATATCGAAAACGTATTAAAAATAATTCACGTAGTACAAATGAGTCAAATTATAATGCTTGAATAATAGAAAGAGATTGAAAGTAAAACAGCATCTTCGCGGTAAGCAGTACGTATCACCTGCCCCACACGCTGCGCTGTGTGTGTGTGCCCGCAGAGCATTTTAAAAGTATTTTGGGCACTTTTTTACAGATCATCTTGTAATGCTATGTACAATATCACGTTTTTTCAGCTTCTTTTTAAGTTTTTATGTGAAAATTTAAATTGTGTTTGTAATTGAATAGTGTATTGAATTTTTTAAAAATAATGTTTTATAACAGTATATTGAATTATTTTATTGCTTGATAGAAGTCAGCCATATTGGATCAACCAATTTGAATTACGTTTTTTTGACATCATAATCTGTTTCAGCGACCTTGAAAACCTCCTTATATGTCAATTTGTATTAAATTGCTTTAAAAATTTTCAACTTATAATCATTTTGTTAAAAAAAAGTTTCTTTTTGCTTAAATAGTTAATGAACAATTTCCTCACGATTATATGCTTATAACTTTTTATTTTAAGCTATGTAAAAGTGATGTCAAAAGGTTTTAGGAAAATCGAAGCTTCCTGTAATTATTCCGAAATAATGCATATTTTTAGTCTCTATTGACTCCACTAATACTCTAATAATGAAATTAGGAACTATTTTCATTGACAAACTACGATATTCAAGTACAACAGAAATTTACAATAAAAAAAATATATAGTTGTATTCGTTAGAACAATAGCAATATTTAAAACAGTTTTAAAGATTATACTATGTTTGGTTTTTGAATTATTTATAATAAACCGAAAATACACATATTTCCCTCTCGCTCTGCAAAATCCTATCCTTAATAATGATGATACAAAGTGAGTGTTATAGTGGAAATTTTCAAAAAACTTTCTTGAAAAAATTATGCATTTGCATTGAAAACTAATGTCGGATATTTGTTCTACGACCCCAAATTAGTGTAGGTATCCTGAAAAAAAATTCGCGAAAATTCCAGTGCCCGTTAAAATGCAAAATTACCAGTGTCAGTTTTCTTCTACTTTTTCTGTTCTTTTTGTTGTCAGAAATTATGAATTTCGCCCGCGAGAAATTAACGATACGGGAGGACGCCACTGGAACAGTCAAAGGCAACTCTACGCGCGGACGGCCGTAGTTTTATTGTGTGTTGTAAATGGGTCTGGAACTAGAATCCTGTGTGGGTCTCTAACCTTACAATTCTGGCCCCTTTGCCTGCCAGTATATTTTCGAAATTTGTCGGCGAGAACGCGTGAACTACGGTCGGTCGTGTGTTTTGTGTTTAAATATTAATATTTGCGGTGATTTAGTGGGTTTTTAAAAATGGAAAGTGCCTTCACCATTCAAAATTTGGATTACTTGAATACGTAGTCGGGAATATGTGTTTACATTTGAATAACAGGTGATTATAATGTGTCTCACTGGAGCGCGTTTGTAAATGAATGTCTTAAAAGGTTAGGGATTAACGGATATGAGCTTTTATCTGTCTACAAAGAGCTTTTGACTGAATTATGTCAATAACCCAGCACCTACCTCACAGTTTGTGTCCTGTAAACATAATTTGTTGAAAGAACCAGACGTTGAATTTTAACGTGCGAGTATGTCAACGTGATGAATTAACTAAATATGCAATACTAACTAATAGTTTAAATAATACATTACAGTTTCCGCCAGATTTGGCTTTTAACAATACAGTAAATTAAAATGTCGCTGGTTTTTCTCCCGCGCCTTTGAATAGCGTCATTTTTCAAACACCTTTTTCGTCTGTGTATATTTAACACTGTATTTTAAGTAACTAAAATGTTTAATTGATGTTGAATATAATAACTAAAGCAAACATTTGCCCGAAATGATTTTATACCGTTTGTAAAAAATTATACAATTCGGAAGAGCAACATTATTGATTTCCTTCGTTGGTTGTACCACAATCACTTAACGCGGTGATTTTTATCTTCTAATTGTATTTACTTTCCCATCACAATACTGTTAAAAAAATACCTACGCATGTACTGCTTACTTTCAACGTTAGACGAGAAAAATAATATGCACGACCCGCTTGATCTTTAACAATAAAAGTAATATAGCTTGTTGCGTAGAGATCTAAAATAAAAGAGAGACATGAGTGGGTACGGAAATAATAGTAGCAACCTTGAACTACTTTTTAAATTGTTTTAACTTTCATTGACTATATAGTAAATTGATCGTGTGAACCGTGGAAAAATGTGAAATTATCAATGTATCCGTGTAAATACAGTTGCCTGTCTGGTTGCTGCTATTATTAAGTTTGGTAAGCACCAGTTTTAAAAAAATACCGCAGACAGAGTCGGTTATTCACATAGCAGAACGTATCTAACAAAATTTGAGCAGTAGACGAACATCGGACTCCCACCATCTTGGTGTGTTCGCAAGCTGTTTGATTGGTCGAATATCTCCAATCGTTTTCAAGTTATTATTACCGTGATCAAGTGATCCACGTCGTGTGCACAAAATTCAGAGATTGTGAAGGCTCCGAATTCGTAAACCGTTCAAGATAAAAACATCATTATTATCTTGTTTAAAAAACTAAACCGCCGACAAAATGTTTGAAATAAATTAATTTCATAACAGCGTAAACTCGGAAATAAACCTTGTAATAGAGATTGCAGCCGGGCGTTGCTGATTGCGAATTGTTACTTGAGCGATACTTTTCTGCTTTGGTTCGTGGTAGGCACCTAAACATTGGGACATTGTTTTGCCATAGACACCAAAATATATGCTTTAAAACAAATAAAAAGCATTCCTCAAAACTGGTCAACTTATTGGACTTGTTGGACTTAAAATTCATTTCATATTTTTCCGCGTCTATTGCAGTGGACATAGACTTTCAGAAGAATTAAATTATTATTTGCTACAACTTTTAAAATGTTCATTTGAGCGAGTCAAAAAGTTACGCTAGGCCAAATCGTATTATTCAGTGTTTTTCACTTGGTTTTCAAGTTGCTCACTGTGCTAATGTTTTGCATATAATGATGTTGACGTCATAACTGGAGTGTTATAATTTAAAGAGTCTTCGTTTTTTAACCGATTTCATAAAATTTAAGGAGATGTTCAGTTTGACCCGTCTGTACGTACTTTTTTTTCATATACTACTATATGTTCAATCAGATATATGAATTGGCTTAAGCGGTTTCTAAGAAATCTTTCTCAAACTGCTAGATGTGGCTCGGCGTTGGTCCAATAATAATTTCATCAAGCTAAGTGTTGGTCAACAAAAATTAGAAACCAAAGTCGAGAATATGGTGAAGTCGCCGGTGAAAAAAATTCGTCAGAAAGGGGTATTTTCCATTTTTTTAAATTCAGTTTTGGTGATATATATCAAGTAATGTCATTATTTTAACAGTTACTGCATAATCGATTTAAAGCAAAATAATAATTTCTTAAATAAAAATAAGAAATAAGAATGCGTCCGGCTAGACCCTAGACACAGATTTCAAATTATTTTATTTGGAGGGAAATAATTTAACCAATAATAGACAACTTTCGCTTAGACTTTAACTGTCTTATATGAATGCCAAATTGTGCATTTACTTTACATTATTTTACCTATAACGCCTCTATTTTGCATCTTGAAAATCAATAAATATTATATACATACATTTAGAAGGAATTAATAAAAGGTGTTGTTTGTAATTATTTAGAAATTATCTTAAAAATGTAAATAATACTCACGGCGAGGACTATGTTACAACATTGTATAAAGACGGCTCTCCTTATTTTCCAACTTTGCTTGCGTGCTGTTAGTTGGCACTTCTTGCCACAATACAACTGAAAGAGATATATTGGTTAGATTTATTTGTTGTTTGTTTATGTGACGTTTGATTTTGTTATTTTATATTTTATCAATAAGCTATTGAATAGGAGTTGAATTTTGTGAAAGGAGATTCATCAAATTTGCCCAAAGTTGATTATGACATGATAGATTCTTTCTATAATCAAAATTCGTATTTTTTTGTCAGCAAACGTGAAAAATGTGAAAACGTAACACGACGTTATAGCACATCTGTCATTTGACTAGCCGTTGACATTGTTGCCATATATTGCTAAATATGTTTTTAAAAATCTAATCGGCATTAAAAATTATTTAAAATAGTTAATAATTCACGCCTATTATTATTTTTTACATCACAAAACTAAATTTCGTGAATAAATATATTAAAATTGATTTATTAAATAAGCTTTATACTTCTGTTTTCTTCAGTTATCTTTACTAAAACTAGAGAAAAATTTCAACTTGGCAACATCACATTGTTTTTTATAAAACCATTCTATCAACAAATCAACTCAGAGTACCCACGTCATCGGCAGATTACTTACGTCACCAATTTAAAACGCTTTTCGCGGAAATCTGTATTAGAAGACCTGTTTATGCATATTTATTCTATGATATTATTCAATAAAAAAAAAATGGGAAAATACCTCATTGCATTAAAATTGGTAGTTATTTTGGGAGTAGCAGATAACGAATCTAATGTCAAAAGTTAAGGATTTAATATGGCAAATCCAATGTGGATGCGATCGTTGCGATATTTGCAATATTTTTGCAGATGTACATGAAATTTGATAAATAGTGATTTCAGGATTGGTAATTATTGTTAAGAACACCAACTTCTGGAATTTCTCCAATTTTTTTGCATAGATGTGTTCACAGACGGTATAGTAATCGTTTCTGATAGTTGAAATGTTGTGCTTATTTTGAAAAACTACCCCCTACAATGTTGTCCTTGCCCTAAATAAAATAATTTAGGGCAAGGACAATAAATATACTACTTCCGGCATTTCGTTTTTTTTTTCACGGAATAAAATTTTCCGTCGACCAGCTAATTGAATATTATTACTTAATATCGATATTGAGGTGTAAAAATAAACAAATAAGTTCAACCATATTTTCAACTGACTCCAATATGGGTATTAGGGAATAACTGGGCGACAACGGTGAAATTTTTGACAACCCACACATTGTGATGCCATTTTTTATTATTTGTTATTTCAAAATGATTTAAAATATAAACAGTCTGGTGAAAATCCAAATGTTTCTTAAGATATTACAAATCTAATTTCGAAAATGGAAGAGATTTGATTTGGCTTAATTCCCATCATTTTTCTCATTCGTATATGGAATACCTAGGTGGCAAGACTTCCACCTATATTATAAATAAATTCAAGAAAATTTAAAATACAAGAGAAATTCTGCAGCAACCAACCAGCTTAAATCACCATCTTTTAGAAAAGAATCGCCTAATTTATTTAGATAGCGTCTTGCAAGTCCGAATTTCAAACTGTCAATTCAAAACATTTTAAAAAAGTGCATTTTATGAAGCACATTTCCAACATTTCCAATGGACCAGAGAACCAATAGGCCACAAAAACAAAATACCCGTTTGAAGAAATAAAACCTGACTTTATGTATGTACCTGAAGCTTCGAACGTTCACTTGAACGAATTTCATATGAAAATGAAAAATTAATAAAAACCACACTTCGATTTAGGTCTAAAAACTTAAGTATTGTGGATATTATTATCAGCAAATGTAGCAATGAAGTGTTTACCGAGGTGTTTACGCCTAAATCGATGTGTGGTTTTTATTAACTTTCCTGTTTCGTTTAAAATTCGTTCAAGTGAACGTTCGAAACTTCAGGTACATCTTTATGTATGGTTCCATTGTTATTAAACAAATATCCTTTCCATCTTAGCTGACCTGACTGTGGTTCATGAAAACTGTGAAGAATTTATTCAAGCCCACATATAATGTTAAGAAATATAGTGCCATCGTTTGAAAAAAAAATAACTATTTTAAACAAACATAGATCTCGAACGGTAAAGTTAGGTGTACCATATACCGTGGCATATACTCTTATTCAAAGCTTACTTCAGTTTTGTTTTTGTAATTTATCAATTTCCGAAACCACGTTGCCCTTGCACGTTGTTTTGTAACAACTTTAAACCAACGTGCTTGAGAAAATTGTGATAAAATTATTAGTTATTTGTCAGTGTTTGAAGGATATTTGGTTAGAAAATTCTTTGCAACTCTGAATTATTTATACAAAATTATTTATTGAAAACTCAATTGTTAAACTGTCAAGAGCCGCCAAAACGCATATGACATAAGCAAGGCTCGGGAGATTTGTCTCTGTGATGGTTAAATCAGGGTTGGCTCTAGGTCAGCGCGGAACGATTTGTGTGCAAGTATGACACAATATATCTTACCTCGTACTTTTTTAGAGAATTCTGTAATATGCAAAGTTAATATGGTCATAAACTTTACGGTATTATGAAATTCGCTAAAAAAAGTACAAGATATATTGTGTCATACTTGCGTAGAAATCTTTCCGCGCTAACCTAGAACCAACCGTGGTTTTAACCGTCAGAGATACAAATCTCCAGCCTTGACATAAGTGATAAACTATCCTAGGGTTAGTTATCAATTTAATGTTATTTTGATTGGTTATTTTCGCACACCTTATTAAAAATGGACGAATTTTTGAAATTTCAGCAAAACATTTTTAACCTCCTTTAGAAAAAATTAAAAAGGACGTTTTTTTACATATATAATATGTTTAATTACTACTCTGGGCTGGCTTAAGCGATGCCAAAATTGGATATAAACTTTTTCGAATATTTGGCGAATGCGCAAGTGACAAATAAATGATTTTACATTTTTTTTTACAAGCTATAGTATTATTGCTCTCCGGTGGTTCCATTGCAGTTTTTTCATCAAGTTACGACTATTGCACGCATAGTGGGGGATTCTCAAAAACAAGGCAACATTCAGATTTCGTCAGAAATGCATTGGGATTGGTACTTAGTGTTTATGGGGTAGCTGATGCCAAAAGTTAAAAATTCAAAATTGCAGATACAATATAATCGGAAAATTTTAGCAGATTTACCTTAAGATTTACATTACATTTTTTACATGGGATTTCAGGATTCTCGTTGTTTAATTTTTGGCAATTTTGATTTTTTAAGGTAAAATATTTTAGATAAAACATAAATATATTAAGTAATCCCCAGTAGAAATTAAAGTGACAAATATAGCTTTGAGGAAAATCTGAAGATGACAAAATACCGCCCTCAGTTTTTACAAGGTATAAAAGGCATCTTTTCGTAATTATGACACATGCATATGGGTAGGCACTACTGCATCTAAAATAAATGAAGTTGACGCACGTCTATAAAAACAATAATTGTAAAAATAATAATATAATAATCATGTCCTATTTTTGGACAGTCTTAGAGGGTCTACAGACGACCGAACCAACCAACCAACCAACCAGCCTTCTCGGTACACTTTGAAAATTGTCATGAGAACTCGTAGAAGTGAGCTGGTCTGCTGGAATTCCAGCGTCTTCAAAGCGTACCGACAATGTTGGCTCCAGCAGTTTTACGAGTTCGCATGGCAATCTTCAAAGTGTACCGAGAAGGTCGGTTGGTTGGTTGGGTCGTCTATAGACCACTTTGCGTAACCCCGCACCTTAGGTATTTTTGTGTTTAGTTTTGAAACTTTCAAGTAGGTATGTTTGAAGTTATTTTTACTTCCACATCCAGTGGTAATGACAAAAAATTTTTAAAAAATTTGTATTGTTTAAATAGGCTTAAAATGTCATGAAACTCGAGATTTTAAGTATGAATGAAAAAAAAATTTCTGTCTGTCTGTAACTTTTTTTGTGCCCACGTTTACTCTCGAACCGTTTAAGATATTGACTTGAAATTTGGTACACATATGTACTATAATGAGATCTGGAACTAGATTATATTTTCATCTTGTTCCGTCGAAGGGTTGGGGGGTAAATTGGGGTCAATTTGGAGTAAATGGGTAAATCAGGCAGGTAAGAGTCCATAAAATTGGTATTTAGTATATACAAGAGAAGCTAAGGTCTCAAAAAAATGTTTGGCATTAGCCACCCCCATTACCACCCCACCTCATTATTAAAGGGGATGAAAAAAAATTGTGATTTAGTGTATATACAAGAACCAGAAACCTCAAAATATTTTTTTACTTCATCCACCCCCACTACCACCCCCCTATCACCCCCCTATCACCCCCCTACCCCATTGCCGATGTGGGGTATCGTTTTATGGGTTTTTGGGGTAGAGGATTTCAAATATTATATTATTAAAGTTCCATAAACAATTATTTCCACATACAAAATTTTTTCGTTGTGAGTAACTTGATAAAAAATCTGGATGTGGAAATAGTGATTCCTTGGGCAGTGGTTTTTTTGATTGTTTTAATTTGTTTTTGAGGTCCAAATGCATTCTCATTATCTGTTTATAAAAATTGAATGCAAGAACGTCTGCCAGCCTAATTTTTTTCCCGTATCCCAAACGTAATTAGAAATTCGTCTAATTCTTGAAATATTAGAGCTTTGACATACGGTGATAGTATGAAAGCTAATTCGTAATTTGATGAGCTTTTGATTGGTGTTCATGCCATAGTACCGAGCATCGTACAGTGAAATAGGTTATATGTCGCCGCGACGCCTGTTATTTCCTAGACAAGAGCTGAAGCATGGAATTGATGAATTGATCATCCTGTTACACAGACACAGCTGACTTCACTCAGATTACAGATTTGTCAGATTTAACAATCAGATAAAAATTTAAGATATATTAAGATAAATAGATATTCAGGGTGGTAACGTCGTGCTAGAAGAGAAATTCCAACATTTACTTGAATATGTTTTTACCTGCCTTCATTTCGGTGGTTTTTACCTGCCTCTATTCCGATGGAGAGGATATATTTAAAATGCATTTGCCTTGCAAATTAGAAAATAATTAAGAGTTTCCTTTTCAATGTGCAACAAACTGACTAAGAATTTATCTACGCAATTTTTGACGAGTTGCCTATTAGTGTCATCAAACGTATACATTATTCCAATTTCAAATTGGTTACGTTGAGATTGAGAGTACCCCTAATAATTTTAAATTAGGCATTAGACTATTATAACGGCCAACATTTTTTTTGAGACCTTAGCTTCTCTTGCATATACTAAATACCAATTTTATGGACTCTTACCCGCTTGATTTACCTATTTACCCCAACCCTTCGACTGAACAAGATGAAAATAAATATAATCTAGTTCTAGATCTCGTTAAGGTACATATGTGTACCAAATTTCAAGTCAATATCTCAAACGGTTCCAGAGTAAACGTGCGCACAAAAAATAGTTACAGACCGACAGAAATTTTTTTTTTCGCTCAAACTTATAATCTCGACGACGTTTCATGACATTCTAAGCCTATTTGAACAATAAAAATTTTTAAAAATTTTTTTGTTACTATACTTTCACTGGATATGGAAGTAAAATGATGTTATATGTATTAGATGTTCAATAAATGAATGTTTTAATTATTGTTCAACATTTTCTATGCAGAAATCTGTATAATTTACGATGAATTAACTTTTAAATTTTAAGACATTTCTACTTAATACCTATTAGAATTATTAGATTTACTTAACATTTTAATTATGTCTTAACCCTAAAATAAATATAAAATATATTAATTGGTTTCTACTACGTGGAATAGAACAACAATTTATTAATACATTTGTTCCGATGTGAGATAAATAATTCCTCATAAAGTACAGCTAGGTACATTAATCTATTTGCCGTTTTACTGAAGTTTCATTGATATTCTACTAATCTTCGCAGTTTTTTGAAAATAAGTTATTTTTTTAGTTATACCCAGTTACCGTATTATTAATTTTAATAATCTACCGATGATGCCACTATGCAACATTTTTTTTCACACAATCTTTCAAAGGCTGCAATCCTCTTCATGTACCTACATTTTCTAGTTGAAATGTTTAATAAATTCTATATTTACAGATCGATTGTTTTCAAAAACAATAGGATTCTTCCCTCAGTTAACATTAACTCTCCACATTTCATTACGATCAGGCTTTTACTTCTTAAGTTACTTGATGATTGACGGACAGATGGACATTTTGAATTCAGAACTCGATGACTGATAAAGATTGACGAACATTTTAGATAAATATCTAGTAAATACAATATAGAGTGTGTCCCATTTTGCTTGGAACCGCCTCCATAAAAAGTTTATTTAGGTTCGATTTAGATCAGGTTTTCGTGAATTTTTAAATTTCAACCAATGACAACAGTTTTACACTAAATAAACACAAGCTTGCTAAAATTCAACGGCGATTAAATTACGTCCAGCTTTTAAAATGCACATAATTGATTTAATTTACTCTCAATTGGACTAAAAACAAAATAAAACAGTACAAATTAAAAAAGTATTATTTTTGTTTGTAATTACTATGTAACGGTGTATTTATGCAATTTTACAAAAATATTTTTAATATCAAAATGACACAGTCAGATTGACAATCACGATCGCGTAACAAAAGTCAAGTAGGCATCTAACGCGTCCGTTTCAAACTTTAATGACAAATAATTGTTTATAATTAGTTGTAATATAATAAAATATTAATGATTGTTACTTAACTTATATAAAAAAAAAGTGTATGCATCTATAAGTAAATAAAAACCTAAGTATAAAAGTATGCAAGGAATTTGTTCATTTGGGAAATACTCTTGACATATACCCCTCGAGCTCTAAATCTCATCTCACAAACTGCAGGTAGCTATATTTTTTGCCAAATTTTGCTTTTAAGTAAATGTTCTCGACTTAATTAATAATTTACACAAAAAGCCTTCGATCTTTCGTCTCGGGCTTTTAAGGTAGATTATTAAGTCTCGAACATTTTCTAAACAAAATTTTCCAAAAAAAAGCTACCCGCAGTTTATCCGATAAAATTCAGAGCAGTCAGAATATAACCTATGAACATGTTTTGGTCAAATAGAAATCCTAATAAATTCACCCATTTCTAATCACGTGTGCAGAAATCATCCATCAGAACAACGTAACACTGATAATCTCCCTAGGACAATTATCACTTGTCATTCAGTTTGACAGTTCAATAATTTAAAATTTATTTTTTGATAATATCATAATTACGATATGACACTGCAAATAACGACTTGCTAAATATAATAATAGAGGAAAACACGCCAAATAATACAATTTAATTTTACAAATTGTTCTTTTATTAATTGTGTTTTTAATAGTTTCGATTAAATAAATAAAATAAATTGCAAAACAATTTCTATGCGAATGCCCTTCGAACGTTGATAAATAGTTCATAATTTTATCACAACTTCGTCAAGCACGTTGCTATTAGGTAAAATCCCCCCGCCTACGGCGCCGCATCGGTATAATTGTAATCATGCCCGATGATACCAGCTTGATTGTTGAAACGCTGGTCACTGGTCAGTATACTATACTATAGTATTTTTGTTTTTGTAAAATCTTCATAATTTTGATATTTACTGATCATATTTTTCAAAAACGACCTTGGGGCTCTTCCTTCAACTAACACTTAGCTTACTATCTAAATCTTAATATGATCAGATTTTTCGTTTGCTTACAAAATACGTGATGGACGGACAGACATTCAGGTAAATGGTCAGGTGGACAGACACACACTTTGAAAGTTATTTATAATTCGATGGCTAACACAGTACTATATATATGGATTTATTTCTCTACGAGAAATTCCTCTGTCAGAAGTGATCTCGGAAGGATATTTTATTTGAATTTTTGCAGAGTAAAGTTTTCTTTTAATTGTGTTTAATTTAGGTATCATTAAAATAATGAGAAATTGGTTTTATTAATAATAATGTCCGAAAATGTGTTTATTTTACTCCCCTTATGCTCGTCGTAACTTAGTAGGCATGCAGCTGCACTTATTCAAGGACAATCTCAAAAATCCCGGGATCCAATCGACTGCGACTCCGGCACCTATCAACGGATCGCCGGGATTTCGGAAGTTCCGGCTTTGGAATTACAAAACCTACCCCAGGCATCTTTTTATTTTATAAATGTGTATTCATATCTTAAACTAAAAAAAAATATACTTCCGAAATACGAAGTTAGACATCTTACAGTGAATTTTCTTCATCATTGGGTTATTTCGCTGAAAAGTATGCTTGAAAGATTTAAATGAACTTCATATTTCAAGAATTCATTATAGGAACTATACAAAAAGATACTTCTTCAAATACATATTGCAATAATCATAAGTAAACTCTACCTACCCATTCGGTACACTGAGAACCATATTAACTCCTCAAAGTTAAATCAAACCCAACTTCATCCACCTACCTGAAAATATTTCTTTATAAACACACCCTAGCTAGAGGATTAGTGTTAAATCTCCATTAAATGACTACACTGCTGTCAAATAATAGATTGACGGTATTTTGATAAATGACAAATTGTGTTTGTAAACGTCAATTTGTACTTAGGACAAGCAAAAGTGCATTTATAATGTAATAAATTTTCTATGATATAATAAAGAAATAATACCATAATTTAAAAGAAAGTATCTCTGTTTAGGATAAATTCGAGGAATTTGGGTTTCGTCTGTTTACAAACTGAACAGAACAGTAATTTCATACAATTAATTATTTTTTATTTATTTGCTTCCATCATGATTAGAGAATATTAGTATGTACCTGCATTTATTTGCTGACAATAATATCCGCAATACTTAAAGTTTTTAGACCTAAATCGATTTATTAATTTTTCTTTTTTATATGAAATACGTTCAAGTGAACGTTAGAAACTTCAGGTACATGCGAAAACTGTCTTCTCTGCACTTGTTAGGAAAAGTGCCACTTTCTGCACGTGAGGAAAATAACTATTTTCCGAAAATTTTTATATTTCCTACAGAAAATCAATAATTTTATGTTTATACTTCATTGACTGGCTTATTTTTTAAAATTTATCGATGATTTTCAAACCAATGGAAAGCTTATTTTTTGTAGATTCAGACTACTAAATTGTTCTTGAAGTTGTTAACAAATGCTACATAAATTGTTTAAACAAAATGTACCCGAAAATTGCAGTGTAAATTTCAGCATCGAAACATTTTTAAAACTATTTCAGATAGACACATACTTCTATATGAAATCTGCAATCAGAATGGAGCAATTTTTAGTGAAAGAATTATCTGCATTGCTTTATTATTGTAAAAGATATGATTATTTCTCTACAGCACTGCGTTGTTATCCTTTGTGTATTTTGGGTGATGTACGGTGTATATGTAAGTATGTCTCGAGCGCTCTAGACGAGTTGATTACCTACTTAGACGCTGAGGTAATATAGTAACAAATCTTATACTTCGACTGGCTGTGATAGTTAGTTTTCTAAAAAAAGAAAAATCCAACGTTGTAAGAAATGTTTAACGCATACAGGAGATAAAGAGCTACAAGCTAGTTTACCCTCAAAATGACATTAATAATTCAATTCCTTTTAAAAATTCGGCTCGATATTTTAGAATTGTGTATAGTCGGCCATCATTTACGCTCACATTTATTTCACACCTATAAGTCTGACATAAGAAATTTACCATCAACAACATATTGAGAGCTGCGTATCAAAAAAAAAATACAGATAAATACCGAAATTTCCAATCCAATCGATTTTGATTGTGAATTGAAGAATAATGTGTTTATCCTTAAGTTATATAAATGTTCATCCCAATTTAACTTCCGAAAATGTAATTTTTAAGTGTAGACTTATCAAAAACTGTAGTTGTTACTGGGTTGGAATGTATAATGGGTTGCTATTGTGAGGGTAAATGTTTTAGGTGTTAATTTAGTTTAAGTATGCATAATGTATATTACTTCTGTATTGTTATTTTTCATGCACAAGAAGTAAATTTAAGTTCAATTAGTTGCACGTTATTTTCTGTATCTCATGAATATTTTAAGTTATTATACTTTTTGATCGCAAGTAAATCAATGTTTGAATTTCTTCAATTTTTGCCATGATACCAAACGATAATATTTATGCATAAGTAATAGGCATATTAAGAACGTATTGTAAATGTTTTACAATCACAGTATGTACATAATTGAGGTGCAAGTCACTGATTGCCAGAACGCGTGAGACGTGCATTCAAAACGGTAGCGGAAAACAGCGGAACGCTGTACAAAAATAATAATTTTTTTATAACAATAAAGGAATGCAGACAATTCTTTTATGAAAAGTTGCTCCATTCTTGTCTGCAGATTTCATATCATATCTGTAATAGTTTTAAAAATTCCTCGACGCCGAAATTTAGTCCTCGGCTACATTTTGTTTAAATAATTTCAGTAGTAGGTACTATGACAGCACCTGAATCTATAAAGTATAAGCTTTCCCCTCGTTTTAAAATCCTATAAAAATGCTGAAAAACAAGCTTGTAAACATAACATTAATTAATTATCAGTAATAAAAACAATTTCGGATTTGTTTTTTTTTTATCACGGACAGAATAGTGCCCTTTATATTTGGATGCACAAGATAATTTCAGATAATGTACATATTTTTCCAAAACTTTATGTTCGAGTCATGGGGTTGACATTTTAGGAGCATCATTTGAGAAGCCAGATTCCCAACTATTACACAGACCCAAAAAGAAGTGGTGCGTGCTGGGGTACTATCCATACCTATCCCTTGTATTTTGAGCCGCTGAACACCTGAATCTGACCTTCGTTTTGCCCCATCATGTCAGGATTTTTTTTAACACCAAAAAAAGTCTATTGGATCGTAATATTTAAATCAGATTCCAAAAATGATTCAACTTTAAAACTTAGACCTAATAACATTGTGGCACTTTAGTATTGACCACATAACTTAAAGAAACCGTAAAATCCCATAACTCCTTAACCCCATAACCCTGAGAATCCGATAAGAACAGTGGGGAATCTTGATTGGGGAGTTAATGAAAACTGTGACATCTGATTCTTGTTGGTACTTGAATATCATACATTCACACCCCATGATCTCATAACCTCAGCATTCCATAACCGCATAACCTCTCAACTTTGAAGATCTGATTCTAAGTAGAGTAATTCATGCCATTGATTCAATGGAAAAAAATAGGAGGCTCTCTATTGGGGAATCAATTAGATTGTGCCCTCGGAACCTTGTTAAAAGTAAGCCTATAACACTCCAGCAGCAAACCCTTCTACTACATAACCCAGTAACCTCGTAATCCCATAACTACATAACTCTGGATATATATTAGAAGAATGTGAAGAATCTGAACAGGGGAATTCATGAGATTGTGTTCTTGGAATCTTCACATTCTTCTATTATATCCCCAGAGTTATGTAGTTAAGGGTTTATGGGGTTACTGGGTTATGTAGTAGAAGGGTTTGCTGCTGAAGCGCTATAGGCTTACTTGGTAACAAGGTTCCGAGGGCACAATCTAATTGATTCCCCAATCGCAAGTCTCCTATTTTTGTCATTGAATTCTTGGGGTTGTGGGGGTTATGAAGTTGAAGGGTTTGCCGTTGAAGAGCTCTGGCGCCATAGGGTGCTTGATTCCAAGCTTTCAATGCCACAATGACATGAATTCCCCTACTTATGCTGAGTTCGGCTTGTACACACGGTGCTAGAGTGGAGTGAGAGTGGATTTTTATCACGTGATCACAGAATAAAAATTGCGAATTGTATTTCTTCGAAGGCGAAATACTCCAACTACTGTCAAAATGTATTTTTTAGCCAAACCTTCAATATCTACGATTTAGATTTATTTGTAACTTAATTGTGTTCAGTTACATAAATAATTATGAATACTACAATTTTACTTGCGATTCATTTTGCAAAATATTTCTGAAATGTATCTCGAGAATCTTCAGAATAAAATATTTTAGAAAAAGTGGACAGTTATACAGAGCTGACTGTTCCAGATATGACTGACTATCAGTTTAAAATGTATTTTCGGATATCTCCAAACACATTCGAAGATTTACTTCTTAAAGTCAATAATTTAAATATGCATCATGATAATACGTATCCGAAAACTTCAATTGATAAGGAACTAATGATCACAATATGGTATTTGAATAACATGGAAAGTTTTAGGTAGGTAAATGAAAATTAGAATTGGTATTTGATGAAATACTTTCCATATTTGCAAGCATTAATTAACTTAGATAACAATTCGTACACGTATGCCCATTTAACATTCGCCAAACCAAAAAACGTCAAGTTACTTAAATGTAACATTTTAATTTAGTTTTCGAACTTTGACTTCACGAGGTGGGACTTAAGGAGTGAACTCTTTTCACGACACTCCGTAATGCCAAAAGCACGAAAATAGTACTCTTGGAGTGAAAAGCGTTAAAAGAGTGCGTAAGTTGAACTCAGCATTAGAATCTCCATTTTTTTCGTTGAATCTTCAGAGTTATGGGGTTATGGGATGCTGAGGTTATGGGATCATAGGGCGTGAATGTATGATACTCAAGTACAAGGATCCGAGGTCACAATCTCATTAACTCCCCAATCAAGATTCCTCACACTTTTTATCGGATTTCCAGGGTAATGGGAGTTATAGGGTTTTACGATTTCTTTAAGTTACGTTGTCAATACTGAAGTGCCACAATGTTATTAGTTTTAAAGTTGAATCACTTACAGTTTGATTTAAATGAGCAATATTACGATCCAACAGAATTTTTTTGGTGTTAAAAAAAAATCCTGACGTGATGGGGCAAAACGAAGGTCAGATTCGCGTTCAGTGGTCCAAAATACAAGGGATATGGTCAGTCAGCACACACCATTTTTTTGTGGGCCTGTGTTATTGTCATTATTACCTACCTAATGTCATTTCGGTGCAAAAATGTATGATTTCAAAAACATTTTGGTCGCATTATTTATTATTTTTTGCTATCTGTTCCTGTGGCCATGGGAAATCCCCCATTATTACTATTATCACCTTTTATTATCGGCGTTATCATAATTAGATAATTCGGTTGCGTCAAGTATACTTATTAATAGTAATAAATTGGATGTTAATGTCTGCATCTCGCCCAGAAAGATCAAACTCCACTGCCCAAGCTCGTTTAAATTTTTATGAAACTTATTTAAAGTGGGATCGCCGTTCCTAAAAATAGCTTATTTATCAACTGTAGTAATTATCGGCGTCACAGTGTACGTCAAAATGTTACGAGAAATATAAAATAGTGTGTCGTAATAATTTAAAATAGCATGTCATTGTGTTCAGCAGTTCAGTTGACTTTCTGCATGACTAAATGCAATGAATGAAATCATTTGTGTAATGCATGCAGATGGCAGCACTTTACAGAAATTCCGTCTTGGCTGTTCAGCGGTCGATCTCCTCGGGTCCTCGCCTCGACGAAACGGGCTTTTGCTTTTTTGTTGTTTCTTGTACCTACCACCTACCTGCACATTTTAGCCGATGTTATCTGCCTAAGTATATAAATGTTCTTTTTTAGAATCATCGTCGAATCGCGCTAACATCTGACATGATTATTCAAAAGGTTCTTTATTTAAAGAGGGTGTGTGAGGTAGCGTGAAATAGGGAAATGGGAATATTGAGTAGAGGAAGAGTTTTAGGATAAAAGTCTTCAGTAATAATTTTATTTGAGAAAAATGCTTATTGGTTAATTTTGTCATCAGGGATGTTGATCAACTTAAATTAATATTAGATCATTTGAGTTGATTTCCCTACTGCAGCACGCGAAAAGTCCAATTTTCACAATTTACGACAATACACTCCATATCGATTGACCATTCGCCTACATGCTGCTCCGTATCAAAATGGTTATGGTGCCATTTCGTTTCTTTTACTATACATTCGCTTAAATATGGGACATTTGACATCTGGTACTTCAAAATTTGCCTTAAACGTATCTGTGCGCGAGGATCGCTGGGACCCAGATTAACAATTTTTGGCCAAAATTTTGATTTAGACCGACTTTTGACCAACTTTAACTTTGTTAATGACATATCGACATTTTATAGGGGTGATTTTTGAAGCTTAAAATGTATACTTTCGCATGATTTAACGAGTCTTTATATAAATTGCTGCCCTATTTCATCCATGGAATAGGCCTGTTGCACAAAATATAATTTTAGCATTTTTAGAATCTTATTAATACAAAACACAGTGTCTAAAGGATTTCTTCTCATTTTTTCTTTTACAGGCGGTATTCAACATTAAAATTTGAATAAATCCGGTAGGCGCGCAAACAACACGTAACATCATGTATCAGGCCACAGTAACAGCGCTAGCGTACATTTTAAATTAATTTCATTCATGGACGTTGCCCTTGCTTTTTTTAATTTTTTTTTAAACTATTTAACGTCGGCCTATTTCCGCTACCAGGGCCTATCACTGACGCCAGGAGACGAGCTACCCCCAACCTGGAAATTTTACCAAACCTCTTCCCTTAAGAAGAGTAGGGATCTTTTACTTGCCTAACATTTAATAGACAAGGGATCGCCTGCTTTACATCCCCTCCGAAGGATGGTATATCCACTACGTAATCCTTGTCTGAAATTACGTAGCTTCCGCGTATACACTGATATACAAGCCGCTAGAAGGTGGGACGAGAACGCTGTATTTCGCAAGATGGGTCACCCATCCAAGTACTAACCGCGCTCGACGTTGCTTCAACGGAATATCGACTGACATTCACATTGAAGTCGCCTCTATGCTCGCCCCTTTTTTGCCGCTTGATAGTGGAGCGAAATAAACCATAAAGATCTCTCCGTTCTCGAGAAAAAAAAATCAGAGTAGAACCAGACCAGATCTTATAGTATTTATAAAGTGAACAATTCTACTTATAGACCGTGGGATAGTGACAGATTTTTTTAAACGTTTGGTTCCTATCTGGCCTTTTGGGAGCCTTTTGTGCCTGATTTGTACTAACCATTTTCGTGTTTATCAAACGGTTATCCAGGGCCCCTCAGCGGAAAACAGAAAAGAAAATTTCATGAAAATAAGGAATTTCAAACGTTTTGTTCCTATCTGGCGTCAAGTTAGACTTACGTTTTAAAGAAAAACATCCGACGGAAGCTTATCACCAGACAAATTCCGTGGGCCGGAAGGCCCGAAATTTCAATGCGAAGTTGTAAGAAATAAAAATATCTGTACCACAAAAAAATATCGTAAATAGCCATTTCTTAATAGACCGAGAAAACTTGAGAAATTGATTGATTATAAAAATCGTGTTTTTTAACATTTACACTGCCATATCTTCAAATCTAATTGAGCAATCCATTTGAAGTTTTGTTTTAATTCAAATACAGCGCTTCCAATGGTCTTTTTGTTTGTATCGATAATTATTTATTATTTTCTTTAAACAACAATGAACTTATTACTTAACTATTACCTCGCTAAAAATGTACTCATATTTTGACTAAGCGACAAACTTTTTTATTTTTGAAAATTTTCATATACATGCAGGAGACGATTGAAGCCAAGATACAGGAGAAGTTTTTTAAAAAAAAATCAGATCGATAGGTCAATTAGATTTCAAGATATGGCGATGTAAATTTAAAAAACACGAATCTTCTAAACAGTCAATTTCTGAAGGTTTTTTGAAATAAGGAAGTCTTGTACCACAGAAAAATATCCCATTACAGGTCCCAGATAACCTACTCTACAAGTTCTTCAAGGTCTCCTCTACGCAAAAAAATAAACAACACATTCCTAGGTCGATTTCACTCCACTATATGTCCGAATCATTGCACTCGCAGAGATACACTGTTTTCTGTTATATGACGTCAAGTCCAATATGAGTGTTTTCTCAGATTTGCCCTTTCTCCCGGATATTAGTCGGTGAGAAATTATGAAAACAGATTTGATAATTGCTAATGTTTAGTAACACTATATTAATATATAAAAATTAATTTAAAATATGCGGCACATGCAACAAGCCTATTTTCTCACTATTTTTGCATTGAATTCGAGGCCATATTCTACATAAATCCGAAGTTTTAGGATTTCATTATGTATATTTCGATTTCTATGCGAAACTACCCTATTTAATCAAAAAGATTTAATTTACTGATTTTTCGTTGATTCGGTGGTCGAATTCTCTATGAATCCCAAATTTCAGAATTTTACTTAGTTATTTTGATTATATAGCTTATTGAGGCGTTAGCCGAAACCAGCAATCCTGCAAAAGCAACAACACTTTCCTCTCGAAATATGTACACACCTCGGTACACACTGAATTATTATTTCTTCTGCGACTGCAACGAAATTGACAGAAAGACATCGACTTTTCTTATCATTTTATCGCTAAATCTCTACCAATTCGTATTTGCAGTTATAAACGCATCCTATCTAAGGAGAAATTCTTTGGAAACTACTCATTACTCATATTTCGCACACGTGCGGAAAATGCTTAGCTGCAGATGTCAACTTTTAGTTCTGATATGACAGATGGAAATAGTTATTTATGTATTAAGAGCGCAAAGTACCTCACTGTCGCTCGAGAACGTGACGTGACACTTTGGGCTCGAAGTACACACATGATTTTATCTACGATCATTTGAAAATATCAAAATAAAATTGAATTTTGGCTAGAAACTACGATTTATCAATATTTTCTGAGTATGCCTTGCATGTGATCAAAATAAACAAATGAACAGAACACGAACGTTCTCATTTTATTTTGCTACTGCTTGAATTTATATTGGGATTCGACAGAGGCACACAAGCGAGCACTAAAGCACTTTGGAGTGCGTTGTCATGGGAGATGGGTGCTAAAGTAAGCGCTATTCATAGCAGTCATAGCGCCTCAGTAAATGTCAACTTTGCGCTATCAAAAGTGAGCAAAAAAGCCTACTTTGTCTGTCGATCGTGAGTAATAGTTATTTATTAATATTAATTGTACAGTTATTATTATGGCTTATGTTTAGTGGATATTTTCAAAACCACTGTCATCACTGTCCATTTTGAAATAAGTATTATCTGACAGTTTTAAGCGTCATTATTTTGTTATCATAGCAACACGACTGTTTAGCGTCGACTACGAATGTAATTCATAGTAAAATATAACCTGAAAATTGACATTGACGTTTAGATGATCTGTCACTTTACAGTACCAGAGCTGGGTCGGATACAGTTAAAATGTATTTGAATACCGGATACGGATACATCAAATGTATTCGAATACCAGAGACAAGATACGATACTTTTTGCTTTAAAAAGTATCCGAATACCTTGTATTCGAATCCTTTTTTCGGATACGGATACCGGATATTTTTCTTGTTTGTGAAAAAAATATTTTATGAAATTCAGTTTTTTTTAAAGTTGTCCAAGACGCAATCTGTTTCTTTTAAATAAATATATGTAATGCCTTTGGGTATTTCATTTGTTTTTTTTTTTTGGAGCAAAACAAAGTCCACCAATAACAAAAAACTAATTTTTTCCGAAATTGGACAAGAATGTACTTTAATGTATACTTTCTCGGCGCAATTTTGGATTCTAAAATACACCACTCTGGTATTTTAGTCCGTTGCTAAGCAACTATCAGAAAAGAGTCAGGGAAAGTTATTTTTTCCCGGCCTAAGCTGGGAAGTTACTTTTTCTGAAATCGATCGGCAATGTCTGCATTTTCGGAGCGATTTCAGATCAAAAAATGCACAATTCCAGTATTTTAGTCCGTTTCTAAGAAGCTATCAGAAAACAGACCGGAAAAGATCCATTGCCAAGCAACGATCAACAAAATCGTACGGGAATGTTACTTTCCCGGCCTACGCCGTATATTTTAGAGAGTAAATAAATGCACGCAGACAAACCAATTCACATTAAAATTGCATTTATTAGTAAGCCATTAGACTGCAATGAAGAAATGTTATGCATTAATACAAATTCCTTAAGTTATAATAATATTGATCGTGATTTCAGAAAAAATAGTATGTGTACTTCGGTGTGAAAGCCCATTCCCGGACTTCGATGCTTATTTGCAATTTGCATCGTCGTCCGGGAATGTATTGCTTTCACACCTAAATACTATTCCAGGCCTAGGCCGGGTAAGTTACTTTCCCAGACTGTTTTTTTTATATATATATTTTAAACAGTAAATAATAAGCACGGAATTTCTGACTTTTTTCAAAACAATAAAAATTCCTTAATTTATAATAATATTGATTGCGATTTCAGAAAAAATAGTATGTATGTGTACTTCGTAGTAAAAGCACATTTCTGGACTTCAATGCTTGTTGGCCTCGGCTTAAAGCCTCGGCCAAAAATTTATATCGTCGTCCGGGAATGTATTGGTTTTACTACTAAATACACAATGTACTATTAAGTGCAAAAAATCGTCTAGAAAAAAAAATTATTCAACATTTTAACAAAAACTAAAACATATGATATAATGAGTCATTCTTTATAGAAAGTTTTGCTTATACTGAAAAATACTTAACTACTTTAATTATAATTAATATGTTGATATAACGTACAAGGTGGTTAAAAAATAAGAAAACTTGAAATTTTTGCGAGAATGGAATACCAGTTGTTGAAATTGAGGCAAAAGTTTAAAATCTTATAGGAAAAATTGTTCCTAATGTCGATAGAAGGTCAGACATGACATTTGATTTAAATTATCTAGTTTTTTTGGCACCAATATTAAATTAATTTTGCAAAGGTAACTAAAGAAAGTGCATGATTTATTAATTTGTTTAATAAAATAATCACAAAACAGTCACTTTTAAACTGTTCATGTTATCAAAAAAATTAGCCACTTTGCTACTTTGGATAACGTTGCAAAATTACTTTAATCTTAAAGATGCCAAAAAAAATTGAGAAAAGCTTTCAAATTTCATATCTGAACTTCTATCTCAACATTAGGAACAATTTTTCCTATAATATTTTCAACTTTTACTTGAAGAACTGGTACTTTACTCTTGTAACAATTTCAACTTTTCGTATTTTTTAACCATTCTGTACGTTATATCGACATTCCAACCATAGCTAAAAGGACTTTTCAGAATATATGTAAACCTTTTTATAAAGAATGACTAGAAAATAATATTTAATATGTATATATATATATATTTTTTGTGGTATTCGGATATTTTCAGTATCCGAATACTTTTATTGTATTCGGATACTTTTGTTGTATTCGGATACTTTTGTTGTATTCGGATACTTTTGTTGTATTCGGATACTTTTAGTGTATTCGGATACTTTTATTTGTATTCGAATACTTTTATCAGTATTCGAATACTCGCCTAATGTATTCGAATAACGGATACTTTATTAATTTGTGTCGGATACGGATAACGGATACAATTTTAAAAAAGTATTCGAATACTACCCAGCTCTGTACAGTACTAGTACCCCCAATAGCTACTTTCGGGGCTAGTACTAGAATACGCTACTTTCGGTACAAAAAATTACCGAAAGTACCTACTTTTGGAACTATTGAAGAAAAAGTCTATATACAGTGACTATCGTAAAGAAAACAAATTGTATTTTGGAGTTCTACAACTGCGTTATCTCTCCATCTGAATGTCTCCTAAATTGAAGTTAAAACGTCAAATCTATATTTAATATTTTAGGCGTAATAAATTAGCATGATATCACAAACCAGCTGCAAAAGTGCATGTGGTGAAATTTTGGAAAATTCTTAACGCATGTATTTTTAATTTTGTTAACAGTCTACTAGAGTTTGGTTTCCTGTATTTCTTTATTAAATTATGGAATAATTAAAAATAAGTAGTGTCATTATTAAAAAATAAATCACGTTATGGGTATGTATGTATTTAAATTAAAAAAAAAATGATTAAATCAAGTAAGTCTTCTTTGTCCCCCTTTAAGCGTTTTTAATACCATTAACGTTATTCTCGTACGCATTTGAGGTTTAGAGGAATATGTAGAATTTGCGTTAAAACATTCATTAAACACTGATTTGCATCATAAATGTTAAAGTTCTGATATAATGTAATGATTCAAGCTCATACGTCATATCGTCAATTAATATTTTAATTAGTAATTAGTATGATACTGTGTTTTTATCTTTTAATACATTTTTTATGTGTAAAAGACCTCAAAATAACCACTAAGCGATAAATGCGTACGTATATCAAAATGATTGAAAAGCTCTCAGTTCTCGTTTTACTCGTATGCAACCGTTTTATAGTGCTAGAATATATTGCATACAGAATGCTTCCTGTGCATATAAAAAAGGTATTTTCCTTTGTCTCGTTTGACATCATGTTTCATACATCATTATGCATGCTTAAAATTGTAATCCTTTATAAATTTTAGTCTTGTAAGTACAAATAATTCCACTTGTCAGTAATGCCTAACGTACAAGTTAATCATTAAATTGTTGTCTTTTAAGACATGTTCTAAGTATTTTTTTTTCTTTCAGTGGTGTAGCGGTACTAAGTTGTACAGACTGCAGCGCAAGCAGTACCGCCTCGAGCGACATCACCGATCCTGGGTCCCCGTTCAGCACTGCGTCCAGTCATTCCGAGGACTCTGGCTCACAACCAGCTAAAATGCCTCCCACACAAACTGCCCATCATTCTCCCTGGCCTTGGACTGCCGAGGAGGGGCCACCGTGTAAGAGGCCCCTTCAAGAAAAAACAACTGCCTTTTCGAAACGTCTTAAAGCTAATGAAGAAACCAAACGGAAGCAATCACCGCCATGCCTAAATACGTCGCAAAACACAAACAAAATCCAGCAGTTCGTGAAAGTTGCTGCGGCCGACCCTAGTCCAAATGATAAATTAGTTAATATTAATAATAATAATTGTAAGGCTAAGAAAATAGATAATCCCAAGATGCAGCAAGGTAAAATAACGGAGTACTTCAAATCTCAAATCAAATCGAACGGTTTCCAAAAGGACTTTATCAATTTCGCGAAGCAAAATGTTTCATTAGTCGACCAACAAACCCAATTCAACGGTCTAAAAGCACAAAGCATTCATAGCGATATTCGTTCGGACCTGCGGAAGGATGGTAAGATAGCCATACCTCCCATCAGAAAAAAGAAAGCCGTGTCTATTCCTAGGAAAATTCTGCCAGCTCCGAGTAATATGTCGGAACAGATCACCATAAACGAGCAGCTAAGCAATATAGCGAATTTTGCACCCACAGTGACTCTAACCGCGCTTAGTTTCCCCCCTAATTATACGTATCTCCACACAAAAGCACCAAAACCTCCGGATAGTCCGATATTCGTTCCTCAATTTGCAACGATAGCAAACGACAAAATACCAATACCAATAATAAATCGAACTCCTTGTTTAAATGTTATTCAACCAGTGCAGAAAATAGCAACAATAAATAATTTTAATTGTGTCAAATTAAATGGAACGGTAGTGCCTCTCGTGAAAGTAAACACCTTGCCTTCAAGAATAAACGGTCCACCTAACTTAACCAGCGTTCCGGGCTTGCCGAACTTATCGAATGTCGCCACTGCCCCCATCACAAATGTAATCGCAACCCCTACCATACCCGCCGTTGCGCTGAGTGTGGAAACGGCCGTTCCTACGGTTCTGTCGGCGAAACCGAAATTTCACGAAAGCAGTATTACACCCAGTGTCGCGGTGGCGAATTTCTCAACACCAAAGCAGCACGTTACTTCAAGTAGTACGAATACTCTCGTAGAAAATGTACAAAATAAGTGTCGAACGGAAGAGAGCTCACGGACACAAGAACCATATCGAACGGAAGAGTGTACGACGCCGGAGATGTTCCGGAACGGGGAAATCTCACGGACTCAAGAGAAATCACCTACACCAACCGATTCGGATAGTGGGATATCGAATAAAGAGTGCTTAGAAGTGAGTGTCAGTGAGAATGTGGTGGTGGAACAACAGAAGTCGCCGATTCTGTCGCAGCCAAAGACGATCAGGTTTCCAGCCAAGCAAGACTCTAAGGAAGAAGGGAAGTCTCCGCAACATTCAACCGATGGCCGATGTAGGTGGGCCGAATGTAATTCTCGATTTGACACCAGTGGGGCCTTATTAGAACATCTACAGGTGAGTCATGATTGTCATGAATTAATAGTTTTTTCCGTATACACAGATAGATAAGTCGTAAAATATTTACGAATGCCAAAACATTTTTGACTTGACACAAATCTTCGCTTGTTTTTTAACCATAACCTTTGCCTCAGGAACTACACTGAATTTACGACACTGCCAAATCGTGTGTCTTTTAAACTATGTACACCTCTAGTTTTTTTTTTTTTCATATCCTACAACAGTTATCCGATATAAATGGGCCTAAGCAGAGTCGTTACCTGATATGTCGAAAGTTATTTAATTAGCAAAACAAACGGAAACGAGCACTGAACAACAGAAATAATAGAACATACCACAGAACTTGCTGAAAGTGACTTTTCCACCTTTCCTGATACATTCTGGAGCGCATTTCTTAGCCCATATTGGTGAATATGTGCGTTGTTAGCTGCCTGGATAATTTTACTTCCACATCCAGTGGAAGTATAGTAACGACAAAAAAATTTTTTAAAATTTTTATTGTTCAAATAGGCTTAGAATGTCATGAAACGTCGAGATTTCAAGTTTGAGCGAAAAAAAATTTTCTGTCTGTCGGTCTGTAACTTTTTTTGTGCGCACGTTTACTCTGGAACCGTTTGAGATATTGACTTGAAATTTGGTACACATATGTACCTTAGCGAGATCTAGAACTAGATTATATTTTCATCTTGTTCCGTCGAAGGGTTGGGGGGTAAATTGGGGTAAATTTGGAGTAAATAGGTAAATCAAGCAGGTAAGAGTTCATAAAATTGATATTTAGTATAGACAAGAGAAGCTAAGGTCTCAAAAAAAAATTTGGCATTAGCCACCCCCATTACCACCCCCACCCCATTATTAAAGGGGATGAAAAAAAAAATGTGATATAGTGTGTGTACAAGAAGCAGAATCCTCAATTTTTTTTTTTACTTTTTCCACCCCCCAACTCCCACCCCCTGTCACCACCCCCATCCCACTACCGATGTGGGGTATCGTTTTATGGGTTTTTGGGGTAGAGGATTTCAAATATTATATTATTAAAGTTCCATAAACAAGTATTTCCAGATACAAAATTTTTTCGTTGTGTGACTTGGATAGAAAATCCGAATGTGGAAGTAGTGATTCCTTGGGCAGCGGTTTTAGTATTTAATTTGAACAAAGAACAACTTTTAAGCAATTTTTTTAACGTCAGCAGTTTTGTGCGCGTTTTCAACTTTTTTTTAACAGTTAAACCCAGAGTTAAACTTTATGAAATGCATATTTTGCCAACAAAATAGTGAAGAAACTGTGCAGGGTATTACAGAAGAAGCACTGGACTAAGCATTTAAAGCAGTTTCTATAAAGTCGGATGATATCTCTCTTAAGTTGAAATATTACACCAAAAAAGGGATTTATTTTTGTCAAAATGTCCTGTCTATCATGCAAGATGCAAAAGAAATTACACCTGAAAAGCTTATAAACAAAAAGCAGAAAGCACAGATGTGGCTAATACTGGTTATAAAAAAAGGAAGACCGTTGAAAGCCCAAAACGTTGTATAATTTGCGATGAAAAATAAACCGCTGCCCAAGGAATCACTACTTCCACATCCAGATTCTCCATCCAAGTCACTCACAACGAAAAAACTTTGTATGTGAAAATAATTATTTATGGAACTTTAATAATATAATATTTGAAATCTTCTACCCCAAAAACCCATAAAACGATACCCCACATCGGTAGTTTATTGTTCAAATAGGCTTAGAATGTCATGAAACGTCGAGATTTTAAGTTTGAGCGAAAAAAAAATTTCTGTCTGTCTGTCGGTCTGTAACTTTTTTTTGTGCGCGCGTTTACTCTGAAACCGTTTAAGATATTGACTTGAAATTTGGTACACGTATGTATTTTAACGTGATCTGGAACTAGATTATATTTTCATCTTGTTCCATCGAAGGATTGGGGGTAAATTGGGGTAAATTTGGGGTAAATAGGTAAATTAAGCAGGTAAGAGTTGGTATTTAGTATATTAAAGAGAAGCTAAGGTCTCAAAAAAAATTTTGGCATTAGCCACCCCCATTACCACCCCCACCCCATTATTAAAGGGGATGAAAAAAAATTGTGATTTAGTGTGTGTACAAGAACCAGAAACCTCCAAATATTTTTTTACTTCATCCACCCCCCACTACCACCCCCTATCACCACCCCCACCCCACTACCGATGTGGGGTATCGTTTTATAGGTTTTTGGGGTAGAGAATTTCAAATATTATATTATTAACGTTCCATAAACAATTATTTCCCCATACAAATTTTTTTCGTTGTGAGTGACTTGGATAGAAAATCTGGATGTGGAAGTAGTGATTCCTTGGGCAGCGGTTTTCCAGAAGTTGATATCTGGTATTTTATGTCAGTTTGATATACTAATTCTTTCATACAGAAAGTCATGTTTGGTGATGTTGGAGGCGATGCGCGACGCTGGTTTAGCTAGAGCCTCATATGTACACCAAAGTGGGCTGGTGCACTATCAAGCTGAACCCATATATTGATTTTCCAAAACAGTCATAAATATTTCAGAGATAGGGCGATATTATAGTCCATATGCCATATGCCTATGGTTGAATTAACTGATCGATTATACCCATACAGACGTTAATTTTAATACGTCGCTGGAAGTTATGTTGAATCAAGTGAGGATTCTCCTTATTTCATGAATGTTCATTTCTAGAGTACAAAATCCCATTTCTCGGTTAAGGGTGGTAGTGCCGTGCTTAAAAGAATGATTTCGTAAGTCGGCAATTTCTCCTATATCCTTGAACCGATTGAAAAAATATTTTGATAGGCTTTTAGAGAAAACTTGGTAGAAAAATAACAGAATATTGAGAAGTCAACAAAAAAATTTTTTTGATTTTCGCACAAGAAAATTTGTTTTTTCTTTTTTTAGCTTTCAATAGCCTGGTACCATTCTATAAAGTCGTTTCTAAAAGCCTGTCAAAAAAATTTTTTAATCGGTTCAGGGATGTAGAGAGAAAAATGTACGCGAAACTCAAAATCATCTTGTAGATTTTGCACATTTTGATAACTATAAAATTTTCACTTTTCAGTATCGTACAAATCTAAATAATAAAAAAAACTTCTGTTAAATAATAAAGAGAAAAGCAAGAACAATTCAATACTCTTACCCTGTTCTGAATGTTTCTCGTATATGGTTCTATAAATCTTCCTCACCACGTTAGTACCATGATCAATTTCAACAGATTTCATTACTGCTTCTTTGTAGTTTGATATTTCTGCGAGATATTTCATCACTGCAAAAAAACAAAAACTACACGGTTTGATACACGTCGATTTGGAAGCCGACGTTGCCATTTCAACACAGCTCATAATCAGCTGCTCTCTCAATTATTGTCATTGTAGAACCCATACGCAAAGTGCATATCATCATATTCTTGATTTGAATAATCATTAATTTCAATAACATAGTATTAAATGTGGCGTTGTGTTAATGACAGATGTATTCACAGACTTGATTATATTAAATTTTAAACTTTTATTTTCAATTTTTGAGAATAATGACAGGATATGAAAATAAATTATAAATAAAAGAAACTTTTTAAAAACCATCTTTTAAAAAATGACTGGTCCGCCATCTTTGGGAGTCCGCCATATTGGATTTAGAATGACGTCACTTAGCTAACCATGCATTGTCATCCAAACTAAACGTGTATGCAAAATTTCAGCTCAATCGGTTGGGGATAACTGTTTTAAAATTCAGTTGCAAGATTTGACCCATATTAACAAGGCAAGTTAAATAAAAGCTTGTAATAAGCTAAAGGCATACTTAATAAAAAGACTTGAGTTGGTGGTGTTGAAAATACAGTGGTGTCACTAAGACAGATCATTAGTAAAAAATGAACCTCAGCTGTTAATAAATAAACCAATGCAGTATTGTTTTTCATACACTCATATTGTACTATGCACCCTAAATTTGAAAGTACTTAGTTGAGTCAGTGGTTCATAGTCCACATCCACGTGGTGGAGTGAAAGTAGGTAAAGTAACGGTAAAAACAAAAATTGATTTTTTTTGTTCAGATAGATTTAGAATGTCGTGAAACGTCAAGATTTAAAGTTTGAACAAAAAAATTGTGTCTGTCGTTCTGTCTGTAACTTTTTTGTGCGCACGATTACTTGAAATTTGGTTCGGCTCTGGAACTAGATTATATTTTTATCTTATTTTGTTAAATGGGGGTAAATAGGTAAAGCAAACAAGTAAGAGTATGTACGATATGCGAAAGTCTCAATTTTTTTGCATCAGTCACCCCACTACCAGCGATAGTGCGAGACTTCGATAGGATAGGAAATTTGAATGTGGAAGTGGTGATTCGGTTTTTTTAATTAAAAACACAATTTATATAAAACGTTTTAAATACTTAATGAAAATAAAATGAATGAAAGTGGAATCAAAAAATGAACCAAATATGTAAGGAAACACAGTCTTTTGAATTTCGAATGCATACTGCAAAATATTATGGCAAATTAAAAGATAGAACAGTTGGCGCCCTGGGGCCCCGGGAAACCAATGGCCCCAGCTGGCGCTTGGTTTTTTCGGATTTCTCGCCCCCGCTCATCAAAAAAATGCTGGGATGAAAAAAAAATTTTTTTGGATTTCTTCCCCCGCTCATTTAAAAAATGTTAGGATGGAAATTTTTTTTTTTTTTTTGGTGTTTAGAGAATAATATAATAGCCCCCCCCCCAAACAATTTTTTGCCCTGGGGCTCTATGACGTCTAGTTACGCCACTGCGTATTGTGATAAATAGTTTTATATGCTTATAATTATGAACAAATAAAAAAAATTGTTCACTTTAAAGTAATAAGTGCATCATTAGTGGTAAATCAACAAAATAGCTGTATCAAAATGTAAAAAGGGAATACTCAAGAAAAAATAAAATAAATAAAAAAATCGCTATTTTAAAACAAAAATTATTTAAATCAATATTTGATTTTTTTAATAAAAGTCTACGATAACAAAATTCTACGACCCAAAATGGGTTATAGGTGCTATGAAAAAATTTCGACATAACTCTTGCTTTAGATAATGATAAAGAGCCTACTTATCTATTAACCTTAATTATATGAAGTAGGTAACCAAAATAATTTGAGGAAAGGTCTCTTATCTGTACATTGCACAAATCTTGGTACAAGTAAATAACCTTCAGAACTGGAAAATAGGCCCATGTAAAATTACGTGGATGTCTAAATATTTTTATCATTTCACTACCTACCTTTACACATCTCCTTTCTATTCATTAGATGTGAGAACATTTAGCATTTTTTTATTAAAAGAAGCCTAAGAAGAAGGATTCGATATCGCTTATACGCTTATATGAAGAGATCAACCGTAATAAAAATTAGTATAGTGTTCGATAGTACTGAATAAAGTAAAAATGTATTACTTGAAGCTGCAGCTGACTCAAAATAAAATATATAAATATATTTGAATTTCCTTTCATAGGTACAGTATTTAAAGTGTTTTTTCAATGAAAGCTCATAATTCGTTGTGTTACTGATGTGTTTAGGCAATAATAATAAGTTGAATCAAATACACTATGGAAAATTAAAGTAATATCAGCAATGAAACCCGTTTTTCTTTTTAGAAAATAAGGACACATCGACACATGTCTGCATTTTTGTGTCTTGAAAAATTAGTTTCTTGTTTACTAATTTGAGCAACTGCCAACTACTTAGTCAAAATATTTTAAATTATTCCAGAATATATAAAACTGCTTTCTAGATTTGAAACATGATTTGTACTTACTTTAAAATCAAATTGTTTCCACCAGACAGGTGTCGGGACAGCGTTGCATCGCATTCTTTTGACTAAATCTAATGACGTAGCATTTTTTTCTATTTTCAGTTTCCTGTGTTCACACGAATACAGCAAGGATGAATTTCCGTTTTATATTTTAACCTCGTCGACCTCGAGAATCAAATATTTGAATCTGAATCAAAGATCAATGATTAGAAAATATTTTTATTGTTTTTCCAGTTGAGGAATTTTTAGATAATTATTTGTACAAATGTAAAAACTAGCGTGTAATGTAATAGAATACTATCAGAATTACATTTCAGACTCTGTTTTTTCCCACGGTTCTACAAAAATTGCGTACTACATTTAGTATTATGTCTGAAAAGACACTCAAATTTTATTATTACGTTAAGTACCTACACTATATCCCAAACTCTTACACACCTGTCCTCAACAATTTTAAGTCTCATCAAAATGGTGACTCAAAATAATCGTATCTTTTTAAGTACATCAAAAATAATAAAATACAACTTTGCAGAAAATCCCAGCTGCTGCTTTTCTCAAGATATCGACAAAAAGTTATTTTTCAGTCAAAAAACTCCGAATTTGCGAATTATATGCATGTATTCATATATTTATTGATAATATTTATGTTTAAATGTGTACGTACACTTCGTCTACGTAAGTATGTCTAGGTATACATACATACATATATATACGTGTAGGGATATATGTATATATGGTTATTTCCACAAAACTCTCCTTTCCAGGTAGTGATTCGTAATTTTGCTTCCGCATCTATGATTTCAGGCTGAAGTTGGGATAACTTGCAATGCTGATATTAGGTTAAGCTAAAAGAAACAAATGTGTTTTCGTCTAAAACATTGACTCATCGCAAGGTTGATTGGTTTCTGATTCCAACTGCTTGACTACATTTGCTCTAAAATGTCGAAGCAATTCTGTGATCACGAAGACAACAGGTTGAAAGTTTGCGGTCCGTGCGGAAGAAAAATAATTTGTGGATCTAAGAAATTGAGCTTTTTCAAGGTTAATAAAGAGGGTGAAATTTTGATCCAGAAACACGTTGACAATTCGTTCAAGTTAGAGGACACGAAATTTCCTTTGGCTTGGTGTAACACCTGTCTCAATACATTAGATAGTATGAACCGATTTTTCAAGAAAACAATGACCTCAAAGTGATTGAGAAGTGCATAGTACCAGAACTGCATTTGTTACAAGGTTTCGTTTAGGGATTGCAATTTACCGGAAGTTTTAATAACCGGTAAATCGGTAAATAAAAATGTAAATAACCGGTTAACCGGTATTTACCGGTAAATTTTAAATGGATGATTAGGGTGGCGAAAATGGCAATTGTCTTTTTCCATGTACAAAATTATCTAAATTTAACAAAAAACATTTTTATATACGTATATTTGATATAATGAACAAACAAAAGGTTTTTTTATCAACAGTAAAATTACAAGAGCTTTTTTTTTATCGGATAAATTTATCTTTGTAATGAAATAATTTTGCCAATCAGTGATTTTATAAGAAAAACTGAGATGAAAAAAATCGCGTGACCGGAGGTCGAGCGATTTTGTCAAATGTCAGTTTTTCGAGCAAAATTACTGATTGGCAAAATTTTGAGTTAAAAAGAAATTTATCCATAAAAGAAAAGCTCGAGTGCTTTTTGGCGAGATAAATTAACGACAGAATATGAATGTGAACAAACAACAACAATAATTTATTAATAATAATTATAATTTTCCCAAAACAACTCATATCGTACAGTATAGTTTCCACAATACAATACCTAAAAATTATAGCTGACAGTACAGATTTCATAATGACGTGCGACTACCAGGCTTTTGAGGAACAGGCATTTTTATCGGTATCGGTGATAAAAAACGATGCACCTTTTTTTATCGCTGTCAAAGTGACAAAAATGTGACTGTTAAATAGACTTTTTTATATAGGAGTTAATTTATCAAAAGGAAAAAATATAAATGAAATAATTATTCTGCAAAAATATCCCTTTAAATAACAAAAATTATAAACATAAACTCAAATAGAGCATTTACTGAATACCTAATCTAAAAATACAATATTTTTTAAAAATAGCGTGTTAAAAGGGTTAGTTTTTCAAAGCTATATTTGTTAGTCGTCTGATATTTGTGCATGGAATACTACCAGCTGAAGATGCCCTTCCTCAATCGATATTGGTGGGTCGATAAGTTAATAAGAATTAATAATAACATACTTCTAAATGTATTCCACGGATATTTGCGGCAGTGAAATATTCAATTTTCTGTCGTAAGATATTGTCAATGTCTCTCTTGTATTTCTTAGGGCTTGGTGTTTGGAGTTTACTTTTTATAATATTATTTATTTATTGTTAAAAGTGCTCGGTGTTGGGACAGTCACTCTGTATTTAGTGAATACTAGTCAGTGACATAAATAGAAACGTTGAATACGTGACATATCGTAAGTTCAGAATTTACCGAAATAACCGGTAAAAAATTAAAATAACCGGTAATTATCGTCATGTGATTTTTGTCCTAATAACCGGTTAACCGGTTAACCGGTTAACCGGTAATGCAATCCCTAGTTTCGTTAACCACCTCTTCTGGAAAGGCTTGGTTCCGCTACTTGGACGTGAAACAGCTCTCATATCGCATAAAAAGCTAAAAGTGGTGCCAAAAAATTATCAAAGTGAACTATTTGAGGGCAACGCTTGCAGAAAACTTGTAAAACATGCGGATAAACTCTACGATAAAGAAATTTGCATGGTGACAAAAAAATAACGAATCGAGCCTTTTGTGGCATCCTTCAAAAAAATGAATGAAATTGTTCATAATTGTTTTTCCATTACAAGAAAGAAGATTGTAGATCTTGAGAAATGAAAAGTGTTGAAGAATTGAAAAAAGCTTTGGATGCAACTGATGTATCTGAATCGTTGAAAATACATAGTTGGAAGCAAAATTACGAATCACGACCTGGAAAGGTGAGTTTTGTGGAAATAGCCGGATCCATATATCCCTACACGTATATATATAAACCTAGACATACGTATACAAAGTGTAAGTACATATTTAAACATAAATATTATCGATAAATATATGAATATATGCAGATAATTCGCAAATTCGGAGTTTTTTTATTGAAAAATAACGTTTTGACGATATCTTGAGAAAATCAGCAGCTGGGATTTTCTGCAAAGTTGCATTTGACTATTTTTGATGTACTTGAAAAGATACCACGATTATTTTGAGTCACCATTTTGATGAGACTTAAAATTGTTAAGGGGAGGTGTGCTTAGTTCCCTAAGTCATAAAAGAGAAATGCGTTGAATCTAACAAACTCACACAGAGAAAAACCGTTTTGGTAAATTTTGCTCAGCGTTGTGGGAAAGGTCTTGTTGCATTTTTTAAAACAATTTGCATATTTTTTTTTAGCAAAATTGTTTAAAAACATTATGTAGTGTGATCAGTGGTCATTATTCTAAAAATATTCGTTTACTTTTTTAAACTAATTTGGATTGTATTTTTTTTAATTGGAATAAAATGCCACATAATTTTTTCTTTGTGCACAGTTAAACGTCGTATTTAGACTATGGACACTGCACAGTAATTTACAATTCGAACAAAAAAATACAAGTGTTTGAAACACCAAAATATAACAACTTCACACATAAAAGGCAATGATTTATTCAAATGTCAATGTTAAATACCTTTGTAAAATCAAACTACTTTATTTTTGTTGTCTGGAGCACGGTCTAGAGTCTGTGACTCTAAAAATATTGTCAGACACCTTTTCTAAAGAAGGTGTAAACTTAGGATTAAATTAGGACTAAAAACAGGAATAATTGTATGTTTTGTGAGTTGTCAAAGAGCTGATACACAGGTATTTGAAGAATTTTAGAGGGCAGTTAAAACACTTACGGATCTCCCAAAATATTTTTTAACAAGAGCCTCATTTCATTATTAAAGGGAATCAGATTGCAGGCAACAATTTATTATGTGCAGATAATCACCAATTACCAAACAGCTGTTTTATCCTCGATTTTAACATGTCGAGAAAAACTTTAATATTACACTCCAAAACAAACAGAAAAGAATGTTCTTTATTTCTTTAGTTGAAGTCCGAGGTAAAGTCGTATTAAAATTAAAACTAACATTAATCTTTCCTGGAGCAATAGAAATGGACATTTCAATGAAAAACTGCAATAATTTTGAAATATAAATTAAATGTTTACGGCATTCGTCGTACTTAAAACAACAAAAAGTCAACAGGTGATTCAAATACCGGTGAATAAATACCTATATAATGCTTTTCAGTGAGTTGCTGTTTTATTCGATTCATTCAATTTAATCTCTAAATAATTTCAAAGGACGTTGAAGCAAACAGTTTTATATTTCGTTTCATATTTCGTTTTATATTTCGCGTTGATAATACTGATCCTTTATATTTACCTCATTTGATTTCTTCGTAACGAAAACTATAATATAATAATATCCATTTTTTTTGTTCAATTTTTAAATTTACTTAATATTCTTATTAGTAGAGTCAATTGACTCACGAATAATTCCTACAAGAGATTTTCTTTTTTATATTATCGAGGGGCTCGCCCCAATTCATTGTTTTCCACAAAGATATCGTGTCCGCTACGACCGCCATGTTGAAAAAATGACAGTCAAAATAGGTTTGTCTCAATTATCTCCTTTCCTATTAATTCTACCCTAAAGTTAGGTATTACCTATATTGTAGAAAATGAATGTACTTGAAGTTTCGAACGTTCACTTGAACGAATTTCATATGATAAAGAAAAATTAATAAACACCACACTTCGATTTAGGTCTAAAAACTTAATTAAGTATTATTATTGTCAGCAAATGTGGCATAGAAGTGTTTAGCCCAAATCGATGTGTGGTTTTTAGTAACTTTTTTTTTCATCTAACTTCAGGTACATGAAAATAAAAAAGCTACGACTTCTGTTTACACAATTTTTCTCTATTATTAATATTTTACGATTTACAGACTTGAGAATGGTGAAACTTTGTGCTTCGCTGCACATTTTTGCAAAAATTATCTCTGTTCTCGTTGCTCTTATCTAGTAATTGGCTAGTATAACTATTGTAGATCATAAAATTTCCTGTATCTTTTGTTTAAACAATTTTTTTCCACGGTCAATTTTTTAAATATTACAGCAGCTCGAAATTTGAAAAAGATTCTTGATTTTCGGAAAAATGTCTGCTCCGTTGTTTCGATGCTATCCATACTTATTATTAATTTTCTATAATCAATAAAACTGACTTATGATAGGGTTATTTCTTTAAAAGAATGAAATTTGTTCGAATTTTTTGAGTCTTCACTAATCTGTCAATAAAAGTTTTATTTATTGTTAATACTTTTCGCCCAAAAATGTGTGAATTTACGCTTCACTGTAGAATTGCAATTGTCTTTGCTCCCATTGCTTCTACGTAGTAATTAGTTATTATGACTATTGTAGATTATAAAATTTCTCAAAATTCTTGTTTAAAAATTTTTATTGCACCATCAATTGTTTACAAGTTACAACAGCAACTCTGAAATTTCACACTTTTTTTTAATTTTGAGCTGCTGTAATTTTATAAACAAAAGTTTTGGGAAATTTTATGATCTACAATATTGATAATAGCCAATTACTACAAAGGAGTAACGAGAACAGAGATAATTGCAAAATGTGCGGCGAAGCACAAACTTTTCACCATTCCGACGGCTGTAAATCGTAAAATATCGATAATAGAGAAAAATAGTTTCAATTAAAATTGTAGATTTTCCCCTTCCTACAATATTGGTAGAACTGACAGGAAAGGAGGTAATTGAGAAAACTATTTTGACTGTCATTTTTTCAAAATGGCGCGCGTCGCCCAGTTAATTGAATCTTATTACCTAAAATCGATATTGAGGCCGGTGTAAAAATTAACAAATAACGAATGCAAACGTATTTTTAACCGACTTCAATATCGATATTAGGTAATAAGATGTGCGATGCGACGGTGAAAGGACAAAGGTAGATAAGCTATATATTTTCGCTCACTAATTCCATAAAAATAAAAAGTTCTCCTTAAAATCATTAAATGTTATTTATTTATAGTTGAATATGTGATCTTTATGTTTCTATACGTTTTACATTTAAACAACAGTAAGTCGTTATAATAGCATTTCAAAGTAAGAATGTTTGCAATTTATTTGTAATTTTTGACGTTTTTTCGAAATTTTAATGTATGTTTCAGTTAGGCATCTAACTGAACCAAGAATATATACCTCATTTCATTGTTGAGTATTTAAGCTTTTAAATAATGGTCAATTTATATTGGTTCATCAAGCGCTTCAGTGTAAAAAAAACAAAATCGTTATCGCGGGAGTCGTAGTGGTGTCGACGTTGCGTGCGAATTTAAACGTGTCAGCGCTCAAAACCACATTGTCGTGTGTATTGAATAAAAATATTTTTATCCACGACTATCGTATAATCATTGTATTCCAAATTTACCAACTGACAATTAATGATAGTTATTATTCCAACCTAACGTATAATGGACATAATCTCATCCTGAATCTTTGACCAACCAGGAACTAGTTGTTTTCATTCTAACGCACCTGTGACCAATCAGGAACTAGCAATTTGGATAAAGACAGGGCGAATTCATTTTTTCCAAGAGAGAGTCCATGTTTTCATACATATTTTTGTGTGTGACGTTTAACACGTTAAGTTTTATTGTAAACTAACTTAATTTTTTCACTTTTAAACGATTAAAACAGGTAAAATATACGATAGTCATGGATAAAGTATAGTATTCAGCTCGCGTATAATGGCTATTACACGCTCGGATGATTTACAACACTCACCTTCGGCTCGTGATGTAAACATCACCCTCGCGAGTAATAGCCATCATACGCTGGCTGAATAATCTACTATTCTTATTACTTGTCAAGATATATACTACTCGAAAAATATAATGACATGAAATAACCGATGGGCGAAAAAAGGCCCTTATCTACCCTTGTCCTTTTATTTCATAATTTTTAACGAAAGGTGGTTCAATTTGATCTGTATCAAATATTTTCTTAACCGAAGAGTAAACGTTTTTTTTTGTTTGGTTTAATGTTCGCTATTTTTAATAAAGTATTAAATTAGTTTCTTAATATTACTTGCATTACTTATGTAATTTACTGTAACAACAATTTCACATGCTTACTTCACTGGATAAATCCCAAGCACACTACTCAAAAATAGTCAAGTCTGCTCAAAGAGTCGTTTCGGTTTCCGCCATTATACCTACCCCAACAAAGCGCATCCCCCAATTAGGTATTGGAAAGATTTAGGTACATTTTAGTTTGAATCAGAACTCGAGTCGGAACTTTCTGATGACATATTGACATATTTACCTAGTTTGCGTTAATTTATTCTCATTCCGAATGGTCTGTATGATTGACCTATGTAATCTTGCATTTGAAAATTAAGTTTACTTCTCGGAGTTCTTAGTGAGCAGCTCTATGCGATACTGATTCTCCAAGTAAATACCAAAGACTAGAGAATTAACAAGGTAAGACAGCCGGCGGAATTCTTTTGATCTCATCCTTTAATTTGGAATTATCTCGTTGTTGCCGCGTATAGCTGAATTTCACAGATCAGACGTTAGGCAGCGTTGCCTTAATGTGGCAGTTTTTATTAGGCAAGAGAAGCCTCTGTGTTATAATAACTAAAAGCATAAAATTTTATTAAATTGTAATTTATTTTATTAGTACAATAACTACTAGTAAACCAAAATCAACAGAGCTGTCAAACCCTGTCAAACTAAATGTCTACAACGCAGTGCGCATGCTCTGACATACGTGCTTAGCACGTGACGTATTTTGTTTTGCTTGTGTATTATTTGAAGGTAATCAGGTGGTAGCGTTCATGGTTTTCAGTTCTTTGCTTAACATCTTATAGAAATACAGTTCACACCACAAAAAGCAATATCTAAATACTCGGCATGGCACGTATTCAAAAAGAAAACAAAGAAATCAGCTGATCAGCTGGTCTCTTTAAATCGGAGTTTTTCAACTATCTTTATCTAATGTGTTGTTTTCTTTCTGATTGTCTTCTCTTGTTAATTCTCTATTATTTGTAAATACTGTAATTCAACACCTGAATTTACAACTGCTATTCAATACAGATCATCATCTAACCTGTTTCAAGAGCTACTAAATCACTGTATTCTTTGAAATAGTAGGATACACTTAATTTCTAAAAACCGCTGCTCAAGGAATCACTACTTCCACATCCCGATTTTCTATCCAAGTCTCTCATAACTAAAAAATTTTGTATGTGGAAATAATTGTTTATAGAACTTTAATAATTGTATAATACCCAAAAACCCATAAAACGATATCCCACACGGTAGTGGGGTCGGGGTGGTGATAGTAGGGGTGGATGAAGTAAAAAAATATTTTGAGGCTTTTATTCTTGTACACACACTAAATCACAATTTTTTTTCATCCCCTTTAATAATGGGGTAGGGGTGGTAATGGGGGAGGCTAATGCCAAAAATTTTTTTGAAACATTAGCTTTTCTTGTATACACTAAATACCAATTTTTTGGACTCTTACCTGCTTGATTTACCTATTTACTCCCCATTTACCCCATTTTACCTCCTAAAACCCTTCGACGGAATAAGATGAAAATATAATCTAGTTCTAGTTAAAGCACAAGCACATACGTGTACCCTCCGATTAAAGAACTTATATCGTTCTTTAATCGGAGCGTGTACCAAATTTCAAGACGATATCTTAATCGGTTCCAGAGTAAACGTGCGCACAAAAAGAAAGTTACAGACAGAATTTTTTTGTCGCTCAAATAAAATATCAACGTTTCATGACATTCTAAACCTATTTGAACAATAAAAATGTTCAAAAATTTTTTAGTCGTTACTATACTTCCACTGGATGTGGAAGTAAAATTACCATTACGCAACTGCTGCTTATAGTGTAGGTACCAAAAATGAATTATGTATAACGACAAAACCATTCACAATTATTACGTGCTTAAAAAAGGATACATCGGAAGTCGAGGGCTCGAATTTCCCCTATCAACACACCTCTTAGCATTACCATTGAGTTTCTTTCACTATTAATGATAAATATTGCTATTTATTGCAATTTCTGCTTTTCTAACACGTTTGAATATGTAAGAGGCTGTCTTTGCTTTACACATTTATTTTTCCCATTTACCAGCTTTTCTAGTCCCCATACTGTAAATTAAATCTTTTGGCATTTTTAAATTCCATCATCAATTTTATGCAAATATAAAAACTTTTTCATTAATTTATGTATTTAAGTAAATAAATATAGGCAGCCACAATTATTTTATACAATATTTTTTATACATTTTTGTTTTATTTTCAGGTTAAACATGTGATATCTCAAGCTTCCCAAGAACATTATGTGTGCTTATGGCTAGGCTGCAAAGTTCATGGCAGGACTTCGTGTTCGAGATCGTGGCTGGAGAGACACGTCCTGGCGCACGCAGGCACCAAGCCTTTTCGTTGTATCGTGGATGGTTGTGGCCAAAGATTTAATTCTCAGGTAAATCCAAATTGATTAAATAATGTCACTTTATTATACAGTATCGGCAAGCGTTTGATTAGGTACGGCAATAAGAGCAAGCGAGAGCGAAGCAACTAGGCTATTCTTTTTTATCGGATAACACATCCTACTCGTGCCACCTGCTTTCCCCACCACATGTGCGTGTTCAGCTCTGTCTGCGGAATTTCAATTTGTTTCCGTCTTGCATCCTTCATTTCTCGTTTAGTCTAATAAGCAAAAGTTTAATTTGTTTTTATTTAGTAGCTACTCAAAATGTCAGTTTATACGCCTGCTGAAAAGGTTCAGATACTTAAATCACAGACTAAAACAAATCAGATGTTTCACTCAATAGTATTCCCTATGTTACCAGTTTCATTTTTTGTGATGTGACGTATACCTGCCAGGATTCTGCGCAGAAGACATAAACAGAGAAATCTTGCGGTTGACATGGAAGTTAAGACCAGCGAGTATAATCTCACAGGAGCGAGTATTTAGTACTGAAATCTCAGAGACGGAAGTAGTCAACAGCTCCACCGGTGATATTAATTATTTTGGAATGTGGTGTATTGTATTGAAGGTTAGAGTTGTTACTGTTATGCATTTAAGTGTTTTTTTGAGTATTTATTAGGTTACTTTACGCATCATAAGGTCCCTCCTGTGACTATACTCGCTGGTTAAGACTGATTGGACAATGCGCAGATCACGACACAAATTGGTACCTGCTGGGAGTTGATTTATTATCTAAACCATGATACGTCATAAGTGAAATATCTGATTTGTTTTAGTCTGTGCTTAAATGGTCAATGGTGTACATATGATTTTCTTGATGCGCGTGTCACTATTTGCCCTTCTTCTAGAGCACTGGTAGACGCCTTTACTGCGGGCGGCCGGTTAAGTTATTGAAACTATGCAATACCTAATCCAGGACTTTCCGATACTGTATCTAGTATAGTCGTCATCTTCAAATAGAACATAATCTATTGCCGTCGTATGATGAACAGTAAAACAAATGAAGGATGACGAACATCTAGGAGTCAGTTTATTGCACAAACATTTATTTATTACGTATACATTTTATAAGGTGGATACAAGAGATTTGTATTAATGATGATATATTAATAGTAAAAGAGTATTAATGACAATTATTTTTAATTATATATTAATCCAGTAAAGCCGGAAAAAAGTGTAAAATATGGAAAAGTGGTGGAACAGCACCTTTTTGAAAAATTCCTTTTTTCACGTGTTCCCTAGTTCCCAGGAACATTCATCAGCATTGACCCCTGCATTACCTCCGAAAATGAGAAAGGGAGTTTGAAGTGCCGCAAAAAGTAGCTGTCATAAAAAAATTATAAAATTAATATTTCGCCTCGGAAATGGGCTCTAGAAGGTTTTTTAGGTCGCTGATCATAAACTCGAGGTCCAAGTTGAGGAATTCTATATTCCAGTATGGAATTCGTTCCAATTTTTGATGAAAGTTCCACTTTTTCAGGCGGAAATTTAAATATGAATATTGCGCTGATGAAGTGTGCTCTAGGGTGTTTTTTGGGTCGCTGATCACGATTCCGAGATCCAAATTGAACAATTTCATATTCCAGACTGGAATACGTGCCATGCAAAATTCCATTTTTTCAGAAAAAATTTAAATATTAACGTTTTTCCACAAAAATGTGCTCTAGGAGGTTTTTTTGGTCGCTGGTCATGATTTTGAGGTCCAAATTTAAGAATTCCATATTCCAGATTGGAATACGTGTCATGGAAAATTACCATTTTTTCAGAAAAAATTTAAATATTAACGTTTTCATCGAAAATTAATCGATTTGTCTGGCTGAAATATCGGATGAACAAGAAGATGAAAGTGACACTGAAGAAGAACCAACAAATCCTGAATTACCAGTTCTCGAATATGATTCAGATTATGATTGTTGTAAATGGTGTAAATTATATAAAAAAATAATGATAAGCTGCTAAACTTTTGAAAATCGTATATTTTCATTACTGCTGTTAATATTTCTGAAATTATTGCTGAACTTCGCCTATTGTTCCATGTACTTACTTATTTAATAGTTTTGTAACTGAGTATATTCTTTCAAATGGAAAATAAAGACGCTATTATTATTATTATTATTATTATTATTATTATTATTATTATTATTATATATTAATATTTATTTTATCACACAGAATACCACCTTTTGTACCAACACAATAAATGCTATATTTTTATAAAAATTGTTATCTTTTAATCACTTACCTCACTTGTAGGGAGAAAAAATTTGCATGCATTCCTGCAGTGTTTATAAAATTGCCATGTATATTAATTTGAAATGCTCGTAATATTCATACATAACTTTTTTTCTTCAAAGTAAAATTGACTTGAAAAATAATTTTGAAATAAGTACTCGTAATATTCATACTTCATACATACATAAATTTTTTTCTTCAAAGTGAAATTCGACACAAAAATGGCACAAATTCCAGTACAGAATATGAAATTCTTGAATTTGGACCACAAAATCATGATCAGCGACCCAAAAAAACCACTAGAGCACACTTCTGCAGCACAATATTCATATCTAAATTTCCGCCCGAAAAAGTGGAATTTTCATCAAAACATGGCACGAATTCCATAACAGAATATGGAATTCCTCAATTTGGACCTCGGATTCGTGATCAGCGACCCAAAAAAACCCTAGAGCTCATTTCCGAGGCGAAATATTGATTTTATAAATTTTTTCATGACAGCTACTTTTTGGGACACTTCAAACCCCCCTAACTTTCTCATTTTCGGAGGCAATGCTGATGAATGTTCCTGGGTGTCTAGGGAACACGTGAAAAAAGGAATTTTTCAAATCGGTACTGTTCCACCACTTCTCCACATTTTCCGGATTATTTATTGGACTAGATACGAAAAAGTTAAACATAATATAAAAAAAACAAATTACCTCTTTTTCTGTGTAAATTATTCACTTGAACCGCATATAGTCAAAATAATTATTTTTTATTGGACAAGAAATACAATTTTTTTGAAGCTCCATTGATCAATTTGTTAGAAAATCTTGGTTTAAAAATTGAAATATTATATAGTTCGCCCATGATATAATCGAATCGGAAAACATTTTGCGAATATGTAAGTACCTATTACATATAATTTTTGAAAATCCATATTTGTAATGAAAAATATGGCGATAAAAATGTTGGGGGCACGTGCAGGCTGGATTGTAATTGCGGTTGTATGGGTTCTATCGATCTATTTTCTCTTTCTAATAAACCACAATCTTATCCGTTAGCTATTTTGCGTGCTTTCCAGACAACCATATATTTTTTATCTATCTCATTTGGCTCACGGTTTGGTAAATCGAACGTTAAAAAATAATTTCACTAAAAGACAAACTCTAATCGTGTAATAATTGATTGAGTATAAATAAATAATCTAACAACTGAGGCTAAGGGAGTTAATATTTAATCATGTAAATAATGATGAAATCCTTTCTTTGTAGGTACTAATATCGCCATCTCTAGTTCAATAGCAATATTAAATGAAAAAACTGTACATTGGCGTCGACGAGGGATACGGGAACACCATCGCCTAATCGAATTCTTGTTTTGAACGGGTAATTCAGAGTTAATAATCCAAAAAAGTTTTTTATAGATTCAAGTAGTGTTTTAGGCGTGAGTAAAGCAACTAAATCAATTTCTAAATTCTGTGCATATTCGGCGATAGCGAGTACTGTCGCTGGATCTGGATTGTTTGGAGGAGTGAGCCAACCAAGACTTGTGATGTACTTGAGGACGCGGGACGCCACCTATACTGGCCATACTGAGCCAGAAATCCCTCAGTATGAATCCACTTTTCGTTGAGAGAGCAAGTCAGTGACACAGCACATGCTCTTCAGTCTCTTTATCCAAATTACATCCTCTACACTTGGAGTGGTCTATTACTCTTAGTGTATGAAGGTGTTTGTTCAGTATGCAGTATACTGTTAGTAATCCTACATAGATACGCAGGTTATACCTGGACATCTGGAGACTGTGTTTGCCTACTTACAACTGAGTGTGGCCAAAACCATTCTGTTATGTATGCAGCTGCTTAGACCACTGTAAAGGTACGGTCAGACATGGCTACTTTTGTTGCGCTGTTTCAGAGTTGCAGCTGCAAAAGTTTCGTATCGTGTTCACACTGATCCTAAAAGTAGCGTGCAGCGGGCAGTTTTTTCTACTGCAGCTACCCGTCAAAGCTGCAAGTCTGGAAAAAGGTTGCAGTGGCGTTAACACACAACACGCTGTTTTTGCATCGTGCAACCAGGTGCTGTATGCTAGCTATTGTTCCTTGACATCTCGCTAGGTTCGTGTAATATACGTAAAGGTACGGTCAGACATAGCTACTTTTGCTGCGCAGTTTTAGGGTTGCAGCTGCAAAAGTTTCGTATCGTGTTCACACTGATCCTAAAAGTAGCGTGCAGCGGGCAGTTTTTTCTACTGCAGCTACCTGTCAAAACTTTGGAAAAAGGTTGCAGTGACGTTCACACACAACACGCTGTTTTTGCACCATGCAACCAGATGCTGTATGTTAGCCGTTAGCTATTGTTCTTTCACATCTCACTGTGTTCGTGCCGTAATATACGTAATAAAATCCGATTTGTGTACTGTAAAATATGGATGACGAGACACCTAGCTACAGTTTGCTTATTATCTGTACTATCAAAATGAAGAAGATGCTGACGCCAGACGAAAAGTGGAATTTGGATGAAAGAATGGATAAGAAATAGATAAAAGTTAGAACTTTTGGACGGTGACAGCCCGCCAAATTAATTTCAATATATATTGACTTTTAGGTGTCAAAACAAAGTTTCTTAGCTATAAATATCAAATACTTAAAGATCTCTCCAAGATCAAACATGTATCTTATTAAAGAATAGATAAAAAAAATTATTACAAGCTGCAGCTTTAATTCTATATTTATTTATTTTTTATACTATAAACAAACAAGAATGAATCATTTAAAAACATTAATAGTCAAAATGTATTCATAAATATATTATTTAAAATGTTAGGTACACAAATGGACACCAACTTTAAAAATACTGCACTCGCTGCCGCTGCAAAAGTTTCAACCAAATAGATATTTTTTACAGCCATCGCTACTCTTTAAAATTCAGTTCACACGTGGCTACTTTTGAGGCTGCACGCAGCATATAAATGTTGCACGCAACCAAACAGCACGCGCTACTTTTAAGGTTGCACAGCTATTCACATGAAGATTCACTTGAACTGCGCAGTTTTTTAGACTGCACCGCAGCAAAAGTAGCTGTGTCTGACCGTACCTTTATAAAATCTCATGTGGCTACTTTTGATGCTGCTCGCAGCATATAAATATTGCACGCAACCGAACTGCACGCGCTACTTTTAATGTTGCACAGGTATTCACATGAAGATTCACTTGAACTGCGCAGTTTTTTAGACTGCACCGCAGCAAAAGTAGCTCTGTCTGACCGTACCTTTACAGTCCGCGTGACGTTTGAGCGTATAGTCAGGGTTTATAGTGACCTGGAGAACCTCGAAGAATCAGGGAATTTGAAGTTGCCTAAAAATGTCAGGGAAAAGTCAGGAAATTTGGAAAATTTAGTGGGAAATCAGGGAATTTCAGTAATTTCTATATAAAGTCAGGGAAGGTGAAAATTTACAACGTTCATAATATAAAATTACAAATTATACTTCCAGCAGTGTCCCCCCTGATCATACAAAATTTTTGGATTTTGTACTTCTAGTTCCGTTCCTGCGATTATTTAGTGACGTCACATTGTCTCCCTCCACCCGCCTATTAATTATTAGACCTGAAAAAAAACTTCCAAAAATCCTGGAAAACCTAGAAAATTCAGGGAATTTAAATTTGAAAAATAAAATTGCTATGAACCCCGATAGTTCTTCAACAGCGAACTGGGGACCGAACCCGAGAGCGCTATTGCAGGTTCCGGATCATGCAGGGCGCTCTCAGATCCCTTACGGGTAAAGCATCCGCTTCCTCGTTACCTTGAATACCATCGTGTCCTTTCACCCAACGGAGCTAGACACTGGCTTCTCTAATTTGCAGAACCAGTCCCTGTCTATCTTACAGTTATTTAGGGCAAGCTGTCCGTTGATTTGCGCACCGTTTTACCACTGACGTTTGCGTTCGTGATTTTTATTGCCGAGATCTGCTACTTTTTTTCCTTCCTCTGTACCACAAGACTACGGCTGCGTAACAAAATATATGTCCCAACCTAATGTCCCGCTTTTTGAAAGTCGTGACACTTGTTTGAAGGAGGGTGACCGGCGACGAGGAAAACACTCCTTGTATTGCGCAGATACAACCATGTCGCAACCAACGCTCAGCCAAGTAAACCACTTAAAAACGTATTAGGTTATGACAAAATTCGTTTGCCAGACTAGTCTGGAACTCGGGGCGAGCGTAGAGGCGACTTCAATGTGAATATCAGTCGATATTCCGTTGAAGAAACGTCGAGCGCGGTTAGTACTTGGATGGGTGACCCATCTTGGGAAATACAGCGTTCTCGTCCCACCTTCTAGCGGCTTGTATATCAGTGTATACGCGGAAGTTACGTAATTTCAGAAGAGGATTACATAGTGGATATACCATCCTTCGGAGGGGATGTAAAGCAGGCGGTCCCTTGTCTATTAAATGTTAGGCAAGTAAAAGATCCCTACTCTTCTTAAGGGAAGAGGTTCGGCAAAATTTCCAGGTTAGGGGTAACTCGTCTCCTGGCGTCGGTAATAGGCCCTGGTAGCGGAAATAGGCCGACGTTAAATAAATAGATTAAAAAAAAAACTAGCCTGGAAACCGTCTCCCTCCTCGTGCTCCGTTTTAACGTTCAAATATTCTGGACACGTTAAGTATAGTTCACAGTTTGTTTCATTTTATATTGTCTAATGGGTGATGGTACAATTTTTGAAATTTATGAATAACTACAATCGAATTTTTTTGAGCAGTCAACTAATTTGTATTTCCGTGGACGCCTATGACTGCCAGATACGTGACAACAATTTATCCAAGCAAGGTGCAAGACCACTACAAAAAATGTCGGTAATATTCAATAATGGTGTATTTCATCTAGAGATAAAGTTTAACTCGACTAAGTATCTTCTGAGACTTTTATTAATTAAATTATCATTTACGGTATGAATATGTGCGTCAGTTGTGCAAATATATTTATTTTCGTATTTAGTGTCGTTATGATTTGTTCTCGAAGTTGTTTCCGGCAACACTAACTATGGATAAGTGTATTGATACATTTTGAGAGAAATGAGAAATGTGATTTTGGATATTTTATATTAAAAGGTGGCATAGTTACTTCAAAACGGTGAGGACTTTTGTCTGTTTAATCCGTACCTTTAATTCAATTTTAAATCACGGTTTCACCATGGCTTAAAGACTCATAAATGTAAATGTCAGGTCGCTCTATTTTTAGGCATATAATTAAGATTTGTATAATTCTTTATTTAAAAACTAAAAACCATATTATTAATTTGATCAGATAGCAGCCATACAAAATAATATTATGGTATGGTTATTCTGGCTTGGTCGGGTTTGAATTTGTTTTTATTTTAATAATAAGACTATCAAAATACAGTTAGATAAATAAAAATAAAAATTTGGGTTGAGGGTTAGTTTAAAAATTTAAAAGGAAAAGTGTTTTGTTTTTACATAAATGTCGAGCAACCGTTTTTAATAATTATCATAGACATTTTTGCATATAAATTAATTTCAAACGACCAGGACTCATTTTAAATATTGCGTGTATATAGTTTTAGGTACAGTTTTTGATTAAACGTGATGGCTTTAATTTTGTATTCAAATCTAGTAGTTGATATAAAACATAATTTATGTATGTTCACATATTATCCTGGATAAACTTGGCATAAGTGCAGTAAACAAATAAATAGGTGCTTGCAGCCGACAACTTTTACTCCTTTAAATATACAGAGTGTACCAGAAGTAACTCTCGTCCGTTTATGGGTTTATTCAATAGGATGTTTCAGTTGTGCAGTCATTCATTTTTAGGGGTTATTCTATGTCAAAAAATATTAAAAAATTTCATATATGAACATGGGTGCGGAAATCCCTATTAAAGGAGCTAAGGCCTTCCGAAGAAACATCCTTTAACTTTTATGTCATTAATGACAATAGATATCAACAATTAAAAAAGTGACAATCAATTACATAGTAAAAAGTAAACTTCATAGCAGGGTTGGCAAAAACCCGGGTTTTTGTAGAAAAACCCCTGGGTAGTGAGTTTTTGCGGGTTCTTGTGTTTTTTTGTTGTTTTGGGTTTTTGTACTTTCATAGAGCATTGTTAGTAAGTAATTAAGTAATAACTTAAACTTAATTACTTATTACCTACTTTATAACTATTTTGAGTTTATTAGATTTATGTTTAAGTACCTACTTTAAGTTTGTCGTTGACCCATTGAATTTTATATTTGTTTTTAGCAATAAAAGTTGCTTTATTTAATATTTTTTCACGTTTTTTCATCAGAATAAAGTTTGGGGTTCTTTTGTTGTTTGGGTTTTTGTGTGTCATCCCTGCTTCATAGGTTGATCAGTGCTGGAAGAAAAAGTTTTTTTCAAATTACACAGAAAAGTGAGACATCTTTATTTTACGTTTTTGAAGCCTGGGGAATGCATGTGTTTCTTTAGGTTAATTTTTCGTGTGTATTTTTGACCAAGGAATCTTATTCCAATAAGACAATCACAAAAAATACACATAAAAGTGTTTGGAAGGGAAAGCCCCCTTTCTCTTTGCACTTCCTTAATTGAATTTACTCTTGATGGATAGGATAAAATAATGATCTTTATTGATATCAGATCAGGTGCAAAACTGACCAATGAACTTAAAGATTTTGGGTGCCCCCATCAGATGGCCCTGACTCCCTTAATGGGGATTTCCGGACCCATGTTTGGCATAGCATCACCCCTAAAAATTAATGACTGTATACCTACTCGAAACACCCTGTATACGAAAATATATTAGGAAAAGATTCAAGAAACATGTTTCCGAAAATGATTTCGAAGGAAGCTAGCCCCTCTGAGAATGACACCCATATTGAATTTTACTGGTTATCTTTGAAACACCTTAGCAGATATTCATACTGTCATTTTTATTGTTGCAAGTATACTTCGAAAATTTATAACGCATATTACTATACAAAGGCGCAATGGGATTACTTTCCAGTGCATAAAAATTCACTTCAATAATAGACAGGAAAACAATAATATAAAAGCCTAAATGCATTCATATTAAATAGTTGAATACATTTCAATGTATATTTTTAATAAATAATTTACTTACTTAATTGAAATACAAAATATTAAACGATTTTTTTTATATATAAAGGACAAATTGTTTTTACTTCTTGTGTTGATATGATTGGCTATGTTATTTGAAATTGTTTACCCTAGCTAATTGAGAAGTAAAGTTTAGTCGACTTTTTTGACATTTTGTCAAAGCTCAATAAATGACAAATAAACACATGCTGATTTGACATATGAGTCATTAAACTTTTTTGGCTGAAAATATTTAATTTAAATTTATAATATAACTATTTTAAAATTATTACAAAGAAATTTTTTGACAAAAAACGTATGATATAATATTCTGTACGTACTTTTCATTTTTCGACTTTTATAAAATTGTGATAACACCCATCATCAATAGGACTATACTGTAAAAGAATAAGCCTTATAGCGCAAAATCGTGAACCAAATCTCTTAAAGTTGTCGTAAAGAGTTATCTCAGTAAAAAACACTATTTAGACGTCATTCTCAAAGTTCTCGTAGCTCCCTTAGAAAGCATTTCCGACCAGGGACGGACAAAAAGGGGGGGGGATTTAGGCGCTGAAAACGGACTTAAAAATCAAATACGATATGATTATGACTATGCTCTGTACTGGTTAATAGCCCAGTGCCCCGCAGCCGGTTAGTCCACCCCCGTTTCCGGCCAAGTATCTATAGGAACTTTTCTTAATACTAAACGGATGAGAGTTATTTCCTCAACTCCCTGTATAAATGCAGTTTCCCTAACTCCTGTATAAATGTAGTTACTCTATGATGTGATATTTCGAATTGTTTACGATGCAATTTTCAATAACTTATTAATAAATAGTGCATTTTTCTTATTTAGCTGGATTTTTTTTATCTTGAAGTAGATCATAAATTAATTTTATTGTTATAAACTCTTAAAATACAACAACTTCAGTATAATTAATCGACAGAATCGAATATATAATTACTGGCTGACCTAGCAAACGTTGTTTTGCCATATAAATTATAAATTTTTGTCTAAAAAATAAAAAGAAAATTTCTGGATAGGGCCACCCTTATCACCTAGGGGTATAAAAAATAGCCTACGACCTATTCTCAGACCTACCAAATATACACCAAAAATTTCATAAAAATCGGTCAAGCCGTTTCGGAGGAGTTCGATAACAAACACTGTGACACGAGATTTTTATATATTAGATATCCATCATCCACCTGAGCATTTTACGTTTTTTATGAGCTCAGCATTTGTTTATTGCCAAAGAAGTAATCTTAGTTATCAAATTCTAACGCCTTCAATTTCAATTGTGTGCTTGTTTTCAAATACAAAACTGAACTTAACTGCTAATTTAAATTAGTAAAATTAGAGCTTATGTAATTAAGAAGAAATATATTGACAAAAGTTTATTTGGGTCGCCTTACTTAGGTATTTTTAACTTTTGAATGACAAGTATTCTGTTATTAAATCTGTCAGCGTTTCATATATTAAGAGAATACTTGGTCATTTTCATAGACTACTTTAATAATTGTAATTTCCCTTCTTATGATAAATAGTTTAAATATGATTTTCAATGTTCAATAAATCGAAAACGGTTAAATATAGGACTATCATATGTTCCATATTTTTAAAATCAGAAAAAAAAAGAGTAATTCAAAAATTCAACAATACGCGGGCGTTCCATTAAAAAATATATTATTGCATCTTGTCCTCTCAATTTCTGCACGCCACTGTTCTTCCATTGACTTATTAAAGGTGTTCAGTTACAGCCCTACAACCGAGCCTACAACTATCATCCAAAACTTTTTTTTTTATCTCCAATAATAACAATAATAAAGGGTGGTCTAAATATAATGAATAACCCTGTACATTGAAAGGTAGAAATTCATATTCCAGGGCTCGGGAATTTTATCTCGGCTCCAGAGACGGCTCTCATATAGACATAATATTGCAAACACCTACTGAAACATTCAGAAAAACGACGAAATGGTGAAACATTCATCATTGCCAGCTACAATGTACTTTTGGTAATAAATTTAACCTAAAAACGATAATGGTTCTTACAAAAACATGTAATACATATGTGGCAAATAAAAAACAATTTTCAATCAAACACATACTTTTCTGTTCTGTTTAATATGTGTGGCGTGTTTATTATGTTTATTTTCATAATAATTGATTATGAAAACCCAATAAGCTGCCGGCAACATAAAACATTAGATATCTACATGTAAGTCATCCTGTAAAAATTCGTATGGTGAAAGTCGCATCTACAACGGTTTATCCGCGCTACAAAATATAAGAAGATAAGAAAAACAAAAACGCACAAACTTCTAAACGTATATATGTCCGCTCCGTGCCGTTGTGTCACATGCAAAAATATATAAATGGAGAAGACAGTCAAAATGCTCTGAACAGATGATGATTAAAAGCCAAGTAGAAGTAGAAAACTCTCGAGATTTACACAAAAATATTAAACTACAACGGCTCTTAATTTTTAAAATCGGTGCCCAGATATTCGAAAATATATACATGGGGAAGAAAATCAAAAGGCTCTGAACATATGATTTAAAAAAAAAAACAGTAAACGTATGTACAATAACCGGCGCGCGACGATTCAAAATTTTCAAAAGAGCATTCAGCTCCAGCAGCTTCATTACAAATAAAATTTTATCTATTGCACCTAGGCCAAAGCGATAAAATATTTCTCAACTGCTGGCCAATTGAAACGGACCAAGCTAATTTTTTGGTTGAACTTAAAGCCACATTTTTTTTAGAAGAGGATTTTTCAGTTTTGTTTTGAAGCACATTATTTTCTACAGGATGTGAAAGAAAAGCGTATTTTTCTTAAATTTCTTATATTTTTTTTATGTGCATTTTTTTGGTCACTGGTTTATGGGAGAAAAACTAATTTCTCAAATTTTAGTTTAGTATTTCGTCGTTTTTGTATTGCTTGAAAATGTGTCTAGGTGTTTTTCAATATAATATTACATCTTAAAAGCCGTATCTGGAATTTATCGCCGTGATGTGGAGGCAGTAATTACCACAGTTGCCGAATTTCTAAAATGAAAGTATGAAATAATTTTTAATAACATACTGACAATTGACTATTACCGAAATTTAAGTATAGAAGATTGCTTTACAGCAGAACCTCTTACGTTTTTTGTAGGTACATGGTAACGTAGTGCTCTTTTCTTTGTTCAGACTATTACGCCACAACCAATAGAATAGCTTGGTTTGCGGCAATATCTAACCGTTTAGAGTTTCAACTTTATGATTTTTTTTACTATAAGACATTATTAAAAAATAAAATTAAAACTACATGTGCAGATGTTATTAGAATAACAAAAAAATTTGCCCATTCGACCAAAACTTGTTTCACCTTATAATGGTGTATGGCATAGCTTTGTAGCTTTTTCTTGAAAATTGTAAAAAGTGGGGATATTTCAAACACTTATCCATTTTTCAGTGTACAAATGGGCTAGAAAAAATATTTTGGGCTCGACTAGTTGAAATGTTGTAGTTCAAATTAACATATTACATTTTTTCAAAACTCATTAAGCATTTTTCTTTTTGTAAAAATTGAAAACTTTCAACTCTTTTTAAAATATTAAAATGGCTATTTCTAGAACTGTAATAATTGAAATAAATGAATGCCAAAGATAATTTATGAAACTTTAAAGTGCTTAATGATGATTTTGTACATTTCCATTATATTTAAATGTGGCTGTTTATGACGTGAAAAAAAAACTTATTTTTTATAAAGGAAAGTAATTTCTATGCAAAATTGGTGTTTTTCAACTCTGCTATGTAAAAAAATGTAACGTATAATTTTCTTCTCTCTAGTTGATGTTGGAGAGGCACGTCAATGGTCACTTCAACTCAGACGGCAGCCCCAATGGGAGTGCCAAGAAATCAACGGAGAATGGTCCTCCGAAGTTATTCAAGAGGAATGGAAAACGCATTAGGTTTAGGAGACAGCCGTGGTCAGGTAACGTAACAATTAATACTTTTTTTTTTTGCTTATCATTTGATATAAACGTAAGTATATATCTGATATGAGATACGAAACATATACAGGGTGATTTTATTAAGACATTTTTAAATTCTTGGTCTAAATTTATTCTCAAACTGAAAGAACATTAAACTAATTGGCAAAAATGATCATATACTCAAACCTAAATATTAGTAAGGATATTTTCTTATGTTTGTATGAGCATTGGATAGGGTGTTAGATAGGCCCAAATTTTTTCCAAATTAGAATTGTTAGTAATGCGAATTTCACCTTTCTATATAACCTCCTTAGATGTACCGTATTCTACATGTGCCTTTGGTTTTTAGCACGAATGTTCGATTTTATTGATTCTGGAATTATGGAAGGTCTTCAACATAACCTACTCATTTTGACCCAGAAGAGAACCCTAGGAAAAATAAGCGACGTGGGTGATACTGTCCATTTACAGAGCCAAATATTAGCAAAACGAATAGAAACCGACGGTAGCAACAAATTTCTCCTCAGGTGGCACCCTTCGGATGTGTGAGTATAGTTCTCTTTTTATATCAAGCATCGTCATGCCATGCTATCATATTTTTATTTTATTATTATTCATTCAGTTTCGGTATTAAAGACACTTCCGTGTAATACAGTTAAAACAAAAGCAGTAATTTTATTTATGTAAATTATTTACAATTGACAGTTGTTCAAGAAAATTGGCAGTCCAGTTTCCGAAAAAAATGTGGTCTGTAGCTCGCTTCGCTGACTCGTAACACCACTTTGAGAAAGTGCTACAATGTATATTTTTCGCCATTAATCTCACAACTATGCATGACAGCTGCAAAAAAAATCAAGATACCAAAATAGAGCTTAGGTAAACAATCATCTTTTTCACAAAAGATCAGATTGTAAGTCAATTTGATCTTTTTTGTTTATGGTCTTTGAAAATTGAGGGGAAAGATAATTATTAAAAAATTTACAGTTAGTAGGAAATATAAAGAAATCTGAAGAAAAACTTCATGGAATGTTTTTATTAGTTTTTTTGAAAGATATTATGAATAGTAGTTTTTTTTACATGTAATTAATTTTGGTTTAAACTAGAGTATTTGTGATTAAAAAAAATTGTATTTTTTTCAATAATTTTTGAAAATAAAATTTTTGCAAGTTTTCTGAGAAAATCTGTAGTATAATGGTAGCTTATCACAATTCCATTAGGATTCTTTTGTTTCTGACTTTGTTAGCTCAGTAATTTCGGAGATACAACTCTTAGATTTTGTAGTGCCCTTCATAAATAGTGTTGAAATTTGCTTATTTATCGTCATTTTCGTGCAATAAAAAAACATTTTGAAGATTATCATTTATATAAGTTTTAAAAAAAATTTTCATTGTAAATTTTACTCGAAAAATAAAAAAAACGAGTTATACTAAGCTTGTGGCGCCCCCGGGGTACGGAGCCCTCGTACAGGGCACGGTCGCGCCTCCTCCTCAAAGGCCGGCCCTTTATTCAAGAGATATTCGAAAATAGTTTGTGAAAGCCGGCTATCTCTAAAATTGATAGTTTTTTTAAGCTTTACCTTTGGTGCTGACTTATTGATAGTGCCCATAGCTTTTGGTATATTCGCAGAAAATATATCGTTTCTTGCAACCATTTTTTCAAAATGGCGTCATGAGTGGGCGAGCTACCGTCTATGCATTTTGAAACAGTAAAAGTAACTCTATTTCAGAGGGTTATTTTTATGTGAAAAACTTTTGGTCTGTTTCTTAGCCCTCATTTTTTTATTATTTACTTGGCTATGAAATAGATTTCATTAACACCAAAACACTGAACGCACGTTTTGCAAACCAAATTGTCACCATCTGGAAATGATTAAACCTAAAAGTTTAAATCATTTCTAGTTGATGTGAACTTGGTTGGCCAAATGCAGTGTAGGATTCACTGAATTGATGCAACATCAAAGGTTCCAGCACCTTTCAGGAAAAAATTTGTTAAATTCCCAAAGTCCACAGATACTGATGAAAAATTTAAAATGGCAACTAACTAAACAGTTTTTGAACTCATTTTTAATTGACGACTTTTCGGGTATTATTGTGTTGTGGACGCTGTAGTGAATGGTGTTTATTTCTGGAAATGATAACCCATCATTGACTGCGAGATGCTTTACCTCATTTCTATGATTTTCGCCTTTCAACTTTTTAAAAGATTAAAATGAACAATGAACAACTCGCTTCGACACTTATTTTCTTCCTCTTTATCAGTCCACATGAGAGTGACATACCTGCAAGCAAACACCAATGATGCAATATTGTTTACTAGTAAACCATCACTGTATTTATTATCTATTTCTGGGAGAAACTTCCACTTTTTATTCCTGGCATATTTCATAGATATTATGTACTAAAATATGCCTCCTAAAGTAGAGCTAATAGTCTGTCAAAGATGGATCTTAAATGATAATTCTTTCTTGACAAATGAGAAACGTCGAATTTGAATGAAATTATCGAATGAGTAGATGACTAAAGTATACCGAAAACGGTGCCCATCATTCTTGAGTTGATATTACATTACATGAGGAAATATGAATAAAAGTTATGAACTTGTGCAGGATTATTAACCTGCTCATAAAATTTCATTACCTACTCCAGCCCAAAACGATTCCGAGATGAAAAATAAGAACCACATTTCGGGTCTTAGATCCTTTAAGAACTATTTACGGATCCATATTCATAAGAAGTTTTGTGTATATTTTCTCATAGAGAATCAGCCCAAGAATTATGGTTTTCGGAAACACTCTGTATATTTCTATTACCTACTGGCATAATGCCCATTACGTTTATATTTTCTTTGATATAAGGGTTCAAGAATTAATAAGATAGAATTCGATAAAAATGATGTTCCTAGTAAATTTAGATGTAAACATCTTATGGTGGCATATTTCTATCTGTATTGGTGTAATACCTACTGCTGAAAAAATAGAAAAAGAAAAATCATTACCAAATTGCAACACTAGTAATCTCAGGCCATAGCCTTATTCATAAATGAAAACTATTATGGTGTATATACTTCACGTTTTTCAAAAGAAAAACATGATTTTATAGTTTGAAGGGTTGTTCATATCAATGCAAATATTGAAGATGAAGTAATTGCTATGACTACTGACAGTCATAGGATGTTAAAAAGTTTGGTTTTACATTACAAAAATATCAAAATCTACATAAAAACTATGATTACATTTTTTTTTTAAATGCAGTAATTTTGAAGGAACAATGGACTATTATTTAGTTGCCAGTAGTTTGGATAATATTAGAACAAATACACTTTATCGAAAAAAGAGCAATACAATTTTGCAAAGAAGTTAAAATTATAGTCATACACACACAATCACACTATACTTACCCATATGAAATTTATTCATTTCATAATTATTTTCACATAGTGCTTCACCATGCTCCAAATTACTGACAGCTATGATAAATGTATAACGAGATAAAATTCTAATGCTTTTTTATAGTGTTCCAGACGAATGGGTCACCGAGAAAGAGTACAAACCTACAAAAATAGTATCAATACCCAGTTTGCAACCATCCGCCAAAGTTGCTCTCAAACCCTCGTTATTTCCAGCGAAGCAGGAAGAACAACCCAGGCAGAAACATCGTCGCAAACCCATTTCAAAGCAAACGTGATAAAAAGTTGTTGTTTAAAAGTAATATTTATGAAATTTTTGAGCCTTTGTATAAAACACACACCAGAAACAATTTTTGCCTGTGTGTGATTAAATGGTCAAATTGTACTGATGTATTTACCATATAAAAACTACAAAGAGTAGGTACATAAAAGAATACAATTCTATCTGAAGATCGTGTTTGTTATTAGAATGATGAACTTTATGTGCGCACAAAAGTTGATGTACAGGCACCATTTTGCAAATGTAGGATATTTTCTGTATACTATATGTTCATAAAAACATGCCATTCTAAAATGTCTTAGTATCAAAATGGTTTCAAACATCTTCCTTATTTTCAATTTCCGAAATTGAAATCAGTAAACTATATACAGAGTGTTAAAAGTATGGTCATTATTTGAACAAACTTAATGGATTAAAGCTAACAAAAATATGAAGTTTAATAAACAATAAACATTAATAAAATACTTGGTCTAGCCGTATATAGTTTTTTGGGAATAAAAGAATTTATTTTGTATACACTATTTCCAGTGTCTCGGTTATTTGTGAACACTGCTCGGGTCTACTGAGTGCTGATAATGCAATGTTGTTATATGCCCATTTTTAAAGATTAACGTGGAAATATAAAATACATACAATTTGTTTCGCCGACAGACCAAAAAACATTCGTATGGTTTTTTATTTGTCTCTTCGAACTGCAATTATGCCTCAAAATTTAGAAACATATTTTCCATTATTTTTTGAGTAAGTATTAAACTTTCAAGAATTAAAATTAAATTATTTTCTTCTGCCAAAACAGTTAAATTTTTGAACAAGTATATTATCTGTTAAACTAATGACCATTAAACTTGTAGTATACTGATAAACAATTTTTATTAGTTGTATTTTTTAAAAAATACATACTCTTACAAAACTTGAAATCTTTAAAATTGCGTACGAAAGTTTTGTTTTATGATTTGGTTTGATTCCAAATTATATTTGTTTTATTTCCAAATTATCTTTTCAATATTAGTAAAATTATGAACAAAGACATTTTTTAAATTTTAGTGAAACTATTTTGAACATAAATGTTTTAGAATGAGAATCGCGAAAGATATGGCAGATATCATTAAATCGTTTTATCAAAATTTTGTATAAAATATAACTTCTTGTGCTGTGAAAAAGTGCAAAATAATGTTTTGTTTGACAACAAAGTTTATTGTTGCTTTAACTATTTGTGTTCGTTGAGTGTCAATAGTTATGATTGTAAATATAAATCGAGTCAAGTTTTTATATGGTAGTTGAACAAAATAAATGGATCTCGCAGCAAAGGTTCGCTTTCCTAAAAAATTGTATAATATGGGAACATGGATGTATAATTTGTGAAGTCTTTCACTTTGTACAGTAGGTTATATGTATAGTAATGTATTGTAAGGGAAACGGATGAGAAACCGTTTGTGGTTATTTAACTGATGGTTTTGACCATTTAACAACCAGCCTAAAATCACTGCCATTATAAAATCTGGTTGAATAGTTGTTAAAACCTTCTACCTAGATTAGTGAAAATATGTAATTGCATGTAATATTTTTAGTTTTAATTATTTCTTGTGTGTTCGCAATATTTATGCAAAATAATTTTTAATTAATTAGTATAAATACGTGCTTTTAAAACAATTTTTTTTTAGTTAGACAATTTTTGTTACATTCCTTTTTATTTGTTTCTATTTATTTTACCATTTTAATGTTTATTGATTTTAACCAAATTTACTTAATTCGTCTTTTAGATTCTCTTGAATCTTGAAAATTTTACACTGCCATTTGTACTGCCGGCAAATTAGTGAGTAATCCTAGCAAATTTACCATGACGTTTTCATATGTAATTTCATTTGAGATGTTGAATTTGAACCTTGGACACCAATTTGCCTTGTTTTTTTTTGTGCTAGCTCAAACTGTTAAGTGTGGAAATTGATCGAGAATATCAAACTGAAGCAAAATCTTTAAACCTGAGTCAGTGTGATTAATAGGTGAAACATATTTAAATTCATTTTGATCAGTGATTTTTTAACTGGACAATTACAGGTACGTAAAAGAAAGTTTTAATTTATATTTAAAAACAAAATTGGTTGTTTGGTTGGTATCATATTGTGATTTTCCACCCAAATTATTAATTTTTATGGTATGTCTCCAGTATATTTGACCCAATTTCAACAATTTAAGAAAAAAGTTTGTGTATAGATTTGTTCTAAAATGTTTCTTATGGGAGATATGAGGTGTATAATGTAGGGCTCGACCGATGGCAGAATTTTGCCGATGGGCCGATGCAGATGCTGATGTTTTCACTTGAGCATCGGCCGATGCTGATGCCGATGGCCGATGTTTGAATTTTGAACTTAGGCAATAGACATCAATCAACATGTTCAAAAACAAAAATTAATATTTATTGCACAAAAACAGAAACAAAGGTATACATTATAAAAAAAACATAAAACATCTTTCTAAAATAATCTAAACAATAAACATTTCATTCCCAACAAAGACTTTAAGTATGCAACCTGTAAGAAAATCCATTGGCCTTATATTTTGCAGAGGGTCGATGCTGATCCATCGGTCGAGCCCTAGTTAAATGTGTTGTTCAGAATAAAAGATTTTTAAACAGTTGGACGAATCAGTGAAATTTAGTATGCAGGGTTGAGGGTTATAGGAGAATTGCCTAAACTCTTCTAAATACGCTACAGATGTATATATAATCCGTAAATAATTCATACAATATAAAATCTGAGTAATAACAGTTGTTTTATTTTATAAACTATTAATTATATACTGTCTTTTTTGTATATTTTCTACCATTAAATAGGGAAGATTTTTGCACGTTTTCAAAAAAGTAAAAAATATGCTCACCTTAAAATTTCTCGAAGTTTAATTTGAGCCCTATAGGATTTATTTTGCTCTTTCTCTTGGCCCTCTATCTACTATTCAAAAACAGGCGAATTTTAGGCCTTTTTTGCGGTCACTCTTTATTGAACTTCATTAATTCAATTTATATTTAAAACAAAAAGTAAGTAAAAGCGTTATATTTTTTTCTGAGCTATACTCGATTCCATAAAGTAAAGAAAAATAAAGTTTGACAACATAATAACAGTAAAAACGTTTTTTTGAAAGAACCTCAAAATCATCATTAAAGTGCTAGAAATAGTCAGTAAACCAATATTGTACGATTTCTTGTAGTTGGCGGAGGTGGCAGATAAACGTCAGCATTTTTTCATTGCTAAAAATAATGGTTTTCTTACAAAAAATTATTCAGATTTGACATTTAAATAAATCCACATTGCGATAAAAAGTTTAACTTGTGTCTAGATACATAAATAACTTATTTGATATATGATATGGTGGTATATTCAGTCGCTTTGTCAGAAGAAGATTTGTAGTTGTCTTTATAGAGGTGAATAGAACGCTTTGCAGCATAGCTGGGGTCAAACGAGAGTAATAATATTCATGTTCTTTAGATCAGTGTTCCATAATATTGGATTATTATATATGGGAAAGTTGAAATGATATCTCAACTTTAAAAAAAAAATCAACAATAGGTATATTCTGCATGACACATTTGATAAGTACCTCATATCTTACACACAAGTTGTAAACTTCATCATGAATTGGGGATAGATCAATGGATAGATACTTTTTCGACAAAACTCTGATTATCGTTTCTCTCAAACGAATTATTTTAATTATCTTTAAGTTTAATTATAAAAACAATTCTTTGCTGTCAAAATCAGTTACTGCAATTTTAACAAGTAACAATTTTTGTATTTGAATTACTTATTGAGTAATTCAAATGCCAAAAGAAACCTGTTTTACTAAAACGTTTTTGACAAATACCTTTAGGGCGTGTATCATTTTTCATCGATGATGCATTTATTATAATATGAAAGTTTTACTTCAGTTTGTAGTCTTAGGATAGCTTGACTAACTTCAATTGTTTTTGATATATCAGACTAAACGTCTTAAATGGTGCATTTTTACATTTCCTATAAGAAAATCATTGAAGAGAATTCTTACCTTGTCGGTTGGAGTTCTTTTCTCACGCTTTGTGTAATATTTCCCCAATATTACAAAACATACAAAGAGCTTGATGGTGCTGATTTCTCTTCCATTTCGTATTTTCCTAAAACATTTTATTTTACGATCCAAGGTCCAAATTTGATTTTCAATTGATTACTTCACAGTGTGCCATTTTTTATCATACATCATTTCTTTCTGCTTTGTGTTTCGATATTATATACTTTGGATTATTTAACCAATTAGAATATGTTAATTAAGTAAAACATTAACTGAGATAGTTTGTCAAAATGTGTTCCATAATCTTAGGACAAATGATTATTTTTTAACTCTAACATGACAAGGGTGTTTCAGTCTTTTTATTGATCTCAAATACTTATTTGGATAAAAATCTTTTCACTTAATCATTTACGAAGCTATTAAAATAGTTGTTTCGCTGATTTGTAAACAATTGGGTATTTCCTGTAGTACTTTTTGAATTTTTAATAAATTATCTCCTTTATATGCTGCCAAAGACCTTGAACTATTGAAACATTTTAATGGGAAATTTTTTGTACTTGTAGGAAAACCTTTCAAAAAAAATTGTCACTGTTACAGTTACAATAAATATAATAGAACATAATTTTGAACTATTAGAAAAACCTTGCATTTTATAATAAATATAGGCTATAGCAGGTTAAGATAAGTGTCCGTGCCTTTGCAACCTTTTTACGTGCGGTTCCTTCCAGTGATGTATCTTTGCGTAAGATATACTACCACAAAAAGTTTTGACCTCAAAAACTTCATAATATATAGGAAAATTTTTTTTTCTTAATCAAGTGAACCAATTTGTTTGTACTTCACATATATTGTAAATCTACTCAAGACAATTTATTAATGATATTTTCAGGAAATCTTTTCATGAAGAAAACAAAAATTGATGCTTTTGAATTTTTTGAAAAATTTTTAGCGACCACCACCATTTTTTTTTACTAATTATACACAATACAATAAGCTGTAACCTATATTTTTCACAAAACCATATTGAAGGGGTAACGTAGTCAAATTGGCAAAGATAATGTTACGTGCTTACGCCCCCCTTAGTAAACACCGTGTATCGTGGGTTCAGAAATTATAACACCAGGGTAACACTAAACAATAACATATTTACTTACGTACTAACTACGACAAATAAAGAAAAAGAGTATAAACTGGTTAGAAACTTGATATATATTAATAAATATATAAATGAACAACTTCTTGGACTACACGTATTGAAAATTTTTTGGAGCAGCATACGTAATTTTTAGAAATAAATATATATGTATTGTGAAAAATACATCTCGTTATTTCCAAAAAATATGTAGGCTGCTCCAAAAAATTTTCAATACGTGTAATCCAAGCAGTTGTTCATTTATATATTCATTAATATATCGAGTTTCTAACCAATTTATACTCTTTTTCTTTATTTGTTGTAATTAGTATGTAAGTAAGTACGTTATTGTTTAGTGTTACCTTGGTGTTATAATTTCTGAACCCACGATACAGGGTGTTTACAAAGGGGGGTGTAAGCACGTAACATTATCTTTGCCAATTTGACTATGTTGCCCCTTCGACAAAGTTTTGTGAAAAATATATGTTATAGCTTATTGCATGGTGTATAATTAGTAAAAAAATGGTGGTGGTCGCTAACGTGTAAGTGCATATTTAAATTTTTCAAAAAATTTAAAAGCATCAATTTTTGTATTCTTCATGAAAAGATTTCCGGAAAATGTCATTAATAAATTACCTTGAGTAGATTTATAATATATGTGAAGTGCAAACAAACTGGCTCGTTTGATTAGGAAAAAAAATGTTTTTCGGATTTTCTAAAAAAAAAATTTCCCAGTTTTTGAGGTCAAAACTTTTTGTGGTAGTATCTTACGCAAAGATACATCACTGGAAGGAACCACATGCAAAAAGGTTGCAAAGGCACGGACACTTATCTTAACCTGCCATGGCCTTTCCGGAAAGGTTTAATTGAATTATTTTTCATTACAAAAATTATTTTCTCTTTAAAGAAATCATGCAAATGACTATATTAATAGATTTTTATGTTCGGAAAAGATTTTCATCTCAAAGTTGTACTTAAATAGTTCATTCACAATTGTTATCGGTCATGAAAATTCATTTTAAGTGCTTTTTGCTCATATTTCATTTTGAAAAATAGACTGAATTTATGATACAAATTATTTATTTAGAAATGACTGATTTACTTTAAATGCAATGGTATAAACAATTTCTTTTTGTGTACACACAAAAATAATGTTTGGTTGCTATTTTAAAAAAAAAATCGTGGAGCAATTGTAAATAGTACAATATTTATACGGTCGTTTAGGAATGTGCGCAGTTAGTACTTACATTTAAGTTTATTAATTATAGCAACCACACATTTAGGTAAAACCCTGTAAATAAATTGTAATAATCAATAAGTGATTATTTTGGATCAATGTAATATAATTATTATTAATTTTAACATAGTTTGTATCTACCATATATCTCTAATTCAGATAATAAAAATAACTTTTGTAAACTATTCTTTTACATTGCATTTAGAAACATCTCTAAGGATTAAGACTGTTCAAAAATTATTATATCATAACGTATAGGAAATTTTATACTAGTTGCGTTTTATTTTAAGAAAATTTTAAAAAGCTTCAATATTCACTGTGTTCATTTTTACGTATTTTATTATTAATTATTTATCATAGTTTATTATATATCTTATAAACACATGAACGAGGAAACGCCGAGGTCCATTTCTGTAGTCACTTGAAATACTTTCATTTTCTTATCCCGTATCAAAACCAAAAAGAATTGAGACTTTTGAAAAAGTTCAATATTTTTTTCAGATTTTTCATGTACTATGGGCTTGATCATTGCCAAGCCCAGATAACAAATGAAAAAACTTTATACAGAGTGGTCTAAAATTAAGTGAACATGAGCCATAATCAAGCTTCGAAGTTGCCCAAAGAAAAGTTTTACTCTAAAACCTGAAAATGTCTTGAGCGATTTGAGTAAAATTTGGTGCGATATGTGAACTTTACAATCGTCATTCTATGATATTTTTTCAAGTTTGCTTGTAATTGAGAAACGCAAAAACCACCAAAATGATACATCGCTTTGGCGCGCCATTTTCGTTAAAATTTTGGTACCTATCTAGTACAGGTTTGGTGAAAAAAAAAATACTTCCAAATATCACTATTATATTAACTATTAATACTCTCAAGTCTGTGAAAAAATAATTTAAGTAGAAACACATTTCTTTTTAACAAAACTAAAACGTTAAACGGCGCAGCTTGAATATCAGAAGAGTTTGGATAACAACATATTTTGATTTCAAGAATCTATGGTGGTTCTAAGTCTTTATAATTTTAGAATACCCTGTATTTTGATCTTTCAATATTATCACAGGATGATATGCGCTGCATGGGAAGTATGTGTGAAGCACCAATTCGGAGACAGTCAGATTTCCTTGACGTATATGTGTTCAAATTTAATGATTCACAAGACAATTACGCAACGAGAATTTTCTTGTTCCGACTTGATCTGTGAAGTATTTGTTAAATAGGTCCGAATTAAAAAAAAAATGGAATTAGAAATTTAAATTTATGTCAAAGGAATGCTACAGGGTAGAAGGTTTATAAACTATATATACAGGGTTACTGGTAATTCGATATATTCCTTTGGAGATGTGATAGAACATGACCTAAGTAGTAAATCTAACCTTGACATACATTATACAAAACTCAATAGTTTTTGAGATAGATATTTCATTTTTTTTCTCTCAAAAAAGAAGAGCTTTAAAAGTTAATTTCCAAAAAACTACTTGACATTTTTTAAACTTTTTTACTGAATTACTTGTCCAACACTATGGTCATCCTTTTGGAATGAAAATTATCTGCAAGTATTTCGATCATGTGAAAATTTCAAATAAAAACTTCTTTTAAATTGCAATGAAATACTTATTAAGTTTAAAAAAAATAATGTAACATGCTTACAAGTTGTTTTAAAAACTTCCTTATTTCAATAGCTCTAACAAGGTACAAATAAAAAATTAGGAGCTACTTTTTTGAGGAAAAAAAATTGAAATGTCTCAAAAACTATTGAGTTTTGCATAATGTATGTTAGGTTAGGGTTAAATTTACTCTTTAGTCTATGTCCCATCACATCTTCAAAGGAATGTATCGAATTACCAGTAAACCTGTATATATACTTTTTGCTGGGTTATAACACTTCAAGTTTTTATATAATTATTAAACATTTACAGGATATTCTTTATGTTTCTTTGAAAATAAGTTAATTTTTAGGTACCATTGCCATATTTTTAATTTTAATCATCTGTTGATGATGCCAGCTTGGTTGGCGAAATGTGTTCATCACTATGCTATATAATATAAATATATTTTTGAAATGTTTAATAAATTTCGTAATTGCTGCTTTAGGCGTACATCTTATCTTGCGATAATAGACTTTATCATACTTTTCCCGCTAAAAAAATCTGAAACACTGGGTCACTTTCATCAATATCCCTTCAAAATAGTACCTACTTTGTCTTTGCAAAAGTTAAAAATCAAATTCCAGCAATAATAAGTGTCTGTTTGATTGAAACTTTTCAAAAGTTGCGACAAATACATATGAATATTCGCTGAATATAGTCTGGAGTTTTTGATTGAGATTTTAAAACTATCATATTGAGAGTTACTGTAATGGAAGTCGGTGTTTCATTCGTTGCATTTTATATAATATTGGAGATTGTTTAATAAAGGTTGATGAATGAGGCTATGACTGTATTGTTAAGTAGAGGAATAGTTTAAAGAAACCCACAAAAGGTCATTTCTCGATTTGGAATATGGCTCCTTGTAGGCACGTATGAGGTTGTTTGAATTAAATATTAAGTGTTAGTGGATGATTAGAATATTTTAATATAAAAAGGAAGATATGTAAAAAGCTTAAATTTGGATGTTAAAGCAAAGTGTGGCAATTTACTATTCAATTAAAATATGATAAATTTTAACCTAACCTAATCGGTGTTTAATATTTACCAAATTTCTTAGGAGATTTAGCATGGTTATATGTTTAGAGCTCTAAGTAGTGTTCTAAACATAAGTGGAAAAAAAAAGTTATTTGAAATAGAATGGTAGATATGGATAATATGTAGTGATATCGTTTGCAACAAAAATATCTTGTCGATGATCGGAAAACAATTTCCAAACTTTGTCTTGTAAATATTAATTAATTAAAGATATACTTAATTTAGTCCAGTTCATTATTACAAAAACCTATTCCTTACTTTTGGATACTTTAATTGGTTGGAATATAAACAAATTCTACCTCACTGACTTTATCATAGTTTTTTTTTATGTAATAATTTGTATTAAGTTAATCCGATGTTTTTGTAATATGTTTAGTGCTATTTTGTCTGTTCGAATCTAAGACTGCGTGCAGTAATTTATTTTTTGTTGTTTTTCAACTTTTGACACTTTACTGCATTTTTATTTATGTGATTCGACAGAGTTTTAAATTTATAAATGTATCTATTCTAATGAGAATAAATTTATGTAAATAATAAATATGTGTTATTATTTTGTGAATGAGTTGAACTCTTACTGAAACCCGAAAAGTTTGTTTAAGAGGAACTCGCTACCTCGCAGAATTTTTCAAAAGGATTTGCTTTCTTTATAAATTTAATATCGAATGGATCGTAAATAGAGACAGAATTAGCAGCATTAATTTACAAAATAGAGGTCTATCCCGATTTCTGATTTGTGCCCATCCCGGCTGTGTTGGTGGAAATGGAGAGCCTACGATTCAAGTATGACCATGTCTGTGCCAGTGAAAATGTGATGAGCTAAATCAAGTATTACTATGTGTGTAAACAACAGAGCCCTAATCCAATGGGCACACATACGTTTATAAAACGTTAAACACGTCTTTTAAACATTACAGATAATGATTAAATAACATTCTATAGAACTATTAAAAAAACGATAAATCTTCGTTAAGTAAACATAGAATATAAACGTTTTATTAAAGGTGTAAATAACGTTAAATATTTAGTAACGTATATACATTAGACGAAATTAAACAAAAAGAAATATAAACGTTTTATATCCAAATAATCAATGTTTCCTGAATGAATTAAAACTATCTATATTATTTATTTTCTATAAATTCATTAGATTATAAGATAAAGCATGACTCATTATTGTCAGTGGTTTGTATGTGGCGCCATTTAGAAATAATTTTTGCAACAAACTACATGGTAATGTATAAACTCGTCTAAAATTGCAAACAAATTTTATGCATTAATCTAGACGAGTAGAAAAATGTTGAAAAAACGTCATCATCTACCATTTATTTCACTGTGGATTTAGAATGTATTTTATTAAGTTGAAAATATCAGTTATTTTAACATATAAAAACGGTTTATTCCTTTAAGTAAAACATATTTCAATTGCTATATTAGATACATGCAAAAAAAATGTTTAATTTACTCGTGTAACCAACTTAGTGGGTTGTTACAACTTCTCACATTATGAATGTGTATTATACGTTAATATATCAGTAAAAGAAACGTGCTTGATATAAATTTGTCGAAAATCGTTTAAAAAACATAATATTCTACCATCTATTTCACCTTGCAATTAGTAAGTTGGAATAATAGTTATTTTAACGTAAAAAATACGTTTCTTTGTCTTTGAATAAAACGTTTGAATTGTTATATTAAATATGTGCAATAAATAACGTTAACTTTTACATTTTACAAACATTGTATTTAACTCGTTAAGACGTCTTACATTATAAAAATGTTACTAAGACGTTTTGTTCCAGTATTTTCTTCTATTAGTGGTTAAAAATGCATGTTGTAGTAACGTATTTTAAACATCTTATGTAAAAGTTAAAATTTTCAACCAAATGCAAATGCCGAAAATTTCTATGTAAAACGTTTAATCAACGATTACGACGTTTTAAAAACGTTTATTAAACGTGTGTGTCCCCTTGGGAACTAGGGGATAGTGATTGTGGCTCTAAATTATAAGGAAGTAAAAAAGTTTTATTAGTAAGCACTTAAAAAAGCAAAAAAAGCGAAAAAGCTACACAGTTCATTCAATAAAAATTGTGGAAAAAGTAAATTAGAAAATCGCAAACTTCCCAGTCACAAAAATCCTAGTTACGGCTCTTGTAAACAAGTTCTATTATCATCTCACTATCCATCACTATTAGTCATTGTATAATCAGTAAATTTCGTTTATGTGCAAGAAATACCACATAAGTTTTGTTAATAACATAAACAAATGGTGAAAAAGTTTGGAAACATGGACCAGAGGACATCGAAGAGACAGTTGCATTTCAACGATCTATGCTAAACAATGAAATTGGAAAACAGGAACTGTAATATTTTTCTCAGAATGCACTGTCTGAACATGGACCATGATAAATCCATGGAACCAATTATACAGAGTGTTATTAAGTACATAACCAAACTTTACGAGGTTAATCCAAAGATTAGAGAATCTCTAATCTTTGGTTAATCTTTGACTGGTTCTAATACGAAACTAAACATGTCTTAAACAGTTTCGTTTTGCAAGGTTTTATTTGCCAAAAGAAATTGTTTTTTCCAAAAATCTACGAAATACTGAAGCGTATTGCTTTAGTATTTTGCAAGTTAGTATTACAGAAGTGGCTCTTTTCGAGAAAATAATACAGGATGTCTGCGGTATGCTTACAAATATTTTGCAGGATATGTTGGCCCAAAAGAAGTAAAAAATGCTTATAATTTTTTTTATAACAAACCTATTTTTTGATTTAAGATTAATTATAGCTAGGTAATGTTTTTATAGGCAATGTCATTTAAAAATAATAAAACAGTTTTACTTTTACCTTGTTTAATCAGTTTGGAACTGAAACAAAAACTGACATTCAATATTAATTTACTCATTGCCATTTTAGCAGTTTTTCACAAATCACAATTATTCCACAGTTTTATTAGAAAAAGTAGGATGTCCAGGTCGGTTTTTTGTAGCTACTTGTCTCTTCGTTGAAAAAATGTCACTAATCTCAGTAATTTACTGTCGGCAAAAAATGTATTTTTTGATTTATTATAGAAAATCTTTTTAACCTCTGTAGTAATTAAATTAACAGTGATTTATTTAATATCAATAAACTCTTAATTCACGTTCATTACACCATTTTATTTCTTTTATTACTTTACTTTAAAAACTAGATAAATCGAACACATTGACAACACTGTATGATTGGTAAGTGGCGACATGCGTATGGCTAAACAACGAAGTATGGAAAACCCATGAAATTTTTGTTTGAACCGCCGGCGCCGACAGCGGAAAATGCCTTATGAAAGACAGTTTTTTATGTCTTAATATCAATACAATACACAATAAAAAGGAAGATGTAGGTGGGAAGAAGACATTGAACTTTTGGTTAGTTTGTCTGGCAATACTGACGTACACAAAATATTATAGTTATCCGTAGCTTGAAAATATCGTATTTTAACACGTTCAGCGTCAAGCTCTCAGGGCGAATTTTCATTATTTTTAATTTAATATAATAATCACATGTTGTTTTAATTTGAACTTTACAAAATTTATGTGAAAACTTTCATCCAACCTGCACCCCAATTTGAGAGGAAATTCTAGTAGACCAGAGCTTATAATTTCCCATATAAAATATATGTAAAGTGTGTGCGTTAGCGATACACACGGCCAAAACAGAATATTAGTCGGTGTATCTTTTTTGATACACAATGTTTTAGCAATGTGTATCGAAAAAGATACACTGGCGCTGAACGTGTTAAAAAAATAATCATTTTAAGCAAAACCATTGGAGTAAAACAAACATTTTATAAGACTTCTTTGCTTCTTTTGGGTCATGCAAAATATTTGTATGTATACACCAGACACTGACATGTATTTTCTTTATTTACACCAGTAGTGTGGGGGTAATTCCAGTAATCTTATTTTTTTAAATAGATAAATACAAGGTACATGTAGATAACAAGGTATGCTGGTGCATTACAGCGAATCATATGCGATGGAGCCAACAGGGACCATATTGGTAATCAGACCAATTTTTCATTCATGTACTTCAAATAACATAATATCGTTAATATGCAGATTCAGAAAGTGTTTGTTTTGGTATGACACTAGTTTCAACGATTTAACCGACCGCCCACAATAAAAACGTCTACCAGTACTCTAGCAGAGGTAAACAGTTACACGTCCCCTCAAGAGAATTTATACATGATTGCTTGTTTTGCTCTCGCTTGCTCTTATTGCCATCCCAAAACCAACCCTTTCCGATTCTGTACAATGTCATAGAAGAAATAATGTTATTGGGCACCCACACCTAGAACGAACTTTTTGTTTGATAAAAGTGAGGCAAATCCTAATTATGCCAGGAGAGTGAAATTACTTAGAGTAGTTAAAATAAAATTTATTTTAATTGCAACTGTCCAATATTAATAAACAAAAATAGTAAACTTAGTAGTTTTATTTTATTTAAAAAAGAATAATTTTACCCGGCACTGGTATCATGTCCACAAATATACTCGATGTGTGAAGCCATGATGTATGTTATCTTCTTTAAGTAATTTCACTCTATCTGCCTCCATCTTATAGCTGAATATGGGATCTATTCTTTCTATCTTCTTGTGTCACATAGGAAGACCGCATATTTTTAAATGCCTAACTTTTAACTTATGCGAATAAGCCAACCTATTTGTTACGAGTTGGAGGAAGACAAGTTACCATCATATTAAGCTGTTGCCGACTTGCATATTTTTGCAACGGTCAGGTCCGTTTCAGTTTAGTGATGGTAAGACCCGGCTCATTTGAGTGAACCGGGTCTTACCAGGTCAATCATTCAAATGACCCGTTCATGAAGATTCGTTCATATGACCCGGTGAGTACATGGTCATGACAAAGATTAGAGAAGTTAATTCTCTAATCTTTGGTCATGGATTAGAGAGAGATGCAGCTCGCGATGAGATCTGTTTCGCCGTTCATTCACGTGCAGCGGCGGGTCCTTTGATGTATTTTCTTTTGTATTAAGCACTTTCCCCCGAAAATAACTTAGTGTGGAGTAACGCGGAACTTTTATATTTTTTTAAATAAATCAATAAAAGGTACAGACACTATTTAAAGTCAACATTATCAATTTCCAAGTTTATAAATTATGACTGCATTTCATCTCGCTGAATTATGAAACATTTTGAAAATAATAATATATTTTCTATTACAATTCAGAGCATACATTTGTTATATTATACCTCCTTTTAAAATTTTGTTTGCGAGATGATCTGTTGGCTCTCGTTCGCCACGCACCGATCGTGAATATCTTAGTAGAAAATACCATCCGAAGTTCCGTGTTCGGTCAGGTCATATGAACGATAGGGTCACGGAGAGCGATCAAATCGTTCACAGGTCTTTTGAAAGACCCGTTCATTGTGAACAGGTCGTTCATGAACGACACATCACTATTTCAGTTCACTGTAGGCAACTTACACGGCAATATGTGTCACAGGTTGCATCAATGACATGTTAACGAAAGGCAAATATGAAACGAACCACAGTGTTACATATTACAATAATGTATTTCCAACATAATTCCCTATGGCTCCATTATCTCATACCTTCTGATTGCTAGGACGAGTATGCCTGTAACTGTATGTACCTTGGATGGATAGATAGATAGATAGATAGATAAATAGATATGAAAGAATACTTTATTAACCTCAAACAACATACACAAGATATGATGTTCTTATTAGTTCATGTTAAAATTTACAAAACCCAAAGGGTATATAGTAAGCCTCCGTTTATTACTTAACTTTCTATGAATTATTCACATATGATCAAAGTTTGACTATTTGACAAATGTGTGATTTTTCTAGTCAAGAATTTTTCAGCATGTTGTTATTTCATGTAGTGGTAACGTGCCAGGTTTTATATTTTAAATAAACAAATACATATTCAAATTGATCTCCTTTCATTTAAATAAAAAACCAGAGAAAAATTAAAATAAAATAAAAAATGTTTGAAATTTAAAATAAACTAAATTAGTGAATATTTCATTACTTCTTGAAGAATCGCCTCTAGTGCATAAACCTCACCAATAGGCACATAAAAAAAGGTACTTTACCGAGTACTTTAAGGGTTGCATTAAATTTAAGTGTCAACGTTAATTTGATAACGTCAATGCGGATTCGAATTTTAGTAATTATTTTAATGAGACTCATAATACTGGATAGTCTACAAAAGTTGTGGATATTAATAAAGGATCAACATGCCGCTGGGATCCAATGAGAATATAAAAAAGCCACAATTCCTGAAGAAGAACATTTTCAACAGAGAAAACGTGCCACTCCAGAAGCAGAACTGCAGAATAAGTGCTACTACTATTTTAGAGGTTTTATGGTATCGATATGAACGACAAATAAAAAATGACAATAAAAGCTAAAAGCCTATCTGGGTGTGGCACTCTCGCTTAAATAGCAGACTGCAGAAATGTTTAGAAACAAAATTTTAACATTTTAAGATCAAAACTAACAGCATATTTGATTTACTGCACTTTTAGGCAATAGGTGTACGTTTTTAGTTTAAAATATAATAATAGGAGAAGAAAAAGATATATGGAGTGCCACATGTTCTTACTGAAACAGTTGTTTGTTAGAGTACTGTGCTCAGTTCTGTATTCTAAAGACTTCGTGGTCAAATTTTGGAACGTCATTCTATTATTGTAAAAACTAATAAATATATGTTAGAATAATATGGCACATGGAAGAATCTAAAATTTATAAAAAGTACCATATAAACTAAATATGCAAAAATAAAGCTTTTAACATTCTCAAAGAACCATACAGTTAATTTGCGTTGTCTATACACCGAAAAGTATATATGGTTGCCATGTAAAGTAATAAGAAACAATGCACCAAGCTGCCAATGAACTGCATTAGCGATGACGTCAAAACTAGTTGAATGCGCCCGAATGTATGCAATTGTACGATGCACCGAATCAAAAATGTATGCTGCAGTGAAAATTCTGAACAATTGAACCTTATGTGTAGTTTAGGTTGAAATTACCCCACACCAAAATACAATATTTTTATAACGTAATATAAACAGTATTTTAAAATATTTCAATGCTTATTTAATTTCAACATTAATAATATATTTTGATAATCATATAGACAATCAAATGTCTCACTTGTACATGTTTGAAAAATGTTTGTATAATATTATCAGAAATATTATATATGTTTAACCACTTAAAAATATATATGTTTTATGATATAATGTATAAATCATATGTGATGTATATTATACAATTTATCACAATATTTGTAACTCTACAGGAAACTGGGAACTACTACACCGCCCCAAAGTGTACTCACACAGCAGTAAAATATTTTTATAAACATAATATTGAATTTTAAAATATTGCAGTATTTATTCAATATTGTTTTCAACATTATTTAAATTTATTTAGGATGTTTTCAACTTTGATAATATTTTCTGAATACAATATAAATAACTAAATGTTTCTTTCACTTGTGCATTTCAAAAAAATGTTTGTATTTGAGCAACAAGGCAGCTCTCAACGAGAGCCTGAAGATGGCAGATGAGATTCAGCTAAAACGTTGTAACATTGTTTAAGCAACCACGGACCCCCTAGGAGCCAACCATTATGCTCCAAGTAATATTTCGTACTTCACAAGAGACGCTAATTGGTTGGAATTAGTAGGTGACAATAAGTCAGCGGCCTATAAGCAAATCCATCTACCAACATCTACTGGAAACTTGAGAAGACCTTGAAAATATATGCGTCAAATCCCAATAAATTACTCGTTATGCAAAATGTTTTGGAAAAGTCATAAAAATTTAAATGGCATACGAAAAAATATTATTTTAAAATGTGTTTCAAAAATATTTTGAAACAAGCTAAAAACGTACTCTTCGCCAATTTACTGAGCTTTTAAATAATGTTTGTTTTTGAACATTCTAAATTTTGTGATACCATCTTTGTTGTGAAAAAAATTATATGAAAAGGAAAATGAAAAAAAAAAATATTCAACCTGTGTGAGATTCGAACACAGGACCTTTGGATTGCAATGCAAAGCTTTAGCCGCTGCGCCACCAGCTATTGCTACAAAAATCGATTGTCTGTGATATATATCTTTCGACAATCATACATAGGTATTTCAACTCGTACTTCTATGAAATATATATTAGTAAAATTCATAAACAAAAAAAATATATTATGGAAATAATATTTCGCAAGATTTCTATTTTAGTACAAGCGACAAAAATTAAGAGAATATTTTTTTTTTATTAAATAATTAATAACTTTTTTATTTACTGATCGATTTTCTTCAAAAACAATAGGGTTCTTCCTCTAACTTACTTTCTAAATTTCAATACAATCGGATTTTTCTTTCTCAAGTTATCGTGTTTACAAGAAACGTGACGGACGGACGGACAGACGGACATTTTGAAAGTTGTTCAGAATTCGTTCACTAACACAATGATATGAAAATTTTTTCTCTACGAGCGATATTTACTATTTTAGAAATGTGCCAATCAAATACAATATACTCTTCGTTTTTGCGAAGAGTATAATAATATAATGAAAATAATGTTAGATACACTTAATGTAATGCAAAATATGTTAGATACACTTAATTCACACTACATAAAAATATTTTACAAAAGTTTCAGAAATATCACTGACTTGATAAAACATTGTTTGGACATTATCAATACAATTTGAATATTGTTAAAATTTGAACATTTGTTAAAAAATGCCATGCTGTGTGGGTACATACCTCATCCTGTTGTATTAACAACACTTTTATGTGAATTTTTATCACAAATACTGACTGCAATTTAATTGCTTGTGGTTGCATCACACATATTTTATTATTACCTATATAATTTGTAATAAATTTATAATTATATGTCTAGCAACACACGTCATCAGGTGGGCAAGGAAGTGCAAACTGGGGTTTTCATTAATTTTTTGAAATGTTGTATTGGTTCTGGCTAAAGAGGAAATTCAGATACATGTATCCTGTACAATATTGCAATATTGCTTTCTTGTAATTTATGTAAGCTTTTAGTGTTAGTTCTTTTTTTTTGTCTGAGCCATTTAATCTTTGTAAATATTCACTGACAGTGGCTATTAATTTGTGGTTTGCCAATATATTTATATAAGTAGCTGGCGTTAATAGAAAGAATTTGATTCAAATAGTATTCTTCATGGTATTGACTGAAAACCACCAGAATTGTTAAAAAATTGAATTTATTTGGTTTACTTTATGGTTTATAATAAAAATAAGGATTGTAAAAACAAGGAGCTCAATTTGAAGATTCATTAGTCTGCAGATATTTGTTATTGTACCAATAGTTTATTTAAATAATAATATAAAACTATTCAGTACAACATTTAAAAAAAATGCAAAATAAGTACCACTTTGTTGAAATCATAATGGTATGCAACTATTATCATTAGAATTCTTTCCTAATACAAAATTTTTTGACAGTAATACAACTGATATGATATAGGTCAGGCAATATACATACATATTAGGCGAAAAAATGGCAATAGTAAAAGTAGGTAATTTATAAAAAAAATATACATATATTTGATCTTTAACTTTCAGCTTTTCCAATCACTATACGAATAAAGATTCGGTAGATGAAACTTATCCGTTTTCGTGAAAAACCTCCTTTGACAGGAACCTTTTGGCTTGCTTTTGTGCATTTATCTCTCAAATGACTAGTCTGAGGGCAAAATCATATGCAAGCAAAAATATTTTCCTGTAATTGGGCCTCAAGCTTATAGTACAGTCACATGAGGAAAACGGTAAATAGAAAAAGTAGTTTTTAAAAAATATTTAAGTCTCTTAGGCGAGACTTTAATTCTTACCTGTCCAATTCCATCAATGATAAAATTACTTTTTCTATGCTAATATTCGTGTAATTATGTACTAATAGATAATCAGAAACTGAATATGTACAGGACATGGGGGTAACATTAGAGCTCTTTGCAAATGCTTCTTCTGTGAGAGCTTTAATGTGGCTCTAAAGGATCACTGAGGGATTGATTTTTAACATTAATTTTTGCTGCTTGTTGCAGGTAAGGCACAACCAGAAGCCATGAGAGGACTTTCAATTTTTGTGGTCTTATTTTAAAAAATGCGTTTCCTTATTTATTTACCATTAAATAATGAGGATGAAATTTATGAACAGAATATCTCCTTTTGAAAAAACTGTTAATCGTGGCTTCCAATCAGGATGTGAACATGCATGTGACGTCATCTCATACTCATGAAATGTTTTTTATATACACCTGTATAGGTACTATAAAAATCTCTAATAAAGACAGTGTCATCATTGACCATTTTTCATCAATTCAGTTTTTCATTTCATTATGTTACGTTATACTCAACAGTTTACCCATTTTAGCTCTAGTTTTATATTCCCACAACAATAACCGTCTGTAATTCATATCTAGGTATTAAAATAGAGAAGTTTAAATTAAGACTAACCGAGCACTAGACGACCACGACCTACGATGCGGTCAAATCAATATACAGGCTCAACATGTATTTGGTCGCAACGACTACCGCCAGCGGTCGCCTGAATTTTTGGTCGTTGCGATCAAGTGCGTGTTGAACCTGATATTTCCATTTTGATTCGTGTGTGTTGTTGGCCGGTGTCTTGGTCTTGGTAGTTCTCGTTTTGGGCGAGGCTATTTATGTATTACTTCTTAATAATTGCAAATATATTAACCCTTTCGCGGCGGGAAACGGACGAATCCGCAAAAATTTTTCGGATATCTACGCACGTCAAGAGGTGCACTTGATTACTGGAAATATACGTATCTGCCTATTACACATTATTGGTTCGACCCTCTCCTCCCACCGTTAGTTCAATTTTTTTTTTGCTATTTTATATATTTGGTAAATACAAGTTTTAGTTGTATTATTGGCATTTTTTTAATTGACATTTCCCCTAAATTCATTAAAATGTTGAGTTTGAGAGCCGGGAAGTCCTTATAGTTCGCGGCTGCAAACGGACAAATCCACAAGCGCAGTCCGCTGCCGTCTGTGCAGCCTGGCGTGTTAAAACCGTTGCCGACCCGAAAGGGTTAAATATCACACAAAAATAAATTACTTTGGTCTAAGTATTTTACAGTACGTCTGCTACAAGCGAAATAAACAAAACAGCACGCGGGTAGATGCATATTGATAGTACTTTCTCATCATCTCAAGTCCTGAACGCAAAATTAACCTAACCAATTTTTCTCGATAACGTTTAGTCTGACGAGAAATTTGTAAGAGGTCTTCTCGGTACAATTCCCCATACTAAACAATGTTTATTTGACACATTTTTTGATTCGACAAAGATTTGTTTTTCGGCGTCTCTGGAGCTGCCCTCGGTGCTCCGACGAGAAGTTTGCAAAAGATCTCATGTATACAATTTTCCATCTTAAATAATTTTTTTCGAAATATTTTTTGATTCAATGAAAGATTGTTTTTGGATCCCTCCTGGAGCCGCCCCTGGTGCCTTGACGAGAAATTGGAGTAATGCCTTTTCTATACAATTTTCCATCCTAAACAATTTTTATTTAAAACATATTTGATTCAAAAATTGTTTTTGGACCCTCCCTGGAGTCTTCCCTGTATACTAACGAGAAATATGCAAAGATCGTTTCGATGTTATTTTCCATTCTAAACAATTTCTATTGAAATATTTTTGATTCGAAGATAATTTGTTTTTAGGCCCTCCCTAGAGTGTTCTCTGGTGACCCGATAAGAAATTTGCAAAGGACCTTTTCAATACAACTTTCCAACCTAAAGAATTTTTATTTGAAACATTTTTAGATTTGTCGAAAATTTGTTTTTGGGCCCTTCATGGAGCCTTCCCTGGTGCGCCGATTTCATTAATATTCGCTACCGTGGAGCTAATAGACCTTATATCTGAAATTTCATGTTTCCACCTTGAACAGTGTTCGAGAAAAACATATCACCCACGGACATATACTTACACAAACAGACGATGACGACGCCGTGCCGATTCGGAGTCTTCAAAACGTCCATTTTTATCATAATCTAGGATTTGGATTTTTGCACGACGACGTCAATACGTTATCTATATATAAGAAAGTAAAAACTGACAGTCGAATTACACCAGATATCAACAACGAAACGCGAGAAAAGCTCAGCGGCAACTGTGCTTTTAATATTTGACATGAAAGTTGAATATAAGTCTAGCTACTGAATCCTTAAGGACCTTAAGATACACTTTATGATAATTAAGGATGATTCCTAAAAAAAATATGAAATGTTTAATAGAGAATCGGCCTCATCTGTCACACGATTAAAATACACCAATGATAATATCATTATCTTATTGACAGCAAATAAAATATTGATTTCATGGAATATTTTCCTACCGTGGCTTAGAGTATGATCAGTTCCTAGCTGCATCGGGAGTACCCCAAGGCTCAATACTGGGCCCTCTATTATTTATCTTATCAATTAATGATGTGTTGTTGTCAACTGTTTGCTATATGCTGATGATACGAAATTGATCTTCATATAAAATTGATAATGTATACCTGTCATAGGTTTCGAACATGGACAGTTGCTAAATAGATTCGATTTTCTTAGTTTACACGAACACAGGAAACTGTTCTCATTTGTTTTGCACGATCTTGTTGATTACCCAACTATCTTGTAAAATTTTCATGCACCTTCATTTGAAACACAATCATAAAATCTTTTTATTATCTTCCCATCTCAAGAACCAATACATGTTGTAAATGTTAAATGTGTCTTTTCCTAGTACTAGGAAAAGATATACCTAATATTTACAATATTTGGTATCAAGCTGATTCTCAGTAATGTATGTAGGTATACATAAAGCACACGGGCGAGAACTTCAAAACATTTTTTCTTGAGATGGGAAGATGATGAAAAAGATTTTATGATGTTTCAAATAAAGGTGCATGAAAATTTGTACAATTTCTGAAAAATTGTTATTATATATTATATTTTTTTTCCCTGTATGTATATTTTATATTTACACGTGTGGATTATTGTTATCGCTTTTCATACCTATTAAATATGTATAAATCCATTCTCTGTATTTTTCCCATTCCATAATTGGTCTTTATTGTGGCGTGGTGTAACTAAATTAAATAATTGATTATAGGCTGTAGTAGCAATTTTAATAACACAAAATCATATAAAAACGTACGTAATAAGAACTATTACATAAAGTACACATTTGTGCAATTCGTAATAATTATAGCTCATACTTTATCCTGTGACAACAGTCAATTTGTCAAAATAAATATGTAAACAATTTTGTAATATTTTTTCGGAAGATTCTCTCCAAATTCAACACGGGAATGGGATATCTCCAAAAAAATTTCTTTGCCATCTTACATGCATGCTTGTCGAAACTGTCCGCGCCGTTCACGTTTGATCAGTTTTCACGGCAACAAACACTTGTAGGTATGTTGGCACGGAAAATTGTCGGATATATGATATATCTCTCTCCCTAGTTATGTTATTTATGTATATTTTTTTGACGATAAAAACGTATGAACATAATGGAATCCTCTTACTTTTTATTGGGTATTTTTCCCAGGCGCGCGCTGGAGCAATTTTGGGCCCCGGGTGCGGGAAAATAACTCAGAAAGGCCCCCAGGCAGAAATCGGAAAGCAGTTTTTACCTCGAACACAGTTTTGTTTTTAAAATCTAATGTAACAAAGGAAAACTCACCTAAATAGTCCTGAGGATGTCAATAAATTTTGACGAAACGTCGACCATTTAAAAAAGTCTTTTCCTAAGATCTTTTGGTCTATACCCGTTAACCGTTACCAGCATTAGATTTTATATTATTTGATTTGCTTAAAAAGATTTTGTTTGTGGGTCCTCAGCAGCCCCGTTAGCCACCGGCCCACCGGGCTTGCAAATGTACACAAACAAAATGATAAATATTGAATAATATTGGCTTTTTCAGCCTTATGTCTGGTAAAGAGTTCTATAACCGCATTAATATTTGTTTTTCTTACCAGAATTGCTTCTATATCTAATGTACCTACCCAGACTTGTCAAACGGTTTTGATACAGTAGATTTGGGTACATTCTTTAGCTTATAACCAGGGCTCGGGAATTTTATCTCTGTGTCAGAGACGGCTCTCATATAGACACTGCAAACACCTACTGAAACATTCACAAAAACGACGAAATGGTGAAATATTCATCATTGCCAGCTACAATGTATTTTTGATAATAAATTTAACCTAAAAATACATGTGTGTATGTGTGTGTGTGTGTGTGTGTGTTGGTTCAATGTTACAGCCCCCAATACGTCCTCTTCGAGTGAGTGTTCATAATAAACTGCCTTTTTAACTTTGGATATTATGGAATTTTCTTAAAAAAGTACAAGGTAAGATATATTGTGTAATAATTGCATAAAAATCTAGAGCCAACCTTGATTTTGGCGTCACAGAGATAAAATTCCCGAGCTCTGCTTATAACCAAAATGCTAAATGCACGTTCACCTTGGGCAATGTGACAGGATGTGTGCAAGATATTCGCAATTATGATGTTTGAAAACATAGACTCTAGTGTTAGTTCCTTTAGGCCAGTCCTGGAAGGATTCAAACAGGAAATGTGTAGTCATTAAGGATTCTTTGCATGGGCGGATTAGGCCGGCGAGTTACCGAGTAAAACCCGTGGGCCTGTTAACTCCGGTGGACCGCGGGCAATTTTTTTTTCTGCACACCCTCGGTTCAATAATTTTCAGTGCGGAGCGAACATTTTTTTTATTTTCTTCCTCTACCCCTAATTAATTTGCAGGCCGGAGTAAAAGAAAGTTTCTGATTTTCTCCCTTCAATTTTCATTATTTAATTTTAATTTTGACCTAAAATCAATTCCCCCATTTGCCTTGAGTGGACCGATGTAAGAAATCAAAGTCAGACCGAAAAAATTTCCCGCATTTTTGAATGCATTTCCATTTAAATAAAGTATATGATACGCAGAAACCAATTCGAGGTGGAAATCAATTAAAGATGGCAAAACAGGTCATTTTCTTCTCCGTGTATGTTTTCTCAAATTTTATCAACATAGCCTAAAAGAAAATTATATTTTTTCTGTGACGGAAAAAAAATTTATCTCTCAAAAAATGTCACTTTTTATTAATTACTTTTTTCCCCGGGAAAAAACCGAATACTTTTTATCCGGATATGTACACATAAGAACACGGAGATATTTAATTTTAGAATATTTTATTATAGAAAACTTACATTTCCTTAATGTCAAAAGTACAGTTGTTAAATGTGCATTGCATGAAAGACATGTTCCTCGAACGATTGAGAATGTCTGCTACAGTGGAATTTTCTTGAGTTGAAATCACATTTTCTGTCATTGACACAACTGCCGTTGATGGTCCTGGTCGCAAATTGGGTCTTATTTCAGCTAATGCACTGCCACACGTTCTAAACACTTTATTAGATATTTCTGTCCTATGCCACCGATTCATCAAGTCTCCTCCAGATTCAAGTAAAAGTGTAGCAGACGAACTTCGAAATGCATGACCTGTATATGACTTAGCATTTTCAAGTAGAAGATAATTGGCTACTGTTTCAGGTATCTTATAAAATTTTTACCAACAACCTAATTGATACATTTTCCATTGCGATATGCATAAAACAGGCGGCGATCCTTTGCTGCTGCTGAACGAAGGGATATGTGCATTCTGTAAAATTTAATATATTTTTCAGTAACTACAAATCTCCTGTTTACATCATTCTTTGTTTGCTTAAGTTTCACAATTAATAACGTTCCAGAATCATCAATATCATCTAATGTTACCTGGCTGATTTCACAAATTCGACAAGCTCCTGCAATCCCAAATACAACAACCTTGGCCATTAAATAAACTTCATCAGGAGCATTATTTAAAAAATCACTAATATGTGTACTCGTAAAAAACGAAGATTTCTTGGGCATGTAACCTTTTCCATTTTGCTTCAAAAATGTAATTAGTTTGCAATATTTTGAAATGTACATTATTATTGGATTGTAACGTACTTTTAATCATTGAATAATTCGATTACACTGTTGATGGCTTTTGTTGTTGCGCCATTTCCGAAAAATAAGCCAATAACACCGTCGCCGAGAAAGAACTGCATGTCTTTTTTACCTTCCTTCCATTCCATAAATCTTGAATACGCGGTTTCGTAAATTTTCCGCGATTTAGCTGGCAATAATTTTAGTGATGCTACTTTCGCTGCTTCTACTAATTTTGGTGGTGTAAGAGAAAACTCTGAATCAGAAATGTCCATTTTTGAACTTTGAATATTCAAAATATCTAATAAATAACTTCGCTAACTAAGTGCAAATTTTTAAACCCAATCACAGAACTAAATTGACAGATATTTGATTACTTTAAAGGTTTCCTTAGCAACGCAGGTCCAATGTCGCTGTAAGTACAACAGCCTACCAGTTTAAAACTTCAAAGTTTTTCTGACTTTAATAGATTGTAATAATATGTTTTTTTCTGAAATCGATCGGCAATGTCTACATTTTCGGTGCGATTTCTCTTACACCACTTTCGATAGGGGGCCACCAAATTCCAATAAAGCGGTGCGTGAAGTATCTGGGGGTGAACTTGAACAGAAGACTGACGTTTAATACACACGCAAACGAGACGATACGAAAGGTCTACTCCATGTCCAGGAGTCTGTATCCGCTCCTGGCGCGGGGTAGCGGACTCAACAGGACCAATAAAAAGTTGTTGTATACGATGGTTATCAGGCCGGCTATCACATACGCGGCGCCGGTGTGGTGCAGCATCCCGGCCTCGACAATGCGAAAATTAAAAGTACTAGAACACAAATTTATGCGCCTCATTTCAGCCTCTGATAGATACACCTCCCTCAGAGATCTCTATGCACGTTGCCACGACATAACCCCACTAGCGGACTTTGTCCAAAATACATCGCAAAAATTCTACCAATTCAAATTGCTAACCCGAAACATTACACGAATCAGACAGCATAATGCCATACTTTTCAATATAAAACACCCCCTATCATACCAGGCGTTGCCTATCTTTCGGCAACCTCCCTAGCCAAATCTTTCCTACACCACAATTTCCCTTTCACCACCTTTTACTCTAAAACCCTTTTTCTATTCCCTCTATTAATCTCGTTTTTGTTATCTTTGACAATTTTGTTCTTTTGTACCTTTTTGTTCTTCCTCCAAATCCCCTTTCGACCAATAACTTCTCGCAAACCCAAACTTTTTAAATCATAATTTCCCATTCACCCTACCTTCCCGAAGGCAGGCAGACCATCGGATGAAGATTGTGACTTGTTCAAACGGGTTTTTTTTCATTGATTTTTTCCCGTATCACCAACCAAACCTTTAAAAACAGTGCGCGTGTGTTTGTGCGCGCGCCCCTAACCACAGTTTTTAATTTAGCTTTAGGTAATTAGTTATAAGTGTTTTTAAACTTCCTTTAGTTATAAATATCCAAATTGTTAGGCTTAAGTCTTTTTTTCCTAGACAGGAGTCCTAACCCACCCATTAATTGTCGTTCAAGCCCGAGTCGAACCCACTTCATCCAACTGCACATTCACCACGACGCTGCGCGGCGTAGTTGTGAGGTCGCATTGAATTCAATTGTATCGGTCGCCTATCTTGGTCTCCTGTCGCTGTCGCTTGTTGCGAAAGTCTAACTTTAAGGTAGACTTTCGCAACAGACGACAGTGACCGGAGACCTAGATACGAGACAGGCGACAGCGACACCACCGGTACAATGTAATTCAATGCAACCTCGTTCGAAGCGTGCGACACTGGGCTGTCGCATGCTTCGAACGAGGTTGTTCACTTAATTACATTGTACCGGTGGTGTCGCTGTCGCCTGTCTCTGTCGCCTGTCTCTGTCGCCTGTCTATGTCGCCTGTCTCTGTCGCCTGTCTCTGTCGCCTGTCTCGGTTGCCTGTCGCTGTCGCGTGTTGCAAAAGCCTACCTTTAGAAATCGATAGTTGTAAGCAATTATCGTGTCTCTTGTAGTTTCGTTCCATTCTGGTATCGTTCTCGTATATTAAGCAATGATAAGTTATGTAGATAATCATATAACTGGTAAATGTCATTTTAGTTTAAAATTGGTTATTATTCATCGATTTATTATTATTATTATTATTACATTTTATGGAATGCAACATCAAAAATCCAATAAAATAGGAATTAATCTGTATGTAAGAATAATATAAGCTTATATTCATAATATTCGTGAAAGAGTGGAATAATAATCCAGGAATATTCTATTGAGGGTAAATATGATATTTTTAAAATATTTCTAAAGTAACTTGATTATTCCTGTAACATGCGTTTTGGATAATCGTAGAATATCTATAGACTGTGCCTTTTGCATAAAGAAGAATATTCTGTAATATCTGGAAATGTTTAAAAATTATTTTAGGAATAATCTTCCAAACATATAATCTATGATTATTCTAGGAATTAGATTGTGTTATCTGGAATTAAATACAAATCGAAACGTTGGTTTTTTATAAACTGGTTTATTCCCATCACGTCAAGTCAACATCTTAACAGTGTCATTACCATTAGGAGACAAGTATATTATTGTTTATATTTTACTCTTAATATTTATGCTATAAAAAAAGATGGGGCTAAAAACGGCATAAACATGTGCATATAATTTTCTTAACTAAAATTGTTAGTTGTTTAGTGTTCAGTATTACAGCTGGTTTGTCCTAATTACGTCCCGTGCCAGGCAGTGCTAGCGCATAGACATCAAGTGTAGAGAGAAAGGTGTTTATAATTCTGTTCTCACCATAGGCGGAGGAAACAATTCATTTGTCTCTTTGTAAAAGATCCCAGTACTTTTCTGTTTGACCTCAGTAAAATGTTAAATGGTTGAATTAATAATTTACTAGACTTTAACCTTTTTTTTCACGATAAAGGATACGATCTGAGACTCGCTCTTCTTTAGAAAAACTTTTGATTCTGAATGGAACAAATTATTCACGTTTCATAATGGGAATTCTAGTAATTTAAATATGATTTAAAGCAGTACTGTAAAATCCCAAATTGTATTAGATAATGAATATAAAATACCAATTAATTAATACGATTTTAGGGTTCAGAAATGTCAGTTTATATGGCATTGAGGCGCAAAATTAGCTCCTAAATATAAACTAAATGTAAACATCTCTCTTCGTCGATTTATTGAAACGCTCGTCAGTACACATAATACAGTACATAGCCCAAACGACAGAGAACATTTTATAACGAAACCTACAAAAACTTGCAAAATGAATAATTTTTTTTTAATGAGTTCGTCAAAGTGTTCAGAGTAAAATCCTGAAAAGTTTACATTCCGCTCGGATGCAGAACATAAAAAAAGTGACAATTTTTTTTAATCTGTTTTTTAAAATTTTTGAAATTAAGTTAGGATAGGGAAAAATAAAAAATACAGGTAGATAGACCACGAATCTTTGAACAAAAAATGTCCTAATAAAATTTATCGTTAACGCCACGGCATTCCTGGAGAAAAATAGTGAAGTAACTTTGTCATTTTGCGCGGCCAAGCGCACGGTTAAATGCATACTATGGAACCTCTGAAAATTCTTAGCAGTTCTAACGAGTAAAATAAAGTTTTTTTCTCTTTCTGATTACACATTTTTAACATTTTTCTTAGTGAATAGGTGGATAAATAGTGAGCATGGAGGGAAAATATATAATTATGAACGCATAGACAGAGACCACACACAGTCGCTAAATCGCTCGCATAAATTTTTACGTGCCTTTACTGTATTGTATTTATTACACCTATCCACATTTCAACTATATCCAATGGATTCCTTATACATTTGTTAATGTATTGGAAAAGTTCCAGAATTTATATTCAAAACAATCAAAGATGTTTTTATAGTTATAAGGATAAGATCGTGAAAATCGCAATTTCTTATCATGATCTGATTGATCATATTTTCGAAAAAATGCATACAAGTAAACGAATTTGTGTTTGAACATTCGAAAAGTATACATTTTTTTCGAAATAGCCATATTTTATTTTTTCCAATGGGTCAATTTCTCAGCAAGTTACAGCCTCCAATATATATAGTTATCAAGAAAATCATGAAGCAAGGAAATTAAAATGATTTCAGATGTACTTTTTTGTGAATCCACGTTACTACAACTTAATAAACCATAATAATCATGCAGTGTAGATACTTACTAACAGTTCTCAATGAAGAAAGAATTTTTTTGAAGGGCTTTTATTTTTTTCTATATTTTTTATTGGGACGATTGAGTTCGGGCGTGATAATATATATAAGTATATTTTTCCCATCCATCCTTTGCTTGTATTGTTTAAAACAAAAAGTATCAGAGCAAGCTATAATTTTTATCTTTTAAATGAACCAACACTCATATAGATTGAACAAATACTGATTTGGTCACATGTAATTCAGTGCGTCGGTGTCACAGTCATGCGTATTCAAGCGCGCGCACACATGAATCTCGCTCCGAGTTATAAAGTTACACTTGACTATTTATTTTCCGGGAAAATCGTGGCTTTAGCGATAAATTTTGTTAGGATATTTTTTATTCATAAATACGTGATCTATCCATCCGTATTTTTTATTTTTTCCTAGCTTGACTTATGTATGTTATTGTGCTAAAGATTTCTATTATTAGCAGACTGTAGTTTCTAAAATCTAAGTATTTGACTATAATAGTAAACTCACCGTTCAGTCGAAATCCTGGTGGTTGCAATTTGATAAATGCCGGAGATTGAAGGAAATCAGGAAAAGGAAACTTTAAGGTAAAGACGAGGAATCGGCAATATTCGAAGAATTATCGCACGACACAATACTATTGCTATGTTTAACTATATTTAACTAAATGGGAAAATGGTTTTACTTATATCAAAAAATGAAATTTTGTCTAACACCTTTTAGAAACTTCTTTAACTATATATATATCTATAATGTCTAATGGCTCACTGGTAGCAGTATCAGTAGAGCACTTTTTGTTGCCCTTTTTGCATGGGAGAATAAAATTCCTGTATAAATGATGGAGTTTATCATCTATTCACTGCCAGGTAATTTGGGTTGCCTATATCAATTTAAGTTCAAATGAAATAAAGAGCAGCGCAAACAACTTAATTTCAAAATTTTGAAAAAATGGTTGAAAACAATTTTCTTTTCGCTTTTTTTTATTTTCTGCATACGAGCGAAATGTAAATTTTTCGGGATATATATACTGTACTATACACTTTCACGAACTCGTTAAAAAAAAGATTATTCATCTACTGTGCTAACAGTATTTTTTGTTTTTGTAGAATCTTATCAAAGGTGCATGTATATTTCTTTCTCAAAATGTTTCATAAAATATTTACTTGTAGATTTTTCAAAAACAACAGGAATTTTTCCCTAGTTAACACTAACTTACTCTCCAAATTTAAATACAATCGGACTTTTCCTTTTCGAGTTATGGTGCTCACAAAAAATATGAGGAACGGACAGACAGACAGGCATTTTGAAAGTTCAGAATCTCATTACTAACACGATGATATGAAAAATGACTCTGAATGAGCGATATTTACGGTTTTCGCAATTTGCCTGGAAAATACAATGTACTCTGCGAAGAGTACACTAACAACAGATGCTTTCTTTGAAAAGGAAAGGCAGTAGACCTTTTAAAACGAATACATGCTTGGTATAATCTAGCCGCATTAAGCTCTTATTAGAATACAATTACTCTAATAGATCATCTAAAAATGCATTAGGGGTTAGTTTAGGTTAGTGTTGCAATTTTATTATAAACCGGATGTTAGTAGGCAGCTGGTAGTTGATCATGGTAGCATCCCATCTGAACGCATTCCCAGGGTGTCGTAATTATCTGTTATCCGGCTGCCAGTTGCGTTCATGATGCTAGGGTGAGACATGTTAATAACCTCTCGTTGGAGTCTGTATGTCTCTCGCTCCAGGTAGAGAGTGAATACATACATCCAGGAGAATCTTCAGAGTAGCTGATGATGAGGTACTTATTGCCAGGCATGTTTGTCTCTGTGGTTCAGAGAGTTTGGCTTTGGTCGTTTGTTGTAGCCCCTTCGACCACCAAATAATGGACGCATTTGTTGCCATTGATCTTCCAATTCCAATTCTATCCAATATATTTGCTGGGGACCAAATCCCTCAGAATTTTCCACAATTTCTTCGACATGTCCACAAGGACAGTCTTGCTTTGTGGATTTATCTAGGTATTCTGCTTCCTCCGCAAATGGAATAGTTTTACCTAATAAGGAAGGTGGTTCTAAGTTATCCAGCTTCCTTTTTCTAGTGAAGGGTACCACATTACCGTATTGTGATAGACAACTGCGTCTAGTATCTCTTGAAGGGTATGGTAAAGTATCTCTTCAGATTTTCCTCTAACCAGAATGACTAGACGTCTGCATATGCTTGAATCTCGACTTCCCACCAATGAAACAATGGCCAGCAGAAACAAAAATATGTTTTTAAAAATGCGATGGGTTAGGATAGGTCAGTGGTATAAAGTGTAATACTTTTACTGCCGAATACATTGAGATGTTAGGGACCCGATTCGTCTAACAAAACTTGAACCTATCTAGCGGTATTTCATTAATGGCAGTTGCTTATTTAATTGAGACTTGTTATACCACCGTTCTATTGTCTTTTTCGATATTCACATTTTGAATCTTCATTTTCGAAAATTTTAGGTACTTTCAATTTTACGACAGTGGATACGTGAAGAATTGTACCAAAATGGGAGTTATAATTAAAATATCAGACAAGAAACAGTAATAATTACTTAATTTCCTTTAAATCCTGAAAAAATAACTTCAAAATTATTTTTATTAATGATAATGAATGAGTACGTATACAAATTAACAGAGATGGGTAAAGGAAAATTTTCCATTTGAAAGTATCTGGAACGAAAATGATTTTTATAAACATATATAGTAGTAATTCAGGAATACTTGGCAAAGGAAGAATTTTATATTGTCGAAAAAGGTTACGACGTGAATGAATTTGTGGTACTCTCACCATATACCTTATAATGCGCTTTTGTGCAACAAAAATGTTATGTGCATAAGAGGAGCTTCCCCATAATATAATCTAGAATGAATTTCTCCAAAATAAAACAGTAATAGACCAGACATATCCAAGACTGTTTTCTATGTCTAATCTGGAAACATTTAGACTGTAAGGTACTAGTAAATCTGCTGCAGTTATTACTGAATGTCGTATTATCGAAATCCATGCTAAGAAATGTCGTACAGCCACCTTTTTCAATGTTACAGTTCTTTATTTTCCCATTTAGGTCAGGAATGTTAGTATTTAAACTATTTTGTACCTGGTAGGAGCATAAAGATTTATATTAGTGGGGATTGGAGGTGTTGGGGTGTTGTATAGTATTATGGCATGGGGAGCTTAGGATGCAATTTATTCAAAGGAAATATGATTTTCAAGTTCAAAAACATCTAAGCATGTGTACTAATGTAAACTGGTTCTTTAATAATAAAGGGGGGAGGGTTGGGGGAAGTTCTGTTTGAGCTGGAATAGATTAGATATTGAATATATATGACAAAAAAATTTTCAAAATTTTTTGTCCAAAAATAAAAAGGGCCGAAAACCGTTATAGGCCCTCCTTTCGGAAATTCCCGAAAATGTGAAAACGTTTATTGGAAAATTTCCTTTACCCATCTCTGCAAAATAACAATGAAGATACCTATAATCCTAAACATACAACAAACAGTTAGTAAATATAACTTTAGTGGTGTTAAATACACACATATTTCCTGAATTGAACATATTTTTTTTCTCGTCAATAATGGAAATCTCAAATGAATGTTTTTGTTTCTACTGTTTGCGTAGAAATACATCACGTCATTAGGAAACTCAAATAATGCTATTTGAGAAGATAATGGTTTGTTAAATAAAGAATTTACTTTGTTGTTTTCATTTTAAGCACGAATCACGAATAAACTACAATGTAATATGGATAATAAACGTTGGATAGATTAAATTATTTTTTATATTTACGAAATGATAAATCTTTATAATAACAATCTATATACCAATATATTTGCCCACACTTATAAGCACTATTTTTACAATTAAAAAATATATGTCAGCTTTTGAGTTTATTAATCTCTTACATCATACTCTCTAATATAATTTTTGATATCTAGCAAATATTAGACCGATATGAAAGTTAATACCTATACACTTTTTTGTATTTTCATTTCTATGCATGCATTATCAACTTTTTCAAGTACCAGCTCGATATAATACGGTTTTGTTTTCTATTAATAGAAATGAATGATACATCTGCATTGTATATTCGCTGCCTGTTAAGTTAAAGATAATTATGGCACCATACGTAAAAAGAATCTCGAAACAAAGGTGATAAGCCATGATTCAGAATCAAATATGCTTTGTTTTGAAGAATAGTTTCTGGTAAGTGACACAAACAAGACCAAACAAACAAAAAGATATGAGTGTTAGGACTTGGCTAGGAAATTTTATCCACATGGTAATGGCCTCATCTAAATGGGCAGAGCCGTTGTGGTAAAATATTTCATTTTTCCATCCCTTCACTTTCGAAAGAAAATAATTCAATAAACAGCGACGTCCATAAGACAGGAATGATCTTTATGCAGAGATATTTTCTTCCAACTCTGTTGTATCCCTCCTGGCTACGACCCTGGTTTATGGAATCTGTTAATAAACGTTCAACAACCAACTCTAGTGTTCCACGAGGTTCTGTCTTGTCGTTTTTTTCTCATATGCTATTGCTCTTGTCCTCTAAAACGTCTAGTCTCGAAAACAATTTTGCTGGTGACAATATTCTCCTTTGTAAAATTCATTTTGTGAAAACAATAATTGTGATCTTCATATTAATAATATTGTATTTGTCTAAATATTTGTATTATTCTAAATAAATAAACGAATGATTTAATCACAAAATATTGCTGGTGCTAAGTTTGAGCAGTATATATTACATATCATTTATAAAGTATAATAAATTAATTAATATGTGAGTGGAATATTTTTTATATTGATAAGAAAGTTTATTATAATCGTTTTGATTGAAAATATGGTTTGAGATCAATGTCACATTGAATGTAAACATAGAAAAACGATAATAATAGATATTAATGATTAATTTAAATTGTGAAATCCACTTTGAATATTTTAGTAGGTATACTAAACTAGATTAAATAGCAACATACATATATACCTACTGTACATCTGTTATTTATATATTAATTTAATATTTCTGTAACTCAACATCTAAAAGTAGTCATACATCATACAATTTAGAAATTGAGGCATTAAATCTCCGCAATGCTACGATTTTGATTTAAGTTGATGTTGATTGTAAGTCGACTGAATCAATTTTAAATTCATCTCATATACGGAAAGAGACTTCTGTAGCTAGGTAAGGTGTTCCATTAAGTTGAACAAGGTGATAGATTACCCGAAGAGTAACAATATTGACCATCACATATGTTATCTGATTTTGAACGGTTTGAAAGATTTTCTTATGCCCACTGTTGTATTGAACATTTTGTTGCCTGTTTTCAGTACATCCTGTCCTATCTCGACCGCGCTGCTATTTAAGTTGAACCCGGATTCCTCAAGAAACGAGATTCTGGCCCAGTTCTCACTTTACCAATTTGTATGTTCAATCTCACATTTCAGCCATGCCCTTCGATGGTGTCTAGGGATTAATATTGCGTTCACTATATCTTCCCATCACCGCATCGTGGCTAACTTTAGATACAACAAATGATTGGGGATAAGTGCAGATGATGAGCTCAGTGACGGATTCAGAATTTGGCTGAGGGGGCAAACAGTGGCGTATTTAAGTGAGTTAGTAGTAGACATACATCGTTTTCCTCTTTCTAATGTGGAATATGCTATAACGCTCTAAAAAACCACGGGATTAAAATAAATAAAAATACTTAGTTAACAATAAACTAATTTATTAACAAGAAAATGGAACGTCGGTAGGGCAATGAGACAAAAACAAGATGTGGGCAATCAAACTGTGCTTAAGAAATTTTACAAAATCGTGTTATGTAAAGGTATACACGGAGAGACAGAGAGATTTATCATATACTAAAAAAGGAAAATATATACGGTAACTTACAAAGATAAATCCAGAATTATTGGCAAAAGGCCACAATACATAAAAACTGCTGTATATACTCAAAAAAAAGATAGACAACTAAATGATTAGTTAGTCAACGTAATATTACTGAATGAAAAGATTAATGGACATTTTACTAATAAACAAATTTTGATATTTTATATCCTAAGCGAATCTCTAAACGTAAATAAAGGTAATAACATAGGAAAAGAAATACATAGTGGCATTTTAAGCTACAAGGTATATACAGAAAAAACATAACGTGCTCTGCACAAAAAATTATTTACAGATATTAAACAAGAAATATTATTAACGGTCTTTAAGAGACGATACGTACACTCGTGAAAATGATGTAGTTTATCAAAACAAACAATTAAATATCTACATTAAACAGTATATGCGTCTTTGGTCACGATGTAAAAAGGAAAGTTACAAGAATTTCGCCAGGGGCTGTTACCAGTTGCCGATAAACACAAGGTAGAAATGTAAATGTTTCTGTACTTACGAAATTACAGCAAAAGGGACGAAGGCACTGTTATGGGTTACAAACTCAGATTTATCTGTACCAGTTGTAACCTCAACAAACTGCATAACTATACCATTATAGGTATATTAACACTGACTCTAAACTGTAATATCTAATTAAATTACACGTAAAGCAGCTGGCATTACACTTACTAAATGTTACTTTAATTCAGGACGTCTATACTGAACAGATTTTGGTGCTAACTTCTAAACTAATCGGTAAAATTCACAAAAGTGAAACTTCAAAACTAATAAACATTTAAATGGCTCAAATTTCAGCCATAATTTAACGACCTCTAGGCCTGAAGCCTGTATGGAGTATGTCCGAAAAACAGTGTGTTACAATTTTATATTCGCGCCTTCACGAACTATTTTAGGCGGCTGTAAACAAGGCAACTAGGCATTATGTCATATTCACGCTCTCCTATTGGAGAAATAGATCTAGCGTTGCCGTCTGTAAAGCACGTTTCCCGCGCAATGTCTAAAGAGCCTGGTAAACAAAATACCTTGAAAACAGTGGCGGCTTGGGTATTTTTTCGACAAAAATATAAAATAATGTGATTTAGCGGATTTTAATAGAAATTTACGAATACTTAAAAAGTTGACCGTTACAATACAAATTTTTGATGTTTGCTTGACTATTACTGTCACGTGTAATTTGCGCGAGCAGTGTGTTTGGAGTGTTAAGTATTCATTATTTTTCTTAAAATCATGAAATTAACGTGAAAGAAATGAAATTATTTCCATAGTTGGTTTTGGTGACAGGATGCGCATCCAAGCAGAAGTAGTTGAATTGTTCAATGCAACTCACCCTGATCGGCAACTTACTAGCCAAAATATGGTAAGCAGGATCAGATCAGTCAGATCGCCAGATCTGACGCCCCTCGATTACTTCGATAACTCGATACCTTAAAAGCGAAGTATACGTCAATCGCCCAGTGAATGTGGAAGATTTAAAGGAAATAATTCGTCAAGCAATATAGCGCATATTACCGGAAATTAGCGACCACGCTCAAAATAGTATATTATGCAATAAGCACGGCTCATTTTGCACGAATGTGAAAGTTTGCAGCACGAGCCGAGTGCACAATTGCCATTTTGTGCGAGTTGCATACTATGCTTTTTTTACGACAACCTACTACTCAAGTTTAATATTCCAAAAAATATTGATACAAAGAAATATGCAAATATCCGTAATGCAACTATAAAAATGTTGACAGAAATATTGATGACATATTCAAATATCCCGTCGCTTCTCAAAGCCGCCGTCGCTTTAGTCGTCGCACTAGCCACAGCGGACCGCCCTCCCGACACATAATGGTTCATAATGAAACGGTTGCTAGGCAACACATGCAGTATGAATCATAACGTTAGGTCCGCTATGCAATATGATGTTATGTGCAAAATGTAGTTGTTTATGATTGAATTTATGATCGTTTACTGGACATATCTCGATGTTGTCGTAGGAAAAGAGTTTATTAATCATCTTTGCTATTTAGTTGTTTTTGAATTTTCTTTATTTCTAGTAAAGTTAGTATTTTTAAATTTCAAGACAGTTTTTAAAAATACAACCTACATCGATATGTGTCATATTGTAGTAAATAAATGCGCTTTTTCAATTTTCATAACTAACAATGGGGGTTGCCATTAAAAAAATAGCAATGACATCATAGCTTTGAGAAAACAAAAAAAAATATATCAAAATATGGCATTCATACGAACCTTTTGATATGGAAGGGGATTTAAAAAAAAATTGTAAAGTTTTATCATACACTTTAAGGAAGCACTGTATATACAGGGTGTCCATTAAAGAATGGGCCATAGAGGAACAGTGGATTCCTGACATTAAAATATTACGATTCAATCAAACTTACCTTAGTCCAAAAGCTGATATTAACAGAGATACAGGGTGTTAAAGTCAATATTATATTTATAATTTTCTTACATAACTTTTGAAGTTTTTCAAATATTGTTACGAAAATTGGTGGATAGGAGTTTTTTGATATGAGAAATTCAAATCTATTTTTCGGTGTAAATCCTAGAGGGCGCCACATAAGCAATATTTAGGGTGTAAATGTACTATCTTTTTCACCCGTAATGTTATAGCCTTTTCTGTTAAAAAATCCTGAACCTACATCATTTTGACGGAGAAACAGTATATTTGTCATTAGCCTTAGAAATTGACCGTTTTCGAGATAATCGCATTGTAACAGTCAGCCGCATAATTCATTCATTCAAGAAATATTAACGTAGTAGGCGCCGATGTCAACAATACTTTTGACAATTAAACACGGCTAAATCTGACAGTTACGGTGTTGTAATTTATTACGAAAAAATTATATTTTTTGCACAATGCCGAGGCATAATTTGTTTTCAAATAGCGGAATGATTGATATGGTGGCTATTTATGCTTAAGAAAATTGTAATGGACGTGCTGCAGCAAGAAAATATGCGAATACTTATCCAAATTGAAGGCAACCTGATCGAAAATTATTCTCAAGACTTTTTGCAAGATTAAAAGAAACGGGTTCTTGTCGTCCTAGACGTTCCCATGGATGCCCTGTAGTTCGTAGTGTCCAACAAGAGGAAGTAGTATCAAATCTTATTGAAGACGATCCTGAAATAAGTATTCGCCGAATTTTTGCAAATACTGAACTAACCTGTGGCACAGTATCAAACATTCCACCCATACCATTCCACACCAGTACAAAATTTGTTGCCAGGCGATTTTCCTCGTCGCCTACAATTTTGCGAATTTGTGTTAAGAAAGCAAAGAAGAGATCCAACTTTTTTAAATAAGGTTCTTTTCACGGATGGGCAACGTTTACTCGAAGGGGAATTTTTAACACAAAAACAGTCATTTGTGGGCTGAAGAGAATCCAAGGGCCGCAAGAGTGAGACATTTTCAATATGAATTTAAATTTAATATTTGGTGTGGAATAATTGGAGATTAGGTTGTGGGTCCTTTTGAACTTCCACCGCTAGTAAATGGAGAAAACTATCTAAACTTCCTTCAAAATGATTTACAAAATATGTTCGATGAAGTGCCTTTAGATATCCGAGAAAATATGTGGTTTTTACTCGACGGAGCACCTGTTCACTATCCTCTGATTGTAAGAAATCATTTAGATAATGTATTTCCAGACCTAACGGCAATGGACTTTTTCCCATGAAAAGCCTTGTATACGCTCAAACAAGTAACACAAGACAAGAACTCTGGCAGAAAATAGTGGCAGCTGAAAACCATATTCGTGATTTGCTTCCACCCTTTTTTGTATTAGGCAAAAATTTCTTAAAAGATGCCGAAAGCGTATTGAGTTAAATGGAAGACAATTTGAAAATGAATTGCAGCAATTATTTTAATTATTATTTTGTTGTTTAATTTGACATTTCCATTGATATCGTTTTTGTTTACTTAACTGCTTAATTTGTAATAATAATAAAACCTCTCTTTTTCTACATAACTGCATTTTAACTATCATTATTAATTATTTAACTGTCAGATTTAATCGTGTGCCTACTAGATTAAAATTAATATTTCTTATAATGAATTATGTGGCTGACTGTTACAATGCGATTATCTCGAAAACGGTCAATTTCTAAGGCTAATGACAAGTATACTTTTTCTCCATCAAAATGATGTAGGTTCAGGATTTTTTAATAAAAAAAGTTATAGATTTGAATTTCTCATATCAAAAAACTCCTATCCACCAATTTTCGTACCAATATTTGAAAAACTTCACAAGTTGTGTAGGAAAATTATAAATATAATATTGACTTTAACACCCTGTATCTCTGTTAATATCAACTTTTAGACTAAGGTAAGTTTGCTTAAATCGTACTATTTTAATGTCAGGAATCCACTGTTCCTCTATGGCCCATTCTTTAATGGACACCCTGTATATGTCATATCACACACACATACCACACAAATTCAAGGTTTTGGTTGTAGATTTAACAATATCTTAATATCTATTATCTTCCCAACAAACACAATTTCGTCGACCCACAACTGAACGGACGATTTTTACCGACCTCAGGTTAAATTGGATCAATGTAGTTATGAACAATTGTGGAAAAAAGGAAACGAAGGATAATGAATAAAATATGGGCGGGAGACACGAACTTCATAAATTAAACTGGACCTCACATAAGGTCCAAACGCTGACACCCCCCCATGCTGGCCGCCATGATAGGTTTTCAGAACGTAAGACAAAGTACTAAAACAAAAGTACAAAGGCGATGTTGTCAGATTTAACCTAGTATTATCCCGTTGGTTATTGATAGGCAAATGATTGTCAGATTTTAGAAATAATTTTATTAAAATGAGAGTATTAATGAGTACTTCTGATGATAAATTACTCTAAGTATTGTAGTAGTCTCACATTATGAATAAATTTCTTGTTATTAGAGAAGATGAAGTGGCATTTTGGGAGAAAAGTATTCAAGTTTATTGAAAATATAAAACATTTGGCAATGCGCTACAAAATAACGAGCAGTAGTTGTGATTCCTATCGAGTATTGCCAACCTCAAATAAGTTGACAGCCTATCATGGCGACCATGGTAAGTGGTGTCACGAGCTTTTGTTTGGGATATGTGCGTTGTGAAGTCCAGTTTAATTTATGAATTTCGTGGCGGGAGATAGTAGGGGAGATAAGGAACAATACACTTTTGCTGCATTCAATATGTATAAATTGACCTAAATATTAGTGATCTGAACTTAGATTCTTGAACACTCTGTATAGTGTATGAATGAACACATTCTCTATTTTCATTATTATCGGTAATGTAACGGTAAAATTTTGCTGACATCACTTTTGGCATTTTTTGAGTTAAATGAGACCAAGGATTTTCAGCAACAAGGACAAATTAAAATAATCGTTCTACAATGCATTGCAGAAGATTCAAATTGAAATATATGAATGAATAGTATTCGAACTCTAATAACTATATAAGGTAATTTAGGAAATATTTATCTCAGTAACGTCGTACCATTTAATGATCACAGGAAAAAATCACGACAAATTCACATAACTGTAATTATGTTGACTATTAACTTTCACTTTTCTCATTGATTTAAATTTTCATTATCACTCTTAATGGTTTTAATTACCACTTGTTCATTTATATTCAGCAAGGACATGCTTAGTATGGAAATTCGAATTGCACTAATATATATAGGATATACAGGATTAGCAGTTGATATTTTTTTGCTTACCATGTTTGATTAGAAATTATTAGAATGTTATTATAGATAAACAATAATAAATTGAAACTTTCGACGCCGTTTGAACCTTTTCAAACGGAGATCTCTGAAAATATTAGGGCCTTCTGTGGTTCAAGTAGCCGGTAACCAACTGAGCTACAGGCACGGTAGCGAACTGGGTTCGAGCCCCAGTTCCGGCAGTAATAATGCCGGTGGGTATAGATGTATGTCTGCATTTTGCCAATGAGTACTATACAGGGTGATCTACCACGACATATGGAAAATTTAACAGTAGGTTGTCCCCACCGAAAGGAGTAAAAAAAAATGAAAAATTGAAAAAATATGACAAAAAAAATTACCTTATTTTTTCGTAGAAATGCGCCGCCAATGACTTTAACCAATCTGACGTAACGCGGTACAACCATATCACTTTATCAGACTGGGGATTGACACTATTGACAGCAAAGCAAATTATACTACAAAAATAGCGAAATAAATCGAAAAGACATTGACCCTATGCTAGTGAACTCTACAACAACAAGTAGATATAAAAGATATTTACTTAAACACGCCGCACTATTATTGACATACTGACCACAGGCACGTAACAGTAGCATATCTTCGTGAGTTTTAACCCTTTTTAATATACTAAATTACCTCGGATCACTCTAAAATTTTGCAGGGTCTTTCCCACATTTTATTTTCCGCATATCATGGTACATCACGCTGTATGTGTGGTCTGTGGTGTTTATGTTTGCTTATTTAAAAAATTGAGTTATTATGATAGGTATCTTTTTACTAATTTTGGGGTCTTCTGTATGACGAATTATTAAAGATGTTGAGGTTTTCATATTTTTGTGATGAATTAGAAAGGAATACAAATAGATTCCAGACTAAAATATAAATTATTTTGTATAAATTTTTCAAAATAATATTGCTGCATCAAGAATGTGATGTAAATTTCAAAAAAGTATTAATATATACGGTGCTCCATTTTAAAAACAAGTTAGGGTAACTACCGGTTAGGCCACAAGAAGTTTGAAATCATACCTAATTTACTCGTATAAAATTTAATTTCAATATCTTAAAGTTACAGGGCTGGATCCACTTTTTATTTAGATGCAGTTAATAAGATGAGCTCAACTATTTTAAAACTAAATAATAAAATTTTTGTTTCACAAAAATAGAACAATGCAACAACATAGGTCTTTAGTATGTTTTTCATTTATATCTTTACAAAATAATATATGAAAGAGAAGGAATGGGGGGGGGGACTATAACGAGCCTCCTTTTGGTGAGTCCCTTTAGTCCAGTCCGACTTTGATCAAGTGCCAGTCTTGAGTCCATCACCAAATATCTGCTTAGAACCATCATTAACATATAAACATTCCAATAATTTATTGAGTTTAAAAACATTTTTTTTTTTAACTAATATTTACTAATTGGGATTCGGCTATGATCGTCGTCATTGGTTTTATTCAAAATAAATTGTATACACATTTAAACAAGAGTTTCCCTATTTCACGTATCACCTGGAAATTTTACGGAAAATCTGGCAGTTACTTTCAAAAATACTTACCTAGCGTGCAATAAATTTAAAAAAAAATAGTACATTTCTAACATTTCTCTAAACGCGTTCTATTTTAAAATAATACTTATACGCAATGAAATTATTTAAAAATATAAGGGAGGTTATGGGTCTCGCAGCTTGGACACGTGCTGGTAATGTTGTGCTTTTCAACCAAAGAAAATTCGTAATTAAATCGCAAAACGAATGGCTTGAACTGAAGAATCAAATTGACAATTCGTAATTATTCTCAATGTGAATTCTATAACAATTTGCACAGTTTCCACAAAACCTATTAAGTAATTTAATACATTTATTTATCATTATTAACATATAAGTATGTATTTATATATTTCTTCTTTTGCGGAATAATTTGGATATGTTTCGGAATAACAGTTTTTTACATTATATATTTATTTGTTTGGTAAATTTATTAAGAAACTTCTTGTCATAATTATTTGATTAATTTACAATTTATATTATTATTGTTTATGTATTTTCCGCACAATACTATGTAGTGACTATTGCTTATTATATACATTTTTTTTATATATATTTTATTTTGTTTGTATGGAGCTAACTGCGAAATATCAATCTTTTCTGCGTTTGATTTGTTATTATTTTTTTTTTTTTTTTTACTTTTTTGGAGGGAAATAAAAGTGTTACTTAACTATATAAATTTATATATAATTAGATTTATTATATCGCATATTGATTTAAATTCCTTTGTTATATAATGCAAAATTATTATAATGATAATGTCTTAAAAGTTTGTCATTTAAATGTTCGTTCACTAACTGCTCATTTTGTAGAGTTTTTTGATTATTTCTCGGCAAATAATTATGATGTGATTGCAGTAAGTGAAACCTGGCTGAATCAGACTGTTCTAAATCAATATGTAAAAATTAATGGCTACAGTTTTGTCAGAAGAGATCGGGATATTGGTGGTAGAGGGGGTGGTGTAGGAATATATTTGAAAGATACTTTAAACTTTGAATTATTGGAAAATAGTGAAAATTTCGAGGACTTATGGGTAAGAATTAAATTTAATAAGTTAAATATTGCTATTGGTTGTGTTTATAGAGCTCCAAATCTAAATATTAATAATTTCTTAACTGATTTCGAAAACATTTTGATTAACATTTTACCTCAAGTGGATGAAATAATTTGTCTGGGTGATTTTAACTTGGACTTGTTAAATATAAATAATACTACAAATAAGTTCCTTAACCTTTTGGAGAGTGTTAGTTTAAAACAAATTATTAATGACCCTACTAGAATAACGTTAAATTGTGTTTCATTACTAGACTATATCATAATATCTGACAATTGCAATATTTCTAAGAGTGGCACTGTGTCTTTAAACAACATTTCTGATCATGAATTAGTTTATGCATTTTTGAGTTTTAACAGATTTAGTAATCCGGCTGCACCAATAATATACAGGGACTTTAAAAACATGAACCTAGAATTGCTATATGCCCACCTAGAATCTATTCCATGGAGAAATATTTTTGACATAGACAATATAGACGGAAAAATTACCTTCTTTAACGAAAATATAAGAGTTTTAATGGATATGCATGCACCTCTAAGAACCTGTGTTTTTAAAAAACAGCACAAGCCATGGATAACAGACAATATTAAATTATTAATAAAACTTAAAGATAAATCCCTAGCAAAATATAAAAAAACTAAAATCCCTGTTCATTGGGAAGAGTACAAAAATATAAAAAATTTTACAACTAGCTCGATTAGAAGAGAGAAAAAAGCCTATTTTAAAAAGTTTCTAAATAAAGATAAAAATTCTATGTGGAAAGCACTTAATAATTTAGGTATTAATACTAAAACAAAAAAAAGAGAAATTCCCAAGAATCTTTCGGATGTAAATGCTATAAATCAAAGTTTCTTAAATTCGGTGCCTCATACTCCTCCTAGTGATAACATTGCAAATTATTATAACACTGTGAAGGATTCCCTACATGCCAATCTTTCTTTTAAAACAGTTAATGAAGCTGAAATTGGTAAGTTGCTATTTTCTATAAAAACTAGTGCAGCTGGGGAGGATGGAATTCATATAAATTTTATCATAGCCTGTTGTCCTTTTATTTTGGAATTCATTTGTCATATTATAAATTTTTGCATTATTAATTCTGTATATCCTGCCGATTGGAAAATAGCACAAGTAGTACCACTTCCCAAAATCGATTTGCCTTTAAATTATAATGATTTAAGACCCATTAGTATTTTACCAGTACTGTCAAAAATCTTAGAATATATTATTAAATCACAGCTTGTCGATCATTTAGAAACAAATAACATTTTACCAGATACCCAGTCTGGGTTTAGAAAAGGTCACAGTTGTACAACTGCTCTTTTAAATGTCACTGATAATATTTTAACTGCGACCGATGCTGGTAAATGTACAGTGTTGGTGTTGCTGGATTATTCCAAGGCATTTGATACTCTGGAACACAATGTATTATTAATTATATTAAAACACATTGGATTAGATGAAAAATCAGTATCCTTTTTTAAGAGTTATTTAAATGCTAGAAAACAAAAAGTGGTGCTGAATGGTCAGTCTTCTGATTTTTTAGATGTGTCACGGGGCGTACCACAAGGGTCAGTGTTAGGTCCCATTTTATATACAGTGTACACGTCATCGCTACCTAGATTCATACAAAGATGTAATGTGCAAATGTATGCAGATGATACGCAGATATTATATTCCTTTTTTCCAGATGAAATACAAAATAGCTGTGACATTGTAAATTCCGATTTAGAAATTATTTACAAGGTATCATTAGAACATTCTTTACATCTAAATCCAAATAAGTGTATTGCTATGTTTTTTGGTAGAGCTGTTGATAGAGAGAGATTATCTCAACATGTTCATCTAGCAATTAATGGAACTCACTTGCCGCTCAAAGGAGAAGCAAAAGATTTAGGTTTAATAATTGATACTACACTTAGATTTGAGAAACACATTTCACTTTCTATCAAAAGAGCTGTTTCTAGGTTAAAAATGTTGTACAGCTTCCGCCATGTTTTAAATATCGAAGTAAAAACTATGCTATGCGATACTCTTATTTTGTCGATTTTTAATTATTGTGATTCTGTGTATGGACCCTGCTTATCTGCTGCTACTACACAGCGGATACAAAAAATTCAAAATTATTGCCTTAGATTCATCTATGGGATCAGAAGACACCATTCTGTAAGTCACAAGCTCTTGGTAACTAACTGGCTGAACATGAAACAGCGACGAATTTTACACTGTTGTACATTGTATCATAAAATCATAATTTCTAACAGTCCCTCTTATTTGTTTAGAAAGATTACATTTCGTACTGACGTGCACAATTTAAATTTAAGACATAAGGGTATACTGACACCTCCAATTCATAAAACGGCACTTTTTGAAAGGTCTTTTACATTTAGTATATATAAATTATATAACTCACTTTCCCCTCTACTGAAATCATGCACAGGTTTCACTTTTGCCAAACATTTTAAAAAACATCTTCTGATTCAGCCGTTTACATAAAAAAGTAGTAATTAATTATTTTTTTTTCCTTTTCTTCCAAATAATTCAGTTTATATGGACAAAGGTATTTTTTTTTCTCATGTTAAATATTGTACAAATAATTCAGATATGTTTGATGTTGCCATCTATCTATTAGCAGGTTGAGTGTAAGACCAGCTGATCTGACATTTCTGTTTTTTCAGCTGAACTCCGCCTTTTCAATAATTAAAATATTATCATTCATATGTACACTAATTTGATATGTGAATAAAGATTATTATTATTATTATTATTATCTTGATTTTATGGAATTTGCTACAGGAAATATTGAACAATGTAATGGTAAAAACTGCTCTATTTTGTTTCCTGTTAACTTTTATTGAATTGGTATGTTATATATATATATATATATATATATATATATATGAAAGGTTGTTGTGCTTCCGGGTGTTTTCCCGCGTAGTTGACAGGCTCCTGCTGGGGCCACGGTTGTCTAAACGACGTTTCGGCAGAATCCCATCTGCCATCTTCAGGTTCTCGCTGAAAGCTGCCTACTGCTGCTCCTCGTTGCTCGAACTGAACTGACGTTCTCCGCGCGCGTTCAGTTCGAGCAACGAGGAGCAGCAGTAGGCAGCTTTCAGCGAGAACCTGAAGATGGCAGATGGGATTCTGCCGAAACGTCGTTTAGACAACCGTGGCCCCAGCAGGAGCCTGTCAACTACGCGGGAAAACACCCGGAAGCACAACAACCTTTCATTTAGCACCCGCGAAAACCCAAGAAACAATGTATATATATATATATATATATATATATATATATATATATATATATATGTATATTATAAATTATATAAATTGTAAATGTCAGTTGTTATGAATGAAAATGAATGAAAATTATGATTGTAGACGAAGTAAATTAAAATCAACCGAACAGGTTAAGGGTGACAGGTCATTATGAGGTAGAAAACAAGACGGTATACCTTCACCTTGGAACCCTTGTGGACAATATCGGAAACTGGGAATGTGTGATTCGAAGAATACAGCTGGAAAATCGGCAACTTACCATTTGAGCAAAACTTGGTGTGACAGAAAAATCACGAGACGCACGAAGATCAGACTAGCTAACCTTCTAGTTTCCTCCATTCTACTTTACGTCTCTCAGACATATACCAATCGGGAGGAAAATTGATGGCGTACTGATGCTTTCGAGATGTGGACGTAGAAACTTTTGCTAGGAATTCCGCGGACAGCTGATCGTACCAACACCTCGTGTCTACAAGAAATACTTCCCAGCATCGTGTTCTCTCGAATTCTTTCATTTTTTGGCCACTTCCGGAGAGAAAATAATACAGAACGGTTGATAGTTCAGGGAAAACCAGATGGCAAGAGGCGAAGGGGGTGCCCTCCAAAGCGTTGGCGGATGTCATTAAGAAATGGTTTTGGGTCTAACAGGCAAACGAAACAGACGGAGTGATGCTGTTAGATATGTCATACAGCAAAGGGAGGGGATAATGCATGAATCACAAAATATCTGCTAAGATGTTGTGAATAAGATGAAAAAGAGGAGAACATCCTATATATTAAAAACGAAACATTTTAGAACCTACAGAATGGTTATCATCACTCATGGAAGGGACATTCAGCTTAGTGCTCTTTAATTAACGTTTATCATCTTTCTACAACTGCATTATACAGCACCCTATTATTATTCCCCTTGAGTTCCTTAATGTCGTTATATTGCGTGTTATAGTTTAGTTCCCAAATCCGATTTCCATAATAGAACTTTATTGCTCTCTCTTATCTACATCTCTTTTTGTACCTCAAGGTTTGTAATACTGTGCTTATGATGACCGCTAGAAAAAAGTCTCTTTTGTATTGTCTTCTTCAACCATGTTTCACTTAATTCTTAATTCGAAGTCACTTTCACTATGTAGGTGCTTTTGTTGAATGCAAGCTATGTCGACCTATGCATGATATATCTCTTCTTGTTGTTTAAATGCGTAGTATACATCCTGTTACTTTCATTGTTCAGTATTTTGTGTTTACTTTTCTTATTACCAGTTTTTCTACTGTGTTTCTTGGGGTACTTTATGTTAATTGTTTTGAATTTGGGTATCTTGAACTGTGTATATTTTTTATATTTTCTGTTTCATTTCTGCTTCCAGTATTTCTGTGTCTTATACTTTAAGACGTGGTTGTCGTTTGTTGTTTTCTGCAGATTGTTAATGAGTTTTTATTTCCCGGAGGTATCAGCATCATTGGCGATAGAAGACAGAATGCCAGGAATATACTTTCATGGAACATCATAATATCAGAGTAGTCTCAAGAAGCTATTGTTCATAATCTCTGTTATCGTATTGGTGATATTTTTCGATTCTAAAATAACGCACTTTGTGTTTTTGACCTTTGTTGTTTGTATTAGGTATGTTACAAATCCCAATCGTTTGTTTCTTATTGTTTTCAATTTGCATAATATGTATGAAGTAGATATGTGAATATTAAAATCAAATAAAACGTGTTTATTGAAATTATTTAAATGATGTTTACAACACGAATAATCAGTACAAGACTAAGTTGAAAGTTACATTGATTTGATTAATTACGATACCATGTGAATGATTTAATCTGATATTTTGTATGGTTTACAATGTATTTTTATTTTTAACGATTGAGACTAACAATTGATTTTTTTTTATGCCAAAGAAAATTATGAAATAAAAGCAAACAGAATATATTTCATTTTTTAAAATATCTATGTAGATCATATTTTGAATTCAACTAGTCAATCAAGAAGAAAGAGCACAGTTCTCCCAATTTAGCACGTATATATCGTGCCGGACACACTGATGTTGACTACACCTCGCTTCATAAGAGGAGCTGCGTCAATTAATCCAGAATTGTTAGTTAGACACGGACACCTCGTTTAGCTGAAAGCTGCTTTATTTGCGGGAATTAAATCTGCTACAGTCGTTCGTAACCAGAAATATGGCGCAGGGAAAATAATCCTCACTGTCGTCACATGCGAGCACAACGTTTTGGCTCATATTGTGATCCGGGGCTGTTGCAAACAGCAGTTTAGGGGTTCAACTGTGAAGTTACTACTTGATTATTACACGTACACGTTATCTCTGCGCATTTTTTACTGCTGGAGTTTATATAACAATACACTAAACGCATTCATTATTTATCAATAAATTTGAAAATTATTTTAACAAAAATTAGAGTGAACGTTATACTCTTCGCCGAATTTATTGAACTTTTTATATAAATCTTGCACATTCTATAGGATACTCCCCAGAAATAGACCACTTTTCACTTTTTTGTGTCTGTGTAATATAGCATACGCGATTTTCTAGAAAATGGCGGAGGATCCGGTGATATTCCTATATTACACACACACACACACACACGCACACACACACACACACAATAGGTCTGTTTCTGGGACTCTATGTATTTCGACATGCTGAATACGAATCAGGGTATCCGTTTAGTTCCGTTACCCACCAGTTTTTAGTAAATCGCGGAAATAACCTGAATTATGAATTTTTTAAACTCATTATTTTCGCGATTTACAAAAAAATTGTGGCCAATGGAGCTAAACGGACACCGGATGTGCCTTCTGTATCCACTTTAGTAATATTACTTGTTTTCTAAATTTTTAGTGTGTACATATGTATGTATGTATGTGTATTAGTAATAGTCGCAATTTATATAAGCTCTTAAATTTATGTAATTTCCAGGGTATGGTTGAAAAATGCCTATGCAATATCATGTCCTTTTGATGTATATATGAGTAATTCTTCAATGTAAATCACTTGTAATCTTTATGTATATACTCAATAAATATTATTATTATTATTTTTGTTAAAAACCAGTCACCCTTCTCTGTGGCTCCGACCCTCACAGAGGGGAGCTGGTAGTACCGGCAGCCACTCCCCACACCCGTGGGGTAAGTGACTACTGGGTCCGGGAATCGTGTGCCCTGAGCAGACGTAATGAACCGAGGATGACGGCCTTCTGCATTCTGCGGGCTAAGACCTCTGCCGAATTTCGGCATGCCGGTGTGATCTTAAGTTCCGAAAGCAGTGTGTGTGTCTCGTTCCACCGAGGGCTCCTATAATCAGTACCACTATCTTAACAGTATGGTCTGGATACAGTCTGCGGAGTTCGAAGAGCAGATCTCGATATTTTGTCCGTTTTTCCGCCTCCTTCAAGACAATGTTGTTCTCCGCGGGAGCCGAGAACTCCACGACAAACATTGTCTTGAGTTGATGGTCGAGGAGTACTACGTCAGGCTGGTTGGCTTGTATTTGCCTGACGGTGGGAAAAGAGTAGTTCCAATAGATTAGACACTTCTCATTTCCCACAACGGACTCAATATCCCCCGGAGCGTAAGGCAGCACTGGTGTTTCGTCTATCCCATACGAGTGCCTTAAATGGTAATAAAGCACTCGTAATGCTCCGTCGTGCCTTTGGATATAGGCCGAGACTGCATATGTCGGGCAAGCCGACAGCAAGTGCATAAGAGTCTCTGGCGCCCTGCGGCAGGCCCTGCAGCTGACATCAGGGACCTCTATACCCATGACACGACTACGATAGACGAGGGTGTTAAATACACCATCCTGGCAAGCCATTATGAATCCCTCGGTCTCAGACTTCAGCCCGGCTGACCTTAAGAAGGCAAAGGTCAGCCTTTCGGATAAGCCAAGGTTCTCTATTTTTTATAGAAAACTCCATGCATTGGCTTATCCGTGTGAAGCTGCAGAAAGATGTCGTGTTCTGCAGCTTTAATTTGGGCTTTTCGTCGAGCAGGTTCCAACTCGGTGACAGAGTCGGGATTTACCCGCTCGACGTCGAAGGAGAGACCAAGTTCATCGGCTGCTCTTTGTGCTGCCTTAAACAAAAAGGCTCCTGTTCCTGCACTTTCATGGTCCCGGACTATGCAGAGGAGGGGATCCGAACTCCTGATGACCTTACAGGCTCCATCCAGAACCATCCTATTATGGAGACTCTCCAAACTCAAGAGTCCACGGCCTCCCCGATGTCGTGGGAGGTATAGCCGTGGAACGGACGATTTAGGATGCAAACTTCTATTGAGATGCATCTTCTTGCGGGTTCCTACGTCAAGTTGACGCAACTCCTCTCGAGTCCATTTCACTACTCCAAAGGAGTAGAGTAGGATCGGAACGGCAAGCATGTTGGTAGCAGACACCTTGTTCTTCCCCGACAGTTCTGAGGACCAGATCTGTCGGAGTCGGTGCTGATACTTGCCGCGGAGAGCGTTTTTCACTACACCCACTTCTTGGGTGGAGCGTTGCTCGACACCCAAGTAAGTGTACGACTCTCCGGCATCTAGATGATGTAAGATGCTTCCGTCCACGAGCTGCGCGTCCTCTCCGTAGTTCCCGCATCGTCCTCTCTTGAGATGGATCAGTACACATTTGTCTAACCCGAACTCCATACCGACAGCCTGCGTGTACTCCTGTACCACCCTGAGGGACTGGTATAGGTCCCTCTCTCCGAAGGCATAAAGTTTAATGTCATCCATGTAAAACAGATGGGTGACCTTATGCCTCCTATTGCCGGGGGTACCGCAGTTGTATCCACGGATTTTCCGGAGCGAAACGGATAATGGCATATTATTATTATTATTTTACTGCTTCACAGGGTTTTTTCTTCCCTGGGGTAAAGGCAAGAAGCCATCGGTCCTCTGACAAGATGGTTTGCTCTTTTTGCATTTAATTCATTCGACTTTCTCCTAGAACCCTTCTGACAATGGCACATGTGTCCAAGATTACCGATTTCTGGATAGGTATGAATAGTTCCCACTGTAAGCCAAGTTGACTGATGCTGTTTTTTAGCGTCTTAGGTATCTCTCCGGTGGCTCCCACAACTATAGGTGCAATGACTACAGAGTCCATGTTCCACATTTGACGGATTTCATCTGCCAATGGGAGGTACTTGTTTATTTTCTCACTGTAAGTTTTTGCAATGTTAGCCGCAATGTTAGCCGCTAGCGGGACGGCGAAGTCAACTATGTATGAATTATTATTATTATTATTATTATTATTATTATTATTCGTGTTCAGCACATCGAAATACATATAGGTTACCCAATGGAGTACCAAAAAAGACCACTTTTTTATTTTGTGTGCCTGTGTAATCTTTTGGATGCAAATTATAAAATGATTCGAATCCTCGTAAAGAATTATTATAATCCTCATAAAAAATTCAGTGATTCGAATCGTTTGTTTTAAAATATAAATCCTTTACCGTGTTTCGGATACTTTTTGCGCAGGCTCAGGACTTCGAAATTTTAATCCTGTCTAAAATGAACTAAATATAATATAGCTTTTATTTGATAATTGTTAGCATTAGTATTACTTTTATTTTTTTAACTTTATGTGGAAGACTTTGTGGTAACTTTACGATAAAGTGCAATTTATTTTTTTTATGTTATTAATCAATACTTAGGTACATAATTAAATTAGCATCTAATATTTGGTATACTGTATAACTATACTGTTACAATAATTTTAAAGTCACTGATGATTTAGTCCAATCAATGAATGCCCAAAAGGGGATTGTAGGGAACATTGAGGGGGGGGGGGGGGGGGAGAATTTTCCTCTTCAGGAATGTGTTGGGGGTAATTTGGAGGTAAACGTACTAAAAGTCTCCTCCCCTATCCCCGCCGCTTCAGAGGGGAGGGGGGTGGAAAGGTCCCGTTTTTCGATTCTTCGCTCATAACTCGGAAATGATGCATCGTATGGTAAAAAATAATCTATGCAAAATTAAACATAATTAAATTTTCTACAAGAATGTTTATATTCATTTTCTTCCTATGAGTTATTGTTTCTGAGATATTCGCCAGTGAAAAATCGATAATTAATAAATAAATGAATTAGGTACATGGAATTTTTCTATCAAGACAGTTTAGCGTGGCCTGCTAATAAATCACAGTCACAAAACAATCTTTATTTTACAATACTCGACGTATATACTAGCGTAATATTTTGTCGAAATCTATAGGTTTCCTTAAATATACAGTATAACTCACTCAAAATGAAGACACCCTCATAACTTTTTTATTTTGTTTCCTATTTAAATCAAATTTTACTGAAGTATAGAACAAATTAGGATCTACTTATGACAAGAAAAACATTCGTCTGATACAAAGGCAAAGGCACCTGCGGTACCAAAATATGCAGAAAAAATAAAACGTTTTGAATGTTAAAAATTCTAAAAAAATGCATGGCATCGGCGCCAACAACGTACATATACCAAAATTTGATTTGATTATTGATGGGGGTTTTCTCATACATAAGCTAATCTGGCAAAGGAGATCCTCAATTTGTGGTGGATACGTGAAATTCGTAAAGACCCAATAATATGATTTTTAATTTTTTTCCACATATTTTGGTACTGCAGGTGGCTTTGCCCTTGTAGCAGGTGAATGTTTTCTGGTCATAAGTAGATCCTAATTTCTCCTATACTTCAGTAAAATTTGATTCAAATCGGAAACAAAATAAAAAAGTTATAGGGAGTCTTCATTTTAAGTGGGTCATACTGTATATATAAGGAAATATATAGATTTCGACAAAATATTACGTTAGGAAATACATCGAGTGTTGTAAAATAAAGATTGTTTTGTGAATGTGATTTATTAGCAGGCCACGGTAAACTGTTTGGATAGAAAAATTCCATGTACCTAATTAATTTATTTATTAACTATCGATTTTCACTGGCGAATATCTCGGAAACTGTAACACATAGGAAGAAAATTAATATAGACATACTTGTGGGAAATTTAATTATGTTAATTTTGCATAGATTACCTTTTCCTGCACGACGCATCGTTTCCGAGTTATAAGCGAGGAATCGAAAAAATGAACCTTTCCACCCCCCTCCCCCCTGAAGCGGCGGGGCTAGGGGCGGAGACTTTTAGTATGTTTAACTCCTAACTATCCCCAACACATTCCTGAAGAGGAAAATTCTCCTCCCCCCCACCATGTTCTCTACAACTCTTTCGTTGACTGGACTAATTCAGATTTGTGATCTACAAAAGGATTCAATAATTTTTTTATATAAAAGTATTCGAACCTAGTATCCGTGATTCGAATCCTTTTTGATGATTCGGTTCCGTGAATCGAATCCATTTTCAGAGGATCGGGTCCAACTCTGCCAAATTATAATATAAATTTTGTAATGATGGATAAATTGAAATGGTAATAGATGGAGGAAGCGAAAAAGTACAAAGAAAGAAAATATTAATGCGATGAAAAGCTAATGTGATCGTCGGCTTTGTAATAAGAGCCTCTCGAGTTTAATTTTGATCGAACTAGAATAAATTTAGATTCGTGTCACAAGTTAATTCATAGTCTCATTTACATTTTATAAAATCTAATCAAATATATCTAAACATTCTTTCTGTCACTTTAGAACAAATTTGGAATATTTTTCAATTATTTTGTTAATGCCAAAAATGGTACAAAATCCTCAATATGTTAACTAATGCGGATATAAATCTCCTTTACGTAACTTAATTAACGGTTTATGGAGTAAACATTTATAAAGATTTTTTCAAAAGATTAGATTTATGAATTGTAATACCTAAGTCATGAGTTCCTAGAGTTTCATAATACTCACTATACATATTTATAATAAAACAAAGTAAAACGTAATTCAGTGTTTTATTTTATGCCATTTTTTTTTCAGAAACAGGGTAAATACAAACATAAACAATTCGGCCAATATTGTTACGTGTTTACATCTCTTTTGTAAAAACCCTGTATCGTGGATCCGGAAATTATAACACTAAACACTAGTTTATTAACTTACGTACTAATTACAACAATTAATTACTTTAGTAATATTACACTAAGTACTATAATTCACTACTTTAGTCACTTAATCACTTTACAATTTTTTCGATCTTACTGAACTTGCTATCAAAACTAAACTGTCTTCTGAACTAAACTCATGCCTTTATATACCCAAAGATGAGGGATCCAGAATAGTCTATCGTGGATCCGGAAATTATAACACTAAACACTAATTTATTAACTTACGTACTAATTACAAAAATTAATTACTTTAGTAATATTACACTAAGTACTATAATTCACTACTTTAGTCACTTAATCACTTTACAATTTTTTCGATCTTACTGAACTTGCTATCAAAACTAAACTGTCTTCTGAACTAAACTCATGCCTTTATATACCCAAAGATGAGGGATCCAGAATAGTCTGTCATGTCATCACTCTCTAGATATTTCCAGAAGTCCAGATTATAACACCGCGCGCGCCATATCTGAGATGATTGCCGAACCAACCAACTGAATTGTTCTTTGTTTACTGTCCACCTTTTGAACTCGGAGGGAACGCTCATAGATGTCTCTGGAGGTATAAACATCTAACAATATCAATGATTCATAAAACTTTTTATAACATAAAATATGTGATCTCGTAAATTGTTTCAAATGTTCAAATGTAAATTATTCGTCGTTGATAATAATCTCAAAGAGTATTGTTATGACTTCTGGAAAACAGAGATCAGCTAAATTTCACATATATCTGACTAGGAGCATTTATTTTAAATTTTAAATTTGGGAAAATATTATGAACTTCATTAAATGTTTTTTCATTTTCTTAAAATATGTTGATGAATATTTAATACATAAAAATGCCTCAAGAATATAAGGAACTTTTATAACTGAGTTCTCAATCAAACAAATGAAACTATTTCTAGATATTTTAAAACCTTAACTTTGTCGGATGTACTGCTTTACAAACCGCTCTACAAACTGTATTATATCCTTACTGGACATTATAAGTTTCATTGCAGTTCTAGTAACTGTTTTGAAACTTTAATACAACTTTAACATGTATTTGTTGCCTTAAACATTTAAATATAGATTTAAAAACGGCTCAAATACTTAATCCTAAAGTTATAAATTTTGGATTTATAAACATAGTATCTATTGCAGTTTTTTGTAGTTATTAAAACGTTAAGGTTTGATAACATTTAAAAGCCATATTTATCATGTGCAAATGTGGGAAATGCAACCAACATATTGTTACTGAAAAAATGCCATACTAGACAACTACACTATCCGATATTTTCTTATTTTGGAGCCTAGCATTTTAAAATAGTTCTGGAACTGCGTAATGTCAAAAATAAATGTGAGTGTATTTTTAAAAAATTATTTCATTTTTTTAAATTTTAAATTATTTCCGTCCTTTATTAAGGTAGAACAATTATATTCGCAAACAGTATTCGTTTGCACATAATTTTAAATATCAGATTATTCCTAATAGCTCATGAGGCCCAAATGTATCATCTATACCGCAAATTTATAAGAATCATATCAATCATCGTTTTAGTTTTATGCGTTCACATTATAACTCAACTGGTTATCAATAAAGAAAAATTATTGCAGATTTGCACGTTTGATTATTCATAGCTTGTTGAGACACTGATTTAAATAAAACAAGATAGTCCAATGCAGGATTTTTTGAATTTCTTATACTAAAAACTAAAAAGTTTACCCTTTGAAACTTTCCGCTAATGATTTTTTTTAAGAATAGTCTCATGAAAATGGCGTTACTTCTAGTATAGTATATTCCTTTTACAGTTATTCATTTTTTCTCGAGATAATAATTTTTTTCTATTATTTTTTTTTATTTATTTATTTTTTTTCTTTTTTCTTATTTCTGTGATGAAGTCATTCCAATAGATGAATTGTTGCTATTTCAAAGCATTTGTGTTTTAAAAAAATCAGAAGAAGAACTTCAGACATATACATGACTTTTGAGTTAGCTCCATATCATGTAACTCTGTTCGATCAAGGTTTAATGCGAAAGACAACTAAATAAAATTTTTATGATTTATTTACACAATATTAGTGTGAAATGATAACAATACATTTTCATATGTTATTGATGGAGGAATGTTATTACAACGTTGCAAATGGCAATTAAATGAAAAGTTCGAGACGATATGCAATTATACGATATTTAAGAAATAATTATGGAAACAATGTTTCGTCGTTTTTGATGGATATCGCACCATCAACTGTACTAAATCAGCTGAAAGATACCATCGATAATTGAAAAATGCCTCAACAGATTTAATTTTTGATGAAAATATGCCTTTAAAAAGTCGCCAAGAAAAGTTCCCTGCAAACAGCAATAACAAAAGCAGATGCATAGAAATGTTAAGGAAGAAACTAACTGATAATATTTTCTCGTGTCAAGCAGAAGGTGACATGATACATTAATCATACAAACGGCAATTAATGTTGAATCAGACAATGTTGTTGTTGCTGAAGATATTGATGATTTAGTTTTATTAACTGCTTTAACACCTCCTCATAAAAAAATATATTTTCTCAAACAAGCGAAAGCCACCGCAAAAATTCTAATAAAAGCCTTGAACAAACATTACCAATGTGTAAGGAGTATATTGTTTTACATAGGTACATTAATTGGATATGATACAACTTCAACGTTTTACAAAAAGAGTAAAAATAAATTTACTAAATTATTCGAAAATCGTACAGATTTACAAGATGCTGCTATTATCTTTACTAATGAAAATGCTGACGTCACTAATATTTTGCAATTGGGTATTTTATGCATTCTAGCATTATATGGTGACTGTAAAAATTAAGGAAATATAAATAATTTTCGATACCAATCGTCTCTTAAAGCTATAAGTAAAAATACCTGTGTCAATTTGGCAGATTACCATTGATACCCACACTCGATGCTAGTTCAGTGCATATAAAAAGAGTGTATTTACAAGTACAATTGTGGATGGGACACGATAAGTTGCCAAAAGAATGGGGATGGAAAAAAAAAGATAATTCACTAGTACCAGTTACAATGAACCAACCACCAGCTTCTGAAAATTTATTGAAAATGATTTTTTGTTCATGTAAAATTGGGTGTAGCTCTGCTTGTGGGCGTAGAAAAAGTGGCTTAAATTGTTTTATAGCATGTTTACTATGTAAAGGCTTAAAGGCTTAAAGGCTGCTTAAATGCTCCACCAATGATATTAATGAATGGCATCGAAAACGAAAACGTCGCGTCGGAGACAATTAGTTTACATAATTATCCTCGTAATAAAAGTTTATAATTATTTAGGTCATTAAAATTTATAATAATTATTATTTAGTTAATAAATTATTTTCTATAAAAAAAATGATGTATTTGTAATATTTAACGTTTCTTTCATTTATTTCGCTTTTTGGAGCTTCTGCTATCTTCAACTTAATTTTAGAAAGTTTCATTTTTTTTACAAATTCCTTATAAGCAACCTCGAAAACTATAACAATCATTATTTTCTTAAAAGAAATATTTAAAAATTTCGATAATTGTATTTTTCGTTGAGATTTCTACAAATTTTAATTTTTTTTAATTTACAGATTTTCAAAATTACGATAATTTTCAATGAGTAAGCTTGTATTGTTATCATTTTACACTAATATTTATTGCATTAGAAATTTAAAAAAAATCATTCAAATCCATTCATTATTCATTTCTAATGACTAATTGCACTGGGCTAAGACTGTTTTTGTCGATTTAAACGTTAAACCAGGAATTAAAGAAAATACGATAGGTATACTCCTATTAGACTGTGTAATACATATTCTACCGAACTAACTTAATATCGCATAAACAAGAACGCCATTTTACATCAGATATGTCAAAATTGTGGCAACCTTAGTGAATACGTTTAAAAACGTTATCCCTACACTAGATTTCTGGTTGTAGCACATAAATGTATAAATCTGAGTAACTGCCCAAGTGGCACAGTGTGGACTATGAAGTTTTCACAGCTAAATTTTGTCTACCAAAACGTTTAGCTGTAATTTGGATTTGGAATCTCAAAGCGTTTTATTCAAAATATTTTTACTGCTATAACATTGCCATAACATAATTAAACAATCAAATCGCTGCTTGTTATTAAGATATCTGGTTAGTTGCAATGTGCCTTCTAGAGCTCTTACAACAGCTCAATAGCAGCCGGACCAACTAGTAGTGACTCTTGATTATACTGTGTTTAAAGTACTGCTAATAAAATGTGGTTTGACAGCTAAACTATATTTTCCACATTTGTTCGGGATTGGCATTTACTGCTAACTATTATGTAAATTAGCGGCCATATTTCCTGTAAAAGACGAGAATTGAGAGGGCAGCCATTTTAAACAATATTCATTTTTTTTACATTTATTGCCTTGACTTAATTTTTTGCAATAAAAAAGTGCTGCAGTATTCTCTAGTGGACACAACATTAAGAAGTTAGTAATTTTAAACAATTTTCTGTGAAATACATGAAAAATTATAATTCTCAGAAGATTAATAGTTTTATAAGAATAGAAAATGTCTTCGAACATACAGAAGTATCACATACACATTTAACGAAAAAGTGATAACCGCATGCAATTTTATGCACAATTCGTCGTCAAAATCGTGTTGATATTTTTATAAGTACATGTACAATAAGGTACATGCATTCATTTTCATTTTAGTATCCAATAATGTCTATTAGGTAATTGTGCAGCCAAACTGTTTATCATATGTACTCTCAAAAATATACAGTTCAAAGGGTGCAATATGGTTCTTCCTCCAGCTAAATAGCTACAGTTATAAGGCTTCAGCAACATTTTCACAGCAAGAAAATATTGTATCACTTTGACTGTTAGCTGCTATAGCTAAATAACTACCAGTTCTTGTTGTCGCAATGTTGGCGCAGCTTTATTACAGCTTCTTGTGCTACTTGGGATAAGCTAATATTGTGATCATAGAATCCAAAGGAAACAGATAAGGTAATCTTAACAATGCACACAAGTAAAATTAGAAATTTTTAAAACCCGCGACCATGTGTCATTATCAACCATCTCATAACGTACAATCATCTCATAAAGAAAACCACATCGATGTCGGTTGAGACCTTAGAGAGCTACGTGAAAATAATTATTGATCATGTGCAGCTCTCTGAATGCCTGCCGAGATGAAACCTTGCTAAAAACATTCTCAACAAAATACTCTTTCAAATAAAGAAAACCGCATCAAAATCGAATCACCTGTAGAAGAGATACGAAGCCACGGACAGGGAAACATACAAACACACGTCAAACTTATAACACTTCTCCTTTTTGTGTCGGGGGTTAAGATGTAAATTACATCCTCAGTTATTATACTCTTCGCACAAACGAAGAGTATATATTGTATTTGATCGGCACATTTCTAAAATCGTAAATATCGCTCGTAGAGAAAAAAAATTCATATCATTGTGTTAGTGAACGAATTCTGAACAACTTTCAAAATGTCCGTCTGTCCGTCTGCCCGTCCGTCACGTTTCTTGTAAGCACGATAACTCAAGAAAGAAAAATCCGATTGTGCTGAAATTTGGACAGTAAGTTAGTATTGGTTAGAGGAAGAATCCTATTGTTTTTGAAAATCGATCAGTAAATAAATATGTTATTGATGGTTTAAATTTGAAATTTTTTTTTTGTTTTTTATGTTTTTGTAAGAAATCTGGTGAAATGATATTTCATTTTAATATTTAAATATTTTTATATTTTACAAATATACATTTTATAATGTAATATACAACCGTGGAAATATAATTTTAGCTCTTATAATGTAAAAATTTACGTTTTTTACGTGTTAAGTGGTGGAGTAGTTCTTACGCTTTTGACTCGGAATCCAAGGGTCCCGGGTTCGAAACTCAAATGGTACAGTTTTTTTATTTTTACTTTATTTTACACTGAGTCTTTTATCAACTAAATTCGTACTGTAAAATTAAAAATGTCTAAACCTAACATTATTTACAAACAACTGCGTGTAACAATTATATAAAAAGTTCAGTGAAGAGGCGAAGAGTACGTTTTTAGCTTGTTTTAAGTTGACATTACACCTTCAACTGTGCAATGCGGAGGGAGAATGGTAAGTGCCCCTCAAAGAGTCGGTCGAACAAAGTAATTAGAAAAAGTTCGACATATACAGTGATACTTGTGGTTACACATCTTTAGTAGATATTAGGTAATTACTTAGGCATAAGATTTATATTAAAAAGAAGAGGTACATTTTTTAATATATTGTGTTTGTCTACAAAGGTTCGATCGTCATTCCAGCACCTTCTTCTCGACGAGTCGGCTATGGTGCCTGATTGTGAGTGCACACAAAAAATTCCTTTCATCGTTAATGACATCGGAAGACCCACGAATGCGGAGTCGAATCATAATGCAGAAATTTTCCAGTGGATATAAATGAGTTGGAGATGTATTATATAGAAAAGGCTTTGACGTGTTGACGATGTAAATAGAATCCAGCATGCCGTGTCACATCTGAAGCTTTATCCTGATTTCAACGAGAGTTGTGCTGAATGGGAGAAAAATTGAATTCTGGATCAGCTATAGGTAGGTACATATTGTTCGATTATAATGCTACAAAATCAATATCAAATAAACAGCACTCGTTGCATTTAATATCATTTAGGAAATTGAAAAATGTGTTGAACTTATTGTAGCTTAAGGAAAATTATTAACTTGTCCTCGACTGCAGATAACAATTTACTTTGTTTTGTATTATGTTCTATGTTGACCTCTAAAAGTTTGCCAAAGTCTAGGAAACTTCTTGTATATGTCGGCAATGAATATCTTAATATTGAACACGTGCATCGCACATTGATAGAAGGATTAAATATCTTTTTTCTAGCCTGTTTAGTACATTAGATACTTCTTAGAGTACATGTATGCTGGTTGGAAAACAAGGTAATTGCTGCCTTGATTAGTCGATAACACAGCCCCACAAAAAAAAATGTTCAAAGCAGCAAACTAGACCCATGCATCCCTATGTATTTTCAGTCGCTGAATCCGAATTCAGTCAAAAAAAAATCATTAGCTAGAGCCAAAAAACATCCCTGAAATGAGGTAAAAAGAAGATTAAGCTACGAGAAAAGTTGTTACATCTTAATCAATCGAATTATACAAATTAAGGTTAAACAGCAGCGTATATACAATAGATATGAAACACACCCCCAGGGAGGGGCGAAAACTAGCCCCCATATATAAAAAAATCAATCCAAAACAGCAATGACTACTGAAAAAGCTTGAAATATCCAAGTTTTGTTAAAGTGATAAGAAACTGCATCAGGTCCGACGTAATCTTCATAAACTGCTCCTATAGGGTTGAGAACAACCACCCCCAAGTTTAAAGGACACGAGAAAAACAAGAAAACACGTAAAATCCAACAGGAAATTGCATAGTACTCTAAAATAGAACTAGAAACTTACGCACCGTCAACGTCCTACAGTGTCAACCTTCAGAGGGCGTGAAAACTACCCCCATTTAAGATTCAACTTGAAAAAAGCTGTAGTGACCCTCGGAAAAAGTTAGAAACTCCCTAGGTTTGTAAAAGTGAGAAGAGTTGGCAGTAGTTTTGACTCAATTATTGAAAACTATCCCAACAGCGCTGCCAAAAATCACCCCTTGTTTTAAATGTTACAGAAAAACAAGAAAATCTAAATATTTCCATTTTTATATATGCTAGGATTGGTTAAAATTGCGTATAACTCATAGTTAGATTTAGTCACGTACCACTGTTGTTATTCAATTCCACTCCCCTAGGGGGTGAAAACTACCCCCTGTGTGAGAAACAACTATAAGAAATTACAGTGACTTCTGAAAAACTGGAAACATCTGCGTTTTGTTTTTCCAGCATCCTACGGATGTAGAGGTGCCATCTCGCAAACCCGTGAGGGTGGTTTTCAAGCACAGAGTCGAACATAATCTAGTTTCTTCTCACTTCCACACAACGCAGATGTTTCGAATTTTTATAGAAGTCACTGTAACTTTTTATAGTGAAATCTTACATAGGGGGTAGTTTTCCCACTGTAAGACGTTGATGGTACGTAAGTTTCTAGTTCTATTTTAGAGTACTACGTAATTTCAGCCAACCAAACTCAGAGGTGGTTGTTCTCAACCTATAGGGGCAGTTTATGAAGATTACGTCTGACCTGATGCAGTTTCTTATTGGTTTAACAAAACTTAGACATTTAGAGCTTTTTCAGCAGTCAATGCTGTTTTGGATCGATTTTTTATATATGAGGGCTAGTTTTCGCCCCTCCCTGGGGGTGTGTTTCATATCTATTGTATGTACGCTGCTGTTTAACCTAAATTTGTATAATTCGATTGATTAAGATATAACAACTATTCTCGTAGTTTAAACTTCTTTTTACCCCAATCCAAGGGTGTTTTTGGCTCTAGCTAATGATTTTGGCGGTGTACGATTTTTTTTGACCTCGGATCGGATTCAGCGACCGAAAATATATAGGGATACATGGGCCTGGTTCGCTGCTCTGAACATTCATTTTTTTTGTGGGGCTGTGTAATGTGGCGAAGGAGCCAGTGTAAAATTCCATCGAAATTGCGTTGGATTTGGTAAAAAAATTAAAAATTATAAACGGTGAATCTAAAATGGCTACCGTAATTGCAGATTTACATGAAATTGGATATATGGAGATTGCAGGATTCTCTGATAACCAGCCTGACGTTAAAGTTTGAAAATTCAAAACGATGGATGTTATTTTACTGCGTAGAAGCTAAATAAAAAGCTCACTAAAAAGGATGAAAAAAAAAAATGGTCGGCTGTCTAAAAATTATGAAATAAAATTTCACTGTCGGCGTCGCGCTGCCCAGTTAATTGAACCTTATTACCTAATATTGGGCTACGACCCCGCAGACGACACAGAACATTTTATAGTGAAATCTACAAAAACTTGAAAAATGAATAATTTCTTTTTTAATGAGTTCGTGGAAGTATATAGAATAATATCCTTAAAAGTTTACATTCCGCTCGGATGCAGAACATAAAAAAAAAGTGAAAAAAAAATTTTTTATCAATTTTATCAAAATGTTGAAATTAAGTCAGGGTAGGAAAAAATAAAAAATACAGGTGGATAGACCACGTGTTTCTGAACAAAAAATCTTCTAATAAAATTTCTCGCTAAAGCCACGGTATTCCTGGAAAAAAAAATAGTGAAGTAACTTTGTCACTCTGTGCGGCCAAGCGCACGGTTAAATGCATACTACGGAACCTCTAAAAATTCTTAGCAATTCCAACGAGTAAAATAAAGCTTTTTCTCTTTCTGATTATACATTTTTAACATTTTTTCTTAGTGAATAGAAGGATAAATAGTGAGTATGGAGGGAAAATATATAATTATGAACGCATCAACAGACACCACACATAGCCGCTGAAACGCTCGCATGAATTTTTACGTGCCTTTACTGTATTGTATTTATTACAGGTACACCTATCTACATTTCAGCTATAACCAATGGATTCCTTATACATTTGTTAATGTATTGAAAAAGTTCCAGAATTTATATTCGAAACAATCAAAGATATTTTCCTAGTTATAAGGATAAGATCGTGAAAACCGCAATTTCCTATCATGTTCTGATTGATCATATTTTCGAAAAAATGCATGCAAGTAAACGAATTTGTGTTTGAACATTCAGTATACATTTTTTCTGAAATAGTGATATTTTATTTTTTCCAATGGGTCAAGTTCTCCGCATGTTACAGCATCCAATATATATATTTATCAAGAAAATCATCAAGCAAGGAAATTAAAATGATTTAGATATACTTTTTTGTGAATCCGCGTTACTACCACTTAATAAACCATAATAATTATGAAGTGTACATACTTTTTAACAGTTCTCAGTGGAAAAAGAATTTTTTTGAAGAGCTTTTATTTTTTTCTATATTTTTTTTTTCGACGATTGAGTTCGGGTGTGATAAAGCTACAATTTCCATCTTTTAAACGAACCAGCACTCACATGGATTGAACAAATTCTGATTTAGTGACATGTAATTCAGTGCGTCGGTGTCACAGTCATGAGTATTCAAGCGCGCACACGCATGGATTTCGATGGATGGAGTTATAACGTTACACTTGACTATTTTTTTCCGGGAAAACCGTGGCTTTAGCGATAAATTTTGTTAGGACATTTTTTGTTCTTAAATACGTGGTCTATCCATCTGTATTTTTATTTTTTCTTAGCTTGACTTAATTTCAAAATTTTGAAAAAATGGATGAAAGAAAATCTTTTCTTCACTTTTTTTTTTATGTTCTACATCCGAGTGAAATGTAAACTTTTCAGGATATTTAGTCCCTTGAGGTAAACCAAAAAAAGGCAAAAAGCCCAAAAGTTCTGCGACCGGACCGCAAGATATCTTCCCACCATTTTCGAGGGCGGGGAACACGATGGTGACAATATTTTCTGACCTGCCCTTCAAGAACTACCCCTAAACCGGATCCGATTTTCCGATGCTAAGTATTTTTTTATTGGAAAATTTTATTAACGAAAGTTGCTCAGAATTGTCCAAAAACCCTAAATCCAAAATTTAATTAAAATAAAAAAATATTGAAAGTTAAGAAAAAATAATGTCCAAGCCCAAAAATGTCATTTAAATGGGTTTTTTTTGTTTAAAAAATTTATGACAATTTTTTTTTAAATTAAACCAAGCTGCCAGGTAGTTGTCAAGTAATTATTAGCTTTTTATATTTTTTAAATTTATCATTTTTTAAGTTTTTCAATTTTTTTATTTTGATGAAATATTGGGATTAAGGTTTTTGGACAATTGTGAACATCTTTGATTAATAAAATTTTCCGATAAAAAAATGCCGAGCACCGGAAACTCGGAAACAGGGGTGTTTTTTTCGGTTTAGTGGTTGGAGGGTAGGTCGGAAAACATTGACACCATCGTATTCCCCGCCCTCGAAAACGGGGGATACATATCTTGCAGTCCGGTCGCAGAACTTTTGGGGTAAAAGCTTTACCTCAAGGGAATAATAATTATTCTATACACTTGGACGAACTCATTAAAAAAAATTATTCATTTTGCAAGTATTTGTAGGAAAATACCTTCATTGACTGGGCTATCTGTGTAAAAATGAATAAACAGCAAATTCAAACGTATTTTTATCCGAATTAAATACCGGTTAAGAAGGTGAAATTTTATTTGATAAGTTTTAGCGACTTTTTTCGAAGGCGATTCAATTTTTTTTTCAAAAATTTTCTTTCACCCATTTTAGTGGTCTCCTTATTTAGTTTCTACACAGCAAAGTATCCGTCGTTGTGACTGTAACTTTAGGCTCGTTATAAGAGAAACCTGAAGTTACTGTTTCAAATCTCATGTAAATCTGAAAAAATATTGCAATTATCGCAGCCATATTAAATCCGCCATTTTTAATTATTAACTTTTGACAACAAATTCATTATCAGCTGCTCCTGAAATACCCAACTACCAATTTTAATGCAATTCCGAAGAAATTTGAATTTTTTATTCCAAAATTAAATTTAATGAAATTAAATTGTCACTAGCGATTTTGCCAAATTATTGTCTAAAAAAATCTTATTCCCAGTTTTTGCTCATCTTGTACTAGACGTAGCTTCATGAAATTAATGTGAGACCACCATCGAGCCGTATGAAGTACGCATGACTTGTTGAGTCTTTTAAACCTTCAAATATGTTTTATTTTGGACGAATTGCAAAAAAATGTCTAAATGATGTTTCTCGAGATTAAAAAAATGTCACAATTTGGACCTCAAATCCGTGTTCAGCGATTCAAAATACATGAGATATGGTATTTTGATCCCTGGAAAAAACTAAAATTTATTTAATATTTGAAAAATTTAATACTAAAGAGGTCGTAATTCGAAAACCATATATCAAAACTTCGTTAAATTTTGGATATAGGAGTTTTAGAGCATGCTGTTCAATAATATTGCATTAGTTTTTCAATAAAAAAATGCCTAATACGACTTCTCGAAAAATGAACCCTTTTCTTCTTAACAAAAATGCACGCCAATGACTGAAATAAGTTTTGCTTTATTCAAAAAATGATATAGTAATGGTCATTATCACTGATTCGATCCGGATGGCGAATACTTGAAATATACGCTGTATATTAAATTTTATGTAATTTGTAGAAATATTACAATTATGGCAGGTATATTGGATTCACCATTTTGAATTCTAGATTTATGACATCAGAGTTGGTATGAGCTACTCCTAAAGTTCCTAATACTCCTAATTTTAATGCCACTCCGACATATAATTTGTAAAAAAATATCTTATTTGCAATTTTTTCTCGCCTTATACTACACCAGGCTTAGATTGGGCCGGCGAGTTACCGAGTAAAACTCGGTGGGCCGGTCAACTCTGGTGGACCGCTCCAAGTTAATAGTGTGAACATTTATTTGAAACAAGAAATATTGCAAGAGATCTATTGTCGGCTGGCATACGATTTTTTGTGATTTTCTCTCCCCCGAATGCTTTGAGTGGGCCGATATAAGAAATCAAACTCGGGCTGAAAAAAAATCCCAATTCGGCCTTGTACTAGACATAGTTTGAAGAAATTATGGGACCACTGCCGAGCAGCACTATATGAAATAATCTCATCCTTGAGAGAAATGTAGAAAAAATTATTAAAATATCACCATATATCAAGGGCGGATCTGGACCTTGAGCTTGGGGGGGGGGGGGAACACTGAACCCAAAAAAAAATTTTTTTCATCCTAAAAAATTTAAAATGAAAATTTCTTGGGGGGGGGGGGTAATTACCATATTAAAATTTTTTTCTTCCCAAAATTAACAAAAATCATACCATTTTAAAACAAAAATTGATGATTTACAGAATCTTGGGAGGGGTAATTACCCCGTTACCCCTCCCCCCCTATAAATCCGCGCCTGCCATATATATTACTCATATTAATAATTTAAAGTAGTAGTGTTCAAAAATATTTATATCAGAATTGAATGTAACTTTATAGGGTGTTTTTGAAATACATCCATATATTCAGATCTATGAATACTCACTGATGTGATGTTCTTTCTGCCTCTAACCGCAACCTTAAATTATATATTCTCATCGGGCTGCCGCGCCGTTGTCAAACGGCAGTGACAGTGGTGTAGTGTTTGCAGCTGTTGAAATACCTACCGGTCGTTACGCGTACGGAGTAGTAACGAATAACTGTATTTTACGTTTTTAATAATGACGGATTTTTCAAACATTGTTTTTTGTTATGGTGCGTCAGGCTCATACAGGTACTTTACCAACGACGGTTATTCCTAATAATACGTATTCTTGACGAACGAATCTTTGTATCAGCTGTATAAGATTTAAGTGACCAGGGACATTTTCAAATCAAGGGCTGTCACTTGCTGTAACTATATAAAATATCAACTTTTTGTATGTTCGTTTTCAGTTTTCCTTATAATTTGATAATTTTGTGCAGCCTTGACAACGCTGTAATAAAAGTGAACATCTTACGTTGTGGTCGTCGAGATTAGAAGAATAAAGGTGATTCCAAAACTATTTTTGTTTTATTTTAAAATTTAAAAAAGTGGTATTGTCTTCACTTTACATAAGGACTTGCACATTAAAATGTATGGATGTATTACACAAATACCCCGTATAAATATTTTTATTATATTTCATAGTATGTTTTATATTCTTTATAAAAAATATTATGATGAATCTTGAATTGCTTTGAATTGAACGGAGTTTTGAGTATTCCTTTTTAAAGAGGAACTTTTACTAATCCCTTGTAATAAGCGAAAAAGTTCATCACTTATTCGACAAAGAATGCCTTCTCGTACTCGAAAAGTCCGACTTAAAGCTGATGACAGATCTTTTAATATTTTCCTATTGAGATATCATCTTAAGAACATGGGCAAGGCAGACGACGATACGTGCAGATACTGCAATAGAAACTACGGAACATATTCTTTGCGAATGAAATATGCTAGTCCACACTAGGCTAAAGTACCTAGAAAAGGTGGAACTAACGCCTGAAGACATATGAGAATTAGCTCCCAGGAAATTCACAAGCTTTGTAAAAAGTTTGGGAGTCCTAGGCAACAACTAATGGTAGGGTAATTCACAAAAGATCTTTTAGGTTGATGTGAAGAAGGGCTGAAAGAGCCGAGCGATCTCTTGATCAATCTACAATCACCAAGGAATACAGCTCTGTTGGAACCAGTTCCAGGTTTTTGGGCCCTTTAGGCGACGTTGACGATATCCCCTCCAACAGCTCAGAGTTCAGACCTCAACAGGGGATCACAGAAGCTCTTACTCCAAGACTTTTGTTAAGATACACGCCGTTCCCAATAGTGCGATCTTCTGAATTTCTTGCGCACTTGGTTAACCAGGCTGTTGTTGTGGATCCAGTCATGGCCCTTCTTAGCAGTCTTTGTATTTACTCAACTTCACAGTTTCCTCACGTTGGCGTTATTCGGGATGGAACACCGATCAGAAAACGATTTCTCCTTTCATCGATTCGCGCGAATTTCTTTGTCAGTTATAATCGATTTGTCCCACATTCATAAGTGTGACGTCGATAGTATTGACAAACTGTTCAGGAGTATATTCATAGTATTTTTGCGGCCTCGGTATGTTGAAGTGCTTGCACGTGACCCAGTGCAGATATCTGGCCTCACTGTTGTGCCAGTGAGTGTGATGGTCCCAACGTAGTACATCCTATCACATGTTCTTCTGCCAGGCTGCACATACTACACTTGCTGTTAACAGGCTGTTTGTGGTATCTAGTATCTAGTGCATGGTCCTGCGCTGCTATTATTAACCTTTTCGTTTCCTCCTTCAGGTCTCAGTCGTTCAGCCACTTTGTAGACGCCTTTTTATCTACTGCTAATCGATCGAGGTTCGCGTAGAAGAATTGTTCATTCATCAGTTTTGTGCAGAGAATTTCTATTTTCCTTTCTTCGATGCTGATTTTAATTTTCTTCTTAGCATCCTCGTCAGAGTGGTTTGGGTTCTCAGATATTCTGGATTTTACGGGTTTCCTTCTGGATGGAATACAAATCTTCCTTTAACTAGTCGTGTAAATTTATCTTTCTCCGGTCGGATGTACGCGCTCAGTGCTATGGTAGAGAAGTCATAAGCAGATTTCAGTTAGGCTAATCTACCACTCGTGTTAACTTGGGGAAGGCGGGAAGTTCCGATTTGGTATATACAGTAGAAATCACACCGCTGCTAATGCAAATACGATATTATTTTTTAAGTTATTTTCGCGATTTGAGGTAAGCGGACACCTGATTCGTGTTCAGCACATCGAAATATATGGACGTCACCCAATGGAGTCCCAGGAACAGACCACTTTTTTTATTTTGTGGGGCTGGGTAATTCCTCCTATTATCCTGCATTTCTAACTTGCTGCAGGAACCACACACACTATTGTAGTAGGTTTGTTCAAAAATTCTGCACTATCTGCACCAGTGCAAACGTATTTCTTCAACTTATGTATAGTCTTATGTGCTAAACAATCCGATATATTTCCTTACACAATCATCTCAGATAAATAAATTTAATAATAATAACTGTTCCGGCAACGGTGTCTCCTCCGCCCTTCCTCAGGCGTCATCAATGGTTGCTAGGTAACGCATCTCACACGGACTCGCTACTGCATCTTTAGAAGATGAGATAATCGTGGACCACGGCCGCGCAGCACCGCCAGGAGTTGAAACGCTGGGAACAGTATTTCAGAGAATCAGAAATAAATTGTTTTTAGTACGGCTGTGTACGCGCGCTGGTGCTAGTGGTCGATCGGTCGCGCTGCGAATGCCTTATTCATAAAAGGCGAAGGCGAGAGCACGTTTTACAACACCATAGGAATGCTATGCTCTCTGACATTGCCTGCATAACTCGTGAAGCAAGGAATTTAACTCAAAAGGTCAAGCATGTCTAGGTTGTAGCTTAGACCGGAGTTCAGGTGTATTCCGTTGAAAAATTTAGTATTTTACGGTTTAATCCTGTGAATATACAAATTCTGTTTGTTATTGTCGAGTTTTATGAAAACAAAGTTGTACCTGTTCTTGATTTGGCTTCAGTTGAGATTTTTCATCACTTTTGTGGTAAGATTTTATTATTATTGGTAATCTAGTACCTATATTGTGAGTTGTGAGGGTGGGATGCGAATGAGACGCAGGTATCCGTTATTGAATTTCAATCAATTTTAGATACGTTAAGTAATAATATTATGTCTCAAGTACTTATTTACGGATGTGATATATACTTTTATTTTCATTATTATTACATAAATGTCCTAGTTCTGTTGCTAAGAAAAGAAATAATTGCCTAAAACTAATTAACCGCAATTTTAAATGTAAATTTCATATAAAATACTATTATTATAACAAATATTTATTCTTGATTTATTTTCATAAATTACGTTACTGTTTTGTTTACGAGGTATTTATAATTGAAAATATACCTAGTTATTAAATAACAATAACATGAATAGGACTTCAAAACATTACTGAAAATAGTTCTTGTTACTTCCACATCCAGTGGAAGTATAGGTAACGACAAAAAAATTTTTAAAAATTTTTATTGTTCAAATAGGCTTAAAATGTCATGAAACGTCGAGATTTTAAGTTTGAGCGAAAAAAAATTTCTGTCTGTCTGTCGGTCTGTCTGTCTGTCTGTAACTTTTTTTCTGCGCACGTTTAATCTGGAACCGTTTAAGATATTGACTTGAAACGAGATCTGGAACTAGATTATATTTTCATGGTGTTTCGACGAAGGGTTGGGGGGAAAATTGGGGTAAATTTGGGGTAAATGGGTAATTCAAGCAGGTAAGAGTCGATAAAATTGGTATTTAGTATATACAAGGGAAGCTAGGGTCTCAAAACATTTTTTGGCATTAGCCACCCCCATTACCAACCCCCACCCCCTTATTAAAGGCGATGAAAAAAAAATGTGATTTAGTGTATGTACAAGAACCAGAAACCTCAAAATATTTTTTTACTTCATCCACCTCCACTACCACCCCCCCTATCACCACCCCCACCTCACTACCGATGTGGGGTATCGTTTTATGGGTTTTTGGGGTAGAGGATTTCAAATATTATATTATTAAAGTTCCATAAACAATTATTATTTCCACCTACAAAGTTTTTTCGTTGTGAGTGACTTGGATAGAGAATCTGGATGTGGAAGTAGTGATTCCTTGGGCAGCGGTTTTTTTATGCTGGGTACACTACTAACATACAATTGTTATGTAATAGGTACCAATCTAATACTTCACTTTAAATACGCGTTATTGGAGAATCAGTCAAAACAACTACTTTTCCAGTGAGTACTAAACTATTGAATTACATGATAGAATTGATAATATTGGCGGTTATTCACAATATTCATATCGAATCGATGTTTCAAAAAATATAACTCACAGTATTTACACAATACTTCTCTTTTTATTTGACACTTATTATCAATTACTATTTTCTATCTTGTATTTTTTTTCCATTATAAGTATACCAGATTTTCTTCCTTGTGGAACTACATTCCAACATTGTTTTCTTCGGTTGTTTCTGAGGTTGTTTCTTAATTACACAGGAACGCAAAATAAAAAAGTGGTCTATTCCTGGAACTCCCTATCCATTTCGACGTGCTGAACACGAATCAGGTGTCCGTTTAACTTCATCACCTACCATTTTTTTGTAAATCGCGAAAATAACCTAGAAAAGACTCATAATTTAGGTTATTTTCGCGATTTACTAAAAATTGGTTGCTGATGGAGCTGAATGGACACCTGATTCCGAGCCTGATTCATATTCAGCATGTCGAAATACATGGGGTTACCCAATGGAATCCCAGAAACACTTCACTTTTCACTTTTTTTTATGTGACTGTAGTATACTTGCATACACGGTTTTCTGGTAAATCGCGGAGGATACGGTGATATTCATATTTTACACAGACACACACAAAAAAATGGTCCATTTCTGGGACTCCATGGAGCTAAACCGACACCTGATTCGTGTTCAGCACGTCGAAATACATGTAGGTCACCCAATGGAGTCCCAGGAACAGACCATTTTTTTTATTTTGTGTGCCTGTGTTATTATACCCTGTATATTTTTTACTAAAGGTATAGTAGGTTTCTTCCTTGGCAGATGTATTAAGATCATGCCAAGTATTGCCCTCAGTTGCAACTTTTTCATTAATTGTTATTTTAGGCTGTCCACCCTGTATATTTTTCATAAAGGTGTATCAGATTTCTTCCTTGGCGATCTACGTTAGCTGCGAAATATTGTTTTTCTCTGTCAAATAGTTTTTTAGATATAGCGACACAGACAGACTGAAGATATTGAAAGACCTTAATTTTTGTAACGTGAAAATCCGTGAAGTGATTTTTTTTCATGATTACACAATAATAATAATAATAATAATAATAATAAACTTTATTTTCCTGTCAGACAAAGTGGTACACTTGTATAGGAATGGCCATATGCTTACTTACAAACTACTTACTTTCATAAAACTCATCCAAACTATAAAAGCACTTATCAACAAGATAATTGTTTAATTGTCTTTTAAAAGATTTTAAACTGGATGCATTTTTTACACGTTGTCGGTAATTTGTTAAAAATATTTAGACCTAAATAATTTGGGGAGTTTGAAGTTATTTTATATTTACAAAATTGCACATGAAAGTGGTCCTTTTACTTAGTATTTATTTGATGAACATTTTTGTTTAAAATATAGTTTACATTATTTTTATAAATAAAAACACATAGTTCATATATTAACAAGCACACAAGAGTTAAAATTTCGTAGTTTTTAAAAAGGTCTCTACAAGAATACGTATTAGACACACTAGCAATACATCTTAAAATACGTTTTTGTGCAATAAATACACCTAATAATTGCGTGGAACTACCCCAGAAACATACCCCATATCGCAGTCTAGAAGAAACTTGAGCATGGTACACCATAATAAGCTGTTCAACTGTTATAACAGTTTTTAAGTTTCGAAATAAATAACACAGTGAATTTAATTTCGAAATTAACTGTGTGCACTGCGTCGTATTACCTGGGTTTTTTCAGTGTTAAGGTAAAGTGTGTTAGACTTGTACCAATCACTCATAATTTGTAATACATTGTTACATTTGGATTCCAACATTTTATCTGCACTATCCGATATTAGAAGGGATTTGTCATCAGCGTACATAACAAAGAATGCATCAGTAGATAAAGTATCAAGCTCGTTCGTATATAATAAAAATAATATCGGACCCAGTACAGAGCCCTGTGGACTCCCATTTTTATGTCTAAATATTCAGATTTTATTGTGTTTCTGTTGTTATTGTCAGAATAAAATAGGCTAACATATTGTGTACGGTGATCCGAAAAAGAAGCTACCCATTCATGAACTACCCCACGTATACCATACGAATAAAGTTTAGATAAGAGTTTTACATGATTGACGGAGTCGAATGCCCTACTTAGATCACAGAATATCCCGATAGGGCACTCACCCGCCTCCATATATTCTGTTAGTTTGGTAAGAAATTAGTGAATAGCTGTTTGTATTGACATATCAGCCCGAAAGCCATGTTGATTTTTTGTAAAAATGTTATGTTTTTCGATAAATTTGAGTAAGCGATCTAAATAACAATATTCTAATATTTTTAAGAATCCAGATGGAATAGTCACTGGTCTGTAATTTTCCATTAAATGGGGATTCTGTTTCTTATAAATTGGAACCACCTTTCCTACTTTCAAAATTTTCGGAAAACATCCCGTTATAAAAGAGAAATTAACTAAATAAGTAAGTGGATCTATAATAAAACCAATAACTTTTTTCAGTGAAAACATAGGCACTTCATCAGGACCTGAAGAGTGTTTATTTTTTAGTTTGTTCTTTAATAAAGTTAGCATTTCCTCACATACAAATGGTTCAAGAAATATTGAAGGAGACTGATTAGGGATAATAAATTTTCTATTATTTGTACTAGTTACAGGTATTTTATCAATTATATTCTCTGGCGCATCTATAAAAAACTTATTAAAATTAGAGGCTACTATATTGGGGTCCTCACAAAGCTCATCTTCCTTTAATATACTTATATTCTGATACGTTTTGTTCGGTAAGCGAAGAAAGTAAAAGTAAAAATCATTGTTTTCTTTCGAATTTCTTTAAAGTTGTTTTAAATTATTTAAGTAAATAAATATTTGATATAAATATAATATAAATGCTCCTAACTTTTTGTCTTTTTGATATATAACATTACTGTAGGCTCTAAGTTCTCCTGGCGCATCCTCCCAATTTGCTAATATGCCGGTAATGTCTTGTATTTCTGCTTACACAATGATTAGTCTGTGAGCAAATGTACTGCCGTGGGATTTTGAATGATACAGGTATGCGGCTGGTATCAATCCCATCGTTAAGGAACGTAAATTGCGAATTGACATGGTAAAAAGCTGTAAGTCGTGTGGGAAAAATAGCGTCAAGGAGTTAACGCACAGGGTACTGGAGTTGTCTTTAAGGCAGCAACAACATGTTTATTAGATATCAATGCTACTGACTACACTCTAGGACTCCTAAGACTCCTCGCCAGTGGCGTAGGCAGAGAGGAAGGGTGACACGGGGGGGGTGAAAGTTCAAATTTACAATATACAGCGTGTCCCACTTCCACGCCTCCACATCTCAGTTACTAATCATCCGATTTAAGCCAAATTTTGACCATTATCAAAGACCTTTATTATGTCCCTTTTGAGTAAGTCAAAACTATTTTCAGTCACTGACGTGCATTTTTGTTACGAAAAAAGAGATCGATTTTTCGGGAAGTCATATTAGGCACTTTTTTATTGAAACTCTAAAGCAATACTAGTAATCTGAATTCTGTAAAATTCTATTCTATATTTAACAGCATCTTGATTTATGGCTTTCGAATTACGCCCCCCTTAAAATTACATTTTAAAAATATATTTTTTAAAAATTTCTTTAGGAAACGGATCAGTGCCATCACAACCAGAAAGAACGTGAATACAAAAAGTGCTTCTCTCTGAAGTTTGATTAACTTATTCGACAAAATATTCCTATCAAATTTCCTTTTACGAATACCACTACTAGTAATTAAAAAAGCGATTGTTTTCCGACTATAAACAAGCTGGTTTAAGAAATTTCCTATCATGCCTTAATATTTGTCTAAGTTATTCAATATATACTTAATACAATTCTCAACAACCTTTGTAAACAAAAATAAAATGGTTATAACGCTAGTGCTAATATATTTTATAATTCCACTATCAATACACGTCATATTTCTAATTAATATCTAATTAATATCTGCCCCTGAAATCTGAAAAGATTTAGACAATAATTTAATGACATTACAACAGTATGTTGGATTTATAAAAATTATTGTATTTGGTGAACAAATTGTTAAACCTCCCAAAATACAATACATATCAAAATGCTGATTTTCATCTGATATTATGCTTCTGATAGCCGAGTCAATGAAGCGGAAAAGTCATTAAATCTTCTAAACCCTTAAAAATAGATCATATTTTGATGAATTTGATGATGAGGCAGATAATTTTTTGAAAATTTTTTGAAAAATTTTGTGTTTAAGGTTTTTATATATTAAGTCTGGTTTTCGAATAAAAAAATAGGCCTGGGGTGTTTCGGGGTTACTCATTACGAATACATTGTCAAGAAAACAGTTTTTCCAAAGTCAAAATAAAAAGATTCAAAATGTCTGCTAAAATATGGATGGAAATTTTTTCTAAAGCGTGTTTTAAAAGGACAAAAAAAATTGAGCATCTAGGTGATGCTATATAGGTATTAACAAGAAACAGCATGCTTGAAAAAAAATGTAATTACTGGATAATTACAATAACAAAATGGCGACATTTTGTAAAAACGAGGGTAAGATTTAAGCGTGCATTATTCTAAATACTTTGAGCATTAAAATTATTATTTTGCGCATTAAAATATGACATACCTCACAATAAATAAACATGTCTATTTTAAACATATAAGATTTAAATACGCATTATAATAAATAGTTGCGCAAAATATATTAAATTTCTGCGCATTAAAATAAAATTTTCCTAGCATTACTATACATGCACTAAAATAATGATTAGGTATTATTAAGTATATCAATTGTTCCACTATCTCGTAGAGATTATATACGTAGTATATAAAATATCAAAGCATACTTTTACCCTAAAAAGTTCCAAGAGTTCCCTTAGTACCCCAACACCTACACGGTTGTGACTGAAATATTTCGAATGGGTAAACACCGATCGAATGAAATGAAAACTCCTGTATTTACCTAAAGGCAAGAAGCTTTTAACAAGTGCTATTGGGCTTATATTACATTACTCATAATAAATACATAATAATTCATTAGTGTACACATAACTTTTATAATAATTTATTATCCTCGTTTTGTTTCTCAGTGGTGCACTTTTTATATCCACACAACACTAAAACGTGAACAGTCTCTTGAAAGCGCGCGAAAGTAGGTACAGTGGCTAACACTCAGGCCTCCCACATCAAATCATGGGCTCCGGTACTAAATTCACTGGCGGGCCCCCGCACTTAATAATTGATGAGCAGGGGGAGAAATGTGAAAAAAATTTTTTAGTCAAAACATCCCTGGCGGCTCCCCGCTGTCCCTAACCCCCTCCCCCCCATATGGGAGGCCTGCTAACACTAACCGAGTTGTAACATGAAACATGTCCCACATCCCACGATTTGAAAAGCTTACATTTTATAGTGCGCATTTTACCTTTCTTAATGCGCATTTATTAATTTTAGAGTTAAAATAATATTTCAATTGCTCATAAAAGTTTTAGTTCAGAACACATTGATATATAAGGGGAGTGAAATTAAAATATTATGAAAAGTAATAATTTTAATGTAATTTTATTTAAAATAATGCTAATTTTTTCTTCTTAGTATGCATTATTTTTTTCATGTATCTGACATAATGTTAGTTACATTATTGTAGATCAATTATATTTAAACTCATATTTAAACGTAAGGACATTTATTTTTATTCAATATCACAATGATTTTTTAAACGCGAGTTAGTATTTAATAGTGTTATAATTAAGAAATTGTTTCCCGGTAAATTATTGTATTGGAAAATAATTTTCTGAAATGCTTGATTTGATTATTAATTAAGAAAATATTTATTAAAATGCTCAAAGCCAATGCCCATTATATTTAAAATACTGATCATTTAAATTGTCCTAAAAAAAATTGTGAAAACCCACATTGCTTCGGCTTTAATTTTTATGAGACAAAAACAAATAAAAAACCATTTAAGTAAATTATTATCTTTAATTCTGTTTCTTAGAAATTTTTTTTGATAGAAGTTTTATAGTTTCTAAAATATTCAACATTTAAACTATATAGTGCATTGTATAATCTTTCGGATGCCATCTATAAAGTAAAACAAATTTATTCTCAATTTATAAGATTTATTTTTGATATCCATAATTTCTTCGCTTAAACTAATATTTATTGAGATATTTGCTAAGGAAATTTTTGTTTACGTTTTTTTGAAAATCCGTTTACAGTTTAAAACGCAATTTGATCTGTGCTGTAAACGCACGAAAGCGTCTTGGTTATACTATATGTTAACGAAAAACAGTATATGAGAATTTATTTTTTAATTACTGACTACTTACGTTAACAAAATGGTGGCGTTTTTATTAAAACATTGTGAGGAAGCAAATTGCTTCTGTCATATCTTCTTTGTTTTTTATGCTATAGAAATGGACAAAAAATCGTTTGAAAAAAATGGTCTTTCATTTTGATTGTTGGCATTTTTGATGTAAGTTTCTGAGATATCTAACATTTTAACTAAATACTTCGACGTATAAACGTTCGGACGCCATCTTCATATTTCCATATCTCGGAAACCATTATTTTAACAGAAATTAGAAAAATACAAAATTTTTATCCGATTTAGTAGCTTTCTTATTTGTTTCTAGCATGTTTTCGGTCAATATAATACTTACTGAGTTATTTGATAAAAATCGTTTTGAAATACCTCCTTTTTCAAGTCGTTATAACTTTGAGACTGTCGATTTAAATGAAAAGTTGTATAGAACTTTTTCTTCTCAAAATTTAATTATCTTTCAGCTCCAATATTTTTGTTTTTTTTTTTTAGGTGTCACCCTTAGGTGTCACCCCTGAGAAGGGGTAACGTGACGTTGACTCCCTATAAATTGGCCCCAGCTGGAGTGTTTCTGATTTTGAATAACTAAATATAACAAGCATTTAAAAAAAATCATCAAAATCGGTTCTGTTTTTGAGGGTTTAGAAGCAAAAACCTTCATTGACTTGGCTATGATGAAACAAACTGAAATATTTAAATAAATATTTTTCGAAAATGGTGGAGGTGTCAATATTAATGCTGACAATTATTGTCCGCCACATACGTGACTCTTAATAGTGCCTATAATGGTTGTAATTCTATATTCCATTGATATTCGATCTAAAATCGGCGCATAGAGGAAAAAATTATGTTTAGCCCTTTTGGGATAATACAAGCCATAGGGCTAGTTTTAAAAACAAAAGAGTTCGCAATGTGCAAAGGGCACCAAAAACTCCAAACCACCAAAAACCATCTCTAGCATGTTCTGCCGCGGTTTTTCATATTTTTTCGCGAAATAGTTGGTCCCTTCATTGATTGATAATATTCTATATAAAATTTACTACAAATAATAATGTGTTGCGTGTGCAACAAATAAAACTGTGTAATCAGAAGGAGATATTTATTTAACAAAAATTTAACAAAGCATAGTTTACAATTGAACTAAGCTCGCGTGCCAGAGGTGAAGCCTTTGACGGTTAAAATATAACTGACTGCATCTGGTTACACAGGTCTAAGGGATGATAAAGTGTGATTTTCCTACTTTAATTACGGTCGGCTTACCGGCTTAAATGTGCCAATATAAATTATGCATTTAAGTAATTAAGTGTTGGAAAGTACGCTACAATGAGCGAACAAACTGAGGAGTTGGGTTGCGAACGGCGCGCTTAGCATATTTTTATCAAAGTGGTCCCTACTAGCATAGTGTATAGGATTAAGTTGTGTAGTAATAGGTGATTCCCCTTGTAAAATTCTGTATCTTCTCGAACTTTTACATTTATTGATGGAATATTAGAGGTCAAAGGAGCCATTTCCGAATCCAATAAGAGTTTTTTGACAACTACTTTATGTAAAGAAAGTTTTAGCCAATTTGACCGAATGTTTTTTCACTTGTTATTTTTAGGTAAAATTTCCGGTGCCTTCGTCAACATTTTTCAAATTTTATTTTTTTTCTACGCTATATTTATTAAAACAACAAATTATTATAAAAGGCTATTAGAAAATATCACAATATAAACAGCCGAGCCAATTAAGGTTTTTACTTATAAACCCTCAAAAACTCAAACCCATTTTGATTATTTTTTTTGTTTGTTATATTTAATTATTCAAAATCAGAAACATTACAGCTAGGCCTAATTTATAGGGAAGATAGGGAGTGAACGCCACCTTTTTTCGGGGGGTCAGAACTAAAAAAAATAAAAATATTGGAGCTGAGAGAGAATCAGATTTTGAGAAGGAACGGTTTTATTTAACTTTTCATTGAAATTGATAGTTTCTAAGTTATAACGATTTGAAAATTGGGATAGTAGCTTGAAAAAGGAGGTATTTCAACACGATATTTGTCAAATAACTCCATAACTATTACATTGAGCCAAAACATGTTAGAGACAAATGAGAAAGCCACTAAATCGGAGATAAATTTCGTGTTTTTCTAATTTTTGTTAAAATAGTGGTTTCGGAGATATGGAAGTATAAATATGGCATCCGAACGTTTATAAGACGAAGTATTTAGTTAAAATGGCACTATGGCACTTACGTAAAAAACGCTAACAATCAAAATGAAAGATTATTAATTAGGCTTTCAAATGATTTTTTGTCTATTACTATAGCATAAAACAAAGAAGATATGACAGAAACAATGTGCTTCCCCACATTTTTTTTAATAAAGATGGCCCCTATTTTCTTAATGTAAGTAATTAGTAATTAAAATATATTCTCATATACTTACTGTTTTTCGTTAACATATAGTATAACCTAGACTCTCGAAATTTTTCGTTTACAGCACTTGCTTCAGAAAAAAATTGCATTTTCGAAAAAACGTATTTTTTTTTCTTAGTAAATATCATAATAAATATTAGTTAAGCGAAAAAAATATAGATATCAAAAATAAAGTATATAAACTGAGAATTCAGTTTACTTTAATATTTACGTAGGATTAAAAGTTTCGGAGGTTTTATAGATGGTATCCGAAAGATTATGGGATTGAGTATTTAGTTTAGATGTTGAATATTTTAGAAACTATGAAACTTCTATCAAAATTTCTGGGACACAGAATTAAAGATAATTAAATTTAAATGATTTCTTGTTTGTTTCTGTATCATAAAAAATAAAGAAGTTATGGCCAAAGCAATGTGCGTTTTCACATTTTTTTTTGCCATTTCGTTCTTGTAATTGTCCGGTAATAATTTTTTTTAAAAAAAGTGCTGTTTTTTGTTAATAAGCATCACCTAGATGTTAGTTTTTTTTGTGATTTTAAAACACTTCCTTTAGAAAAGATTTCCATTCCCCATATTTTAGCCGCCATTTTTATTTTTTTTATTTTGACTTCTTCTTTTGACAATGTATTCGTAATCAGTAATCCCGAAAACCCCCAAGCATATATTTTATTCGAATACCAGACTTAATATTCAGACTTAAATTTCACATTTCAGACAAAATTTCAAAAAATTATCTGCCCCATCACTCATGTTTCTGATTTTGAATAATTAAATATAACAAACATAAGGAAAATGTCAAATCGGATCTGTTTTTGAGGGTTTAGACTCGGGTTTAGAAGATTTATTGATCTTTCAGCTTCATTGACTCGGCCAAAAATGTATGAAAGAAAATCATTGAAAATTGAAATCTACAATGTATTAAAAATTCAGCAAATTTGATCGGGACCACTTTTCAATAAAATGAATCTAAGACGCGACTTCTATTCAAATGACAACTACTGTCAAGATAAATTAAATCATATTATAATAGCTCTGACCGTTATTGAAAATAATGTCGGATATAGAAAGTAAGGCTTGTCTGAATTTACTTCCAAAAAAGTTAAAACATTTAATTTAATCCTTGTTATATAAAAGAGAAAATTTTCTGAAATTTACTTTATTTCCCTAGGGACGCTATGAAAAATATCGACCCGTTGCCAATGGCAACAAGTATTTGGTACATAAAGCGTCACTTACTATCGACAAAACAATGGAATTAGATTATACTTACGAGGGAAGTATGACGAAAAATCTTAAAAATTCAAAATGATGGATATGTCAGTCAACTGTTTAGAAGCTAAATATCAATATTAGGCAATACGTTCAATTAACTGGGCTACGCGACGGTGAAATTTTACTTTATAATTTTTAGCGATTTTTTTCCCAAATGTTACCATTTGTATTAAAACCATTCATGTAGTTTTAAAACCTCAATACTAAGAACAGTTATACCAAAAATAAAACACTGAAAATAATTCCTGCAATTCTAATACTTTAACTTTTACAACTGGACTGAAAACAAAACAGTAGTAAATTTTGTATAATTACAATTACGAAACAAAGTTATTTTCATACTAAAAGCGATTCATCAAATATTTATTTGATTTAAAATTTGTTGTTGAAAACCACTGGTCACAATTTAAATAATACAAATCACAAGGAAATAGTTGTTACATCCTAAAAAGGCAAACGCAACTGCAGATACTTATTGATGTTTCGAAATCATTGTTCTTCATGAGCACTTAAGGAATGCTTGTAAGAACTTAGACAATGCGGTTTGTGTTTCCCCAAATATATAAAAAATATATCTTATGCAATTAAACAATAAGAGTTTCAAAATTTCAACGGAACAATTTGATCGTTTGTCAAGTGATGATAGGGAATTTAATACAGAACTAAAAATCTCAAAAAATGTATACATGGTGTAGTTTTAAATAATAATATTGGGAAATTAGATTCTACGGTAATTCGGTACATAATGATATATAGTGCTCATGAGTCTAAAATAATGAAATATATATTATTATAATGTAATGCGCGTCCGTTAACACCAGCCGACATACTAAGCACGATTTATCCATTAATTAATTTTTTATCTCAATGTAAATACTAGAAAACCACTACAGATTAATTGATACTACAATCTGATTTGTTTTTATTGTTATTTTATATTTTTGGACGTGGCGTATTCCTAGAATTAGGCGCAACTAATCGCTTTGAACAAAAAAGACTGTATATTTATAATAAAATAGCACAGGGGCCGCAAAAAAAAGTAGTCTGTGTTGGGATACTGACCATACCCATCCCTTATATTTTGAGCCGCTGAATACGAATCTGACGTTAGTTTTTCCCCAGCACGTCAGGTTTCTTTTAACACCAAAAAAATGGATCGTAATAAAAGTGATTCAACTTTACTTCACCTTAATAACATTGTGGTATTTCAGTATTGACCTCATAACTCGAAGAGACTGTAAAATCCTATAACTCCTCAACCCGTGGGAATCCAATGGAAATAGTGGGGAATTTTGATTGGGGAATTAATGAGATTGTGACCTCGGATTCTTCTGCTTGAGTGTCATATATCCACAACCTCATGATCCCACAAGCATCCCATAACCTCAGCATCCCACCTCTTAACTCAGAAGATCCAACGAAAAAAACTGAGATTCTAAATAGAGGAATTCGTGTCATTGTGACATTAGAATCTTGGAATCAAGCACCCTGTGGTACCATAGCTCTTCAACGGCAATTCTTCTATCCTCAAAACCCCGTAACCCTGAGGAGGCTCTCGATTGGGGAGTGAATTAGATTATACCCTCAGAACCTTGTTACCTTGTTACCAAGTAAGCCTATAGCGCTCCAGCAGCAAACCCTTCAACTACATAAAACAGTAACCCCATAAACCCATAACTGCATAACTCTGGGAATTAGTCTATTGTTTATGTACTGTAGAAAGGAACTAAAACGTTAAAGGGTTTTTATTGTTTCTTATGTACAATTAACCTCCAGATATGAGAATACCGCGGAGTGCTACCATTTAAAGGGGTGAGTTTTTGAAATCGAAGTAAAAAGGTCCACTTTTCACATTTTTGAGTTTTGCTCGAAAACTATGCATTTTTCTTATAAACACGTCAATAGAAAAGCTGTAGAGTATTAAATTTCCAATCGAAATGGCACCTTGAGAAGTCAAAAAAAAAAATTTTTTTTTACAAAAATACGTCCAAAAAATAAAACAAAAAAACGAAAAATGCAATTTTTGATTTTTTTTTTATTTTAGCCTGTAACTTTTTTTCTGGTACATTTAGGCATAGACATTGCTGCATAAAAAAACTGGCGTTTTACCCGTTAAAATGAGATTTTGTAAATTTTTTTACGATTAATAGTGACCGAGATATAGCGTTTCAAAGTTTGCAACTTTTAACTTTTTTTGCCAATTTTTACTATTTTTTTTTTCAAATTTCGTCCTGTAACTTTTTTCTGAGTGAATTTAAGTATAGACATTATTATATTAAAGTGAAAGCTGACTTTACGCCCATTGAAATGGTGGCTGGTAAAAGTCTCTACGACAAATAGAAACGGCGAATAGATACAGCGTTTCGAAGATTGTTACTTTTATTAACTTTTTTCTAATTTTTACGTTATCTTTTCAATTTCGGCTTATAACTTATTTGTCAAATACTTTAAGTGCAGATATTGCTACATTGAATGTACTCGAATGACTTCTGAAGGTGCCATTTCGATTGGAAATTTAATTCTCTACAACTTTTCTATTGACGTGTTTATAGGAAAAATGCATAGTTTTCGAGCAAAACTCAAAAATGTGAAAAGTGGACCTTTTTACTTCGATCTCAAAAACGCCCTTTAAATGGTAGCACTCCGCGGTTTTCTCATATTTTGAGGTCAATTGAACATGAGAAACAATAAAAACCCTTTAACATTTTAGTTCCTTTCAACCCTCTTTTTTTTAACATAGATAATAGCCTAAATATAATAGAAGAATGTGAAGAATCTAAACAGGGGAATTCATGAGATTGTGTTCTCGGGATCTTGAAATCGAGTAGAACTTGATCGCTTAGCTCTTGAACAGCAAAACTTTTAGCCGTATAACCTCGTTATTCTGGGTATTCAATAAAAGCAAATTGGGGATTCTTAATTGAGGATTCAATGAGAATGTAACTTTTGAAATCAGAGGCGGATTTATACTTCTGCCGCCTAGGGGCTAACGACCACTTGTCTCCGGTTTTTAGTTTCTCTTTGGTAATGGGAACTATATATATATATTTTTAGTACGAGTATCTGTCTTAAAAGGTAAAAATTGTAACTTCTTTGAGCTAATGGTAATTGCCTCTTATGGAACTGCATAATGAATAATTTAAGCAAGTAATGAGTCTCATGTTTGTTTTATATACTAAAGATTTTATACCCCCAGAGACAATAATCTAGGGACTATTAAGGTTCGATGACCTTGGTGATCAATTCTGCAGACCACCTCGACAAATCCAACGACTATCGAAGTGCTTGGTTAGAAAATTTTCCATATGTTGACTAAATGGGGAGGCAGACCTCCATCATGCTGGAAGTACATATCCTATCGCGTATCTAAAGTTAGATCCAAAATATCTTGCAGTAAGAACTGTAAATAGCCTTCCCCCATAAGATGATTATCCATCATAAAATGCGCTGATCAATAAATTTTCAGTCATTTTTAACCGTGATATGGGATTCTCATCTGACTATCGATGTCCATTATGACGGTTGTTTACTATGTGATCTGTGAACTTGATCTTATCCAAGAACAACATATCATCTCTCGAAACACGTAGTGGCGTATCTCAAAAAAATGCAAAATTGAGATATTCCACGTACTGACTAAACGTTACATTCTCCATCGATATTACGTATAAGCATAACCTGAAACAGCTTTATTTTACGAGTATTTCCTATTACTTGCTTGACGTATCTCAATTGTAATGAATTTTGTTCATCACGAATAGACGTATTAACCCAGTCATATAATGATTCCACCTCGGAATAAAAGATAATAAGCTGTAAACTTGTATAAATCTTTGTTTTGGCATTTTATAAGTTGGCTCAGAAGTCTCAGTTTTGATTTATTATAAAAGTTGTAGAGCATAAAATTCTCTACAAATTTTGTATCAAGCTTATTTTATAAATTCAATCGTTCTTGAGATTAGGGGAGCGCTTAGCTGTATATGTAGTCCTTCCCCTGACAAGGATTTCATTGACCCCTGAAATGTACGGACTTTGACTTCAGAATCTTAATTTGGGACATATGTAGGTCAGGAATTCATGAGGTGGACATCCCGGAAAGTGGGAGGAACTCCGCCATATTGGTTTTTATGCCAAACCGGATGTGCACTCTATCTCCGCAACCGCTGATCCGATTTTAATTTTCTTTTTTTAGTTCAACTACAAATTTTACGCTGAAAGATAAAAGCTCTTATGAATTTTTTCGTATCTTAATTCGGAGTTAAAACTAATATAAAAAGAAGTAAAAATTCACCAATTAATTTTTTTTTAATCACAACCGTCCACCTTTTCTCATTCTATATATTTTTTAAATATTTGTTTAATATAAGTTGTAGTCCCACATTTTAGCTACAAAATCTCGTTTTGTCCACCTCTAAAAATAAGAGAGATACGGCTATTTTCATCCAAAGGCGTGTGCTACTAATATACAATTTAAATGTATTGAGCCTTCACTTTAACCATGGATATTTCATAAATGGAGTAGCGAATTTTTTTTTCACAACTGCATACTGTTTTCAAATTGGCCAGGCGTCAAAATCCATACGATGTCAATCCCTTAAAATTCAATGATTTTTACGATTTCAAAAAATTGTCCCAAGACTTGTGGATCTTACAAAGCAGAGAGGGTGTTGTTAAATGGAAGGAAATAATGGAGATCAAAGTATGTAAGCTGAATCCAGATACAATATTTTTTAAGACTAGTCATTTTCAAGAACATTATAGGTCAATAAAACTGAAGAGGCAAAAGGTAAATTTAGAGACAGTCACGCTGCATTGCCTGAATCCAGAACCAAACAAGGTAACAAAAAAAAAGTATAAGGACCTGATGGCTCTATGTCAAGGAAAAACCTCAGTTATCAAAGTAACCGAACACAAAATTATTTATGAATCTCTTCCACATCATTAGCGATGGTGATGATTGAGTTATTTTTGGAATAAATTTCCTTTTATTTCCTCTATTTCTTATTGATTTTCAATATTTAGTAACTTTGTTTCTATTATGCAGTTTATGTTATGTTTTTACAAATAAAGGTATTTATTCGATTCAGAACATTTTTTTTGTGCTTAATTGAAAATTATCCAAAAGACCACCTTTTGTATCCTAAAATGAAAAAACACAAATTTCACAAACTGACGTAGCTCATTTAACATAACTTTTTCATAATCTGACAGGCAGCCGCCTTGCAATCATTAGCTCACATCAATTGATTCTGCCACAAGTATTTGTCTACAAAGGAAAAATTACACTAATTGCTCTAGCTATTACCCTAAAAGACTTGCAAACTCACTCTAAATCTTTAAATGCTTCTCCTGAAAAATCAGAAAAACTAAGATAAGCCACTACGTGTTTCGAGGGACGATATATTAGTGTAGGTTTTGATTTATTCATTTACAAAATTATAGGCTTAAGATATAATCATACTTGAAGACCTTGAACACATTGAATATACAAAGAGTGCATAGCATAGTGGCATACCGTCATCAAAAGTCAGAAGACTCAATACCGACACTCAAAGATGAGTTGAAAACAGTCTTGTACGCATAAGCATAAGTTGTGCTGCGTTATACCATAGCAAGAATGTCTGTACCTCAGGACCGACTTTTCGTTTAGATACCTTCTTTTATATTGGTGTCCTTCTATACAGGCATTTTTTCCTGGATGTGAGTATTTTATGATGTTTGTGTCGCGTGTTTTTCTTGTACTGTTGCCGTGTGCTCTTAATTCCATGTCTGTTTACTTTGAAATTTCGCTGGGAAATATATTTATAAACTTCTGTTTTCCCATTGCTAATCTTTATTTTGATTTGGCAAGCCAGCAATATTGCAGGATAATTAAAGACTGTTTATAAATCGTATTTGTCCAAAAATAACAAACATCGACTGAGTGGCCAAAATGAATGGGTTATCAAGTGGCCAAGGCTAATTTAATTTTCCACTATTAATAATATCTTTATTATTACGCACATTATAAAACACATTTCTAAAAAATATATATACTTTGTTAAAACTTAATAGTTTAAAAAAAAATACTTAAATATTTATCCTCCATTTTCAAATCGGTTTCATTATACTCTTCTTTGTCCATAGTAGAATTCTGTAAGTAAGTACGAAGTACGTCTCAATCAGTAGTTTTCTGTGTCCCCTGAAGTAAACTGATTCGATAGATATTGTTAATCCATTTAGATAAATCCGATTAAAAAAATTACCATGATGTTATTGTTGGCAATCTACCTAATTTTACTTATATAATAATACTGTAATATAATAATAATATTATATAATAACCACATTCAGTGGAAATAACCAAATTATCATTTTTTTTGAATTTCGATTGTTATTAATAAAAGTTGAAAAAATATATCTTTACATTTAATTTTGAGCCATTTTATAGAAAAAAAATTCAAAATATGATTTTGCCAGTATTTATATTTATAAAAAGTTAATGTTTACTGCTCTTATTTAATCAGCGTTATTTTTTGTTACAAAAATGAAAAAGAAATCCTTACTTGTCTACAGTGTTCATGTATACAAGAAAATATAACTATTAGACCTATTAAATGGATTATTAAACTGCCATTTAAGTGAAGGAATCTATCCAGAAAATCTGAAAATTGCCAAGATAGTACCCTTATTTAAGTCAAGCTGTAATTCAAAGGAGGAGAATTATCGACCAATATCCATATTAAGTTCTTTGTCTAAAATATATGAAAAATATCTGACACAAAAAATGACAAAATTTTTTGATAAACATAAGCTGTTTAATAATAATTAATTTCTCTCTACGACATTTGCTATTATACATCTTTTGAACTGGATTTTCCCCTTTTTTTTCCACAAAGCTGTGTTTTTCAATTTGAGCTCGTTTCCACACCACCCACGTTTTTTTAAGGTGGTTTCCCGTGTAGGCCTATTCCACTAAAATTCTTTCCAATTCAAAATTTAAACATCCTTGCCCATGGCAATTAGAGCACGTTGTTGAGCAGCGCAATTCAACAACCTTAACACAGCTGCATCGTTTTCCGCAACCCTTTTTACAGCTGCAGGATATTAGCTTTAGGATGGAAATTGGTGCTGGTAACTCGGTGGTATAAATGGGTGCTAAAATATTGCTTACTTGGTTCCAAGTTTTCTCCTCGCCAAGCATGAATTTGCAGAAATAGTCTGTAAGAATATTGACGTAATGCCACAGATGTTGGTGGCAGTCTTGGTAGAATCCTGGCAGTACAAGATTGACCTACTAACTTATTGAATCTTTGATGATTCAAAGATGTCTCTTTTTTGGGAGCTTTGTATACTGCTAGCACGAATTTCTCTCCAGCACGTGTAATTTCTTTTTTCGTTGAGCTACGGTTGTTGAATATACGGACAACCTCTTTCTTTTATTGACGCATTCCACCGTTTGCACTTTTCCTTTACCAAAGAAAGCTGAAGTGGTATCGCATCCACTGAACACGTGGACAAACAAAACTGTCTCCTTACAGCTTTTTAAAACTTCCGAGGACTGCAAGTCACGAGAACTTTATTTTTTATTTTTCCCTGAGCCTCTCTTAAGAAACGGATATCTTTATCTTCAGTGCGAGAGCGATAATCAATGCAAGAAGATCAATATTTTGTCTGACGATGACCACTGTATAGTTTTCATGAGATTCATTTAAGGCGGTTTGAACTATGAGTAATTGTTTTGATTCCCTCGTTTTTAAATCTCTTCACCAATTGCGAAATAAACCATTCCTTGTTTGTGAAATTGTTTATCATTTTATTTTACGTTTCAGTCAGTGGCGTGTTCTCATTGAAAATAATTTCCGGTGAAATGCGTTTCAAAAGTCGCTGCTGTCTTTCGATGCTCTTCGTACTGCAGGCATTGTCAGCATATCCATCAAACGCTACAGTCACTTTTTGGCCATAATGATTACGAACAAAGCGAACGTAGGCTGTATAAACGTCGTCAAAGGTTCCCTTCTTCGGCCACACTACACGATGAATCAAATTGCCGCCATCAACAATGAACTGGCAATCGGAAAAATCTATTGGCTCTCTCGTACAGCATTGAAAATATCATACAGAGACGATTTCTTAGTTTTTCTCACTAACCCTTTCTCATCGAAGAAATGAAGAGAAATTGAAGCAAGCTGACTCCAAATCTTCTTTTAAGTGAACAGTACAGATTATCCTCCGATATAATTGCGTGGAGTCGAAAAACACAGCTTAGTGGAAAAAGGGGGAAAATACATAAAAATAACTTGCGTCAAAACCCGTTATATATGCAATATGCATCCTATAGAGAAAATTCCGCTCTATAAATTAATTCCTGAACAGTTTTCTTGTTAAAGTAACCGGTTTTAAGATATTCGCTGTGAAACTTGGAATAGGATCGATTTTTACCTCTGCGCCCCAAACTACCTCTCAGTCTGTTCAGACGCTGTTAGCGCGAAATAGGTGAGGATAAGCTACAAGGTTAATAGGACATTTTTTATGCAGAATTTAACGGCAAATTTTTTATTTCTTATACTTTTTTCTCTTCCGACGAACGGTTTACAAGATAAAAGTGAAAAACCAGCGTTAAGTCCCCGTTGGGGGTGGTTTTTGCAAAGAGAAGGACGTTCCACCTCTAAATTGGGGGGGGAACTTTTCGAGTATCTATTTCTAACCCTATCTAGAGTACGCATCCCAAATATTATTACTTTATAAATTATTTCTCCTAGTCAGTGTTTTTTAATCTAATTTGCGTGTACTATATAAGAAAACTTGAGATCTGTGGTATAAAATAGTTTAAAAGCTATCTATGTGGTAGAGCACACTTTGTTGAAATTAATAACTCCAGGTCTGGTCTTCTTGAAACTTCAATAAGAGTACCACAGGGGTCAGTTTTAGGTTCCTTACTATACATTATTTATGTAATCGACTTTATCGTAGAAGACTCTATACTATTTGCTGATGACTCATCTCTTCTAATATCAGAATCGAATATAGAATATACGGTAAACAAAGCTAATGTAAAAAAGCTCTCACAGGTTCACGAATGTTTTACCGATAATAAAAAAATCTATATTTTTAAGATTTAGCACCGTAAGAAAGAATTATGACGAGAGTCTTTTGATAAAAACAAAAAATTGCAGTATTAAACAAGAATAAACTGTTAAATTTCTAGGTTTACATTTGTGAGACAACTGTTCATACTCTAACCATATTGACAGTATTTGCAAAATAGTTGCTCCAGTTTGTTATTTTATTAACTAATTACGTGATGTTGTTGATAGGTCAGTCTTGTTCACGTACTATCATGCTCATTTCAATCTAATATCTTACGCCATAATTGCCTGAGAAGCTGCAAGCGATAGTATTAGAGTACTCAAATGGCAAAAAAGAGCGATAATATTTATTGCCTGTTTAAATAATCGAGATAGTCGTAAAACTCTGTTTAAACGATTGGGAATATTAACAATATCCTGCACTTTGTTATTGAGTCTATTAATGTATGCTAGCACGGAACTCAATATAAAGACTCTTAATAATTATCCTCGTAATTATCATTCTCATAGCACACGAAATAATACAACACTAGAAATATCAATACAAAATACCTGGCTATAAAAGCATGTAATCACTTACCTGCTAAATACAAAAATATGCAGATAAAATATTTTAAGTTCAATTTTTTTAATTTTCTTTGCACACGTTAACAAACAATAACAAGGAGGCAACTGATGTTTTAATTTCCATTTAAACATATGGTATTTAAATATCTAACGTGGAAATACAGATATCTCTCTAATCCTAATGTATTTCACATCAGAAATTTATGAGAAATATTTGCATATCAGTCGAAATACCAAAAATTCCCGTTAAAAATAAAGCGTCATATCAAAATATAAGTTGAAGCACTTAAAAGTAGATGTAGAATACAAAAGCATTTCGTGATCAGATCAGTCTTAACACATCATCAGATAAAATAAACAAATTTACTAGTGTTGTAAAATTACAACTGTTTGCTTTGCTCCTATCTTCCAAAGTATTTATATATAAATTCTTCTCACTAATGTGTATATATTTAAATAAATAAATACATAAGTTGACCCAAATGTACAGTTTACATTTTTAAATTAATGTTTACAAAGTAGTTTCCATCGTTTATGCGGTAAAAGCAAATCTCTTTTCAAGACCAGGTAATAAAATTAATAATGTGTCATTGAGCAAATAAATAAAATTTTATAAATAAATAACATTGCACAGATATTATTACCTTCTTTTTATATCCGGATGTACCCGATTAGAACACAAAATTGATTAATAGGAAAGAATCAATTACTGTAAAAAAAATGTAATTTTTTTCGCAAATTAATCAATTTCTGAATTAGCTAATTAGTGATAACAAGGGACAGTTCCGTCAAAATTGCATTGATATAATTACATATTTTGTTAGTAGTTTAAGTAGATACTTTTTTCATTTTCACCTGGATTTGAGCAGAATTAATATTAAAAAACCGCTGCCCAAGGAATCACTACTTCCATATCCAGATTATCTATCCAAGTCACTCACAACGAAAAAACTGTGTATGTGGAAATAATTGTTTATGGAACTTTAATAATATAATATTTGAAATCCTCTACCCCAAAAACCCATAAAACGATACCCCACATCGGTAGTGGGTGGGGGTGGTGATAGGGGGGTGGTAGTGGGTAGTGGGGGTGAATGAAGTAAAAAAATATTTTGGCGCATAAATGCGCAAATGGCGCATAAGCGCCATTTTCAAACCTTTATATCTCTGAAACAGTTTGTCGTAGGAAAATAAAAAAAAACAAACTATTCGTTTTTTTTATAATCTTCATTTTTGTACTCTTACCATTTTTTATAAAAAATATTTTCTGAGCAATTTCCATAAACCCTATTTTTTTCAAAAAAATATGAAAATTTTCAATATTGAAAATGAAAAATAATTATTTTAAAAATTCTAAAAATTTGAGCATGTTAGTAATAATATGCATTAACAATATCTAGAAGGATTTTAAAAAAATTTAAATTAATACGAAATTAGAGTAATAAGACTAAAAAAAAACGGCTCCTAAATTTCTAAATGCGCTACTTTTTTGTTTGTAACTTTTTTAGTTTTCATTATAAAAGATCGTAATACGTCCCAATCGAAAGAAAATTTTAATACCTTTAATTTTTACAAGAATAAAAATTTTTCTCATAGTTGTAGATTTTGAGTAATTTTAGATTTTAACGTCATATATTTTTTCTGAACGTTTCGGCGCCATTTTGAAAATGCCATATTTCTAAAATTAACATTGGAGAAAAATCAAAGAAAAAATCGTTATACTTGTTTTTGTAAAAGCTTTAATTTTGTACCCTTGCATTTTTTTTATTAAAGCCCATATTTTTCGAGTAATTTACAAGAAAAACGTCTAGGAATACTGATTTTAGGAGGTGAAAATTGCAATTTTCAGTTCACAATATCTCGAAAAATATGCATTTTAGCAAAAAAGTGTATAAGACCCTTCTGTCTTATAATTTGATTCTCTATCAGATTATGTGTGTTTTTTTGCGACAATCTCTAACCAAAAACCAGGAAAAATGACAATATAGATTCTTATACCTGTACCTATTATTATATAGAGAAAAAATATAAATATTATTGGTATGTGAGTATTTCGGGGTTCATCCAGACGTGGCTTTTAGTGATCGCAACTTCCTTGTCATCTTTCTTAAACTATAGGTAATAGACATACATATAATGGTAAAGACAGTTGATTCAGAATTTGATATTGATCATCCTGTAAGTTTTTGGTATTTTTGCCATTTTGAACCTTGAAAAGACACTAAATTTATAGGTTTGACTATCATATATTCCTTCGAAATCATTAAAAATGTACTATTAAAAAGTTCCTGTTTTTGTGGCTCATCTGGTATCTAATAATAGCGTTCTTTAAATATTTAATTAAGAATCTACTAATGACCCCAAATTACAATTCCGTTGATAAAAATAACTTTCCACTAATCGATTAATTGAAGTTCTTATTAATCAGTAATCAAATATTAATTTTCGCTTGGAAGGAGATAATCGCTGGAATTAACAAACGGAAAATGTTTTGCATTGTGACAAATCAAACTAAATTACTCAGAATAATTAGTAATTTTCTAGCCTTCATTATGCGGCGTCCTATCTCTTATTCATATTTCACATGTTATCTAGTCTTTTATATAATGCGTCACGTTGGTAGAAACTTGTTTAGAGAACAGGTCTAGGTGCATATCTCGGATGTTTTTTATGACTAAATAAAAGCATTCTTACCGAACAAGATATAATTAAAAACGTGATATTTCAATTACCTTTATAGTTCTACCTGGAAGATGTAAGTGGTCATGGTACCAAGTACTACAAGAACGGCCAGCGAAAATGCTGTCAGTATTTTCTACAGTATGTATGTTGGCATTTAAATTATATTAGTCGGAATTTTTAGTTTTAATCTTCTTTATATGGGCATTAATTTTTAAAGAATAATTTTAAAAATGATCGAATTTTTGCCCCTCTGATAAATGTAAATCGATAGCATAAACTAGTTGTTTTGGTTCCAAAATAACCTAAAAAAACAGCCGGGAATATTTTTCAAATGCGCTGTTCCGTAAAATAATGGTTTTCGAATATTTTAAAAGATTTTTATGCAAAAGTTCTCTCAATATATCCACCCAATATTCACGAAGGAGGAGAAGTAAGATACGAATAGAACGGAATGGAATACAAGTTTCACTGTAACTAATGTACTAAGATATAGCAGATAGAATAAAATTCTCTTGTATCAATGTCGGATAGATGTAACGAGAAAAGTTTTGCGTAAAAATCTCATAAAAATCTCATAAATTATTCGAAAACCAACTAAAATGAAATGGAATAAATATTAAGTAAGCAGATATAGTTTATAAGTATATTTATAAGAATGTTATATTTATATACTTACGTAATAGCGCATTTCAAAAATGTTCCCGACTGTTTTCCGCTAAATAAGTATTTTTTTAAGTTATTTTGGGACCAAAACAACGATTTACTTTTATCAAGGGACAAAAATTCTTTCTTAATCTAGTCTCTTATACATTGGTTTCTATTGCCATTTTGACAATTTTTTTAACTTGTAGTTATGTGTATCTCGTGTCCACAGTTTCTGTGCTCTATTTTCGCTCACCGCACCAGCGCACAGTGGTCTCAAATTGAGTTTTTTGGTTTAAAAATGGCTAGAGAACGCAAATTTTGTCGGAAATGAACATTTTTTTTTTAATAAAGCTTTCCGAAATTCCAACAAATGCTCGGAGTCCGAATTTTGAAAAAAAAAACTTTCATTTTTTATTATATTAAGTTAAAAAAAAAAAAAAATGTTTTGACCTTTAACTTAATATAATAAAAAATGATTTTTTTTTTCAAAATTCGGGCTCCGAGGATTTGTTGGAATTTCGGTGAGCTTTAATTAAAAAAAAAAAATTGTTCATTTCCGACAAAATTTGCGCTCTCTAGCCATTTTTTAACCAAAAAACTCAATTTGGGACCACTTCGCCGATAAAAGTCATTTTTAATCAGTTAATTTTGCAAGGAATCGAATGTAATTATAGCTTTTATTATGCCTGCCAAATAACATTTTTCTTAGTCAATTAGTTTTTTAGATTATCGCGCCGACAGACAGACATACAATAGACTGAATGACTAAATTGAAAGACCTTAATTTTCATAATCTTGATAATTGTGAAAATCTTATGTAATCTGGGATAAACATTTCTTCATGATTACAATACACAATTCACTGCGTGAAAAATATTTTTTCCCCAAACAAAAAAGTGTTTCTATGGGGCGCCAAAGTAATATTTTTTTTAAATTCCCTGGCAGCCAACCGCCCGCCATACACGGATGTCAAGTGGAAGTCGAAAACATTAATTTGACGTAAATTTCGTCCTCCTGGGCCATGACGGCGGGTAACCGTGTTCGCAAAATTACTTCAAACGCGGCGGGAGGGAGGAGCTAATATGTTTTCGATGGTATAAATCGAGCCCTTTCGCGTGGCATAAATTTCATCTCTCTGGAACAAGAGATACCCTGTCCGGCCCTGACTGAAATTTTTCGCCCACCGGGCTCATTTCACCTTCAGCCAGGGTCGAATTGAAACATGACATTTCAAATGTGCTTCTGGATTATGACGAAGACTTTGAGTGTTTTGGGCTATTCTACTATTAATGAGGTGGCTTATTCAAATTATCGTTACCTGACGGATAAAGCACCAAATTTGGTATGAAGGTACCTCAAGGTTTACTAATAAATGTTAGCCTATCCCAAGCAGCACAATTAGTTTATTTTACCAGTTTAAAGCCACAATAACCTAAGATAGTTGATATAACGTAATTGCAAACATTGCTTTCAACTTTGAAGGCATATGGACTTGATAGTAATTTAGTAAGCAATATTTAGGTAATATTTTCTTAAGAAATGCCCGATAAAGTCACATTGACTTTAGTGTAATTTACAAGAAATATTTACGTTACTATTCCTTAAAATTTAACTCTAAAGTTAAAGTGCATATTGAGGTCTATGTGTAGGAAAATATTACATAATTTTAAAATAAATTATTAACTTTGGAGTCGCTGTCTTTTGTCTGGATAAAAACAAGGAACTTTTACCAATTTATTACGTAAGTATAACTTGAGTTTTGTCTTGTCCTTGTAGTCAGATTTAGGTTAAAACTTTAACCTCGTGGTCACAACTAGTTCCAATTTTAGGTAAAATTTGCCCTATTACTTCCCCACTAACCTAGCATATGTGTTTAACCTAAAGGCAAATATTACTTCATAAAATGTCCTGAAAGTTATTTTTACTTAAAAATAGAATTAGGTCCCTTCCCTGGAAGGCAAAATTACGTTTTCATCGTCTAAATTACTTCAAATGGCTATGACTGCTTTGTGTTGATGCCCTTTCCAGTGTCAACTATACTTTATTAGTGGGATTGTGTCCTAATTTGTAGCCTTATTGTTAGCAGCAATTTATTTTCTTGTTGTTTGAGTTTTCTGTTTTCGTGTTTTTAAAAATAAAAGTGGAGGTGTTTTGTTTTAAATGCGAGGAAGTATTCTACAGCCAGTCAACCTTTAGTCGGCACAACTGAAAAGTGCATAAGTAAATAGAACATAATTATATCGAATATGCAGTGCACTAAAGATACTTGTAATTGTATTTCAACTTTTCTATTACCGACTTGTTTGCATTCGAAGTAATGACTACCTACATTATATCAGGTAAAACAGTTGTTAATCTTTCAGAGAGTTTAGTACAATTTAACTATTTTTTCCTCTAGATTTCAGTGCTTAGTTTGCAGAATGAAAAGCAAAGTGAAGTTCAGTAGTGTTAGTAGTGTAACTGAGTGACTTTATTTGGATTGTATCCCGAATGTATTCACTGAAGAGAAGTTGTAAAAAATTTTTACGGCCCCCCTATTAGGTTTAAACCTATACCTATGAACAAATTTAAGTTGATAGATGGGGAAGTAGTAATATGGAATTAAAAAACATGTTTCATATGATGGGTTTTCTGTTAATACATTTATTCAAATAAAAAATAAAGTATTAAACTAACCAACTAACAAAAGATTAATTATTTTACCTGAAATATTTTTAAATTCCAAATTCGCCGAATCCGTAATGTGATCATATTTTTTTTTTCTATCAAATGCAAACGCAAGTCGTTATTAAAGTTAAAATACAATTTGCACTCTAAAAGCACATTAATTAAATTCTGAATTAACTAATTAGTGATAACAAGGCACCGTATATTTGATATAATTACGTCGGATTTGTTTATTTATGCACAATTCTGTTGTGCCGATTTAACGTTGACTGGCTGGAGAATACTTTCTGACATTCAAAACAAAACACATCCGTTTTTATTGATAAAATACAAGAGAAAATTGAACGAACAAACCACAAACTCACAAAACAACAAATTGCAGTCAAAGAAGTTTGAGGTTAGAAACGTGAAATATGACCAATTTAGTTCTGCATGAACTTTAAAGACTTTACAATTTTGAAGACTACAAAATTATTTTAACCTATATTGGTCCCATTTAACTTTAAAGTAAATAATATAAGTTTTAACACTTCATCTTAAGGAAAAACGTTAACGAGGTCTAAAATATTGGGAGAGAATACTTCAAAGTCGCATGGCACTATGTTCGCCATATTTTTCAACCAGCTGTAAGAGGCCATTTTACAATGAAATCTTGATGAGTAATTAATTGAAAAAAATCATTAATATCAGGTTATTTAACAGATATAAAGTACAATATTATCATATTTTATGCTCCAGGAAAGTCCTATAGGGCAATTATATAGGCTTTTACAAATAATTTTAAAATACATTTAAGCTAAAAAAAATTTTTTTTCTTTAAAAACGTAAAATTCTTGAGGCCCCTTTAATATTCCGAGGTAGAATGGATACATTTACAATGAAAATTGATTGGCAGTAAAAAACACACACAGAGGGAAAGTGGACACATTATTTCACAACTACATAAATATGATATTATATAATGTACTCCTACTCCATCATTATAATAGAGATGTCTGATGGTTTCTAGTTATGTCTTTGCTGCTCATGCTTCCTGACTTAAATTAAATCTTTCTTTATTGTAGTAAATAAAACCTTATTAGTTATTTCTGAGAAAGAAAGACTGCAGTTGGAAGAGGATAACTGGTTTGGTAAATATTACCTATTAACGACCACAATTAAACAAAATTCTTATGTTTAAATTACCTGTTCAGGGAAATATGTTCTATAACCAATAGGTCATTATAACTGAGCAGCTTTATTTAAGAGGTATTCATGACGTCATCTCATTCTCCACTTACTTATATTTTACGTAAATTTTAAGTCAATTGGGTTAGGTTAAAAGGGAAAACGGGACCAAAATGGGGGCTACATTACGTAATTATGACTTAAGGTGCTACTTGGGTAGGAGCCCTCTGGAATTTCTAAAAGTGTTCATATACAGCACTAAAATCCAAAATGGCCGACGAATACGACAAAATATCACATGTGAGTCTTTTCGAGGCACCACTACTGCAAAGACCATAAAAAGTGGGATTCTCTTGCACTCTTCAAGATACGAAAGCATAAAGTAACATCTCAGCAGGGGAAGAAGTTGAAAGTGCTTCAGAACAATGTGGAACTATTTAGCCAACTATGCATAATAGGGAATCTGATTTTTTTGCGCATGAGATACAGCCATTCCCTCCTTCCATTTCAGACCTTGGTAAGCTTCATTTGTCAACCAACAAGACTAGAATACTGCAATGTCTTGAGCAGCCAGGTGAATCAGAGCCCCGTTCAACCTATGACTCCAAATTTCTGGTCGGTGCCGTCATTGTCCATTGCTTGCCCACTACTAGTGCCGACACCTTCAATCAGTATGCTGATAAGATATTTCTACCTTACCTTCTTAAGCAGTTGGAGAATGCCCAAAGATTAGATGTTGTTTGAGACATCTACATTCCAGACAGTTTAAAGGAGCCTACCCGGGAACAAGAGGTGAGGGGATTCGAAGGAATATATCTGGCAACACCAAACTGCCACGAAATTGGATGGACTTTATCCGTAACTCCATTAATAAGAAGGGAATTGTTCAACTTTTTCTTCCAAGGTTGTAGAGTTCAACAGGCCACCAGGCAAAGATGTACATGTCACAATACGGAAAGCAGTTGCACAAATCGGTTCGAACACACCCATGGAAAACTGCAATCAGAAGAGGTAGACACGAGGCTTGTGGTTCATGTACTCCATTCACTACAGCAAGGGGCAAAGAGTATCCTTCTGCGTACTGTAGACACAGATGTGATTGTCATCCTTGCTGCCACATTCTATGATCTAACAGTGATTCAATATTTGGCAGATATCTGGGTGGCCTTTGGCATGGGCAAGCATTACAGGTTTTACCACATCAACGCCATCTGTGCAAGTCTGTGGGAGCCAAAATCACCAACACTATCTGTGTTTCACTCATTCTCTGGTTGCGACACAACCTCCGCCTTCAAAGGTAAGAGTAAGAAATCCATTTGGGAAGCATGACAAGTATTTCAAGACGTGATTCCAGCAAGTGATTCCTTCTGCAGAGGATTTTGCTTGGAATAAGGTTTCAGAGTGATGGGCACCAGTTTGGGTGACAATTCCAGAGGTTTCCCGATCATGCAGGGAAATTATTAAATGTTCCTGCAAAGAAAACTGCAAAAACTACAAATGTGGGAAATCCAATGTGGATTGCTCACCACTTTGCAAGTGCAAGTGTAATTTATTTATAACTGTTGCATACTGAATTCCATCGAATAAATAACTATAAATATTTTTTTGTTATTGGGAACTCTTATTAGTGATATATTTGGACCTTATATTACTGTAGTAAATGATATGGATATATTTTATTGTATTTTATTTAATATGTAGACTATCCTAAGTTGGGTGTGTACTGTACTTAGTTGGCTTAAAGCTGTAATTCAAAATTAACAGTATAATAGATTGTGTTAAGTAATATTTTGTCGTATTTGTTGGCCATTTTGGATTTTGGTGCTGTACATGAACATTTTTAGAAATTCCTAGGCTAACATTTATTAGTATACTCTAAGGTACCTTCATACCAAATTTGGTGATTTTATCCGCCAGGTAACGGTAATATTGAAATACAGCGCTCAGCCACCTCACTATATAAATAAAATAGAATTGGGAACGCAGACAATGAAGAGCTTTATTTTCAAATATAACTATGTTTAAAGTCTATTGTCGTTAATTATTACTTCCACATCCAGTGGAAGTATAGTAATGCTAATGCATTCGTATTCATTATGACATTCGCCTACGGCCTATGTCATAATTCTCATGCTCGTGTCTTAATTAAATGGTCGTTGCATAATATACTATTAATTAATTGGTCGTCGCCGAAGGTAAAATTTTATTTAATAACTTTTAGCAACCTTTTTTGAAGGCTGTTTAATTTTTTCTTCAAAAAATCTTTTCACACTTTTTAGTGGCGTCTTTATTTAGCTTCTATACAGTAAAAGAAAATATTCGTTGTTTTAAATTTTTTAAATTTAACGTCAGGCTAGTATCAGAAAATCTTGGGATCACCATGTATCACAAACATTTAAATATGCAAAAATATTGCAACTATTGCCACCACATTAGACTTGCAATTTTAAATTTTTAATTTTTGACATCAAATTCACTATCAGCTACTTCTAAAATACTTAACTATCAATTTTCATGCAATTCCGTCGAAATTTGAATTTTTTATTGCAATATTTTTCTTAGCACTGGCGCATTCGGCATATTCTCGTCTTGTTCGATTAAAAAAAATCTTTTTTAAATTTCGTGAAGTCGGTTAATAAAGGCAAATACAGTAAATCGGTAAACAGAAATAAGTGATATCAAACTTTATAAAAGAATCTTATCAAAAATTTAGTATTACAACATTCACAACTAAATTTGAGACCTAATTTCAATAAACTAGACCATCAAGTACATTACTAACTTTTTATGTTTTTCTTTCTCAGTAAAAAGAGAAAGATGAACAATACAAGAGGGGGGATGATACATACGTTTCAATGCCTTTATAGAAAACAATTTCTGTGAAGGATTGGAATGTCTTTTCACTATCAGTCAACACCCAAATGGGATGTGATGGATTACCAAATCATGCCTCATAGCAGAGATAAAATACTTGTATTATCTCTGTTCGTATCTGAATTTAAAATTTCCATATTGTATTTTGTTGTCAAGAAACGGACTGGTGATCGTGATACTGTAATTATTTCTACTCTATAAAATATATAATAAAATATGTGTAGCAGCTTAAAAACAACAATTTTAAGATTCACATCACGCAAGCATCTAAAAAATTAAGTTAATCATACACAACTATAAATTATAGCTAGATATAAATATGAAAGAGCTACTAAACTTTATTGGATAACAAGGGCACACTTAATAGTTCTAACTGTTTGTCTTGCGTGTATGTGTACGTACATACAAAACATGGTATACTATTATCTTTCGCTGGCATTGTTCTAAAACGTACGACCCACATGCCGATGTTATATCTAATAGTAATCTTTCGCCTTTCCGTTATTTTTTTTTATTTTATAAAATGATAATGGAGTGTATGACAGATAAAAATGTAAAAAAACATGAGATTAATGTTTATTGTGAGTACAAAGAAAACCCAATTTATTTCCGAGACGTAATTTTAATGTGAAAGGAAAACGAGTAGAGATTGCCATTTGCTCAAATTGTGCCTAAGTTTTTTATTAAGGTGAGTTCGGTACTTTTCTTTGTACCATCAAATTATGATTTTTTATGTGTTCATAGTACAGTAAGCATATTTTTGATAATTCGCATTGTTCAGTGACCATAAATATCAACATACAGTCGTCACTGTAGTAAATCCTGATATTTAAATTAATGAATAGTTAAATGACTATGGTGTAGTACCTTGGTGTATCAAAATCAGAATTTTACTGGTGATTCAATATACAAAATGCAGTGACGCAGCGTCACGGAGGCCAGGGGACATTCGCCCCTCCCCTCCCCCCAGTTACTCCTATAACCTAGGCGCCCTTTCCTTTTTTGTCCTGTCTTTGCAAATATGAAAACGAAGAGTATATTGTATTTGATCGGCATATTTCTAAAACCGTAAATATTGCTCATAGAGAAAAAAATGTCATATTGTATTAGTCATCAAATTCTGAACAACTTTCAAAATGTCCGTTTGTCTGACCGTGTGTGTCTGTCCGTCAGTCTGCTTGTTCGTCCGTCACCCAATAACTTGAGGCATAAAAGACCGATTGTATTGAAATTCGGACAGTACGCAGTGGCGGTTTTCCAATCGTAGCAACGGAGGCTGAGCCTCCTCAAGATGATTTGGGCCAAAATATTCAATATATCAGATTTTATATTGTTAATAATAAGGTCAATAATTGACTAACAGATCATGGATGAACAACGTGCAAATTATTTATTTGCGTTCTGGCGCTAATTTTTTTTATACCACGCTTGTTACTACATTTTGAAAAAAAATGTAGTATAGGTTTTGCATTTTTCCGGTGGACCATCGAAATCCGAAAAAAACGTCGGATCGAAACGAAAGTCGTATCTATCGACTCGAGAGCGAATTTAGAAAATTCCGTCCATCGGTCAGTCGGTTTGTCGGTCTGTCTGTCGGTCTATCTGTCTGTCACGCTCAGCCCCCCTAATCCGTTTTCGGATTTCGATGAAACTTGGGTGGTTAATAGGAGACCTTTAAAAAACCTTAGCGCTGGAAGCTCGGCTCCATTCGGAAACCGGAAGTACCGATATAGACGTTTCAAGTTTTTCGGGAAAAATTGAATAACTCGGTAACGGGCAGTCGGATCGAAATATTTCAAAAAAGAGATGGTGCCGCTAGCAACGGTCTACAGATAAGTATACCGAAGATAATGTCGAAAAACAAATGGAAATTGATTTTTTTTGCAAAAAACTGGTTTTCTCGAAATCGGGCTAGGAAGCACGATAACTGTCCAGGATATTGATCGATTTCGATGAGCCTTGGTGGGATCGAAGGTACACGGCCACAAATGAAGCCCATTGCTGGCGGCCCGAATCCGTTGACCGCAAGTATTTTTTCCAAGGCCGAGTATGATTTTCCATAAATATTGATAACTCCCGAACCCATGGTCCGATTTTGATTTTCAAAAATGACGATTGTAGGGCTCGATTAGGTGACGTTTGTGAGAAATTTGACAAAACAAAAGCGAATCTACAAATCCTGGAAAAGTTAATTTTTTTGATAAATTCTACAAATACCCAACAGTTTCCTAATAAAAATCGAAAATTAAGTATTCCGTCGATCAATCTCTATAACCTATATAAGGCACGCAACTTTTTGGACAAAAAATTTGAAATAGAGTTTTTCGAAAAATTAAAAATAAACGAGTTATTTACAAAGATGCATGACCACAATATAACCGATGCCCTTTCTGTATTTCAAAATGTAGTTAGCCTTTACTTTGGTCAATGCAAAAAGAAAAAAAAAGGTACTGAATCAGCCCAACAGGGATAAAAAGCATATCAAAATGTAGTTTTTAGCTTGTTACTACATTTTGAAAAAAAATGTAGTATAGGTTTTGCATTTTTCCGGTGGACCATCGAAATCCGAAAAAAACGTCGGATCGAAACGAAAGTCGTATCTATCGACTCGAGAGCGAATTTAGAAAATTCCGTCCGTCGGTCAGTCGGTTTGTCGGTCTGTCTGTCTGTCACGCTCAGCCCCCCTAATCCGTTTTCGGATGTCGATGAAACTTCCGTGGTTAATAGTAGGCCTTTAGAAAACCTTAACGCTGGAAGCTTGGCTCCGTTCGGAAACCGGAAGTACCCGATATAGACGTTTCAAGTTTTTCGGGAAAAATTGAATAACTCGGTAACGGGCAGTCGGATCGAGATATTTCAAAAAAGAGATGGTGCCGTTAGCAACGGTCTACAGATAAATATACCGGAGACAATGTCGAAAAACAAATAGAAATTGAATTTTTTTGCAAAAAACTTGTTTTCTCGAAATCGGACTGGGAAGCACGATAACTGTCCAGGATATTGATCGATTTCGATGAGACTTGGTGGGATCGAAGGTACACGCCCACAAATGAAGCCTATTGCTGGCGGCCTGAAACCGTTGACCGCAAGTATTTTTTCCAAGGCCGAGTATGATTTTCCAAAGAAATTGATAACTCCCGAACCGAAGGTCCGATTTTGATTTTCAGAAATGGCGATTGTAGGGCTCGATTAAGTCTATGAGGTGACGTTTGTGAGAAATTTGATAAAACAAAAGCGAATCTACAAATCCTGGAAAACTTGATTTTTTCGATAAATTCTACAAATACCGAAAAGTTTCCTAATAAAAATCGAAAATTAAGAATTCCGTCGATCAATCTCTATAACCGGTATAAGGCACGGACCTTTTCGGACAAAAAATCTAAAATAGAGTTTTTTCGAAAAATTAAAAATAAACGAGTTATTTATAAAGATGCATGACCACAATATAACCGATGCCCTTTCTGTATTTCAAAATGTAGTTAGCCTTTACTTTAATCGATGCAAAAAGAAAAAAGAAAAATAAAACATGTCAAAATGTACTGAGTCATCCCAACAGGGATAAAAGGCATATCAAAATGTAGTTTTTAGCTTGTTTAAATTAATTTTAAATAGACGCGTTATAGGCTAGCGCCAAGCGCCAATGCACCAGCAGAACGCAAACGCAAATAGCAATTCAGACATGAAGCGCTGTATTGAATTGGAGCATTACAAAAATTTAGATTTCTAGAAAAATATGAAGACCTTGAAATTTCCGAAAAATTTTCGCCTGCGGCGCATTATTAAGCACTCTCGCCCCCCTACTACTCAGAACGGTTGCCTCCTCATTTCACAAACCGCCACTGACAGTAAATAGGTGTTAAGTAGGTGTAGGTTAAGTATTGTTTTTGAAAAAAAACCGATCAGTATATATAGAAACTAGTATAGAAATTTGAGATAATTCATAAAATAAATGGTAAGGCCACGCTGAACTTACTTTCTGGCGTGACTTAAAAATTTTATTTCATCAATAAATTACCTTTATGTGCATTTTCTGTGAAAAGCCAATAATGTGTATTGTTAGATTCATAATTAATACAGTCAATCTGTCATTTGACCCGTGAATAATTCCTACAAGGAATTTTTTGTTTGTATAAAGTAATGGATTGCCACAATCCTTAACTAATGTTTTCTATAAATATATCGTTACAGCTACGGTCGGCATATTGAAAGATGACGGTCAAAATGTATTTTCCTCGATTATCTACTTTCCTGTTAGTTCTGTCATACATTTAGGTATTACCAATATTGTAGAAAATAAAAAAAACTACAACTTTGAAACTATTTTACTGTGTTGTTAATATTTTACGATTTCTAGCCATCGGAATGGTGAAAATTTGTGTTTTGCTACAGATTTGTACAATTATCTCTGCCCCCGTTGCTATTATCAATCTTGTAGACCATAAAATTTCCTTAAAACATCGTTTAATCACTTTTCTTCCACGGTCAATTGCTTAAAAATTATAGCAGCTTGAAGTTTGAAAAAGTTTCTTGAATTTCGGAAAAATGTCTACATCGTTGTTCCGACTAATCGTTAATTTTGCATAATCAATAAAATTGACTTAGAGTAGTCCTATTTCTTTAAAAGAATGAATTTTATCTGAATTTTTCGAGTTTTCACTGATCTGTCAACACAACAATTTTTCTTATTACTTTACGATTTACACTCGCTCCAAAATGTGAAACTTTATATACTTTACTGCAGATTTTTCCAATTATCTCTGCCCCCACTGCTCCTACGTATAAATTAGATATTATATACAGTGTGTGCTATTTAATGACTCAACACCCCATTATTTTGGAACGCGTTGCCCGATTTAAAAAAAAATTGGGAGGATATAGTGCTCAATGAGCTCTACTTGACTATTTTGAAAAATTTGTAATTTTCATATTTTCAAGGCTTACTAAGTTTCCCTAAATGGATCGAAATTTCGAGATTGACCATTAGACAATTTTTTTATCGATACATTGATAGCGTACTCGATTTGCAGTTGTTTCAAATATCTCTATACAGAATTTTAGCTCGATATCTCTTATAGCGTGTTTGTTATTCAATGGCAAAATTTTAAAAAAATTCACTTTTCGACTGGCCCTGTATAAAAGTCCGTTAGGTTTAATAAAAAGGTAATTTTACTTAAGAAACGTCAGGAACACACATTTGTGTGGGTTGGTTGTAAATTGAGTAGGGGAATTGCCATTCATTTTTGGTAATAAAGGCGTCCAGGAAAGGAAGGGAAGGGACAGAAAAGTATTTAGGGATCTCTATCATGAAAGAAAGAAATCATCAATATACCTCAACCAGTAGGTAGGTTTTAGGTCAGATAGATTAAGGGCTTGGGTTTCGAAATTCTCTATGAAGATATTGGCTATGGAAAGGGATATGGGTGATCCCATCAGGACTCCTCTTATTTATTTTGGAAGAGAAAATAGGAAAGACAATGTTCTAGGAGAGTGATATGATACTGAAAGAAATATCATGTTTGGTCTTAAGGACATTTACGGCTTCCAGAGAGTGGAATGTTGGTAAACAGTGATATAATGTCGAAATTAACCAGTATGCCATTCTCCGAAATGGAATGGTTATGAAGAAGGTGCAATTTTTTACATAAGATGACGCTTGTTCAACGGTGGTTTGAAGGTGTCCAGCTAATTTATGTTTGAAGAACGAAAGGCGCGAATAAATGGTCGTAGAGGAATGTTGTTTTCATGAATTTTGGGAGTACCGTATATCCTAGGAGTTCTGGGGAATTTTGCCCGGGAATAAGAATTTTCCAGGTATCTGAATGTGTTTGTAAGCAGAGGTATTGAGTGAAACGGTCATTTTTCTTAGATAATCGGAGGTGTTAAATGTGACAATAGCTAGAAAAATGATAAAGTTGTCGTTATTATATAGGTCATTTAATGTTCATGTTTCTTTGGAGAGTAAGTTAAAAGTAGGCTTAACAGTGTCCGGAATGTTCTAGCGATGTAATGGATTATGCGAGTCGGACGAAAGCCCGACTATTGTCTGATGCAATCAGATTAGTTCTCCCCTCCGTTTTCGAGGATGCTGAACACCGTGGTGGTGGCGGCAGAACTTCTCGTTGGGATGACCCACCCCCGAAAACCACCAAAAACCACTCCCAAACGGGGTCAAACGCGTATTATAATTGTTTGAGGGACTCTTACTTGGTGATCCCCCGTTTTCGAGGATGCTGAACACTGTGGTGAAATTCCACCCCCGTAAATGGCTAATAAAAACCCTCCAAAGGGGTGATAGTGCGTTCTTAGCATACTCCTGGGCAAAGCTCCCCCCCCATTTTTGAGGATGCTACACAGAAAAAAAACATTAAGATGTCACCTCGATCTCTTCATTTACTGTGGAACTGAAAAAAGATGAATGTATATTTTTTGTACATGTTTTTTGGGAAAAATAGGTTTATATAATAATTGGCCAAGGCCAAACAACCAGCTACTTTTTATATAATAATTGAAACATCCGATTTATTTAATTATAATTATAATATATTATATAAAATATTGAAGGGGTATTGCCATTGAGGGGGTGAGCGGATGTCAAGTACTCGATTCGTGGTCCTCTCCGTGTTCGGCATGCTCGAAAATCGGATGGAAGTCCAGTGGTACGAAGAGAGCGCTCTCTCACCTCTTTGGAGGGTGGTTATTGGCCGTTGAGGGGGTGGGCGGGTCTCAGACATGCGTCCCAGGGGGGAGAACTACTTTGGTTGCATCAGATAATAGTCGGGTTTTCCGGGTATTTTTCCGACTCACAGAATTCACTAATGTCCTTGTCTAGCGTCTTTAGCTTGATTATTTAGAATATGGCATATAGATCAATCTTCGACCTGTGAAATTATAGTTTTGTTTGGGATAGTTTTAGGAGAAACTGTGAAATTGAAGGCTTTGGAGGGTGGAAAAGTAAGAAAAGTTGTGGACTACTTTTTAGGATATAGTCTAGAAGAGGAATTGGGTTTTTGTTTGGCAACGAGTTGTGAAAATTTGTTTTTCTGCGTGATGGTCTCTTGTTCTGAGATGTATTGATTGGATATTCAGTCAAAGGTGCCCCAGAGTATCGGATGAATGCCAAAAGTGTGATGTGTGAATAGGTTTCGTATATGTATACGAGTGTTGGTAGTGCTGAGATTATATCTTCTGTGGGTATGAAGTTTCTGCTATCTCTACAATTCTTCAGATAGAAGGATAGAAGGAAATTTTGGGAGGACTTGGTGATCGTGACAGGCAGATTACGCTGAAAGGGTAGCTAATAACCTGCATTTTAAGCCCAGGATTGTCAAAATTGAGCAAGATTTGACTTGTGTAGAAATAGAAAAAAGTGAGTCATATTTGATACATTTTTTGAGGTTAGGAAATCGGGGTTTGCAATTTGGGCAGTATACTCTGAAATTGTAGCCAATATTGATTAAGATTTGACTTGTAGGCGGATTATTGTCCAAAAAAGGCTTTTTTTTTCACTGTGCGCCGCCTTGATGGACGGCACCCGACAACCGATAGCGACATAATAAATTATGTCCTTTCGTATGTTAAAGTAAACCTCGAATTTAACAGGAACTCAAAAAAATGTCGGCATCTTTGCTTTACGATGCGGCGTGTCAATGTCAAAGGCGCCGACATTTTTTTTGAGTGTCTGTTAAATCTGAGGTTTACTATATAAGTTTTTTTTTTTTTTTCAAGATGTGCAATCGAGCGAATTTTTGTTATTCTGATTTTGCCTGGCTGCCTCTAAAAATCTGCTGCTTTACGCACGTGCGTAATTAGCGAATAGGGTAATCCAGCATTGCAGAAGCCCGGCTCACGTTCCCTATATTATTATCATTGTATCCACACGGGCTCTCTCTTAAAAGCAGCGTCCCCAAAAAATGCTGCTCTCCGGCCTTCAGACCATGCTACGCTACTGACATGTTTTACACATTTCAGATCTTATAAGTGATTTAATGTAATAAATATATAATAAGTACAATATAAATACAATAAATGTCATAATAAAATGTACGATAATTATAATGACTAGATAGATGTAAACACTTCGACAGTTTATTCAAATTTTTGTGAAATTGTGGAATACTCTAAAGAATACTTTTCGCATAAGCTTATTTTTGTAGATATTACTCCTATATTTTCAATTTAAGTCGTCTTCCGATGATGGCTGGCGGAACGTTCCTCAGAAACAGTTTAGATTAAGCTCCAAAATAGGTAGAGGCCACGAGTATGGTTGCACGCACACGAATACGTATGCATCATCTCCAAGGTGATGACAACTTGATTGGCGAAATATAGTGCTTAGTGTTTTGGTGTTAGGAAAACTACTTCAAGTTGGTATCATATGAAAGGTTTCAACTTCTCGTCACATGTAGGCTGAAATTCTATCAAATATTGAGACTAATAAAAAAGTAACTACACATTTACTTGAACGTATTGAAGTATTGTAGTAACCAACCAGAAATCAACCAACATAGAAATCTTATCACCTTCATGCAAATTTAATTATTAAAACAATGGTTTCTACGGTATTTATCCTTGTGAGATCTGAGAGTGAATTTTCATGGTGGTGATAAGATTAACGCTTACTGCACCTATTAAGGTACACGGTGGTACATACGTAGTATTATATTGTGCCACAAGGTCAGAAAATGAGCATTATTAGTAGCCCGCGGATATTAGCTGATAGCTAAGGGCTGCTAATGCTTTTTCTGCATGTCTGACACATAAAAATGGAAAAATATAACAAAGATCACTGTCTGAGTTACTATTCAGAACTTAATTGTTGTTTTACACTTTTGTCAAACTTTGGCTTAAGCTGACGTTTAACGAAAAATGATGTGAAACGTCAAAATATGCAAATGACAGTCAAAGATTTCTAGATTGTGAAAAACTACAAAATCGTGTTATGAGTTTTTCGTCATACGTCCCTCGTAAGTATACTCTAATTCAATTGTTTTGTCGATCGACGCTTTATGTACCAAATACTTGTTGCTATTGGCGACGGGTCTTTATTTTCATAAGGTCCCTATAGGCGTCTGAATTTAAGATGCCAGCGCCGAAGTGGAGAACTCGTGAACTAATTATAGGCTTTTTGTTTCTTTATGTGGCGAATACTTATATTGATTTTTTTCTGTTTATTGTTATTTTTGGCGTTAAAAATAATAACATTAATAATATATGATCTAAAGGTTTGCAAGATTTTGTTGTAAGTGATTTGCAAAATGTTAATGGCATTATTCAACAAAATTCATATTTTTTTAGGTTATCTAGTTTTTCCCTTGAAAAGTACTGTTTCTTCGACATAAACGGTGTCTGGCTAGTTAAATATTAATAAACTTAAAATTTATGTACAGTTGTAGTTTAAATCACTTTTTTTTTCAGGAAACATGAGTGACATTTAGGTTAAGCATACTGCAATGTATGGAACATTTGTAAAGCACTAAAAAAGTAAAAATTCTAAGTATGTGTATGAAGGGGAATATGTTTTAAATGCAGGACATATTATTTTCTGTGGTACAACCCATATTCAACACAAAACTTAATAAATAAATGTGTATGCTCTATGTTTACAAACAAGTGTCTCAGATTCAAATACCCATGAAATTAGTGGTACATTGAATATAATTGAAAAGACATTTATTAATTCTTTCAGTAAAATAAATGAAACAGTATTTTGTAAAATACAAAATAGAAATATTCAGTGGTTAAAACATAATGGTGCATGGTGCAATAATATATATTACTTTTAAATATACTGGAATTACATATATTTACTTATTTCAAAAATTCCACTTACAATGTGTGATTGTCTAGGACATTATTATTGCTACTCGGGCCACGGTTATTTGCACCAGCTTTTTCCCTCTCAAGGCCTGGTTAAAGGTGCCTACATCAAAGAGGGTATGCTTTGAACATTGTCGTGCCAACTCAACTTTCACGAGTTGTCCCTGCAATCTACAAAGGATACCGACTAGGTTGGCTCCAGCAAATTGTAGCCCCTTTAAACGCTATCATATTTTTAATAACTTAGCATCTCAGTTTATCATTTACTTATTGTAGATATCATGGTACACTAAAGAGACAATGACAGAAAAGCCCATAATTAGTTTGACTATAGACCACCAGGTGGCGTACTCCTTATTTTCAGACGCCTATAGGGAAATAAAGTAAATTTGGGAAAATTTTCTCTTTTAAATTAAATGTTTTAACTTTTTGGAAGTAAATCCAGACAAGCTTTACTTGATATATCTTCTATATTCGACATTATTTTCAAAAATGTTCAGAGCTATTATTTAATTTATCTTGACAGTAGTTGTCATTTGAATAGAAGCCGCGTCCTAAATTTATTTTATTGACGGTTGCCATGCATATTCCAAGTATCGCTACCTTTACTATTTGCTTAGAAAATGTGAAATATTACTCAAATAATTATAGTTTTTGTCAAGTTATTTTCTAGTTTAATGATTCATGGGTATGACGAAAAATATAATATGCACCGCGGGTCGTACGCTTAATATGATTCATTTTCACATATGCCAGGCGAAAATAGTTATTTATGTGCCAAAAAGTGCACTTTTTTTGGCCGAGAATACAGTTTGCAAGCCGAGGTCCGTAGGGCCCAGGTTTGCAAGTATTCGAGACCAAAAAATCGCACTGTTAAACCAGAAAAATACTTGAGAAAACTAGTGGAAAACTATATTTTACTACGATTGTGCTGAAAGTCAAATTTTCTAACTTCAAAATGAGTGCAGAAAATATCACTTTGCCGCACGCCGTGCGGCAAAGAATTTGCCACACGCCTTGATTACATCTTCACGCACCGGAATAGAATAGTGTGTTTACCTTAAAGAATTTTATATTACTTACTGGTAATAACAATTAAATTCTATGAATGTACATTAATTACCCATGAATTGCAATTACAAAGTCAAATTTTCTTACTTCAGAATGACAGCGGAAAATATCACTTTAAATAAAATCTGACAAGCAGCAAATTTAAAATTTTGGAAAGATTTTGAAAAGGGAAATAACTTCACAACCGTAGAAAAAATAGTATGTAACACACGTGTGGTAAGCTTCATTGCAAAACTCGTATGATAGGAACACTCGCTGCGCTCGTGTTCCTACTTTCATACATCGTTTTGCAATGAAGCCCTTGCCACACTTGTATTACAATCTACTATTATTTGAGTCAGGTTTCATATTTGCTGAGCAAATAGTAAAGGTAGCGATGCTTGGAATATCCATGGCAATAATAGTATATTATATTACTAGGAGTAGAACGCACTCTTTTTTTGTGTTGAGCCCAGGATTTGCAAACTGGGCGAAACACAAAAAAGGCGTTCTACTCCGTGTACTATATACTATTTTTTCTTCAAGCGTATTAAAATGCAAAAATTCATTTATTTATCATAAATGTACAAATATTCAAACTACAGTCTTACATGTTGACACAATATGACGAGTGGCTAGTGGATAGCGCGCCAGCGGTGGCTTTCGGTATTAACATTATGTTACTAGTAAAACAATACCCACTGCGGTGGCGCTTTCGGAACTAACATTATGTTACTAGAAAAACAATGTCCACTACGGTGGCGTTCGGTACTAACATTTTGTTACTAGTAAAACAATGTCCTACTTCTACTTCTGTTTTTGGTGACATAATTTAAACATTTTAATACGCTTGAAGAAAAAATATATTTAGGACGCGGCTTCTTTTGACGATTTGCATGAAAGAAAGTTTGATAAAAAGTGTCTAGATTGGTACCACTGTAATTTACTGTACATGTTGACCAACTCGTCTAATTTCCAAACTTTGCAACAATTAAATATCTATAATATAATAATCATAACATTGTTTTCATTATCTCTAATGTTAAACCTACTTCCATTGAATATAAATCATCTTTATTAGGTTGTTTCGTAGTCTACAATATTTAAAAAATGTCGAATTATGCATTTTATCAATCACTGCTGCCAACTTTTCTAAACTAAGAGTCGGAAACAGTGTTTGACAAATTGCATAATTCGACATTTTTTAAATATTGTAGACTACGAAATAACCTAATAATGATGGTTTATATTCAATGGAAGTAGGTTTAAAATTAAAGATAATGAAAACAATGTTATGATTATTATATTATAGGTATTTAATTGTTGCAAAGTTTGGAAATTAGACGAGTTGGTCAACATGTGCAGTGAATTACAGTAATACCAATCTAGACACTTTTTACTAAACTTTCTTTCGTGCAAATCGTCAATTCAAATGACAACTACTGTCAAGATGAATTAAATCGTATACTTTGAACATTTTTGAAAATAATGTCGGATATAGAAGATATAGCAAGTAAGACTTGTCTGGATTTACTTTCAAAAAGTTAAAACATTTAATACTTGTTATATAAAAGAGAAAATTTTTCGGACGTTAGGAAAAACTAGTGGAAGCATTATAATCTTCGCCGATTTACTGAGCTTTTTATATAATTGTTACACATTCTATAGGATACTCTTTGCATTCTTCTTGTAAATAATATTAATTTTTGGACATTCTAAATTTTGTGATACCAACTTTGTTGTGAAAAAAAAATATATGAAAAAAAAGTCACGATGTGAGGGATCGAACCCGGGACCCTTGGATTTCGACAACAACAACAACAATAATATTTTATTTTAAGTTCAAGCACAATATATGTGCCTCACCGGATCCTAGCCCGGAGCCAGCCAGACAACCACGGCGAACATCGCCGAGGTGGGTGTGAGGCTGGGTGGGGTAGGTCCGAGTCGGCTTGGAAATAAATTCGAGGGGGGGTGCTAGAAGCTCCTGTCTGCCACGGGCTGACTTAAAAACTAGATTAAAATTTTTGATGTGTCCACATGGACCTAAAGGTAACTTAAAAATAAACACAACACTAAGAACACTAAAATCGTAGGCGAGCGCACTTCGTAATTTTGATTGTTGATACGGGGAACACAACTAAACGAAAAAACCCGTTCGAACAAATGACGACCTTGTGGTCTGATCGCCGACAAGGAAGGTAGGGTGGAAATAAAATTGTGGTTTAAAAAATTAGGATTTACATAAGTTTTCGGCCTAGAGGGAATTTAGAGAGACAAAAAAGAAATGAAAATAACAAAAAGGATAAATGAACAAAATTGTACAAACATAAATGGGAAGAAAGAGGGATTGGAAAGATGTAAAGTTGAGGAAAGATAAGAGTAAGGGTAAGGTAAGGGTATTGGTAAGTTATCGTAGAAGAAAGTGTGGCTAGGGGAGCTGCCGAAAGATAGGCAACGCCTGGTATGGTAGGGGGTGTCTTATATCGAAAAGTATGGCATTATGCTGTCTGATTCGGGTAATGTTGCGGGTAAGCGGGCTACCGTCCAGTTTAAACTGGTAGAATTTTTGCGAAGTTTCTTGGACGTAGTCCGCTAGTGGGGTTATGTCGTGGCAACGTGCATAGAGATTTCTGAGGGAGGTGTACCTACCAGAATCTGAAATGAGGCGCATAAATTTGTGTTCTAATACTCTTAACTTCCGCATTGTCGTGGCCGGGATGCTGCACCACACCGGCGCCGCGTATGTGATGGCCGGCCTGATTACCATCGTGTACAACAACTTTTTATTAGTCCTGTTGAGTCCGCTACCCCGTGCCAGGAGCGGATACAGACTCCTGGACATGGAGTAGACCTTGCGTATCGTCTCATTAATGTGTGTATTAAACGTCAGTCTTTTGTCTAGGTTCACCCCCAAATACTTCACGCACCGCTTAATTGGAATTTCTCTACCCCCGATCGAAAGTGGCGTTAGAATCCGGTTTTCTGTGAAGCGGCGCGTGAATAGAATCGACTCTGACTTCTCGGCGTTGATCCGAATTTTCCACTTGTTGTAATATGCCGTGGCACGGGCAATGTGCGCTTTCAGCAGCATATTAGCCGCCTGTGCGTTATGCGAATGCACGTACATGGCTGTGTCGTCGGCGTACTTGGCAAGGTTCGAATTCGGGAACTCCGGAAAGTCGGAGACGTACAAGTTGAACAACTTTGGAGACAGACACGACCCTTGGGGGACGCCCGCGCGAATGTCCCGCCGAGTTAATAGTTTATTATTCACTCTGACCTCCAACGATCTACCAGACAGGAAGGAGTGAATAAGTTTCGTGATGTGCGTTGGGAAGTCCAATGAGTTTAGTTTGTAGAGTAACCCCGAGATCCATACGGTATCGAAGGCTTTCTCAATATCGAGGAGCACCATGACGGTGCTCTTCCCGAGGTTGCATTGCATCTTGACGTCGTTCGCGATCCTGACGACCTGCTGCACGGTGCTCCTGCCCCGCCTGAAGCCGAACTGGCACTCGTCGTCAATGTGAAGTTCATCCTGAGCAGCGTCTAGTCTGATCAGGATGACCTTCTCCACCAACTTGGAGATCGCCGACAGCAACGAGATCGGTCGATAGCTGCCAACGAGCTTCGCGTTCTTGTTCGGCTTTAGGATTGGCACGACCACGGCGCATTTCCACTGGCTGGGCCAGTGTTGCAGTCGCAGGATCGCGTTGACAACGTACGTCAATTGTACAATGCCTTTTCTCGGGAGATATTTGAGTAGCCTATACTCGATGCCGTCTGAACCCGGGGCCTTGTTGTTTGGTAGAGTCCGTACAATGCCCGCAACTTCCGAGGGCTTGGCCATGACTTTTAGAAATTCTCGTCTCGTCAATTGGATGTCATGGCCAATCAGTTCGTTTACGTCATTTTCGATGCGGTCGTGTTCCGGATTGTTTGGTATTTGTATGTTATGTATATTTTGGAATTGGTCGGCTAAGTCGTTTGCTTTTCGTGAGTCTGTCATCGACGTCTGTCCGTTTGGTGTTGTTAAGGCGGGTATGGCCTCCCGCGTATTTTTCATGGCCCTCGACAGCTTCCACAGCGAGTTGTTTTGGGGATTCAACGCTTCCAGCCTATCCCGCCATTTCCGGTTTTTTGCGGTATTGATGGCGGTCCTGATCTGCCGTTGCAGCCTACCCATCTCGACCTTAGCGTCGACATCGCGATTTCGCTGCCAAAGCCGTCTCAGTCGATTTTTCTCGCGTATGTCTTGTATGACCGCTGCGTCGAGTCGGTCCTTGTATCGATTAATCGTTATGGTTGTGGCAACACTCTGCTTGGCGTCTTGCAGCATCCTTGTGAACTCGTCCACTACATTTTCCAGTTCGGCGACTGTAGTGATGTTGTTTGCAAGTGTTAGGTGAGTGTTTATGTGTGTCTTATAGAGACGCCAGTCGGCGTTTCTATAAGATGTGATCTTGCGTGTCATGTCTTCCCTCGACATGTTATCCAATTCTAAGAGAATTGGATTGTGGTCGGATGCAAGTTCCTCCAGCGTCACGGGTGGCGTGGAGTTCCTCACACCCTTATTGACCACTATGTCGAGGGTGGAAGGTGTTGTACCGTTATCCGGAAAATGTGTGGGATCGTCCGGATACTGCAACACTACGTTATGATTACTCACGTAATCGTACAGGGTGTTGCCGTTTGCATTATTGCGATTGCAGTTCCATGCGTGATGTCGCGCGTTAAGGTCGCCTATGAGCAAGCAGCGCGGGCTTGCGTTCAGCAAATTCTCAAGACAACCCGCCGTGAATCCGTTCAAGGGCCGGTTATACGCGGTAACGATACTCATGCCGCCTTCCAGCGTCACACACACGTTCTCCACGGAAGTATTCCGTAGAGTACGGTGCGTGTGCGCAATGTCTGACTTTATGAGTACGGCCACGCCGCCTCCCCTATTGATGTCGGCCCTATCTTTGCGGATTGTCGTATACCCTCGGACGCGTAGCTTGTCGCGTCTGTCGAGTTTTGTTTCATTCAGCAGCATAATGTCTATTTTATGCCTCATTAAATAATTGATCAAAAAAGGAATTTTGTTACCTATACCATTGGCGTTCCAGGAAGATAGCTTGAGCCTAGAAGGCATCGGCGGGCAGACCTTGGAAGAAGGCCGTCACCACCTGAAATTTATCAAAAGCGTCGGTGCAGCTCTTGAGTTGTTCGTTCAGTTCTGTCATCCGCATCAGCAGTTGATCAATATTGATAAGGGAGGCCATCATGTCAGTTTGCTGCTTAAGCAGCCGCAGTTTCGACATGTCGTTTTGTGAGCTTGGGATGGAAGGCATCGACGGTCTCTCCGAGGCTCTAGCTGTAGCAGGAGGGGGAACAGATCTTACTTGGGGTTGTTGTTGTTGCGATTGTTGGGCTAGCCTTTGAGTCCACACGTTCGTCTTGGGTGGGGGAGCTGCCACGTACCTGGTTTGCTGAGGGGGTGGGGTTCTCATATTTCTCATGTCTATTTGCTCCATTTTTTTTATGTAGATTCGACATCGGACACTATTTGCGGGGTGAGCTTCCCCGCAATTAGCGCACTTGGCGGGCTCTTCCCGGCTTTTCAGACAGTCCTTTGTGTAGTGTCCGTTGGCACACTTAAGGCATTTTGGGAGCGCTCTACAATTTGATGTGGCGTGCCCCCACAACTGGCACCGGTGGCACTGTATTATACCTTTATTATTGACGTGTCTCTCCCATTGGATTGATGTGTAACCGATATGCCTTATTTTTGTTTGTAGCTCCCTAAGGGTAACCCCGCTGTCGGTCACTACCATATATAGAGGGTTGTGGGTGCCTTTTAGGGTATACAGTTGTTTTACCTGGATTTTGTAAACGGATTCTAGTTCATCTTTGATGTCACTGATTTCTACAGCATGGTACAATCCGCGAATAATGAAGGCATGCGTCTTCTCGTCGCGTGGAGTGTAGGTGTGATACTCAACACGTCCTTCATTCAGATATTCGTTGACCAAGTTCCAGTCCCCTCTGTTAGCTAGTTGCAGTGTAGTGGAGTTAGTTGCGTGCTTCCATAGGTGTTCATCCCGTAGCTTACCTTTGAAAAAGGTATTTAGCTCACGCTGTTTTATGAACCTCCCATGTATGATTATGGGAGGCGGTTTCTTGCTTTTGGCTGGCTGGGGTTCGGGTTCTGGCAGCGGCTGGGGGGGTATTACTTGCATATCTTTGTCGACATTTACGGGCCCCTCGTGTCTGTTTTTAATTAATGTTGGTGCTGAAGGTGACAGCATCGACTTTTTAGAAGTTACGGGGTGGGTAAAATTCGCATTACCATCTTCGTATACTTTTTTGATTTTTGGTTGGACATGAAACAGCTTGATCATGTCGGTGTTTAAATTACCTGGGGCGTTGTCGGTTGTGGTGATGCCTTTCGCCCTTGTTGGCGCCGTCTTAATGCTCGTTTGACTTCCGTCTGAGTTGTTGTCTATATCATTGTCGATTTGCATTTTTGTAGTTGATCTCTCGCTTTTACGTTTTAATGCCCTTCTCATGATGGTCGCTCTATCAAGGCTGACGCATGAGACATCACTCTCGTTACCGGACTTCCTCGGTAGGGCTGGCCATCCATTAGAGGAGCCTCTTAGTTCTTGGATTACCGCTTCCCTGCCTGGGCTCGTTTGGGTAACGTCCATTTTCAGTTTTAGTTTATATATGTTACCTTAATTGGAAAGAACCTCAACCGGTTTGGTTTGAACCGGCCGGGGAAAGAGGTTTTGCGAAATTGTCTTTTTTATGCCTCAGATGGTTGTTGGGGGAAAATTTTAGTTCCAAAAAGTTTTTTGTTGATTTTTGTTTTTAACAGTTGTAAAAAATTTTTGGGGTTGGTACTAATGTTTTTATTTTAAGGTTAGGCGCACTTTTAATTTTGAGGTTGGATTTACCGGAAATGTTTCCGGTGAAATACCGGAAACTCGTTCAAAGTTTTTGGATTTTTAAATGTCACTGTCACTTATGGGAATTTGTGTAAAAACTCACGGTTGGCCCCGCCGGGGGCTGTCTTCGGCCTCGCGGGCTCCTTAGAGGTTATGGAATGTCTCGCGCACCGCCACACACTCGGTTTGTAACTTTTCAGCGAGAAAATCAATTATATAGGGACGTTCAGAAAAAACGCGTGATTGCCAAGGCAAATGCTTTAGCCAACTAGTGGAAGCATTATAATCTTCGCCGATTTACTGAGCTTTTTATATAATTGTTACACATTCTATAGGATACTCTTTGCATTCTTCTTGTAAATAATATTAATTTTTGGACATTCTAAATTTTGTGATACCAACTTTGTTGTGAAAAAAAAATATATGAAAAAAAGTCACGATGTGAGGGATCGAACCCGGGACCCTTGGATTTCGAGACGAAACTCTTGCCGCTACACCACCATTTCTTATTACTAAAATTGTTAATGAGTGTAATATATACCATTAGAAAATTTATTGTGATTATTAGGAAACACACATTAGTAAAATGTATTAAAAAAAAAATAGTGATAGGAAATAACATTTCGCAAGGTTTCTATTTATTACAAACCATAAAAAATGTAAAAAATATTTTTTTAAATTTTAAATTACTAATAACTTTTTTATTTACCAATCTATTTTGTTAAAAAACAACAGGGTTCTTCCTCTAGCTAACACTAAGTTACTCTCCAAATTTCAATACAATCGGATTTTTCTTTCGTGAGTTATCGTGCTTACAAGAAACGTGACGGACGTACAGACGGACATTTTGAAAGTTGTTCAGAATTCGTTCAGTAACATAACGATATAAAAATTTTTTCTCTACGAGCGATATTTACTGATTTAGAAATGTGCCGATCAAATACAATATACTCGTTTTTGCGAAGAGTATAATAACGACCCGTTGCCAATGGCAACAAGTATTTTGTACATAAAGCGTCACTTACGATCAACAAAATAGTGGAATTAGTATACTTACGAGGGAGGTATGACGAAAAATCTATAACCCACTGATTTAACTTAAAATTAAATTCCCCGACTTCTAGGTTGTCTAGGAAAATTTGTGCAAATTTCATTCTTTATTTTAAGTAATTTATTTTCGTTTTAATAATAAACGTTGGATGAATATCACGGTTATCTTTAACCACTCATATTGTAAATTAACAATAAAATTATAATTGTTCACATCAACATTTCATGTGACAATATTCTCTTGATTTTTATTTTTGGAAAGAAACTCAAAATTTAAATATTTGTACACTCAATTAAAAAGGATAACTCTGATGGTTATCCTTTTCGTTGAAAAATTTTAAATTTAAAAAGGCCCAAGACAATATCTTTTGTTATTATTATGAAGTAATAAATAAATTATTTTAACAACACAAACGTAACGTAGTATCACAATTTTTTTTTCTTCAAAAAATTCTTTACATCCTTTTCAGGGGCCTATTTATGCATCTTCTACACAGTAAAAGAAAATATCCGACTTGAATTTTTAAGCTTTAACGTCAGGTTCGTTATCAGAGAATCCTGGAATCTCCATGTATATTTCATCTCAATCTGTAAAAATATTGCATTTATGGCAACCATATTGAATTCTTAACTTTTGACATCAGATTTGGTATTAGCTCCTCTTAAAATTCCTAACTACTTAATGCAATTCTGACGAAAGAAATTTCAAACTAGCGCCTTCGCCAAATTATTAAATAAAAAAAAATCGTATCCAATTTTTGCTCACCTTACACTTGATGAAATTAATAATTGTACACATTTAAAAAAACATTCATACGGGTCGAATTGAGAACCTCCTCCTTTTTTTTACGTTTTTCGATTAAAAAAATATATATATTCATGCATCTATTTAAAAAGTTCGGTCGTATACAAACTTGTCAATTAAATTTGCCGTTTTTGCAGCAATAATATTAGACACTCCTCGAACGTCGCATGGGAATATTTATTTCGCATTTAAAACCGGATTTCTAACGTAATAGAATCTAACATAATGTTTTAGTACCGCTAGTTCAAATCCTAGTATAGTAGATTATGATTATGAAATATTTAAACATTTCGTGTAAGATACGGAAGAGAGGAGTCAATAGCTGATTTACCTACAACTAGATAATGAAAAAACTAGTCATCCAAGGTCAATATTTACATAAATTTTGTATAGATAAATATGTATGATACCGTATGTTTGTACAATGAACACGATTTTTATTTGACTTGTATAATTTTCTTTGTGAGATTTCCATTTATCAACGAAATGTTACCTAAACAAGATAGGTAAACTGGTTGTTAATATCCAGGACTATTTAAAAAAGTTCTACGTCGTACTAATATTTAGTATTATCTACCGCTGTTGAAAAAAGTCAAGGTTTTCCAACTAAAATCTTCTCACCAAGATCCTATGCCGTTGGATTTGTTTGTGTGTTTTTTTAATAAAAGGATCTACATACAATATTCAACGCTATCTGTTTCCAACAAACACAATCTCCTACTATTTTAAACGCATGATAGCAATTAAATCGAGGTATGTGTTTACCATTTTGTGATGATATAGGTGTATCGTTTTTATTATTGACGACAAAATAACATTAATCTTTGATTGAAATGACCTTTGGTTCCCATGATCTAATCCTTCCACACTTCGACAAGCAATTACTAATTCGTGTTTGCAACATGATTGCAATATCTTGACGTTCAATTATTTCATTCATTTCATATTATCAGATATCTAAAACAGTTTTAAAATTTAAGTTATTCAACCAAACTACATTTTCCGGTTAAAACGTAGATATTTAATAGAATCTAATGTGATTAGCCGAATAATAAAAAATACAAATTAACTTTAATTAAAACTACCATCCGAGATTAGAATTACTTACGAAGACAAAATTTGGAGCATTATCCTATCAATATTTACATGAAATTGTTGACCAAGTAATATGAATTTTTGTGCGAAAGTTTCTTGTCAGAGTTATGGAAACTATTAGACCGGTAGAGATAGACTTACTACGTGGCCTGCCAGGTCGCCAGACTTGAGTCCTTGTGATCTTTGTGTTTGGGGTTGTTTAAAAATCATTGTAGGTATACTCTCTTCCAATTGACACTAGGGAGCAACTTTGGCAAAGTGTTAAAAGCACATGCCATGTCATTTAGAGGAGAATTTTTCCATCGAATTTGCTCGTCTTTGAGGAAGTGACAATGAATCATATTTTTTAAATGAACTGTGCTTTTGGTTATTTAAAAAATCCTAAAATTGTAAAGAAATGTTAAATACAATCAGAGGAAAACACGAATATTTCTTGCGCTTCGATTGATACTACAAAAATACCCAAGAGTACCTTTTTGCAGCCCTTTCAATTATCTGAAAAAGTATTTAAATATGTCCTGCTTTTGCAGGGTTATTAAATAATTACAGACAATAAACACATTGAAAACATTTTGAGAAAAAATATTTAATTCATATCAAGTTACATCGAGTACTCATGATAGAGACACGGCTTCTATCAAAATTTGAAAATTTAAAGACCGGTAGAGATAGACTTACTACGTGGTCTGCCAGGTTGCCAGACTTGAGTCCTTGTGATCTTTGTGTTTGGGGTTGTTTAAAAATCATTGTATACTCTCTTCCAATTGACACTAGGGAGCAACTTTGGCAAAATGTTAAAAACACATGCCATGTCATTTAGAGGGGAATTTTTCCATTGAATTTGCTCGTCTTTGAGGAAGTGACGATGAATCATATTTTTTATATGAACTGTGCTTTTTGTTATTCAAAAATCCTAAAATTGTAAATAAATGTTAAATACAATCAGAGGAAAACACGAATATCTCTTGCGTTTCGATTGATACTACAGACATACCCAAGAGTACCTTTTTGCAACCCTTTCAATTTTCTGAAAAACTATTTAAATATGTCCTGCTTTTGCAGGGTTATTAAATAATTACAAACAATAAACACCGTGAAAACATTTTGAGAAACAATATTTGATTCATATCAAGTTACATCGAGTACTCATGATAGAGACACGGCTTCTATCAAAATTTGAAAATTTAATCTTCTACGTACGTGTAAGTTATTGGAAATATTATTTTTCTCACTTTGTGAGGATGTAGTTTCTCAGGGATGCATTTCTGGAATGTTGGATTATATGAGTCCAATAAGAACTCAAGAGTGACAGGTTCCCATACGGGAATTACATTTTGGGACAACCTATATATTGTTTAAAGCAAACACACAATATATATGGTATCCCAGAATTTTATTTCCATATGGGTACCTGTCACTAAGTTCTTATTGGGCTCATATAATCCAACATTCCAGAAACGCATCCCTGATCTGTCAAAATTCAAACATATAATAAGGTGTTATACAATAAAGTTCGTTCTTTAACAATAGAAGTTGTGACGAATGCATTTTGGGCACATCGTAACAGCCTACCTTTGACCGAATCATTTCTGGAAGGTCAACCTTATACAAACCTAGTCAAAACAATTACTCCACTACGTATATGGTTTTGGATATATAAAATCAAATGTTTTATTCCCACAATATTCAAATAACGAGACCTTAAATTCGGAGATCCTTAAAAAAAGGCTACCTAATAGTCTAACTTTGAAAATTTTCACCGACGGCTCCAAAACTAGAGAAGGAACTGCTTAGCGTAGCTTATCACCTACCTTTAAATTATTTAAAGTATGCACTATATACAGTGCTAAAGCATTCGCAATATACCAGGCTCTATCCTGGACCGCCGACTTTTACATAATAATGGAATCGAATCCTGTTCTTAAAAATATCACCATATTAAGCGACTCTAAATCCGTTCTGTTATCTATAATCAATTTTGGACAAGAGCAATATAAAAACGATATAATTTGTAAAATAAAGCACCAAGAGTCAATAGTGATTGCGGCGGGTTTTGAAGTTAAATATGTTTGGGTTAAGGGACACTCAAATATCATAGGAAATTGTATAGTAGATAATCTTGTCAAACAATCCATTAAAGAACGAAGTGTCATTCAGCCTTTCTATCCGGTGACAGATTTTTTCCTTACTTATAAACAAGAACAAAAAAATAAATGGCAAATTATTTGGGAAGCATTCGTGGCCAGCTCAAAAAATCAATACACAAATTTACCCCGTGCTACCAACTTTTCTTCCTCATATCAGCAGCCACAAAGTATCTAGGTATTTTTCTACTGCTATTAACAGATTAAAATTAAATCACGGCCGTTTTCCACAACACCTGAATCGAATCGGAGTCCTTGAAAGTCCTTTTTGTAGTTGTGATAGTGAATCACTGCAGATATGAACCATATTATTATAGTCTTCGCAAATACGATAACGAAGAGTATATTGTATTTGATCGGCACATTTCTAAAACTGTAAATATCGCTCGCAGACAAAAAATGTTCATATCATTGTGTTAGTGAACGAATTCTGAACAACTTTCAAAATGTTCGTCTGTCCGTCCGTCCGTCCGTCACGTTTCTTGTAAGCACGATAACTCAAGAAAGAAAAATCCGATTGTATTGAAATTTGGACAGTCAGTTAGTGTTAGCTAGAGGAAGAACCTTATAATTTTTGAACAAAATCGATCGGTAAATAAAAATGTTATTAATGATTTAAATTTGAAAATTTTTTTTTTTATTTTTATGTTTTTGTAATTGAATAGAAATTTGGTGGAATGATATTTCATTTTAATATCTAAATATTTATATATTTTACAAATATACATTTCATAATGTAATATACAACCGTGAAAATATGATTTTAGCTCGTGTCTTATAATGTAAAAATTTACATTTTTTTACGTGTAAGGTGGTGGTGTAGTTCTTACCCTTTTAATTGAAATTGACTCGGAATCCAAGGGTCCCCGGTTCGAAACCCAAATGGGGTTTGGTATGTTTTTTTAGTTTTACTTTATTTTACACAGAGTCTTTTACCAACTAAGTTCGTACTATAAAATTAAAAATGTCTAAAACTAACATTATTTACAAAAAACTGCGAAGAGTATCCTATAGAATGTGTAACAATTATATAAAAAGTTCAGTGAACAGGCGAAGAGTACGTTTTTAGCTTGTTTTTAATTGTAAACATAACACTGAGGCTACAACAGAACTTATCAAAAAACTTTCTTTACTTAACATTCAACTTCCCACTAATCTTACTATTTTATTTCAACACAACAACTTACAAATTTTTAACACAATTGTAACTTTTCTGAAAAATATAAAACTGGATCTATAAATTGATCTAAAAAACTTCTGTCACATTGTTTTAGATTTAGCTTTGTTTCACCTCTGTTTTTATCCATGCAGTTTTTCGTCCTATTCCCATCAACCGTGGTCTACTTTTCTGTGAAAAATTCCCTGATAGACCTATGGGCGAGAAATGCGTCTTATACCTTCCTATTTCCTGGCGTTTATTTTTATTTTGGCGTATGAAAAAAAAACATTACCAAAACATTAAAAATAGACTCAAGCACCAACTTTCAATTTCATCTGCTGGGATAGTCAAGTAAATGGTGACAACAAACATTTTATTATTTTCCAAATATACCTACCGTTTGGATTTGCTGCAGTGGTCGTTTATTTAATCTTGCTGCTTGAGATGAGCGCAAAAGGAAGAAAGAGAAAGTATCGATTTGCTTATTCATGCACTGTTGAAAAATGATTAGTGGAGGTTCAGATTCTGCTTCTCGATTTGTAAAGTTATAAATAAAATATACAAATGTTTCTAAAAACACCACGATAAAGACATTATTCTCGAATTTGTACCGACGTTAATATCACGAAAACCTTTAGTATAACTTTTCAGGAATATCCTTATATTATAATATACCATGTCTGAAAGATAGCATTGGTGAATGTAAAAAACAGTGGTCTCAATAGTGGAATTCCAACGAACTATGCACTTATCCAACAAGAAATCCTAAAAGAACAATGGTATAATTATAACAGCGTTAATTATTCAAGAAGAAACAAAACACATATAAGCAGAGTTAAATTCGGTCACGGCTGTTATTCATTATCTTCATAAGGTAGGCATATTGGTATCAAATGTTTGTGAGGATTGTAATGAAATAGAGGACCTGCTAAATTATATCATAGATCATTCTTTAATTACCAAAAATATGCCAGAGAAAGTAATGAACTTAATCAAACACACACTACCCAAATTCTAGCTATATACAAAGTGTAAAGATATAATTTTAAAGTGTTAAGTGAGTGACATAATTTGTATTTATATTAAAAAGAGTGTGTTATGGTGGTGTTGCATATTTTGCATTATAAATGCTGTAATAAACTGCTGTGGGGCTGATTCAAACGACTTTCTTAGAAAATCTGAGAAGTGATTGTACACCTAAACCCTTGAAAATATCGACAGCTCTCACTATAAATTTATGGCATTATTGAAGTGTATTATTCCTTAAGATAAACAGGGTTTCTTAGATAAACAAGCCGTGACTTGGGTAATAAATGGACAACCGGACAATCATAGCAGAGGCGTACTATTGGTAAAATACACCGGGGCGCTGAACCTCTTGCAGTTCAATGGAAATGCACAGATTTTCCTAGAAAATGGTATCTATACACAAGAATGATGGATCGAAGACAGAACGTAGGAACGAAAGATCACATGGTAGGTACAGAAATGGGGGAACGAACCAGGGGCGTCAACGGGGGGGGGGGGGGTACAAAAGAAATGATAACACATACACGAGAAGAGGAATACCACAGCAACAGTGGAGATAAAGTGGAGGAATAAGAGAAAGCAAAAAATGAACGAAAACAAGTACCGGACTATATACAAAACAACATAATTATTCCACCCCGTTCATGCTAGTCTCCATCAACGAACCGGAACCCTGTTAAAATCAACCCAGCATCAACAAGGAAAAGACAGAGGCGTTCATCGGAAACCTGAGAAAAGACGGTTTCTCGGGTGAGCAGGAGACGGTAGCAGCAACAGCAAACTTGAAGAGGAGGACAAAAATAATACACCAGGAGGAGGGCGAAATCATAATTTTCACCTCAACTACCAAAAAGAAGAGGACAACACGCCAATTGAGACTGTGTACAGGAAGCAGGGAAACAGGGGAACAACAGTGATAACAGATTTTGAGCTGTCAGGTGGGTGATGGTGTTTGAAGGGTAATACATACCTCGAGACGTGTGATTGACAATTTGACAATTTTGTGAGTGGTGACATAATCCAGGAATGCGTTTTATGATACTGCATGTTCTTTGCGCTGTGGGTGTTATAATACAGTGTCGAAAATCTAATTTCAAACATTCTCTTAGGTAAATTATCAAGTGATGTTTTTTAGGCCAAAATGGTGCGCGTTGCTAAGTGAAAAATTCTACCTTAAATTCTACACTAAAAATAAGGAAACCAGTTCACACGTGGAAAACAACAACCGAGAAGATCATGAACAAACTACCAAACATTCTGGGAAAGAAAAGCAAGGAGGAAAATAAAATGAATTCCACAAAAAAAATCGCAGCGATATGTACTCTACCAGAACCAGAAACCGAGGAATCAGAAGACTTAGAAGAAGAAGAAGATTTGTAGAAGCAGAAATACAAAAAGAGGAGCACAGACATGCCACATCATGACACAATGCGGCCACGCATTTCACATATACCTACAGACATATACTCTACCAGAAGCAGAAACGAAAGAATCAGAATACTAAGAAGAAGAATAAGAAAATCTGTAGAAGCAGAAACACAAAAAAGAGGAGCATAAGCATTAAATATCACGAACACAACGCGGGAAAGCATTTCAAAAACAACTACACTGCCCACCCCACACTCCTGTACCATGCGTCATGTGGCTCTCGCTGCTGACAACAAGCATGACCCAAATCTAACCCAGCATCGGAAACCGAGGAATCAGAAGACTCAGAAAAAGAAGGTGAACCAAAAACACAAAAAAGGGAGCTTAAACGCTCCCTCACGATACAATGCGGTAACGCATCTCACAAATACCTACACGTCCCATCCCACATTCCTTTACCATGCGCCATGTGGCACTCGCTGCTGGCAACAAGCATGTCCCTAGTCCAAACCAGCGTGGACGTAGCAAGCCCAGCTGTATAATCCTTGGGAGTGGCAGAAATGCCTACCGCACGCTGGTAAATCAATCAATCAATCAATCAATCAAATAAACCAAAAGTAAATATCTAAAGTAGGTTTAGCTTTATTACAGATTATATGTTTGTTTTATTATTTTAACGCCCCAAATTACCCGTGGTCACTATGTGTTTAAGCGGAATGGTAGCGCAGCGAGCTAAAGCGTGTTAGCGGCGAGCATGCTTAATCACACTGACTATTGTCTACTGGGCTCGACCCCCAGCCCCGACACTGACAATGTCGACGAAGGATGTTGTCTACGTTACAAATGTGTAATCCCCTTCCGGATAGCCTTAGTTTTGGATTTGGGAGTTGTGTGTGTAACTGAAAAAAATGTCCTGATCGACCTCTGAGCGAGAAGCACGTATTCCTGTCTATCTACGTGTGTTACTAAATGATATACAGGGTGAGGCAATAGTGCATCGGACTTCGATATCTCGAGTTCTACGATAGCTAGAAATAAAAAAAAAACAATTAAACTAAGTAAAAAAGTCTATAACCGGAAATTATTTTCGAATATACAGGGCGAGCCAAGACGAAATTACAGGATCAAGTGTCTTTTTTTTTTAAATAGAATACTATGTATATCAGTACATTTTTTGAAGCCTCTTTCTAGACTCTATTCATTCTTATATTATAATTGACTATCTCCCAACCATCACTTGAATGTAATGAATTTTTTTGTAGAAATAATGCTATCTGCAGATGCATATTGAAAAAATCACCAAAGTTACAATGATTTTAAGAAAAACTTATGTAAATACTAGTTACCAGACGTCTATTTAATGTTTTCTAATCATTTTCACTTCCTAAAAATGTACAGGATGGCCAAGAATTATTTTTCCATTAAGAACTTTTTAAATTGAATTTTCTCGTTTTTTCAAATGGAATGTATATTTTTCGACGATGTGATGTAGAAATGAAAAACGAACATTTTTTGTAAGTACTTCCCTATGGTTAATTGCAACCATTTTCGTTTTATCGAGCAATAAGCACATAATTCAAGAATAAACTTAAAAAAATAGAGGTTTCTTCAAATAATCAAATATAACTTCAGAACTAAAACAGATAAAAATAAAATTATTATCTGGTTTTGACAAGTAAACATTGCTGTTTAATTTGAAGTATAATTTACTGCAATAATTAAAAAATTAACATAAAAAAACTGGAAAAATTCAAAAGGATACACAACTCAGCATTTTTCAAATTCTTAACTCGCCGTAACTCGCTTATATAACGAGCTATTCAATTTTTTCTTTCACCAAAAACTGACGAATTTAATAGGCTTCATTTTGTCTCGATTCATGCCAGATCTAATTTTTTAACTAAAAGCGCTACAGCCCTTGAAACACAACGAAGCACACTACGACGACGAAGACACGAGGCTTCCTCTCTCGCCCCCGCTACGCTCTCGGCCCATCAAGAAACGTATCGGCTGCTGGCCTCATTATTGTCTGGATAAGTATTAATATAAGTATATATTATTTTATTTACATTTAGGCTATTACAGTTTATGTATATTGTAGATACATTATCAATGAAAAAAACTGCATGTTACTTTTGCGAAACTCCTGAAAGCAGAAAAAATCTAATGGTAAAAAACCAACTGTTACTGGCATCAGGTCTATTTTACATTGTCCAAATGACAGAAAAAATTTTTATAAAATAAAGTGGTGGCACTTATTTGCACACTCTTCGGTACTGATTTTATTATTTTTGTCGGACATCTTTTTGTAATAAGAATGATATTAGTAGAGACAAAACATATTGCCTCTGATATTAGTAAAGTGATTAAAAATGTAAGTGAGCCTTCATGTGGTTATAATGAAGATAAAAATCAGATTAAAATAATATAGCATTGTCTGATCTGTGGAAAATCCAGAAAAAATAAGAATAAATTAAAAACATTTTTAAGAAGCAATTTGTACAGGAACGGGTGCGGAAACTAGACAAAAATATATATTAAAGCTGCAGTGACGCATTGTGATATAGAAATAAAAGGCAGGTTTTGCTTTTATTCAGATTTATTTGGGGATGATGGAAATTATCATAAAATTTGTTATGCAAAATATATTAGCAAAAAAAAATTAAATGTGTACAAACTAAACCACTGAAAGAAAAAATGAATTTAAGGTAGCGTTAAACATTTCATTTAGGGAGGCTGAACTTGCTGTTTTGCAAAAAGAACTTTAACATTTCTAAAAACACTCCTTAATGATATATTTGAAGAAATCACGGAAGAAGAATTAGATTATTATAGCAGCGGAAGTATAAGAAAGAGACTAGAAAGCATTTAAACAAACAAAGTGTTTTGGGAACACAAAGGAAATACAACAGTTCATTCAAGTGATAATAAAGCTAAAAAGACTAACGAATTTTTGTTGTCAGACACAAGTGCTGCCAGTATCTTAAATGAAGATATAATAGGTGGACATTTTAAAACTAAAAACGACACGACTACTATTCAGAGTAATCATCAATGTTAACAAGAAGCTTCAGATTTGTTATAAACATTTATGTCGTGGATACTAAATATGTCGGCACAGACAAATTTGATTTAAACGTTATTTCTATAGTAATGCAATTTATATTAATAATTATGAAAAAAAAAACAACCAGCATAGACTACTTTTTTAATCCTTTACATATAATTACATGTGTATCGTGCCGTCAGAAGAAAAAAACTTATTGATATGCTTTATTCTTTTGGCTATGGTTATTCCTACGATGAAATACGGATATTTAACATCTTCAGCTAGTCACGTATTAGTAAAAACTACGACATTTTTATTCCACCTGGAGTTCCTCCAGTAAGTTCTGAAGAAAACAATTACATTCATCGACATCGCCAATTTTAATCAAAACTAAGACAAGCTAGATGGTAAAAATCCCACTCCCATTACTGCTTGGAATGGTATTATTTAAAAAAAGATCGGCATATTTACACAAGAATATCTATCCAATAAATTTTAACTGATTTTAACCCTTCCAGTTTACATGAAAACAAAAATATGATGTACAAAAATCCAACTAATCGTTCAGATCCTCTACGAGTTAGTGAGAGCATGCCAAATAACTGTTTTGATTATTTGGTTACCTCTGACACTTTATGGAAAATATTAAAATTTACGAAGCAAAGTAGAAACTTTACTAGCTGGCATGAGTTTAACAATGATATATCTGAAAATCAGTTATCTCTGTCTGATACCTATTATTTTCCATTTAATATCCAATTAATATCATATTATTCAATATGATTTATTAATTTTATCATCTTACAATAAAGGAATATTATTGTAAAGCTTTTGTTACGGCCGCTGATTATAGCCTTGCGCGGTTTATGGCGAACGCGGGATGTACCGGGAACGAGAGGGGAAGCCTTGCGACTCCGTCCCCGAAATGCGCTTCGTTGTGTTTAAAAGGCTGTACCTCTTTTATTTACAGAGCTAGACCCAGCATTAATTGAGACAAAATGAAGTCTATGAAATTTGTCAGTTTTTGGTAAAACAAACATTCGAATAGCTCAATACATAAGCGTGTTACAACGAGTTAGAGCTTTTAAAAAATTTGACAATTTGTGTAACATCTAAATTAACGTCAATTTTCTAGTGTTAAAGTTATTATTTTTGTAATAAATTATACATCAAATTAAAGAAAATCGTTTATACTATAAAACTAAAAAAAATATATAATTCTATCTTTTTTGTTTGAAAGTTATTCGTGGTTGAATTTGAATTTTGTTATTTTCATTTTTTTTTGTTTTTTTCTCTAACTTCAGTCTCGACCAATGGAGAGTGTCGTCAAAAGTGATTTCCTATGTAAAAAAACCTGCTGAATAAAATGAAATAGGTTTTGTTTGGTTATACCTCGGTATTGGGTTAGTGAACGCTAGAGCCTGCCATCCGACGTACTATTATAAAGACACACCAACAACAGTACAAAATATGAAAGAAAGGATAACTGCTTTTAAATCTATCACACCGGCAATTTTATAGGAACAGTAGAAATATTACTTCAAAGGCGCATAGAGATGTGTGTCGATCAAAATGAGCAACATATGGAGCATTTATTACAATTTTTACTAATTAATTATTTGAAGAAATCTCTATTATTTTAAGTTCATTCTTGAATTTTGTACTTATTGCTCGATAAAACGAAAATTGTTGCAATTAGCCATAGGGAAGTACCTACTTATAAAAAATGTTCGTTTTTTATTTCTACACCACATCGTCGAAAAATATACAGGGTGTTTCATTTGAAAAAATTGAGAAAATTCAATTTAAAAAGTTCTTAATTGAAAAATAATTTTTGGAAACCCTATAAATTAACTGATTCATTAATATTGTCCATTTCTTACTGTGACACTGTTTACTGGCCAGCTATTTTAAATCGTGATAAGGAATCTCTTCAGAGGATTCAAAATGCTTATATAAGATTTTCATATAACTTACGAAAATTCGATCACATTACTTATCATTTCAAACAATCGAAATGGTTAAACCTCTCAGAGCTCTTCGAATGTCATATGGCCTGTTTAATTTTCAAAATAATTAAATATCAGATACCTACTTACTTACTTATTAAGTTAAAAAAAGGCACCGATACTCATCAGCGTTCTACACGCCATTGTACACAATTCACCGTTCCCAAGCACAAATCTGCCTTGTTTCAGCGTTCGTTTAGTTATACAGCCGTAAAACTGTACAATTCTATTCCTGGTAATATTAAATCCTGCACTAATATCGCCAAATTCAGAAAACAGATCACAACTTTAATTATTAATAAGCGCATTATGTAAATAGATATTAATTTTCCTCTTTTGTTTTTTGTGTTCCGTGTTTTACATGTCTGCTAATATTATTTCAGTTTCTCATATTGTATATTTTGTTCTTAAGTTTTTACTTGTGGGTGGTTATATGGAAGAGCACTTACGTGTATATCGCCACCCATCTTTAAACCATTTATTTTTGCTTGTAATTTCAAACGAAAAAATAAAGACATTATTATTATTATTATTATTATTATTATTATTATGTATTTTTAGGAAGTAAATTCAAAAACATTGTTACATGTCTCATAACTAGTATTCACATAAATTTTTCTTAAAACCTATAATTGTGACTGGTAATTTTTTCAATATGTATCTGCAGATGGCATTATTTCAACAAAAAAATTCATTACATCCAAGTGGTTGGGAGATAGTCAATAATAATATAGGAATAAATAGAGTCTAGAAAAGGCTTCACAAAATGTACTAATATACATAGCATTCCATTAAAAAAAAAGACACTTGATCCTGTCATTTCGTTTTGGCTCGCCCTGTATATTCGAGAATAATTTCCGGTTATAGATTTTTTTATCTAGTTTACTTGTATTTTTTTTTTATTTCTAGCTATCTTAGAACTCGAGATAAAGTCCGACGCACTATTGCCTCACCCTGTATTTCCTGTCGAATAGTTTATAATTAGGTACATTAACATAAGTAGCATTTAGTGTCTGGCATTGAGTCAGTCGCTCTAATGTCATTAAAGAAAAATCTCCAAATATCTGAGGAAAGATACCGGTAGGTTTTCAATCTTTTTGATCTCGACGATTAAAAAAAACGAAGTAGGACTTGAAGTAGTGAGTAGCCCTCTCCTCCGACATGAAATGTATAATTAAATGCATTATACTAAAACTCTCTCCCATGAGAGAATCTTCTGCACTTCATGAGTTTGCAAAAAGCCTTTGAAGTTTTGCTCGAAAGTTCGTTGTTTACTTAATACTTTACCAATTAATTGCCATTTAATTATCAGACCCAATTTCAAGAGCATTAATAACTAGTTATGCTATAGCTATTTATCTTTGTATCATTATTATTAAACTGAATGTATAATCGATTGAATAGAACGGTTATGAAAATAACATGACTTAATTGGATATTTACGGAAAGCCTCTCAGAATAACCTACGACAGGATTGTTTCTACAGTTTTGGCCGCCCTGGGGAAACAGTAAAACTGCGGCTCCCTTTCCCTTATATAAAAAACTACTCATTTTGAAGCATTTATTTATAAACAAAAAAAAATCTAGTGACATTTAGAAACCCCATCAAAAAATCTAAATTTATACTAAATCAATATCAGAAACTACTAAACGTTAAACGTGCGAGTCTAAAGTGGACAAGACCCAATACAAATCGTAAAACAAACGACAAATATTGTCTAAATGTTAGTTGTAGCATTTTTTTTTTCTTTTTGGGGTTTTCTTCTAAAAAAAAATGTCTATATGATTTTACAATTATTTATATATTACTGGAAAATAACCCATACACCTGTGGCTTTTACATCAAAGGGACAGTTAGAGGGTGTATAACAAACAAAATGAATAAGAATGAGAATATAAAAATAATGCATCAACAGATTCCTACTATTTACACAATAATAATAATAATAACAATAATAATAATTTGCATCACATCGATTCCAAAGAACCAACACAGAAATCTCTGCATGGCAGACTACAAAAAGGCGTTTGATAGCATTTCCCACACTTGGATTGGTGAATCCTTGAAAACTTACCGTGTGTGCCCAACAATAACAGACTTCGTGGAAGCCACAATGAAGGGATGGAAAAAGGAAATGTGGCTTTACCACTCGAAAGGTCACATAAGAACAGGGTACATGCAAATTAAAAGAGGAATATTCCAGGGAGATTCTCTCTCACCTTTACAGGTTTGTATGGCACTTGTCGCCTCTCTCAAGCATTAAACAACAGAATAAGTGGCAACAACAGAGTAATTCATCTCTTCTATATGGACGATCTGAAGTTGTCTACTAAAAATAAAGCTCAACAGATGGAATTTGGCTTAGAGAAATACGCCACAGTGGTTCTCCAGCAAAGGTAAACATGTGAAGAGTCTGAACATCGTGCTGAGTGCTCAATATGAAATACGAAGTGTGGATCTGGGGGGAACGTATAAGTACCTTGGTGTTAAGGAGTGTGCAGGAATTGATAACGACGAGATGAAGAGATTGCGAGGGAATACTAACGTCGCATTAGGCAAGTTCTTAAGACCGAGCTAAAAGAAAAAGATCAAAATCGCAGCAATAATCACTATTGTTGTCTCCGTAGTTACATACAGTTTTGGAATTGTCGATTGGCTTCGAAGTGACATCGCGAAGAAGGACAGTAAGACAAGGAAAATCTTAACAATGGGCGGGGTTCATCCAAAAGCAGATGTGCACAGGTTATACGTTAAGAGGAAGGACGGCGGCCGTGGATTAATAGAGCTAGAATCTGCTTATGATTCATGTACCGTGGGACTGAGCGCGTATATTCGACAGGGGAGAGACAAACTCACACGGCTAGTTAAAGGGCATGATAAGAAATTATATTCCATCCAGAAGAATGAGCGAAAAATTCAGGAAGAATATCTGGGAGCCGAAACCACCGACGAGGACGCGAAGAAGAAAATTAAAACCAGTATCGAAAAGAGGAAAATAGAAATACTCTACGAAAAGCCGATGCATGGAAAATTCTTCCGCAACCTCCACCGACCAGAAACGCGTCTATGCAATGGCCGAACGGCTCAGGCCTGAAGGGGGAAACAGAAAACTCAATAGTAACAGCGCAGGAGCAAACACTAAACACTAGATACCACCAGAGGATGATCTTGAAACAGCCTGTTGACAGCAAATGTAGGATGTGCGACCTAGCAGAAGAACATCTCAGTCATGCAAGCATTTCGATACACCAGTACCGGAAAAATATTATGAATATACCCTGGAAGGTTGTTAATCCCAATGACGTCACAATTATGTAGGACTTCCCGATTATAACTGACAGATAAATTCCTGGACTAGGAGTTTCTGTGATCCCTTGTTGGGGTCTGGACTGGAGCTGTAGCAGCAGGCATCACCAACGTTGCCGAAAGGGCCCAATAACCTGGAACGGGCTCCAACAGAGCCGAAGCTCAAACGCGCGCGGTGAATAGTTTCCAGCTACGGCTGAGAAAGTGTGCCGTTGCTAAGTCTATAATAATAATATTTATTTTCGTAACAATACAGTTAAAGGTAACATAAAAGTTTACCGGTAAATAAATATAAGTAATCTACAAAGTCAAAGACTTGTTGTAGATGGGTGTGGTAATTAAATGATTATACCCAAAGCCTTGTATAACATATAATAAATCATATAGTCGACTGTTTTACTTTAAACAATGTTAAATTTGTTAAGTTCCTCTTTTAACATTGGTAACCAAGTTGTACAAACATATATGGAACAATTCAACACACATTTATTCTCATTCAACAATATTATTACTGATTCTTAAATTTTTATTTTTTTTCTGTCCGCCTCTTTTGGTAATATTTTTTCCGAGTTCCAGTTTTTTATATGTGCGTTCTTCCAAGAGCGCTCGTAAATCTTCGATCCCCAAATTCCATTCTTCCTGGATGACCCACCCACATAATATGTATTACATCAGACGGCGTCCTACTGTAAATACAGTTTTTCAAATTTTGCTCATGGTTTACCGTTTTGGTTTTTTCAAAATGGATCTCAAGTATTTGACACATCGTCCTAACACTAAAATCACCCATAACCCGTAACTTTTCAGATAATCCGTATACATTAAAAATTAATAGTGTATAACACTGTTCAGGTTCTTGTCGTACATGATTGTTATTTTCAATGTTTATAAAATTTATTTAAACAAGGATTTCAAGGTATTGATTACACAGTCACACAAAAGAAAATTTTTGTTCTGATGTGGGGATCAGACTTTCATATCCTATAATATTTTGACCCGCTGAATCCAAATCTACCATCAGATTTCAGCCAGCACATCTCAGTTTTGCAGAAAATGCAAAAAACCTCGACTTATAACTCTTATTTTCACGGTTTTTGCATTTTATGCAAAACTGAGACGTACTGGCTCAAATTTGATGGCAGATTTGGATTCAGCAAAATACTACGGGATCTGAAGGTCTGATCTCCAGATCAGACCAATTTTTTTTGTGTCGCTTAGGGATTGCATTACCGGTTAACCGGTTAACCGGTAAACGGGACAAAAACACATGATGATAATTACCGGTTATTTTAATTTTTTACCGGTTATTTCGGTAAATTCTGAACTTACGATATGTCACGTATTCAACGTTTCTATTTAAGTCAGTGACTAGTATTCACTAAATATAGAATGACTGTCCCAACACTGAGCACTTTTAACAATAAATAAATAATATTATAAAAAGCCAAGCCCTAAGAAATTCAAGTAAGAGAGACATTGACAATATCTTGCGACAGAAAATTGAATATTTCACTGCCTCAAATATCCGTGGAAAACATTTAGAAGAATGTTATTACCAATTCTTATTAACTTATCGACCTACCAATATCGATAGAGGAAGGGCATTTTCAGTTGGTGGTATTCTATGTACAAATATCAGACGACTAACAGATACAGCTTTAAAAACTAGCCCTTTTAACGGGCTATTTTAAAAAATTATTGTATTTTAGATTAGGTATTCAGTAAATGCCCTATTTGAGTTTATGTTTGTAATTTTTGTTATTTACAGAATAATAATTTATTTAAATTTATTTCATTTATATTTTTTTCTTTTGATAAAAAACCTTTTGTTTGTTCATAATAATAATAATAATAATAATACATTTATTTTACTCAAAGTAAAAATGGTACAAATTGAACTGTAGAGCTCTTCTTCCATTTGCCCAAATACAAATAACCTAAATCTAAGATTATAAAAAGATTATAAAAAAATATTAATACATATAAATCCAAAATTTCAAGAAAAAAATAATTATTATTTTATTTGTTAATATTCAGTAATGAATTGTAATAATCTAACAAATGTTATATTTTATAATAATAATAACAATAATAACAACAGCAGCACTCAGACATGCGAGCAGACAAGGGGAACGGGCGGACCCCGCGAAGCGAAGCAAAAAGGTTAAAAATAAATAAAATTATATCGGAAAAAGAAAAAGAAATATGCGCGCATCCACAACGCAGCATCAAGTCTCCTGCTTCTGATCAGCCAAAATGTAATTTTTGACAACTTTAATAAAAAAAAATGTATTTATATTTTTTATTTTCATTTGAAAGTTCATTCCAAAGATGAGATGCAAAATACGTAAATGATCTTTTCGAAAAATCGCAGTTTCATGCTGAGGCACCAAAAAATTTTGTATGTATCTTGTATTATGCAAGTGATCTCGTGAAATTAACTTATTTTTTAAGTACTGAGGTTCGTCATTATGAATTATTCGCCAATAATAAGTGTGAGCATGTGTAAACGTCTGCGATTTTCCATGTTTAATATGCTATGTTTATTTCGATGTGGTGATATGTGTTGTCTATATGGGATACTGTAAATATAACGCATACATGAATTTTAAAGTTTTTCAATTTTCTTTTTTGCTGTCGCCGATAACTTTCCATATACAACATCACCATAATCAACTAAAGATAATACGAGTGAATCACAAAATTTTGATTTACACTCTCTAGATATGTCTTTCGCAAAACTGTATAATTTTTTCAATCGACTGTAAGCGAATTTCAATTTGGAAAAAATATGTTTCTCAAAGCCTAATTATATTAATTATACGAATATAAAAATGTTTTTTGTTAAATTCAGATAATTTTGTACATGGAAAAAGACAATTGCCATTTTCGCCATTCTAATCATTCATTCTAAAAATTACCGGTAAATACCGGTTAACCGGTTATTTTCATTTTTATTTACCGATTTACCGGTTATTAAAACTTCTTTAATACATACATCATTTCTCATTGTTTAATATTTTATTAATAGAAGACACTGTTTTGGCTCTATTATATAAATAAATAAGCACCCTTTTAACACGCTTCGACTAATTTAAGTTAAAATTGCCACGCTAAACAATTATTTATATCATGTATAAACTGACTGCAGTCTTTCACGTGTATCTGGCAACTTTTACAGTGACTACGCCTCCACCGGACGCTAAATACGTAACTTAAAAATTCTGTATAGATTGTGAAATTTTTTCGCCGGAGACATGTTTTATAGTTTCACTAGCTGACCCAGCAAACGTTGTTTTGCCATATAAATTATACATTTTTGTCCAAAAAATAAAAATAAAATTTCTGGATAGGGCCACCCTTATCACCTAGGGGTATAAAAAGTAGCCTACGACCTATTCTCAGACCTACCAAATATACACAAAAAATTTCATAAAAATCGGTCAAGCCGTTTCGGAGCAGTTCGATAACAAACACTGTGACACGAGATTTTTATATATTAGAGATAATTCAAGTTTATATCAGCAAACTGAGTTACTAGAGTATAATGACCGCCCCTAGAAAATTATCGCCCTGACTTTTAAGACGGCCCTGACCTACAACAAACTACTTCTATCCTCATTTCGCTGCCACTAACTTTTGAAAACAAATCGATATCATTACTAGGACAAACTGCTGTGTGTATATTTAGTTGCGATTGACAGTCATAAATGTTAAAATTCAGGATACCATGAGTTACGGGTTAATTATTTTAAGTAATCCATTCTTAATCCCAGTGGAGAAAACCTTATTTTCCATGCACCCCCGCAAGTGAACCTCGAAAAGATTTATGCTATGGCCGTTGCCATAACATTGATATATCACGCCCCAACCACCGGCCTGGGCCGCTTCTCATTTATAAAATGTGACCTAAATGCGAGCTTAAATGTAAAAGTTGGATAACGTTCAGGGAATCCTTTGTTACGTTTCGTAATATGTATTATCATCCAAAGAGCTATTGCAAGTGGTAGTATGTTTGATGGTTTCCTGTATTTTTCTGGAAAGCGCCTTAACATACGCATAAAACGCAAATGATTAATATTGTGCAGTAGTTAAGAATCTAGCCTTTAAAAAGACGATAAATATCGCTCCTGCAGGGTAAGGAAAACGCAGGAAATTTTTGATTTGACTTGACGATTGAATCCGACGGATGGAATATTATAAAACAGTCATGGAAATGGCTAATATAAATGAACGTTTCATCAGTAATATTCTTTATACCGATGAAAGTTCATTTCCTTATTCATGGCCGTCACAATCTACCTGTTGTGAGTTACTGGTCACAACAAAATAAATATCGTTCTTTAGCTCTCAGAACGCAGTATCCATAAAAATTAAAAATCTGGTGTGATGTTTTAAGTGATCATATCATAGGACCCTTTTTTATTGATGGGACCGTAAACGGATACAAATATTTGGATTTATTGAAAAATCAAGTATTTCCTGCAGTTGGGAATATTCGGGATATCGAACTGGATGAAGTTTGGTTCCAGCATGACGGATGTTTCGCGGACAATGTAGCTCATGCTTTATTAAATCAGAGCTTTGAAAATAGTTTTAATGGTGGATGTGGAAACATCTTTGGCCACCTCGATCTCCAGATTTAACGCCTCTTGACTTCTTTTGTGAGGGTTTCTCAAACAAGAACTGTATGGACATCAAGATCACGGGGATAACAATTTGCAAATTCTCACAAGGCTTGCGAATGTGAGTGATTTTTTTTTATAGAGGCCTCTGGCGTCAAGGGACCGTCATATTATTATTATTCTTAATAAAAATAATATTAAAGTTGAAACTAGAAAATATATAAAATTTGGGACGATTTTCCCATATAAAACGTATTTTTGAAGACACGCGTAACGCGGCAATAAACTCTATTATCGCCGTCGCTTGACGGGACTTCATTTCACACTTATATTTGTTTGGTAATGTGTACCTGTTCCTAAATTGTGTTTAACATGCGTGTCTCGCTTGGTAGTGTTTAGTTGATTTTTCGCAAAGACAAAGACAAAGAGCAACACTAGCAGGGTCGGATTATCCATAAGGCTAACTATGCTACAGCATAAACTCAACTAGTGTGACGAGTATTCGGAATATCGTAATTTTTAGATCAACCTTTGTTTTCATTCCTTCGAAGGAAGTGAATAAGATTAAAGATGAGATCAGCATCAAAAAACCCTGAAGAACAACTTTGGATCACTTAAACTTTATTTCACTTGAATCTCGAATTTTCACAACCTTAAACTCCTATTTTAACCCCTTAAGTTATGGTTCATACGTTAAAAACGATTCAAGAAATTTACGCAATTAACTCATGATCCCAAAAAAAAATAAATTTGGTATCCAATCTACATGAACATTACTTCGTTTGTTTGTCTCAAACCAAGGAGGTAAACGCGGAACAAAGAGAAATATCTGCGATTTTTAGGTTAGATTAACCCAAAGCCACTTTGTCACAGCACTACTCTAAAGTACAATGTCACAGGGGTATTTTCTATTTTTTTTTTAAATTTAAATTGATATATCTACTGTCGGCAGATTTTTTTCCAAAAGAGGGCACATTTTTACACCTCCAGACTTTCCACATCTCTGGTCTGGGGCCCCCTACGTATTTTCCCGGTGGGCCCTTGCGCCCACAATCCGACGCTGCTCATTTAGTATCTGGTGTTGATGTTACTAGTTTAGTTTACAGTAAGTTTACTGTACTTGGAAAACAAATAGCAACTTATTTGAATTTGCCAAATCCTGAACTTTACACCGGTCATTGCTTTCGGAGATCTTCGGCTACACTATAGTGAATGGAGGTATTACAACAATGCTACGGCTGCGGCTTCTACTTCTACAGCTGCTAGAGTGGTTAATGCTGATAGTATTATTACCGTTGAAAATAGTGCTACTCATACTATAACACAAAATATGCCCATCAGTTTAGTTTATTAACTGTAGTAACATTAACTTAATATTTACGGCAGAATCCCTAGCTATTGATAAAGGTCTAGAGTGGGCAATCGAAAATCGCAACTCCTTTGTAACAATTTTGATCATGTCAGACTCCCAATCTGCCTAGCTGCAATTTCAAACCCAAAAAAACACATTATGAAATATAAAATAACGGATATTTTGGAAAAAGTTACAAAGCTGAGAGCATTGAAGTTGACTTTATTTGGGTGAAGGGACAATCCGGAATAATTGGCAATGAAGCGGCAGACTTAATTGCTAAAAATATGAATGGTCCTGAAATTGAGTATCTACCATATTATGACCTAATTTCCAATGCCAGAATTGACATGCGAAAAAAATGGGAAGAAGAATGGATTCACGTAAGGCAAATACAAAATTATCAGTACTGTCGCATATACAGCTACCTATCGACGCTTAATTTGCAATCCAAATAATTGAGACAACCTGTATAAGTAGACACAATATCTAAATTAATATAACATACTAGTGGTGGACGATTAAGTAAAAGTAATTAATTTAAAATAATTATTAGTCTGTCTGATATATGTTTTTCAGTCAAGGCGTTCTTATGTCTAACATTGGTGTCAGGTGTTAAAAACGGTTTTTTTTGCAAATATCTTGAAAAGTACGAATTTTATCAAAAAATGTTAAAACATACAACTTGAGGATGAAATTACCTTGAATTTGAAACTAGTACCGTCCAATTTGCTCAAAAGTTTCACTCCTTTCTAATAGTCAAATTTCAAAACGCGATTTTTGCGATTAACTCAAAAACTATGGCTTCGCAAAAAATGTGTACAACATTAATTCTCTATAATTTGGTTTTTAGTAGAATCCTCTTTGATGCGCGAGTTCGTCCGCGTGGAGTTGAGATCACTGACAAACTAAGCCACTGCACATCCATTGCATTTAAGGAAACTCACTGCGTCTCCATTGCACTGCGCATACATTGTACTTGAGGAAGCCCACTGCGCATCCATAGTACTCGGGGAAATCCACTGAGCATCCATAGTACTCGAGGAAACCCACTGAGCTTCCATAGTACTCGAGGAAACTCCCTGCGCATCCATGGTACTAGAGGAAACCCACTGCGCATCGTAATTTGTCTATTTTTGTGTTAGAGCGAGTTAAACGAAGAAAATCATTATTTTAATCGACAATAGAGCACATGGACGGGTATGTGTCAAATTTCATGCTTAAAAACATCCTGTTCATCCGTTCTCTTTCTGAAAACTTTCCGTTTCCGAAAAGATTAAAATCAAATCAACTCCGTTCACCTCTTCGGGGGTCTCTTTTTGAAAATCGTCGAATACGTGTCTTCTTATTTCCTCAGAAGAGTCCATCGCTCGAATAATTACGTTCCTGGCAATTTTAAAAATACGGGTGCGGTTTAAACCATCCACCTAGTTTTCATCCCTTCAGAAAGTGAAAATCGAAATTTCGTCTTACACGTAAATAGATTTCAACAAAAAATATTTCTGCCAAATTTCACGCATCTAGATCTAACCGCTTCCAAAAAAGCCTAAAATTTCAACCCCATTTTTCACCCTTATAGGGGTCTAATTTCGAAAAATCCCTTCTTAGTGGTTGCCTACGTCATTCGAGGAACCTGTATGTAAAATTTGAAGTTTCCACCCAGCGGTTTGAGCTGTGCGTTGATAGATCAGTCAGTCAGGGTACTCTTTTATATATATAAATTGCAAATTGATTCCTTTAAATTACATTCTGACAAAAAAAGTTAATTAAAACTTTTTTGTAGCATTTGAAATAATAAATTAAATGGTATTATTATTTTCCTTAAAAAAAAATTATAATAAAAGAAAATCAAAATGTTTTGAAAAAAGAAACGTACTTTTATCCGAACCTCTTAGTCTTCTTTAAATGAACAAAATATTACAAATTGTGAAATAAAATCTATTCAGGTCTCTAGACGAAATGTCAGCTATATCTAAAGTTGGACAAAAAACGACATCATATCTCCGATAGCACTTTATTATAGTTATAAGCAAATTCCCTTCGATTCCATTACTTTTAATCGCGATAAATTTATTGTAAAATTATTTGTTTTCTCGTAGACTGTTAGCTAGTTAATTGACAGTGGGAAAAATTGATATACACCTAGCTTAATTACTTATTATTTCAGCAACAACAATAAATAATTCATATACTTTTAAACAATAGTATTTATGCACATGCATTGTGGTTAGTGAATGATATTTATTAAACGTTTCTTTAAAATAAAGAATAAACCACGAGTTTCACTTTTGACATGACATACATTATCGTGGTTTATTTTATTTTCACCATTGACCAAATCCATGGAATGTATGTTATGCACCGATTAACAAACAAATAAATAAAATTTGATTCGAAGCAATATCAGATTATTAGCATCCGCAGTTGATAAAGTATAACATTAAAGCCAAATCTGAGTCTTAAATCTTTATATTTATTACTACTATTATTGTTGCAAATAAATGTGGAGTATGTACCATACAGCGTAACAAAAAGTGAAAGCCGACAAATTTACAGAAAATGAAAGTTAAAGTATTATGTTTTAAAAAGTTTTGCTTGTTGATATGGATCGCCTGGCATTGTTAGAAAGGTGACAAATGTAATGATTAAAATTCAATTTAAAACAAAATAAAAGGAAATTTTAATCGTCAGATTAATTACCGCTAACTGCTTCCTTTCAAGAATTTTTAATTAGTTGGTAAATTTTTGTTTTATGGTATTGTATTATACAAGGTGGGAAAAATATGAATAATGACTGTAACTTTGTATATCTCCACGGACGGGATTTAAAAGTGGAAAAACTGTTTTTCTTCGTTATACGAAAAAAAAGTAGTACGGCTGGCCATGTATATTTAGATCACGAACTAGATAGTATAGTCGCTAGCACCGTAGAATTTAGCTATAGTCTTTTCAAACGCAGTTGGACAGTATATAATTGCCAACACATGCGTTTATCGTTGGGCGCTGACAAAAGGATTTAGAACCATTTTTAAACTTTTGGAATAAATTGAATAAAAGTTTTTTCTACGACTGTCAAATAAACTGTTCTTTCATTATTTTTTGCGCGTCGTTCTTTTGGAAGGGCGATGCCGACACGTTAGCTAAGCAAGAGGCCTTTATGAAATCCCCGAAGTGGTATTTTAGTGGCAACACTATTGAACAAAGAGAGACCAGACCGAAGCCGTTTTCGCATTATTTCAGTCTGATCTCTGTGGCGCCATCCTTGTGGCGCTATCTGCCTTTCTCACCATTTCCCTACATCCCCTGTCCACAATTGTGTAAGTAAATCGATCGGTAGTGTTCCTGCTATTACCAGGAAGGCAGGTTCCAATACCGTACCTTGAGGTCTACGTCTTCTTGGCTGTTATATGTACTACATGCGCAATAATGTTAACAGATCTTCCATGCTTTTGCGAAGAAAGATCCCAGGAGGCGCTTCTTCTCCGCAAAGAAGTATTTTAAGGCATTGCATTCTCTGAAGAGTTAAGATTTAGAGTTCCTTTTTCAGCTAATTCATTATTTATGCTGGCATCATCCAATCTTACGGTTGATTCTTTTTTAAATTATGGGAAATATCACAAACTATTACACCGAACGACAATAACAACTGAATCTCAAACTAATAGATAGATAATTTCTAGGTCATTGTAAGTATTCGTTACTATTTTCAGGGACTGCGTGTGCCTTCAGTGGTCAACTGTGGTTTCCACTCTTATCATATATAGGTATACAATATTAAACGAACGCGCTTGTTAACGAGCTTGCCTAGTATATACGCTTCATTCTGAAGTATTTCAATTGATTTTAGAATATACTAAACCAAATAAGTAAAAATGGGGTCAAGTTTTTTCCTTTGACAATGTCAAGTTCTGATCGAACGATAAATATTACAGCCTGTTTTAATGATAATGACACACAATAAACTGTATATGTCACTGTTATTAGAATTGAGAATATATTTTCTTTGTCAACAGAGTAACTTAATAATATAATACAATAAATGCACCAAATGGGCTCCGTTTATAGCCTGACAATGTGCCAGTTTATCTAAAAAAAAGCTTTAAACAGTGTTTCGCCACGAGAGAGACCTAGCTTATTGGAAGGTGGAGTCATTAATGGCCATCAGAACCACTTATAGAAATACTTCATTGGGCTTTCATTACTAAGTTACAGGGTAATTTATGTTTTTTTTACCAAAACTGCTTCTTGTTATAAGTTTGACATGAAATGGAATCATAGATTCAAATGTGTGGTATAGTTAATACATTAAAGATCCTTCAGAATACATGTGCGACAGGAGAAAAATTCAGGCCCGGAGAGGCCCGGAGTCCCTACAATTTAGGTTTACTTTTTACTTCTAGAGAACATCACCTTGTATATATTTTGTTCGTACTACTAACTGTAAGTGTCATTTTTTGACGTCTGTTAGTATACTGAAAGTGTCTCTTACAACCCATAGGCAAAAAATCACAACATTTACTTTTATGCCCTAGGCCAAAAAAGTAAATTTACTCTAATGTTCTAGGGAAAAAAGTAAAGCAATCAGGAAGTTAAACAATAATGAAATTCTGTCATTTTGGGCTGCCTCTGGAATGTCGATACTTTCATCATAATCCATATTTTTATTGCAAACACACGTAAATAACTTGAATGGCGGAAATTATTATGCAGTTATCAATTTGACAACTTATTGACAGTAACCATAGCAGAAAGCAGACACACTCCAATTAGAGTCTAAGCCAACTAATAAATGACACAAATCTTGAAATATAATAATTTTGAATGAATTTTCCTAAAAATTGTAATATTGCTAGTGGTACGAAAAACGTCGTATGCACTTCAGCTTGTATCGTGTATATACAGGTCTCGAACATTGCAAACCTCAGTCCTACGAGCTTTGATTTGCACTGTGTTCTTGACCTGTAAAATACATTTACAAGCCTAGGTACATAAATAACACAGCCCCACTATAAAAAAGTTCAAAGCAACGAACCAGACCCATGTATTCCAATGTATTTTCAGTCGCTGAATCCGAATCCGCGGTCAAAAAAATCGTACACCCTCAAAATCATTAGCTAGAGCCAAAAAACACCCCTGAAATGAATATTAAGCTACGAGAATAGTTGTTACATCTTAATCAATCGAATTATACAAATCAAGGTTAAACAGCACCGTACATACAATAGATATGAAACACATCCCCAGGGAGGGGCGAAAACTAGCCACCATATATAAAAAAAATCGAACCAAAACAACAATGACTGCTGAAAAAGCTCAAAATGTCTAAGTTTTGTTAAAGTGATAAAAAACTGCATCAGGTGCGACGTAATCTTCATAAACTGCCCCTATAGAGTTGAGAGCAACCACACCCAAGTTTAAAGGACACGAGAAAAACAAGAAAAAACGTAAAATGCAACAGGATTTCTATTTTCATGGATGATATGATTGGCTGAAATTGCGTAGTACTCTAAAATAGAACTAGAAACTTAGGTACCATCAACATTCTACAGTGTCAACCCTCAGAGGGTGTGAAAACTACCCCCTATGTAAGGTTTGACTATAAACAGTTACAGTGACTTCTATAAAAATTCGAAACACCTGCGTTGTGTGGAAGAGAGAAGAAACTAGACTAGGTTCGACGCTGTGCTTGAAAACCGCCCCCACGGGGTTGAGAGACGCCACCTATAAAAAAACTATGGAAATGAATCGAATAAGAAACAGTATAGCTTTTTCGTTACATCTTGAATTACGGTAGTTTACTACTTTCTGGGGGTGTTACTTAATAACATTTATAGGGCATGAGTTTCAAACTCCAAGTGTGCAACACGATTTTTGTCAATCATAGTATCCATAAAAATGTAAATCCGGTTAGTTTCTCTCTGTTTTTCCAGCATCCTACAGATATAGGGGGGTGGTTTTCAAGCACATCGTCGAACATATTTTACGTTTTTTCTTGTTTTTCTCTTGTCCTTTGAACTTAACGGTGGTTGTTCTCAACCCTATAGGGGCAGTTTATGAAGATTACGTCGGACCTGATGTAGCTTCTTAACACTAACAAAACTTAGACATTTCGAGCTTTTTCAGCAGTCATTGCTGTTTTGGATCGATTTTTTTATTTAAGGGGGCTAGTTTTCGCCCCTCCCTGGGGATGTGTTTCATATCTATTGTATGTACGCTGCTGTTTAACCTTAATTTGTATAATTCGATTGATTAAGAAGTAACAACTATTCTCGTAGCGAAGCAGGGGTGTTTTTTGGCTCTAGTTAATGATTTTGGAGGTGTACGATTTTTTTTGACCCCGGATTCGGATTCAGCGACCGAAAATACATAGGGATACATGGGTCTGGTTCGCTGCTTTGAACTTTTTTTTTTGTGGGGCTGTGTCATGAAATTTCAATCCGATATCCGAAAAGAACATACAAATATGCAAATTGGTCTGTTTCACTTTTTGTCATATCTTTGTGGTTATTTAAATACGATGTTAAATATAAAATACAGGGTGTTTCAGTTTGTAGTCATTAATTTTTAGGGATGATTTTATGTGAAAAAATATTTATAATACTCCTATAAACATGGGTCCGGAAATCTCTAATAAGGGAGTCTTCTGAAATAAACGAAGAAAAAAAGAGATTGCATCAGATATCGGCAATTTAAAATAATAACGATCAATTACGTAATAAAAAGCAAACTTCATGGGTTGAGCAGGACTGAAATGAGAAGTTTTCCCAAATAATATAGAAACTTTTTTTTAATGTATTTACTACTAAGTTGCCAAAAATGAACGAGATCTAATTCATATGACATTATTCCGAAGTTAAAACCCTAGTTATTGTATTATTAATTAATAAGGATTTCCGGGCCTGTGTTTATAGGAAACTTTTTTAATATGGTACTAAACACTGTCAACTAAAAGTCCACTTAAATTTTGACAGAATTAACTACCCTTATGATATCATTGTCGTTTTCGTGGCACATTCAAATAGTAAAAAATTAATTAATACATTTTTTTATGTTGCGCTTTTTGAATTTTCTTCCAAATTAAATATATTATAAAGAAATTAACGCCTTTACTACTATATTCCACCATTTTTTAATATTCGTCAACAACCGAATTTGGTTGATCGATCATTTTATTGTTGCATTTTATTTATTTCGGTTTTATTTTTAGATTAATTCGCTCTGCTTTCCAGTTTTTATTTAATGTGAATTGTATAGTGCTTTCGTGAAGGCAGATTTTTATTATCCTTTTTTATTAGGTAGGTACTCGGTACTCCTTTCTACGTACTGTGTTGACTATGGCCCTGATAGTATCAAATGCATTTTGGAGAATTAGTACAATCAATAAGTTTTTTTTTTCGCAAAAGCAGTCATTTTTTTAAAAGTGTTCGGAGATGCCTCCTGAGTATTTTGACAAGTTGGTGGGATTGGGGGTGGGTGTGCTTTAGCTGCCATTTTTGCGAAAAGTTCAAACGGAAAAAATTCGTGAACCGTTATTGTTACGACAAAAATGGTAAGGACCTTTTTTGTTCGGCACTAAATTCTCTAAAAATCCCTTTCCTCCTTTTCCATTTACATTACATTAACCATTTAAGAGTGACGACAGCGCGTCAAAATTTGCAAAAAGTATAGTTTTTTGGAATACGAAGTTCGCAAAAAATGTTGAGCGTAAATTAAAATGTCAAATAGCAATCTTCTAGAGCAATAAATTTCTGTCACAGACGTCATTTTGTAGAACTAATAGTTTATGAGCTATTGTTCGCTGATTGATAGCAAATACTAATTTTGCTGACTAATTTCAATCAGCAGTGTCAATCAAAGTGTCACTTTTCCTGCGTAGTCTGGAAAGTACTCAATTTCCAGCCTAGGCAGGCAAAATGATTGGTCGCCATGGCATTAAATATTTGACACTTTTTGACAAGTGACATTTACTAAGAAACACAATTACAGAAAATTGTCAATAAAAATTAACAACGCATTTTTAGTTATTTTTAACATCAACAGTAATATTGGAACAATTTTGAATAAACATTTTTTTGAAAGTGCAAGAACTTTTGTAACTTGACAAACGTTGATTATTACGGTGACTATTGACATATGTCAACGCGCAACAACTGCATTTTAATGAATTTTTATTGAATTTATCACAACATCAAAATTAAAGAGTTAAAGAGATTCTCGGCGAAAAAATTATGTTCAACTCGGCAGCAAAATAGATTGACTGCGTTGGCTGCATTCCTAGCCGAGCGTAGTCAATCTACAATTTTGCTATTTAGTTAAACAACAATTTTTTTTCTAAATATCTCATTAACGGATATAAAAAATAAGTAATTGCAGACTTGTAGAGCTCCATTCCCCCGACTCCACCAACTTAACAAAATATTCGGGAGGCAAACCCGAACACTTAAAAAAAATTAACATGTTATTTTACATTACGAATCCACCTTTTTTATCTATTGATTGGACTAAAAGCTGTCTTTTGGTTTCCCGATGTGTCCCGAATTTTTTGCGAAGCATTTCTATCCTAAGCTGCAGAGAGTAATTCTTCTGTAGGCATCTATACTCCGTTGAGAGTTGATTTAGAGAAATAGATAAATGCAATTTTTTTAGGTTTATTCAATTTCAAAATGAAACTATACATTATAAATTTTTACTTTTACAGTGAAGATTATTTTAATCTTCACAGACGCAATATCCATTAGTTAATTATTAATAATCATTTCATGTCAACAGGAAAGTCTCAGCAAATTACAAGATGAGATTGTTACGGATGGAACGAAAAATTTAAATTACGCTGATTTCCGGCTGCGCTGCTCCACTTCTACAAAGAAAGAGAGAGATGGATTATGCCCATCGTACAACTTCATTTAGAATTAATTTTCCGTGTTTACAAACCCAAAATTTTAAAAGCCGTCGTGTATAACACACGCTGCAATGATTTAAATTAAAATACCTATATATATGTACTATATTAGAATTTTGGATGTTATTAACAAACGATTATTTGCTGTCTATCTAAACCTCATATAATATTAAGATTCGCGACTTTGTACATTGTTACATAAAGATGACAAAATATTTTTTTTGGATCTTATTATGTAGGCATCCTATTTTGATATTTTGCATAATTACACTTTCTAGATACCACCACCTAATACGTTTTATATATTACATGTTATACCTATTGAGCAACACTCTTACAAAGAAAACGTGTCAAATCGTATCCATAGCAACCTTCGCACTCCATTCTTATATTTACTTTGTGACCCTACTTATTGATATAAACTTAGTGGTGGGCGATATAATAATGGTGGCAAATAATGAGCACTGCATTATTGCTGAACAAATAGATTTCTCTGTTTTTCTTTCTAGGGCTTTCTGCCACGTGTTCTCTTCTAAAAATAATCTACAAAAGAATACGATTATCCAGTATATTAATGGAAAACAACTTCTACCTTAAGATTCTTACGCCCGAGGAACAATAGAGGACGTTTTTAGACGAAATATATTAACAAGAATAAAAATAATGTATTTTTATGACGTTTCGGAAACCAAATCTGTTTCTTTTCCCAAACTTCACTAGAAAATCTCTTATATGCTGTATATACCGTGCTGGCCAGACGACTATTACAGAGGTGGTCTTAATGCGAGAGAAAAAAATGGGTAACGATAAACAGTCTCTTCAGTTGGTTTGACACGTAAAAACGAGTTTTATTTTCCTTTTTTTATTTCACTAGTTATATCATAAATATTAATTGAGGAGGGATTTTAAAAACAAATAAATGTAAAATGTTTAATATTTCCGTTTTCTAAGTTGATATAAGTGGATAGACAGAAATGTTCAACCAATTCACCAAAGTTATAAGAGTAGCAACACGCTACACCTTTAGTCAAAGGTTGAAAAGACGCTACAAAATCTTTTAGAAAGTAACACAAGTCAACAAGCCGTCAAAATTATGTACTGATACTCAAAGAAAATGAAGATGTCCGTATTTGTCTCGACATAGGACGCGCAAATCAATAAATATCTCGTGATTACGAGTGCACCTAAATCCAAGATCAAATTCAATTCAACATTGCTTCATTAATATTTGTAGTAACTACAATGCATTTCCAATAGCCGTGCCGGAGCTAGCCACACGACCACGATGCTTAGCGTCGTGGGAGAGTTGAAAATTGATGTAAACAAGACCAAGACTTATTAAAACATATAATATGGTAATAAAAGATAACGCACACTAGAAGACAAATTTAGTTTGCTGATACAAGAAACGGAACTAAAAAAAAAACTGTTAAACAGTTAGAATTTGCGTTGATGCCAAGATGGTAATGTGGGATCCCTTAGGACGCGCGCCCGTTAGTGAAATGCCAATCTGGGGGATATTACTTTTCTGTCTAACATCTTTAAAAATTACTTTATTTTTCTCTTATACATTATAAGTACATTTAAACTTTCAAGTGGGCCAGTTCTGTATTAAATATACAGCTTTAAGAATCAATATCAATACTACTTAGATAGTTTTATTTTAAACAATATTAAAGTTAAGTTATTCTTTAACGCCGTCTAGCTATTTCTTTGACAGAAAAGTCAGGGGTGTTTTCCATTAATATACTTACTAGATAATTATTTTGTAGATTCCACGGATGAAGAGAATACATAACATGTGGTAGAAAATCCCAGAGAGAAAAATATAAAATTAAAAGAATGCCACAACTAATTTCTATCGTAGGAGAGCTGGGAATAAAAAACGAAAATAATTTGTTACAGTCTTTCTAAAGATAATAGTTTTTGATCACATCCATGGGCATCAACCAACAAGTTTTAGTATGGTTTTTTAATTTTTGGAATAAATGGGGGGAGGCCCCCTAAGGCCTGTTTTCGGCCCCTACAATTTTTGAGACAATTTGTTGAAAATAATAGTCGGGGAGCCCCCCCTAGCAGTACGTGCACCCCCCGCCCGATCCTTGGGGACATGTTATTCATAAAGATTAAAGCCTAACGAACAATTTAAGACATGTCTTAAAAAAAAACTGGCTGTACTTTCAAAATGGCGGCCATATGTTAAAAAAGTTGTTGCCAATGTTGTTTTTGTCATTTACCACAAAAACTAAAAAGGATGGACAAAAACTCTTTTCACAAAAAACAACGTTCATAAAATTTTCTATAATTTTATTCCTATACAATATTTTGATAGGAGTTACCATTTTCCAGATAAACGAGTCCAAAATTGAGAAAATATGGAAATTCATATATCGGTAAATCACTTAAAGGAAATAACTGGGACAATTATTGTAAGGCGTATAATATAAATT